>JAWPGT010000001.1:1345924-2691849 GCA_034638255.1 Coprinus comatus
GTAACCGCCAACCGGCTCAGATATGTCTCGCCCATTGCGAGGTGGTGGATAGTCACGAGGGTTTCCACGAGAAGGTCCAGGAGGCCCAGGGTTGGTACCACCGCCGTAACCATTGGAAGAATAATCATATGGAGGACGAGGTGGACTCTCAGAACGACGCCTACCATAAGTTAGATTAATGTTGCATTGTACCGAGGGGTTAACTCGTTACCTGTATCTTGGGGCTGGAGGATCTGGGGGTGGTGCTGACCTGTTGTAATCTGAGTAACGGTGCGGTGGAGGGGATACTGGGCGACCACGATACTCTGGCAAATCCCTAGATAAATCCGATCAATGTCATACCAGCCAGTCATTGTAAAACCTCAAATTACCTCGCAGGCATTCTTTCGTATTCGTCTCGTCCGCGAGGGGGTGGTGGTGGCGCAGGCGGCGGTGTTCGAGTTCTTGCTGGGGGAGGATAAGCATTATAACGGTCGTTTCTTCTGTCATAACGGTCATATGGTGTGGCTGGCACAGGCGGGGGTCCATAACCTCTATAACCAGTTTCAGGTGGTGGTGGGTAACGACTTCGATAATCAGGCGGGGGAGGGTAGCGGTCTCTTTCTTGATGTGCAGGCGGCGGGGGAGGTCCACGCCGGTAATCATCATAGTCACGAGTACGAGGTGGTGGAGGTGGAGGATAGTCTCTATAACCAGGGGATGATGGCCTCCGAACATCTCGAGGTGGAACAGGAGGATAGTCATAGCGCGAGTCCCTTGGAGGAGGGGGAGGATATCTAGAGTGTCCATAATCATCTCTTGGTGGAGGGGGTCCTCGAGGAGGATAGTCTCGCTGAATACGATCAATCAAAGGAGGCTCATGGTGATGACGCCTCTGGTATGGTCTGGAAAGGGTGTAATTAGGAATATACGTATTTCTGTGGTATGGAATACCTACAATCCATTATTGGAAGGGCATTCCCTGACGAGGGTAAGCTTAAGGTGACGTCCCCCAGGTGATTTTGGACTCACCTTGCCCAATGACCCATTTGACCACACCTGAAGCAAGCGCCAGGATCACCAGTAAACTTGGCCGTTCGACCGCCACCATGAGAAAGTTCAACTTTAATCTTATTGCCCATAAAGTGTCCTTCATTGTATTTTGCAACGCTTTCTTCGGCGGCTTCTCGCGAGTCAAATTCCTAGCAAACAAAGACATGAGCGCCAGCCAGACCAAAGAACAAAGAAGCACATACCACAAACCCATAGCCGACCCTGTAAAGACATTAGCGCTCGTCAAGAACCAAAGTGAAATCAATGCGTACTTGAGTTCAATGTTTGTGATTTGACCTATCTTGCCAAAGCAATTATGCAAATCTTCTTCTCGAGTATGTTCAGGTAGGCCACCAATGTAGACCTTGTTCGGCTGCGAGCACAAGAGCGTGAACACCAAGTTGCACAAGTCACAGACAGACACTGAGGATATAAATTATGGATAGGCGAGGGGTGAACGTGTTGAGAAGACGCCCCGAGCTGAAGCTGAGATGAAACGTCCGGCAAGACCGTCGCTACAGCAAGTCAAACAGAAAGACAGCACTGGGAGAAGCGCGGGGAGGCATCCAACGTGTGCAGAGACAAGAACACAGAGAACGAGAACAGAGAGGAAAAGACCTAAGCACCTTGACTTGCTTGTCGCGGAATGAGTCTGTTTTGCTTCCCGCTACGCTACCGCCAGCGCTCGAGCCACGGTTGTATTCTGAATGGTCAGGATTCTGGACGGCAATGCGTTCATCAAGAATAAGCGCGTTGGAAGGGGTTTGAGAGGGAGTTCCAGAGCCCATGGGATGTTCTTCTGCTGTAGACCACGTCGGAGTCTGCATTCTGACGTCCTCGTTTACAGAGTTAGCCATCGCTTCCAAGAAAATATCGACCTCTGCCCTTTCCCAAATCACACATTCGTGGGAACTATTATAAACTCCGACGGTCCGTGCGAGTAACTAAAGTTGTCCATTGTCCATTACACATAAGTTGGAGATACAGTACTAAGTAAGAAGAATTGTCCGTAAAAGTTCTCACATCAGACTCCAAACACCACTAATCATACTGATCGCCGTCATAGCACCGATCACAATCACCGGTTTCATATCTCCGTACACAGCTGTCCCACTATTAGGAGCGTTTGATGAACCGCCAGAACCAGAGCCTCCAGATGTTGACGCGGGATTGCCTCCAGCTGGTGCGGTGGGTGTGAATGTAGCACTTGGGTTCGCAACGCAAGAGCTCGCGACGGCATCGGCAGCAGAAGCAGATGAAGGGGAGTTACTATTGACTGTTCCGTTACCAGCAAAACTGCATGCCTGAGCGTCACGGTTGTTGATTTCGTAGTATTGACTCATCACATAGGACAACTTGACAGCTACAGATAGTTACAGTCAGTTGAAAATTCGAAACTTCTCAATGTGAACTCACTTGGGTCACAGCCAGAAATACGACCGTAAACACCGGCCCGACCATCACCACCGATTTCGTTGCAAGAGCCACCTCTTTGGCCAAGCAAATCGCAACCAACATTGATCAATTCTCCAACAATGACATTGTAGTCAGCAATGGGTGGAACGAATTGGCAACTCAAAGTGTCCTGTAAACACTCGCAGGCGTCCAGATTGGGAGTTGGGGGTAAAGTGTTTGATGCAACCCAAGTCGTGTTGGTCGTTGGGCAAGAAGGATAACTGGCAGCAGCAGCTTGTGCATCGGACCGAGATGGGCTATTGGGAGGTGAGACGCGAGTATATTGATCAACCAGACGAGTGAAATCATCGCTAGTTTGAACAGAGGAACCGTCTTGAGAAATAGTGACCATGCCGAATTCACCTGGAGCACTCCTGGCAGGGAAGTACGAGAAAGCGATACCACCAGACCAAACAGGGGACATTTGCTGACTGAACAAAGCTCCGGATTCTGTCCAAAGACGAGGAGGACTGCTAATGCAACCAAACTCGCCGAAATATGCAACGACATTGTAACCAGCAAAATCGGCTGTAGTTCCGGCGTAAGATGCTTCAAAAGACGAATCTCCGCACCATTCACTACCAAGGATGTCAGTCAAGTATCTTGCAATACATGGGATTACTTGCTAGTCATTCAGACCGTAAATATCAATAGCGAAAGCATCCGAGTTACTGTTGGTCGGATCACAGGTGAGGAAGTTTGCGAGAGGCATCCGAAAGTTCGAAGGCCCATTGATTGCTGCATAACCAACGAGTACGTTGGAATTTCTTGATCTCAGGTAAGCTCTGACATCACGAGCGGCAGCCTTGACATAGGGTGCGATAGCAGTACCATTATTGATCACAACTTCATTACCAACATTGAAGGCAAGGACATTGTCGTAGCCGCTGAACGCATCAATGGTAGCAATGTATTGGTCAAGGAGATTTGTTCCCCAGGAAGGAGCATCTCGGGCAACTGAGCCATTGCCCGGTAGCGCCAAGTCGATACTAGTTCAGAGATTCAATTGACGAAACAGTAGCTTAAAGGATAGTCTCTTACATTGTGTAAATGCCAGCATTACTGAGAAGATTCATACACCCATCATGGTTGAGCGATGAGTTGACACTGTAAACACGGATGGTATTGACCGAAAGTTGCTGAAGGAAGGGAAGATCACGCTGGCAAGCTTCTGGGAGAGCAAGAGGATCAACAAAATCAGAAGGTTCTCCGAAAGGATTGTCTTCGCTCTCGACAACGGTTCCTGTAAAGTCGGTCAGAATTGTGACAAAAAACATTCGTAAAACCAATGCACCTTGCTCTTGATATGCAATTCCTTTGATATAGAAACGGCTACCATCCTCATTGTAGAGGTATCGTCCGACACGACTGACCCTAGGAATAGCCTGAACGCTGCAGGATAGAAGGGTAAACGCTGCGAGGAGCGCAGGGATCCTGAAGGATGTGCGCATTATAATGAAGGAAAGGAAGGTGGTTCGGTTAGTAGTCGATTAGAAACAGTTGGTGGTAAGAACACAAAGTAAAAAGCGCAGTCAAGCGTTGCTGCTTATGTCATACCATGTGGCTGGGGTCCTCTCGGAGGCTCCATGCCGTTCTCATAAATACATCTTTGACAATACCAGTGTTTGGTATCAAATGATCCCATTCCAATAAGTATACACAGTAGGATTCATCAGTAGTTCGTGTCCATGCTCATTCGTCAGTAATAAGTTCATTAATAAGTGATATATCTTCCGCCATCTAGAATTGTGTGCATTTTTGGTATCCTGGCCCAGCCATGGATATAACACAATCATCGGAACGTGCAACAACTGTAGATTCCAGACTTTGTTAACAGAACAACAAATGGACATAGATGCATGTCATACCTGATCATGTATGGAATGACAGAAACCACGAGACAGGCAAACGCGGCCCATATCAAATAGAGTCCTGAGCCCACGGAAACGGTAATACCGAGAGGCATCACCTGCCCTCCCGTTGCTTCGACTACAGCGCTGTTTATTCCAGACGAGCGTTGTATGATGACTGTCCAAATACATGAACCGATCAGGAGCAAAACACTCCCTGCAATAGCAAACAATGCAGAAACAAGGAAAGTCATGTTATGTTTGGCGACACCACTAGGTTCACATATTAAATTAGTGATTTGAACCACAGGAAAGCAGAGTACATACGAGATAAAAGCTGCTGCAGCACATAAAGTTCCCAAGAGCAACATCCAATAAGCCGCTTTTGAGTTGTGGCCAAGGAAGCTGGAGTTCCGGAAAACAAATGTATTGTTGATGAAAGATTCGGAGAAAATTGACCAGTTGGCGGGCATGTCGGTTGAAATAGCTTCGTAAGGCTTGAATTGTTCACCAATTGTTTGGTTTCCGCAGTGACCAGCGGTGTCGTTAATGAATGCACAATGGGAGTACATGCCGAATTGATAGTATTGTCGAAGGCCAGCTCCAGCCTGCAGCGGCTCTGAAGCATTGTCAGTATAAAGGCCCAGCACAGGATCTATGATGGCAAGATGAATGGCATCGCTTGGGATGGAATCAGCCGAGGAAGTGAGATGAATTGCAGACAACGTACCCATATGCCGATACATTTACTCTAGCCTGAGCGGGGGTCAGAGTAAGGCCAACTGAAGAGTAATAGCACAAACCATATAAATATTGCGCGGCACATTGGACACGTTTATTTGTCCAACCTGATAATAAGATTAGATAAGTTTGAGAATACGGTGTCAGGACTCAAGACGTACATGTGCAAAGATCATGAGGAGGACGGAGACAAAACTTGGAAGTTGAGCATAGGGGTGAAATTTTGGAGGCAACTTGTACTCACGCAAGAACCGAAGCAAAGCTAATGCAGAGCTCTCCTCTCATTGTGGGATATTTGGATTATGGAGGAGACAGGAGGGAGACAGCCGGCTGCTCTTGCGATCAGCGAGTTATAAGCCCCAATCGTCCAACACACGACAATGGCGTGTAAGTTTGGAGGGAAATGAACCTGTGCTTATGTAAGGCAGCCATTACGTCAGGCACTGCTATAGTGAGGTGCAGCCAGAAGGGCCGCCCAAACAAGTCCCACAACGGCTGACTGACGCGGCTCCGTCTGGCTCTCAAGAATAACATGTCATCCACCCAAGATGGTGCCTCACCTGTAGACCCACAGCCAAGACCGCTCCGCCTCTCCAGCTCCCTCTCGGTCGGCTGCAAGGACGTCCCCACGAGCCGTGTCAGCCGCATATCTACAGCAGTTGAGAAGACCGTTAACCAACTGACCAGGAGTGTTTCCGCAAAGCTACCACATCCCACCCTGTTATCACAGTCACCTCCTTTACAAAAGTCGAGGTTTTCTATGAGCCGGAAGAGTAAACGTCAGCCTTCGGACAGTGCAAGCAGTGGTATGTGCGACTTTCTGATGGCAAAGAATCATTTCATGTCTGAAATATTACTATAGTCACATCCCCGACCAGCCCCCGCTTTTCCAACATCCTCTCCATCCAAGCCACCTCATCAGAATCTACAGTAACACCAAACGACGACAGCCCTTTTGTCCGACCCCCATCTCCTCAGGCTCAATCCTCTATAAGTTCGTACTGGGCTGAAGGATCTGTATGTGTGACTGTCCGTTTGGCATGGAATACTTTACTTATGTATCCTAGATGCACATGGGGACACAGACCCTAATTCAAGCATTACAAGCCTTTGGTCCATGGTCTGATCCAGACCGTGAGGAAGAAGGCTCCCCTCAAGATCAGGATGTAGAGACGGATGAGGACGCTCCGGAAGGTGAGCAATCTAATCATGTAGTATCAGCAATTGCTGAGAATGTTCTAGTGGACCGCCTTTCATCGTCAATCCATGCGATTCATAGACCGCTAGCTCTGTCGCGCAGGATGAATATTCCACCACGGAACAGACAACCTGGTGAAGATACACTCGTAGAAGAGCCGGAAACATATTTATCAGACGAGGATGTGGAGCAAGACTTCGAAGAGCCTACTAACACATCAACAACCTGTCCTCCCACAAAGGCACACTCCTTACCTCCCCCGATTAATGTATCATCCACAAACCCATTCAAGTTTATGGATAATCGAACAGGAAGTCTGGCCACGATTCGCCTGCATCGGAGGTCAAAATTGGCAGCGAAACTCAGAGACATTTTCGAATTAGAGGGAATTCAAGAAGTATTAGCAGGTCAGCATATCCTCTATATCATGAGCGAGTAATCGTAACATCATTCTAGAGTTGCCATGCTGGCTTATGCGCTCAGTGTGTATGTATATATTCACGGACTCATGAGCATATTCTAACCAGTCCACAGTACTGCAAGGATACATGTTTCTCACTAACTCGTATGTCTGTTTCTTTGCCCACATACCATCGCGCGAGGTAATTCTACCACTTTTCCTATCAAAACAAATATATTTAACTCCTCTTAGGACCAAGTACTCAAATCCGGATCGTTGAACAAGAAGGCCCAAAGAACAAAACGCTGGATTAAGCACTGGTTTGTGCTTAAGAACGATGCCCTGTCGTGGTACAACTCCTCGTCTGTAAGTCTTGAGAAACTCCTAACATTATAACGATTTAACTTTGAATTTTAAGGACCCCTATTTTCCCCACGGTATCATTGATCTCCGGTACGCGACTTCTTGTGACACAGTAGGGGAGAAAGAGTTCCGGTTGCGTACAGTCCAGAGGACTGTCACTCTGTCCGCGGACTCTGTGCCTAGTCGTGATGAATGGGTGAAGGCCATACGTAAAGTTATCTTCAAAGCCCAGAACATGGGAGATAGCGTGAAGGTTAGAATTTCATGCAGTATCTTGAGCTAAATCTCAATGGCTCGTACCACAGATTGCCATCCCTTATAGTGCTATCGTTGATGTCGAGAAATCCTCCGCCTTAGATTTTAGTGAGACGATAGAAGTTAAAGTTTTCGACAAGGAAGGAAATTATTCCATGGACTCCTATTTCTTTGCATATTTCCATAATTTATCTGCAGCTCTTGAACAAATACGTGATGCGATTCGCAACGCTCAAGTCGTTCCTGTGGAAGACCAGAATCAAACTGTCCTTGATACGACTGCGACACGGTCCCCTACGACGGCAGCATCAGTAGAACAATCCTCTGGTACAATAGACTCAACTGCTACAAAGACTTCCTTCCCAAGTTTCCGATTAAGTTCGCTACTCCGTCCCTTCTCCGAGCTGGCCAGATCTCCCAGTGGTTCAACCCCAAGCTCCTCCGAGCTGTCCATCAAGTCAGAGGACTTCACGCATGTAACCCGTCGAACAAATAGTTTTGTACCCATAACCGAATCGCCAGAGACGATTGATACGCCAACCTTGGCAACGTCTCCCATGTCTCAAGGAATAAATGAAGAATTGTCCAAAGATCAAAGCAAAATCATTGAACACACGTACCCACCCTCTACTTCCCTCAATTCCGCAGTCCCTAACCATCCTTCCTTGCGCAGTGATTCTAGCAGTTCTAGCAGTTCTTGGGGTGTTGGTGTTCCATCTTGGCTCAAGACACGTCGGATATTTGGGACACCGGCTATACCACAGCATGCTGCGTCGGCGGACCAAGTTAAAGAAATTTATTCCTCTACTAACTCGCTTTCGGGACCGCAAAATCGAACTAATGGATGGGGAGATATGGCATATAGTATCCTTGAAACACCAAGCATCACAATTGACCCAGAGACGACAGAGAAATTTCGCGCTGCTTTTGCCTATGATGAGAAGGAAAATCTACTTGGCTGTGTGTCTTATGGTTGGTCCTTTCTATGACGTTGAACTGACTTTCGCATTTTAGACTTTCCGGGATACATTTTTAGGCTGCTTCCGGTTTTCGGTAGACTATATATTTCTACGAACTATTTCTGCTTCAAGTCTAGTGGTCCTTTAGCTGCAAGAACAACCGTTCGTCATCACACACTATTCTTCTCACATCGGACCATAATTTAATTACTTCCTATAGATGGCCCTGCCTGTTCGTGATATTATGGCGGTTCAGAGATCTAGAGCAACACGATTTGGTCATCATGGGTTGATTGTGATTGTAAAGGGTCACGAAGAGCTCTTCTTTGAGTTTAATGCTGAAGAAAAGCGGGACTCCTTCATACTCTTACTCGAACGTCAAATGGAAGATGTCAGGAAGCGACTTGCTACCGGAGAAAATCTTGTTCTTTCTTCGGGAAAGCGAGAGGCATTAATTTTAGAAGAATTGGAACCAAAGGACACTGTCTCCTCTCCCGATCTAACGACCATCCCGGATAGCATGTCAGAATCCTTACCTGCAGTTATGTTTACGTCTGCGTCGTCAACATTCTTGACGTTCAAACCTCAGAAAGCTCTGCATTTTACTTTCTTGACAATCGGGTCTAGAGGAGATGTTCAACCATACATTGCTTTGGCCAAAGGTCTTATGGCAGATGGTCATAAATGTCGTATTGCGACTCATGGAGAGTTTAAAGACTGGATTGAATCTGTACGTTCAATTTTTCAATTGCTTTACACTGTTTTTGACGAGGGTTTTATATATAGTATGGTATCGAATTTGGTTATGTAGGTGGTGACCCTGCTGAACTCATGCGCATCTGTGTCGAGAATGGCACGTTCACCGTTTCTTTCTTGAAGGAAGGACTGTTGAAAGTTTGTTTCTCTATCAGCTGCATCAGATCTGATCTAAACTCATTATATCTCAGTTCCGAGGTTGGTTAGACGATTTGTTGAAGACTTCATGGGAAGCTTGCCAGGGAACAGATGTATTAGTTGAGAGTCCGAGCGCTATGGGTGGTTATCATATCGCAGAGGCTCTTGCTATTCCGTACTTCCGTGCTTTCACTATGACCTGGACCAGAACTCGGTGAGCATATAGCATATATGCTATCAGACACATTTGACTTATATACTTGCCTTTACTAGGGCTTATCCACACGCGTTCGCCGTGCCCGAGCGGAAGGTACATTATTATACTCTATCTATTGAATATCAGCTAACCCACAGTAATAGATGGGTGGAAGTTATAATTATATGGTATGTATCCTACTACAGCTTCAATATTTCATCTTTCTAATTACATTTTTCAAAAGTCCTATGTTATGTTCGATCAAGTATTTTGGAGGGCGATATCTGGCCAAATTAACAGATGGCGTCGTAAACTTTTACACCTACCAGCGACCAGTTTGGACAAAATGGAACCGCATAAGATTCCCTTTTTGTACAATTTCAGCCCTCAAATAGTACCTCCTCCTCTTGACTGGCCCGAATGGATTCGTGTTACAGGTACTAATTAATCTACATCAGCAACATAAAAAATTAACGAAATATTGTTCAGGTTATTGGTTCCTTGATGATGCTGACGTTAGTGCCAAGAAGTGGTCCCCTCCCACAGACCTCCTAGAATTCATTGACACAGCACATCACAATGGAAAGAAAGTAGTGTACATTGGTTTTGGCAGTATAGTCGTCCCGGATCCCAAGACCATGACTAAATGTGTCATCGATGCCGTGGTTAAAAGCGGTGTATATGCTATCCTCTCCAAAGGATGGTCTGATCGCCTCATCAAGAGCGGAGGCAATACAGAAGCTGAAGAACCATTACCACCACAAATTTATCCTATTCATGCAATTCCTCATGATTGGCTTTTCAAACGTATTGACGCTGCTTGTCACCATGGAGGCGCTGGTACTACAGGCGCCAGTTTACGAGGTAAGCCTTATTGTGATACTGGATCGCTTTATCGTAGTACTTAATATGCATTTAGCTGGAATTCCGACTATCATCCGCCCGTTCTTTGGTGACCAATTCTTCTGGGCTGATAGGGTTGAAGCTCTAGGAGTTGGTTCTGGTGTCAGGAAGCTCACTGTGGCCACACTTGCTGAAGCTCTGAGAGCAGCAACCACAGATCAAAGACAGATTGATCGTGCTAAAATTATTGGTGAACAAATACGAGCTGTATGTATCCCCTTTATATTTGACCTGAAATGAGTTTTAACGGCTTTATCATAAAGGAAAATGGTGTGGCCACCGCTATTGAATCCATTTATAGAGACCTTGAATATGCTCGTTCGTTAATCAAGCATACCGCCCCAGTAGAACATGATCAAGAGGAACACGAATCTCAACAAATAGTAACAAGAACCCATGAACGATCCGGTTCCAATAACTTGTCCCCCAGTTCCCTCGACTCTACTGGATCACTCCGTGGCGCACCCAGTGAAGATTGGAGTGTGATTTCTGAACAGGATGATCAAGAGAGGAGGGCCTCCCTTGATTCTATCTCGAGTGATATTAAAGTTAAAAAGTGTCTTTTGAAGAAAACTAGTATTGCCGCCGCTATGCGCTCAGTTTTATCCGATTCCTTAACACGACAACGCACAATTTCCAACACGTCACGTCAATGACCTCTCATCCATATACCGCTTGCATTTCTCATTTCTTGGCTTTTTTTATCCCGTTGGTTTAGCTTTCTAATAAAGCTCTGTAGAATAATTTTTTGCGCATTGTAGATATTCCATGATTTCCACTTTTTTGTTCTCTTATATAATATGTACATCTAATTTACATCCCCACCCCCCGAGTTAGATTCCTTATCATAATGTTCGTCGAATACATCTTTACTGAATTGACCGAACGTCTTTTCGGGAGAAAGGGATTGATCCGTATTAGGTTGCATGAAAAGAGCAAAGGTTTCACGAGAAATATTGCTTGCTTCGCCGTCTGTTCCACTTGAACCCACACGAACACAATGAGGAGTAGCTCGTAACCTGCCACCAGTTGCAACTTCTAATGCTTCTCCTGTTTGGAATGCAAGACAATCAACTGGAATTGAGACTTTCGTAAGATCGCCTCCTCTGGTACGGATGTAAAGTCCAGATGAAGGTGAAGGAGATGGAACTGTAGTAGGTTCACCATTTGTTTCCTTGCGCAAAAACATAGCCTAAATTCATAATATACAACTATGAGCAACAGTTCAGGGTATACTATAAATGTAGGACTTACAGAGCATAACCCAGTCAGTAAAGAATGGTCCAAATGGAACCCGCACCAACTATCAATAGCTTCATCCTCTTTCGGTACTATTTGCGAGGGAGGTGGAGGGAAGTAATGCAAAAGGCGAGCTTTAGTCGTTTGTGAAGAACTGATTAATTCTGGCAATGACATAGTGGAATCTGATAAATGCGATAGTGCTAACAAAAAAAAAATCAAGGTAAGACTTGGGGGGAATTTTTTAAATGCTAGTAGGTATAATCCTTCTCACCAAATGGTTGGCAAGCCATTGCCAATTGGCATCCGACTTTGAAAATGAATCTATAACATTTTCGTCAAATCAAATGTATATAGGAATCCCAAAGGAAACATACCCTCCAAGGTCCTTGAATGCATCTTCAAATCCCTCTACACCTCTCTCATCTCTTTTGGGCCCTAGAGAACATGAGTTAATATCATACTCTAATGAACGTAGAGATAGTAACTTACAGATGTTTTGTCCATAGTATTCAGGATATTTTACTTGTTCTGTAGGCGATACTTCGGGTTTATCCACAACGGGGTTAGCATAGTAAGAACCCTTGAGGGTATCTACAACCCCACTGAGTTTCAAGCATTGCGAGGCAGAGTCAATGGCTCATCAGTCTTACCTGGTTTCCCATTCATAAATTCCTTTCGAAAATAACAATAACATCAAGATGCATATTCTTAGAATAACTCGTAAGCTTACCTTCCCATGGGACCATCCAAAACTAGACCCCAAAATATACATAATCTCAGATACATGATCATGGATCGCAGTAAAATTGGAATCAAATGTTATGTTACTTACCTATATCTACTTGCAGGATCTGTGTACTTCTCCCTAACATTTTCAGGTAACTCTGCGAAGCGATACGCCAATTTTAACAGTCTTTCACGATAGACTGGATATTGAGGGGGCAAATCGCGAACAATGACAATACCCAGCGATTTGGGCTGAGAACCAAAAGCTTCCTCTATCATGTAATGTAATTAATATCTTGAGTTTTACGGCTATGAGCGAGAGTAATTAAGACCAGGACGTACCGATGGCGTCCCCAAGTGTAAGGGGCGATGAAACTAGGGTGTTGTATGAGATAGAGACTGCGCCTTCTGCGGTATGAGTGATGGGCTGCATCTGCCTTGTTAGGGTAGCCATAGTGCGGGTTAACATTGTGCTCCCCATATTCAGTGATAGTACGGACAAGGAATCTGTTTTTCTGGTTCCTAGCGACGTGTCTCCTCGTGGTGTTTCAAACGAGCAAACATCCACATCATAGGGGTACAATTCACCCAAGTTGGTTTCCACCATGTGCTGCTGCATGATCCGAGAACATCTGTCAGATTGTCACCTATTGTCACTTAAGCTCCCCAAACCACTCAAACATCATGCATCATTACATACATACAAGTTACAACACTATCCAGAAAGATAGGAAGAAGAATAAATACAAAAACAGTAATCTCATAAAGAGTCTCCGTCTGGCAGCTTCAAAAGGTCAACCTGGGACAAGGCACCGCGTAAAGCTTCTCCAGTCTCATCAATTGAATGCAAGAAACGTAATAGCTGCCTGCATAGCTGCCACTCTTTATGCTCCAATGCGGATTCCAAGAGCCGGACAGCGTCCTGGTTATTTTCGTCCAATTGTTCAAGATTATGTAACACCAAAAGATAAGATCCAGCCGTTGTTAGGCGTCCAGAAGACATGCAGGCCTGATGATAGGAGATAAGTGGAAAGCATAGAGTGTAGACATTGTTGAAAAGCGGACCTCAAACAATTGCTTCGGGTTCCCTACGACATCGAACAGGCGGCGCCATCTAGTCATTTCCGTTTTCCTCGCACATCCAACGACGACATCCAACGCAACATCAAAGTGATCCAGGAACTCTATGACAGCTGGTAAAATAGAGTCTGTGCCTATGTCGTTTGCGATACCATTACTAGCCTCCGACTCGATAACTGTGTGGAGCAAGATCTCCAAAGCATGGGCGAAAAAGACAAGATTTTTGTATTGAGAAGCAAATATCACAGCCTCTTTCAGCTGTCCAGCGGCCAGTTGATAATGGAGTAGGTGCTGCAAAAAGAGATGTGACTATAAAATAATCAATTGACTTTGCACTCCCAAGAATAGCTGCCAATCTCACGCTGGTCGCATGTCTGAACATGACAAAAGGCAAGTTCGATCTTGTTCCCAGTTCATTTTCTGCTCCGATAATGATTCCCTTGTCCATCAAAACCGCTGTTTTCGTGTAAGCCATATAAAATCGACGAAGGTTTGGGACTAACAAAGGGGATAGAAGCTCAGTGGTATTGTCACACTCTCTTTGACATCCTCTGTGATTTCTTCGGTCGTAGGTTGCTTCTCAATAGCTAGAGCATTCAACCAAATTCGAATGCCCTGTGCATCATATGCCCATAGGGAATTCTCAAGGGCACTAATTCCCCGAAGGTGAATCCAACAGAACTCAATCCTATCAGCAAATATCTGCATGTCGTACTTCACCTCTTGATCGGCGGACTATAACGATGATTAAAGATATTCCATCTGTACTGCGCTGCATAGAAAGGAAAAATACCTTGCGCGGTTTCAACAATATCATCTGACCTCCAACAACCATAAGAACGGTAGCTACAGCGAGGTCATCAACAGGATCTCCCATATCTATACAACAACTTTAGCTAATTCAATATTTAGGTATGAATTGACTCACGCTTCTGTGCACTAGGGATCATCCAACTAAGCATTCGTACTGCATTCGGCGCTGAAATAATACCAGCAAATGTAATGCTGCCACAGAGATGTAACTTGATGGTATCTGTAGTTGGAACCACAAGATAATGGTATAGTGTGTTATCCAAGGTATACACCAATAGCGAGTTATCCACCAAAGAGAGAATAACAACTGGGGAAGGAAGAATCTCCCTATGGAGCACATTGGTATTGCTCAATTCGAGATCCCGGGAATAGAGGCGTATCTAAGCAGTATAGTTAAGTCTGGGTCAAAACCTAATCCTGAAACAAAGCTTACTTGGTATGAATGAGTAACTTCCACCGCAGCGATCAAAACGTGGTGGAACCACAGTAATCCTCCTCTGACTGCAAACGCTTGTTCTTGATTTTCATCAGAGAATACTTTCCAACGTCCCGAAGTCGAACTATAATGTATTAGTCCTCGTCTGCCGGCGATAGCAACTAGGCGACCATCTGCGCTGATAGAGGAATACCGTATAGGCCAATTGTTCGCCAGATAATACTGGGGGATCTGGAAGTTGCGATATGAACGTTTGTTATTGCCTAAAACGAAATTGTAGTACAAACCTTGATATGCTGCCACACATCAGACTCTGGGTTGATCACGCTCATATCCGGTTGATCAGCACCCCGATATACGAGGGCCCGGTCGTCCATCTGTAAAAATGCATATCGCGTATTGTCCTGTCATATGTGTTAATATTATGAATACGCATCCCAAACCCAACTGGACAGAAAAATGTACCGGATTTTGTTGTCCGGTAGTAGCGCTCTTGGCAAAAGGGATAATAAACAACTGTCCGTCAATCTCTAAATGATGACTTTAGCATCTCGATATTTCGCAAAAAATGAATAGGATCCTACTCGCTGTATGTTGTCGTGCCAAGAGGAAGAGCTCGAAGTTTCCTGGGCCCCAGAACTAGAGGGAGTTAGCCGCGAATTGCGACTCGCAATATAACACACTCACAAGGTTCCGTATTCCCCTCATAAATATATCTTGAAATCTGTTGCTGTGGGTCACTGAACTATAAAGCACAGGACAAACACGTACCTGGAAGTATCTGGTATATCTTCAACCTCTAATCCAGATGCAAGGCATCTACCCCCAACACTAAATACTCCCCATCCATTCATCCAGCCAACAGCAAGTACATAGCCGTCGGAGCTCCACTCGAGGGCACATACATGGCCTGTAGGTCTACTAAATGCATTGGGGACTTCGATTATTTGGGACTTGGGCATGACTCCCTCCCGAGACGGAAAGTTCTTGAATTCTAGGCCTCCCCTGCTCAATGACAAGTTAACTTTCGGGGGTAAGTGCGCATGTGCTAGAAACACTGACCCATGAACGCCGATAGCAAAAATCGAGAACTTCGTATTAATTGCAATAGCGGTGGCGTAGTTTGGCTCCTGGTACTTTTGCGAGGTAGATGCTTCAAGTCGCTGTTTCTGAACCCACTTTGGAGTAACAAAATCATGTATGCAAGTTCCATGCCAACCGAAACGTTGGTGTGGCTTGGAAGCGATTCCCTTGAGACCCTCAATCTAAGTCAAAACCTCATAAAAGACGTGGGATACACCCTACCTGGTCTTTCTCTGTTTCCTCAGGATCAAAGTCCGGTTCATAGTCTGTGATGTCCTCTTCATGTAGCTGTACAAAATACGCCCGTCCGTCTGTGGTAATCCATACCTCTCCGGCCAAAGTTCGTATATAAACCATTTTAGCAACAGCAACTGGAGATAACATTAAAGTCCATTATTCACTATATGCAGGGATACATACCATCACTTTCCTTTATCCAAGGAAAATCATCCTGGTTCAAGATCCAGGTATCATAACTATATGCTCTTTGCTGAGAGTCGCCTTCTTGAGGCCATGGCATACGTTGAATAGTAGGTGGGTCATTAGTTGTAAAAACCAAATGGGTCTTCCGGGGCGAAACACTGAGACACATATAAGCACATTCGTTTCATGAATAACGAGGAGAAAACACACCTTAGTAGAGTTCCTTCCACACGCACGACTCCTTCGAATTGCAAGCTAAGCGACTGAAGCGGGTTGCCTTCTCCAGGACCAGCCAGGAACGTCCGCATAGTTTGCACAGGTAACGGCGGCATTTGGTATATATTGGTATCCCCTTCATAGTCCACCGTTAGAAGTACCAGATGTGATTCCGTTGTCTGTGAATAGTCTTGTTATTGTTACTGTAGCACATAGATTAGAAAAAGTGTAGTAACCTGAATGATAATGCGGGTGCCATCTGCCGACCACCAAACATCCTTGTTCTCTCCATGGTCAATGATTGAATGGGGAGTGCGACACAAGAATGCCAGTACGGCTGCGGGCTGTGGCAGAGTTTGAATTGAGGTGCTGGAGTCGTGATGCCATTATATGCTACGTACTCGGACAGTCCAGATGGTTACACCGTTCCGAGTCAGGGTACAGAATAGAGACTTGCGGGGACTAGTGCATATGGCTATGAGGGGTTCCGGAGGGACGTTAGGAAGGGCAGGGATAGTAGAAAGGACTTTGGCTGCTGAGGTTGGGAAATACATGAGACTAAAAGCCCAATATTCAATTCATGGAGTACAAAGTAAAGCCAAAGAGTTTTGATGCGTTTGACATTCTCCCACCGATATCCTCAAAAAGCCATATTCATGTTGTGATATTACTATTACAATGCAAGCCACTTAGGCAGTGTATCGACCAGAGAAGTATAAATACTGGAGAGGGGGGGTAAAGACAAACAAAAAAAATAAAAGTGAGAGAACCAGAACTAAGGGTGAGAATACTATTCCGAGAATGTCAAGAACGAGGTGGGTACATCCAAGACTTTAGCTTTTTCCATACACCAGTCTGCGATTGCGCATTCGACCCTTCAACGGCATGATGATTATGATATTCCTCGACATGCGAAAGAGCATTCTCTCCTCCCAATGTCATCGGTTGAAGGCGAGACTGACGGATGAGGCTTAATATAAGAGATACACCTTCACGGGACTATAGAAACCTGTGTCAATATTAAACCACTTATTTTATTCAAAGACGTACCCGTTGTACATTGGCCTTGAATCGCGTCAAGCCATGGTTTTCAATCTTTTTCGTCATCCCCCATCCGAAACGGGAGAAGATGCGAGCCTCCGTTTGTTGCAAAGTTTGCCTGTGAAAGACAACGTTATATTTGCGCCTCGAATAGACCTAAATGATGCTTACCCTTCAGAAGTTTGGCGGAATTGGACGGACTCTTCCACCCTCATTATTTTTACATGGTCCAGGTTACGAGTCCTACAATTCACAACCTTTCCAAACGGGTCCACCTCACTCTCCTCAATCACCCAGGACTCTGCCCTTGACATCATCCCCTGCGGAAACCATCGAGGAAGGTTACCCCGCTTCAGAATGAGACGTGTGGTGAGAAGTGTCCCCGAGGATGTTTGAGATCGTGATATCACGTCGCACGAAAGGACATGGGAGGCATAAGGGTTTGGGTAGCGCAAGAAAAAAGCAAGTGAGACGATTGGCCAGGGATCGCTGTGTCCAGTGTCAGCTACATATGTTTCCGTTTGTTGGAAAATGCAATAAACTTTGGCACATACTCGTACAGGAAGGATTGTGAAAAGAACTTCATGGGCAACGATCCCAGGTTGTTTTATGAAGGCAAAGGGCACGGACGACCAGTGTGCTCAGCGTCGGGGGGAAGTAGAGGTGTAGTGAACAGAGTGTGGGGAATGTGTGGTGGGAGATTTCTGAATTTGTGACGACAGCTTCTTGGATGTCATCACGCTTGCTATCTTGGGATTCGGAAATTGCCTAGACCCTTCCGCGCTTGCAATTTATCCCTCCGCCGTCATTGTAGCGAATAGCAATTAGATATCGAGAGAATACACTCGGTATTAGTATCAGTATTATTCTAGATGTAAGTCTCATCCCACACCGCCCCGTCCTGGCCCACAAACATTCTAAGCCCGTCATGGGCTGGCCTTACCCAGAGTTCCTTGCCGTCGCCCTGGACTCCCTGGATGAGCTCGATCCCCTCTCTCTCCGACTTGGTCAATTCTTCATCCTTTTTCAGCGTCCCTCCAACAACCTCTGTGATGGTCACATATTCCTCATGCGCAACCTCGTGACCGAAGCCTGTCAAATAAGTTCTTGTGGCTCCAATTCTACGTGCAATCGCAATCGATTGTGCAACTCCGAGGTGTGATGTGTGTGGTCGAAGGCGCAAACAGTCCAATATTAGAGCCGGTAACCTTCCAGAAGATAGATTGCTGCGCAGCAATTTCCAAACCCGGTCGGGTATGTGAGAAACATCAGAGATGTATACTACATGCTCTTGAATCTTAAATCCGAAGCACAACAATGGATAGATCTTTTCTTTTCTTTGTTCCTCCACCTTTGCAGTAACGCCGTTAGCAAGGACCGGAGAAGGCTGCCTTGATGGTAGATTGCTATCCGTCTGGGTAGGTGTCGAAGGTAAAGTAGAATTTGGTGTAACAACATAAGCTGGCGGCGGAACTTTTGAGAAAATCCGACCATGATGAACTTGGTTTAACACCAGCAATGTAAGCATTGGCGAACAACATTTTAGAAAATTGGTTAGTGAGCGACTTACTAGCAAATGGAGTGATTTTTACACCAGTATCCTCAATTTCAAAAGGTTCTCCATCACTGATGATATGATATTTGAAGTCTGGTACCTATGGTAAAGGATTAAAATTGAAAGAAAGTTTAATTTAGCGGCCAACTTACATCACCACCTCCAGAGGCAAACTCCTTCGATACAAGGTAGGGAAAGGAACGCTGAATTTCGGTGAAGGTCTCCTGCGATAAATACACATCGATGTGAGGCTGGATTGCACCATTCAGGGTCCATCCTGATGTTATCTTATCAGTAAAATTGCTAGACCACAATATCCTGCAGTATACCTCGGAGGTCATCAAGACCATTCATAGCTGCGAAGCGCCTGTGTTAATGATGCTCGAGAAGACGATAATAAGTCACCATACCATCCGCATGGGCATGAGTTATTAGTAGAGCATCAATTCTTCGCAGACCGTATTTAGGAAACCATTCGACGGCGGCAGCTTGAAAAGTTTTTCCAGCATCAATGACAATAGTCCTGTTATAACGGAAAGCGATTGAGTTCTAGTTAGCGCCCAGCTAACACATCACCGTGACGCACGGCAGACGTCAGGTGAAGGGATACATGAAAATGGTCACACACAATGATCGTCCATCTTTTGCTTTTACACGCAATGCAGCACCTGTGTTTCTACGCACATTCTTCTTGCCCTCAGATGTGAATGTTGACAGGCACGTTCTGCACGGTGCCTCTTTTCCCGGGTCATAGGTGAGGCAAGCAAGATGCGGTATGCTCGACGAACAGCCAGTCCCCAGAAAGACGAGTTCCACTGGGTTACTTGAGGAGGCGCTGAAGCACGTTGAAGAAGACATGGGCTTGATAGCTGGGATGAGCAGGATAAGTTATAAGGACCCAAGGGCGCCTTTTTCGATCGGTGAGATTATTAATGGATTATTGAAGCAGAAACGATGGACCGGAGAATGGCTGATTGCGACTGATGGCATGCTTACGGGTATATATGCATGCGCCTTGTTGACATGACGCTGGAAAAGTAACAGTGCCACCATGTCATAGACTAGCGAACCTTCACCAGTGCCACTGGGAAATATATAATTCAAAATCCTGACGGAACGACTCAGACTGCCGATCAATGTCAACTACATTTCCTTTTGTCCATATATTAACCTTGTGTGCCTCGTTCCCGAGATAACGACTACATCAAAGACTTCTCGAAGACCAATACATATTTGAAGACCAACCCCCCTCTGCAAGAATCACTTTAAATCACAAATAGCGATAGCGATACCCGATTGATGGAGCCTGTTCGGCATTCACTTCGTAAAGACTATTGTAGTAACGGTTAGTGTATGTTTTCTCTCCGTACACCTACACTTACTTGAAACCACATCCTCGTCCTGGACCTGATGTAACAGACTAACTTTTTGTGCGTGGGGCGAGAATTTACTAGATTTACCCTAAAAGATGTGTATGAGAGGCAGAAATCAATACTAGCCAATAATATCTAGTACCCTGTAAAGTGCATACACCTCAATAATCTATCATTTAAGATGGAAAAAAATCAAGACACATACCATACAAGCGCATAGCGGAAATTTGGTGCGAGGGAACGATGGATTCCATTACATACGTCCTACAGAACAACCTGTAAATCACTGCCCCGGTCTACTTCAAATTGTTCACTTCACCTCAATTGTTGCTCCTCTCCGGAGACAAATTGGATCCGATAAATCAGGTTGTGCGCCACGTTTTTTCGTGTAGACTTTTACAAGAGCTAAATCATCCCACATGCGGTCAATTAGGTAGTCTAAACTAAAATGGCTGGGTCAGAAGTTGTGTGGTACAATAAAAGAGTATGCGTTACTTGAGTCCCATTTCACAACTAATCACAACACTGTTGGGTTGCCGGGCTATTTTATCCATTTGTTCCAGACTTATAGCATCCACCTTGTTGTAAACATCTACAGACATGGAGGTGAGTGTCTGCAAACACATTTGGAATTGGTTGTAGTGGGGGCTCACATAAACAAGGCACATATTTCCGAGTGCCTGAATTTTTATAAGGAGGCAGAAATCGTATTATGTATTGAAAAAAAGCTCACCAATGAGAACATCGATGAATTCATCTGTTGTTATCTACGGCAGATGTCAGTAAAAAAAGGTAGATGGCAAAGGACCGAACATACATCTTCTCGTATCATCACATCACAGTTATGCAACTTTTCTGTCTTCTCATTACTTTTCTGGTACAAAAAACGAGCATTCGGCGTACCTGACGCAAGGATGGATCGGATAGTTCTTTCATCTGTCTTTGTAAGCTTGACGGTGGAGTTGAAAGCAATCTGGAATTGCTAACTCAGGTACTTGGCCGTGATAGAAAAACAAGTGTAACCAACACCACCTGTGGTTCTCTTCTTGAATACGACGTCTGGCTTGGTCTTATTCAACCGGATGCCGACAGCATCGAGTTCAATCTCCAATAACCTTCGTTGTTCATCTGATTTTGTAGCATCTAACATAATGAGGATTAGGTCCGCAGTTTTCGCCGCTAACCAGGCGGTCAAACAAATGCAACAAATAAAGTCCAAGTACCACGCACTGGATACAACTTGGCGACCTCGACCTCTTCCCTGGCTGGCACCTTCGACAATTCCTGGCAAATCAAGCAACTGTATTCTGGCCCCTTTATACTCGATGACACCGGGAATAGCCTAACAGAAGGTGAGTTACGAACGGCCAACGGAAAGTTAAACTTACAGTCAGCGTTGTGAATTCATATGCGGCGGTTTCTGATGCAGTATGCGTGACTTTGCCCAGGAGAGTAGACTGAAATGAACAGTTGAGACTAGAGGGAATGAACGTCCCGGGTACGATCCTACCTTTCCAACGGATGGGAAGCCGATCAACGCTACTCTGGCATCTCCTGATTTTTGCACATCGAACCCAGTACCACTAGGCCCCGATTTTGAGGTAGGTTCGAGTAGCTGTGCTCGGTAGCGAGCAAGCTTGGCCTTGAGCAAACCCAAATGGTACTCTGTGGCCTACTTCCATTTTTCAACCCATTAGTTTCTACGATTACATTGCCCGAGTATGATCACCTTATTCTTCTGGGCTTGATAAGAGTTTTGTTATTTAATGAAACGATAGACTACAGAGAATATGACACACTCTTAGCCATCTCCTCTTCAGGGACGAGAAACGCAAATGAGATCAGCAAAAATGGGGCCAGGAGGGGGACCCTTACCCTCTATGTCTTTAATCTGGACATATTCTGTCAACTAGCGGACATTGTAAGGCAGGTGTAGATACCTTTTCTATGATGCCCATGGTGTGTAGAAGCGAAGATTATCTTGGTGTGATTACATAAACGTAATATATTAGAGTGACTGCTGAAGCCTCAAGTTCGTTCTATGCATCATGCATCGCCGCCACACTCCGACTCTCTTTCCGCATCTAGAGCAGGAAGTCAACGCTGACGATGAACAAGATACTGGCATACACTGGGAGTCTACTCCACAACGCCCCTACGGTCCTTCACCACCCCCAATAACTTCTTCATCCAATCCAAACCGCTCCCCGAACTTGCTCAAACGACATTCTGGTTCATTTTCTCCCCCACCCCAGCAACCTCAGACTTTTCCAAAGTACGAGATCTACAAACAGTTCCTACGACGTTATAGATCGGGTGAACAAGGGGACATCGATGATCCTCGCAATGATCCTGATGCGTATTACTATGCAACTCGCAGGCCTGGACAATTGGCAGACGCAGTTGATGTCAGTGACGAGGACGAGCCAGGTCATGGTATGAACGCAAATGGTGATGGAACAATTGAGCGAGTACCAATACCGGTTGAAATGCCACACGCAGTCTCTGAACAAGAGACAGAGAGATTGGAATGGCAATCTATGCTCACTTCTGTACTATCTGGGGAAGTACTCAAGTCAGAAAAGACACGCATAGCAGTTGCCCTCGAGTCTATGGGCGACGAACACCACAATACCCATCATAACATATGGCTTGGCATTCGCGCTCGCTTCCACAATCGTTCCCCTGAAGAGGAGCGTAGGCGCTTAGAGGAGAAGAGGATTAGGCTAGTTGACCCTATCATTGACGATATTCTCAAATTTCACGTCACTGGGACCGAGCTCAACAGTGATAGCACCACTCAAGCCCTTAACCAAGTCAATGCTCTTCTTAGAAGGCTCGAAGTTGCACAATCCTTATACCCTAGTCTTAAAGGATTCTACTCTGACAAACCCACCACAGCGGATGTGGCCTTCCAAGCTCGTTGTGACACCCTCAACACATGGTCCACTTTGGTTACGACCTTGAGGCACCAGTTTTCAGTACTTCGTCGATGGACAGGCAGCGCTACTCTTGATGTCAATCAACCGAATACGAGCTCCGAGCTTGCCATCACCACCTCATCAACCCATAGCAAGGGGAGCCCAACGCCCACAATCGATGGTAGCAGCTTTGTAGAGAGGTTACTCAAGGAGGAATCAATGCAGCGGACATTCGAGAAAGGTTTCTTGCTTACGGTCCATTCTTTCATTGATTCTGTGCGCAAGTCGCAAGTCAAGCTTGCAAAACATTTTAGGGAGATGAACCTTCCAACGTTTGAAAGTGATCTTGTCCCGCTTATATCGTTTCCAACCAAGTTGGCTCAGGCGTCCCTACGTTACCGCCTTGATTATGTTGAGAAACTCAAAGATCCGGATGTCTTAATCGTTGACCAAATTACGGACGATCTGAAAATCAGCATCGGGCTCGCATGTACCTTGAAGCGTCAATACGAAGCTTTTCTTGCCCCTGATCCTGGAGGTAACTGGGTAATTCCACATTGCATCAGTAAAGACTATGACGCGACGATCCTTGAGGCCCTTAGTGCCTTCTTCAAATTGATGCACTGGAAACTAAAAAGCGGATCAAAGGGGATATACTTTAAGGAGACAGATATCCTTGAAGCACAGTGGGCTACCTTCAATGATGTGAGCTTAAGCACAGCTGGTGGTTCACGCTTGGTAGCAGAACAGATGTGGTATGTAGTCTTTTATATCGCACTTGACCGCATACATTGACATGTTCAAGCTCCTTGACTAATAAGCTAATGGTTAGAGTAACAAACTACTTCGAGACACAGATTCGATTGCCTGCATCAGCGGTTTCTGTGAATGAGAAGGAGAAGGAGAAAGAGAAGGAACTAAGGCGGGAACGGTTGAAGAATGGTAGCACATTATACGAACTCAGTGAATACCCAGCTCTAAACAAGAAGATGACAAATGAGCAGATAATTGGGTGGTTTGCCAAAATATTGGATAGCGTTAGGCTACGGTACAGAAAGTTATCTCGGTTTGCGAGGTAGGTTTTTCACGTTTGACTGCTCAAAATATCGTCTGACGTTATTCTAGAGTTCTCAGCCAGCGGTTCTCTAATTCTGCTGAATACTGTCTGGAGAACGTCCCTATAAGTGCTTTCATCAACACACTCGTAGTAACCGACCATTTTCTCGTCTACACCAAGCATATGGAAGAAGAGGGAATTTACGTCGTTGCGCCCAATTCTCTATGGGGGCGGGATGAGGTTATTCAACGAATTCTTTCAGAGGCATTCCAAGTAGATGAGGTTACCAATGCCGATGGTGTGCGGGTAGCTGAGGATGCTGGTTATGTGGGCCAAGAGTTTGAAGACGCTCGCTATCTGCTTATTCTCACTCCCGAACAACACTTTCTCTGGACGGGAAGAGTCAGTGTCTATCCAACTGTATTCACCTTTGATTTGAAGGAGAGCCGTGTTCGCCTCATCGCCGATGGTCCACAACCGAGGCTTAACCTGGCAAAAACCGCATTCGAGAACATTTTTTCATCGAACTCGGAGGAAGGTGATATGGCTGAGTTTCTCACCACACCTCTAACATGTGTTATCGATTTCCAAGCCCACCTTCCTGCCGTCAATCGTGAATTGAAAAAAATTGCTCGGTCCACAAGTCGTCTTGCGGAGTCTATTGTGGACTCGGTGCATCATGTACGTCAATCCCTTCGTACGACAGCTGGATATCAGGAGTTGCTGGAGAACTGGTACCTATTTGCATCGGAACAAGGCCAACACGCTCAACGTTACATGGAAACCGTCTTCTTAGCCAACTTTAATCGGTTGATGGTGAAACTGGCGATCTCATGGGTATCCTTTATATGCGATGATTGCGATCCGACAGATCGCAAAACGTTCAAATGGGCAGTGAATGCATTGGAATTTACGCATAATCGAACGAAACGTAACATACTTCAGCTGCCGGAGGAACAGTTCAATATGCTACGACAGAAGGTTGCTAGCTGCATGACACTGTTAATCAGTCATTTCGACATTCTCGGCGCTCGTTCTACACTTGAAGCCCGGAGAGAGAAAGAGAGACAAGAGGAACGTCTTAAACGGCAAGCACCCACACAAGAAGATGAAGAAGATGAATTTTCTGGCTCTGTTGTGTCTGAGCATGATAATGCGTTCGCCTTCACGGATTCTAGTACTCGTGCAAGTTGGGCCAAGATTCTACAAGAAATTAAGAAACTAGAGGATTTGAGAGTAATAAGGGGGACACAGTATCGTATGTTGGGTAAAGTGTTGGACAACGAGAAACCAGAAGATCGTTCACTTGTATTCTTGGCTTCGTCAAGTTCCAATGTTTCTCTGCGGTGGCAGCAAGGGAAGTTTATTGGGGCTGGTGCCTTTGGTTCCGTTTATCTTGCTGTCAACTTGGATTCTGGCTCCCTCATGGCCGTCAAGGAGATCAAGTTCCAAGAATTATCCGGTTTACCCAACCTCTATACTCAAATCAAAGACGAATTGAGCGTTATGGAAATGCTCCATCATCCTAATGTCGTCGAATACTACGGTATAGAAGTGCATCGGGACAAAGTCTACATATTCGAAGAGTACTGTCAGGGTGGAAGTTTGGCTTCTCTATTAGAGCATGGCAGAATCGAAGATGAAGGCATTATCCAGGTTTATACGATGCAAATGTTGGAAGGTTTAGCATACCTACACTCTAAAGGTATTGTACATCGCGATATTAAACCTGATAGTGAGTCCGTCAGAACTTAAGCCTGAACTATGTGCTAATGAATATGTTCAGACATCTTGCTTGATCATCTTGGAGTCATCAAATATGTTGATTTTGGCGCGGCCAAGATATTAGCCAAGAATCATCGTACTTTCCAGAAATCTCGACGTGCTGATTACGGAGGGGTAAACTATACTGCAAATAGTTTCACTGCCATGAGTAACGGTCTAACCGGAACACCAATGTACATGTCACCTGAAGTCATCAAGAACGACAAGCGCGGTAAACATGGTGCTATGGATATCTGGTCTTTAGGATGTGTTGTCCTGGAATTTGCTACTGGAAAGAAGCCGTGGAGCAATCTCGATAATGAGTGGTAAGTTTATTTTCTGTCTGTAAAATGACGACCACAGCCGAATCTATTATGTTTAGGGCAATCATGTTCCACATTGGTGTTGCTACTCAGCACCCACCGTTGCCTGAACCTGATCAATTGAGCCTTCTAGGCATTGATTTCATTAGACAGTGTCTGATAATTGACCCTGGGTTGCGACCAACCGCGAGGCAGCTCATGGATCACCCATGGATGATAGATTTCCGTTATCCTGACGATACAGAAATTGTCGCAAGTCCCCCTATACACCCGACGATGGGCCAGTAATCCGACCATCAAAGAGATGTTATACCTCTCCAGCTATGCCCATACCTGCACCTGCTCTGGACTCGAACGACGTTTAATTACCTGTTATAATTTTGCTGCTGTCCTGTTGATACCTCGCATCTATTTGTACATATACTCCACTTTATCTTCTTCCGGAATTACAATGCTTAGCATTTATAAAACTACACACCGGTACACTAAATATTTCAGAGAAAAAATATAGCAACGCTAACATTGTAATAGTAACTACAATAATGTTGGATCACTCTATGACCCAACGTTTTGTAACTGGCTGTCCATAGTGAAGACTATTGTTCCTGGAATGAGCATAGGAGTAATAGCTATCCCAGCTAGAGGTCGACTTCTCGCTGTTGGTGGACCTATCAGAAGGTGCTCGGGTCAAAGCCTGTGCTGGAATGTTCATTCCCGGAGGTGGTGCTTGGTGGTAATATTGGGGGCGGCCGTTGTTGAACATTTGTCCATTATTGTGTGCTAAGTAGGCGGCGTTGAAGGTCGGCATAGGTTTTTCGGTTTGGGAGAAATCAGGGAAGTCAACCTTCTCAATATCTTCATATTCAGGAGTGACAATGCCGAAACCATCACCTGGTAGCGCTTCTTGGGGAGAAACTACAGATTCTCTATTATCAGGTTGCTGTTAACAGAAATGAAAACTTGTGGACTCACGGTAGCGGATTAAACCACGACCAAAGTTCAAACGGCAGAGCACACCAAGGATCAGGCAAGCGACGGTCATGAAAACTGAAGCACACGCCATCACGGAGAAAAACCTCCAGGTAATGAAAGTCCAGCGGAAGGTAGTGGAAATAAACATGACACTCCACCCGCCGAGATACAAGAAGCACAGACCCAAGAAAACAAGCATGGTGACTTTGAGCTCACGCCTGACACCGAACCAGCCCTATGGAGACAAATGTCAAAAGGTCTTGTGCAGTGGATTAAAAGATAACATACAGTCATAAGCCATGGTACCAATAACTAGAGAAGTGTGAGTGATGTCTACTTGCGAGGCAAAGAAAAACTTACAACGAGGGTGAGAATTGAGGTTCCCATATAAACCTTGCGTATGTCCACAAGGTCACCAATAACACTATTTATCAAACGGTCGAGCCACAAAGAGACAGCCACAGCGATGAAGAACAAGCTCAGTTGAATAGTGATTGACAGAATCAAGACAAGTTTATACATCCTATTGATGACGAGGGATGCACCGACACGCTTAAAAGTCTGCCAACCAAAAAGCTGCAATCCTTTTCAGTATAATTAGCTGATGGAAGCCGAAGTAATACAGACCTTGAACAACTTCCAGCTCAAGAAAGCAGAGATGAAAAGAGAAAGGATGTTCAGTGCAAGACTAGGAAACTCTGCGGCTCTGCGAGCGTTCCAAAAGAATTGACCAACAGGAAGTTTAACACCTGCGCATGCGCCGTTGGTCACGAGAAGATTGAATTCGTGACGGAAATTGGCAGTGTGAACAATTTGAAAGACACCCCAAGCAGATGCCATAATGTGCGTGACAAAGGAAGCAAGAATATGGGGAATAGATTCATTTAACAAGGCAACAACAGACATTCCAAGGACCCAGAACTGGAATGCAATGAACACAACGTCCTCGCGTTTTGTATTTTCCAAGCTGAGCGAATACTTAGTAAACAATAAATATAAACCATGATTATCACTCACACAGATACTGGATAGGTCAACGTGTTAAGGCATTTTTGGCTGATTTGCCCTTCAGATGATACATCTCGTCCAGATAATTCCTGGTAATATATGGTTAGAATAAATGTTTAACCAAGGCCGCAACACCTACAGCTGGGGCGCCTACATTCTCCTCATCGTTGTCTTCTTCTTCCTCTTCAGAACCTTCATTGTCAGAGTCCTCATCATCACCAGAATCCGGGACAGAATCGTCGTCATCCACTTGTTGAATGGGTGGTGAGGATATGGGTGTGGCGGTAGGCTGGATTGTAGTAACGATGGATTGGGTCGATAAAGCTTGCAAACTAGAACTTGGTGCTACAGCAACACGTGTAAAAGTCACACTCGAAGAAATGGATGTCGGAGAAGACGCAACCACTGCGTTTTGAGTCGCAGCAGGGATACTTGGAGTCTCCGTGGAGGTTCTCTGAGCTGTAGGTGACACGATTACAATCACAGACAAAGTATTAGTTTTGGACGAAGACGACGACGTTGAGGGAATCCCCGGGGTTGTAAAAGAGGCGACTGTAGAAGTAACTGTGGGTGTGGTAGAAATTTCTGCAGTGGGAGCAAATGTGGATGTCGTAGAATCTGAGGCTGACCAGAAAGCATTGTCATCTTGACTTTCAGTCCTATCCGTATTTAAGGACCATGCATCATGACAATTTCCATCTTGTAAGTTGAGATTGGAAGGAACCCATTTACACACATGCAAAACCGAGTCCCGGAATAAGGGTAGACCATCTGCGCCGCCGTTTGATTGGACAACGTGTGTAAGAGAGCTGAATGCATCAGCATTGATCGTGAAGGCTCTGATTTGCAAACCAAGCTGGATGAAGAAATGGACGGTAGAGAAAACCAAATAGATGATCGTGAGAGGGGAGAAAGTTACTCGCTCAATCTACAAGAAGATTAAGACCTCTGCCAAAAATGCAAGGACTCTATTACTCACGAAGAGTTTGGTGTATGCAGGCAAAGGTAAATAATTCCACACATATTTAACACGCATGACGAAACTAAAAAAAAGGGGGGTTCAACGTCAACGTTCATGTTGTCGGCTTATTTTCAAGCATATAATACCTTCGGATGGCCCCAAAAAAAAGAAAGATAGGATTGAAGTTTGAACTTGCTAGGTACCACCAGGATCCCAATTGAAAGAGGAAGAATCTCCGCACAAATGGTACAGAAACTATTAAGAATGGACCAGCCCTATGAGAAGAATGAATGAAAGAAAAGAGGAAAGGACGGATGACACCCGGAGAGAAGAGAGGGTAACAATACTGTGCCCATCAACTAAGTATCCTCTCTCTCCATTGGCGTTAGGAGAGACGGTTACATAAGCGACAACCTTCATCATACAACGTCGACTATTTTAGGTTGCGACGACGTTTGTATTCAGTAAGGATCCATTTTAGACAAATCTTCCCAACAACCACATCATATCACTTGATGTCGTCTCTACTAAGTATTAAATGTCATATTCTCCCCTTCGTCCGCTCATCATCTTAATCTACATTTTCATCGCGATAAATTAATTTCTAAACACACAAATTGAAACTCCTTGTCGTCACATATCATAGCTCATGTGTTTGGTACCATCGCTTATTGCCCATGAAGAAGAAGACCTGTCTCTCCTCGCTGTCGTTAACAGGTAAAGGTTCCTGATCATCATTGTTAATGTTCGTTTTGATGCTCAAGAAGCCTTGCTTGACCAGGTGTTTCGTGACCTCTATTACTTCTTGCCTGTCGTAAGTTGAACGCAAGCGCCATCTGATCTCCGTCTACAAATAGACAATCAAAATCATAATTAGGCCGTAGTACCAGCAACGACGTACTTGAGATATTCCAGGTCGGAACACTACCAATCCAAGCACTGCCCTCAGTGCAGCTTCCCAGAATTCCATTATCCTCCAACCTTCTACGTCTAACCAGCGACGTGGGAAAACAATTCTGGTGGGATTATTGGCCACTTTGACACCCCATTTCCTGATGGAGGAAGCTGACACTACGACAAGGGTTGTGTACCCCGCTAGGTATACAGGAGGGACGGTTATGTTTATAAGTCTCCGTACGTTGTCCACTAGTAGAAATCTTGGAATATTTAGTATATCCTGTCAGATAGGTCAGAATACAGTTTTGTTGTTTGTTTTGAGAATGAACTTGCTTGTATCGCTGGTATAGTGATACCACCAGCACCAGCTTCCTTGACGACCTCCAAAATTCGACATATACACTCCACAGGTTCAGGGTCCAATGTTGCAACAAGTGTGGATATTTCGTTCTGTATACAGATTTTGCAATCTATAAGGCTATCTTTGGTCAACATTAGGCAAGTAGCCGGTTCACCATCTTCTGTGATACCGTGGCCACTCAGTGGAGCCCCTTCAACGTCCACGTCTGTCATAGATGTTTCATCTTGGAAATTGCCATCGACAATGCTGTCATGGACCAGCTCAGGTGAAATAATCCTGCGGTATAGAATCGCGGTTTCAATCTGGTCGTCATCTAAATAGGGGGAAAACTGGTTGAAGTACCAGTCTGTAGCAATAGCGAAATGACACACCTGCTTTTTTGCTATTCCAGTCCAAAGCTGGCCTGGCTGCCTGGGCCTGTGAAGTATCTATCCTGAATTCCAACTGATCTAGCATTAAACCAAGTTGATTGCAACATCCAATTTACTCACTAGTTTGTCAGTCGCTAACTCTATAAAAGCAGCGCAGTCTCCGTCTGTTGCCGTTAACGGCCATTCATTCCATCCATCATCTTGTATAATGAGTTCTTCTAAAGCCACTGCATCTTGGTATGTGTCTGTCGGCACAGAGCCTCCAAGTGTGTTTAGATTACTGTTTCAAAATTAGTTATGATTAATGTACAGCAATTTCAGAACATACATGTCGGATATTTTAAGATGCCTGCCTGGTCTAGACTTTTCCAGATCTCGAACGAGTTTTGAAAGGATACCACGATTTAACATCCCCTTAGCTGCAGCTTCGACATTCTTCTGCCCTACACTCTGAAGTATCAGGGCACCGTGTTCTGCGCTATACCGTTCATTCGGAGTCCCAATTGTCATCTGTAGAATATTCAGTACATGATACAACATTTGTGAGGTGTAGTTTACCTTCAAAGAGGCTTCTGCCAAGGCTATCGAGTCGGATAGTGCTTCGGTGGCAGAGGAAGGGTTTTTGTCCAGTGTCTTCGTGAATGCTTGTCTCATGAGTCGCTTTTCTCGACCTTCTTCTACATTTGCATTCCACATGAAATCCCAAGTAAAACTCGAAGGATCGGTGGCATCCACTTCGTAGGTGTCCAACAACTCTTCAACTGTTGATGGAAGTATCACCCTGTTATCTCTCGTGTGACCATAACCAACACGCCTGATACTATTCAGTCAAACCATAAATACAAAGGTAGCGTTTGACTTACAGGGCGTTCTTGTCAACATGTTGGCGCAAAAACTCAATATGTTTAATCAAGTCAAATTTGGAAGGGCTCTGTGGATCATCGTCTGGCAATAGAGGTGTACCTCGATGCTGGATCCATAATTCAAACCACTTTTCTTCCAGACGATTCATATAAGCTTCATTTCCTGGAGCTTCGCGTATATGGGTCAGCCGCTGGCGAACAGTGTTGCGGGGCACAGATGGAAAAACTTGTTCGAATGCGGCCCACTCAACTCGAGAAGCATTCCGACATCGAGCTCGAATGATGGCCGCGGCATCTCTTGCTAATTCGTCGTAATCTCTATTCCATTGGAACCTATGCCTTCGAGAGGCCTTGGTGGGTACCTCATGGCCTGTTAAACATTCACATTTAGTTTACATCGCGTGAACGGAGCTTGGTATGTACCTGCTATCTCTTTTTCTTTTCCCTTTCCTTTCTTCTTCTTAGGTTGTTCTTTTTGAGAAAGGGGTTCTCCTTGCCGAGCAATAAGGCTTTGCACCGACGGTTCTGTAGGATTTACTATTGTTGGAGGAGGAGGGAATCTAGAAACCTGAGACCCAGAAGGGCGTATGAGATTTTTACTCGACATCTTGAGCATTTTAGCCATATCAGCTTCACGTATTGCATCTATGATGTTGCTCTCCCATTTATCCATTTCCTGCGTTGACCCCGTTTCCATAAACCGTTTCTGGACCCGTTTAACTCGAGTGGTCGTTGCAGTATTAAGGGGGCCAGGATGAACACGGAGTAGGAGAGCTTCCCACTCTTGTTCTCTTTGCATACGTGCTTCTGCGGCCTTCCTCACAAGCAGCTCTTTGATTTCGGTGTTTCTCCGATTCCGCCTGTCGGAGTTCGGTCGGCCTGTTCGCTCTTTCACTTTCTTCAACTCTCGAACAAGTTTTGTTCGCGTTCCTTTGTAAAAGTTGATTATCACGTCCATGGGGGCACTGGTCACTCTGGATAAGCGGGCCAACTGCTCATTTTTCGTAGTCTTATCGGGTTCTTCAACTGGTGTTCTTGTGGAATGAATGTCAATGAACTGTTTGAGGTATTGTGTTTGGTGCCAGGTAAGAACGTAGTCAGAGCTCCATGATCCTGGCCGGCGCATTGAGCGGGCCAGGCTGATATTGATCAATGTACTCTGAGTGACTGATGTTCTACCGCTGTCATAAATAGAGGTTTTGACGGAAGCAGAATGGAGCGCCTCCCAGAAAGCAACAGCCGTTTCAAAGGTATCTATTGGCATGTCCTTTAAGAACTGAGGATCTGTCCCTGAGTCATACCATGCATGTACCGGAGCAACAGCGTTGAATCTCCAATATGAAGGTGCAATCATCGGTGTGTTGGTGGACCAACCTTCTAGGGAGGCCTGTTTGTATTTGGTGGGATGATTAAAGAAGGTATTTGTGGCGATCTCGATTTTCGCCTCTCCGGAATCAATAGGTTGCAGAGGAGTGACAACTCCAAGTAGTCGTAAAACTTCAAGCATCTCAAGGAATCTAGAACGTGCCCGAGATCTTCCTATTTGCATAAAAGAATGTAGGGAGGGAGGGAGATCGCGAACAGGAGTTTGACTCCCTGCCGCAGAAAAGAAACCATGGAGTTCGTCGGTGTGGTTGATACAAGAGACAAACGTAGTATAAGGTTGAAGGGGCATATCTTGGCAAAACAAGGATAACTCAATAATTTTCTCCTCCTTAGAAACGAGGTTGGGTAACGGGGTATCCGATCGCAGTTTGTCAAGAAAGAAGAGGTGTAGTTTCCGGACACGCGCCATTTTTCCAACAATGAAACCATACAATTGGCCTACGGTAGTGCGTTCAGCCAACAAAACATCCCGGATGGTGTCATCATCATAGGAAAACAATTGATTTGCCCTCGCAATGTTTTTGCTCCAACGTTCCTTTTTGTCAGACCCAGGTTGCTCCAATTGCAATAGTTGTAGTGGCCATGCCAGACGCGATGCACTGCTTGAATCTGCACCATATTCAACCTCTTCACTAATCTTTAAAAACGAAGTTGTTTGTGAGGGTGGTTGCATATTTTTTGATATATCAGCGATGTAGCCCTTGAGTTGAGCTTCGGTAATGTGAGGCAAGTATATGATTCGCACTGATCGCTGGATACCAGTGTGACTTTGGATGGCAGATCTCAGTTGCTTCACTTTCCCTTTTGTCTCCAAAGCATCGAATGCCGCGCTTGCGGTTCGTTTATCGATCCTAGTTCCAGGGGGTGCGCTCGTTGGTTCACCGGCATTTGCCAAAGTCTCTAACAATGTTGTATGCGCCTTATAAAACTCCTTGACCTGCATATTGAGGATACCCCCAGAATTCTCCACTACACGATAAAGCTCATTCTCGCGTCGAAGCTGTGAGACATTGACTCGTCCTTTGGTATTCACAACCTTCCCTTCTATCTTCTTTGGACTGGATGAATTGGGAACTACCTGGGAAGAGGCTGGTGCGTCGATTGGTGATGGTATATGAGTTCCATCTTGGATAAGAACAGGATCAATCGGAATTTCGGCTACAGCTTGTGCCTCATCATCTTGATCTTCGGCCGTATCCTTGGGAGCTCCTGTGTTCGATTCTGCGGTATTCACATTTTGGATAGCAATATCTGGCTCTATAATGGGTGCGTGTGTGTTTGTCTTGGTAGCGTCTTCGTGTGATTGTGAAGGCGGAGGGCTAGCAGGGGATTCAACGACCTCCCTCCCATCTGCAATGATATTCGAAGATTGACTTGGAGCATGTTCGACAGAAGTAGTGACTTTCATACGCTTCAATTGATGAGCCTTATCCTCGTTAGCATCGGTATCTAGAGCAATTGGTCTCTTCTTAGGCGGACGGCCACGCCGTTTGGGTAGTGCTTGTGAGATAGAAGTATCATTTCCTTCGGTGTTCACAGAAGTCGCGGAAAGAGGCATGATGGATTCATTAGCAATACTGTTCTTAGGCGGTCGACCACGCCGTTTGGGAGGTGCTTGGGAAATTGAGGTTCCAGCTTCAGAAATTTCATGTGCCGCGGAAATAGATGAGATAGGCTCATTAGCAGTACCGCTTTTGGGCGGGCGACCACGACGTTTAGGAACCTTGGTAACTTAGGTGCAAGATGGGTCAAATTTTGTTGAAAAGCTAATAGTTACCACTAACCTCCTTCCACATTGTCATTCTGTCCTTCCTCGTCAATGCGCCTTTTCTTCGATGCTGGAGCAACTTCAGAGATACTCTTCCTTGGGCGACCCTTTTTAATGGAGCCGTCTGTCAGAATAGGGTTCTTGAGCGGTCTCTTTCTTTTATATGCTGAATTTCCATCCACATTGCGCTTGTAAGAATCTTGAAATTGGACCAATGAGTCTTCATCCTCATAGAATGCTTGAACGTCCACATCGGCAAATCCTCCGGCTTTATCGAGATCCACATCAGCAAATCCTGCTGTAGGTTCCAATTGTTCTTCTACCAACAACCTATGATAGGCACCAACAGTGTAATAACGATGTCTCCTCTCTCGGCCACTCGTTTCCATCAGTCCTACGATGCCAAGGTCAGCCAAGTGTGGAGGTGGAGATACTTTATCAGCTCTGGCGAGCAGTAACTCGATTGTTCTCTTATCAAAATACGAGAGAGCTATTGAAAGATCCTGTCCCAAGATTTTAATATAATTACGATTTAGATTGTTATGTATGACTTACATTCAGTGTCATCCCCTGAGTGCCTGATTCTTCCAAGAGACCGGTGATTTGTCTGTTGATAGTTGCATTCATTTTGACACCACCTACTGTTTTTCTTGTAAATATCTCGAAATCACTACCAATATAGATATATTCCCTCACCGACAGGGCTAGATTTTTCTTCATCTTCATCATCTTGCGTGTCCAAAATCACACCATCAGGTTTATTCTCTGAAGTGACAAGACGGAAACATTTGACAGTCGAGGTTAAGGTCTTCTTCTTGCTACTAGGGACAACCACCTTCTCAATAATGCCTTGTTGTATTAGTTCCCGTATTCGACTTTGGAAGAAACGCCGATCTGTTTTGGTTGGGTTAGAAAATCCCTACAGATATTAGTTAGATGTATGTATCGTATACAACTGTCCTTGAGTTTCTCTTACGATAGTGAGGAGCATATTATTCGATTCATGGATACAGTTCTTGGATGCCTTCAAGAGTTTCACAACTCTGGCTTTGACAAGTGGCAAGCTGGATAAATGGCGAGCATCAATAGGGGTGAAGTCGAGCATTGGGTTTAGGCTGGGTCTTTCATCCTCTAACGTTTCTTCGTTGCGCGTCTGTGAGGATTTCCCCGCTTCTTCGGCTTCATTCTCCTCCTCGAGTATCGCTTTCCACTGGGCACTCTTCTCATAAAAATACCGATGGATAACCGAGTGAGTGCCGACTCCAGGTCGACGAACCTTGACACTAGGGAATGTTAAACATATGACACAATAAGGATCCAAAGAAATCACCATACACAAGGTTGAGTTCTTGTAACTGTTTCACAAGATAAAAGCAAGTTTTCTGATCATAACCAGATTTCTGACCAAGAGAAACGACTGAAACTCCAGTGTCCCTTCCTCGCGTAATGATTTGCAAGGCCGAATATACCATGGGACTCAGCTTAGAAAACTACATATATATTGTAATCAGACGCTCACATAATAGAGAACTTTTCATGGTGCTCACCCGAATATGAGAGCCCGTAATGGCAGCATATATAGAATTTTGTTCAACAGCGATCCGTAATTTGTCTCCAAATTCTGCAACAAGTGATTCTAAAGACCTGTCTTTATACCCTGTTATGGGTAATAATTCCGTTGGTTGAGCCTCAACCTCTGCCTCCCCTCTAGCTTTTGCTTTCTTCTTCTTACTTGTTTGCGGTGCAATCCACACCTCTGTAAGCAAACCATCGGGAATAGTTCCTACTCTAACAGGAGGTTGTTTGACAACCAAAGACCATACAAACCCACAAAATGCTTCATCAAGTTGTTGAGGATGAGGTGCTGATGGTTGAGTATAAAAATCGTGGATAAAATCTTTCAATCGCGAGACATTTGAGCCTACGGAACGATTGTGGAGGTCCCAGACCAATCAGCTTTCATGGTAAATGGTAAAAACGGAAGTAAAGGAACGGATTCGAACCCAAGCCCTGAGAGCAACAAATTTGTTTTGCTCATAGATACTTGATCCATCAGATGATAAGCGAGGGAAAACTCACCAAGATCGCCGTCAAATGAAAGCTCGCGCAGACAATGGTGGACAAGGTCATCCATCGTAAAGGTTCCACGTCCGGTGTACAGGTTTGAATATAATGACAAGTGTTTTCCTCACAGCACGGTGTGTATGTTGGGGCTGTAGATTAATATAACGGAACTCTTTATCCACCCAAGTCAGGTAGTAGTTGAAATGCGTTCAAAACGAGTACAGGAGTGTGCGGATCGTGGGGTCGTCGGACAAGAGTCGATAATCGGTCTCCTTGCGTTGTCACATGTGACAGGTGACCCAGCGATGCCCGCCCAGGTGGCTCAACGGAAAATCGCAGAGAAGTTTCCAGAAAATGGATCGCTTGTGTTCCGACTCAATTACGAATCCAGTCGGCACAGGCTTAATTATAACAGCCAGCTATCTTAGGCAGAACATGTTCAGTGCGGCGCTAAGCAAACAAAACTATGTGCAGGGGTTCTATTAGGTATAATATACGGGGTGCGTGGGTCGTGAGTTTGAATACATTGTGAGACATAAAAAAAGAAAATAAAGAAACCCGAGCAGGTGCGCCTAATGCGACTGGTCAATTTTGCACTCTATGACTGTATAATAACTCTATTTCGTCTTCATCTCAAATAAATATGAGAGGGGTGGTCGAAGGATGATGGTCGGTGGGAGCGGAGTTATGCGGTAGCTTGCTGCGCATGTCGTTCCTCCCATAGTGTCCGTAGGATATCAGTGAAAGCAAGTTTCCCAAGCTGAGCATTTTGTTCAAACCTCTGCACAAGCCAATGTTCCAGACGGTCTGCTGCTGAACGCCACAATGCCATTCTAGCCTGTATTTCTGCTGTCTGGGTGAAGACAGTCATGTCCCGGGTAGCAGGGGTATATTGAATACGTTCGAAGCAGGTGGCGAACTGAGATAGTGATAAATTCACAGAAGTGATTGTCGCATTCTGTGTAGCAGGGTCCACAAAGATAACTTCACGGACGAAAGCATCTTCTGAGCCACCAAATATCTATAACAATTGCAAGTATATGAATAGTGCATCCACAAAGATGAACAAAGTACCGCGCACCTTGACAATCCAACCTGGAGCTTTCTGTTTGCATCCCAGCACTCTTTCCGTCCTAATAATTCCAGTATTTGGATCCACAGTGCGGTCTATCACGTCGATGCTAACAACATGCGAGCATTTCGGGTTTGGGTACTTTCTCCACATTCCAATAACTACATGAGACCAAGGATGACTATGAGATTATGATTGCACACGACAGGTTAATACAAGAATCCATAACCGCTTAGTAACTAGACACATACTTGTAGTTGAATGTCTGAGAGAAGAAATGCATCCTTTTTTGCGATGGGATAATCCCAGAGAGAAACAAATGAGAAGACGAAGAAGAACCTAAAGAAACGGTACAAAGGTATGGATGAAGCACCGGGTGTTACACTGTAATGAGAATTTTGTGAGAATCGGCGTCACCCGGTAACTCTCACGATCAACCCCTATCCGATTCGGCCCTACTTAGTCGAAAATCATACTCATGGTCACAAATGGATAAAACCGAAGTTCGTAAATATATCATGCTTGCTCAATTGTGTTCCATACTGTACGGAAAAAAGTACACAATCAATTCCGCTCCGCCTCGTCCAACATAATAGCCTTTAGCTCGGCTAATCTGGTTTTCAGCTTGGGTCTGCTCAACGTCCGTCATAAGCACCAATCAATCCAAATAAGACATGTTCACTCACACTTCCAGAAGCTTAGCCTCCAATGCCTGCTTCTCCTCCTGTAGCGCAAGTCGTTTCTCCGCATCGAGTTTCGTGCTATATTCATGAGGTAAGTACTCTGAGGATAAAATTCCTTGAAAAAAATACTGACAAAACATAACCACCTTGCCCATCGTAATGTAGGATGAGCTGATGGTACTTCCATAACGACGGTCGATGTGAGACTGTAAGGAGTGTGATCCCGAGGTCTGTTGCATGCTCCATCATCAAACCCTCAATATCAGTAGGCACTAATGATGTTGCTTCATCGAGAACAGCATACTGCATTCCGACGAGTAAGTATGACGTCATATATACCTATGAAGGTCAGAGAAAACCTAACCTTAGGTCGATGATAGAACAACCTTGCCCAAGCAATCTTCTGCTGATCGCCACCACTCAAAGATTCTCTCCATTCTCGTGCAGCATCCCATCCTCCTTCGCGCTCGACAATGTTCTCCATGTTCACAACCGCAAGAACGCGAAGTAAGTCATCATCCGTAACACCGCCTATTTAGTAATGGTGAGCAAGAATCAAAATTTTGTTGCAAATATACATACGAGCTTTCATATCTGCTTCCGAGTGTGGGTAGATAATTTGATCTCTTAGTGTACCCAATGAAAGGTACGGTCGTTGAGGAATAAGAATAAATTGTGATGATGGTGGTTTCCGGACAATACCACCATAGACAGGCCAGAGTCCACCAAGGATTCGGAATAAGGAAGACTTTCCACATCCTATAAAAAGTGAGTACATTGTCAAAACAACAAAAGATGGTCATACCATTAGGTCCAACAATGAGCAAATGTTGCTAGATCCAGAATAAGTTAAATACAATTTCTACAGAAACGAACTCACTCCAGGCTTCACATGGAAGCTCAGGCTCTTCACAAGGATATCTCCATTTGGTGTCACTATAGGAACATTTTCAAATTGAATGTCTTCTGCCTCAAAGACCTGGCCCCTGCCGTTTAGAACTACAAGGCCGTCATTAGAAGAAATTATGAAATTAAGTCTCAACCATACTCACTCTTAGCGTTGACCTCTGTACTGGCAGAACTAACGAGTGCCTTCTGGAATTTGCCTTTCTTGACGTCGTCAATGGTATCCAGAAGTTGGGACACCCGGGCCGTATATCCAGCAAGCTCGGAAAGGTCTTTGTAAGAATACATTACACGACCAAATGCGTCTGTTGCGAATATCAAAACAAGTTACAAAAGAGGGGAAACGAATGCATACCAGACGATGACAGAAGCAATCGCCTGTTAGTGACAAACCCTAACAGATCGTTCAGCAATGGCACATCTATATTTAGCTTTATAGTTACTCACCTTCCGTACGTCCACCTAGATCAACTGACAATGCACCAGGGACCTTGAAAAACACTGGAATCGCGCACAGTACAAGCTAAACGTAACTTCAGTACCTAAAGCCATGATATCAATGTAATCTTACACCAAAAGATCCCCATAGCCATTTAATGATACCTTCTTCTACGCATCCGAACCACCATCGTCTTTCCAGAACTTTGTTCTCATGCTTCAGGACCGTTGCATACTCTCTCTCGACGAGCAAACGTTCTGTACGTTCTCCTCCCATGAACGCAATCTCTTCTGCGAACTCGACTAATCTAGAATGTGTGTGACGCAGCGAGCCAGCGAGCTGCCCGGAAAGAGCGGTATAAGCGCCAAATGGCGGTGTGAGATATCGTACTGAGAAACCCCGACTGAGCGCATGGTAGACCAAAGAAAACGGAAGACTCACAGAGGATGGCAGTTAACTGGACACGGCAACTGTCAAACCGAGCAGACCCTCGGCACCAACGTTCTGCGATAGTTGGTAATTATAAAGAATGACATCTAATACAGGTTTAGCCAAATTCGAATAGATAGCTGCCAGATGCGTTGAAAATCGTTGGATGTCATGAGTTATCATCCTATTTTGTTCTACCTTTAGACAAGGTCGAGGTTGTAAGATCATCACTCACTGATCCGGGTTTTTGATTCTATCATCTAAGTTTGCTGTTGATAGTGCGATTTAGTACACAAAAATATTCTTGTAGGTGTTGGCGAGCTTACCAAGCTTATAGTATACTTTACCATCAGGTCCTTGACCAGTTTCTCCGAGGTATTGAGAAAGCACTTCATTGGTCAAACGAGTGCGATAAGCTATAGCAAGTTTATTTTGCACATAACTGAGCCAGCTATTGCACCATGTGGCGGGAATAGCAACAAGCAGCCAGCGGAGGATATTATAGAAGAATTGAAGAGGCTCGACCCTGACTAAACTTGCCACGATCCTGGAAGTGTTGATTAGCCAATGCGAATGCGGGGAATGTCTCATAGCTATGACGTACCTTCCATCAAGAGCCGCGACATACAGAGAGATAGCAGTTCTGAATACCAGAAGACTAGAGTGCATAACAAGAAGCAGCGCCTCTTTCGAACGGATACCCGGAATCACGATCCTCAGGATGCGTCCGAGACGTTCATAGAATACGGCATCAACCTAATTGTAAGATTAATCACAGGGCAAATTCGATGATATCGTGTAGAGGGAATACGAACTGCAACACGCTCTGGCTTCCCATCGTCTGTTTTCTTGGCCTTGGCCTTGCCTTTCCGAGAACTTGCACCTCCCCGCCCGCCGCCGGACAGACTGTAATACGTTGAAAGGAGCACATATGATACAAAGCTGAGGTTGATTAACTTCTGCGCGAGAGGGCGGTGATTCGCATATATATTAGAAAGTCGGGTTATCTGTTCGCTGGCAGCTTTACTCCGGAGTGTCGAGAGTATTGCCATGGTTGAAGTTTTGGAGGGTCAGCAGCGATTAGATATGTACGTTGGTATTAGTGTGTGATGTCAATGACCCTGGTTGACCAAGTTTCAAGGACCAAGGAGAACACAACGGACGACCTGTGGAGAAAAGCGAATAGGCTCCACTTGTGAAGGATAGGAATGGTAACAGCCAGAAATATGGACAGGTTGCTCAAGTGTTGGAAGAGTTGCGCACGTGAAATTGAGCAGATATCAGAGACACGTGGTACAGGTACTTAGGATACTTTACATCGCTCACAACCGCCCCTCTGCTCTGGCTTGACGGACCCAGCGAACAACTTCGCTCCAGTCCTTCACCCGTCTTATAGGTGCTCCTTCCGGAATAATAACTTTGTCCTCCTTCCAGAATTCTTTACCACCAGAGGCCTTAAGCCGTGTCTCGAATACCATTTCATCCCGAGCATCTTCTGGTCCGGATGACCTCTGGTTCCACTCATAGTTCCCAAAGAGAAGGACGGGAACGGGTTTGGGTGCGGTTGCACACTGAAGTGCATTTTCGACGGAATCATCGATCAGGAATTTCGCGCCGAGGTCATCGCACACCTGAAGAGACATCATTTCATTACTTCGGCTACTATAAGGGAGCACATATCTCTTACTTGTGCTTTGCTCAGTCTTGTCACAACCTCGTGGCCTGCTTTGTGTGCGTCTTTGAATTGGCCAGTACATATTATACTGTCAAAAATGTCTTATTGACGTCAGTAATTAAACCAACATAAAATGGATTGTCTCTCACCAGGGAAATGTTTAGTTACCCAATTCCAACTCTCATCTGCCTTGTCTTCTTGTCTGGCAGTCACTATGATGAGTCGAAAGCCCATGTCCTTAAGTGTTTGTATCCCCTCCCGTGCTCCTGGAACTGGAGTTGCTCGATGGATGCTATCTGTTTTATAGAAGTCAACCACCTTGTCGAACGTCTCTTGAAGACCCCCCCAGTGAGGATTCTTTCATGAAATGAATAGTATCTCGACATCGACAGTTCAGTACAAAGCGCATACTTTCCAATAGTAATAATCTACAATGATCACATCATTAATACATTTTCCTATCTATGAAGACGAAAGTACTCACAATAAAAGTTTGAGGGATCCATCTGTGTGCCATAGATACCATTGTGCCCTTCGAGTAATGGTTAGACATGAAACACACCACCAAACGTATATTGGGTACTCACAGTCCGACACTGCTTGATTGGTTTCACTGAGTACATCATCCAAGTCAACAGCGATAATAGTGCTTGATGATCCTGGAGGTGAGATCCCGGTAAGCTTTTCTAGGATCGCGCATTCATGTTGATCTCGTTCGTCGATTTCGAACTCTGAAATTTCCGATATATCAGCACCTCCGAGAGATGGTGAAAGATGTGGGGATGCGAGCTCAAGGCGAGAGGCAGCTGCAGACATATTCGCAGAATAGTGATGTTGGAGTCAGTGTGCTCAATAACAGTTATATTGGTGCATTGTAGTCTGATTAATTGATTGGTAATTAATTACCTCTTAGGCTTTATTCTTGTTGGAATATGAATGACCAGGTGGTACAATATAGTGAACAAATGAGATCATATATGTTTTATGGACGTGAATATATAAACAATCTTAGTACACAATTTGTAGAGCCTGTCCGCGTTGGCTTTCAGTTGAACGCTTAGTAGATCAAAATATGTGTCTCACCCTTCCTGTCTTAACATCATGAAGCCAACCAGTGATTTTAGTCTCCGGAAGGACAAGAGGATGATTTCTTAGAAACGCCACATCCGCTTTTACACTTTCTTCTAGATTCGTGATTTCTAAGAAATCGATCTTGTTAACTGCTTGGGCCACAGCTTCGTCTCCAGGAGAAGCCTCTTTCACTGCAGCGCGGAGTTCCTCGGTAGTAAAGGTCAACATGCCACAGTCAGTGTGATGAAAGACGGCAATCTCGCGAGTCCCCAAAAGCCTCTGAGATATAACAATGCTACGAAGAGCTTCCCGACTACAGCATAACTCTTGATATATCAATGTTTCCACAATTGGAGTCCCACTCACGCTAATCCACCGGCGTTACGAATCACATGAATGTCACCGAGATCAAAGCCAAGCTGGGACAAAGGTCTGCGGTATCTGAGCTCGACGTTGAAGGCGATTTTAAGAGATCTCATTGACATACTCGATACGAGCATCCATGCAGGTCACTGGTGGAGATGTCCATTAAAGGAGGCATAGATATAATAAGACAATACTTTCCTACAATCGACTTCCTTGCAGGAGGAAGCGGAAGATCGCCCTTGTTGTAGGTAGAAACATATCGTGCGTTATTGGCGATGAATTCTTCGGTGGCGGACATGATGATATTGGTCATAGAGAATGATGAACAAATGTCAAATCGACCTAGTTTTTATATCTTTTCTCAAGATCTTATATTACTATAGATGGTGAAGTATTCTGAACTATTGCGCAATCCTACGACGCCAGTTGGACCACTAAAATCCAATTGTGGGAGGATGTTTCTGGTTTCGTTTGGGAATTTTCGGGCCAAGAACTATTCAAATCACGTGATACTGTTCTAATTTAGCTCTCACAAATGGGAATGGACACGACTCTCGAGTCTCCTCCAAAACATGTCCGTCCAACAGATCAAGTCCCTTCTCGCCGTCCCGGACTGGGCAGCGTCCGACGCCAAGTCCACACAGTACTTGAACGAAAATACTCTTACCTTCAAAGACTTGGAAAACTTGGAGAACCTGCTTCAACAAGCTCAGATCAAACATGAGGAACTCCAGACACAAGTGCGTAAAGTATTTGCCAATGATATCCTCTTCTCACGGGCTCTGCGGTAGCTTAGCTTTCTTCGTCCACCGAACGAATACAAAATTTGATCAGCACCACACAATCTGATACGCAGCAACATTTAGAGAATTCAAAGGAACTATCTCTCCTACGTCATTCATTGTCGGATGAACTCTCCGAATTATCTAATGAACTCACTTCTGTCCTGTATGAAGAAGACAGGAAACCAACTCTATTAGAGGATATTGAAACATTACACCGCAGTCTGAAGGAGCTGGAGAGTGTCAAGGGTTATGTTCAGGTGATACAACATGGCTTGAAACTCAGGTATAAAATACCCCTGCAGCACATGATACTGGTGTATACTCATCCCATTTCAGTGAATCTGCTGTAGCACAAGTAAAAGAGGCTGTGACAATTACCTTCTCATCTGTTACTATTTTCCAAGATTTGCAACAATTCGTGGAACAGGTCACCAACAATTGCTCAGGGGTCGAAGACAGTAATGGTCAACAGAAATTGCATATAGTGAACTTCCTTGAGAAGGTTCGTGACAGGACATGGGTGGATATCAAAGGCGCTCTTGCAGGGTATGTTAAGAACTTTAAGCATATTTAGGAATATCCTCACCCCATATTGATTTATCATAGCATCTTGACTGCTGCCGCCGAACAACTTGGATGGCCAATGACTGTGAATTATGCAGTCGCTCCTCCTAGTGACCGTACCGCCTTTGAGAATGCATTTGTCAACATGTTAAGGCTACAAAAAATGTTGGTCCTCTTGTCATAGATTTGGCAAACTTCTTACCACTATTAGAGGGTCAACAATCGGCGTAGAGGGTGACACTGTCCGCTCCGAACGAGATGGTTTATACCCTCTTCAAGCATTGGTAATACCAGTTTCCCTTCGTTTCAAATATCACTTTGAAGCCAGCCGACAAACCAATAGATTGGACAAGGTGAGCGACTAATAATAGTAGCAAAAAATGCGATAATTGATTTGATTGACCCCTTAGCCTGAATGGTATTTCACTCACATTCTTAATGTCGCTCATGAACACCATCAATTCATGGAGCTAGCAATCCAACCACTCATTATCAATTCTGACTATAAGCAGATTAAAGCTTGGGTAGGGTTTCCTTTTTGCACACAGGGTTGACCATCGTCTTAAGAACTTTTTTACAGCGCGAATTTTGTTTGCTCCTTCTCCCACTTCTTTCCAGGAAACTGCGTAAAACTATTCCAGCTCTTCTTTCAAGCCCATCGGTATTAGCACACACGATTTATCAGGCATTACAATTTGATGCTTCTTTTACGGAGGAAGGTTTTGAACTACAAGGAACATCGGCTGCTGTCAAGGATGACGAGACAGAAAAATGGGATGGTATCAGCAATCTGATACTTGAGAATCAGCACTGGTTCCAAGCCTGGCTTGCTGGTGAACAAAAATGTAAGGTGTCATATCATTGTCATCCAGTCTTAGTGTGCGTGTTCGGCTTACCATATCTTGAAAGTCGTCGAGGACCAGTATCATGATATTATTAATAGCCCCGATGCATGGGGAATATCAGATGACACGGAAGATACAGCTGAAGTTTCGGTACTCAAGACAACTAACTCGGCGAGAAGAATCAAAGCTCTTTTCGAGCAAGTGACAGGTAATCACTCGCTTGAAAGCTTTTTAAAACATTATCTAAGCTCATATTCTGTTGTAGATAGCTACTCTCCACTCCCAAACCCATCACAAAGAATCCATTTTCTTGTTTCTATACAACTTCCTTTCCTCGAATCCTACCTAAATCGCATATCATCATCTCTAGACGCATTTGAGACTTTATCATCTGCATTTATTCGAGCAGTTCCAGGTGCACTGAGTCTAGCAGGGAAATCGGAGAATGTTGTCAATGTTAACACGCAGAACCTTACAACTGGTGTCGAAGGCGTGCAAAGACTATGCAAAGCTCTTCTCAGTGCCGCGCGCGTAGAATTGGCTCTCGAAACTTGGGCAGAGGATGTGGTAAGATTCTATGTTACTTTCGTTAATGATTTCCTGACTGAAGTTGCACTTTAGTTCTTTTTGGAATTATGGTCTGACATTCACCATAACCCTGCGCTTCGCGAACGTGCAATAGCTAATCCTCTCCTTCCCCAACCTGGACCTGAAGATACCGATGTTCCTAATGATACTATTTTTGAAGTGTTTATCAACAAATATACCAATGTGATCATTCGTGCGGAAAACATGATAGTTCATCAAGTATGCACTGAAGTCGAAGGAAGGCTCAAGGCACATTTCGCATCGTAAGTCTATAACTATATATGTCTTTTCTAACTACACTGACTAATAATACTTTTCCTCTCTGTATCAGAACAAGCCCAGAAGACACAACCGATCCAATGAAAGAAACACCTCTCGTCTCTCAAACTCTACTAGCACCACTAACTCTATTATCCTCTCACCTTTCTTTACTCCTTCCAACTCTCTCTCCAACCTCTTTCACAACTCTCTACCGTCGTATTGCATCCAATCTTGCTGAACACATTTTGCACCGTCAAATCCTCTTCCGCGGTTCTTTCTCTTTGCAAGAAGGCAGAACTATACAAGCCGAATGTGAACTTTGGGTTGAAACTTGTCAGAATGCTATCAATAGTAGTGGACAAGGGTTGCCTGGCGGAAGACAACGGATTGCTGCTCCGTGGGGTAAATTGTTGCAGGCAGGTAATTTGGCTGGGGCGGATGGTGAAGGCTGGGATCGCATTATCCAAAGTACGTTTGGTGGGCGGGCTAATGTCGAATGGGAAGAATCTATGCGTGAGGTGACTGGTTATTGTGAATTGCCTAGAGATGTTGTTGAGAGAGTATTACGTCGGAGGAACGATTGTAATATTTAATGAACACTTTTCTATCTCAAAACATTGTCTGTTAAGAAAGGAAAAGGGAAGTAGAAATCGTGATGATCATTAAATTTTCACAACACACAATTGTTCTCGAGGCGGCAAGAGAGAAATCATACAATCAGAAGCAACCATTACACTCAAATAAGTAACTAACACAGAGCAAGCAAAAGACCACACAGAGCGATATAGGCGAAAGAAAGAGGGGGTTCAAAATGTCGACAACGAACCAAAGAAAGGAGGCACAGAAAGAAATCGAGACGAAATTGAGAAAACCAAGCTAATCAGATAAAAATTAGGACTGAAAAAGAGGGTTATAGGAATAAATTGCCATCAGCAATCTACATGACTCTTAGAGTCCATCCGTGGAGCCCACCCTCCGCAGCTGCCGCCTGTGCAGCTTGTGCAGCAGCAAACCAAGACGCATCTACTGGAGGTCCATTGGGTTGATTTGCCGCTGCCATTACATTCAAATCCACATTCTGGAACATATTTTCACAGGCGATGGTTCTGCCAGAGTGATAGCCAACACCGTCAGAAGCTCTGATGAACAGCAAGGGTAAACTCCTCCCAGCGATTGAAGGCGCGGGTGGTGGAACGGGTAATGCACCATTTCCGTTTCTACCTTCGTGTGGGGGATTACCCTCTGGAGATTGTCGGTTAGAAGCTGGGTCCACTGCGGCTGGGGGAGGGACAGCATCAGCCTCCAGCGCTTTGATAATATCTTGGAGAGGGGGCATTTCAACAACAACAATTGTATGTAGAGGTCCTGTAGATATGTAACGGGGAGCCGCAGCTGAAGGTGAGAGGGGAGATCCTGTAGCAGGATCAGAGACAGTCGTACCTTCCATTCCTGATGGTCCTGGGATTGATTGTACAAAAGGTCCTATAGCTGTAAGTGGTCCGGGGGCGGCAGTTTGATACACACGAAGGCGCAGTGGGCCGAGGTTTCCTAGGTAAACATCCAAAGGCGTTTGCTGTCTAGTCGTAGGATGGTCATAAAAAAAGTTCGATACAGTAAGTTCGATGGTATTGCTCGCTGGCCGATAAACAGGGGCCGTAAAGAGTGTAGGGAAGGGTGTAATGGGTAGCTCGGGTATATTTTGGTTTTGACCAAAGGCATCAAAAAAGGTGTATTGAAATTTGGCTGGCGATGTATTATAAGCAATCATTGTTTGACAAAAATATGCGAAAGAACCTACAAATGCCGACAATAGTCCAGCAAAGATAGTCATCAACTTCGTCTGTAGATGTTGTAGTTCCGTCCTTAACTTCTTCTCGGACTCGTGGGGACTGGAAAATGAGTTGGTGAGTTCCAGCTTGGGTTGACATTCCTGGAGCAGGAGGGGCAACAACTCCTGGTGTTCCCGGGAGAGGACCTGCTGCTGATAGGTAGTGCCGTGAACCATCAGGATTCACGCGTTGTAATGCTATCTTCTGCATTTGGCTGACAGGTCCGCCATCATCATTAGAAACACGACCTTTGTCGACCTTACGGATGATGAGAGATGAAGTAGAAATGCCTGAATGGGTGTCTGAGAGAACTATCTCACAGCCATAAGTGACTGGTTGAGGACCTGTGGCTTTCTGGGTGTGAGAGCGGGAAAGCGGATTATTCTCATCACATGACACACACCTGCTGTTGGCGTCTCTCCTGGTGGTCGACGAACGACGTTGACATTGAACGCGGACCACGCGACATTGCTCGCACACAACTGAGCATGATCAATGGTCATATATTTGGTTCTGACTGTCTGCGAATTGATACGATTAAAGAGCGAAACAGGACCCCCAGCAAGGATACACGAAGATATGTTGCGTGTTTTGGCGGTTTTTTTGGATGGTTTGGATATGATAGTAACAGGCGCCGAATCAAACGTAGCCCAAACGCGTCCGCCAACGGCGTCAGTACCGTCAGAGGTTATCGCAGCAGGGGGAGGTTCCGCAATATCAAGAGAGAGCTGGAAACTCTTTGCCTTTGCGGTGCCAGTAACGTGCAAGAACTTGAAACTCGCGGTCATATTGTTGTCAAGGGGAGCTTTCTGCTCGAACGAACGTTCTCCACTTTCGGACACGACAGCCATGGACAATTGCTGAGTTCGCATGTGCCAAACGGGGCCCTCGATGTGGACAACAGGGGGTGGACATAGGAAACGCTTTTCGCTGCCATATGACTTTTGCGCGACGGCCGCGTGTAGACAGATAACAGTGGTCATCGGCATCACGCGTGCTGGATCTGCGGATACATGGTCTCGGACAATGCGTCTAATCTTGTTGTGGGGGTCTTCTGCTTCAGTCTCATCAAGTTTACGCTTGCCGGTTGAAGGCTTGAAGATGGCAATTAGGCGCGAGCGGAGAGAAAGCGGAAGCGAGTGAAACACACCTGGGCGGGCATAATGACTGCGGCGGATGGATTGGGAGGCACAGCTGGCATTGTTGTATTGGCATTCCAGATGGGTAGTTGCTGGCCATTTGGTAGCGGATCCTTCTTGGAGGCGGCTAGAATAGACTGCAGGGAAGCATTTGGGTCCGGGGTTGATAGCACTGGGACAGATTCTGGAGCAACCGGTGGTGGAGAGGGTTTTGGGGAATTTACGGCTGTGGACTGTGGGGAAGGCTGCTTGCTATTGACCTAGAGCATTGGATTGAACATGGAACTCTGTGAAGAAATGGGATTTATTACAAGTATATGTGCTGGCGTTGCTGAACGCGACGCCGAGTCTGGCTGCTGTTCAGCAGGACCAGAGGCCATCTGAAGATGGGGGTTGAGGAAGAAGGACTCTTGAGGCATAGACATTATAGGCGTGAGAGCAAAGTCTCACGAGCGAGGGCAGTGGGAAAGTGGGTGGATAGTGGGAAAATAACCAACACAGGCTACATAAGGTGGGAGAAAAATAACAACGTGGGAATAATCTCGGCACTCGGCATTACGACTACTTTGCTAGGAACACTTCTCCGAACGCCGAGCCGGCCGTTCCCCCAGTGAACACCAGCGACCTTTCTCTCCGTGCACACAGTGCCAAGTACAACGAGTTTTCATCCACAACTTCCTCGCTGGCGTATGGCGACAGTAGTCGCTGCTCATAGTCATAAGTCGAATTCGCGAACAAACTGACTTCTTCTGTTGCCCCACACGGTCAGCATCAAAGAATAGAAGACTAGAACTGACACTTACCCAACGACAACACACCCAGTTTATCTTCCCCCCTTATAGCATCGCTTGTTTCCTGGGCGAATATCGCAGATCTCCCGCCACTTGAAGGTTCTTCGTCTTCCTGCTGACCTTGTTTTTCCTCTTCTTGGTGCAGCCACCGCCATTCTTCGTCTTCACTTGCAACAGCCGACAATGCTGTGGGGAAGAATCCCCCCAAGTTGAATGGGTCCTCCTCTGTTGAAGATATGCGTTGGTATGATCCCTGCCGCGAGCGGGAATACTGGTGTGTGACTCGTCGTCTCGCTAAGCCATGTTCAACATTCTCGTGTGATGTAGAGCGTTGAATATATGCGCTACTAGTAGATGCTGTAGCGTTTTCGAGAACAGAAGCCGATTTTGAACGGAGAAGGGACATTGTAGAAAGATGGTGGACAAGGGTGGTTTCACTGCGGTTTTATAACGCCAACAAAACTGTTGGACAAGGTTAATTGGTGCATATATTTTAGGCAGGTTGGGGATAGGAGAAGTCACGTCCGCCTTTCCGGGTAAACAGACCCCAGTGTGACGGCCTGTCACTTCTACCCCCATCAGGTATTTCTCTGCATATTCGGGGTTCCGAGCATTGCATTAACGCGGTGCAAAGACCTGTTGTATCTCCAAGATACACCTTCAATTCGTCTGGAAGGAATTTTCTCTATTCTCTGACTCTTTCTCTTACACAACTTCCCACATATTCCAGAAGCACCCTCAAATCCGCCCAAATACCCTACTCTAAGATATGTATCTGTACTCCCCGTTGTCCCAAATTCACCCGAGCCCACAAGTTGTAGTGTACTTGTCGGGACTCATCAGGACTCATCCAGCCTCTTCCAGGATCTTTGCAAATTGGCTAGTCGGCAAAATCAATGCTGCGATCACCCTGTCTGTTTATTGCAATGTCGGCTGGTCACAGCCACTCTGAGAATATCAGGTGACCCAAAAGTGACTTCATTCTAATCTCATTTTCGAACATACTAGATTACCGGTCTTTTCTATCCTCTCACACCACTTTCAGTTTCCCGAAAAATTATACACAAGATGGCAATTGTCTTCAATTCTCCTACCCGACCTTTTTCTGACCGATGCCGAACTTGTAAGGCGGATGTCGCCTACCACCGGAATCGTTTCAGACTTTCAGCTCCCCTAAGCGTGATGGACTTAGGTATTGTTTACCATGATACCGCTTTGGAGCTTCGCGTGAACCGTCCTCCCAACCCTGACCATTGTGGAACCTTCCTCTTTTATCCCGGTTTCGAGTATCCAGACATGGGACCACGATGAAAAACCCTGCGTTGCAATACTTATGGTATATATAATTAACAAGGAGCTCCTCACCTGCTTATCTACCCAGGGCAAGATACAGATTCACAAGGTGAAGGACGTCATACACCATCCAAGTGTTCACCACCTACTACGCTTAACAGCCCAACTATGCTAGTTATTGTTGGAAAACAACACAAAACAGATCTACATACGAAAAAAGGATGTAAAACATGCCGTCCAATAAAAGGTTATAAAAAACGAATGTGACTATATGATAACGGTGTTGCAATGTTATAATATGTAGACATGTAAACAAAAGAAAGACACGAAAGTCCATGACCCAGAATGTCTATATTGTACTAAGGCCAATGTTCACCACCGTTTTGTGAAAGAAAAGAAGGGGAGGTGGGATGCCATGATTATGATATGTAAATGCGAAATGTGCTCTGTAAACTATGTAAGAATGTCTGATGTGGGATAGGGGATGTGATATATATTTTATAGAATCGTGAGAGAGATGAGCAACTAAAACAATGAATTGGAAGGTGGAATGTAGAGGAGGAGGGATTTGTTAGAGGTAAAGTGGTATGAATGGATGTCTCACGAGGAGAATAATCATGGAAATAGGAATGTTGAAGAAATGATCCAATTAGGGGAAAGAAAAAGAAGTGAAATACCAAAAAAGGGGTATAACAAAATATTTGCTCCCCCCTCCCCACCTCTGTAGGAATGTAAAATGTTTGGAGTATTGGTGGATATCGGATATGAGAAGGACCAAGGACCATTATCCTTCTTGAATTCATGTGCGAACAATGTCACGTTTGCATTGACTCAAGTCAGATAATCCTTGCTCTTACTCCGTTGGTGACTGCGACTCTGGGCAATGGGCGGACCTGGGAAAGGAACCGAATCTCGTTTGCGTCTGGGCTCGCTGTCCTCTCTTTCGGGTACGACAGCAGGATCAGGTATTGTACCAGCTTGATACCTCTGCCAATCTTCAACCTTCAAGACAGATTTCCTCCTTGACGAGTTTCCAGCTAAACCAAGCCGATCCGCAGTCGCTGATCTTGTATGTCGCTTGGCTTCCTCTTCCTCTTTCCTTTGCTTTTTGTCTTTGTCTGCTACGGCTGCAAGGTCTGCATGTTTCCTCAACATGGTCTCTTTCTCCACTTTCCTTGCCCTTTCCCATCGTTCTTTAGCATTCCTAACATCAGCACTCTCTTTTTCCGCGCGAGTGACCGGTCCTTGCAAATTCTTGATTTTCTCCCGATGTCTTTCATTCAATTCCTCGAATGTCTTGACAATAGGTCCTTTCGGGGATGCGGGCTGAGGAACAGGGGCCAGTATGTTACCAGTAGAAGATCGACGAGGAGGTAAAATCGTTACAGCCGGACCAGAGGCAGAATGTGAATGCTTGTGTCCGGTGGTCGAATAACCAGCGTTCCCAAAACCAGTGACACCCGCCAGTCCAGACAGTTTCTTTTCCCGTGAGCCAGAAGCAATTTTTGCAAGAGGTACGTCCTCTGAATTATCGTCTCCTACGCTACCTGTACCACTTGCGCTTCGACTCCCACCGGCATGCAATCCGAGTTGACTCTCTCTTCTCTTGCGTTTTTCCAGTGCTTCTTGAACCGCTGTTGACATGGGTACTCGTGACGCGGGTGATGGGACGATAGGAGGAGTCACTCCTGATGGAGGTTGCAATAATTTACGCTCCTGAATATAGGCTTCCCAGTTTGCATCTTGCAAAGGCACGCTTGTTGGTCTCGAGATAGTTTCTCCCACTGCACCCAATGGCGGGCTACGTGTTGCTGCTAGGGTTGAGAATTCTAGAGAATGAACACGGCCACGAGGATCGATTTCACGAGGGGGACGAGCGTGGGTAGCTGGAGGTAAAAGAGCTGTGGATGCATCAATACTTAAAGTACGCCTTGAAACTGATGAAGGTCTCCGAGACTGGTTGGATGGTGATGGAGAAGTAGTTGTCTCCGACTTTAAGATTTCAATCGACTTTCTGATATTCTCGATTTCCGCAACTAGCTCCTCTTTCTTCTTGAGAGCTTCCAGCTCCTGCACAGTCATCTCCTTGAGTTTGATGGGCTCCTTTTCGTGTGCAATAAAACTGGCAGGCACGTCATCTTTAATACCCAGTCCAAGGTCCAAGGCCGGAAGTGCCGGATTCTGCATGAATGGTAACCGCGATCGACGGAGTTCTTCCTCTGGTGCAGGTGCGAACTTGAAATCTGAGAGTCCAGACATATGGCGTTGTCGACCATCGGTAAGAGTTGCGGGCGAGACAGAACCATCCCGGTCTTTCATCAGGGGCATGCTCGACGTTGTACTCTCCTGTCTTTTTCCAAGAGTAGGATGTTCTTTTTCCCAGGCGTCCCTCTCCTGCTTGTCATTTATGAAACGGCCCGCCGCCTGCAACTCTGCTTCCTCGTCGTGTTTCCTGCTCTCTTCTGCAATTTCCTTTAGCTTCTTTTTGAGGACTCTCATAATGCGCAGTTGTACGGCAATACCCATGAGGGCAACGGCTCCAATAATTCCTAATTCGATCTGCATAGTCTGAGAAACGGGAAATTGGATACCATTTGTAGTATATTTTGGGAAAAGGCTGCGGAAGCCGAGGTTCCACATATAAAACTACCAAAAAAGTCAAAACACAAGCAGGTATTAATCGAGAGTGTCTTACCTCTTTAAGGCCAGCAGTAGTGTAACAATCCACGCCGAGTACAAAGGCAGAGGACCCAACAAAAGCCGTGGAGATGAGGACGACGTGGTAGTGGATCTGATTTATTGTTGAATCATGCGGCGATGGTATGGCGCAAGGGAAATGATAAGCTCACCTTTGGTATGGTACTCAACGTAAATCCAACGACAGCCATGCCTGCATCAAGGGATGAGATTTTTGTGCTAGGAGACGGGGTGGATATGACTCGCCGATGTTCAAGATCCACCTGTAACCAATGGGTTTGATTATCCCGCCATTGTGGAAGCATTGTATCCACAAGGCTAGTGCGAATCCACCCCATGCACCAATACCGTAGCGAGCACCTTTCCAAAAGAAGATGGAGATACCACCACCCGCTATTCCAGCTATAGTCGAAGCAAGGACGAACATGCCGCGCAGCATGTTACTTGGAGGATTGACCGCGGGCAAGACGCCAAAACGAATGATGAGGACGGCGCATGAAAGGGAAAGGGTGTAGAAGCCAATGAGGAAAAATGAAGTCCTGCAGGCATGTTGTCAGATGGGATGAAGTGTCAAATAGAGTTGGCATATGCCATACCATCGGTTTTTGTGGCCCCAAAAGGCGGAAGGCAGACCAGTGATGATGAGGATAGCACCAAGCACACCGAACGCAGGGTCAACGCGAGTATCCTGTATACAGTGAGGGTTTATAGCAGACCGGGGACAAGCGGACTTACGAGGACTATTGGCGCTGGCGATGTTTCTGACGGTGCAGCAGGGTCGGTAGATGACGGAGACGGACTGGACGTGGCAGTAGGTGTGAGAGTGTATGTAACATTATATGTTGTGGGGACGACAGTCTGGAACTGGGTGAGTGCGCCGTTGTTACGAGTCGATGTTGTTACGGTAGTTGATCCAGTAGTAAGTGAGAGAGAAACAGGGAAGGTCGAGGTCGATGTGGACGTGGAGGTGGACTGGGACGGGTTGGACGACTGGGCGACTACCAGGCCAGCGAATGCGGCGAGGAGGAGAGGCCGCATGTGGTGGAAGGAGACAAGATGGGTCAGCTACTGGTGAATATGATGAGAGAAATCAAGAGTATATTGCTGCCCCTTTCGGCATCTCCGCGGTAATCTACTCAAACTGCCCATAATGGACAGGTGCTACTCCGGCCTCCCTCAGAATCCTCCGCATCCGCTCGCCGTCGCTCAGCACTACACCCTCCGTCGCCGCCTCTACGACCGAAACAACGGTTCCCTGCCGTCCGAACCGTCCAACCCGGCCAGCTACATGCAGGTAGGCATCCACCGTCCGTCCGGTGACCTTGGGCCCGTCTGGGATGCCAAGTGAGAAGACGTGGGTCAGTGCCGGGAGATCTAGCCCTCGCGCCATGGCTAAAGTCGTCACCAGCAACACAGGATTCTCCTCTCCGCCGTCACTGTCTACCATCGGCTTCTGCGGATCCAATACCCTTGCATCCAGGCCCATCTCACGGAGTTCATACACCGCTCGATAGACAGGCGCACTCGACGGGATGACCAACAGTGCGATCCGTGGCACATCGAGAGCAACAGCCGTGGCAATCGCTTCTAGGGTATTCGGGTTGAAGGGGGATGGGGTGTTCTGATACCGTTCCATATACCCATCTGGAATGTTTAAAGTCAGATGTCTAACTGCCGTAGTACTAACTTACCTCCAATCACACTCTCAGGCTTGTGCCGCCCATCCAGCTGACCAAACATCTTGAGCTCCTCATTGACATCTACTTCTTCATTGGCTTCTACTTTCAGTGCACCTTCGATATTTTTTATTTCTGTGTCAGACACCTCAAGGATGCTGTGCTTCACACGCCCAGTTCTTGCCGCCTCTTTGACCCGAGCTTCCTCCGTCGCCGACCGTTCATCCGCTCTCAGCGGTTTAGATCCCGTGTTCTTCACTTTGACTATAGAGTCTTTGTTCAACCAGCCACTTTCTTCATACAAGTAGTTGCTCAGGTGAGTCCTCAGTGTTGCACTTGAAAGCACCAACTGTGGCCCAGGCATTTCTCCCGAACCCACAAAAGCACCCTTCCTGTACCTGTCATAATCTCTGTCCTCTCTTTCCTGGCCCCTCTTCCTATTGACACTCCTTCTCGCCACATATATTAGATCCAACAACTCCCTCGTAACCCCAGGATGCTTCTTGATCTTCTTCATAGCCTTTTCATACGATCCCTTAAATGATCTTTCTGAATCCTTCTTCGGCACTGTTTCCACCAAGTAATCCACTTCATCTACCACCACCGTGCTCAAGTATTGTAATGGTACCAAATCTGGATCTTGCTTGTATAAATCCAATAATGCTTGTGGTGTACTAATAAGAATATGAGGTTTTGTGTTTCGTAGTTTTGAAAAGCCGGTTGTGAGATGTTGTTGACCTTCTCGGGTAAGGAATTGAACTATTCGGTCCATGTTGATTTCTCCACTTGAACCCACGGCAATACGTTGTATCCAGTATAGATATTGATGTGCGAGATTACTGTGAGGAACAATTACAAGCGAAGTAACACTCTCTTGTTGTTTTCCTTCATCATGTTTAAACCCTTTACCAATATACTTGATACGCGGTTTTCCTAGTAGAGCCAATGCGATACCAAAAGACCTAACCAAATTCAATGTCAATGTAAACACATCTCCACGGAATAAACGCACTTTCCACTGCCAGTATCATCTTTCAACATAATATCTTTACCTTCCAAAATGGAAGGTATGAACTTCTCTTGTGCTTTAGTAGGTCGTATCACGTCAGGATATGCATGTTGTAATCCTTCTACTAGCGTTTTCCGAAGTCCAAGGTCTTCCCAAAGTTTCTTGTTTTCTTCGTCAGTATCTGCCTCTTTCATATTCTCTTTACCATCAGTTACATTCATATTCGGATCATCGACGCGTATGCGAAGTATATCCGCATATGAATTCGAATTTGAAGAACTTGAACTAGTCGTAATTCCCCTTCTACTATTCATCCCAACACCAACTGAACATTCACCTCTCTTTGAAATCCATCTTCTTCTATTTGTACCACCAGAAGTTAGAGCAGCTGTTGTCACGCGATATGATGTGTTTGATATTGAACTTTTAGCAATAATAATGGCTTGAGGAAATCGAGGAGGAAGAGAATTCATGAGCAAGGATGCATAAGGTCACGTGTATTGCGCGATGGTTTCCTTTTTTCTTTTTGGATTCGGATCAAAATCTGCAAACACACGGATCAAAATAACAGCAATTTTATATTTAGATCATTTGTGCACAATTGTCCAGACTACTCAGAGCCACTCACCTACTCATGAGTCCTGTATAGCAAAAGTGATCAACAAGAAATTGAAATAAGTGATATTATTGAAGTCGGAGACTAGGCTGCACACAAGAGGTGTACATGAATATTGTATGGTACAAGAAAGATAGATAAAAACAAAACACCGAAAAAGAGTAATCGAAGTGTTGAAGTTTCAATGATCGTGTTCATGTTCATTTCCAGAAATAGGTTGATACTCTCTCCTCTTTTTCCACCTAAACAATCCTCCAAACCATTCCCCAATACCACCACTTTCCGTACTTCTTTGTCGCCCTTGACTTTGATTTTGACCTTGAGTGTGACCATATCCATAAGTATGAGTAGAAGTAGCGGTAGGTGATTCAGGTATAGTTTGATGAATAGTTGATACTGGTAAGACATTTCCAACCAGTGAAGCTCTTTCCGATGAAGTGGGTGATTCGTTTTCTAGTCTTTCTTCCCTCTCTTCTATTTATTTTGTGTAACGATTTGTACCGATTTGTGGAGATGATGGAGGAAAGGTAGCGTAAGAGCGTGGAAATTGGGGAATAGATGAGTGGGTTAAAAGAGGCTCATATGAAGATGAAAACAGACCTTCTCCAAATACAGCATCCATTTCTTCCAATGGTACACCTTTCGTTTCGGGGTATACTGTAATAAATTAAACATTTTAGTCCTTTCAATCTTTAAAAAAGTTTGAAAACACATTTGACTTACAGAAATAGACTATTGGGCACGAAGTTGGTTTTTAGTTTTTGATTCAAAGAAAGAATGGAGGAGAGTTTACCTAGAACGAAACTGCAAACACAAAAGAACCCATGCATAGGATACAACCTCCATTCGATTAACTCTTGCAAATAGGGTGTCATCTCTCCCACTAGCCAATTGAATGCCCAATTGGTTGCCGTAGATAATGAGACACCCTTTGCCCGTACTGTTAACGGCATAATCTAAATGATCAGGTTAGAGTTTTCCTGCAAGAAAGATAAAAGTTTCCAATACCTCGGGGGGATACAACCACGGAATGGGTCCCCAACTATAGCCAAAGGCAGCATTGAATATTATAACGCAGAATACCACAGCTCTAGGTGTAGCCGGGACATCGATGTACATCCAATAACCAGTCGCGCATAGAGCACCTGCCATCTAGTATATTCGCATCACGCATTAACATTAGCGGTATGATAAACTCTAGATGAGGGAAGAACGCACAATGACAGCTCCAGATAATAATATCGCACGACGACCCCATCTATCAACCAAGATCCATCTAAACAAGCAGGCTTCATCAGAAGTTTGTTACACGAGCTCGAAGTGAGATACTCACGGCGGCAATGTGCTAAGAATGTAGATAATAGAATTTATCCCTGTCATAAGTATAGCATCACGACCAATCCATCCCGCTTCTATTCACCACATGAAACAAAATCAGCGCACTGTCACACGAATGCATTGTTATGAAACGTACGCTCGAATACTCGTGCTGGAACAACGTGTCAGCGTGTGTTTTTCATAATACCGAGACGAAAGATACTCACGAGCATAATAGGATATCACTACACGAACCAGTTCAAGCATCAATCAGACCTCGTTAACTAGAATTACGATATCCATAGCAACGTACCATTAATCCCATTCTACACAAGGTCATAAGTACACGTTGAAAGCAAAAGGAAAACACATATAGAAGGCAATGACGTACCAATTGTGCAAAAGCTTGTGATGACATTGCGAGAAGTACGCGACGTTTATATTTCTTCCACATTGTCCTATAGGACCTTGACTCTCCGGACTCACGCTAATTAATATCGTTAATGTATATTTTTATACGAGAAAGATCTTGTCACTTCACCTCTTCTGCGACTTTGTCCTTTATTTCCTGGAATTCAGCAACGGCGATGGGGTTATTAGGGTCGCCGCCATGAAGGTCTGCAATTACTCTCAACCCTTCTGATTCTTTGTCATTATCAATAAGCCATCTTGGGCTTTCTGGCATTAATAAAGATCCAACAGCGAGAATAGTTCCAATGACACATTGGATAAAAAGGGGTATCCTCCATGAAAGGTTGGAATAAATGAAAGAGCAAAAATAGTCCGTCCACTAATGCACACGGTTGAGTACGATTTGTAAGTGATATGTGATATGGAATGACGTACCACTGAAGCAGAGTATCCTATAATGTTTCCAGTGAACTCCATGCAAGCCAGAGCACCTCGCTAAAAGGGTTTAATTTATACCAAACAAAAGAGTACAAGAAGGTACACACTTACATGATTTGGTGGTGAAATTTCACTTTGGTAGATGGGAACGATAGTTCTAAGGAAGGCGTCAACAACACGAGCGGACCCGAATAACAGAAATGTGCGTACGAGAGGAGACCTACGCCAAACCCACTAACCACCCTTCCAACAATCATAGAGTAGAAACCAACTGTGAAGGTTTGAATGGCACCACCAATGGTAAATATCACGGCTCCCCAGAACAATGTTCCCTTTCTCCCAATGAGATCTCCTACACGACCAGCAGCAACAGAAGTAACTAAACATAACAGTCAATGATCTGCGCCGACCAAAAGCGGAGTACGGGAGTAAAACGCACTGAAGGCTCCAATTTCTAGTACGGCAACCATTGTCCCGACCTGTAGCGCTGAAGGCTCATTGAAATACGCTCGGAACCATGTACCAGTGATAATACCACTCATAACGCTATGTAAAACGCATGAGTATACGCTCGAAAATGATGTGCATTTTATTACCCTTGGTCATATCCAAACTACACGACACATGATACGTATATCAAAACGCTGCGCAAACAACATCTGGCAGATAGCTTACCAGAAAGACGCCAAGGCTGGCAAATATTGAGATGGCATAGAGTAACGGTTGGCCCACCAACCTGCGGCGGGAGGGATTAAAAATGAGATGGTTAGCCATTTTGCATCCGTAGAGTATACTAGGATGAAAGTTCTTGTCAAGAGGTGCTACCTCCGCCCACTGACCCGAGAAGGCTGGAGCTCCACAGTTGATGCCAAAAATAATCAAGAGATCAATACCTCCTGCCTCTTACGTCCATCACATGCCTGCCTCCATCGACGGCACGTCGACTATATCCTCCTACGACGAAGATGAAGAGTATCGTTTAGCCCAGGAAGAGTGGGAAGAGAGTCTCCAACAGCTCAAGGACCTCGTGTCCATGGTCCTTCTCCCCTTTGTCGGCAAATGGTTGGGTCGCAGGTGGAGTCATTGGGGTGCGTCAACCACGTTCCAATCTTACTTCGACACTCATCTTTCAAAAGCTTATGCTCGTTATCTGCGCGTCGGTCTTGGCAAGGCTTTTTTCCTCGGTGACCAGCGTCGCCTACAGGCTTCACAATACTAAGAAAAACAATTGCAACTTAATTACGCAATACCTAATATCTAAGTGTGTTCAACATTCATATCTGACTATGCTTTTGTACCAATCTAAGGAGCGACCCAGATGGTTGGAACCCAGACGAATACATCTCCTTTGTGAGCTGATTAAACAACCCCCATTCCTCTCTTCCCGCTATACCAGCCAACAGGATGTACCAAGTTGTATTTACCATTGGAAGTTCTCTTTCTCTTATCTCCTGCAAATAGATCAATGCCTGTTCCACCCCATTCCCATATTCATTCACCAAACATGCTTTCAGAAGCGCGTGGTAAGCTGGCAAACCCAACACAACACCTCTTTTCTGTATCCGTTCACAAATATCATCGTGCCATTTCTGCCGTTCTTCGTCATCCATCCAGCGCATGTGGTACATCTGAGTCAACACTCCTGTATATGTGATTTCGTTGGGTTGATTCCGAGGGTCTTGTTCCATCTTGTGCAACATGCGCATGGCAGCATAGAAACTCTCCTGGCTACCCTCCCGAAGTGCGGTATTAATGAGGGCAGAGTAAACAGCCATGTTCCGCTTCACCCCTTGTTTGTCCATAAGTGACAGTACAAGTTCTGAGGCATCCTTCTTTCTGGCTTTGAGGAGCGCATAATGAACGGTTGTGTAGGTGAACGCATCACCCTCTAGACCCATGCTTTGCATCTCTCTCAAAACCTTGACAATTTCGCTGAACTTGCCCCGACGTCCGTGATACTTTATTAACGTGTTGTAGGTGACCAAGTCGGGTTTAGGACCATTGGCGAGCATATACGCGCGTACCTTGTCTGCTTCAGCGACGGAACCCTGCTGCAGTAAGCAATCAATAACGGTGTTATAAACAGATAAAGCTTTGTTATTAGAGGAGTCAATTGGCCTGCTCTGGTACTTTTGGAAAAGCTCCATGGCTTGTTCCGTTCTTTGAGATTTGAGTAAGGTAGAGATGATAGCACGGAATGTAAGGTCGTCGGGTTGAACACCTTGCCTGAGCATCATGTTCCAAGCTGTCAAGGCATCGTTGGTTTTTTGCATATTCCCGTAAGTATCGATGAGTGCCGTCCACAACCCAACACCAGGTTTAACCCCCCACGCAACCAAATCATCCCACAAAACTCGTGCTGAATCCTTCGCGTTGCATTTGAGGAAAGCGACAAGTAATGCTGACCAGCCTGTTTGATCCATGGCGACCAACTTGGTTTCAGAAATAAAAGTTGGGTCGGCAGCGATGAAAGCGTCCTTTGATGCTATTCCATTCTTCAGATTTCTATATAATTTCTCCAACCTGTCGATTGCGCGGGTAGACGAGAGGTTTTTGATTTTTCTGATGAGCGACGCTTTGTTAGAGACCAATTTGACGATATCAAGTCGAAAAAGGTAGTGTTTGAGTTTACTCGACAATTGAGCATCGAATCCCAAAGTTGACTTGAAGAAAATGGCATTGATCTCTGGGGCAAGCCAAACAGAGGTTTTAAGATATAAATCCGCTGCTCCTTCAAATGAATCCTTCATTGCATGAGCTGTAATGGCTGCCAACAATAGGTGAACTCGTCCATGATCTGATCCATGCCAAGAGTCTTTCAATTCCAAGTCCGTGACCAACATGTCCTCTACATCCTCCTCCGAATCATTCCTCCGCTTCATGGTTTCCATATCCCCAACCAATGTCATAAACCTGTCGTATAACTTCAAAACAGTATCCGCATCCCTTTCTCGGATATAATGCACCATTAAAGCGTTTAAAGCATCAAGAGAACCTCCTTTTGCAGCAAGAAGGGCAACATTCTCAAGAAGTTTAACAACGGAAGGATCCAATTCCTGTGGAAGCATTCTCCCTTTCCTTCTGGGTTCGTAGTATGACTTGATCATACATTTGGACAATTTCTCTAATTGAGCATTACTGAGAAGATGTAAAAGTCTCTGTTTGTCAAGTGATTTCCAATCTTCAAGTAATTCGCGATTGTTTTGTGAGAAGATTGAGTGTTCGATAGAATGAATTAGATTTGTCAAGTACGCTAGTTTTTCGGGTGGGAGAACTGATGAACTTTGGGGTTGAGTGGATGTGTTCTTAAGTGATTGGAATATATCCTGGATAGATTCGGGTCGGGGAGGGAATGCGAATGCGGTGGTACCAGTGTGGGGGGTGGGTTGTGATGTTGGAGTGGTGTATCGACGTGAATGGTTAAGCAAATTGGGTGCTAGGAAGTCGAAAAGGAACGTCGACCGCGTGTGGGCAGCTGTATGGCGGAGCATCTCTATGAACCTTTTCTAAATATTATTGCAGAGCATTTCAGGCGTTGTTTGGCAAGAACAATGGGACCAAACACAAAATGGTTATGTCATTTGGATGGGATATTCAAGTTTGTCTACACCATGGGTCACGGAAATTCAAACAAGCTCTATATCACCCACGAAGAACACACGGGCAAGTTTGGCTCACATTCATCCTCCACCGGTTTCAAAGCGTTAGTTTATACCGTGTTTCACGTTGACAGTTACTCATGCATTCTATTTAGAAAGCAGGAGGCTCCCCATCCAGGAGCAACAACACCATTTGACTGCTGTGCTCTCTCTTTTCAACCGTTCAATCACCCAGTCTGTGCAAGAAGTGCAGACGGAACAGGAACAGTATTCGACCTCGTCAATATCATTCCATGGTTAAAGTCTGTCCCTCTTACACAACCGGAATAAGGATTCTCTCTGACACAATTGGAACACAGACAACATGATAATACTCACCCATTTACAAAAGAACCTCTTGCACCAACAGATCTTATAACCCTCCATTATTCCCGAAAAGAAGCTACAGGAGAGATTCATGACCCAATTTCGTTTAAGCCGTTCAGTGAACATTCACATATTGTGGCGGTTGCTGTTACTGGCAACGTTTATCTTGCTGAGAGCGTAAAGGGAAACAGAGATCTATTGGCGGATATTCCTATCAAAAGGTAGTTGTCCGTCATTATGGTTTTTATATAAATTCATTAACTCAGCACGTTTCAAAAGGTCGGACATTATAACCCTGCAAAACCCTCACGGAATGCCTTCCGTGTCTGTCAATACACTTGTTACAGGAACAAAGACGACAGAGGTGGCGAAGAACTCTGAAAAGTCAGCATCAACATCCAAAGAAGCTAAAGCCGTAACGAAACCGGCACCAGCAGGACCTGTTGCAGCAGTCAAAAAAGCAGCTGAACCATGTATGCTCTCCACTAGTATTTAGCCATACCCTCCTGACCAGCGATCTTATAGGGAACATCTCACCATATTCTAGTGGCCTTCCTGGTGCAGCACTGACATCAACGTCTGTAGACCCTCAAACACAGAGTGCAAGACTATTATGGGATGAAGAAGAGCTAATGTTTGAAGAGTTTGCAAGTCCAAGTGGGAAGAAGAAGGGGAAAGACAAGGATGTTGGAAAGCGGAGAGCATATGTACGAGTTGTCACATCGCTTGGTGGAAGTTTGAATTTGGAACTGTACTGCGAAAAGGTGCGTCTTTGATTTATTCGAAAGTGACCAAGTGATACCGAGGCGTAAAAACAGGCTCCAAAAACTTGTTATAATTTCTTGATGCTGGCAAAGGCGGGCAAATATGATAATTGTCTGTTCCATCGACTAGTACCCGGATTCATGGTATGATTTATCGTTTGGAATGAACTGCTAGAGACTCACCCCCCATCTTCTGAAGGTCCAAACTGGAGACCCAACAGGTACAGGAGCAGGTGGACAATCGCATTGGGGTCAACCTTTCAGGGACGAATACGATCTTAAAGGTTCAGCAACGCACGATAGTCGAGGTGTACTTGCGATGGCAAACAAAGGACCTGGAACCAACGGGTCAGTTTAATTCTCTTATTTTACATTTCAATTTACCGATGAAAGCATTTGTTCATAATCTAGATCACAATGGTATCTTACCTTCAGACCAACATCGCATCTGGACAAGAAACATACTGTGTTCGGTAAACTTGTGGGTGGAGAAGATGTCCTTGATACACTGGAAAAATTGCCAATCAAGCCTGGAACTGAACGACCTGCAAAACCAGTAAGGATCACACAAGTTGTCATGTACGTTTTCCTTCTTTCCATTCATGAAAGTTGGTTAACCTTATTATATTTGAATCAGATACCAAGACCCTTTCGAAGAATACAAAAAGCGACATGCAAAGAAGCTTGCAAGGCAAGCTTTACAAGCAAACAGTGGTCAACAAAAAGATGATAAACCAAAAGACGATATCAACTGGTTCGGGATCAAAGTAGGCTCCAGCAGTGCTGTTGTTGGGGCTGATGATACAAGTTCAGGAGGCGTTGGGAAATACTTGAATTTGAACAACGCCAGCAATTCCCTCAAGAGACCACAAGCTGCTGTCAATAGCATATTTGCGTCTGAAGAAGATGCAAAGAAGAAAAGAAAGCTTGGATTTGGTGATTTCTCGAATTGGTAGCCTGCACGAATGGTTCCATAGATACCCTCTCATATAAATGTACAGTAAACAATATAATAAGATGAAGATGGAGAGGATGGTCGATTAAACCGCAATCGCAACTTTCTGACGTTCTGGCTCACGTTTCGCTTCGACTGCTACAAGTATTTTTAAGTGAGTGAGTAGGAATTCCAGAAAACATATACATACCTTCTGGCGTCTTGGATCTGGGTTCCGTTGTTGGTGCGTCTGGGAGAATAACTAAGGGAACTTGCTCGCCCATCTCAGCGTCCAACTGCAACTGCCTCAGTTCCTCCTGCACAGCATCTTCTTCGTCTAACGACAGGTTATTTGCTAACATTTCGCCAATTTCCTATTATCAAAAACATGAGTAAAACTAAAGGATATGGAATATAAAGAGCGTACTCGTTGATACTCTCTTGCTTCCTGTGTCTCTTCCAACAACTTCTCCACAGACTCTAAATTCATCTCTTTATGTAGCTCCTTCAACACCTCATTGCCTTGCTTGAGTCCATGTAGCACAGAAACTTCAACCAATGAGAATTCGATAGTTGACACCTAAGCCACGACATCATTGGTACTTCTACAACATCATATATCAAAGAGATGACGTACCAACTGCGCAAGGTTCTCTAACTGCTTGTCCGTCTTTAACATTAGACCTTCTTGATACTTCTTTCTCCGTAGAGCAATAATTGCCCTCTCTTTCTCGCCACCTGCAAGATGTGCTTTAGCTATCGCATGTTCACGGTCGAGTATTACTTGAATCTATAACTCGGTGAGGATATAACAAGGGTATGCGAGAAAGCGCTGACCTTTTTCTGGTATTGTCGGAGCTTATCCCTTTGTAGCTTCAATCTTTATATGGCGTAAGCGTCAGTCTCTAGAGCAACTAATGAAAGGAACTTGCTCGAGTATGGCTTTGTCTTGTGCAGTGACCTTTGGTACAGACGGTTTTCCGCCCATATGGAATTAAGATAGGAGGTTGAGTGGTAAAAATGGTATATCAAGTGTTATGAGATTGAATTAGTCAACGGTTCATGTATAGTTGGTCAGTGGTGAAGGCAGACGATTAGGCCCTGGAATAATAATATTGATGGCGGGGCAGAATGTGGAGAGACCACTTGACTTGGGCTCAGTCAGCTGAGACTACGGTACTCTGAACACTGCAAGAGCTAAGATATCCACCTAAAAGTGAGTTGACGTAGCGGAGTGAGCTAAGCGACCTGTAATTTATAATTGACATTTATCAATCTTCCTCTTCTCACACCACATCCAGTCAGGAATTGGGGATGCTCTTGGACGTTGATCTCCAGTGAATGGCTCATCGATTACTTCGTCCTGTCCGTGCTCTTCCAATCATCTCTCTCGACGCCGCTGTTCGCAACTATCACGACTACGTCCGTATTTCTTCTCCCAGTACGTTTTTTCTTATCTCTATCGCTTTTGCCTGCTCTTTTCTTATACCCTAACTTTCCAAGATGGCGTTGTTCGTGTGCCGCTAGCTTCACCTAGAGTCATTGGTGTAGCATCTTCACGAGGGAATAGAGGGTAAAAGATCAATTCTCAAAACTATAAATTCAACACCACCTTACATTCCGTACCCAGTCATCAAGAAGATTTCTATGGTTTTGCAACACTCTCACTGAACCCAGAGGAACTGCGTCTGAGTGTCAAAAAGTTCTATGGAATTGACTGGGATCCTTCAGCGGTTAGCCCAGTACTTGCAAGACAGGCCGTCTTAGTTGGGATTTATGACGGGTGTGTGGTTACAGGAATCTCTTGTTTTGTACTTACCCATCGTTTATCGCTTCAGACATGGCGGGTCCGCGGTCTCACAATATCTTCGTCAAGAACTCCATGGAATTTTCGAGTCAGTAGACAAATCACATATCCCAGAACTCTTTACATACATCAAAAACATTGGTGGTTATTTCAAGAGGTTCAGAGGAGGTGCACTAACGCCTTGGATAAATGGGACAGAAGGTACTCCGGAATTGGATTTGGAGGCAAGAGCAACACAAGCATTCTTTGAGGTACGTTACCCCTTAACGTTTATCACTTTTTCACAACCAATTTATGTTATTATTATTTTCTACTTTTTGACTCGACCAGATTGATAGAAACTTGGCAATAGACGACACAGCAGATGTATGTGGTGCAACCGCCTCAGTCGCGATATTCCATTCTCTAGACGCGCCATCTACATCCTTTTTCTCTGCCGACCAATTGTCGCTTACCGTAGCACATTGTGGGTAAGTAACCTCCCTTTTCCTAAACATCCAATTTCAGTTCCCAAGTTTTAAAATACAGGGATACACGGGTACTGTTAAGTGCAGTAGATGGCGGAACAGTATTTCCAATGACGGAAAATCATCATGCTGATGCTCATGTCGAGAGCATTCGCTTACGCAGAATGATGGGTTCATCACTCATTACAGACTCCTTCGGCGAATCCAGGTATGTATGGGTTGTCTAATTTTGGTCACTCCAGATTGCTAACTATAGTTGCTATAGGTGGATGGGAGCATTAGTGAATACTAGATGGTAAGAAGCAACTATTAGTACACGTTGTGCGAAAATCAAACCCTAAAATTGAAACTGTACTCTTTTTCAGTCTTGGAGATCTGAGATACAAGAAGTTTGGTGTTACACCGGAACCCGAGGTCCGGTCAAAATTGCTCACAGGTAAGAGTATTTGCTCTCAACTGTTTTAGGAGGTACCAGAATAAATAAATAAATTCACAGGGAATGAATGGGCCTCTGTAATATTTGTTTCCGATGGTGTTTCCTCTTTGGTATCCGACCAGGAAATCGTCGACTTGGCAAGAGGCGGGCGTGATCCGAAAACCGCAGCTGAACGTATTCTGGCATTCTCAGAAGAATTAGGGGGAGAGGATAATGCTACAGCCCTAGTGGTACCTCTTAAAGGTTGGGGAACAATACGAGGGCCTGATAAGACAAAAGAACTTCGAGAGTATCGTCGTAATCAAGCCGGTACGTCCTTTATCGTGCTTATTTATATTCTTTCACATTAAAATCCATCAAACAGTTGGAAGTGAGCGACAAAGACGAATGTAGATGTGTGCACATAAACCCTATATATATATTTATAAGTAACTATTAGTAACTAGCTAACTAACTAATGTGACAGTCTTGGGACAAAAATCTTTATCTTCTTTCATTTCTTGCAAATTTTAAATTTGTGCAACTGCATGACCATCTGCACGAAAATCAGATCCTGCTGCCCACACGAATTTACCGGACTGGTCTTGGAGTTTCTGAATGATTTGACCCCTACCCAACATCCCACGATGGAAACCCGATACAACACGAGCATCATGGCCCATTGCTATAAGGAAGGAAGTATTCGTTCAGGATTTACTGGCACCTTTAGAAGTTAGAGGGACAAGTTATACTCTTACCTTTTAACTTCGCAATTGTTTCCGGGGCAATGGTGTCTTCAAAATATATTTCACTATTTGCATCTCCTGCCTTTCCAGGATTTTTACCAGCATCGTTGTCAGGCATTCCTGGTGAAATACAGAAGCGCGGAGCATCAAGAGCAGATTGGGCTGTGAATCCCCGGAGCATGTTCAAGAGAACCTGTACGTGACCTTGTGGCTTTTAAATAGTCAGAATTTCCAACCACACATTGAATGCAAGACAGAAAGCATACCTGCATGAAACCACCCATTACACCATAACTCAAGAATAATTCATCCCCTCTGAGAGCCATTGCGGGAATGATTGTGTGGTAGGGTCGCTTGCCACCTTTCAGAGCATTGGGATGTTGTTCGTCGAGAATGAAACCATTGCCTCTGTTTTGTAAGGTGAAACCACACCCTTTCGGAATCGCTATGAGGTGATGCTAATGTTTAGAAGGGCTAGAACAGAGAAGTATAAATGGTGAATAAATTACCTCCTGTGCCAAAACCTGTGTGTATGGTTAGTAGCCTCTCTTTCTCTTCAAAGGCTTTCATAATTCGTACCTGCGAAATTACTCTGTATGTAACTGCATGCATTCCCCCATTGATCAGACACTATGATTCTCGGGATTCAGTGCCATACTTTCTTTGTGAATAAGTTCGATTTAATCCTCACCGGTGAAGTAGACTGTATCCGAGCTATTAACAGGGCTACCCTACAAGTATTCAACTGTTAGAATCCATAGGATCGGTAAAGATTAATTGTGCAGCTAACGTGAATAATACGAGGATTGGTCTTCTCTGGGTCAAATAGTTTAGCACGTTTCGCAAGGTATTCCTAAGCCTCTGTGAGTATCATATCCTTTCTAAATCAATCTTAAATACATATACCTTGCTTAATAACTCCGTGACTGGAACATGTTCGACTTCAGGGTCAGTAACATACCACTGGCTATCTGCGGTAGTATGAATGTTACTGAAACGTAGATGTGATTCATGAATTTAGGATTAGTACCTGCAAAAGCGAGCCTGGTGATAGAAAATCAGTCGAAAATCAAGGATATTAGTACCTTGTCAGGCCTACCGGAGGGCCTCTATTAGGGCGTGCAGGTACTCTGGAGAGTTGTGTTCAAGTTCCAATAGTGGCTTGATCAAACCTTGTTCTTGGAATTGTTCTAAAATACCAAGAGCAAGGAGGGCGGTGATACCTGTCAAACCATCTTTAACATCCAACGGTAATTCCAATAATAAAAGATTATAACCTTGCCCATTAGGAGGACACTGCAGATCCGAGTTAGCCGACATATTCAGGTTCTACGACATTATCCTCACCTCATATACTGTAACCTCATTTGCGTAGGTATATTTGACCGGGTCAACAAAAGTTGATGTATGCTCCGCCAGATCGTCCAATTCCATGACACCTCCTTGACTTTGAACTATATCAACAAGGGCCTGTGCAATCCTACCTTTATAAAAGCCGTCCTTGCCCTTTTCTCCAAGTTCACGGAAGGTCTGGCCCAAGTTTGGAAGCTTTATGATTTCTCCTGCACGGGGAGCCCTACCGTTGAGGAGCATTTCGTTTGCGTAAGGAGATGCATCCTTGATTAGGTTCTAGATTGGCAATTGGAATGAGTGTTCACAAATATTGTAATGAAACGAGGAGACTTTACTTCTGACGCTTTCCACTGTAGGACTTATATCAAAATACGCGTATAACCAAATTATTTTTGAACGTACTGATGCAGCATTGATTTCGGATACAGGTACACTGACATTTCATGCTCATAAGTCATGATTCAAAAAACGTGAACTTATCCATATTTACCCCTCTTCAGCCAAGCGAATAGCAGGTTCAAGGACTTCCAAAAGTGACAACTTTCCACTTCCCAATTCACTAACAGTATCAGCCCAAGCAGCAGCAGCCCCTGTGCAGATATTAGTAATATAGTTTCACTGCTTAATTGGAAACAGACCTGGAACTGTGACACTGTTTAAGTCCGTTAATGGTATCCTATTTCCGCTGACCCCGCGATTTCGCATGTAATCAATGCTCAATTTCTTGGGAGCCCGGCCGGATCCATTTAAGGCTTTGACTTGTTTAGTCTTTGCGTCATAGAAAAGGCAGAATGCATCGCTACAGGTAGAGAATAATTCAGAATATAGAATAACGATTTAGTTTTCAAGATACAGCCCACCCTCCAATTCCACAGCAACTTGGCTCAGTTACGTTGAGTGCCGCAGAGGTCGCAACAGCTGCGTCCGCTAGTTGATCATACAGGGGTATATCAGTATTTACTACCCCGCATGATTAGATGAAGTATTTTACCAGCATTTCCTCCTTTTCTAAGGATCTCCAAGCCTGCTTCAGCAGCCAGAGGCTGAGAGCAGGATACAACACCCTTTGTACCATACACGACTGATCGACGACTAGGATATCGTTGAAAGACGAGGTCGGGATGGTTAACATTGTCCCAATCAATCTTGATGCTAGAGGACATGTCTGTAATGCACAATGGGATGAGGTGTTCGCTTGTGTGTTTAGAAGGATCTGTCGCTTATATACGGCAAAATACCCCGCACGGAATGGATGTCCGTCCGGCACATGGTGTAGTGTTATATTCCCATTGTCAGATGTGGGTGAGAAGACTGATGTTAGGGAGATAAGATTAGATTCGGTGCCTTCCCGAAATGGCCAGTATATAAACCACGGCTGATTTCTGCCGATCCACAACGATGTCGCTCGCTATACAACTTCAAGCTGCCACTGCTGATTTTCAGAAGCTACAGGCGGATATGTCCAAGGTCGTCGAGGCGCGGCAACGACTGGATGCCCAGCTTTCAGAAAATGAACTCGTGAAAAAGGCGCGCTAATTGCGGATTATCGTTTTTACTGTATAATTAACACTCATCCCAGGAATTTGCGAGTCTTACCCCTGAAAACACCGTGTATAAACAGATTGGTCCAGTCCTCGTCAAGCAGGACGTCTCCGAGGCAAGAACCAATGTCAACACTCGCCTCGACTTCATTAAGAGCGAAATGTGAGTTCCATCATCGCAAAAAAGTTATTGCTAATATGTCACCAGCAAACGTGTTGAAACTCAGCTAAAGGAAAACGAATCAAAGCAAGAAGCAAAGAAACAGGAGGTAAGTAGGCGCATGTATAGTACTGCTGTTGATATTAAGTCTAAAAAAAACATAGCTTGTGGAAATCCAAACTGCCATCCAACAGCAAGCGGCCCAGCAATCCCCACAAGAAAATCCCTAACCACCCACCCATCCTTCGTCCAATCTGACGATCACAAAACTACTGAACGCCACTGCTCGGGGTGTTTCAAGAGATCGTTGTGTAATGATATATCGTTACGAAGTGGAAAGGAGTGTTTGTATAATGCAAGTATCAAGCGAGTGTGTGCTGTACTCGATGCGCTAGCAGTCGCAGTTTCTTCGACAAGCCGTGCCCGTGCCAATTCACGCTCTGTAAGAGGGCTCTTGAGAACTTGCTTCAGTGTGAACCGTTTCCTGGCAGAGACCGGGGGACAGTTGCGGATAGTAACAATGTCGTCTTGCCGTAGTTCTATTTGTCTTCAGAATCTGTTCCTCTGACTAGAAGCTTTCACATACGGTTTGTTGCATCGTGTACCAGATATTTCTTGCTACGTTCAACACGCTGCTCTGAGTTCAGCACCTTGGCGGTGACGCGAAGAGTCTATAGTTGCACACCTTGCCAGTGATTTTGTGAAAGATCCATCGCGAAACTGTGACGGTTGCGGTTTTGTCCATGAATCCTGCTTTTGTAACAACTCCTTGAAAAGTCATGGGCGGCATGATTGATAGGAAGTAATAGAGTCAAGCGCGTATGTTGCGTCAACCTCGAAATTTCGGAGTGTGAGAAGTTTGGCGTATTATGTAAGCATTATGTACCAAAATATTTAAAACAATGACATTTAAAAATTAATTCTCATACTCTACAAGTAATATTTCAGAGCCTGAATATTACTTGCAATGCGGATGTAGTTTTAATGCTATGATTGTGGTGTCTGCATGGTAGAGCAGAAATTTGGGGCCAGCCTTTTAAGGCAATGTGTAAACATGTTAAGGTCGGACTCTGTAATTGGTCTGTTGAGATGGACTTCACTGAGATCTACAGACAGTCGTCTTCGCTCGTCGCGTTCAGTCCAGGAGGTCACTTCATCCTAACTGCTGTCCAGGATAGAGTTATCGTCAGACGAACTGATACCTTTCAAATCACACGCACTTGGCTCGTGGATTCATCGCCGTCGCAAACAAATCTCCTTCTGTCCAATAAACAGAGCACCAAACAAAAAACATCTCAAACTTCCGTTAGCCCTTCCAATGACAGCTGGATAACCCACTGTGAATGGTCTTGTGATTCAGAATATGTCATCGCAGTCTTTGCTAAACGAGGCGTTGTACATCTTCTCAAACTGCGAGACGAGGATTGGAATGGTCGTATTGAAGCGGGTGCTGAAGGTAAATCTTACTGACTACAGGTATACACTATCCATTGACGCGTCCTTGTAGGCCTTGTGAAAGCGGAATGGGCTCCAGATGGGCGAACTGTCCTATGTTTCTCGGAGTGGGGTGTATGTTATTCACCGCCTTGAATGTAATCAAGTCTCTCACAGTTCTAGTTGAGGGTCACCCTGTGGTCCCTTGTGACAGGAGCAGCGACCTATATGCAGTTTCCGATTCATCCTGACAGAGGTGTGTCAAACGTCTTTCTTCCACCTTGAAAGACTCTGATCTCTTAGTTAGGTTATGCTTTTCGCGCTGATGGAAGATATTTCATCCTTGGAGAGCGGCACAAGTCGAAAGACACTCTTGGTGTATATGACGCTCTGGAATCGTATAAACTTGTGCGGGTAGGTGCCCATTCTGAAGGTTGTGCCATTTTGTTCTTAAAAGCTTGCAGCATTTCCCCTTACCCACCTCTTCTTTGGCCTCGTTCTCCATATCTCCGACTGGGAACCATATTGCCGTCTGGGAAGGACCTCTTGAGGTATCTATTGCTTATCCTCTGGTAAAGATTCCTTGCTAAACGTGCTAATTAGTACAAACTACATATATTGACCCTGACCGGTAATCTTCTGGCCACATTTACCCCGGAATCCGATCCAGGTTATGGGATCCGTGCCGTTACTTGGCACCCGAATGGCATGTTTATCGCCGTCGGAGGCTGGGATGACCGGGTAGGTCTGCATAGAAACTGCATCACACCGATATTCAAATTATTATTTCAGATTTACATTCTTGATAGTCTCAGCTGGTCTGCCGTGGCAATACTGAGCATTTCCTCCCGCATACCTAACAACGTAGTGAGTGTAATTATATATCCGTGGATTTTGTAGCTGTGTACTGAATCAGATTTTCCTGTTAGCAAGTTTGGCGGGAACCGTCGAAATGGATGGAAGCAACAGAAGGCCGTGGCTTTCTATCTTGTAGGACTTTCGTTAACAATTCAGCATTATAACTTAATTGACCTGAATCCATAGATGAACAACATCAAGGTACCCAAATACTTCCCTTCGTACGCACCGACAAAACAAAACCCCATCCAAAAAGTGGCGTTGTCCAACTAGATTGGAATACGACAGGCGATTTACTTTTAGCCCGCTTTGGTAAGAGATTATGATATGAAGAAAAAGTTCAACTCTTAACTCCGTCCGCTACAGAAAATGTTCCTACGGTTGTTCACATCTTCGATTTCCCTTCCCCAAAGCAAGAGTTTGTGCCTCGACTGAGGAGTGTATTACTCCACACAGAATTGGTTCTTAACGCTCGGTGGAATCCTGTTCGGCGAGGAAGCCTAGTTCTCTGCTGTGGTACTCAGAGTATCTACACGTGGAGCGATGAGTGGGTGAATGAGACTGGGGAAGAAGAGGAAATGGCAGAATGTATCGGTGTTCCAGCACGTAAGTGATATGTCAACCAATGTTATGGACTATTTTTAAGATTGTATGACAGGCAAATTCGAAACCCATGATGTAAAATGGGCACCTGATGGGAAAGGCTTCGTTCTCGTTGACAGGGATCAATTCTGCTGTGCATTTGAGGTTGAAGACGAAGACGACACTTCCTAACAATGCAGATATCTCCTTATACCTCACAAGAAAACTCGTATCTTTCTCCCTGCTTATATTCAACCCGTTCCAAATGTTATACTAATGTAAAATATACTAAGAGCCCATATACCCATGATTATAATCATATGTTCAGACAAGCCCCGCGTCGCTCATCAAGATCTCCTAATTTGTATACACTTCGGCTTCGTTTGATAATCCCCGAGGTAGAAGTAAGTCATGATTGGGGTAATCTGGTAATAAGTCCCTGCATCAATTTCATCGTCCATGTGAACAGGTCTTGCCACTCCATCGATCTCATTCAAGCCAAAACCCCACTGTTTGAGCAAAATTATGGATGCTAACTTTTACAAGACCCTCATTACATCCCGTGGACTGGTATATCACTATTACTACCAACACATTCCAACAGATGCAAGCGACCAAACACTTTCCGAGCCAGAGCCGATCCTCCCAACCATACTTTTCATACATGGTTTTCCTACCAACTCGCGGATATGGCGCAACCAAGTGCCTTTCTTCTTGGAAAGAGGTTTCCCATTGCTAATACCGGACATCCTGGGATTTGGTGGAAGCGCCAAACCTTTAGACCCAGATGTATACAAGATTAGTCTGATATGCCAGGACCTAATCGATATTTTGGACCATGAAGGTGTGCAGAACGTGGTTGCCGTTGGGCATGATATGTGAGACACCACTCGCATAGATCACACGACACCTAATTAATTATTGATAATTCCATAGGGGCTCTAAAGTAGTATCAAGACTCGCAAACTACCACGAAGACAGGTTTCTTGGGTTTGCATTTCTAGCTGTACCTTATGTGCCACCGCGACCCAATTCGTGTATGGAGTACACAGCCCAAGCGGTACTTGATTCCCTAAATGTTATACCGACGGTGATTAAATATTAACATTGGAGCAGACCAAATTGATGTGTGGGTACGAGCTCAACGGACATCTGATGTTCTTCGCGGAAGCCGATGCGCCTCAAATCATACAGCAAAACGTAAGCTCTTTATCCTTTTGTCCTAATTAAATCCCATTAACCAGATTCATTTTATTGTTGTGGACTTAAGTTAGATTCGTTCTATACTGTGATATTTCCTGAAGACCCAAAGATTTGGGTAACCGAGCTAGCTCCTGTGGGTGCATTAAGAACTCGGCTTGAATCTGGAAAGGTTGGGCCACTTGCTTCGTATATGACTGGTGAGGTAAGTTAACATCAGGTTCTTGTCGCCTTGTGCCTAAGTGGCTTGCTCTCCGTTAAGTCTGATGACAACCTTACAGCATGAACGTACATGGAGAGAAGAATTTGGACAAGATGATGCCTTTCTGGCCTCTTGTTGCTATTTCAAGGTATACATCCGCTACGGTGTTGCTACTTGCTCTATTGCTCAGACCGAGGGCTCATTTTTTTGATAGGCTTTAATGAACGGGATACACTCGGAGGATGACAAAGGTATATAACCTATCATAATCCAAAATCCGTTTAATCAAGTATTGACAACATTCGGTTCTAGCCATACCCCTCAGCAAGTACTCTGTCAATAAACCAGTATTCTTCGGAACACCGACACAGGACTATGTCTCACGTACTCAGATATCTATAGCTACAATCCAGTACCACTGCCCCAATGCGACTACACGCGAGTTCACAGATGGCAGGTGGTTCATTATATCCAGCGCACGGCAAATCAATCAAGCACTTCACTCATGGATAATGGATCTAGTTTAGATTATATGTAATAGTAAATTATGATAGGTTTTATTCTTCTGTCCGTTTCATTATGCAGTAATAGATTCTATCCAGGCAGCTAGTGCACGATTCACCTCGTCCTTTTTATCCCACATCATCCAATGACTACTCTGAAATCAACGATAATCGCATTTTTGCAGTAACTGTTGACAAGTGACTTGGCCAAGTCAGAGACGCAAACGGCATCTTGTAAGGCAGCCCCATAAAATACTGGTTTCTTAACAACATATGGCAATTCTCCGGAGAGATGTCAGTATGTCGACCCAGTTTTGAGTCTAAGCAAGGGTCACATGGATATATTGTGCAAGATACAACTTATGTTTATCATCTTTGGGATCAAGGTTTTCAACAACAATCTTGTACCAACGGAGGGGTGCCTGAAGACCTCCCATAAGAATATTTCGTGCTCTTATTTTCATCTCTTCAGTCGAGATATATGAGTCCATTTCCGTCATCTCATTGGCTTCAATCCAGGCCTTTGTAGCCCCAGGAGGACAAAGATGATCTGCCCACATTTGATATCCATCTTTAGCATGCATAAGTCTCCAGAAGGATTCGAACTGAAAGTCTTTCCATGGTCTTTTCATATAACGGAAGGAATAAATTCTTACGTGTTGCTCATCTAATTCCGCGAAAAATCTCCTGAATTATATATATATAGAGAGTGTGAGAGGGGTTTATTACATACTACCTAAGGTGTTCGTAGTAAGACACTCACTGGTAACCAAAGAGATCACGGCCAAATGTTTTGATTGCCTAAAATACTACGTACGTGAGTAAATAAAAAAATATTGACAACTAGAATCTATATGCACACTTGCAATGGTATCCTCAAACGTTGCCTTCGGGTCCCGATTACTATAACCCATAGCAAGGAATCCAAGGAACCTATCAGGGTAATAGTTGGCAATTTGGCTCACTATCTTAGAACCCCAATCATGTCCAATAGCAATACATCTTTCAACTCCTTCTTTGTGTCGAGGATTTCAATTAAATCTTGTACGATGAGACTACTTGCGTGTTTCTTGGGATCAGTTGGTTTTTGTGTTCCTCCATGAACCAGCATGTCGGGTACCATAATATCATACCCACGATCTTGGAAAAATGATACTTGGTTATTCCAATTGTATGAAGTACTTGGGAAACCATGTAGAAAGAGTCATGTTAGATTGGTGGTTTTAGAAGCGGAGTAATAGTAGTTGTAGAGTACCATTCGAGTTACGATGGTGCTCTTGTAGTTCTGATTTGAAGAATCTATGTTCATTGTGGTGGGGGCCGATAAGCAAGGGGATTGATGAATAGGAGGTATGATTTCAATCCAAGGCACTCCTTCAAGTTCCACAGACGATCGAGTCTGCTATCACAGTCATTGTATGTGGCTAGCAATCGCTCAATGTAGCCCTGCCAAAGTGTCGGTATATTCGAGAGTAGTATCAGTATACCGAGTTCAGGCATGAATACATTTACATTCGGGTGCTACACATAGGTGGTTTAAGCAGCAAGTTCCAGGCTTGCAAGCCATGCAGCCAGTTCAACATTGACTTCATCCTTCTTGTCCCACATCGCCCAATGAGAGGCATCAAACTCCCTAATGGTTAGATTCTTGCAAAACTGTTTGGACAATCCTGCCATCATCCCAGCAATTGCGACTGGATCATGAGTGGCCAAACCAAGAAAGACTGGTTTCTGGATGATATAGTTCTGTGGGTCTATTTCTGTATAATTTTGTCAGGAATGCCAAAGGGATCGATCAACGGAGAAAGGGGTACATACGAGCATTGTCTTTTACATCGATATCGCTTGTCATGGCTTTATACCAGCAAACAGCGCCTTTCAAGCCTCCTTTCAGCAGGGCCTCGTTCTTGCGCTGGTAAACCTACGAGTTGAGATTAAATCTCAGATTCGGATCATTCCTAGATGGTAAAAGATTTGCAGCTGCAGCTCACTTCAATGGGTATATTAGGGTTTAGCTCTGCCCTTTTATCCCCTTCGATCCAATCTCTGGTGGTAGTATGTGTTCCGAGTACTTGTGCCCATAACGTCTCGGCATCACGAGCATGTAAGAGTGTAGAGAAGGAATTGATCTGTAACCAGTTCGACTTCTCATCTTGAAAATGAAAGATAGGACGTACATTTTTTTCACAAAGCTCAGCCCCATCAGGCGAAGAAAGGAAAGCCCTGGGATAATAATTAACAAAGGCTCTTAAAAGTGAGACGTGTTTAGTATACTCACTGGTAACCGAGTATGTCCCTCCCGATTATCTGCTTTGCCTACAAAGGATTGCCTAGCTTAGATTTGCTTGACAATAATGAATGGATTACTAACATGGACAGCCTGTTCTTCCCAAGAATGTGTGGTGTTTGGAGGTATGTATCCGACAGCGATGAAACCAAAGGCTAAGAAACGATCAGGATAATAGTTTGCAAGACGCCCAGTAACATGGGATCCCCTGTCCAGTGTTTGTTGTTGAGCGATACTGTATTAGGCCTAACTTGAGAGTAGATATTACCAGTCATGGCCAATAACAACACAGCGCCCAACTTTCTCAGCATCGAGTAAATCGATAAGATCCTTTGCAATTAAACTTCTGGCATACTGCTGTGGATCTGTGGGTTTCGCTGTGCCCCCGTACCCAAGCATGTCAGGAGCAATCACTCCATACCCAATGTTCTGTAGATGAGAGACCTGGTTTTCCCACTCAAAGGCGAGGCTGGGAAAGCCATGAAGAAAAAGCAAGGTAGGTTTGTTGTCTTTCGGTGCTGAAAAGTAGTAGTGGTAATTGAGGCCTCGGGACGTAGTGAAGTCTTTGTAACTGCTGGGATCCATGGCGGTGCGAAGGGTGGAGTTTCTATTGATCATCTGTTCTTATATATCGTTAGAAATGGGTGTTATCTCCAAACGAAGAAGCATCAGAAGTAGTACAACCCCGGATAAACCAGTGAGCTTTTGGAAGTTACCCCCATAGCATCGGCCACTTGAAACGCAGTGAGTTGGTGACGCGTGTTATCGATCCTTGCCATCCATATATTTGTGCCTCTGGTTTATCCTATTCGAGACGAGAAATTCTAGAATCCTTACACAATACATGAACGAAACTTAGTCATTCACATGGAGTGAACTTACCATGATGGAAAAGTTGCAACTCCGAGTGATATTACTAACACAGGGGTTTGACAACACACTTAAAGGAGGGTGGAAATGACAATATTTTCATATATTTACAGAGAGTCGTGTTTGCCTGTACTAGTGGCCTGTACTATGCCAGTACGCGTTGTCGCATGTGACTCGACTCCTCTTTCGCACGTGACTGAGCTGAGTCATCCGTAAAAGAATGTGGATTACGCACTCAGGCGGCAGGAGTCGGTCATTCGGACAAGTACTGGCGACTTGCATTTCTGCAAACTCTCACTTTTCGACTCTCATGCTTTCTCGCTCACTACGCTCAGTCTCCCTTGTTTCATCGCGCAGACTCGTACTTAGGCCCACAGCTCTCTCTCGCACCTACGCCACACCAGCGTCAGACTCAAAACCACCATCCGATGAGAAGGGCAAGCAGAAGCAGGATGACTCGAGCATAGACTCACAAACAAAGGACAAAAAGACTACTGCCGGTCCTTCGAAGCCACAGAATCCGGAGCTGCCGAAGGCGTTGGAAGGTTTTTTCCAACAATACCAACAGCAATGGAGAAAGGAACAGTCGTCAAAGCAGGAGGAGGATTCAGACGGCAAGGGAAAGCGCAGTGCCCCACCGCCGCCGCCGCCAAACAATAATGGCTTTTCCAACCAGCAGCTTGCATGGGTCGTCGGTAGTGCTGTCGCTTACTTGGCTTATTCAAATTCCAGCTCTCCGTCATCACGGGAAGTTACATGGCAGGAATTCCGAAATGCTTTCCTTGACAAAGGCCTCGTAGAGAAACTGACCGTTGTTAATAATCATCGTGTCCGTGTCAAACTACACCCCAATGCTGGTTCGCTTTACCCCCAGGCGGCACTTGCCCAAGAATATCACTTCTACATAGGTAGTGTCGAGGCTTTCGAGCGCAAACTTGACGAGGCTCAAGCCGAACTTGGAATTCCTAGCCACGAACGGTTACCTGTCGCGTATCATGAAGAGATTTCCACAATGAACGCAATCCTCAACTTTGCCCCCACTATCATCCTACTAGGTACACTCTATTGGTTCAGCCGAAGAGGTTCGAGCAATGCGGGTAGTGGAATATTCAACATGGGCAAGAGTCGTGCGCGCATGTTCAACAAGGACACAGATGTTAAGACCAAGTTCAAGGATATCGCTGGTATGGATGAGGCGAAGGAGGAAATTATGGAGTTCGTTAAATTTTTGAAGGACCCTACTAAATACGAGAAACTTGGAGCCAAGATTCCCCGTGGTGCCATTTTATCTGGACCCCCAGGTACTGGTAAAACACTCTTGGCAAAGGCAACTGCTGGTGAAGCTTCAGTACCTTTCCTGTCCGTCTCTGGTTCCGAGTTCGTCGAGATGTTCGTTGGTGTTGGTTCATCGCGTGTTCGCGATCTCTTCGCATCCGCGAAAAAGAACGCACCTTGTATCATCTTCATTGACGAAATCGACGCTATCGGAAAGTCGCGTGGAAAAGGTGGTAACTTTGGCGGAAATGACGAACGGGAGTCAACTCTCAATCAACTTCTAGTAGAGATGGACGGTTTTGGAACCAACGAGCACATCGTCATTCTAGCCGGCACCAATCGACCTGATGTTCTTGACCCCGCCCTCATGCGTCCTGGACGTTTCGATAGGCACATCGCCATTGACCGCCCCGATGTTTCTGGACGTAAGGGTATCTTCATGGTTCACTTGCGTCCATTGAAACTTGACGATGAGCTTGCCAAGAACGTTGAGGCACTAGCTCATAAACTAGCCGTTCTCACACCTGGGTTCTCTGGTGCTGACATCGCCAATGTTTCCAACGAGGCTGCTCTCCATGCTGCAAGAAGGGGTTCCGAATCAGTGCAATCGATCGACTTCGATACTGCTATTGAGCGAGTTATTGTTGGCCTGGAAAGGAAGAGTCGTGTGCTTAGCCCAGACGAGAAGAAAACCGTTGCGTATCACGAAGCTGGTCATGCAATCTGTGGATGGTTCTTGGAACACGCCGACCCCTTACTGAAAGTTAGCATCATTCCCCGCGGTGTTGGTGCTCTCGGATATGCCCAGGTTTGTCCTTTTCCCTCGTTCTGTTAGTGTTTGCATACTGAAATAACTACAGTACCTACCACCCGACCGTTATCTGCTTTCGACACCACAAATGTTGGACCGGATATGTATGACCCTTGGTGGACGTGTTTCGGAAGAGATTTTCTTCGGTCTTGAAAATATCACAACTGGTGCCCAGGATGATCTCCAGAAGATCACAAGAATGGCCTTTGAGGCATGCGCCAACTATGGTATGAACGATATCATTGGACCTGTGAGCTATGGAGGCGACCGTGCTGCCAAGGAGGGCTGGACGAAACCTTTCAGTGAGCGGACTGCAGAGATGCTAGATGATCAAGTCCGCAAAATGATCACGTATGTATCCTATTCCCTAAACTGGCGCCATATTTTCTGATCCATTTTCACAGTAAAGCATATGAGCGAACACGAACTCTTCTTACCGAACATAAAGAGGATGTTGATAAGGTAGCTCAACTTCTGTTATCCAAGGAGGTCATCACTCGGTTAGTAGCCTGAGTTTTATATGTTTGTTGTATTTCACTAAAGTTGATTCAAGTGAGGATATGATTTCGCTCCTCGGTAAACGTCCATTCAAGTCAAAGGACGAGATGGATAAATGGCTTGATGAACACCATAAAGAAGTTAAGATTCCACCCCCAGTCGAAGGTGAATCGGTACCAGGCCAAGTGGATGGTGGCGAACCTCAACCCGCACCCATTGCTAAAGCACTAGATGATCCCCGACTACTATAGTCTTTTTTCTTATCTTAACTTAATTTTCACCAGTGACTTGTGTGTCTCGGATAGATACAGGTGGATAAATGACCGCCTATTCCGAGTTCTTTGTGTATTTTATTCATGACATATAGTAACACCTCATCTCTATTGTGCAATAATGCATCCATGCCCACCTACAGTATATCCATCAAAGTGTGTACCGGAATCCACTCCATTGATCACCTTTGTCTTCTTTGGCTTCGTCAACACTGGCATAACGGCCATTACATCGCCTCGCGTTTTTGTTGGTTACTCCTTCAATGATTTCGTCTCGGTCACCACGATCTCGAGCTCGATTTTCCCGTTGAAGGAAATGGAAGAATACCACACTGGAGATGAATGCTATACTGATGTATGCAAGCACTATACCATGTCCTAGTTGATACCGTGGGCGATCTGCTTCACGATACTGGAAATTTTTCAATCAACATACACATAATGTATCCTTCATTGAACGAGTAAAGATAAAGTGAATGAAGGACGTACTATGTTGGCTGCAACTGCACCATTAAGGTTTCCAAAACCAATCGCCATTCCTACACTAAAACTTCGTTTATATGATCCTTCAACGTTGCTTGTTATCCATGCTATTGAATTTGCTATAGGGAGTAAAATTTTAATATGTTATGAATGTAGATATTTTATATGAAAGGAATGGGATGAAAACGCACGGTTTGTAGCATATATGGCACTTTGTAACGGTATCAGAATAAAACATAGGAATTCTGTGGAAGGGAGGGGTACTGACGAGATAGCAAGATATACGGCGAAATAAGATAATCCAGGTTTTGTTGAAACAATGAGGATGATATATGCTATTAGACCAAAAGGTAGAAAACACCTTGAAATAGATAAATCCAGATTAGTTGTTGGTTGAAGTAAAGTACGGTGAAAAGTTTAATGGCGTACATGTTAATAAGACATCGTTTGCCTAAACGATCACCGTAAATTCCAGTTATTAGTGTGATGATGCAACCCCACACGTAAACTGGTACAGAGAGTAAATTGGCTCTCGTTGCAGTGAAACCTATTTTTGAGTGTTTCAGCTATTATGAACATAGAATAAAGGCGTTAGAGATCGCTACAACGTACCTAATTGATTGATAATTGTCGGTGTGAATAGTGAGAATGCATACAGTGGACCATCGCTGAATTTCAATGCAAGAAATCAATATGAATCATAGAGAGAATTTTAAGAGATTTACAGTCCCATAAATAACGCCACTGATTTTAAATTTGAGCTGCTAAGACGAAGAATAATAATTAGGGGGAAAGGCAGGACTTACTAGATACGTAAGTCTTCCAATCTTTAAAACAACTCCAGATATGTTTCTTATCAAATTTTTCTCCACCAGCACTGAATTTAAGATCATTCTGTAACCGCCTAATAATAAAAACCCCTGACCAGATAAAACGTCAGCTTTTGTGAATGAGGGGCAGAGTACAGATTATTCTTATCGTACTTTCTTCTTCTGAAACGAATTTCGCGTGAATAGGAAAGTCCTGAATAACCCAAAACGAAGCAGATCCAATTAAAACAGTAGCTAGACCTTCAAGGATAAAAATCCATGCCCATCCTGTCTTGGAGAATTAGATGATCCATCATAGTGGAACTTGATAATTAAGGACAGTACCAGGTCTACCACCAATTCCATCCATATTGACAATTGCCGCAGCGAGCAGACCACCTATAAACATTGTCTTAGCTTGTGAAATATGGAATTAAATTGCAATTAGCTTACTGAATGCCCCTGCGACCGTGGCACAGGAGAATATCATTGCAACTCTAAATCCCACCTCCGATCGTTTGTACCAACTGGTCGGTTATTTTTAATCATCAGTTACGTCTCAAGGCCTCAGGTTTTATCAATTACACATAAGACTAACCTGGAGATATAAAAAACTATCCCGGGGAACATTCCAGCTTCAGCCAAGCCGAGCAGTAATCTTACAGCTATATATAATACTGATTAATGGTTTGAAGGATGGCGGAATAAAAAACGAAAAGTCACTTAATAAACCTCCATAGTCCTTCACCACACCATGCAAGGTCTGAACACCCATATTAGTAACAAGGCAGTCATCATTTATTGTGCGTCGGCGTTACCATTATGGTGCCCCATATCATTATCATTATTGATAAATAAATTGATGGTTTTAGTCTTCGCAGAATGACATTACTAACGGGCTTTCGTGTATTCAGCGTTGAGAATGAAATAAGTTGATATATCTAGTGCTGATATGACGTACCTCGAATAATGCATAAGGAAAGAAGAAAGCTGTAAGTGCTATGAGGTATTTTTTGTCGGTGAGACCCAAATCCTTGTCCATGTGATACAGCTACGAGCCAGTCGTCAGTATTAGAAATTTAACTTTTGCAAGCGAGTTACACACTTTGGCATTTCCAATACTCCCTCGGTCCAGAAAATTGAGGAGATACAACAATGCAAGCCAAGGAACGACGTGCCAATCCACCTTCCGCATCAACTTCTTCTCATCTACCCCTGAAGTTTCAATTTCTGGTCGATACAAATCTTGGCTGTCAGGTCTACCGAGGGGAATTACTGTTGGAGAGGTCATTAACTTCACGCTTAGGCGTTTTATACAAGTGGGGATTTTGTGGTTGAGGGATAAATCGACCGTTGAGGGTGCCGGTGAGGAAGGCCGGATATAATAATACGCGCCCGATTAATTTAATTTTCTAATTCCCGCAGTCCAAAAAGGGGAAACGTGAGTCAATCCTTGTTTCAGGCTGTTTGCATCTCCAACCGTCATAAAGTTGCATTAAATATGGGCACAGGACAAGCATAGGAGTTTATTGATTATATTTGGATTTATTATCTTCCAAAGACTTTACTGAAAATACAAACCCTACATTATGGTTTTATTGTGAGAGTTGGAGGTGCAAACAACCAGGCTCCTACCCGGCCGACCTCGCTGCGCACGTGCCAGCCAAACAAACCAAAGATATTACCATACCGAGCGCAGCAAGGGGCTGGCACAACAGGTTTCCCGGGCATCACTGGCTGTGGAGGACGAGGGAACCTCGAACGACAGGCCAGGGGACAACCGTCCGAGCAATCCATAAAATCAACCCCCTCGATGGGTCGTGAGATTTTTTACCCTTCGTGGTGCGTTCCCAATCAAACTTTTGAGAGTCACGCTGGGAATTCTAGATGTCACCTTGATGTACTACCTGGATATCGCACCAGACAGTAGTAGGCATGCCAGCTCACAACGTAGTACTATATCCATTCTTATCCATCTCAACGCTTGAGGCTCAAGACTTGAGCCAGTCCTCCCCTGATGCTACCATATTTTCAAGATGTTGAGACTTCAGTACCAATGGCAATCACACTTTCTGATAATACACAAGCTATCAAAAGTTGTGATCCCGAGACAAATAATCCAATTGCAATATGACCATACACCCAAACAAAGACTTCTCCCACAGGCAAGAAGCGACGCAATGATTTAGAAAATTAGATTTTATTGGCAACAACGTAGTAGACTGTGATGTATGTGTTATCTTGTGTGACCTGATGGTGACCTTGATGTGATCCGTACAAAGAAATATCAACAGCTGTCAAACGGGGTTGATTTCACGGATTGCTCGGACGGTTGCCCCCCGGGATACTACAGTATATGCAAACATTGATGATGTCATCGATGACATCGGAAGAATGATTTATGTTCTGAGGGTCTTTATCTATTTATTTATTTTTGTGATAGTAAGCACTTTTGGCTCTTTAGGTCCGTTGCTTTTCCGTTCAATCCACTATACAGGTTGTAGGGTTCCACTGATTGGGTGGAAAGAACATGTTTAAATGTCAATTCCGAAGTACATGGACCAGGTTGTGATTGAAATGAGGACCATATCATGCAAAAGCCCTATGATAAGCATCAACACCCACAACGGCTTCAAACCCTTTCAAAGCATCCTTTAACCAGTTTTTGACTAACTCTGTTTCCTTCCCTGCTACCCGTACAATGGCTCCCCTCCCGTGTTCTATGCCTGGAGTTGTGGTTAAGCTGAAAGACCATAACAAATCTTCCGGTTTCTTGAATTTGAAGACTGTGATTGCCTCATAACGTCTTTGTAGTTCCTGAACCACATCATCCACTCTGGGGCCAAAAAGTAGAAGCATGGCGTAACATGAATAGGGAGCAAGTTTCTCTTCCAATGTTCTTTTCTTGACTGCCCCTTTACCTTCATTCAGACTACTGTCTCCATTTCCTACTGATCCGACAAGTAGCATGACGTCTTTCGCAACACGCCTCCCGCCTATGAAAACTTCATTTCCGCTCCAATACCTTTCAAATACCCAGTCTTCTCCAACGGTTTTCCTTCCACTGGTAAACCAGTCCAAGATTACAACGCTTGCACTTTCATCATTCAAGTGAAAAGTCTGAATTTGAGTATACGAAGCGGAGCGGAAACATGTTACAGGGTCGGGTAAGAGTAAGAGCGTGGAAGAGGATGCGACATTGTAAGTTACGGTCTGCATTGTCGTTGATGGGGCATCTGCAGAGACAGAGGCCAACCGATGACCCGGACGTGTCTTGAACACTTTAGTATTTCCCTATGGTCTTATTGGTGACTTTGGAAAAGATTGGTTCGCACAAATGACTGCACCTGAGAAAGTACCATGAGCACACAGCCCTTCTTGACATTGACATCTAATTCGACTCTATCACCGCAAACGAGCCCACCCCCATATGAAAGCAGATAGACAATTGCTACACCATGTTCGTGTATGTTAGGCGATAGGAGTTTCAATGGGTACGATGAGGATAGCTCTTCAAAAGTAGCCTTAGAGCCATGAAGTGCAAGCGTTATTCGTCCTTTTCCAGCAGGAATTTTCTCTATCATAGTGAGTGAACTTGGGGTATCCATCGGATGAATGTTATCTCAACATTACGGTACAAGCGAAGAACACCTTACTTTTCCCTTTCATCCCCCTATCAGGGCATCATGACAAATATGCCCAAAGGACTCTGACTCCCACTGCGCTGTCTTGTGGCTTAATCTTTTTAATAACAACCCTGCCCGAATATTTGCGAGAGCACAAATGGCTTATAGATCCTTGATCGGTAAGCATTTAAACGGAGGACTTATGTAAATATGATCATGGGAGCTCTCAAGAAGCAACATATCTTCCTCAGCCGCATTTGACAGTGATGGATCCACTGGGAAGCTTGTTATACGATAAATAACCCATATACTTACTGATCAGGACCATGAGCCATAAGAACCCCTTATCACTCGCAGGTTGGCAATTACAATCACCGAAACTGGACGGAAATCGCTGGACGGATAGGTGAACAAGTGCCCACAGCATCTCGGGTATTATATTTAACTTTAAAACGGCCGCCCATTCCCCACCTTTTCACATATATACGAGTTACTCCATTGCGGTTTTCTAAGCCGCTCTTATTCACTCCATTCTCAAATCCTGGGATCTTATAAGGCAGGAAGAGGTTGATTAGGTTATTTTGGATAGCCTTTCTTTCTCGAAGACTTGGAATCATCTTTGCATCCTTCTACCATGGCAGGTGCCAATACTGTGTCTTCGTCTTCTGGTGACGTAGAAAAGATATATCGACCTGAAATTGATACTTCAAATATCAATGAGAAGAAGCTGATGCGAAGAGTGGATTTACACGTCATCCCATGGCTTTCACTTTTATACCTCCTCAACTTCCTAGATCGAGGCACGATTGGGAATGCTAAGGTATGTGACGCTCCAGTATTCTGAAAATTGTTATTGAAGAATAGTCAAGTTGTATCATTTAGAATCTGACTTAGGCATCAACGACAACCAATATCTCATTGCATTGACTCTCTTCTTCTTTCCTTATGCATTATTTGAGGTGCGTTTAGAGAAACCTGTTTCATTAACTTTAATTATTCAGACCACAACGAAAAGCCTGCTAGTAATGTGGTTTTACGAAGATTAAAGCCTTCAATTTGGTTGTCCATGATGATTACACTCTGGGGAATTTTTACGGCAAGTTCAAGAAACTGAATAGTATCATGTGGACTAAAGTGAATGTCCAGGTGTTACACGGTGTGATTAAGAACTATGGCGGTTTATTGAGTATGTCTATCTCCCAGAACCCAAATAGAGAACGGACTTCTGATATCACCTACAGCTCTACGATTGCTACTTGGTTTGGCTGAAGCTGGAATGTATCCTGGAATCGTGTTCTACATATCGAGGTATGTCCAAAAATAACCCAAGACTAGTCCTAAGTCTAAATTTTTGGTTCAGCTGGTATAAACGATCAGAAATGGGAACGAAGGTCGCCCTGTTTTTCTCTTCTGCAACGGTAGCAGGGGCATTTAGTGTGTTATATTGGTTCTATTTCTGTAAATTATAGTCCTGAAAAGAGGCTAAGGTGGCTTACTTGCTGCAGCAATCGCCAACATGGAAGGTATCGGTGGAAGACCAGGTATCATTGTTTTACATCTTATTTTAACAAGTGATATTCATTTACAAATGATAGGATGGGCCTGGATTTTCATACTCGAAGGCCTTGCAACAGTGTTAATTGGTATTGCATCGTTCTGGGTTATACAAGATTTCCCGGATACCGCCCAGTTCCTTTCAGAGCAAGAAAGTATGTTTTTTTTTCTTGACTCAAGTTCTGTCCAATCCAAATTGTAACTATAATTTGCAGGGGTATTCATCATTCGTAGGTTACAAAGTGACATGAAACACAGTGCCGCCGGGGAACAGTTTCATAAGAAATATATTTGGAAGAGTTTGAAAGACTGGAAGACTTGGATGGCTAGTAAGTTCGCATCTCTTTCGTTCTCCAACTTATACACCAGATTTAACGACCTCTTAGTGGCAATATATATGGGTTTGTAAGTATAGCTAATATACATTGGAAATGTCCCTCTCATTGTTTTGACATCAAGCGATGGCCCTCTATATGCATTCTCCCTATTCACACCAACAATTATCAGTCAACTGGGTACGGTCTCTTCTACTTTCATCCTACTCACATTCACCTTGTCTTAAACGACACATTACAGGATTCACAGCAACAAAGGCCAATCTCCTTTCTGTCCCAGTATATGCCTGGGGATGTATCATGACACTAGCAATCGGTATTTACGGTGATCGTCTAGGAAAACGATGTCTCGTCAATTTGTGCGATAACACCCTTTCTCAATCATCGTTTAAACTAATGATTGACCTGGTGGTCGTACAGATGTCTATTCGGCATTGGTTTAATAGCATATATTATCCTCATTTGCTCACGAACACCCGCCCTTTCCTATTTTGCTGTATACCTTGCTATATCGTAAGTATTTTCATTTTCCCTCCTTCTATAAATATAATATAATACAGGAAGTGCTAATTCAACATTCTTAACTTCTAGTGCTATATATCCAACAATCCGTGCGTATTCGGCGTGTTCCATTTTCTCACCATCCAACACTACTAACCATTCATTTTTGGCTCTGGTTTATATATATATATATAGCAAACTCGGTGGCGTGGGTAGCAAGTAATGTCGAAGGTTCATATAAACGTAGTGTTACTCTAGGAATGGCAATAGGTTTCGGAAACACTAATGGAGCAGTGACAGCTAACATCGTGAGTTGTCAAATCCTTCCCTCTAAATCCCAAGTCTTTTGCCATGAACCCACCCTAAAACTTAAATGACACACACTAATATCTCATATAACATAGTATCGAGCAGAGGATAGGCCATGGTATCCACTAGGTCACGGTATAGTCTTAGCCTATATCGGATTAGGATTCTTTAGCAGTCTTTTATTCGCTTACCTTCTTCGTCGAGAAAATCGAACAAGAGAACGCGGAGAAAGAGACGAAATCATTGATGGGATTGACAATAAACATGCTAAGGAATGTAATGGACACTACGAAACTATCGAAGCTGCAAAGGTTGACAAAGGAGATGAATGGAGCGGGTTTAGATATACACTCTGATTTTATGTTGTTTCGACTTTTTTCTTCCTGTTTTTGTAAAAACAAAAAAATTTGTAATATGCGGGATGTCAAATCTGACGAGAACCGATGAAAATAATAGAAAATAGCAATTGTATCTGTATAGGAGCTTGGCATAAGGTTGTAAAGTGCTCCTCAACTACATTTGTAGAGATACAGGGGAGCTGGAAAGAGAGAAAACAAAAGACATATACAAGTGTTGAATGTCCTACGACATCATTACTATTAAAATCAAGGAAACTGAAAAAGGATTGTTGTGACAATCAAAAACAAAACACAAAAATATTAAACAGTGGAAGGAATAAGAAGAGGGTGGGGGTACGAGGGATGTCAGACAAAATATAATTATGGTATCATAGAAGTCAAGAAGAAGACTGAGAGATTAGAGAATGAATTGAAAATTGTTAATAAAGATAGTGTTGGAGATAGACTTTTTGTATGGGACATTGAATCACGGCGGCTAAATGAATGTGTGTGAATCTGGAACAATGATTGAAGAAAAACGGCGAAAATGAAGTGAGAGAGAAATGCAGTGAGAGAAAGAAAGGGGAAAGAGAGATAGAAAAAGAGCGAGCAAGTATAATAATTTATGCCACGAGATTAGTATCTCCGTGTTGCAAGAGCCCGGATTTCATAGAGGTGTGAGCGATCCGGTTCCGAATATAAGTCGTGTTTCGACAGTACTGATCGCCAACCTTTCATTTCACGACGATGTCGTTCTTCTGCTGCCCTACACGCAGCTATAAATGTATCATCAATGTCACAGACCATCAATGATGCTCTTGATCCACGATCACTTTCAGAATCAGAGGCTCCTCGCGAATGGTTGCGTTTAGGAATATCATCGGGATTGATGCTATCTGAAGTGCAAGAGGTGTTAACGCTTTCAACTTCAGACGGTGGTCGTTGAGCGCTAGCACGAATAGTTCCACCTTTCGAGTCCCAATCATCGTCATCCTCGTCGTCGGCCAGATTCGCAAATACGTCGGGCTCGTCTTCTTCGGGAGGCAATGCAGATATCCAGCACATCCGTGCAGGATCGAAAATCATGTTTCCAACTCTTCTAGCGCCAGAAGTGAGGGAACCGATTGGAGAACCAACTGAAGAACCGGTAAGGTGAGTGATGAGTGCCGGTCTTGTCGATGTGGAAACAACCGAATCAAAATCTTTAAGTATTTGATCATTCCCTTCCCAACGAAGACTCTGGGGATTCCATTTCATGTCACCGATAACTACAGAAAATTTTAAATTTCAAATTCAGGGCTGAAGATCAGTACATACCTTTCGTTCCGCCTACGCTGCCAAGGTTTCTGATCAGTGTGGGTTTACGATTTGTCTGGTTCATTGGTAAACCGTTTTTCTTCTTTTTAGGAAGAGGTTCCGTAGGGGCGAGATCCTTTGAGGACTGGTCGATTCGAGTACTGGTCCGACGTAGCGTGTTCGTCGCTGACCCCAAGGCGGTTATTGTGGATTCTAGTAAAAAGTCAGTTTCCGATAACGCGGATTATAATGGGTAATACATACCATTCGGAATTGAACCCTGGCGTTTTTTCTTGCGCATAATTCTGCATTCTGCAGTCGGAAGTGCGTTGGTTGATGATGTGACAAGTTTTGAGGAATAAGTACCACCCGGTACCCGGTTGCCGTGGCCTTTTGGTTGAACATGATAATGACTTTCTTTGTCGCGATCTGTTGGCAGATCATCAAATGCATCCAGCTCGGTACCGTCACCGTAGGTTTTTTGCTTTTTCGGTCGTTTGAGAATTTTTGGGGCAGGTGGGGTTGTTGGTGTGGAAGGTTGAGGTGTTGGTATTGCAGGTCTTAATATACGCGACTTTGTCGAGCGAAGCGATAATGAGGAAGGAGCGCGAGCTGGTTGAGGATGGGGTTGAGGTGAAGAGGCCCGATGTGTTGAAGCTGGGGCTGCGGCACCTGAGGTTGCAGGAGCGACAAAGACATGTGAAAGTGCCGGTCGCGATTTTGTTCGCTGATTTGGCATGGTGAGGCGAAGGGCGGTAGAGCCGGAGGAGGGAGTACGGGGCCGGTTGGGTGGTAATGGATAATCAATTTTGACAGTAGCGCTTTTCTGGGTTTTGGCAATTGATGCAGCCGTTGGTACCTCATATCGGGCTAAACGAGTTTTTGATATTCCCGCCGTAGCGTCGGCAGCTTGAGCATGTGTATGGCTCATTTCCATCAATGAAGATAGTGAGGCTTTGCGGGTAAGGTTCCGTGTACCTGGTGGACTGGGAGGCTTCAAGCCAGAATGTGACTTCTGGCCTCTTAAGCTGCCTGGTTTAGGAGTGAGGAATGCTGAGGAAGGAGAAGGGGAAGGAGAAGCAGACGCAAAGGCCTGGTAATTGGTTTGGCCTCGGGATGGAGGCTGAAGTGGTGGTGATGGGGATAAACGCAGTTTTTGTAGCTGACGAACAGATGAAGGGGGTGGATTTGTGGGTGATTTGGCTCTATCTGTTCGAATGCGCGAGGGTGGCCTGAGTGATATTGATGAGCGGCGGGCGGGAGCACTATTGCTTCGAATAAAATTTCTTTTTCCATTACTTTGTTGCATGAGCCGACTAGGACTAAGGTCGACGTCATCGTCAAGAACCAAACCAGCTTCAAAGTCGTCTTCTGGATCAGTAGCAGAAACCTTGACTAGGTTTGCACTATAGTGGGCCTTCCTCTTCATCTCGAGCAGCTTGTTGAGTTGTTTGCCGCCCTGACCGGATTCGAAGATTGCAGCGGGAATGACAATGCCTTCTAGTTCATCTTGTTCTTCATCCTCTTCTGTTTCAATTTCGTGAAGAGACACAGACGAAGCGGAGTTGGAGGAAGGTGAATTGTGAGTAAACCCGAGTGTGGAGTAAGCATCGGAAGAGTGGGATGAGGTCGAGTGGTGGTCCTTGTCCCCCCATTCGAGTGAGTTCTTTGAAGAGCAGTGATGGAGAGATTGGGGGGCGAGGGATAGCTGAGTAAGGTCATCTGGCAAAGCCAGTCCGTCTTCGAAGTCTTCTTCGATGGTTGCAGCAGCGGGGGTGGCTTGGACAGGGGCCTTGGAGATAGCGGAAGCTTTGATGGTGGATACGCCATCATCCTCGAAGTCCTCGTCTTCTTGTGTGTTGGAAATGAGCGGAGGTCGGATTGTGAACATGGAAGATGATGTGGATTGGGACCTTGAGGCGTTGAAGGAGGACACTGAGTCCGATCTCGCAGCGATACCCGCGATGACTGCTTGAGCTTTTGCGCCTCCTGTATGGCCAAGGTCCATTTCGACGTCCCAGTCCTCGAAATCGTCTTCCTTGTCTGAGGATGCAGTGATGGGGACGCCGTCCGGGAGGTCGAAGTCAGCATCTGGCCACTCCTCACGAGAAACGATGAGAGCGGGAATTGTAGTCATTTGTTATAGAATGTGATTATAAGAGATAGAAAGACTATGAAGAGAAAGAATGGTGGCCCTCGCGCAACAGACGCGCTGTCGACGAGGACAGACGGGATGAAAATGCGGGTCACAGGCGCCTGTCTCGTGTGGTCTAAACACCATGTCACGCGTCACATTTCCCGTCACACCATCCATTGTTCGCTTTAATATGGCATCAATCTCCTAAGCTCAGATGCCCTTTCCTCTATCTCGCTGTCTCCCTCCTCATCTCCTTCGTCTATACCTTGCATATCAAATCCTTCTACTACCTCGTCCAATCCCTTTCGTAGTCGTAGTCCCCTCTCCACCATTAGATCCGCAAGGGCATCTAGTTCATGTCCTGCAAATGCACTCCGAAGAATGCCAAATGCCAAGAGGTACAGGTCTAGAACATGTAATTAGCCTGTGTTTAGTGGTAGACATGAAAAGAAAAGAATTACCTTTACAAAGCGGACATTCTCCAATAGCACGATACAGTAATTTTTTGGCTTTCTGTAATTCGCCGGTTCGAATCTCGAATTCCAGATAGATTCTCCAAATGGTTGGACTAGCCCTTGTCCTATGATAACGTCAAAAAAAGATCCCGATAATATCAAATATTGCACCAACCGTTCGCTTTCCACGGCACCAGCCAATCCACTTCGTGCTCTCTCTATTTCACTTTTCCAACGTCCCTTTTCCCACCCAGCAACCCAAACTTCTTCCACTCTCCTCGCCACATCTTTGACTTTACCTACTTCTGTCCCATTATCACCTTGCATTGCCCTCACTCTTCCCCAAACACCCTGTCCTTTTTCCCCTTCCAGGAACAGTCCCAACATCAACGAGTTGCTCGGATACTGTTCCAGCGCAGCGGATACTCGGTCCCGCAAGATTGTAGGCGGCATGGGATTTCTTAGCACATATCCATATCGGTAAAGCATCACTAAACTTGCTACGAGCACACCCTCCCTAGTCATTTCGGTTGAACCTGCATACCTGTCAAATATTTGTAGCATAGATCCAACATTCTGCGAGGTCAATAATTCCAACAATGCCATCAACTTGACCCAAGCCTCTCTTTGCTTTGCCCCCACCTCATCCGTCACTTTAGTCTCTTCTATAACACCCTCCAACATCCTCTTCGTCCTCAAAATTACAACACCCGAGTTTGCATTTTCCTGGTCCATGGAACGTAAGATAATATTCAAAGCCTCTTCATCCCTCCCTGCTAGCCATTCCATCTCGGCCCAGTTCCACCAAAGATTTGATGCTCCCAAAGTCGAACGAGTAGGTTTTGAACCGATTAGTACAGTTTGATAGATCTTTCGCGCATCATCCAATTTCCCCCTCATTCTCTCTAATTGCGCATGACTAGCCCAATGTAACAATGAATCCTGAGCAGTCGATACCAGTGACCTTGACAACTTTAATGAACTATGTAGCATTCAGAAAGAAACCGTAATCAGATATTTCCAGTCAAGTCAATTACAATACACTCACCCCTTTAAGTTTACAGCACACTCAAATGCAAGCGCAAATTCATCCCATTTCTCATCCCTATTTCCCATTCTCATTTGTGAAAACATTCTCCTCACAACTAGCATATTCACATCAGCCACATCTACCTGGCTCCACCAACTTCTCAATTCCTTTGAACCATTCACAGAAATATCTAAACATCCAACCGTACCCCCTCCCCAGTTCCTCACGGGCATGGTAAAAACATTCGCATACTCCTTCTCTCGCCCCACCAGTACTCCAGCGGCTGCGTCAACTGTTGGTGTTTTCTGGTCCTTCTCGCTAGGGAAAATAGCATCCAAGTGAGCCTGTTTAGTGAGGTATCCACTATTCCACCTATCATCCCAATTTAACTCCCGTTCTTCTTCCGAAGACAATGAGAGCCCAAGCCCAGGAATATGTAGTCCCAAAAATTCCAGTAGCACTAACCTCAGCGCGTTTCTTGTCTTCTTATATTTCACATCAAATAGAAAATCACGAATATCAGAAAAGAGAATACTGGTATAAGGATCCAGTTCTGCTGTTTCGTCTGTAGATTTCGCAGGGAGTAGAGATGAAATATCTTGTGAATGTTCAACAAATGCCCATTGACGATAAGGATCAAGTTGGCGAGCTCCTCCGCTTTCTTCGAGATTTGATTTGGTGAGAGTCGTATTGGAAAGTTCTGGAAGGGAAGGTTTTTCAGAAGTATACCATTTTGACCAACCTTGTGCTCCTTCTTCACCAATACGAGGATGTTCTGAGTCCCAAAATTCCTCAAGCTCGGATAAACGAACTGGGAGCGGTTGATTGGAGAGTGATTCTGGGATTTTATATGTTCTAGGTTGGGGTGAGTATAAGGTATTTTGCAACATCGTAGAAACGACTTACAGTTCCATTTGTGCCTGGAACATCGCCATCGCCTTTTCCGTAAAACCTAGCCCATACTTAGCTGCCTAACAAAATTTAATTAAATAACTCTCACCTGCATCTTTATAAATAATGGTCATTCTCCAGAATACGCGGAGTCTTGCAAGTTCACCCGTTTCATCATCACCAAAAGTCATGTACACCCTTTGCACATCAGTAACAAGCCCTTCTAACGATTTGCAACTGCGTATCCTCCATTCTAACCATTCCATCCAAATTTCCGTGCCTTTTACTTTCTTAAGTGCTTCTTCCCATTCATCAACTAGTTTTTTGGATTCCCAAATTTCTTCACCAGCTTTCATATACCGTAATCGAAGGTATTTGTTACCTGTATTGGAAGCATGGGCTGAAAGAGCTCGAGATAGAATCGAAAGTGTTATTTCTGCTCGGGATTTGTTTGCGTTACGTGAGGTTAGTGGAATAGTTGAAAGTGAATGATTCAATAAAGAAAGCCAGGAAGGTATTGAAGAAGGGTCCAAAGTGATTTGAGATTCAATTTGCTGAAGCATTTGATTATGTGCGGGAAGAGTGGGTGAAGCGTCAGAGTCGGAATCATTAGATGAATTGAAGTCATCGGAATTGGCTTCAGATTCGGATGAGCTTGATGATTGGGGTGAAATTATTGAACGATAGGTGGATTCTGGGTTGTGATGATTGTCTTTACGACGAGAAGATATACGAATGAAACCGTCGGGGGTTTCTTGGTATTTTGAAGATGTACTCGTGGACGGGAGAAGTTGTTTAGATGGAAGGGCAAGGAAGTTCCGAGAAGATGAGGAAGATATATTAGTAGCCTATGTCGAAGTTTATTAGTTTCTTTGGGATGAGTAAAGGGAATATTGGCTTACTTTTGGTGCACCTTTCAAGCCAACTTCTATGACATTACCTAACCGATGGTATACGGTCCAAGAATTCGATAGTCCCAGAATTCTTCTGCCACCTTGACTATCATTAGACGTTCCAATTGTACGAAGTATAGCACATACCATAAGCCAAACGATATTTTGGAATATCACCAGCATAGAGACCGCCATAATGCAAATTAAGAGCATCCCCTTTAGTATCCACGTAGAAAAGGCGGTAATTGTCGTTATGTGCCTTGAGATCAGAGTCAATAAGGGGCTGAGGTTGTGCATCTCGTTCGTGGTCTTTAGTGGCATGTCGTTTGTCTTGGTCTTTGTGGGACTTGTGCTTGTCTTTACGATCCTTCCGTTCTTTCCTTTCCTTGTCCTCGGAGTCTTTGGCCCAAAAACGTTCCTTGTCTTTACTTCGATGACTGGGTCGTTCTCGTTCCCTCTCTCTATCTTTATCGCGACTCCTGCTCCTACGTCGCTCCTTCCGTCTCTCTTTGTCTCTTTGAGAATCTCTTTCTTTGTCTTTATCCCTTCGCTTCATATTCTTCTTTTTATCCGGGTCATCTTGTTTACGACTGGATCCAGGTTCGGATTCAAGTTCAGGAAAAGAAGAGAAAGAAGGAGGAAAGGACGAGAAAGACGGCGCAGACATTGTGGTATTTGTATGAAGAGTTGGTTGTAGACACAAAGACAATTTAACCGTTAAACTACCCTCGTTTCCAAGTAACCTTTGGTTGAATTTTCGTTCCTATAAAGTTGTGTTATCAAACGTAAGCGTAAGTAATTGAAGTCAGGAACGGTGAATGTGAACGCTCCTCGTAGGGCTGAAACGGATTATTTGATATTACATAATACACTCATTACTTTTTTCTGTCAACTTACCTTTGCCTTGAAACTGAGGTGATCTAGAAAAATGAGGCCGTTAACAGAAGAAGAATCAAAAGCTGTTTTCACGAAACTTGCCAATTATATTGTCCGTAAAGTTCCTCCTCTTCAATGTATTAGTTCTAAACAAAACATAAATAATAGGGCAAAAATCTTGTTCACCTTATTGACAGACCTGATGAACCACATTGTTTCCGACTACACAGAGACAGAGTTTATTATGTTTCTGAATCTTCCATGAGGCTAGCAATTTCAGTTGCAAGACCTAACCTCATCAGCGTTGGAACTTGTCTTGGAAAGTTTAGCAAGAGTGGAAAGTTCAAGTTACATATTACCGCACTGGACTTTTTGGCTCAGTATGCTAAATACAAAGTGAGTGTTCACGTTTATGCTCTTTTTACCTATGTGTGCACTTGAACTGAATTGGGTTGGCTTTTGGATAGGTTTGGATTAAACCAAATGGTGAAATGCCGTTCTTATATGGGAATCATGTACTCAAAGCACATCTTGGACGTATAACGGAGGATACGCCAGAACATCAGGGTGTTGTTGTGTTTAGTATGAGTGACGTTCCTTTGGTGAGTTCCATTCCATTTGTTCCGACGGTATTGAGTGATACTGAAGTTTGTTTAGGGTTTTGGTGTTACTGCTCGGTCGACTATCGATACACGAAAACTAGACCCAACATCCATCATTGTCTTCCACCAATCGTACGTCTATTTATCTGTAATGGTTATGAACAAGTGGCTTACATAGGGTGTTTCCAGTGACGTTGGAGAATACCTACGTGATGAGGTATGTATATCTTCAACCTTTCTCATACATACATGTGCTAAATATTCAATTCCCTAGGACACACTCTTCTAAACCTCTCGCACCTTCATAAAACTTTCACAACACAAAAAATCCGGGTAAATAAGAGTAAATGCTCTATACGATATCTGGAGAAAGCAGAGCTGGTCGAGAGGGGAAAATGAAGAGCCCGCGTCGTCACTAACCATGCACCTATATTGTAAGATTTATATGTACGTTTTAGTAATTCACTTCGCTGTCGTGCGTTGCGCCATTCTTTTAGCCACACGAAATAGTTCGTTGCGTGCTTCTGCTTTATGGGGTTGAGAATTCAATATACAAAAAACCAGTAATTTTGGAGTGTACAAATTCCACGTGTGCCTCTCAAACACCGGATCAGAAAGCTCATACGTGTTCGGAGCACATGTCATACTCCTCATCTTCCACTATGGCCAACCCTTACAAGCACTGGACAAACATCTCCGATGCAGAACTCACAACAGACGATGTCAACGACATTCTAGGTCAAGTAAAAGAAGATCTTTGGGTCGCTGCAGCATGTGTGGACCGCATCCTCGACGACATACCTGTACAACAAACACTCTTGGGAACTGGGCTTTCTAGGACTGTTGCTGCTACTGAGAGATGTAAGGATGCTATAGCCTTTGGGGGGGAAGGTGCTGGTAGTGGTGCTTTGGTTGGGCATTTCCAAACCGCTCCTCTTGACGCTCAGTTGTGTCATTTCCGGTCACTATTGCTACGACGGTTAGACAGATTCAACACTTTTGTAGAGATGCAGAAGGAAGCACCTTTTGAGGAGCAGGATGATGAGGATGATGTTGTGGAAGGAGGAGCAGAAGAACAAGTGGACGATAATGCGGACTGGGATGATCCATGGGCAGAAGAAACGGTTACGAAGAATACTGTAGAAGAGAAGAAGAAACGCACAAAGCCTGTTCAGATGCCATTTTCTCTGTCAACATTCTTGATGCGGGACCTCCTATGGTCAGCATGTCGACTTGCATCATTGGAGTGGTTTGGTGCACTACAAGTGTTGATGGAAAAGCACGGGAAGGATTTATGGCCACTACGACTGACAGTGTTAAAATGCATTCCAGAACATGTGCACCCCTCTGAATATTCCGGAATTGCTCTGAATTTCGACTTTTCTACAAGTTGCGAGGTGGGGCCTACCTCAAAACCTTGGAGACCCGACGCAGACCTTTGCGAAACTGAAGCTGTTCAACATGCACTCCAAGAGAGTGGTCAAACGTTCCCAGAAGTGCTTGATGTTGAAAGACTTGAAACAGCAGGAGCTCGTGAAGACCCTCTTCCCGCCGATGAGCTGTCTACCTGGTACAAGAATAGAGCAAACACAATCATCAGCTCAACAGGGATGGTTGACATGGCATTATCTCTCATTCAACACGGTGCCTCACAAGGTATTCCAGGTTTGGACGAGCTTGGGGAGGAGCTGAGCTTGTTCTCTCGTCTTGTTTATGATACTCCTCAAGCGGACGAAGTTTCTGACGACTGGACACTTGCCAAATGGTATGCCATGGATCCACCAACAGTTGTACATGCATATTTGTCCCAGTCAACACCGGAAACGTTACCCAAGGATATTACACGGCTTGTTCTACCCTACCTACATGTTCTTGAAGCTCATGCTGAAAGGGCTGGAACACCAGATCCTAATCTACCAGCTCGCCTTCTTTATGACTATATTCTCGCTTCACCCTTACACCTAGCCGCTTCTGTCTTTGAAGCATCCAAACCTACATTATCTGTACCTCAGCGTATCATCAAAAACGACGAAGATCTGGCACGCGTAGCTCTCGCATGCCTCTATGGTAGCAGCAGTTTACACGAATGGTCCACCATGAGCCGCATATTTGAATGTCTACCGGCATGGGACTACCCTCACGACGAAGCCGACGACGAAGACGCAGCTGATACGACAATTGCATCCCTAGGTGCATTCGTCACTCCCACCACTGTCCATACCCATGTATCCCCTACCGATCTCATGGCATTCTTTAAACCTCTCCATGTTGCTTCATTGTCTCGAGCTCTGGACATTTTGGATGTTCATCTGGAAGCTGGAGAGATATTTTCGCGTTGGAGCGTACCTGCCCCTTTGAAATGGTTTTTACAGAGTAATGATGATGTCAAAGAGCAGACAGCGTGGGCAAACAGGATGGCTAGACGTGCTGGTGGGACGCATGATCAATTGAATACAGTGGATGATTGGGAATGGCTATTTGAGGATATGATGAAGTTGACAGGGAAAAGTGAGAATGGAGTTAAGAATGCTTTTGGGTTATTGTCTGAGGAAGAGATTACTAAGATTTTCTTAAGTGGTCTATTGAGTACCGGAAGTAAGTTGGATTTCTTTGGCTCTAGAGAAGTACATTTAATAACCCGCATTTGGAACTCCTAGAATTAGAAATTGCTCGGTCTATGCTGTATTCACCACATAGCAAGATTAAACTATCGCCCAGTACAATTGAGGAAATATGCATAACTTCTTCTAATGAGCTTTACGATAATGCTAATTCTGGGAATTACAAGTTCGGTGACATGAAGCTCGCATATGATTGGTAAGAATGGTTTCTTTGCGATCTCTTTTACTCTTACTCATATATCGACAATAATAGTTTGAGTGTTCCACCTCCTTCGGACCAACTCCAACGCGAGAGGGAATTCATTGAAGCAACCTCACGTATATGCACATTCAATGTCCATTCTCGTCCTGGTATTCCAATTTCCCCTATCGAAATCCGACTCACAAAAGACCGTTTATCACTCGTATCTCGCGTATTATCAAGCAACAGCGACGCTTACAAACATACCGAAGTCATCTTGGATCTTTGCTACAAACTTGGTTTCAGAGGTGATCAAGCAGCCGAAGTCAAAACGCTTGCGATGCTTGCAGATACTGCATTACAAGCAGAAGATTTCGTTGTAGCTTACGAAAATACCATCAAGATGGTAGAAACTATCAAGAAACTTCGTGCAAGTTTGTCGGGTACGCCTATAACGGATGAAAAAACACAAGAGGCAACAGAAGTTTGTTGGATAGGGTGTTTCCAACTTGGTCGACAACCGGAATTTGAAGATTTGAATAAGAAATTACAACTTCTTGCTTATGCATTGGAATTTTGTCCTTCTGATCAACTTCACGATGTTCTCAATGCTTGGAGACGTTTAGAAAAAGAAGATATAGCTAAAAGAGAAGAAGATCTTGTTCAAAAGAAGCAACGATTCCATAAAGGAGGAAAATCATTAACTTCGTCTTTACATCTCAATTCCAATTCTCAAAAACAACATGGTCATGGAACATGGAATCCAGCAAGTGCAACGTTAAATACTGCAGCTTCATCACTTCGAGCAAAATTACAACATTTACATATGCCTTCACCACCACTTTTATCAACTCCTGATGCTGCCGCTTTAGCAAGTCGAACATTTAGAAGTGTAACCTCAAATTTCCCATTTTCAGTTGGAACTATACGATCACCATCACAAAATTCCAATAGGTCTTTCCGTAGTGGTATTGGTAGTATTCAAAGTGGCGCTGGTGTTGGCAACAGTGATCATAGTCATAGTCATGGAAATGGTCTTCATAGTCCTAGAGAGTATGAACAGGAACAACAAAGGTTTGGTGGAAGGAGTAGTAGAGGCTCGATTGATGGTGATAGAATTGGAAGAGTATTTGATGGTGTTGAAGATGTTTCATCTCAAGCTTCTAAAGTTTTATCAAAGGGTATTGGGTGGCTTATTGGTGTGGATGACGAGTAGCTTTTTTTCTTTCTCTTTTTGTTAGTTTAGTTTCTTATTTTTATTTTATCAACTTTTCCTTTTCTTGAGGCTCTTTTTTTTTCTCTGTTCTTTCGCTTTTTTTGTCGTGCTACTCCCTCCATTATTCTTTGTATTCGAACTTCGAACTTTTTATCACTTAAACGCCTTTTTTCTCTCTTTTCTTTCTTTGTTCGTTGTTTATGAAGGATCTTTATACTTATACTTCTTTATTCCTATTTACAAAAGAAAGAAAGAGAAAACAAATCCGAAAACATAAGTAATACTTAATAAAAGAAAGAGGGTATAACTGCCCAGAAGAGAGCCAAAAAAAAAGGGGGTGGGGTAGGGGAGAAAGAGGAGATGGGGTACGCGCGTTAACAATTCGTTATTCAAATTGGAAAATAGTAAAGAAGGAAGGTGGGTATAGAAAAAACAAAACCAAAAAATGGAGAGCTAAGAAAAGAACAAGTTTTAAGAAACTACGAAGGTAGTGAACGTATGAAGAAAAAAAAAAGGGAAGCAGCCAGTAATCATTCCAGAATCCAGAAAAAAATTCTAGCGAGACGACCGTTCAGTGAAGTGCGTATCCAGCCAGTTGAAGAGAAGCCGCCCTAAAAATATGGTATAGTTACGATGAGTAGAGGATATACCCAAAGATAAATGTGGTGTAAGGAGTAGTAAAGGAGTTATGGGATAAAATAAAATAAAATAAAATAGGAAATAAAGTGGTAGGTAAAAGTCCGATGGCATTTTGAAGCTGCTACAGCGCGGATAGCGCTGAAGGCCTGAAATAACGTTAAAGAATGACAATTGAATTGAAAAGGAGAGAAGGAATAGGGAAAGAGGATAGTTGAATGGTGATAGTTAAACCATACACCAGGAAAAAAAGATAAAAGAAAGACAACTAGGTTGCAAGGTTGGCTCCAAGAGGGCAGTGTGTTATAAGAAAAAGTTATGTTTTTAACTTGTGCCGCAGGCGGTTAATGAGTTTATTGCGAACTGGGAACTTGGTTGTTGAAAGCGACTTTTTCTTTCTCTTCTTCTTTTTCGTCTTTCGTAATGGGTGAGTGAGCGGTGTTTTTGGCATAGGAAAGGAATGGACAGGTAAGTAAAGAGGTAGATAGATAAAGAGAGAGAGAGAGAGAGAGAGAGAGAGAGAGAGAGAGAGAGAGAGAGAGAGAGAGAGAGAGATAGAAGCTGGGGCATAAATAGCGAGAACGAAACGAAAGAGAGCGTAAAGCTGACAGTGTGTGGATAGATGTGCTAACGAAAAAAAAAAAAAAACGAAACAAATTAATAGTATTGTACATCAAAGAACGCATGTAAGGGGAAGGTGTGGATAGGAAGGTGGTAACGGAAACGACAGGGTTGTGTAGAATTAGATAAAAGGGAGTGTGTAATTTTCGTCTTTAAAAAACGAGAAACTGATAAATCGGGATAGGAGAAATTGGTTTAGGGATTGTTGTCGTTTGGAGTTACATTTGAGCATTGACAAATCTCGAAGACGCACCCGTCCTCGCTCTAGGCCTATTTATCACACCAGTCTTATTAACCTGATTCTGTTGTTGGTTCTGTTTTTGTTCTTGCTGTTGCTGTTGCCACGACTGCATAGGTCTTTCATCCCAACTCCCACAAGAATCTTTTCTCCCAACCGTCTTACCCCCTCTTCCACAAGCATCACATCTTTCTCCGAAGGAAGAATTACTGTTCTTTCTCAACTCCGCAATTTCATCTTTCAAATCCCTAACTTGAGCTTCCAAACTCCAAACCTTCTGTTTCCAAGTGTTGCTTGAGACCTCAAGTTCTTCTTGTAAACGCTTGACAAGATCCATGGGTTCCTGATCTCTTTCCCTCTCTCTATCTCTACTCGCCACCGAAAGCGTACTTGAACTGAAACCAGTATAACCACTAGCATACATCGATTGTTGCTGCTGTTGTTCGCTAAACCTAGCTCCATACCCCCATGATCCAGGTGTAAGAGGAGATATAAACCCTCCAGCAGTCGTAGGAGTCGTATAGGCTGTTCCAGGAGTACTCATACTGACATAAGAACTCGCAGTAGGACTTAACTCTGAATGGTCTCCGTATGACGTTGCTGATAAAGCAGAAATGGAAGCTGAAGCAAACGAACTCTGCCTCTCTTGCACATTCCTCCCTAAATTTTTATTCTTCTGTACAAACGGAACCGTGGCGTTGTTCCCACCATCAATATGGCCATTCTCTTCAGCACCATTATTAATCTCTTGTGGTTCCAAAACGACAATATGATCACCGAAATGAGCGCTAAAAAGTGTTGAAACAGGACGGAGTTTGAGTGCTGGGAACTCTGTTATCTGAGCAGGTGCACTTTGTGGCATGCTATCCTGGCTAAGTTTGGGCGCTGAACCTGGACCGGATCCTGTACTTGATGACGTCCACGCATCTGTGCTATATGCGGCGGAATGTTGCTTTGTTGTAGATGATCCGGTGTTTATTGACAGGCTCAAAGGAAAGCCCCGCTTTGGACTCGAACTCGACGTTGCGGTCCCTTGGTGTGATGATTCCGTAGCTGAATCAGCTTCTAGAGTAGCAGCAGCTTCGAGTAGTAATGAAGGAGAAAGACTAGGAGCAGGAATTCTATGGGCAGCCAATCCTCTGGTTCTAGGAAGGGTATGGGAATCAGGTAAAGCAGGGACGGGAGGTGGTGGGGTATTTCCATCTTTATCTTTCCCAAATAACCTCATAAACCCACTCTTTTTGTGTTTCAAGCCTTTCCCTGCAGTAGATACATCCTTTTCCTTTTTATGTGCCGAACCAGGCGCCAAAACAGGTTCCGAGTCCCTCCGTTCAGGTGCCTTGGGACCAGCAACAAGCGAGTGGAAAGCACTCTTGGCTTTAGTACTGGTACTAATCGAGCGTGCGCGGGTTCTTGCGTTGTTGTCCAAATTAACTTCGGAGAGCGCACTAGACAATGAATTAATGGAGGTATCATATGCAGGATTGGTAGCCGTAAATGAAGTGTCAGCTTCATTGGAAACCCGATTGCGTAGTGCACGAGCTTCTTCCAGCGAGATTAAGGAGAATCCAGGGTTTATGCTACGGTCAGTCCATCCAATAATATTATTTGCACCTGTCGGAACCGGTGGTGCTGGTTCCTGGTGATAGATATCGCTTTGCCAAGAGGGTGAAGAATTATGAGGAGGAGGAACGGGAGAAGAAATATCCTTTCCATGTACGTTAGATGTCCGCCTAGTTGAGTTAGCAGGAGTTGCTGGAAACTTTGGCATGACCGTAGAAAGACCATCTGTTACTGTGGCATTAGAATCGTTGCGAGACATGCCAGACAGGTTGAGCGCTGTTCGTAGCGGAGACTTAGGAATCGAAGCCGTAGGATATGATAGTACATGGTCAGGGTTTGCGTATGGATGGACGTCGCCATCACTATAAGACAGAGACCTTCTTTGTTCCGTCGTACGGATATTGGAAGTGGTAACATCTAGCGTGGTAGATGAGTCGTAACTTGTTCGTGGTGATGGAGGGGCAGGCTCTGAACGGTTGATGGTAGCTGCGGGATTGGGAGAGGTGGGGGAAGAATAGTTTGGAGAATGAGAACGGAATCTTCCCAAGGAGAATTTTCCAAGGGCACGAAAGGCATCTTGGCGGGGTGGTTTTGCTAGGGACGAGGTGGAAAGACTTTCCTGGGCAAGGGCACTGACGTAAATAAGAGTGAGTGGATTACGCAAAGGACAGGAAGCGAATATGACGCACTAGAGAGCCCCTCGAGGATGGGAGACATGCGAGGCAGACGTATCAAAAGAACGTTTTGCGTTGAGCTGCGAGCGACTTGACTCTCCGCTGGGTCGTCCAGCCGAAGAAAATGACTTTCGGGGCCGTCCTCCAGTCAGCATGCTCACAATGTTCATGCTTCCCGTGTCCGTCTCGTCCGCCTCGTCCAGAGCATCTTCCTCCATCTCCCAGGGTGCACGCGAATGGAAGCGCATTTTGGGACCTAGATAACTAGTAATACGAGGAGGCTCTTCCGAGTCAGACTGGTTTGTGTCATCGTCATCCGAGTCGTATGGGTTGCGTTCAGAAAAGACCATGGATGAACGGACGTCCTCGTCGAGGTCGAGGATGCTGGTGGAAGGGTCGTCTAGGAGTTGGCGGTTCGTGGGAGACTTGTGAGAAGGATGTGCGGAAGAAAAGTTGAAGGAAACGGTATCCGGGGCTGGAGAACGAGTGTCGTGGGTTTGCTTGGAATGCACCAACCGCGGCATGGCGATGGTGGAGGAGGACAAGGACTGAGCCTTGGTGGAGAGACAGACCCTGACTAGCACACTTAGTATTTACGGCCTTTCTATGCGCGGCAATCATTCCTCTTCCTCTCACACCATGGATGCCCCCGTATCTCTCGCTCAATCAGCAAACGGCAGGGCTTCAGGAAAACCATGGAAAATCCAGAAATCTGCCACAGTGTACCCTTACTGCCTCTCTGTCCCATTTCCAACGTCTAATTGTCTTATACAGTCGCTCCCATCTCCCCACTGGTGTAAAAACCAAGAGTTGGGATGAACGCATGGAAAAAGCAAAGAAGGCTCAGGCTATCAAGAAGCTGCAGCAGGAGCTAAAAGACGAAAAACAGGCTGAGATCCAGCGGTGTGCTAAACCCTAAATCTCGAAACCCAAATCTTTTTCTCAACCATCTTCTCAGTCGAACAGAAATTATTCTCGAACGCAGAAAGGCCGTAGAAGAGAAGCGCAGGTTGGAAGAAGACAAGGCCAAGGTCTGTCTATGATTCACTACTATTAGTTGCCTCTCTTGTTAACCCGTCATTTTTTTTATCATAAGATGGGTGCACGCAAAGCAGCCCGTCTACGCCGTAAAGCCGGCAGGACTAAAAAGATCAATCACTAATGCCTCCCACGCTAGTGTCTGTCCAACTGTATTCCAATCTCCGAACCGAATAAAAAAGAATCATCATTTACGATCAAAAGTACGGGATCTACAACACCCACGAAGCATCTACCTCTCCTTCTTTTACAAATGGCCTATCCAATCCAACAACAACACTCTCACACATTGGGCAACTACTAGCCAATAAGTCTTCTAACTCTTCTCTCAATTTCTCCGCTTTTTGTCCCAAATCTCGATCCACACCACCACCACTACCTCCTTTCTTTCCATATGTTCCGCCGCCACCACCAATTCCGGGTATCCAAGCAGGTGCAGAAACAAGAGCAGCCAACGCATCAGGCACGATTAAATCTCTCAACTTGTCTCCAGCAGTAATCACACTTCTACCAAGTAAATTCGCAGCTTGGGCACTACCTTTGCCAATTCCTGCAATAGCTCCAAAATTTGCAGTAAGAAGCGTTCGTTGTGTCGTTGGTTGTCGGATTGTCATTCCATTTCCAATAGACACTAACGATGGTTTACCTATACCTCCCGTTCCAATTAGATTTTTGTATGTTCCTGGCGATGCCTCTTTGGTTAATTCATTTTGCAGTGTGATGATTTTCCGCAATGAGTGAGGTGGTAGATACTCTTTCACCTACGACATTGAATACCTCGTCAGGTCAATACAAGTGGGTTACAAAAGACAACTTACCATTCCAATAAGACAATCCGCATGGAACGTATGATGACAAGGGAAAACGTAAAACTGTCTTGTAAGTAACATCTGTTCACATTTTGAACAAGTCACATTTGAATCAATCGTTACAAAACGATTCTTCAAAGCCGCAATATCATGTTTTATACTTTCCGCAGTTTTAGTAGCTTCATCCATCTCATTCTTCAATTCATCAATATGTGAAGAATATTCTTCCAAAGCATGCGCAATCTCCTCTTTGAAATCATCAATGACCACAAAGTCAGGGAAGAACGGTAATATATCCTCAATTTTGAGTAAATCCGTGTCTTCAAGGAACCTCATAGCCCTAAAAACAAACCATGTCAGAACTTTCTTTGCTTATGAAAAAAAAAAAAAAGGGAGAGAAAAAAACGCACGCTTTAATATCTTTCTTATCCTGCACAACATATTTCGCAATCTTCAACCACAACTTCTTCCTCAAAACCTGATCTTCCTCTTCAGGTACCCTATCAGCATTAACCTTTGCCAATTCCAAATCTCCTTTCTCAAGTGCTAAATCTACACTATTCTCATACAACCCCATTTTCGCATAAATATGTACACAAGGATGTGTTCTTCCAGCAAGTTTACATATTCTTAACGCATAATCCAAATCATAATATGGATTCCCGGTGATAGGATCGCATGGGGCGTTAGTTAAAAATCGAAGTAATGGTCCATCATCTTCTGAAGGTCCACTACCTTGAAGTTTAATGGTGGGTGATATTGGTGAATTTGGAGATGCTATAGAAGATGATGAGGTTGGCGAAACATAATATGTGATGAGAAGATTGTGAATTGTAGGTGAGGTATTTTGTTGTTCAAAAATGACATAGTTGAGGTATTTGATAGCTTGATTTGGTGAAAGTGGATCTCGAGGTGCATGTTGAAGTTGAAGAAGAGCGGGGACGAGACGTTTAGGATCAAGAGATGGTTGACGAATCCAAGAATCGACAGTTTCTTTCGGTGTATGGCGCATTAATACTGAGGCGAAGCGATAGTAAAGTTCGAGATCATTCTATAATAACCATTTGAGTACCAATTGAATAAGAAAGAATATAGCAACATACCTGGCTGCTGATAACCTCGATAGCTTTCGACCATTGCTCCTCTAGAACCCAATGTTCCACTACCCTCCCATGATCACCAACAGTAGCTGCAAAGAACAGGTACATATCCGTCCTTCCATGCCCCTGTATCAATTCATACACGGTATTCTTGTCAAGGTTATCCTATAAAGGGTATTAGGATATCACCGCAATACTTCCTCTTCTAAATGACTCACTTTATAAGTTTCAAATAACGCACGTAAATCATCCTCAAGTATTGCCTTTTCCGTGTGTAGGTTATCGACATCATGAGATACAGACTCCGCAGCAACGATATCATCCAGTTCATTACACTTGCTCAAATAAAACTCAACCAACCACGTTGCCAGCATCATTCTTTGCGTCAAATCCTATCAAACAACAATGAACGTTGGTCAAATGTAAGGTCTAAAATTACTCACCGTCTTCCTTGTCCGTTCAAGTCGTGAAATCAAATACGATCTAAGCGCATCTCTTTCATTCGCATCCACAAACTTCAAAACAACTTCTTCAAACGTAGTCGAACATTGTGCAAAACATCCCGCCGCTTGAAAATATCTTCCTTCTTTGAAATAAGAATCTGCTTGAGCTGCTAATACTCGATCACGTTGATACGCGGTCTGTCACATAAGAATATCCATTAAATAACCTTTTCTCACAGAGGATAGGGCAAAAAGTCTAAGTTAGGAGAAACTCACCTTGGCAAAACGAAGAGCAATTTCATATTGTCCTTTTTCTAAATAAATCTTCCAAACATCCCTATTCTCATTCCCTACCACAATCTCAAACAACGACTGATCCGTGAATACCCAGTAAGTTCTTCTTACAGGATCCGCAGCCATCCCAAGAACAACTTCACTACTTTTCTACAAAGTCAAGACTTAGGTCAGTCAAAAGGAAGAGGTTCTTGGAACCCGAACAAGAGAGGCAGGAACGTAAACCGTAGAGAAATGAACTTACAATAGGTAGCTGTTCCTCGTACACCAGTTGATCATTCAGATTACATATACCAACGACTCTGTCCTTAAACAACACCAAGAAATGGAACTCTGTCAAAGCCAATGAAAGAGGGAACTCTGTAGCATCAAGACCCAATAGAGTCGGATATTGTAATAATTGCGCAGCATCGATATGATCCTCGGAGTCAGTATCTATCTTGAGTGAACCGTGATATATCCCAGCAGCGGTCATCCATGCCATACGAGTTGGTAATGAAAGTGCTTGATCAGGATTTGGTGTGAAGTATTGCAAATCTGACTGTTGAATATTCCCAGGTAGCTCGAGAATTTCTGTTGGAGTATGAAGTTGACATATGAATAATAAGAAGAGACATGTAGACGTACTGGGAGCTGTATCCTTATATCCAGCAAACAACTGCGTGAATACCTTCCCAACCTCCTCTGACTTCTTATCCACAGGACCAGTAAATTGATATATCCTCGTCGTAGTGGTGACAACCACGAGTGCCTTCTTATTATCAGCTCCAGAAAGGTAGTTAAACTTGATTCCCGTGACAGGATGTTTATCCGGTAGAGCGAAGACAGACTGCAAATATCTTTCCTGGGATTTAAAGAAATCTTCTTCAGCATCAAGAACAGCTTCATATATCGTCCCATTTCTTGCTCCTATCAGAATCTCCCTTGTAGAAGTCGAATGAGAAGATGATAGTAAAGCAGCTTTATTCCATGCAACACTCTCAATGACCATCTTGAATCCCTTCAATAGTCTTGTTTTCTTCCATGTTCGGAATAGATACCAATTTTCTCCTTGAGTTGAAGTGATAATGATATGTCGACCAGACGGATCCATGAAGAGTTTATATAGGGACATTTCGGTGGGTTTACGAGGTATTTGGATCTTATTCACTTGATCGGCACGAGAAAGTTCAATTAGAACTATGAGATTTGTGTTGAGTCCCATAGCTAGTAGATCCGAACTGACAACAAATGAAACGAGAGGGGCTGGGAATGCGTACTGGACGCGCCCAAGGTCGAATATAGGTGAAGCAGGTTCGTTGGATATGGCATTGATCTACATGTTCAATGTAAGAATGAAATTGGTGAAAGAAGATGAGTGGATTTGTACTTGATTTATTGGGTCGAGATCTACACGAGGGTCGTTAATATCATTAGGAGTTGGTTCAAAGCCTTCATATTGGAGTTGTGGTAGTGGAAGGACACCCGCAGGTGGTGGACCGGTTGTTGTTGTGGCATGCTCAACGTCTATGAATCAATGTCAGGATGTTGAGTGCAGCACATAGAAACTTTGTACGCACAGTCGTCAAACATGACGAACGCTGACCACCAATAGAAATGTGATACTTGAGGCCACAGTCGCTTTAGCGCGTCAGTCACGCATGACTGTACGTAATTGGTATTTTCAGCGGCTCGTCGGACCGGAGCTTCAATTATGCGCGCGCCACTTTCACCCTCAGGCGAGTAAGTTCGGATTACTGCTGATTGGAGTGATGAAAGATAATGAGGACTCCGGTAATAAATTACCTCTCTGAAGTTCTCTTGTTCATTTACTATGTCGCCCTCTAATGCACGTCCTATGCCCCGGCTCTTTATTGCCCGCCATGGTAATTAATGAGATTCTTTTACTACAAGTAAATTTGAATTGAATGTATTTTTGAAGGTGAAACGGAGTGGTCTTTGAATGGGTTCGTTGTAAGAACTGTTACTAAACAAACATAATTTCCCAATATTTTTGTAGGAGACATGTAAGAAATTCTTCTCAGGCAGAGTAAGCCGAAAACTGATGTTCTCGTTACATTGACAGACTGGGATCACTGATATCCCACTGACCGCTCGAGGAGAAGACCAGGCAAGAAAGACGGCTGCTAAATTGATTGGTGAAGGACGTGCGTATGCACTATGTCATTGTCTATCCAAGAGTCACTTATGAGTGGGTCTCATTCAGGCCTTATCGATCCGAAGAATTTGTGTACCGTCTACGTTTCGCCCAGACAAAGAGCGCATAAAACCTTCGATCTGTTTTTTGAACAAGTAGGACAAAAACCTCCTCATATCCTGACCGAAGAGATTAGAGAATGGGATTATGGTGTGTACTTGACATATTATGTAGACAAGATTCTGAAGTTTGCCCAGGTGAATACGAAGGCCTTCTGACGAAAGAGATTCATGCTCGACAAGCAGGATGGAATGGTTGGATAGATGGGTAAGAACACAACACAGTAAACAAGCTAGAACAGTAAACTGATGTTTTTTTTAAAAGATATCCTGGAGGTGAAAGTGCGGCGGAAATGGAAGGCCGAGTGGATGGGGTGATTACCAAAATCCGTGAGCACCACAGAAAGTATGTTGAAGAAGGAAGTGTTTCGCGTGATGTCATGATTGTTGCCCATGGCCATTTCGGACGGTGCCTTGTGGCGCGCTGGGTAGAAGTGCCATTAGCCTATGGTGAGATAGTTGCTAGGGATATGGTTCCGGAATTGACACCTTCTTAGGTACAAAGCTTACGATGGATGCAGGCTCTGTAAGTGATATATCCGATAGATGCTCCGAGCCATCTCATTTATCCGCCCTTTATGTAGATCTCGATATTAAGCTACAACCACAACACCCTGGCTGAGCCATCTATTGTATCTCTCAACATAGCTGCTACTCTCTTGTAATCTACAAATCTTTTGTAAATTGGCGCGACGCGTCTGTTGACCTGTGTTGATACTTTGTGACACATCAATCCTGTAAGAAAATTCGAGCTTTGTCTTCTTCTCCACACTACTTTCCTATCTATCCACTTACTCACATACTATCCTACCCACTAAAATGACTGCAGAGCTGCAGGCACAGTCACCTTCTTTCACGGATCACGACCTTATCTCAGAATCAAATGGTTCTCTTTCGGGTGCCGAGAGTCCTCATGACGACCACGAGGTATCAGAGGAAAATCAAACCGACCCGTCTCTGGAAGCACAAACACCTAGTCAGGAAGAAGAACCGGCTGATCAATCAAATGTCCTTCAAACAATTACAGATCACAATACGTTCGAGGGCACTGCCAACACAACAGACCCACCGCCCACAGAGGACCCTGCTGCCGAAACAACTGCACCCAAGCCTGCTGTAAAGAAGCCTGTTGCAAGTACCACATCCACAATTAAAGGTAAAACAGGCATGTCTACTACTAATCCCGCAGGTGTAAAGCCAGCTGGCACCGCGGTGAAACGGGTAAGTTAGTCAACGTGTACTCTAAACCCATGGTGTGACTGACGTATGGACATTAATGTACACTGTGGACTCCGGACTGTTTCTATTACAAAAGACCACTGCACCTACAACCGCCAGCGCGTCAGCTAAGACACCCTCTTCACCTTTGAAGAAACCTGCTGCTCCTTCAACGATGTCGAGACCTACAACAACCGCACGTACGGCTTCTGGCACCGTACCTACAGCTCCCTCACGACGATCCTCTATGGCACTACCTGCTAAGGCTCCTACTACAACTGCCCGAACATCCCTTGCGGGTGCTAAAGCAAGCACAGACACAGCACCAACACGTTCTTCCGTCATCTCACCTTCGGGATCTGTGTCTTCACTCAAGTCTGCAGGAACTGGAGTGACAAGACCTCGGGCTTCCGTCACTGACGCTGCCGTCAAGAAATCTGCGACAACTGCACGATCCAGTCTCTCCTCCTCCACTTCGAAACCACCTACAGCCACTTCTGCAAAAACCCCTCTTCGCTCTAGTACCATGTCGTCATCGATAAGCAAATCGACCATGGGCCGACCCGGCTCCATCTCTTCAATTAAGGAAGTTAAGGGAGATGACAAAGCTCTAGAAGATCTTCAAAACCAGGTAATCTCATTCGACATTTAGACTTTCGGTTTTGGGAGGTACTAACGACTTCTCATGGTTGTGAATAGCTCAACAACGCCAATGACGAGCTTAAAGTGAAGACAGAGACAGTTACCGATCTTGAAAGTCAACTCGAAATTCTTAAATCGTCCATCAACACTCTCCAAACGGAAGTCGAGAACAATACCTCACAGAACACAGAACTCGAAGGTTCGAAAGCTGCCCTGGAAGCGAGCCTAAAAGAAGCTAAACATGCACTCTCCAAATCTAAATCCGAGCATGAGAGTTTGAAGGCCACACTAGATGCCTGTAAGGACGAGGTAAACTACTATATTTATAATTGTTCATCCTTTCTAGACAGCTAACATGATAATGGTTCTAGCTTGAAGCTACTAAAACTGCGGCGGCATCGTCCAACCAAACCGTTGCCGAACTTCAAACTCAGACCCAAAACTTAGAATCAGAAATCACAGTCGCCAAGAATAATCTCGAAGCTCTACGAAGTTCCCAAGAGGCTTCTAATTCAGATGTTTTGGCTGCCGCCGAAGCTGATCGTGAAGCCCTTGCAAAGGCTCGCTCTGACCTAGAAGAGATCGCGAAGGAAAGAGAGAAACTCAAGAAGGCTTATGAAGAAGCTTCGGATGAGGCTAGGGCGAATATTGCTGTCTTGGAGAGTAAGGCACAGGAGGCTGAAGAGTTGGCGGCTCAGGTTAATGCTTTGAAAACGGAGAAGGAGGAAACGGCGAATAAGGTTTCGGAACTCGAGGTTGAGATTCTTGAGTTAAAGGAGACACAGGAGAGTCTTGACGAGGAGAAGGAGACGTTGCAAGATTCTATCAACTCGCTTGAGGCTGAACTCGCTAAAGCCAATGAGGCCATTTTCAAAGCTGCAGAAGATCTTCAAGCGGCCGAAACAAGACATATTGCGGCTATTGAGAACTTGAAAAAGAAACATGCTGAAGATATGGCTAATTCCGAAGAGAAGACTACCCGGGTTTCTGTGACATTGACGGCCACCCAAGGAGGCTTAGAGGCGGCGATATAGAATTGGAGAACGCAAGAAAGGCTGTAATTGTCGCTGAGGAAGCACATGCGGCTAAACTCAAGGAGGTGGAAGAGGCATACCAGATGATCCAAAATGAGCTGACGGAGAGAATTGCTACAGTCAGTTCCGAACTTGAGGTACGTCATTTCACTGTGATCCTATGTGTTATAGGTCTGTTAACGCTTATATCAGGGTCAGGAGGCACAGTATAATATAAAGGTTCAAACAGTGAAGGATGAACACAACAAACTCGTACAGGAGGCTTTCGAACGAGCAAAGGTTAGTTCAACGCTCATATTGCCTGTGTTTCGGCTGCTGACTATGACGCAGCGCGAGGCAGGCCAAGAACACGAAAAGGAGTTGCAAGACCTTCGCGCCCAATCAAAAGCTGCTATTGAGCAAATTCAAGCTTCGAACGAATTCACTATCAATGAGCTTCAATCCGAGCACGCCTCTGCCCTCGAGTCTGAAGTACAGGCACTGAACAAGCAGCTTAACAACGCCAAAATCGAACTTAAAGCAACACAAGATGATCTCGCAAAGGCCAAGTCAACATTGGATGCCTCCCGCGCTGAGGTGGAAAATTTGGCTCAACAATTGTCAGACGCACGACAAGCTGCAAGTTATGCGGCATCCTCCGTGGATCCCGAGCACACTGCTCAAGTGTCACGGTTAACGCAAGAGTTATCGGCAACTAAGGATGATCTCAATGCTGTTACTGAGATGCTGAGTCTTACGAGGAGTTCCATGACTGAAATGTCAGGACATCATACCAAGGATTTAGAAGCTGCTGCCCAGGCACGTGCGGAAGAAGTGTCAAAGCTCCGAGCAGCACATGAAGACGAACTCCTTGGGATTGCTAGGGAGAAAGGTGATCTTGCAGTGAGGTTATCGGATTTGGAGGGAGAGTTGGCTACCACAAAGGCCGAGTTGAACAGCTTGAAAGCCTCACCAAAAGTGAATGGCGTTGGAGCAGGAACCCACGTTCCTTTGAATGGGTCGCCTGCTGTGACGGAAGATGCGCTGCGCCAATTACATGAGGCACATAACTTGAAACTCGAAGACCTACATGCAGATCATAAGAAAGCGATCAAGGCCATGCAAGAACAGTTGGAGGCTGCACACGACAGGATTAACGATCTACATCAGGAGGTCTCTAGGAAGGCGATGGAGATTCAATATCTAGAGCAAGAGAATGATGAAGCTCAGGAAAATGTAACGAGGTACGTCAGATTTCCAAATAAAAAATCCCAATGGTGGCCTTCTTGGTTTGGTTTACGGGCTCTTTTAAGCCGGTTTTTCTCCCACTTTTTTATTTTCAAGTTCTTTGGATTTTAACCATATTTGCATTTGACATGCTGGGCTGCGTCACATTTACATATTTATTCCATCACATCTGGATATTTGGACAGCTGTAGTTTTACTTTTTCGCATCATCATCATACACATTCATATCATCATTATTATTATATTTCTTCTGAAATTCGTTCGACCTTTCTTGCCATTTCATTTTCACATTTCACATATCGATGAGCACGATTTAATGTTAACCATGCTTCTTTCATTCTAGGCTTAAAGAAGATGTGGAAATTTTGTCAGAAAAACTGGAAAAGGCCGGACTGGCATGAGCGAGAAAAACACGTTGTTCACTCATGTCTTTCTGTCATGCGTCGACCAACTGACAGTTTCTCACAAATATACCACAAACCACGACTCGCGACCCCCCATGTTTTCGAATCATCTCACCTAGATCCAACAACTGGGTATTGTGACCGAAGCTTAAATTCCTCGATCACGTATGAAAATAACTTTGCTACTCTCACCTCTTTAACTTTCCCTCTCTTTCGTCTCTCTTTCTCTCCCTCCTCTCTCCTTTCTCCCGACTTTCTGCACTAATTTTACTCAGTCTTTATCTGTGTGTAATTAGTATACGCCCCCTCTTTTACCTTTCTTATTCATTCATCTATGCCTATTTGTGGATTCCAAACTATATCTTTCTCACCTTTATAACCTCTGTCTCCTATTCCCTATCAAAAAATTTTCTCTAATTTTTTGAGAACCATACCCCCATCCTATGTAATGAGTTTGTTTTTGATTGTGGAATGGAAAACCTGATTTTGGATAAGATGAGCGCTGAGCGAATGATGAACGTTGAACATTGTTGTGGGCAAACTTTGAATCAATTGAAAGAGATAGAAAACAGTACGAATTAATACTAGACTGATAGTTCTGCAGTTCTTTTCCGATGTACATTGCTCGAAGTCACTGCGCTTGGATATAATCCGTCATCGTCGCAACTGGAGAACTAGTGAGAGAGCTATGTCACTTTCTATTAGCAGGACTTACATTTCACATGCAGTATATCTGGGCATGAAATAATAGTATTCCCTTGAACGCACGTGTCCAACAAATCGTTTGAGAACGTTCGAAGTGATGTACAGTATACGCTTGCATATGCTTGCTAGCAAGTTATTATACGATCCGCCAATCTCACGCAAGGATTTATAACCAATGGAGAAGAGAAACGTTGATGCACTACTATATGATCGGAGGAAGTATGTGTTAGTTGGAATGTTTGATGATTCTTGAGATCAAGGCCACTTGAGAAAAAAAAATGGTACACGAGGTTGAGTATGCTAATTTGTCATTTGCCTTAGTATTTTATCCGAGGAGAGGAGTTGGATCTCGATTAATACTTGAGTTTACGATCTGTAGACAATCATATAGAACACATATCCCTGTATTTCATTTAAATATGATCGTTTAAATTGCCAATATACCTAGCAGAGAGCTCGGTAATCTAGCTTCAGAACTCAGAAGTAAATGACGGTGGCTAAGTATTCAGTACACAATCAATCGTAAACTCTCCCAACATTGGAGTGTACATCATTGCCCCACCAAAAAATCGGATAGAAGCAAGATTAATGGCCTTATCGTTGCACATCAAGATCGGAGGGAATACCATCTACCCGGATGAATGGACAAGAGTGAGAATGTACATATAACAGGCTACTGTCTGAGGTTATTGTATTACTACTAATTAGAGGTTGGACAGTTCAGAGATCTTTTGATGCATCCATCGCATCAGATGTGGCTGGGATATTTCAAATGCACGAAACAGAAAACAGTAACCTGTTTTTGATGCGGTATTCTTTGGTGTGTATTATATTATATCGGACATGAATTCCACTTAATGACCTACGAGGAATGAGACCAAGAGTAAAGATTTCCTGAAACTTCATTCTTCAGAAGAAGGTACTGAGTTGATTGACATAACGCTGACGCAACTGAATGGAAGAAAGTTGTTATAATACTTGGCAGATAATAGCATCACGGAGGCACGTAGTATTTGTCTGATCGGACTGAGGCCAATTGGCCGATATTTGTTCTTTAAATCCGAGACAAACCCGGGCAGCCAAAGAAAGGGGGGCCCGAGGTGGGAGTTACTTGTAGTAGCTTTTGTAGTCCTAATTTTTATGGGGATCGTTTGTGAGGAGTTGTAGATCAACCGGGTTATTTAATTCTATGTTATCGATGACCCTCGTATCCCCAACGGAGCCTCCCACCCCCCATCATCGATTCCTCTTTAGCTCCGCCAATATTTTCTGCCCTCTCATCCCACCTTGCCTCTTACCACAACCATGTATCCAGCAGATGGCATCCGTTCCCAGCTTGAGTGGAATTCCACTATTAACGTCTCCAATGCCCCCATCCCTACCGAAACCACTAAATTCCTTCGCAAGGTCTGTGCCACTGTCTTATCGCCGAGTGCCTTGCTGATCAGCATAAGCATATACAGACCTCCATCATTGCAACGATTGGTATGTAGCATATCCATACTGTTATCTTCACATAATCCTAAACAAAACCAGGCCCCAAGGTCAACACCGTCGAAAAGCTCTCTGAGCTCCGTCGTGCTGGTGTTAACATTGGTATGTAAAAGAATGCCAAGAGTCACATATCCCACTCATAAATCATTACAGTCCGCATGAATTTCTCCCATGGTTCATATGAATACCATCAGAGCGTTATCGACAATACAAGAAAGATGGTGGCTGGTAATTTATCATCCCTTTTTTCTACAAGTGCAAAAAAACTAATATAGTTTTCAGCCGACCCGTCTGGTCGTCCTGTCGCCATTGCCCTCGATACTGTTAGTATTCTTCGGTGGCATTAGCATTTAACCATTTTAACAATTCAACAGAAAGGCCCAGAGATCCGCACTGGCTTGACCAGGGACGGACTGGACGTACGTCATCGTATTGATCGATTACACCTACATCCGGCGCTCACCGAACACAATCAATAGTTTGCGATCCCTGCTGGTCATGAATTTATCGTCACCACCGATAGCCAATTTAGCGAAAATTGCGATGACCGCTTTATGTTCGTCGATTATGTGAGCACAAATCATTCGCGATGCCATCTTTTAGTAATATCCTATCAAAGGCAAATCTTCCTAAAGTCACTGCACCTGGAAAGCTCATCTACGTTGATGATGGTGAGTTTAGTTGACTGCTGAGAGCCTAAAACGCTAAATATTTGGATATAGGTATCCTTTCTCTCTTGGTTACCTCTATTGACGGCACCAATGTCCATGTCCGCGCCTTAAACAGTGGCAACATATCCTCCCGCAAAGGTGTCAACTTGCCCAAAACCGATGTCGATCTACCGGCCCTCTCTGAGAAAGATAAAGCCGATTTGCAGTTCGGTGTCCGCAATGGTGTTGATATGGTCTTCGCATCATTCATACGTCATGGTGGAGATGTTCGTCAAATTCGTGAAGTCCTAGGGCCTGACGGCGCCAACGTCAAAATTATTGTCAAAATTGAAAACGAACAAGGTGTCGCCAACTTTGACGAAATTCTCAAGGAGACCGATGGTGTCATGGTAGCCCGTGGTGATTTGGGTATCGAGATCCCCGCAAGCCAAGTCTTCTTGGCTCAAAAGATGATGATCGCGAAGTGTAATATTGCTGGAAAGCCCGTCATTGTTGCGACACAAATGCTTGAGTCAATGACAGTAAGTATTTACTCTCTGAATATATGTCAATGTTTGACTCGGCCAAATAGTACAATCCCCGCCCTACTCGTGCTGAAGTCAGCGATGTTGCGAATGCCGTTCTTGACGGTGCCGACTGTGTTATGTTGTCCGGAGAGACTGCCAAGGGAATGTATCCCATTCAATCTGGTATGTTGAGAACTATTGAACAAAAGTAATATTTGTGGCTGATTGGAAAATAGTCCTTATGATGGCGGAGACATGTTTACTCGCGGAGTCTGCAATCTGTTACCCTCCATTGTACGATGATTTGCGCAGTATTCAACCTCGGCCCACAGAGACTGCAGAAACAGTTGCAATTGCCGCAGTTGCAGCCGCTTCTGAACAGAATGCTAGTGCCATTCTTGTGCTCTCCACCAGTGGAAACACAGCTCGCCTAGTTTCCAAGTACCGCCCCAAGGTTCCCATTATTACCGGTAAGTCTTAAGCAATATAAATTACAAGCATACAACTCACACTATAAAACAGTCACTCGCCACGAACAAACCGCAAGACAAATTCACTTGCACCGTGGATGCTACCCTTTCTGGTACCCAGAACCTAGAGGAGTACAGAACCACCAATGGCAGACTGACGTAGACAACCGTATCCGTTATGGTCTCCGTAACGCCCTTGCACTCAAGATCATCCAACCCGGAACAACTGTGATTGCCATTCAAGGATGGAAGGGTGGTCTTGGGCACACCAACACACTCCGTGTTTTGTCTGTGCCAACGGATTCGGCAGACTTGGAGATCCAACCTCTTGGCGCATAAATAGGACGATGAGATAAAATTAGCTATCATGTAATTTGTAGTTTTGACTGTGACATGCTCTTTTCCCACGCACACAATTTCCATACTGCAAAGGCAGGTAGCCAGCTCGCCCAAGGTTGGCCATGTCCACTTATCCTGGCCGCTCTCGCATACAGAGACGGCACAGTAATGCCCTTCCTATACACACACATGGGTCTTTTGCCGTGCAAGAGAAGCTAGCTCGTCACCCACACCACATATCCTGGTGGCTACGGCTTAGCCTGCCCATCCCATTTATCCGGACACGTCGATTACGCCTTTTTATACTCAACCCTCGAAGGGTACACGTCTATGCTACTACACGATTCGGGAGGACGCGGGGATGCTCGCTACTGGTGCTATTGGTGGTGTTGGTGGTATTTATAATAATTGCAATAAACAAAGCAGGGGTGGCGAGGAACTCAACACTAGTATTTGGACGAGAGGATCTACAAAGCATATGGATATGGGAGGTCAGAAGTGGTCATTATCCCAGTCGAAGCAGTAGTGAGTTGACTATTGTCGCCATGTAGAATTCGAAGTTATGTTGACGTGCTGCGCAGTACCTGAACAACTTCGGCTTAAAGAGGTAATTGACAACCCTGCATTACCACCAAGGAAAATCAAGATACCTATTCCTTCACAACTCAAGACTTCGTCAGAATATGTGACGGGGACACGAGCAACTGGCGTGGAAAGAGTTTATCTGAATGTTCAGGATCAACATCAGGATGTAGCATATCCTCCTAGACCTATACCCGGGAGTGTCGCGGACTTGGATGTCGTCATGGAACATTGTGATTTCTCCAAGAAGAAGGTGTGTCTCGTCTGTATCCCACTATCATAGTCAGTTTGGTTAATGTGACGGGGTAGTATGTGAGGGATTGCTTGGAGGTTTTACGTGTTGGTGCTGGTTTGGATAATGGGAAACGAATGAGAAGAGGGACATTAAACGATTGGAAGTATATCTATGTGGAAAGGCAGGATAACTTGACTTCAAATGGGAGATATGTTGAACAGGAAGATGTTTATTTACCAGTATTTCAACAAGGACACCAAGAAGAATCTAATTCCAACGCAGGTCTACACAAGCGAAGGGGTGTTGACTGGGAAAAATCGCCTATTAAACTACAACCTCCTGTGGAATACAAACCATACGTTTCTCTCCCCACACCATGCGACCCAGAGAGCCCTCGTTTATTCCACATGTTTTGGACGGGACCATTCACGGACAAACCTTATCTCGCCATTCTTTCTTTCTTGTTCACACAGAATACTGGGCTTCATGTCAAACATTGGGATGAAAATACAGCTTGCAGACCCAAATTCTGGCTATGGATCAATCCTGGTCCAGCTGCTTCTGTCCCCAATCCAAATGCTGTAACGGATATGATCAACAAACTTAAGTCAAATCCTTGGGCTTCCCCGTTTTTACACCCAAGATTCAAAGATGTCATAGAATTCAAGCTTTGGAATACCACCGACCAATTGGATTCTATAGAAGAGCTTAAAGACGAATGGAGGTCGAGGGACCTATTCAATTCGGGTGGTAATGTGATTAAAGTTAATAAAAAGAATAACGGAGACAAGGAAGATAAATCGTCGGGGGACGATATGTTGAATCGTACTGGGTCAAAATCTGCCTCCACATACGACCGGCTTTCGGTCATCCTTTCTGATATGGCTCGATTCATTCTTTGCCATCGTTATGGTGGCATCTATCTTGATGCTGATACGATTTTCCTTAGAGATTGGGAAGAACTTTGGGGCTGGAAAGGAGCTTTCGCATATCGTTGGTCACGAATGACCAGGTACAACACCGCAGTGTTAAAACTTAATAAACGATCAGCATTGGGAAAATTCTTGTTCAGAACTGCTTTAAAGAACAATATGGATTTTCATCCAATGACTGTCTCGGAATATACGAAAGAGGCATATTTGGAGAATCTGTTACTAAGACTACCAGATGCATTGTTTGATTCGGCCTGGTTGAATACGGAAAACTATCAGGTCGATAGACCACCTCAACCGTTTTTCACCAAGTACGTTTTTTTTTCAAGCTCTGGTGTGATGGGTATATTAAGAACAACGATATAGATTTGAGCATTTCTTCGATACCCCAGTGGTAGAGAGCGCAGCACCTCAAGCCCTTGGTTTTGAAGGGTTCTTTAGAGGAGCCTTTTCGTATCATTTCCATAACTTTTGGTGAGTTGTTTTTAACATAACTATCCACTAGTCACACTAATACTTGGTACTTTGCAGGTGGAAACCCTTTGACCCGGCTCGTAATTGGCCAGACCTGGGACCTAAATTCAAGGATGGTGAAAGAATTGCTCGTGCTGCTTTATCATTAGACCAACCTGGCAATACTAGTAAATTCACCATGCCCGTGGATGAGGACGAAGATAGTGTTCGAGAAAAACGAGATTTGGACTGGGCGACCGTCCTGAAACGGACCTTCGAGTCGTATATCCGTGGTGAGAGACCTAATATGTACGGGGAGTGGTTGGAATGGTGAGAGTGTATTCATGTTAGATGGACTATCTATTACTACTGTCTTTTTTTTTAATCATTCGTCATTTCGCGGTAACTATCTTTTTTCTTTCTTTTTGGAATAGGTGATACGATAACGTCAAATTTTTTCTTTTCTCCTTCTTCTCACATATATTGTACTACATACTTCTCCTAGAGTTTATCACCGACATCATATCGATACTAATTTGGCTCGTTAGATCTAGGCTATGTTACTTATCAAATGGAGTAGAATTCGTTGTTACGACCTGTTAGCAGCCAACTTGGCTTGGGCAGTGTTAACTGCGGACTTGAGCTCAGCGATTACACCCTCCGGGTTCTCTGCACCGAATATGGCTGTGCCCGCGACTATAACATTGCTTCCTGGAAGTTGAAGCGCAGCAGCCAAGTGGATAGCTACTAAGCGAAACGGATTAAAAATAAGGATAAGAAAGTAGAACATACCAGCTTCAGCACAAGCACCAATTGTCTTGGGACCTACACCACCATCAACCTCAATATCTTTTTCGGGGAAGCGGGCACGCAGTTCTGAGACTTTGGGTACACAGCGTTCAAGAAACTTTTGACCGCCTCGACCTAAATATAGCATGTATACTGAGAGGGGTTTACTTGGTAGCTGCGAAGGCTCCACGTACCGGGGTAAACTGTCATTACTAGAAGCATATCTGCTGCATGTCCTATCTCATCCGTAATGGCGCTGGAGGGTGTATCAGGAGAAATCGCGACCCCAGCCCTCATGTTTCGTTTATGGATCGCTTGGATGAGAGAAAGTGGATCCGCTAGATGGCAAAATCATGACATGTTCGAAGGACTAGAATGGGACGCTTCAATGCAGGACATACATGTTGCTTCAATATGGAAGCAGTAAAGTGCCCCACCAGCGTCAGCGATGTCGTCTACCCACTGGATTGAAGATGAGCGTGTGTTTACTGGTGTCGTCATGAGTTGTCAATTAGTACCTGTTCCGGCTTCGCCACCATCATGTGGCAGTCCATGAATATGTCCGGAATACCTTTCTTCACACAGGTCAGAATGGGTGCGCCTTAATCCGAGAAAGATGAGTAAGATGTGATACTGCAGATATGACGAGCGCACCCATGGTGATGTTGGGTACGAAGTGACTTTTTAAGAGATCTGTCAGCATATTATCGAGATATAGCCTGGCTGGATTTACCCATCCATGACATCCATGTGAAGCCATTGGGCGCCTCCCTTGATCATGCGTTTACATTCCGCAGTGAGCTGACCAAAGTCAGAGGCAAGGACAGACGGAGAGATGATCGCGTTCGGCATTTTCGACAGATTAATTTAAGGATGTTTTCTTCATTTAACCTCCCCTGATTACGTAAGCATCTGCACTGCCCACATCAAATCTGGCTTGGTAAGTACCTAAGTATAAAACCTACACCCGGTCGTCCCTAGACTCCCTACTAATCCTTCCACATCCCTTCCAACCATGTACGCCAAATTATTTGCTGCTGCCCTCCTTGCCTTCGTTGTCCCCTGGGCTTCTGCCTCTCCTCAGCCAGTTCAACAACTAGAACAACGTCAAAATGGTATATACTTAGTCCTTATGTTTGAAGAATAGAAACTCACCTTTCTCTAGCGGGCGATGTTATTAACGATATCACGAGTGGAGTTGCTTCTGTAGCTACCAACGCCAGTACGTTGGACTTCACTTGGTGCTAAGCACTTCAACTTATTTATTTCCCCTGCAGTTCCCTCTATCTTTACCGAGGCCACCTCATTAGCTGGAGATATTGGAGACCAAGTTACCAGCCGTGGAGCTGAAATCTTTACCCAAGTAACATGTATGTATCCTGTAATTTTTTATTCAAGAGAAATATCTAATTGGGTGTCCCTGTAGCGTTCGGTGGACAAGCATTTACCGTCGTCTCAAGTGTTGGTGGTCAGGCATTCACTCTTGCTACTTCAGGTGCTGGTGTTGCTGTTAGTACCTTGGGCTCAGTCTATACGGTTGCCACTGCTGCCGCTGGTTCTCAGATCACTGATATTGCCAACCAAAATAACGGCGTGTTGGGCATGCACTCCACTTCAGGGTTATCGTCCCCTGCGGTTGCTGGTCTCGTGGTTGTATTAGGAAGCGCAGTCCTTGGAGCTGTTGTCACTCTTTGATTTGATTAATTTGCTATTAACCGGTCGTTCAATCACTATATACCTGCCTGCTAAACGCCAGGCCTCACTTAACTTCTGCTTCGAATCCGGACTTATATTTACAGTACATGTGTAGCATACAATGGACGTTAATTTACCTGCTGTTAGGGCTTTTTTTTTTTCGTTGCATGATGATGCCATTAAATATTTTTAGTTGTGCTCAATCATTATTAAGCCTTCTAAAGTCTAAGTGGTTGCTTCTATTGCTTCTACTCAACTTACTGGTACTTATATGGATTGTGAGGCCCATTTCTGTCCTGAAACATCTTTCACACAAATGTATCAGGTTTTTGTTTGAAATTCTCATCACACAAGTTTGCAACCTTGTCAGAACCTTGTGCGACGGTTACGTGCTCGTCGCTCGCTCCACTGACATAGCAACCGCCCTCTACTGACGTTACATTGGTGTTGTTAGGGATTTAATGATCAGAAACCGGCTCAGGTATTCTTTTGGGGCTGAAACAAAATCACAGAGATAATACCAACCGTATTGCAGTTTCATCAATGTCTGAACTCCAGGGATTCATCGAACATCACTGAAATCACTGTTTCGTGCTACATCGCAACAAATAACGTTGTCCCGACCACATAACATTTAGACGTATAAATACGACATTTCTCAACTGATGATTTCCTTGCTCTGGCTAGCTTGCGTTGATCGCCCCCACCTTTCCCTAAACTCCTCTTTGGCTGCTGTGCAGACCATCTTTTGGCAAAGTACCTTTCGTTGCACGAAGGTCTTTTATATCTTTTCTTTCTTGAAAAATCTTTAAAGGAGTCCCTGGAGGAACAAACCCGATCCGTCTACTAAACAAGTTTCGAAAACCAAGAAAAACTATATTGAAGAGATGTTCAACAAGCCAACTTCGTATATCATCACTTTCCTTTCCTTCTCTTCCGTCCTCTCGGATGTCTTGTCGTCTTCTGGATTTGGATCTGGTAATGGAATAGGTATGGGTGTAAGTATGGTCAACGCTTTGCCTGCTCGTGTGCGCAGAGATAAGCCACTGCCAGTGATTCCAAGGCCTGCTACCGGTAATAATGGAGGAAACAAGGCTCGTGCCTTGAAGTTCCGTCGTGAAAACGATGCTGTTGTCACCGCAATCCCCTTACCTATTGCGGAGGGTGTTGAACCTAATGAAAATCTGGAGGGAAACTTGGTCCGTCGTAAAGAAAATGTTGTTCCCCAGATCCCCGCAATTCCAGTACCTACAACACCCATTACCAACAAAACCAAGGATGTGAAGCGTCAAGAGGATGGTGTAGCCGAGAGAACCGAGCCTGACTGGGATTCGGAAGAGGGAAAATCACTTGGAAGACTGTTAAGAGATTATCAGTTGTTGAAGAATGCTATTCCTGCTGGTATGTTGTGTATTATATTTGTCCAAGGTTATATATGCTTATGAATGGATGTACAGCACCTGAAGGAAGTGGTCTTAAAGATGGGTTGATGCGAGAGGTTGAAAATAAGAAGCAACTAAGTAAGTGTATTCTATTGAAGATTTCGAGAGGGATTTTAATATATTTTTTTGCTTCTTGCAGTAACTGATAAGTTCGGTCAACCTCTTCCCGACGAGCCTACTCCTACAGGGGGGCAACCATTAGAAGGTAACTCTGCGACCACCATCAGTTGTAAGTATTTCTGATTTGTCACTTCCGGGAGGGTCACTGAACAACTTTATTAGCGGCCGATGGTTCATTGGTTACTGTCTTCACATTAGCGGATGGCAACATAGTTATCTCTGCCAATGGACAAAACAAAACCGTGACTCTTGGTGATAATGGAATGCCGCTTGATTCTAACACACCTGAACCAACACCAACCGAATCCGTCAAGAGCTTGAGTACGAGCCTGGGATGGGTGACTTTAAGCACAAGCACTTCTGCTTCTGCCACTACCTCTCCTGCTACCACTTCTCCTGCTGCTGCCGCTTCCGTGACTGGGTGAGTTCTTATCTCAACTAATCCGGTGACTTGGAAACTGATCATTTCTTATGCAGGAAAAACGGGAATGGTGCAACACTTGCGGGACCCTTTGACTTACTACCGGGTACCATGGTTATGAAGAGCCTATTGATGACAGTAGTCGGTCTGCTGTTCGGAGCTTGGGTTGCATTGTAATCGATTGCTATAGTCTCTCTTCTTTCGAAATATCATATCAGAAATAATTTGAAACATGCATCAACGAAAGGTGATTGGAAGCGAGAAAATAGCTCAAAATAATGACGGAGAGCTCCAGGCCCTGATTTGGGTAAAAGTATGCTCTAGATTAGGATCTGGGCGGACATTGGAATATTCTACTTCGCTCGAGTTTCCCTCAGATATACCCAGATTAGACAGACATATCCTTGTTGGTCTACAAGGGGATTAATCAAACAAGTGTCATAATGACTTCGCAAGTACATACGTGAGGGTTGAAGAAAAGAGAATTCATGCCCCAAGGGAAGGGCTTGCCCCTCCTGTTAAGGTATTCGTATACAGGGACTTCGGGAAGTTCTCCGCCGTTTTCTGCCTTGAGATGTTCGGTGTGAGCAGCGTGTTTTGCTTCAGCATTGTAAACCCATGCAGTGCAGACAGCGACTATAACAGTTTGTTTAACGAAATTAAGATGCAAATGATAGAGATATGGACGCACTCGCAGGCATGCAGACGTAGAAGCTGATTTAGCAGGTGAGTTACAGACGAAAGACTATTATGCAAAGAACAGGAAGCGCGGACCTGATTTTCCTCCAGAGATCAGATGTTTCTATGATTTATGGTTAGATTTCCAAGGCAGAAACACGAGGTGAGCACTCACGAGCAGCGTGATGTTCGAGAGCCTTTTCCTCAGCAAGGTATGCCTTGAAGGCGGGGCTAGACTCAGGGAGGCCGCTGGCAAAGCCACGAGCGCGGCGAGGGGCAGTGCGTGCGACGGTGCGGAAGGCGGTACGGGCGAGGGGAGACATTTACAAAGTAGAGACTGTTAATAGGGTTATTTCGGAGGACGTAGTGCTTTTGCTTGGCTCTATTAGGATCAGAGGGTGCCGTCCCAATATGGAAGTGTGTAGAGGACGCGTCACCTTTTGCTCGTAAACGAGATATCCGACACGACCTTTCTTATACTCATCGACGATGGTTCGTCAACAATCCTCCGCTGCTGGTGTCCTAGCTCTACTCCAGGAGCCAGATCCTATCTTCAAACAACATGCCCTCAAGGCTCTCAACCCCCTCGTTCCTCAATTCTGGGCGGAGATATCTGAACATATTACTCTAATGTTGGTGTATTCGATTCACCGTTAGTGGCTACATCGTTGCTTAACGTCTTGCAGTGAATCTCTTTACGAAAGCGACGAACTGCCCCAAGAAGCACGAGATCAGGCTGCCCTAGTAGCAAGCAAGGTCTACTATTACCTCGGCGAATACGATGACGCACTCTCGTTTGCACTTGGGGCTGGAAATACCTTTAATATAGAAACAACAACCCCGGGGTCAGAGGAATATGTTGAAACTGTCGTCTGTATGTATTCCATTCGTTCTGCATTAAACGTTTCGTGAACATATATCCTAGCCAAGGCAATTGACCGCTATATTGAACTCCGCGCCGAAGAGCAGTCAGGAACTAGCAAGGAAAAGATAGACTCTCGCCTACAATCCATTATTGAAGGCATATTCGAAAGATGTATATCTGAAGGCGAATATAAACAGGTATGTACAATTCAGGAAACATATGACGTCGAGATGATCTGAGCTCGCATTCCATTTAGGCAATCGGCATTGCGCTTGAATCTCGCCGACTAGATGTTGTTCAGGCAATTTATTCACGGACGAACGATGTATCGCTGCTTGCATACGCAATGGAGGCTGCCCTCGATACAGGATCCTCCCTTTCATACCGCGACCATGTCCTTCGTTTCTTGTTCCCATTATTCCCTCAACTAACAACAGGAGAAGGCTCTGCTAATATTCACGCATTGACTCGACTGCTTGTGGCACTCAGCGATGTGACATTGACCGTTCCTTTGCTAACAACCTTGGTGGAGAAGGAGAAATTGTTGGCATACCAATTAGCATTTGATTTGGTCGAGGGCGGATCACAGGATTATCTGGAAAACATTCGTGCTGAGTTGCCAGAGGGTGATTTGGTAAGTCTATTTTTACCCATCCGTCAGAGTTGTCGATTTAAATCTATTCTAGCAAACAAAAGAAATCTATGACAATTTGCGTGCTGTATTGACTGGAAAAGAATCTGTAAAATTGTATCTGGAGTTCCTTAAACGAAACAATCAGACAGATTTACTCATCTTGAAGAACTCCAAGGTATGTACAGAATCTGCCAAATTTTGGAATGTATCTGATCTAAGTGTATCGTAGGATGCTCTTGATGGTCGCTCATCAGTATACCATGTTGCTTTGACGTTACAAAATGCCTTTATGCATGCTGGGACCACCTCAGACGTGTTCCTTCGTGATAACCTCGAATGGCTTGCCCTCGCTAATAACTGGTCGAAATTCACCGCCACAGCAGGTCTTGGCGTAATTCATAAAGGCTACTTCGAACAAGGCATGACTATACTTGGCCCCTACTTACCATCAGAAGGGGAGAGTCCTCCAGGATCAAATTATTCTGAAGGAGGTGCGCTTTATGCTCTTGGACTCATCAACGCTGGATGTGGTAGCTCGGTCACAAATTATCTTCGCGAAACACTTCGCAACTCTGCTGCAGAGGTAGTCCAACATGGTGCTGCGCTGGGTCTGGGCGTTGCCGGCATGGGTTCAAAAAGTTTGGAGGCCTTTGAAGACTTGAAGAACGTTCTATTCTCGGATTCGGCCGTTGCTGGTGAAGCATCTGGTTATGGTATGGGTCTGGTCATGTTGGGAACCGCTGCCACAGAACCTGTAAGGGAGATGCTTCAATACGCACACGAAACCCAACACGAGAAGATCATCCGTGGCCTCGCCATGGGCATCGCATTTGTCTATTACGGTCGCCAAGAGGAAGCTGATGAAACTATCAAGGCCCTACTGGCGGAGAAGGATCCTATCCTCCGTTACGGTGGTGTATACACGTTGGCACTAGCCTACGCGGGTACCTCCAACAATAAAGCCGTTCGCCAACTATTACATATTGCTGTTTCGGATGTTTCTGATGACGTTCGTCGAGCAGCCGTTACTTCATTAGCATTCCTTCTATTCAAGAATCCAAGTCAAGTACCAAGAATTGTTCAACTGCTGAGCGAAAGCTATAATGCCCACGTTCGCTGCGGTGCCACTCTTGCTCTAGGTATTGCATGTGCTGGAACTGGCCTCCAAGATGCTGTTGAGATACTAGAACCAATGACCAAGGATAGCGTAGATTTTGTCCGCCAAGGTGCTTTCATCGCTTTGGGCATGATCCTTGTTGAACAATCCGAGGGTTCATCATCATCATTCACTACCACTCGTAACCGTTATCAGAAGATCATCAGCGACAAACACGAGGACCCAATGGCACGCTTTGGTGCTGCCATTGGTCAAGGTTTCATAGACGCTGGTGGCCGTAATATCACCATTAGCTTGCAGAGCCGGGCTGGAAGTTCAAATACCAATGCTATCGTAGGTATGGTGCTGTTCTGCCAGTTCTGGTACTGGTATCCTCTTGCACTGTCCGCTTCCTTGGCATTTTCGCCCACTGGTATCATTGGTCTAAACGGCAACTTGAAGGTTTGTCCTGTTTTACCCCAGTAAATTGACCGGCTACTAACAACTTCTTTTAGGCTCCCAAGTTTGAGTATATCTCAAATGCTAAACCTAGTCTGTTCGCATATCCTGCCTCCACAAAGCCTCCCAAGAAAGAGACAGTTACAAAAGTTGCTGCCGCTGTTCTTTCGACTACCGCAAAGGCCAGAGCAAGAGAAAAGAGAAAGGCTGCTGCTGAGGGCGACACTATGGATTTGGTAAGAAAAAATTTACTAGGTAATAGCCTAAACGTCTAAGCTGTTTACCCTCCTTCACTAGGACGACAAACCTGAGGCAAAATCTGCCGACGTCGACGTAGAAATGAAAGCCGATGATGCTGCCTCCCCTCCCAAAGACGGCGATGTATCTCCTATCACAAGATCACTATCTAACCTCATCGACGAACCTAAAGCCGCTTCTTCCTCATCCCCCTCCAAAAAGAAAGCTGAACCGACTTTCGAAATTAGACCTAATTTCTCTCGTGTTACACCTGCCCAACTCGCATATATTTCCTTCCCTCCTGATGGTCGATATCAACCCGTTCGACCGGTGGCTACTTCGTCAGAAAATAATACCCGCCCTGCTGCACCTGGTAAGGCATTGGGCTCTGCAGAAAAGTATGCCGGTGGCGGTGGTATCATTCTTCTACAAGATTTGCGCCCCAATGAAGAGGCCGAGTTCATTAAATTTGAGTCTCCAGCAGCAGCAGCTCCAGAACCTGAGCGCCCACAGGCCTCCAACGCTGGAGGACAGGCGGCTAGCGGTCCTCACATTGCATTGGATGAGAGCGTACCAGATGCTGAACCCCCTGCTCCTTTCGAGGTATGTTTATTCGTATTGTATCTTATGAAAATATGAGCTAATGGATATATTTAACAGTACCCATTTGATAATGACACATAGACCTTTCTTTGGTCATATATTTGTAATTTCTCTTGAATGGGCCTGTAACCTATATATGTTCTCGTCGATGTAGAGTATAGTCATGATCACTATTGCCGCAATCCACATTTCTGTTTCATTGGACATTTGAATCCCCTTTACTCGCTTCTGATACAATGACAGGCCATAAATTCATAGGTTGATAGACAAAAGAGGTAATCTACTTCACTCATTATCTAATGTCGCTCTTTCGATAAGTTCCAATGCCTTCTGTGAGCGGACAGTGAAAACCGCTTCAAAAACGTCTGGGTGGCTAAGGGTATATATTAAAAACAAACAAACCATAGAGGATACAACCAAATGAAAAGACTCACACAACCAATCCACTCACAAAGGCAGGAGGTTCAGCGAGAATAGGACGCCCGTTTTCATCTCGTTTGGCAGAAACATTGAATGTAGCCAAGATCTGAACTATGGCCAACCAAGACGAATTGAGAGCTACATAACGGCCCGGGCAAATTCTACAACAACATATTAGTCTCTTAAACAATTCTAATTATCAAGTGAAGTATACGGTACCGTCGACCAAAACCAAAGGCACCTAGGGTAATGGGATCAAGGTCAGGATCTGCGTTGAGGAACCGTTCCGGTTTGAACTTGTGAGGTTCTGGGAATCTAGTCTCATCATGGAGTATACCCCAGACATTTGGAACAATATTGGTCCCTAAATGGCGTGGGTTAGGCCATAACCCTTTCATAAGAAACAAAACCACTAGAGTCCATACCGGCTTGGAAATGATAACCCTTGTATACATCGTCTGCAGACCACCTATGAGGTATTGCTGTGGAAAGTTAGCAAAGTCAATGACATTGTGTATTGGTCAAGCCAGCTTTAGTACCTAGAGGTGTAGGTGGGCACCATCGAAGAACTTCGGAGAGAATGGCATCTATGTAGGGAAGTGCAGATCGATCATCGAAATCGGGGAGGCGGTTGGTGCCAATGATGTTGTCGATTTCTTTTTGAGCACGAGCTTGGACTTCTGGATAATGGACTATGGCAAGGAGGAACGTGGATATTACGGATACGGTCTGATGATGAAAGTGAATATGGTGTTGACTAAGAAAATATGACAAACTCACGGTATCAGAACCAGCTTCAGGAGTTAGGAATCAAGAGTCAATGCAAGTTTAAATGATGGAATTTAGAGGGACGAACCGAGATATGCAATACCAGCTGCATTCCGAATAATCTCTTCATCCACGGTTCCCTTTGCAATGTTATCAGATACGAAGCAAGAGCCAATACTACCGCCTGACTGCGAAGGTTTCAGGACTACTACAAGACACTTAATGTAAACGCTTACTATTCTTTCTTTAGCTTGTTGGAACGGAATGTTCTTTAGGTCTTGAGTAAATCGTGCATATATCTGAGCCTCCTTCTGGAAATGTGCTCCCGGTACCCACGCTTATTAAATAAGCTGTTAGAAAACAATATCATTTCCATCTTCATAGTGAGTTTTACCTGGGATATACTTGAGGATAGGGAGTACATCAACAACATACGAACCAACGTGAACCGCCTGTAACAATCCTTTCAGAGCACTGTCTGCCAAAACGACATAATAGTCATCTTCAGATTGGACTTCGTGATCATAAGTGACCTTGAGAACTACAGTTCCAGAAAACCTATCGTGTTCTCTGAGTAAATTTAGAGTTAGATTGTCTGGAACACTTACTGCCGTATATGCCAACGAAAATTATTAGGGGCTCGTAGAAATTTGTTGAGAAGTGTCGCAGTCGCCTTTCGGAAGACCGGATATTGGCTGGGTACGTTTCTCTGTTGGAAATGTTGATGGAAGACCTTGCGGTGTTGTCTAATAACACATTGAGTCTGAAACCTCTCATGAGGATAAATCAACTTTACCTCCATTTCTCTGAATGTGGCATGTGTGCGAAATCCCAATCCCATTTCATGAGTTCGTTAGCCATAACCTGATATAAGGATAAGTTTGTTAATCTGAACAATTTATGAGTGACCTACCATTGGAGGTCTATCTGCTGTAATTGCAGACCTCTTGTCTAATAGTTCTCGTACGTCATCAAAGTTGTTGAGAATGACAGTTGGTGTTCCAAAAGATTCAATATATATCATATCACCATATATTTTTTGCCACTCCTTGAAAGTCAACCACGAGTTTTTGTGTGGTATATCGGACACATTTCCAATAAATAGCCAGCCTTTGGGACCTGGTGGTTTAGGCCCCGAGTTGGAGCGTTTTTTCAAATGTTGAACGGCGCATGAAGTGAAGATGACCACGCAAAGGAAAACCACACAGGTTACCAAGGAGAGCATGGTCGACTGGTGTAAAAAAAAAAGTGGGTGGGTCCCTATTGTTCATACTTACCAAAGGTGCTCCCTTTCTTATAGACCCCATCAAGAAGCATGAAGGGAAGATCAAGTTAAGAATATAGGTTTCTGCATATGTTTAGCTATTTTCGTTGAGCCGGTGGGCATTGCGAGGCGTCAGTTGACTTCTTTGAAGCAAAAATAATTGGTGTGAGAGAGTATGACGCAGGAACGCAGGTTTGTTTGGCGCGTTTAGAGATACCGGTCACCATCCATACTCCGTATTCTTCTGATTCTTAAATTTATGCTGTGCTATAATGAACACTCTGAGCCGTGTTTTATCATGTCTGGGTTCTGTGTCGGTCAATTGTCAGTTGGTGTCAAAAAACTTGAACTGTAGTTAGACATTACTATGTACTTGTAACTCTGTGAAAAAAGTTATTAGTTACAGGAAGACATTTTGTTCCTTGTGAGAAGAAACCATTTTTACGAAGCGTTGGTTTAATCATCTGCTTTGAGACAATCTGAAAAGGCCAATAACAATTAAATAATTGCGGAACATGGCCTACCAGGATTCGTTAACGACTTTGTCACTATGCCCATGGCCTGGTACATAGTCAACGAAGTTGAACTATCGATATTGTTTTTGGCGTAGAAAGTAGGGTCTTGGTAGGGAGAAGGGAAGCCCTCGATATGTGCAAGGTACCTGATGGCTGCATGGAATACGAAGTGCTGGGAAGGAACATGGATAATGGAGTGGAAACATGATGTAGCGCTTGCTTCGATTCCTATGCAGCTCCAGAAAAAGGATATAAAATGAATGCTTACAATTTCTGTATTTCGTTCGTCACTTTCGCTCTTTGTCGTCATCAGGCCCTGTTACACTTGATCTGCCGCTACTTCTGTATCACTATCCAATAGCGGTGTTAGCAAGATCTTGGCACTGCAAACCAAATTGGCAGGTGCGAAGGTCTTTCTTTACCTTCCTCCTCGCCATTGGGAACTTCACCATCACTAGCATCCTTGTAAGCAGAGCGGACAGCCCACTCACAGGGTAACAGAAACATATGGTACTGGGCAACACAAAATTAGTTAGTGTAATATAATATTCTTAGTTTTACATCCACAATAGTTGACCGTAGCAGAATGGACATCAGACGAGAAAGACAGAGCAAAAAAACAATGTTTTAGAATAAGATTGAAGGCAGCGGAGTGATCATAAAGTAAGAATTTGCTACTAATTAGTCTCGCGATAGAACAGGAGTAGAACCTTTGCACAAGATTAACGCCCTGGGATTTGATGTTAGTAATTGGCCTTCTTAATATCTATGGCGGTCTTTGTGGAGTCTTCGGCAGAGACCTCACCATCTTACAAGAGGACATCTGCTTGTCCTCTACTGTCAATGCAAGGGGGATGCCGTGCCGGGGTCGCATGATGCGAACAACTGCTAGGTTTGAAAGTTTGAATTTGAATGTTCAGCTCGAAATTTGTAAGGAGTCGGCTACGACTATGACTACAATCATTACTTTTCATGCTCATGACCATGGTCATGGCGGTAGACGTCACTACCGCTGAAGGCATATCAGAAGCGGACACCGACCTCAGACGCTATCGTTTAAGACACCAAAGCGACACTTTCTCCTGGGTATGATCTGACCTATACTGAAGATACTCGAAGCCAAACGTATAGAAGACCTTGGAGTCGAACTCCTAAACACGTCCACTGAAAGGCTCATTCAAGACTCAGTACTCAACCCTCTTTCTCATGATCTTAGGTTTACAACTGGGATTGTGTTTCAAAATGAGTTTATTATACATTTGGTGTACGAAGTTACTATATCACACTGAGTACCAACATAGGGATACATTATTTTGTTTTTACTTTACTGACCTTGAACACAACTTCTTGGTACCAAATTTCTGTTTCATTGCCACTTCCGATACAATTGACAAGCATGCTAACGTTTGATTGATAGACAAAAGAAGTAATCTACATCACTCATTATCCAAAGTCGCTCTTTCAATAAGTTCCAATGCCTTCTGTGAGCGGACAGTGAAAACCGCTTCAAAAACGTCTGGGTGGCTAAAAGTATATATCAAAAACAAACCATAGAAAATACAACCAAATGAAAAAACTCACACAACCAATCCACTCACAAAGGCAGGAGGTTCAGCGAGAATAGGACGCCCGTTTTCATCTCGTTTGGCAGAAACATTGAATGTAGCCAAGGTCTGAACTATGGCCAACCAAGACGAATTGAGAGCTACATAACGGCCCGGGCAAATTCTACAACAACATATCAGTCTCTTAAACAATTCTAATTGTCGAGTGACATATACCGTCGACCAAAACCAAAGGCACCAAGGGTAATGGGATCAAGGTCAGGATCTGCGTTGAGGAACCGTTCCGGTTTGAACTTGTGAGGTTCTGGGAATCTATTCTCGTCATGGAGTATACCCCAGACATTTGGAACAATATTGGTCCCTAAATGATGTGGTTAAGACAAGGTCCTTTCATGAGAAACAAAACCACTAGAGCCCATACCGGCTTGGAAATGGTAACCCTTGTATACATCGTCTGCAGACCACCTATGAGGTATTGCTGTGGAAAGTTAGCAAAGTCAATGACATTGTGTATTGGTCAAGCCAGCTTTAGTACCTAGAGGCACCGGCGGGCACCATCGAAGAACTTCAGAGAGAATGGCATCTATGTAGGGAAGTGCAGATCGATCATCGAAATCGGGGAGGCGGTCGGTGCCAATGATGTTGTCGATTTCTTTTTGAGCACGAACTTGTACTTCTGGATAATGGACTATGGCGAGGAGGAACGTGGATATTACGGACATGGACTGATGATGGTAGAGATGAAGATGTTGACTGAGAGATTGTAATGAAAAAATATATAATAAACTCACTGTATCAGAGCCGGCTTCGGGAGTTAAGAGTCAATGCAAGTTGAGGAGATGTAAATTAGAGGGGCGAACCGAGATATGCAACGCCAGCCGCATTCCGGATGGTTTCTTCATCCACGGTTCCCTTTGCAATGTTATCAGATACGAAGCAAGAGCCAATGTTATTGCTTGACTGCAAATATTTCAGGACTACTGCAAGGCATTTAATTTATAAACTTACTATTCTTTCTTTAGTTTTCTGGAACGGAATGTCCCTTAGGTCTTGGGTAAATCGTGCGTATATCTGAGCCTCCTTCTGGAAATGTGCTCCCGGTACCCACGCTTATTAAATAAGTTGTTAGAAAACAATATCACTCTTTCATAATAAGCTTTACCTGGGATATACTTAAGGATAGGAAGCATGTCAACAACATACGAGCCAACGTGAATGGCCTGTGACAAGCCTCTCATAGCATTGTCTGCCAAAATAACATAATAATCATCCTTAGATTGGACTTCGTGGTCATAAGTGACCTTGAGAACTACAGTTCCAGAAAACCTAGTCGAGTGTTCTTTGAGTAAATTTAGAGTTAGATTGTCTCGAATGCTTACTGCTGTACATGCCAATGAAGATCATCAGGGGCTTGTAGGAATTTGTTGAGAAGTGTCGCAGTCGCCTTTCGGAAGACCGGATATTGGCTGGGTACGTTTCTCTGTTGGAAGTATTGATGGAAGGCCTTGCGGTGCTGCCTAGTAACACATTGAGTGTGTAGTAATTAGAAACTTCTCATGAGGACAAATCACCTCCATTTATCTGAATGTCGCATGAATGCCAAATCCCAATCCCATTTCATGAGTTCGTTAGCCATAACCTGAGATGCATTTGTTAATCTGAATGATTTGACACTGTCCCTTGGATGGCCCACCATTAGAGGTCTATCTGCTGTAATTGCAGACCTCTTGTCTAATAGTTCTCGTGCATCATCCAGGTTGTTGAGAATGAGAGTTGGTGTTCCAAAAGATTCAACATAGATTATATCGCCGTATGTTTTTTGCCACTCCTTGAAAGTCAACCACGAGTGTTTGTGTGGTATGTCGAACACATTTCCAATAAATGGCCAGCCTTTGGGACCTGGTGGTTTAGGTCCCGAGTTGGAAAGTTTCTTGAAATGCTGAATGGCATATGAAGTGAATATGATCACACAAAAGAAAACCACACAGGCCGCCAGGGAGAGCATGGTCTACTGGTGTAAAAAAAAGGTGGGTGGGGTTCCCATTGTTCGCTCTCTTATAGACCCCATCAGTAAGCATGAGAGAAAGATGAAATAAGGAATGTCTTCCCCAGGCAAGTTCTGCATGCATTTAGACTCTATTCGCCTTTTCGTTGAGCCGATGGACATGCGTGATGCAAAGCGTCAGCTGACTTCTTTGAGGTATAGATAATTGGTGTTGACATATAAACATAGATTTATTGGGCGCGTGTAGAATATAGGTCACTATCCGTGTTGTAATGTGTCCGTGGTGGTCGGTTGTCAGTTGGTGTTGAGAACTTGGACTGTAGTTAGACACATTACGATATACTGGTAATTCTATGAAAATGTTATTAGTTTGAGGAAGACATTTGTTCCTTGTCAATTTTCCAAGCGTCGGGTTAATCATATGCTCTGGAACAATCTACCATTACCATTTCGGTATTTCCTGAAAAGGTCAATAAAAATTAGACAATGGCGGAACATGGCAGGATTCATTAGTGACTGTGTCACTACGGCCAAAGCGTATAAAATGAGACAAAATATTGATCTTTTCAAGGCCGCAGCAGTATGAGAGGAGTGCAACTCTGAATGGCTAATCAACTTATCGGTGACCCAGTTGTCACGATCGTGTTCGATAAATTGGTCACGTATTGAGTCACGCCTGTATTTGGAGATCTAAACAGCAGCAAAAACCATCTTTCTTTCTTTCATCCATCTTCCACACTTTGATTTTCATATCCTGTTCAGTAGCACTTTGTCGAAAAAATGGAAGCTGCCGCAGAATCCCGTACGATGAAGGCTCGTCGAGATGGTATGTTCTTCTTTTTCTCATCGCGATAACTTGTCCTAATACGCGTATATCTAATAGCCTATAAGAGCAAGACTGGACTTAAGACAGATGAACTTAGGCGTCGCAGAGAAGAACAACAAGTTGAAATTAGGCGCCAGAAGCGAGAAGAGAACATCTCGAAAAGGCGTAATTTCCTCCCTGCCGCCGCAGGAGATTCAGACGACGAGCTCGGTGGTGGCTCGTGGGATCCTCCTGTATTTATCTGCTTTTCTTTCTCCACACAAAGATCGTTATAAACTGACTATGGCCCATGTAGCTGGCGGAGGAGATGATCTCTGGTGTCTTCTCAGATGAACCTGACCGTCAGTTGGATGCTACTACCAAGTTCCGCAAGTTGCTCTCGAAAGAAAAGAACCCCCCGATTGAACGTGTCATTGAGTGTGGCGTCGTACCACGTTTTGTCGAATTCTTGAGGACAGGACACTCCATGCTGCAGGTAAGTGGTTTAGCGACGTAATGATTATTCATTCGCTTATACAACCCTAGTTCGAAGCAGCGTGGGCTTTGACCAACATTGCCTCTGGCACAGCTGAACATACCCAAGTCGTTATCGGTGCTGGCGCTGTACCAGAGTTCATCAACCTCCTCTCTTCACCTGTTCTTGATGTCCGCGAGCAAGCAGTCTGGGCGTTAGGTAACATTGCTGGAGATAGCCCCCAGTGCAGAGATTACGTTCTTCAACAGGGCGCTTTGAGGCCTCTCTTAGCACTCCTTAGTGAGCAACACAAGCTCAGCATGTTAAGGAATGCTACCTGGACACTAAGCAACTTTTGCCGTGGTAAATCCCCTCAACCTGATTGGGAACTTGTGAGGATATATAAGTTTTTCTTGCAAATAAGAACGTCATACTAATTTTTACGCTACAGATCTCTCCCGCACTTACTGTTTTGACTAAGCTTATCTATTCTCTTGATGACGAAATCCTCATTGATGCGTGCTGGGCAATCTCTTACCTTTCCGATGGCTCAAATGATAAGATCCAAGCCGTCATTGAATCTGGTGTATGCAGACGCTTAGTTGATCTGTTGATGCACCAATCAACCGCTGTGCAAACGCCCGCCTTGCGCTCAGTCGGTAACATTGTCACTGGTGATGATCTTCAAACTCAAGTAGTCATCGCATCTGGGGCTCTTCCTGCTCTTCTTTCTCTTCTTTCATCGCCCAAAGATGGTATTAGGAAGGAGGCTTGCTGGACCATTTCGAATGTCACCGCCGGATCTCCTCCTCAAATCCAATCTGTCATTGACGCCAACATCATCCCCCCTCTCATCAACATCCTTTCGAATGCGGATTTCAAGACCAGGAAGGAAGCCTGTTGGGCCATTTCTAATGCCACTTCGGGTGGTCTACAAGAACCTTCCCAAATCCGTTATCTCGTCTCACAAGGATGCATCAAGCCTTTGTGTGATCTCTTAACAATGATGGATAACAAAATCATCCAAGTTGCACTTGATGGTCTGGACAACATCTTGAAGGTTGGAGAAATGGATAAGGTGGCTGCAGGCCCCGGCGCTGTCAATCAATATGCTCTCTTCGTTGAAGAAGCTGGTGGCATGGTGACTATTCATAACCTCCAACAACACGACAACCTGGAGATTTATAAGAAGGCCTTCAACATCATGGACAAGTACTTCCCCGATGAAGAGGAAGTCGATACAAATATCAGCGCTCCTGCCGTCGACTCCACAGGTGCATTTGCAGTAAGTTTGAATTTATCCGTTATACGTGTCTATTGCTAAAGTCATCACAGTTCCAAGATGTCAGTGCTCCTCAAGGAGGATTCAGCTTTGGCCAGTAGACGGTCTAATACTACTGACGGATCATCCACCCCTTACGCTTTGTACCTTCCGTTTTCTCTACTTGTTCTCTACTTTCAACACTAGTCAACTAGTCGTTGCTCAAATATTAGGCTACATATTAGTTGTCTGTTTATGAAATGTACAGCTTGATGTGCTCCTAGGGATTGATCGTTTTGCTTCACTTTTCCTCCTCTATAGTTGACGATTCAGCATACGGTGCTGAAGTTTTATTTCTTGTTTCGTTTCCTCCCTTGTTGCGACTGGGCTAATAGACAAAATGTTGTATATCAGTTTTTTTCGATTATCACTGTGGTGGTTACATAACATGGAATTGATCTATCGACGTTACCGACTTGGTCTTGGCTTCTTTAATGGCTTCCCAAATCCTCCCACTAGGTCAGTATAATGAGACGATCTTGTTCTCTGCAAGCAATACTGATGGGATAACAGAGCTCATCGATAAGTGTATTGGATCCAAGATATGGGTCATCATGAAGAACGAACATGAATTCAGTGGAACATTACTAGGGTTTGATGATTTTGTTAGTGAGTACAGGATGCTAATCGTTACAATACGCTATTATCGGACGACTGACGATGTTTACCTTGTGTAGATATGGTATTAGAGGACGTCATTGAATTGTAAGCTTAATGGTCTTGTGTGGTGCGTTGTTATTGACGAACTGTTCCATTTTTCCCCTCTGTTCTTCCTACTTCGATGATTTTACTTACAGTGAAACGACACCCCAAGGCAAGAAAGAGACTAAACTGGACAAGACACTGTTGAATGGAAATAATATCTGCATGGTAGGATCAGCGCTTGCCTTTTATTGTTTATATGATTGACTATGTCTGTACTTAGCTCATACCGGGAAGCTCAGGTCCTTCACAAGATTAGATAACCTGAACGTTGACTCGGTTTCTCTTTGGTGTGGTGAAGAAAGTAGATCTACGTGCTATGGTTGTATTCGTATTTGAGATGCTCTTAGTTCCCAACATAAAAATTACTTCAAGGGCGTGCCTAATATGGTGGGGGGCTTGTACTCTACGAAGAAAAGTTTATTACATGAACTTGGATAGTAAAATCCTCCACATTGAGAGAGAAGTTTCAGTGAGCTGACGTCACGTGCCCACAATTTTGGCCCCTCGTCGCGTATTGAGCACGTCCTTAATCCCAACCGCCGCGTCTTCCGACCTCTTCCCCCCAACTCGTCATAAACCATGGCTATTCGACTAAGGTTTGCCATGCATGGCATTCGCAACAATCGTATCCTCCACTTAGTAGCCATTGACCATCGCAAAGCACGCAACGCTAAACCTGCCGAACTGCTGGGTATCTACAAATCCCGCCTCCAGGGGACGGATGACGAGAAGTCATTGGAATGGAGTGTTGACAGGATTAGGTATTGGCTAAACGTCGGAGCAATACCTTCAAAATCTGTTGTGAAAGTATTGGAATTGGTATATACTTATTCCCGTTCTAAGATACATTTACAGGTACTGATTTTTCTCTCCTTTCTAGGGTGGCATTCTGAAGCCTGGATCCATATACCATCCCAAGGCTACTAAGCCTGCCCCTGCCAAAATATTGCCCATGAATGCACAGAATACCACCAAGCCTGCCACCAAATCATAAATTTCGGTACATCACCCTATTACCCATAATACTTTTCCATTTGGGTCCACAAATCCCCCTCAATCTCTCGCGGCATATAGAGTGCAAATTGGTGCAAGAGGTTTCGAAAATGAAGGGGAGACTATGGGCTAATTGTAATATCACTGGTTCATGTTCTGTTCATTGCATATCCTTTCGTTATTGGACAAATTAACTATGCTATGCGGCGGAAAGAATAGATACTATTTCCTTATGCTTCCTGACCTTAGCCAAGTCAAGGGCTGTCAATCCATCGGAGTCCTGCGGTGCTTGAATCAAAAAGTGGTTCGGAATATGAAAAGAAGACATACTTTGATCGTTGTGTCAACACCATGGCTCAGAAGCAACTTGACCACTTCCGTGTGTCCTCTGTCGGCCGCTAGTTGTAGAGCGGTATAACCCTTTGAACTGTCGTCAACAATCAAATAATCAAAAAACCATTCTACTCACATGCTCATCTTTCTCGTCAAGATCCAAGAACGGTACAATGGCCAACAGTTCTTCAATACCATTCGCATCATTCTGGATCGCAAATCCATGAAGATTCATTTCACCAGGGTCATTACTAGGTGCCATTTTGCTAACAGACAAACCCAAACCACTAGCACCACCACGGGAAGCATCCTCGTTTGAATCCCAGAGATCACCCTTTGATTTACTCTTGGAACTACTGGAACCTTCGGTCCATCCAAGTTCCTTTGCTATCTCAAGATAACGCTTCTCTGCATCTTGTGCATTGGTATATTGTTTTCCAGCACTTTTCCATGCATCATGTTTCGCTCTTCCAGACATATCGAAGATCGATGGTTTGGATGTGTTCGGGGAGGGCGCAACAGTGACATATTTGAACAATCCATACAGCTATGGAGATTTTGATTTTTGGAGATGAAGAACGATCGATAGATCCAGATATACAACACAAGAAGAGTTGTAGTCAGAAAAAAAGAAAACAGATAGGAAAGCGAAACGTTGCTATGAACCTCGAGCTTGATCGAATTGGAAACTTGCGCCAAGGATGAGGCGCTAGCCAGGTACTCTGCCGCATTTTCGAATCTTGCTGACGGCATGGTTAGATAACAGGTATAATCGATCGCCTATTCTATAGGCCTGGAGGTAGACGAAGAGTTGCGAGATGCCGTCTTGGGCCTTGGCTAGAGATTGTGGGTGATAGATGAAGGTATATGCAATTATGTAATCCATACACGGCAAAAACATATTATAAAAAGCACGGCAAGCTGGTATATATCTATAAACCGTTCCTCTCTGTCTGGTGGAATTCTCTAAACTAATCCTGCTGCCTTCATTGCCTACACACCTTCATGTCAGTCATAACACACCATCCCTTACATGAGGACACATACCTTTAGAACCTCAACACCGATTTTAGCGGGACTATCCGTAACAATGACGCCTGCCTTTTCTAGAGCCTTAACCTTGTCCTCAGCACCACCTTTTCCACCAGCAATAATGGCTCCAGCATGTCCCATACGACGTCCCGGAGGTGCGGTACGACCAGCAATAAAACCAACAATGGGCTTAGGGTTAGCACGAGATTTGTTATATCGTTCAATATATTCCGCGGCCTCTTCCTCCATGGAACCACCGATTTCACCAATGATCACAATACCTATTAAAAAAAAATTGCAAATAGTGAGCCATTTACCTAATTTAATTTAATTTAATTTTTACTGACCTTCGGTGTTGGGGTCATCAAGGAAGACTTTGATCACATCTATATGTTGAGTACCAGGGAAAGGATCACCACCGATACCAATGCAAAGTGATTGACCGAGGCCAACATCTGTAGTTTGTGCGACAGCTTCATAGGTCAAAGTACCCGAACGTGAGACAATACCTACAAAAAAGAAAGAGGGAACGAACAGTTTCAGGGTTAGGTGGAAGGGACTTGTAATGCACGTGCGTACCAATTTTTCCTGGTTTATGGATATGTCCAGGTTGAATACCCATCTTGCAACCAAGTGGGTTAATCACTAAAGCAGGGGGTATTACATGTCAGTTTAATTATTATCATTTTTTGAAGGAGCCACTTCTTCCTCCGAGACAGAGCACTAACCTCCGGGACAATTAGGACCGACCAACCTCGATTTTGATTGACTCTTCAAAGCATTCATAACCTAGCAAACCACACCCAAGATAACGACACGTCAGCGAAAGTGTACACCTTCTCTCACCCCCCTATCCGTACCCAGGGGTTACTATATATTATCATTCAAACACTCACTTTAATCTCATCGGACTGGGGAATACCCTCCGTTATACAAACAATCAACCCAATTTCATTCTCAATGGCTTCAATGATAGCATCGGCAGCAGTAGGAGGTGGAACATAAAGAACTGTCGCGTCAGGTCGAACCTCGTTAACAGCCTACATACAATATGAAAAGAATCTTAGGGGTTCGGGTTTTGTGTTTAAAAGTGCTCAAAAACATACCTCACGGACGGTACCAAAAATAGGTAACCCAAGATGTGTTTGACCTGCTTTCTTTGGAGAAACACCTCCAACCATATTGGTGCCATATGCCAATGCCTCTTTGACGTGGAATGTACCCTGTGTAACGCGCACATGAAAGAAAATCGTTTTGAGTAAGTTCTTCCCTCTTAGTTTTGTAGATACGTACAGTCTTTCCTGTCAATCCCTGGCATAAAACTCTGGTATCTTTGTGAATTAATAAATTCTTAATGGTATCGTCGTAGTTTCTTCTCGAGGAAGACTGTGAGAACGCCCGGCGTCCTATCTAAGTGTTCAGTATTTTCCAATAAACTCTTATAAAATGAGAAATACGCACCGGTAGCAATGATAGAATGACCAGTACGATTAAGCATCTTGGGCAAAATGTTGTTATTATGGACAGCAGAGCAGATAATTCAACGGCTAACTCAGTCAATGTTTAGGACTGTTTGTTCCGGACCATAAAGGTATTTTCCAAATTCACTTATCCGAACCGCCAATGAGAAACGATTCCTCAAAATCACATTTCTTTTATATAATGATAGTCTCTCTCATTGTTCATTCGTATATGTATATATGTATATATGTATGTATGTATGTATGAACACGGAACACCAAGTATAACACAAAAGGGCACAAGATACACAACACTATTTTCCTAATCGTGACTGAATAAAGAATCATTCATTACCTTATAATAACAACACACACAACACAAAACCTTATACTTTTGTCCTTACGTTCCTCCTCCTACGAGACGTCTCCTATCTCGAGCCTTCCTGGAAGCTCTTCTGAAATTATTAATTGCATACTTGACCTTCTCGGCATGTCTTGTGTTTATGGCCCTGTATCCAAATAACTTCAGTATTTTTCAAATGTTCAGAGAAAGAATCATACACAGTAATATCATCCAGGAACTGACTCTTGGCCTGATCAGGTACTGAAGTAGCAGGTAGTTGTTGCAACACATTCGGTAACCAGCGAAGTAAATGTTGAGCCCAAGTTATTGCCAATAACCGAAAAATTGAAACCAAGTTATCAGTGACTTCCTCCGGGAAGTCACCAATCAATCCACTCAGCAGATAGCCTGTAAGATCGAATCCCTGTTCCGCAACGACATTCATAACTAGTGTTCCCCAAGCAACATATTCGGGTAATGCATGAGGAGTCGTTACACAATTGTGCGATACAATTGCATAGAAGAGGTCTAGAGAGGCGAATGTGACATCAGTTTGGATGACTGTTAGACCTGCCAGGCATGCTCGGAAAACGGAGGGGAGGACTGTTGCATCGAAGAAAATCTCGGGTGTGATGCTTTGTAATTGCAATAACATCTGTATATAATCCTCAAGAACTGTGTACCAGTATTCAATTAGTACAATCCCGCACTCCATGATGGTATTGTGACTTACCGTCAGGAATATTGTTGGGCGGTTTAACCTGTAGAATTTCCACAACTTTCTTCGTGGCATGTACATAAGCACCCTTGATTCCCGTCTGCAATGCTATATTTTTCTTATCATTGCCATAACTCGCAACGATTTTTCCAGCAATCCAGATGTAACTTGGGATTCCGGTAGCATCAAATGCTTGGGTCATCCTTGTTATAACTGAAGCTGCCACCTCAGCCCCACCAACTCCAAATAGTGTTATTCCGTGTCGAACAACTCGAGTTGCCCTCTCCGCGAGTTCATAACTGGTCCCATACTTGGACAAGAAGTTATCAAACACTGCCCATGCTTCACCACAACTATTCTGACAAGCGGTTGGCAGTTCATCTCCGAAACTACGAATGACGTGTAGCATGATTTCTAGATTCTCCATTCCATCTACGAGGAATATTCACTTTGTGTTCCCTTGAGTATCAGGAATGCACTTACCACTGACGATTTCCATCTCCTCTTTCGTGGATAGAGGTTTGATAGTGACTTCATGAATTTGCGAAAGAATATCCAATGAAAAAGTCTTCAGCGATTCTGCAGCACGATCCATCGGCATAGCAGAGATGACGTAGGCAATGGCTTCGTAAACCTGTCGACGGTCCTCTTGCGGTAGCTTTAAACCCTTGTTCTTAAGGAATGTGTGTAACTCGGGCAAGAAATCTACCAGATGCTGTTGGGTACGACGTCAGCCATACTCGTAATATCCCGACATAAAAAAAAAAACTCGCCTGTCTACAATCCTGGCACATATACTTCAAAGATTGACCAGAAGCGGCAATGACATCGGGATCCGTATCCTCAAACCCGGCCGAAATGTACTGCAGCTGGAACGGAATATATTGTGGATGCGCATTTATCCACTCTGTATATCTTGCAATAATTAATAATGCCGCATATCGCACTCTTGGATGTTGAGGTAGACGAGGAATCAAATCCATAATCTTGGGAACCGCCGACTGATCCGCTGTGTCCACTTCTGCACCCATCGACCGCATAGCAAACAAGGGCGCCTCGATTTCTTGCCAAGTAACTTGAGGTCCACGACCCAAAGCAGTTGTAATCATCTCATATGCCGAAAGGAGACAATAATCCGCTCTGAGCACTGCACAACAATCCTTCAAAGTGTCACCCATAACGTGACGGAATGCCCTGAAATCATCTGCTTCCTGTCCCGACAAGCTCGTAGTATCCGGAGGGAAATGCAAGTGTTTGATGATAACAGCCACCAACGATTTGTAGGCATTTTTGAACAACAATGGTATATTTGTTTTCTTCCCCAGCATCTGCGCAACTCGCATCCAGAAAGGGAACGTGATTGGGACGATATCTAGGTCAGGATATGCAGAACATTCACCAATTGCGTCTATCAGGGGATAATATCCATCAGGGTCATTGACCAGCAACAACCTATAAGTTTCGCCCGCTTCTGAAAAGAGGCGAGCATATCCTCGAATCTTCTCTGGATCATCTCGTTGCTCATTCAGTTGTGATCTGAGCTCGATGACATGGGGCAACAATGTCTTGATGACGGGTAAATTGTCTTGTATCTCTTGAGTTTCATGAATCATTTGGCATAATACGTCGATGGCTGAATCGAAGAGTTCGTCGACCTTGAGGGAATCAAAGATGAATTGAAAGAGGGCAGTATTGAGGAGATCTGGGAGGACAATTTCTCCTGCGATTAACCAACTCCTCAAGCATACAAAAGCTGCGTTTTGAATTATAGTTGTAACCCCTGGGAAGGAAACAGTTTTCAAGCTTTCAACCACGGCAGACAACGATGGGCAGCGTACCTTCAGCTTTCACATACATTGCCAATAAATTCATTACCTTGTTGGCATTACGGGTCAAGAGTTGTGGTGCTCTATGAGAATATTCATCATCCTAGCGTAGTCCATTAATGGGGTAGTCAGCAGAATCAGACGTACAGAAACCTACGGTAATAGGTATCCTTGTATTAGTATCCACTTCCTCTGGCAACAAGGTCAAGAATTGTAGGAGTGCTGGTACAGAAGCAGGATTTCTCCCAAAAGCCTCGATTATATCGGTAACTGGATTCTCCCATGCCGGCAGCTGAAGGGCCAAACCAGAAATTGCAAGACTCAACTGCACGATGATCGTACGTGGACCAGCATGATATGTCTGGAGTGCTCCCAAGAGAGTGTCCCTCAATGCAAGATGATTCGCGGCATCGACTTGGTTGAGATCATAAGTAACCTAAATAAAAGCGGGTGAGATTTGATCAATCGAGTAGGGGGGGTAGGGACCTTTGTGCGGAATGTTTGAGCCGCAAATATTTTTGCAGCGATTGGGGCATCATGAGAGACGAGGAGGACATTGCAGGTCGACCATGCCTCAGGCTAGGACAGAGAGCGTTGAGAGAGGAATCTTGCAATGGACGAGATGATTTACTGAATGCTGGAAGTCTTGGAGCCAGGTGTTTGCGCTCTCGAGAGTAGCCTTGTCTGGTGCGCCGTTGAATACGTCTAGGGCGGACAGGACGGCCTGGATGTCTGCCATGGGAGTAGGAGAGAGAGGATGTTTGTGTACACTTGTTATCGATCAAAACCAGTGGTATATTGTCATCACTATCGCTAATGATAACTCCAGTAACAAAAAAATAATCGCCGAAGTGTACTAAAACGTGATATCCATAGAAAAGGAGCGTGGTATTGTTCGCGGAATCAAGACTAAGGGCGATGATATACATGCGCTCGCCACCGTACGTGCACAACAATTAGGAAAATTCAAACGTGAATAGAGGAGAAAGATAGCCGAAACCTTCATCTGCCGTCTTACGTACGAAGGAACCGGTTCTTCTTGGTGTTTTGCTACAAACCTTGTCAGTCGTTGCATTAGTTACAGTCCAGATAGCACTCACAGATCCCTTTTCGGGTGTCAACGGCCGTCCGCTCTCAATCCTCCTCTTCTTATCCTCGAGATCAGCACGTTGCTTCTCCAAGGCATCCCTCATTTCCTTGTGGCGTGCATAGAGCTCCTCCTCGGACTGCTTGAGTTTGGCCTCCTTCTCTTGCACCTTTTGCTGGAATACCATCTTCATCTCAGCCTCCATCTTGGCAAGTTTAGCTTCATGCAAAGTGCGCTCTTCCTGCAATCTAGCAGCAGGACTAAAGTAGGATGCATGAGGATCATGAAAACACTATTTATGTGTAGATAGAAAACATACTTGATCTCCTTGAAGACAGAGGAGTCCTGAGCAACACCCATGCTGAGGAGCTTCTCTGTTCGCCAGTTCTCGTAAAGGATGTCGTTGGTGAACTCACGGAGCTCCTCCATGTAGGTCCTCACTAGCATTTGGCGGAGTTTGACAAAGTCGCAGTGATCTTCGTTGTCGACCTCTACAACACCCCATGGGTAGGCACGTCCACGAACTTGGCGACCATCAGGGGTCTGAACAATCCTGTCCGAGCCAACGACGGCAAACGGAATCTTGCTGGCAATTTCCTCGGCTTCCGCGATAGTCTCCTCATCCTCATTTTCATAGGTGGGCGCCTGGAATATTTGGATATTGTGGTGCTCAATATCTGCCAAGACCTAACAGGACCGCGTGAGCCGGTGATTAATGAATGAGTGATATATATACGAACGCGTTGTTTGAATTGAAGGACTTCTTCGTCCGTGAGAGTATCAGCTTTAGCAATGATGGGGATTAAGTTGACTTTGGTGTGTAGTCTACGCATAACCTCGATATCGAGTTGCTTCAAGCTTGGAAAACGTGAACATATGGACAATGGGTGGATGAGGCGAGTACACGTACGAATGGCCGGTGGGTTGAATAAAGTACAAGCATGCATGGATACGGTTGTCAACGATCTTGCTCCTATTAACACGGTTCTCTTGTTCTAAGTACGAGTCAAAGCGGGCCTCGATATTCTCAACGATGGGCCTCCAGCTGGAAAGGGTCAGTCGAGGTGCACGAGCGTGGGGAAAAGTTGAAAGATATTACCTGTCATCGTTGTTGACAAAATCACCGAAGCCTGGGGTATCAACGACAGTCAAATGTAGACGAACGCCATTTTCTTCGATATCTAGAGATAAACGGCGATATGTATGAAGAGCAATACGATGTATATGGGGGGTCTCGCTCACCTGCGCCAATACTCTCAATGGCAACGGTTTTGGGACGCTCTTCCGAGGGTTCCGAGGGGACCTTTGCGGGATATAGGGTGGTATTGAAGAGAGTATTGATAAGGGTGGACTTTCCAAGGCCAGACTCGCCTGCGACGCGTGACAACGCGAGGATAAGACTACGAGAGACGATTGGTAACGAGTGAGAAAAACGCACCGACGACCATGGTAGTGAATTGGAAGCCCTTGCGGACGCTCTTGCGGTGGACCTGGTTGGGGAGGTTGGCGAAACCGACGTAGCCCATGAGTTTTTTACGAATGACAGGGACTGCGGGGGTTGTTGCTGGGGGGGCAAAAGAGCCCTCTGAGCCATTTGTGTATGGCTGTTGCTGGACGTTGTCCATGGAGGAGACAAAGGAATCTGACATCTGTTCAGAGGGGTGAGAGGGAGAATGGGAGAAAAGGGGAGAAAATACTTTTATGGCGGTGGAAGGGAAAGAAGTCGGGTGATGTTGCGCTTGTTTGTGTGGCGTGGCATGGATGACCAAACTGGGCCTGGGCAGCAAGAGGGACTAGTCAGTGTAAGCAGAGCAGCAGAACAGCTGAGAGCAAAGTACCCAGTGGAATGCCATTCAATGTTCACTAATATAATCTAATACATCGTCTCCTTCATTATATAGTCCCAAGCCATCCTCCTAGCTCGCAGCACTCCTCCTCAGCAATCAGCTCGTGGTACAGCTCCTCAGCCGGCCCCCCTTCACCCCCCTCCTTCCCCACTGCCTCAACCATCCCACACCCCAGCGAGTCGTAGTACTCGACCCGCATGATTTGCCCATTGGCAGTCATTGCCAGCCGTGTTGGAATATCCTGTGGATTTATCGCCATTTTCAGGCGTTTCTTATCCTCCTCGTCAACTCTCCAGCCGATCGGCTCCTCTTCTCTCCTGTCCTTTCTCTCCTCTTTCGCTTTTGGCCGGCCTTGCACAACAGGCATGCGCACTATCCGTCCGTCACTCGCCTGCCGCAGGGGCTCATCAAGCAGCAGGGCCTCCCGTCCAATAACCTCGCGGTCAACAACCCGCGTGTGCTCCTCGCCCCTGCCTCTCACCCCCGGCCGTGGTCGTTGGGTGTATGTTTGTGGTGGAGGGAATTTTGCAAAATATACTGCCCGAAGAGCAACTAATGCATCTGAAGACTCAAATGCTTTGTAGGCTGCCATTGGCCCATCAACGCTTTCTCAAGCTCAATGCTCGCTTTATCTAGTCCAGGGCGTCAAACTTGAACCACACGTGCCTACAGGGTCATATTATGTGCTTGCTACTCTATCTCTAGGGAGCCATTCCTCTGGGAAATCTCGTATAGTAGGCTTCCCAAGCACACGGCATCGCAGGTGCTCTCCCTTCTTCGCCTTGCGCGCCCTTGCATACACATGTCGCAGGTCTACCGGCAGACCCTCCCATTCCACATCCTCCTTTTTCGGGGTCTAGAACAATTCAGCATATAATCAAATAACCAATTAAATTCACAACCCACATTCGCCCTTTCAATCAACTTGTCTAGCACGTCACTAATCCACTTCAGGTTCTGTGCCCCATACCCATAGTCTTCGCATGCAATCTTCACAAACCCGTACCCCCACTCCGCCGTTTTACTAACTCCAGCATCGGCAGGAGGATTCGGCGTCCACCTTGGTCCAGCAAGCATAATAAATCGCTTCTTGGCCATCTCATCCTTCAATGGCAAGTTGTCCACCTGAACAACAACCGTCCTTTTACTTTGCCCAGGATGTCTCTCCCCCGCATAGAACACCGAACGTACAATCAGAGGGGTCTCAGTTAGCGAGGGTGGAACAAAAGGTTTCCTAAAAGCTACAATTCCAATTATTAATTTCTAAATGTAAAAAAAGAAATGAATGAATGAATATTACATACCAACCAACTGTGGCATTTCATTCTCAATCAACCTCAAATAATGCCTTACAATCCTTTGCTCCTGAAGCTTCAAATGTCCAGAAGAAGGCATATCGGGAGTTTCAATTGGTTCCTCGAGCCATTCCATAATATCATCTGTTTCCAAGTCTTCTTCCAGCTTGGACCGACGGGCAAAGACGGGAGTAGATGTAGAGAATAACCTTGAAGTAGATGCATAATCCCTATAACAAAGCCCTGCGCGTCGAGCTAATGTGATTAGTGAGGCCGCCATATTATGATGAAGAAGTGGAGGATTAGTGTTTCCTTTTAAGAAACACGAAGAGAGGCCCCCCAACTTGTAATAGAAAAAAAGAAAAGAAGTACGACGCGCCAAGAGTCACGCGTTTCGGCTGTGATGTAAATCATCACTAAACTATATTAAGCCTGTAGCTTGGCTGAGGCTTTAGATGCAAACAATGTACATAGGGGATATCAGATTCATAAGATGTGCTCTCACTCAGTAATTAATCATGGTTGTAAGTCTTGTTATTCGTCAGGGCTTTACTCTTAACAACAAAACATATACAGAAACTTCAACTCAAGATCAAAGCAGAACTCGAAAATGTTACGGAACTGAAACCATCCTCTGATGATTTCGAATACTTTTTCAGAGTCAAATGTTCAAGTTGTAATGAAGAACATCCTAAACTCGTATCTTTAAATCGTCTCGTATGTCTTCTCATACCAATTCATTTCTTTTTTTCAATCTTGACAACATTTTGTAAAAGGAAACACATGAAGTTTCAGGTGGAAAACATAGTACAGCACACTTCGTTTGGCGATGTGGTCTCTGTCAGTCCTAGTTCATACCTTCCTACCCCAACTCAAAAAAAAATTTACAACAACAAAGGCAAACGTGAAAGTTCTGCCAAATTTGAAGATTCATACCCAATTAGAGCATATACCTCTGAAACAAGGCAATTCGAACCTTTACTAGTAATCGAATGTCGTGGGCTCGAATTTACAGATTTCGACCCGAGAGTATGTTATTCATTAACGATAAATTTTCTGATAAAATTAATCGACTCTGGTATTTAGGGCAATTGGAAATGTGTAGGTTTAACAGGAACAGTATTCGACGAAGTCGATCTCAGTGAAGGTGATTGGTCTGATTACGATGAAAAGGTAAGCATAATATATATCACCTTGGTATATACATACATGTATATTCATGTCTGTTATTATAGGCTGCTCTGCCAGTAGGAATCAGCGAGTTTGCGTGTGAATGGTCAAGAGCCTAAGTTTTCTGGAATTTTGTCGGATACCTTGTCCTATTGCTTTAAATTTCTTCTCCCCAATCTTTATTATCCATACACAGTGGTGCGTTAAAACAACAACATAACGATACAAAACAAAGCAACAAAAAAAAAGTAATACACAGATCCAACTTAGTACATACATTTTACTCTGATTATCAGATCAATCCCAATTCACCGCTCCTTCCAAAATCTCTCCTCGCCAAGTGGATAATTAATATTTTGACCGGCTGAAATGACAGCATTTCCCAGAATTTCCTTTCCAGTTTTCGTAGAATATATATACATATATAACGACGTATCCCTAGAGCGCAACTTCAGCTTTACCATTTTATACTCTACTACACTCTCTAAGTCTCTAACACGATATTATCCCAGTCCCGGTCCCAATATATCTAAAGGTACAATTTTACCTCTACCTCCACATGTTATACTATCCAATGACTTTCCTAAGTATTTTTTTCGAGTTAATAGCCCAATGTAATTCCCCATCATCGCTTATCTTAACGAGACGAGGTAATGTTAGAATGTGTCGAGTTAGAGAGTTAAAGATAAGATGTGTTTTGGGCAAACGAGTAGAGAATCATTACATGCAAAAACTACAGTATTTCTAGCTAGAAATACTGTCTATAATGTTCTATTAAAGAATCGGACAAAGAAAAAAAAAACATCACAAAGCAGTAATGTCCGTGTTGGGTGTCCAAAAGTGGACATGAAAGGATTTTGCAACATGAATCCATGTCCGTAAATTCGGATTCCAACAGGTAACTTAGTCCACAGCATACATATTTATATTTATTAACGTTAGCGGACCCAAATGTAGTCAAGAGGGCAAAGGAGGGAAAATAGAAAAGCCCATTTCAATGAATCATATTAACACTAAGAAGAGTGGAGAGAGTTAATTAACTAATTAACTTTGATATCTGTTAATAAATAGCTATTGTAAATAGCAATGAAGATAATAACAATAACGATAACTAACAACAATAGACACCCAGTCAACTGTCAGCTGTCAACGGACGCCTGTTCACATGTGGTATGGTAAATAAAAATGCATAAATAGCATTCGACATGACTTCCTGATATGAAAGAATCAGAGTCATACATATCAAGGAACTATTTATAGCAATTACGATTAAAGTTAAAGTTTCACCCCTCCCCCTCTCTTTCTCGTTTTAAAAAAAAAACGATCCCTTGGATACTTAAGGAGTTATATGTATCTGACAACTCTTTGGTCTAAACTAAATATGGTTTGATTGGTATTCCCTCACTGGGTAAAGGGGTAAATGTCTATTTGAGTTTTAAAAAAAATACCCACTTCACCGATTGAGGAAATTCTATCGAGGTAAAGTCATACTAAATATGCATGAATGAATCATCTTCTCTGTCACCATCGTTGATACATAATCATTTATAATTAGTGTTTATCCTATTCCTATCAATCAACAATAAACATCATGTCAGTCACTTTCTAGAAAGGACGAAGACATAAGTAGTGAAAAAAAAAACACTATACATATCAATCAATTCAAACTAATGATGAGTTTCAAGCTGTAAGCTGTTTAACTTGTACATCCATCACCCATTACTTCGGGATCAACAGCATCATCATAAAACATAAACATCTGTCATCCTCCCCCCCGGTAACCGAATCTTCCTTGAATATCAAATATCTTATTCTGATCTCTAATCCTACCGGACATGCTTCTTCCTTTCTAGCGGCGAATTCTTTTTATTATAAGCTTACCCTTCCATCAACCTATATTTTATAAATATAAATTAACAATAATTAAAAAACGAGAAAGCAGGTTAACACGTTGTATAGAATAGCAGTTCAATGTATGCAACATTAGCATTAACATTATACAAATTAATCATAAATTTATGAGGCATGAATGATCCATAATCATCGGTTAACTATACCCATGATTCATGGAACTTTAAAAATCCTCGAGGGGCTGGCAGTTTACGATACTGGTTCACTCAAGAGCTCCTCCACCAGTCACCCCTATCCCTATCCACATGCCACCTGAAATTTCGTCTGTATAACAGCATCCTCCCAAAAAATATATGAGGATTCAATAGTATTAGTTTGCCTCCTCAGTAAATGTTGCATCGTCGTCACCACAGCTACTTTTACTCCTTCATTGTATTTCTTCTCTTCGGATAATATCCGAAAAATGTTGTATTGTTTGAAGAGAAGGAGACTGAGTGAATAGAATTGAAGAATCAACACGAGAGAGCACACCAGTTGAGAGGATAACTATGATATCATGGTGTATTCATTAATTGGTATTAAATGGGAGGGGCTATGCAAAAAATGCGGTATACTATGCGGTTGAAAACATCTTGTCAACAAGCTGGTTTGTGATAATGTCAGAACGTGTTGTTACTATTAGCAACATACGAGTAGAAAAAAAAAGTTTTTTGATGAAATGAAAATGGATCATTGATGATGAGAGAAAACAAACAAAAAACAAGCCAAAAACCAAAGTACATTCATGAGAATTAGGTGTTAGTAGAAGAAACTTATGTAAATCCAAGGAATTGCCAGCCTAGTGGCAACCAAAGATATTCATGTTTCCTTAAGGCCGCAGCGCTTGGTCGGTCATCTGGGTCACTGGTGAAGAGTAAATACCACGGACTGGAGCAATAGAACGAAAACACGTACATCGCAAAACATTTCTGTCTGAAATCATCAGCAAGTGACGATAGGTGCACGTCTTCCGGCACAGGAGGTGGAAGTTTATTCTGATAAAGCTGAAACGTGATAGTATGAGCATAAATGCTATTAGCCGTGCAGAAATGGAATATATAATCTTACCTTGAACATAACCGCAACCATTTCTTCCCCGATCCACGGTCTCATGCCCGCCCACATTTCCAATACAACACATCCCACACTCCATATATCAATCTTATTATTGTATCCTTTTCCTTCCTTTGATTTGATGACCTCGGGCGCCATCCAGAAGACAGTTCCTTGCATTGCTGTATGTGCGCCTCCAGCCATGCCATCTGTCCGTTTCGAGATACCGAAATCAGAGATCTTACACACACCAGACATTTCCACCAAAATATTGTCTGCTTTCAAGTCCTGATAGAAGATTTCAGTAATTGAGTCATGTCGATACCAAAAAAAAGCCGTACTCGATGGATAACTCCTCGTTCGTGCAGGTATGCAAGGCCATCCAGAATTTGAGAGGTGAATGACTTTGTCACATTCTCATTGAACCTGCCATGCTTATGCAAACAACTACCCACGGAGCCACCTGGAACGTATTCGAGGAATCTACAACATGGTTTTAGCAATCAAATAACAATGGGATAGTTGAAGCACTTACATGCTGAGATTGTCAGCAGTTTCTTCGATTCCAAGGTACTGTACAATATTTGGATGATCGAGGTCCTTCAATGTTTCTGACTCGGATTTCAATGCATCCACAACCGTTTGTTGGCGAGGATCATGTTTATCACTTGCTGTTCGAGGGAGTTCGACTTGTTTAACAGCAATCATCTCTCCGGTTGTTGCATTCATAGCAAGGTAAACACGACCATATGTTCCCCTGCCAATTGGTTCACCCCTAACCCATTTGAAAGTAGCTATAAAACAGTTCATATCAGCATCATTTAGGAGAGCATCACACATTTATCTTACCTGTTGCGCGCGATGGCGAATCAGGTTGTGGTTGTGAGGAACGATTTGACACGCTACCCGAAGATTTCGCCTGATGCGTTGTCACTTCTTCTAATTTTCCACCCCAGAACTTCGTATTTCTCTTTTTCAGATATGTGCTTGCACTAATCGACTCTGCCTTTGACGTCCTATCGATTCGCCTCTTGGCATCCTCGGCAACATATCTGATAGATTTCTTCGCCCTCGACTTTCCTTTATCCCTTTCCTTCTCAGAGCTACTGACAATAACGGTAGACGGCGGTGTAGCGGACCCAGTCGAAGTCGGTGACGTTTCTCCGCTCGTCGCTTCAATAATGGGCTTATCCAAATCATGATTGCGGAAATAATGTTCCAAACGCTCATAAACAGCTTCGGGTGGTGGCCTAACTGCCCACCCATCTTGACTGTCAGAAAACGTACTAGTAGTTGTTCCCTTCTCCCTTTCAACTTCCCGCTCCCAACGCTTCCGTTCACTCTCCTTCTCCCTCTCATTTTCCCATTCGGTCTGAGTGCGCATATCATAGTTACTTCCCAACCGACCTCCACTCGGAACCAAGCCGACCCTCAGTTCAGTATGAGATGACGGAGCCGTCGCCGTTGCGGTCGATTTCTCGGAAGATGGTGACTGCTTATTTTGATCTTCAATCTGAACCTTCAGCTTGGGTTTTTCTTCAATTCGAGGTTTAATTATCCAAGTGCCATTCCCACTGCCCGCATCTGAGGAAAATCCATCGTACATGTCATAAATCTGACTATTTGTCGTACTGGGCGGCACGGGTGAAGGTATTCTGGAGGGGGGTGATGAGGCTGCGGTGGTTGTGATGGAAATATTTGTTTTCCCGCCATAGTCATGGCCAGTACGTCGGGCCATAAGAGTACTCTCGCCATCGATGCTTTGGATGGCTTGCATAAACCTAGGGAGGTCCTCTTGCCTAAGCGTCGCATCAGAGGTTCTATCGGGACCATAGGTGCGGGGAGATGTATCATCCACAATCTTAAATCCTTCATTATCTCTTCTAGGGCTTTGAGGAGTAACAGGAGACCGGGGTGGGGTAGTCTCGAAGCCACTATTATACGAGTCGACGGCACGATCGCTGTTACTAGGCCGTGGTCTCGGTCCATCAGGGTGCTGATACGTACGACTGGGAGAAGTTGCACGGGGAGAACGGGCTGAGTCATTAGGGTCCAAATATGTAGGTGAGTGTAGCGGTCTTCCACCATACCGTAGAGAAATGACAGTATCACCAGCAGCAGACGAAGGTCTGGGATATGGATCAGCTAGTGAGGCGCTAATTGATGAATTAGTGTTTGAGTAAGGCATATTGGTGCGGAGATAGTTTTGTTGCGGCGACACAATACTTTCGGAACCGCCGTATTGTGGAGAAGGTCTAGTAGCATTGATAGGAAGGCGGGGAGGATCAAATGATTTTGGGGTTCCCCCAAGCCCGCTAGGCGAGAAGCCGGAAGAGCGACTGACCGGCAGGGCCCCTACGCGACGCGAACCAGGCTGAAAATTCGTCGGAGCATTCGAACGTAGGTTATCCATACTCTTCGTGCTTATTCGATTGAAGTGAGGACTTTTTACCTCGCCTTTCCATCTTACGTAAAATTCTTGAGGTACACGAATACCAGATACATTAGAGCGGGGTAGAGGACGGGTATCATTGGATGGCGGGGGGAGAGACGGTGGTTGTGTACGAGGAGGAGGAGGAATTGGAGGACGATGGGTATATGGTGATGTTGGACGACCCCGTGGCGAAGCAGTATTTAAAGGTTTTCTGGTCACGGAGGGAGAAATACGATTTGTAGTTCTCTCATTCAGAAGAGATGATGAAGATGGTGATGGATCAAAATTGCGAACCGATGGAGACCCATACGGTCGATCTTCATCTGTAGGTGCTCTTCTCCTTGGTTGCCGATTATCCTGTAGAATATCTCTAGAGGGCTCTTTCCGAGACGGACGAATCGGGGTCGGTCGTGCAGCTTTCCACCTTGAAATTTCCTCTAATTGTTGTTCAGATGCAATGATGGCTTGCTCACGTTCCGCAGCAGCATCGGATCCTGATCGGACATGTCGGTTGTGACTAGGTGGAAGCAACGTAGAATCATCATTGATAGGAAATTTAGGCTTTGCAGGCGAAAGGGGAGGGGGAGGAGGGGGAGTAGGGAGGACTTGTCCATATATATCGGTGAATGTTTGTTGCGAGGCGGTTGGGGGTGGAGGAGGTGGCTGGTGTTGAGAAGCCACGGGTGGTGAAAGGGATCTCGGTAAGTTCAATGGTGACTGTGATGGTTGGGGAAGAGCACTTCCATTGAGTCTTCGATGATGTGGCGAAGCAGGAGGGCTAACAATGCTTGTGTTCATGAATGACTGATGCAAGGGTCGCAGTGTGGTCCTATGTGATTCTTTCTCTGGGTTGTCTAAATCAGCTTCATAACCAGCGGCTGAATCGTTTAGGTGCTCGCTTATGAATGATGATACGCTGTCGTGCCGTGACCTTGGCTTACGTTTGCTAGGTCGGAGTGGAGGTATCGGCGCATGTGTTGGAAGGACTGGTGGGATGCTGCCGAACGACTGTTGGGGAGGAATGACGGGCGGGGGACGAGGAGATCTTTCACCCTCAAGTGAAGGATTATGCGTTACGAAGAACTTGAGTGAGCCCCGAAAGTCACCGAAATCACGACAAAGAAGAAATAATTTTTCCATAGTGAGTGGTTTGCCCATAGTATTTTCCCCAATCTCTGTCTGAAAAATGGAATATTGGGCTTGTTCATCTTCATCAAATATGTTCAACTGAAGAATTGTGAGTGAATCACAAAAGATTACCAAAGTACTGGTAGGCTTACTTTGGAGAATATGCATTCCCTGATAAAATCTGGATTAGGAGCGCCGCTAACATCCACTGTGACATATCGTTCCGAGTCGGACGTGACGACTATTAGAACACGCTCTCCAATGGGCGTGTAGGAGTTGCTGCCCAAATTCGAAGAATATGCATCGGGGGTAGAAAGTGTGGGAGACTTGATGATATTTTTTCAATCAGTAAGGCCCCAAACCATGGGAGGAACATAAACGCACCGTTCTCGGTCGCCTAGCGGTAGGTTCAGCTGGTCGAGGACCACGAGTGCCATACGCAGGCTTGACCGGTGGGAGGGGTTTCCCTGTTCGAGTAGTCGAAGGCTGCGGGACATCACTAAAGCCTCGATCATTGTTATTTGGAATGATCGGGTCGGGGGTTGAGGCACTGGCACCAGAGATATCAACAGGAGGAACGGTCATGCCAGGGGTGGTTGGGGGTGGGGTAGATTCTCCGGCAGCACGGGAACTGGTGCTGGACGGAGAGGATAGTGGAGGGTGGGAGGAATGGTACTGGGAGCTTGATACTGGGAGGTCGATAGTGACGATTGAGGGTTGTGTGGGGGTATGACTGTTCTTCAGACCACTATATGTATGTGTACTGGTTGCTCCGTACGGCCTGTCCGAGTGACCAGAGGTGGAGTGACCGTTCGTATTCTTTGTGAGATCTTCATCGCTGAGTTCGGAGCCTGAGCCTCTGTTTGTGACGTAGAGACGTCGCTTGAACTTCCGTGTATCTTCTGACATGTGGGATGAGAGAATGGCGGTAGAAACGAGGCGGTTGGAATTGCAAGTGAGGACAACGACCAGCTGGTTGTCGCTGGCTGGATGGGATGGGCGGGATGAGCGAGGGGTGTGTGCGATGGGTAGCGGGAACGGTGTAGGGGGCCAAGGAGTGGACAGACGGCAGAGGGGATGGCGGTTGGGGGTGGGAGACACGGAGGGTGGGGAGTGTGCAGACCCAGAGCGCCAGACCTTAAACGAGTAGAAGAGAATTCTGTATGGACGGAGGGCTTAGTCAGCACAGCGTGGATATCATGCAGTTAGCTAAGTCCCCCAAAAGAACAATCGATTCGAAGCACGTTGCGTTGTTATCTACAATACAAAACTAATGTACACTCATTAACTACTATTTCGCATTCTCAATCAATGACCCGTCTTGAACGTTCAGCTGTACAATACACGTTTAGGTGTCCATCCATCAGTCGCCACGTCGCTCTCACCTTGGGAAACTCCAGCTTCTCATCCAGCATAGACTCGCCCCAGCAGAGCAGCTTGAGTAATCCAACCAGCTTCACGGTGTTGCCCTGGCTTAAGCTTTCCAAGATAGCCGAGTTCACCTCCCCAGCAGTCTTCAGCCGCTGGGCAGGTGACAATAAATCAGCGATTGCAGCAGGTGGATTGGCCTCAGAATCAAATGCTAGAAGTGCCATCGTACGCTCCAATTCGGCCAGAAATTCAGGATTCTCCTCCCCACGAGGAGCAAGCTCATCTTGCGCAAACTGCAGGGCCTCCACTATTCTACCATGACGTATATACTCAATGAGCTTCTGCTGTTGAAGCCGGAAATAAAGGGCCGGGTTGGTATCAAGTATCTGTCAAGAAATATTATGTCAGTTACTGTTTCCAAGAACACAAGCCACAAGAAAGAACGACGCCCAGATAGGATCATTTTGAAGACTGAAGTTTTGGTATGTCTCAGCAGCAACCCCAAGAGGTCTAAGAGTGGTGCATGAAAAAGGTTTAATCCTTTCTATCTCAACGCCGTCCTCTCACAAGAGAAACAAATATTTACCTCAGGATTCAAGTCATTAACACGAGTAATCGCATCTTCAACATCCCCGCGTTGAAGCGCTTCACGGATGTCCATGCGGCTTTCGATGCTTTCAAAGTCTACGGGAGGGACTATGTTCGCTTCTTGACTGAACTCTTCGGCAGCAGACTTGTATCCTTCAATGACTAGATAGTCCATTATCAGACGATTCATATCACTAAAAGATCAGAAAAAGAGTTAGTACCGAATGTAACACATAGCAACGACCAGTCAGATAACAATTATTTACTCTCTTCAACGACGTGTCTCGGAGAGATTCCCAATTGAAGATTCATCCTCGATAACAAAATGAGATGTGGTACTCACCCTTTCGTTAGTTGGACGTCACGGAGACGTTTCTCCCATTCATCTTTCCTGATAACAGGTTTCGAGGGCTGTTTGTCCAGACATACTAGGTTAGCATTCCCGACATTTATGGAAGAAAGAACTTGACAGACCATTAAGAAAAAAAATTGCGGGCAATAGCCTGAATTTATGGAAAACGTGAGTCGATGTTTAGGGCAAGCAGTCACAAGTATTCTCAGCACCTGATCGTGCTTGGTTAAAAGTATTGCCACCGTACTCGCTATTCCTGGCAATGTCCCATCAAAGAAGCTTATTAGCAATCTAGACGGCCGCGGTGGGATCTCAACTGAGGCAAAAAAATAATCTTTGGTTATTTTGCTACACTAAAAAATCATCGGCCATAAAAGTAATATTATTCCGTATTTCCCAATTATACTACCACTCATCAATTCGTTTCATTAATTGCGCCCACTCCGCTTCAGTTGTTACACCTGCAAGCCATTTCTCTGATTCACCAAGTTCTTCAATCCGGAACCACCCTCTTCGAAGATAGTCATAACCCAATACGTCTCTTCTCCAAGGTTCTACATAATGCCGTCCGTTCTCGGGGATTAAACGCTAATAAGAAGAGATTAACATAAGCAATTGTACATTTCGCCCCAACACATCATGTTGATCGGATTTTATTACCTTCTGCTTGAGGAATTGCACCAGATCGTCCTGGTAATCACTCTGCGTTCCTGGAACAAGTCTGTGTCCGAGGACATATGGGATAAATCCCTGTCTCGCAATCTTCTTTTCCTGTTTGTCCAACTCCTGCAATAGCGTCGCTTTTTGTTGTAAAATATTATGTTTGGAGTGTTTGATCATATGGATTACGTATAAACTTTGCGCAAGGTCGGATGGGCAGTTTGCAATTCCCATGGGTATACCAACGAAAGCCAGTGCCGTGATAGGTAGTTCGTCAAGAATTGGGAAAATATGCTTATGCAATGGGAAAAGGTAGTTGATGTTACTGGTAAGATATTTTGTGGAACGAAACGAGGATGAAACTGCCAAAGGGTTGACCTTGAGAAGGCCACCCCTTTCCAGGAATGGTTTGCGAATCTGATAACCTGTTCCAAGCATCACAACATCAACGCCTTTTAGAACGGAACCATCAAGGAGATGTATGTCTTCTTTTGTAAAACGAGCTATCTCAGCCACAACTTCGGTACCGGTGATGACATCGACTGGATGCCGAACAGAGACGTATATCTAAACAATGGTCATTTCATGGCTGCTATCTCGTTGGGTTTAACCATACCTTAGAGGCCAAAGGGGCTACCTGTCTTGCAATATCGCTCCCACTTGACCCAGCGCCTACAACTAGCATTGTCTTGTTTGCAAATTCCTCTGCATCCCTATACCATATTGCATGTGTGATTCTTCTCTTCCCCGCACCTTGTTCTATCCACTCCGCTTCTCCCGGCCAATGCAGAATCTTTGGTATATGGTGATTCCCTGAAGCTACAATCAAGTGATGGAATGATTCGGTCTTTGTCTTTCCGTTAGGATCAATGAGCGTCACATTCCAACAACCATTGATATCTCTCAGTACGCCGTTCTGTGGTGTGTTTCTATGAGATACACCACTGTGGCTGCGCCACTCAGTTGCTATGACCTTGTGGTTGAACCGAATATGATCTGCAAGGTGATAATGCGTCGCATAAGCCTGGTGGTATTTCAGAATATACTCGTGACTTGGGTACAACGGTGTTCCTGATGGGAAAACAAAGCCTGGGTAAGTCATGGCAGGAGCAGGGGTGTTGGTTCGAAGCAACGGATATAGAGGTGTTTCCGGGAGTTTGGGAGGAACCGGTGGATTAACGTCAGGTAACCTGGAGGATTGAGCAGGTTTATACGGAAACAAGAAACAATCTTACCAAATGCCTCCGACATCTTCTCTTTCCTCGAACAGAACTATGTTCCAGTTCAGCTGGTCCTGTGAGGAAACCTCAAGGGCAGTTTTGAGTACTGCTAAACCAGCACTGCCTGCACCTATTATTCCAATTGATTTGGGCTGCGAATGAGTTAGAAAAGGGGTGTCGTGGCCTTGCTTCCAGTTGGATGGTAATAAATGGGAAAGAAGAGAAAAAATGACTGTCGTCTCGTGTAACACCATGCTGCGCTGCTTAAGAGTGGTGAATGACCACTGTGGTCTTCCATATGATGGAGAAGCTTCTGTTATATCATAAATCTGGGTGATGAGAAACATAGCAATTTCTGGACCTGATTGCGTGCTTGTTCCCGGCGAAGAGCACCATTATCAGAATTGGTTGACATAAGTATACTTTCCAAATATCGATATTGTAAGATGTTGTTCCGTGTGCAAGCAGAGTACCATGAATACAGTTGTGGTGTTACACTTTAGATACTATGCCGCCAGATTTGATCATATCGAAAAAGTCATCCTTGCCCACAGCCTCTGTAGATACGATTCAATTTTCAAATAGGATACAAGATTAAGATACACGCACGCTCTTTTTCCCTTCCAATGATGTTGTCCTTATTTTTGCCTTTTGCCTTTCCTTTCCGTTCGAAAGTCGGTGCAGGTAGTGTTGGCTTGCCTGAACCACGACCAGCTTTTGCCTCTTCTGTTGCAGCAGCAGTTTGGGCGTGGGATTGTTGAATGGCATTGAATAATTTTACCACTGGATATCCAGGCTGAGAATGTGCATTTGATTTGGAAGTATACCAGAACATACCACCACGCTGAGCAACCTTTCTAAGAGCTCTCTCGCTCTCGTTATCCCAGCCACCGATAACGTCATGTACACGCCCTCTATCCTCCAGCTCCTTCTTCTCCACCTGCAGAACCTTCCTTGCTCGTTTTTCTAGCTTTTCGTCATTTTTCTTGCGTGCAATAGATGGTTTTAGTGAAAGGGGCAGTGCTGAGGGAGCGTCTGTATTGAGTAGAAATTGGAGTGTGGCTCCGAACTTTGAAGGAGCTGTTGCACGGATTTTTCGTTTTGAGGTGGACTTTGACTTTTGTTTTTTGAGATCACCCAGAGCGTCGTCCGTGCCTGCCTCACTCTCATTTTGTGAGTCGCCCTCGTCGAAAGAGACATCGTCGTCTTCATGGTCCTGGTCCGAGGCCGAGTGTTCCGATGTGCTCTGGTGCTTGAGACGTTTTGAGATGGGCATTATTTGTGATGGACTAAAGGAGAGAAACCGGATTAGGCAATGGAATACATTGATCTCATGAAATTGACTGGCAACCGCCATCCATGGCCAGTCTCAACCTCAACTCTCTCGACCTTTCGCCAGGCCCTGACCTCCATCCACTTTATCCTACATCTATCCAGATAAACACCTCTCTTAGCTCCCACTCAGGCCTCTCACCCGCAGAAAAATCAGAGCTCGTCGCTCACTGCGCTTCTCGTGCTTGCGTCTTTGGAGATCTCTCGTTGCTACAGTATCTCCTCACAGACTCTCAGGCACAAGCACACTTGGATTTGGCTGCCCGCGATGAAGATGGTCTCGGACTAGTCAGCCTCGCTATCTACGGCTTCGGTGCGGACAGTGATCGAGACATAGAAAGAGAGGAATGTGTGAGGTTGTTGGTCGCGCAGGGAGCTGACTTACAACCAGATGAAGGTTGGTTCCTTGGTCTTCAAGAATAAACTATACAAACTCAGCTCCTCGGTAGCTGGCTGGACACCTCTGCATCATGCAGCACTACTTTCACCGCCAACACTGATTTCATATTTGATGACACACGGGTGCTCTCCATTTGCGTTGACAAAACGAAGTCTGACACCTTTGGACATTGTCACTGCACATTCCATGCTTCCCGGAAGAGAAGATGTCGCATTGCTTCTTGAAGAAGCGATGAGAAGTGAAGGGTGGGAGGGAAGTCGAATGGATCAGAGACGGAGATTCGTCGAACAACAACAGAAACGTCGCGGGAGACGGAAAGAACTGCGCGAAGACGTAACAAAGATTCTTGGTCTGTCACCAAATTGGTGGGGTCAAGAACCAGAATTCCTGGCCCCAGACTCAGATTCGGACGACGACGAAGATGATATCACCAGTCATGACGTCTACGTGAGTGTATTGTGATCTTGCACTTCATCAAGGGGTATTAATTTGGGGTCCGCAGACACCACCCTTAGACTATTCATCTATGCTTGTATTTTCCCCATCCACTCTACCTCAAATATTGGAATCTATTATAACAAACTATACACCATCCTTGAAGGATTCTACGCCCGCCAACTCTTTGTATATGTTGACAAGATTTGCTTGCTTGGCTTGTGACCACACCTGGCTGGAAGATCTGGTGCTTTCAGCTACAGACGCGGTTGAAGAAGCATTCTTTGTAAGTAACCTTATCTTGGCATTGGCCAGGTTTTGACGGAGGATCGGTACTTCAGAATCACTCAGAGGACATAACATGCCTTGTCTTCTGGTTGTATAACACAACCCTTTGGTTACACCTTATCCAATGTGATAATTCTATCAATGAAGCGTGTGAAGTTCTCGGCTCATTTGACCTCGTCGAGGAGGTTGTCAACTCTGTCTTTGGTTTGTTTGTTTGATATTTCTATTTCCAGGTATCTGACTATTTAGCAGTTCTCATTATTCGCGTCGCCGAAAGACGTATAGACACATTACTCGACACATCCCTCCTTGATTTCTCACCCCTATCCTCCGATATCAAATCAATACAATTCGAATCCGAATGGTCTTTCTTCAGATCATTTACAGGAAGGAAGAAGGTTGCAACTACTAATACCCTTCGCTTACCTCCCCCTATATCCCCAGGCCGAACATTTACCCCATCTCAAAGTCAACCCAATTTTTCTCCACGTAATTTTTCATCTTTGAGGCAAAGCAATGGAAAACGGCCACCATCTACACTACTTAATTCCCTGTTTTCCGATGCTCCAGCGGACGCACCGTCCCCTGCCGACCTTACATCATATTTCTCTGCTTTACATTCTTTCTTGGTAATGGCCGATATAAACCCTGTTTTAATAACACAGCTATGGTCGCAAGTATTTTACTGGACTGCCTGTAGGTCGATTTACTGTGCATTGTGCTAATCTGGTCAGAGAACTGAAGGCTTTAACATAGGCGAAATGTTTAACCGAATTATAACGCGGAAGAAATTCATATGCAGGTACACTTTCCACACACATAATCCAGACAATTTTAATGAATATTTTGTTAAATAGATCAAGGGCGATACAGATCAGTCGCAACCTATTGGCTCTTGAAGAATGGATACCCGAGGCTGGCCTACCATCCGGCATCCAATCACACTTCGTTCCTGTCAAGGATTTACTAAACTGGCTGCAGGTATATCCCGTTCTATTTTTGATGCCTATACGATACTGACCAGATACAGTGCATTTCGTCAATATCAGAGTTTGCAGACTTGGTGGCGACAATCCAGTCCATGAAGAGTATCAACCCTCTACAGGTGAACTATGAAAGTCATTATGTTTGACTTATGTTGAACCTCTCCTTTCAGATGCGTCGTGCAGTTCGCGATTATAAGTATGAAGTCAACGAAGAACATATGACAGAAGAATGTATACAATATTTGACGCAGCTGCAGAAAGACTGGGAGAGGCATCGGGTCAAGATGGGTGTCGAAGCTATGCGAAAAGAGGTGAGTATTTTGATGTATTTGCGATCCTTTGTATTCATATCTCAACGTAGATCAACGAGAGGGATCGCGACAGGGACAGCACATCCTCTATGCAAAACGAAACAGACCAGTCATTCTCCTCTAACAATTCCGATGGGCTCAGTCCACATCTCAGCATCGACACTCTTTTTGACAAAACTCAGGACGCTTCAACATGGGAGCCCATTAAACCGCCACAACCTCTTGGGGAGCTACTCGACTCCCGATACATGATTCCCCTCATGTTCCCTTCAGATCCTCGACTGTTGGCTGCCTTGCCGCGCAAGTTAACCTCTGAGACGGACGGAGCGTCTGACTATCAATCATCTAGGCGTTCTATGGATTCTAGCAGCTCTCGTATGACAGGCTCAGAGGCTGGTGGAATTATGTGTTGGAGGTCTCAAGATCGAAAAATACGGGAAGTGAGTGTGGTCGCGTTGCAAAAAATTGATGGAACTGTTTCTGCTGCGCGATGGGGTAGACCGACTGATCCTAGATTTACTGAAGATGATGAGGATGAAGGGAAAGGTATACAAGGAGGAAGGGAGAAGACATTACATGTATCCTACTCCGCTGATGACCTTCACCGCATCGTAGAGGATGAGGCAGTTCAACCAAGTGTCCACATTACGCCATTGACGAGGAAACCTTCTGCCCGTAGAGGACGGCAAAGCATAGGGGAGACGACACCCGTCGATCCCCATAAACGACATGATTTCTAAGTTGAATACGGACATCACTATATTTCACTATCTTTAATTGCTTTCGTACATCTTGGTTCTAGGGTAGTTACCACACACACATCTCTTGCATCTTCTCTATCTTCTGGATATAGTTTGAATTGATATCTCGTTATTTTCCGTAGCACAATTATTGTACATTGTTGTCTCAACCTGGACTACTAGATGTTACGTGTGGCAGTGCGTTTGATCAGCGCTTGTTGGAGTGGATGCTGCGCGGGATCATTAGATTACCATAAGTAACAGTTGCCTACCGTGTCCCTTGCCGTTTGAGGCTGTTATTCAACCACCACTCTCTTTCCTAACACCTTTCTAATGACTAGCAACTACAAAACACACACAGACCCTTTCACAGACCGTCCTGGTGATGGCTCTAACACTGATTTCCCACCTGGGTTTCCTTCACCAGGCACTCGAACCAACAAAGACGATGACTTAGTTTCGACGATACAGAGCGACTACGTATCGCGAAGGATGTCTGGTCGTACCATGAATTCTTCATCTGGAGTGGCAACTGGAATGGGCGCTGCGGCAGATTATTATGGTGCACCCAGGGACGACAAGGCGTTGGGTTTTGTTGAAGAAGTTGAAGAACCAGCTCATTATGGATATACTGGAGACTTCAAAACGAAAACTTTGGACGATGAACAAGATGTATCACTTGTCAATAATGCTGTTGCACCTGCCGGAAGAGCCGGTTTTCATGATCTAGGTATACTATCTTGAAAGTCAAGTTGGATTCTTTGTTGCTTACCTCTGGGGATTAAATAGAGTATGCTGAGGCACCGAATACAACGGATCGTGCTCATGAAAAAAGCAATTCTCTACAAAAGTTCCTTGCTAGTGGCAAGTACCCACTAGAACAGAGGATTGAAGACAAGAAGCGGGGAATCGGAAGACAGAAATCTCCTTTCGTTGGTAGGTATTGTATATAACGACAGCCTAGAGAGTTATTCTAACAGTCAATGTGTAGTATGGGCCTTAACACTTGCTATGATTGGTGTCTTCATCTATGAGTTGATTCTCAATGCAAGAGAGCAGGGTAATCCCTTTTCTTTCAGGGTACGTTGCTTTCTGGTGCAATTGGAGGTCTGGACAATTGGCTTGACGGCTTGCATAGCCCGTTGTGAATCCCATGCTAGGACCTTCTTCCGGAGCCCTGATTAATCTTGGATCCCGCTTTCCCCCATGTATGAAGCTGGTTACGGATGTTCCTCCGACGATGAGCATAGCTTGTGTGTATCTGGTTCTCTTCATTAATGAAACATTCATTTAATATGTTTACTAGGTATGAACAACACGGCTAACCCTCCTGATCGAATTTGTACTATTGAAGATCTTTGTGGATTTGGAGGCTTCCCTAACAATGAGGCTCCTAACCAATGGTTTCGGTAAGTAACTTCTGTATTACAATGTATGATATATTCTGTTGACAAGGCGACTTGTTTTCTTTAGCTTTATAACGCCTATTTTCATTCATGCTGGACTCATTCATTTGCTATTGAATATGCTTGCACAATGGACACTTTCTGCCCAAATTGAACGAGAGATGGGCTCAGGTGGATTTCTCATAACCTATTTTGCAGCAGGTATATTTGGGTACGTATATAACGATTCACAGGTTTAAACGGATCTGTTTATTGAATAACTTGTGCAGTAACGTTTTGGGTGGCAATTTCTCGTTAGTTGGTATTCCCTCTGTTGGTGCTAGTGGTGCTATCTTCGGGACCATTGCCGTACGTAGCCTAGATGGTAAATCTAGAACAAATTTGACTTGCTGTGCAGGTTACTTGGGTGGATCTGTTTGCTCATTGGAAGTATCACTACCGACCTGTACGAAGGGTGAGCCTCGAGGTGCATCAAATGCTATTCTCAAACTTACATTGTATAAAGCTCGTCTTCATGATTATCGAGTTGCTCATTGGGTTTGCTATTGGATATATTCCGTGTATGTATTCTCTTCACCAATGCCCGGCCGTTAATTAACATGACATCAATTCTAGTTATTGACAATTTCGGTAATCTTTATATAATTGGAGATGGTTAAACACACAATGCTCACATAACCGTTTAGCTCACATCGGAGGATTCGTAATGGGCTTGTTCGTTGGGATGATCTTTTATCCAGTTATCAGCACGACGAAACGCCATCGATTCATTACTTGGGGTTTCAGGATTGCTGCTATTCCCCTAGCAATTATTCTGTTTGTTGTCTTGACTAGGAACTTCTACACCGCGGACCCTTATGCTGGTATGTACCAATCTATTTTTGGTGCTATGAATCGATTTGACTTGAGACCTCAGCCTGTTCCGGTTGCCGTTACCTATCGTGTTTCCCAACTAATTCTAACAACCACTGCAGAGGGTGCGATTTCTTATTATTTGTGCGCGGTACACAGAGACTCACACACTTCTATAGAACCGGACTGACCACATTTACAACCAATAGCGGGACTTAACCCGAAGTCCAGATGACACTTTTTCATCTATGCATCCCTTTTTTCATGGACAACACGGACTTATTTCATTTCTATAATACCTTTAGTACTGTTGAAAAGACTATTTCTTTCTTCTTCATTCTTAAGAAAGTTGCACGAGTAATATCGGACATGGCAATTTATTAATATACCCCCACATTTTCTTTTGACTGTTGCCAGCCAAATCACGTGTATAAGGGATGGCGCGAATCTTTTGCTGGGCATACTAAGTAGTACTCACTCTTCCCCACTGGTTTATGACTGTCCACTCAAACTGAACGTATTGCGGTTGGCGACACCATTGTGCTATTAGATTTCTGCGCGCCTACATTGACGACAACTCTATCCTTCAGACTCCTGTCTGTTAACTCATACCATCAATGCGTCCACCTAGTTTTGTGTTGAACCCGCAATGGCCACATTATCTCGGAGTGTTTGCCTTGAGTATTGCAGTTATACTTGGGGTATTACGCTCGGCACTATTTGGTGTGTAAAAGTCGTGTTGGTGACACATGTCAAGACGTACTAATATGCATACCCTAAGACTGGGCTGACCCCGATCATTGCCATGCTTTATTGGATTCAGGATCATGGCTAGACAAGCAATGGAAGAACTGGCAACCTCAGGGTACGTCAGTCATTCATATACATATCACACAACTATAAGCTTAATTTCAATTATCAGGGTGTATGGTACACACGTACAACCCAAAAGATTCTGGAAAATGTTTAGATTCAAAACATATCATTTTCATTGGCGACTCCATCACTAGACTACTTTTCTTCCAACTTGCCAGAATACTTGACCCAAATCTACCACAGGCTCCTCCGAATGACAACACGAAGCACTCTGATCACAGTCTTGAATCATCTCAAGGAACGAAACTCGATTTCATCTGGGATCCATACCTCAACCTTTCTCAAACCACCAATATCCTCACATCTTCGGGACCTGTACGACCAGCACTTCTAGTACTTGGATCTGGACTTTGGTATCTCCAGAATGCGAACGAGACTGGTGGTGTACCAGCATGGGAGAAGAATATGGCCGATAGAGTGACAACCGTCACTCGACAAAGTTTCATGCCTGCTGACATCACTGTTATGCTTCCAGTGGAGAATGTCATTCCTTCAAAACTTAGTCCAAGAAGAGCAGCTATGATGCACCCATCTGATATAGACGCGATGAATTCTGACTTGTATAACCGACTGAATCCAAGTGATGACGGATTCTGGGACAGCGGACGATCACAAGTACAGATACTACTCCCAAGAGTGTTCAATGACATGTTGGACGTGTCACAAACAGAAGATGGATTGCATTTTAGTGATCAGATTGTCAAAGCCCAGGCAAACATTCTACTGAACCTAAGATGCAATAACCACTTGCCCAAAGTTTATCCACTAAACAAGACTTGTTGTAATCGTTACCCCACAACTTCGTTGGTTCATGCATTGGTTTTGTTCTTGGTATTTTCATGGGGTCCTTTTACGTGGTTCCGTAATCGCAAGTCTGGTCTGTGATTTCGTTGTATCAAACTTATGAAGTAACTTATGTTTCAACAGCGATTGGATTTGAAGAATTCACTGGCAATCTTTTGGCGGAGTCAAATGACATTCCTGCACTAGTCTTGAGTACAGGGGCGCTTCTCATCTACTTTGCGGACCGTACGGGGCTTTGGCTCAAGGAGCAAAAACAATTTGACTTTTGGGCTTTCACCTTCCTTTCAGTCACTACTGTTGCATATGGTCTATTCACCATTAAAAAGGGGGACAAGGATCTAGGGTTCTTGAATCGGGATCAGACTGATGAATGGAAAGGGTGGATGCAACGTCAGTACTTGTCCAGAACTGGAGTTTAATAGTTGGCTGACATTCGTTTATTGGATTGTTGACAGTTGCGATTCTCATATATCATTACTTCGGTGCCTCAAAGATTTCAGGCATTTATAATCCTATTCGTGTGCTTGTGGCATCGTATCTTTTCATGTCAGGATACGGGCATACCACTTTCTATCTACGGAAGGCTGATTACTCATTCTTGAGAGTCGCACAGGTGTGTAGCTGATCTTGATTTATTATGGATCTTCCCATTAAACCGACAATATAGACCATGATACGTTTGAATCTCCTAACTGTCCTCTTGGCATACACCATGAATACGGATTATATGTTTTATTACTTTGCACCCCTGGTGTCAATGTGGTATCTCATACTCTATGCTACGATGTTCGTGGGTTCACAGTATAACGAACGTACCACATTCCTTCTGGGAAAAATTTTCCTCTCTGCATCTATCATTACTTGGTTCTTCAAATCCGAGTGGCCACTTCAAATGCTATTTGGGTTGTTGAAAGATGTCTTCAATATCCGGTGGTCTGCACGAGAGTGGACGTTCCGAGTGACATTGGATTTATGGATCGTCTATGTAGGGATGTTCAGCTCAATCGCAGTCATCAAAATACGGGAATATCGACTAACGGATCATCCCAAGTGGCCCATTGTAGTCAAAACAACAATCGTATCATCTATCCTCATCCTCGTCTGGTTCTTTGCTTTCGAATTGCTGCAAGAGAACAAGTTTACCTATAATGCCTGGCATCCTTATGTCTCTCCTCTACCCGTATTGGCATTCGTAGTGGTTAGAAACGCAAACGCAACCTTACGATCAACATCATCCAGAGCGTTCATGTTCGTTGGCAAATGTTCATTGGAACTATTCATCATGCAATATCACTTCTGGTTGGCGGGTGATACGAAGGGTGTATTATTGGTCATTCCAGGGACACAATGGAGGCCAATCAATTTCGTGTTCACAAGTCTGATATTCGTTTATCTGTGTCACCGAATGGCAAATGCAACAGGCGATGCGACGAAGATCTTTTGCACAACACCAATGAGTCTGCCAACAACCAATACGAATGTTCCTACGATTTCTATTACGGGTCCTGCTTCTCCTTCAAGGGGCATCGAAGCAATACCATTAATGACTTCTAATACGAGTTTGGAAAGTCCTAGCAGGAAGGACAACGATGGGAACTCTTTGCCCCCTGAACCTGACACACCTATCCGACCTACATCTTCAAGGAGATGGGTGGACCGCCTGGCTGATGAATCCTCCTCCCCTACAAACACTGCTTCAAGTCATCCATGGCTTGGTAAAATGCAGTGGGTATGGAGCCTGCCGGGTCGGTCCATCATCTTTTTGTGTCTCTTGTGGATTGTGAATATTTCATGGACATATGCGGAGTAGTTGATTTAGAAGTTTCAATTTCAATTGTTTTTTAGTTCTACATCTATAATACAATAATATAGGGGTATCTAATTTGACGTTCTTTGGGATAATCACTGTGTAGAGAGTCAGAATGATGAGCTTGAAAACGGCGGTTGCAATTCATATGGTTGAAGACATTGTAAAAGTTGTAAGGTGTCGACAAGCGTTGCCAGAAGACAACTTCGGAACCGAGATATAATCTTGACATTCACAAAAAGGAACGGTGACTAACCATGAAAACAACCTGGGGGAACAAAAGACAGTCAACATCGTGTAACAACAGCATTTATGCAGAAGAGATCAGTATTAGCATGGTTTGCTCATCAATTGTCCTTTGGACATGTCAGGGCTTGACTTCTAGATTATGCATCATGTCGAAGAATAGGAATGACAACTAACCTGATGAATGGGTATCGAAACAAGTCAGATAACTGTGGAGGTAATGATGAGTAACCGATGTGTGAATGGTGTCTGAGAGCGTCAGAAATTTGGGTATATGAATAAAGTTCATTAGCCCTTGGGCTTCGAAGTAGCGATTCGTTTTGCTCTTCATGCGCAGGAGACATGAGAAAACATACTCACCCACTACATCGGTGTCGCGGTCAGAGAACAACAACACAAAAAAAAAATTGAAAAATCCGCGCTTTGAAGATCACGGGTTTAGGGCCGGCCACCAGGGGCTTAAATATGCAGGGCTTATGTAATTATAAGGTTCATGGTTGCGTAGAGGCATTAGGCATCTCGTTATTGACCCTCTACGCAAGCTTCCTTTCCTCCACCATCAACCTCACCTTGCCCGCTCTTCCCATCATGGCTAACGTCCTACACCACCACATCGAGTTCCCCCCACGCCCGGTATCTCATGCTCCCTCGCCCTTTGGTTTCGGCTTTGGCTTGAGCCAGAGTTCTCCCCCCGGAGTTGGGTCTACAGGGTGGCAACCCCTTATGACTCCTGGACATACAAACCCTCACGCATTTCACCAACTTGCATCGTCGATTAGCCAGACAGCAGGAACTTCATCTCCATCACATAAATCACAGAAACGGAAACTAGAGGTTGACGAGGATGCTGAATCCACAACGTCCGGGAAGGGCTCGGCGAACAGAGATGAGTCTATGGACCGCAGTCCCACCCCTGAAAGGCCAAAGAAGTCGGCACCCAAACGGGCAAAGATCGCTCCTGCTGAGAGTGGACCAAAAGAACAAACTACAGCAAAGGAAAGCAAGTCTAACGAATCGACTGAAGAAGATGAGATAGATGTTGGTGTTTTACTCGGTGCGCCTTCTTTTGTTGATCATTCGACTGGGGAGGGTTTCTAATAATTGATATAGCAAGTCTACCAACCCAGGCTCTACTACCACTCTTATCTGCATTACTGAAGGCACAACCATCCCTCAAATCAACAATATTGCCGCTTATTCCCCGTCCGACACTCGACACTGCAATCCAAGCGCTGGCACTGGCTGCCCGCAAGCTGCGTGATGCCTATCCTTATTCCAACGTTGCCCCCGTCTCGCAAACAAGCTTTGGATTTGGCTCACGACCTCAGAGCAATGTAACATCATCATATCACCACAATGGCGGAATGCGAGATGCTTATGTTATTTCTCGATTGCGTCCTCACATCACAGAATTTGTCTCTGCATGCACTTCGTATCTGCCTTATTTCTCATGTATTCCAACGTCTAAGCAAGCATCAACAAGTTCACAACAGGCCCCACCACCACCAAGTTTCGCACAGCTTCACAAAGAAAAATCCCATCCATTGGAGACATTTACTTATTTATCGACAATGACCCAGCATATCATGGAACAGCCTCGACTGACACAGATATCATTAGCCCCTATATTGCTTCAACGTCTGAGCGATGAATGGAATGCATGGGTAAGTAAAGTGGACGAGATAGTCAACCGACAAGGAGGGATGTTTGGAATGGAGACAGTACGGACATGGGAAAACGCATTGGATGGATTTGCAGATTCGAAGGAGTTTGAGGGAGCGACAGTGATGAAGGGTATTCGGGATAAATGGGTAATAAAGGTTGGATGGTTAGTCAATAGGATTCCTCACATTTCGATGGACGTATGATACATTATTATGGATATTATTGCATTTATTATCTGGTGACGTGTGACATGCTGTGACGACGCGAAAAAGTTGGTGGTCAAGTCTGGCGTTCTGCACCGAAGTCCCATGCATGCACCACCGTGCCCTTCGTCACCTCAACACCCCGCGAAGCCCTGCAATAATCACTACCATCAACCCAAACTTCGCCCAAGCACTCCAGGCTGCTGCTGGACGAGCATGGCTTCGACGCGTCACTTCTATCCCAACTCCAACCAGTTGCGGTAGCCATGTCCGCAACCTCGTTGCCCCGGGCCGGACCTTTTCTACAAGGTCAGCACTGTGCACGATCCTTTCAATGCGGAATGCTGAAAGTTTACAATGTTAGGGCTCAGTGCATGGAATGGCGTACCCAAACGGGTGCGGACGCAGAAAGGGAGTCTAGTGATGAGGATGTTATTTCGCCCACGGCAACTACCTCTACAGCGCATTATATCCTGTCCCCCGTTGAAGGACCTCATACAGATGGAAAAAATATAGAACGCGAGAATCAACGTCACCAACTTAAAGCTAAAGATCCTACCGGGGAATTTATCGAATCCTGTGCTCTGCCGGTCCAAGTTACAAAACCAAAGCCACTTCCTACCGTTTCTCTTCCACCACGTCCCACCACCCAGCAATCGCTATATAAGAAACTCCAGCTCGCATTAACCAACAGTCCACCACCTAGTCTTCCAGCTCTAATCGACTATCATGACTCCCATCCCAAGCTCCGCTCAACACAATCATATAATCTTTTAATTGAACTTGCACTACGACATTGCCAATTTGGAACTGTGCATTGGTTATTCGAAGCCATGAATCAAGATTCAATTTCACAAAACTTTACATCCCACAAACTCAGAATTCGCTTACTAGTGCGGACGGGGAATTGGGAACAAGGATGGACCCAAGCAAGCGGACTTACACCTGAAGAGGCTCTAGATAAGCCATTACGCAATGGACGACCTCCTGCTAAAATTACGATACCATGGCATTGGTGGTTGGAATTGCTTGGTAATACAAAGCGAGGAGCTCTCAGACACAAAAGACAAGATAAGTGGACTACCGACGAAGGTTTACGCTCCCCAGCGTTGGATATAGTCAAAGATCCTCTTCCCGGGACCAAAGCACATCTGAGGCGACGGCGACTTTTAAAGTGTATTCGGCCCGACTTTGGACAAGAAGGATTTAAAGTAATACGCCCCAAGCTGGTCAAAGGTGTTGTTTACGGGATGCTACGTGATGAACGTTTTGCTATGGCATGCGACCTAGCAAAGTTATACCTCTCCCAACTGCCAAACAAACTCAACGACGAAACTATCGCTCAGTGCATGGAGATTGTCCACATGCTGTTATCTGCAGATATCCAGAACGGTCTCACTTCCCTGCGTCACAATCGTAAGGTATTATTGTCTTTGTTAGAGACCCAGTCATCATTGAAGCCTACCGCGACGACTCTTTTCCTAATCCTTAGCCCCCTCAAGAAGACGAAGAAATGTGGCACTTTGGCCGAAAGGGTCGTGAGGCAGTTTCGAAAATCCTGGGGAGCTGCAGTGGTAGACAGTCGTGTACGAAGACGTGTTGCACTTCTGGCAGAGAAGGAGGGTCGGGTAGACATTGTTCAGGCAATGTTTAAAGACGAAATGGCGTCAAATCAGCAAGTATCCGATGTTCACCCTATCGCGCTGAATGGTCTCTCTCGTCCTCCTGATCGGATGTTATTTCCTAAGCAAGGAACGGAACGTGTACTTTGGCAAAGACTCCGGGAACGGATTTCCAGGAAAAGACTGCTTGGGGAAGAAGAAAGCAGCCCAGGCGACATGGCTGCTACCAAAGCTCCACTTGATATTTAGTGCTGAATTTTCCACAATATATATAATAAATCACTTGATGCTTCAGTTGAGATCCAATTAACCCCTTGAACTCTATTACTCGAAGTACTCCTGCACCGGTGATCAAAAAATATAAATCAACTGGTGGTATGGATAGTACCTTTTGGATCCGAATATCTGCAGCACTTCAGCAGGTGACTGCCTGGTTTTGAACAAGTACAGGGTGATATTTAACTGTGTGGGACAAATAACCACATTAGTGCATGGATGGTATACATCTCAGCTATAAAGATAACAAATAAAATCCGGCACTCATTCTAAAGAGATATCGGAGCTTGGACTAGCTCGAAAAAAAAAACTGTTTTGGTTATGTTTCCGTGCCGAAAAACGCACATCGCCTCTGTAGCACCTTGACTCCGCCGATCCTTCGTTTCTTGTCTTTTGAATGCGATGTTGTACGTGACTTACGGGGATAAACTGAAAATCATGATTATTGGGAGTTGGACTACCGTTAGAACCGGAAACATCCTTTGAAGCAATCTGTGTGGACGCAATATCGAGCTTGATCAATGTTGGCGTGCTTTGAGTCAACAGTGACTTGACCGATTTGCGTCGCTGTCTTCTTTCTTGGGACCATCTCTGGCTTCCACCCGAACCCTGATTCAGTCGGACCTGGATATTACAGTCAAATCACAACCCTGACGAGTCGGTTCATACTTACGTCTGCCCGTGTTGCACGGTATAGCATTTTTCACTGCAACTTCAGCAAAATGGCCACCCGTTTGCATCGTGACTTCCGCCAAAACCGTATGCAAAACCAAAGGTCGCGCAATGTATCTTACCCGCCGACGTTTACATTTCCTGATCTAACATTGGCATTTCGAGATCCAAGATGGGTGGTCCGTCAATCTGTATCTAATGAATTACCGATGCTTTTCGCTGGGCATGTAAAAAAGCTGTTAATCGGACGACAAGTCTGACTCTTGTGTCGAATTCAAACGCATAAATCCGGCTGGCAAACTCGGTTGAACGTGGCAGACAGCGCTTCCGACACACACGATTGGGCCGGACACTCTTACGTCGATCAAGTTGACTGCTTTCACAGTTAAAATCTGTCTAAGGGACGAACCTCCAAAATCTATAACAAAGGTGATGTACTAGATGTTCGCATGCAAGATCTACCTTCAAGATCCATAGAAAAAAAAGTCCCTTCTCTTGTTTCCTAATATGAGCATGGTGAAACCTACTTTCGGGTTTTTATGTAGACAGCGCTCCATACGTCCTACAAAATCACTATTCAGTCTCCCCTAACGGCATCGATCTTTTCAACATACTATCATTATGCTTCATCGTAATATCCTTTCTCTGCCGTTCCCTTCTTTTCCTTTATTGTGTTTCTTTTACTATTTCTGTGGCGTTAATATATCCAGATTGAAATGACGATACTGCCACACTGGCTGCCAGGAACCTTCCTTTTTTTTTAGATCTCGGATTCGTTACTAGTTTTTTTTCTCGTGCTGCTGAGCAAAACGTTAAATAGCAGGAGATGAGTGGTTTTTCATACCATTCCATTCTCCTTATTTCATTTTCTCCAATCTCCTCCAATCTCCTTGCCTTTGTGCTGAAATGTTTCCCCACAAACAGGATGTTGTTGCTATTTCGTGCCTTTGCGTTGGCGTTGGTGTTGGTGGAAGCACTGCATTGATTGGGTTCATATCTTTTTCAAGCGTGCTCATGTATCTTTTGAACTCATCATCCTTTTCTTCTGCAGAAGAGTCTCCATTGTCACTTATCACGGAAATGTCGTTCTCGATACCTATGTCAAACCCAGTCCCCGAACACCAGTAAGAATAACTTTGTTCTTCTATGCTATGTGGCCCATGATCTTGACAAAAAAAAAACTCAGGTAACAGATTATCGAACTTCGTCAACAGGACTCACCAAAGAACTTTTAGAATCTCGTATGTTACCCATTCATTGTAAAAGGACCAGATGATTGAGAAAAAATCTAGCCGATGCTTGGAGTTTTGAACAGCTTCAAGAGTACCTACAGAACCTACTTCCAAATAAGAAACTTGTAGGCCACCAACTCTGGGAAGACCTATCTGGTGAGTGGGCACATGAGAGCATAATATCATTTCGCAATAGCGGCTCACCCTGCTTAGTACTTGGCATTGGTCACTATGCAGTTAATACTCGTGATGTGGCGCTATATAGGGTCCGTTACAGCTATTTGTTTTTCGAGTTTTAATGGGACTAATTCAACATTTTCGACAGCCTTTCAGAGCTGCTTTGAAGATACCAAACCCTGGTTTACCCACCCTCATCTGGCAACTTATGAGTCATGACCTTCACGTAGGACCATCAGACTCCGTAGGTTACTTCATACCGTGTTCGTATAATAATAAACTAACTTACCTTGGCGTTTTAGGTGGAATGGGCGAGAGCATGTATGGATCTCTATCGGTCCGTAGAAACAGAATGGGAAGAATATATTTCCAAAAATCAATGGCCTTGCGCTATGGCTCCAGATTCCTTCTCCAGATGCTACCTCTAAATGTTTAACTGAGTATGAATATGCCTGACTAACCAGCAAGTACCTAGCCACTACGTACCCTTTTTTGATTGATTCTTTATTACTAACCCTGTTTCTGTATAATTGTAATGTACGTCAGAATTCAAACAAATGTGAAAGCCAAGATAGTGTCATTAATCTTGAGCGACGTCGGATGCAGCTAGGGGTGAGCTATGAGGGGCAATTGGCAATTGGATGAGTTCGGAAGACACGCCTCATACTTTGACCCCCATTTGGTATGCTTTACTCCAAAAGTAGTAAAAGTCAGGAAGCCATCAAACGACCTGACAAAATAAGTCTTTCAAATCAAAGCGAGCGTTTGAATGTTTGAGAACATTTAGAGTATCAGGGGATGTAAGAAATTGTTTTTGATAGGCCTGCGTTTACAAAGATGCTAAACTGACAACTCTATGCAATCTATGTATAACGTTGATTGGCAAATTTTAGTGGAGCATCTCACGTTTCCAAATTTTAAATATCAATGGCGTGTCTGTCAGGGTCACTATTAGATTCGTACAATTTTCAGGACAACTTGACACACCTCTTCGGCGCCTAAAAGACGCATCATTCCTTCGTAAACAAACAAGGCGGAGGCGTTTACGGGGAAAGCGCGCAAAACACAGGGGCTCAGGCCACGATAAAATCCTGCGAGTCCATCTCTAGCATAAGTTTGTCGGACGACGGTAGCGAACGATGGCTGTGCAAATGTAAAGTCTGGGGTATGCATAGAGTTTGGATAAGGTTTTGGATAAGGATAGGACATCATCCGACTGTTTACAAAGGGGGAGAAACGGAGGAAGTCAGTTTTTGGAGCTTCTCAGGCGCCATTGAGCTGGCGAATCAAGAACTCACTTCTTAACGTTATCGGCTGGGATAGCCATGCCCCAAAATGCGAAGGAGGCCAAGCCCCCTGATAGGAAATTTGAAGTACCAGTTGACATCTGGTATGCTTGTTAGTAATAAGCAGGGTCATGCGAAACACATCAACTCCATCTGGTGTTAAGAAGTTTTTGCTCACCGCATAAGGAGTTCCATTTAGTTGTGAAAAGCCTCGCATCAATGCCTTAGGATGGTTTGGGGTTAGTTTATAGAACTCTGCAAATTCCTTGATAACAAGCAAGTACCTCGACGGATAAAAACATCCAGAAAAAGTTGGCTCGGAAAGCCAGGCTACCTGCGAACCCCGACCACAAACCGAAGATACCCTGTGTGCGAAGTATTTGTTGCATACAATTAATTGGTCCTTTAAATTGCCGGTCTTTGACTGCCCTTTGGGACTGTAACTGTAATTTAACTGCCAAAAGTGTATTAATTGCAACGCCGGGTTCTGAGGGGGAATCCGAAACACCAGACCTTTGAGGTTTTCTACAGGGGTGGCAATTAAAGCGCTACAGAGACCGTTTAATCACAAGACATCCATAGAAAATTCATTTAATATTATCAATCACCTCGTGAGCCCGGCGAACAGCCCAGCTATGCCATGGCCTAATAGTGTCAAACGCGGACGCCCAGTTATGGGGTGGTCTTCAGACATTCCATTCTTAAATAAGAGTAGCCGGTAATTGTGCAGGGATCCAAGGAGAACGGAATCAATTGCAGCCCAACCAACTGCAGGTGGAGTAGCCCCTTTGTAAAGCGCAAGAACACCCTAGAATGTAGGAGTAAACTAGTTAGCGTAGAGCTATGCTGTAGGGCTGAAATATTTTATTCAGACCAACCTCTTTACGGACGATCTGGGTGAGAACATCTATGGCTCCACGGTAAGTTCCTGGTGGAGAACATTGCATTCGAGTTTTTATAGTGTCAAATCTAGTTGTTTGACGCTATCAAATTGTTGCCCTATTTTTCTGTTGAATGTGAGTACTAGATGTTGGTATATTGTATGAGATTGCGCCCGACCTTTGAAACAATCATGCTCACCCGTGTCCAACGGCCACCTGATGGTGTACCTGTGAGTTTACCAGGAAAAAGACATGAGACCCAAAACGACCTTGGTCAGACCTAGAAGAGATTTATGAGTTAATCGGAAGAGTCGCATAGTTGGGTGTGGTCCGTACCGCTTCCCATTCCAGCAAAGGCGCCGACAATGCGTATGTGGCCACTCTGTACATTCTCGCCCATGAGAATATCAACAAGCCGAGGATGTTCCCAGCAAATACGGGACCTTGGAGAGCAACGGAACGTCAACGAACACTACGTTCAACGTTAACATTCGGGCCGTCGACCATGTTAGCGAACACGTGGTCGGCAGCCAGTCCCCATACAACAACACAGTTGGATATCACACTCCCATAAATGCCAGACCCTGCTCCTGGAACCGACAACCAGGCCGAAGAAAAGCAATGCCGCATCTGTTTTGACGGGGTCGACGCAGAGCACGAGCTCGGCAGGCTCTTTCGTCCATGTCTTTGCAAGGGCTCAATTAGTGTATGTCCAGGCGCCGTCATCACAGTTTTGCCTCACATCTGATATTCTGGAATATCATAGTATGTTCACGTTCAATGTCTCCAAAGATGGAGAACCGCTTCAACCTCAACGAGTGCATTTTTCTCGTGTCCTCAATGTCATTATAAATACCGCTTTGCTCGAACTCGGATGGTTGGACTGGCAACAAATCCCAGTATATACCGATCTCTCCTACATGACCCGGACCCAATACTAACTTGCATCGTCTAGTCATTGTAGGAGGCCTCTCAGGGCTTTTATTCACTATCATCGTCATGCTTGCCTCCTACATCACCACCTATTTCATGTCTACATTTGACAACCTCTCCACCTCATCCTACTATTCGTTTTTCTATGTCTCACCGTTTGAAGTCGCCCAGGACTTGATCGTAGCAGCTTTGCGTATCTTAAAGGAAGGTGGTATTGATGGCCTCGATGACGACATTCCTTCCTCTAGGACCCGCACTCAGTATTCTCGCCCACCATCAAACCCTGGGTTTGTTAAAAGGTTTATCAAGCGATTCCTTTTGGGTTTACCACTCATTGGTGCTGGTTCTCTTGTGCACATGTTACTTTCTGTGGGTTATCTCGTCCCGGTCCAGTGGTTAGCTCGTTACAGAGGTAACAGGAACCGCAGGGACAATTCGCGGGATGTTGCTGCTTTGATTGTTGTAGCACTTGTGGCACTTGGTGCTCTAAGGTCCGTCATTCACATATCGAGACCGAGTCTAGAGTGCTAACCCTAAATTGTAGAGCTTTAGTCAAAGTGTATCATTTGACACAATCTATAACTCGGCGTCTGCTGTTACGGGCGGAAGATGCCATAGTGGAAGTCGCTTGACTATTTGATCTCTGTCATGTAAAGTATTTTGATAAATGCACTGCTATTAGTACGGTAATAAATGTCTTACACACACTACACATCACCGACAAAAAGGGAGAGGAAGGAAAATAAACGCAAGCAGCAGAAATTAAACCATTCAATCCGTTACCAATTTCGTCGTAATTGACGTTTGATGTTTTCATAAACCTTTTTCGTCTCAGACCGGTTAGGATCCAGCTCAGAGAGGTACTGATCAATGGACGAATCAATTCTTCCGACCGGGAAATCTCCGTTCGCAATGGAGGATTGGGGCCGCGAGGCTTCGTCGAGCCAGTCGTTTAGGAGAACAGCGATGTCAGATGAAATCGCTTGAACGTTTGCCTGATCATTGAAGGGCGGTACCTGAAGAGATAGATGAACATGCATTTGAGGACGATATAAAAGTCATAAACGTACTTGTGCTTCGTACATCTCATGGAATACGTCCCATATTTCATTATAGGGTACCCCACACTGTATCAATATCCGGGGCGCCCAGCCATAGGGCAACTCATTCTTGTGAGCAAGCATGAAGCGGACAAGCAGTGTTGCGACGTGACCTATGGGCGCCGTGCTATGAGCAATACTCCCAAAACCAAGACACTTGACCTACGTAATGGAAAAGCACCCGCAGATGGATAGAAGCGTTGACCAAGGGAAACTACCCGGGATTGAATTTGGTCTGCAGTTGCGGAAGTCTCCAGATTTTCATCAAGAACTGAGCCAGTATTAGTTTCATTAGCTTAGGTTGATTGACTGCGGACATACTCTCGTCGAAAATCTGGTTCCATATAGGACGGACAACGCTCTCATCTCGGTGTTCGGATACGTGAAGACACAAAAGCTGTAAAGCAGGCAATTGGAATGGTACTGCGTAGCCTTGGTATAACTATACCATAATTAGTACAATGAACCGTATGAAGTTTTCGTTACTGACCTCAGTCATAGTCATGAGCTGTTGAGACAACGTCCGTACTTTGACTTCAACTTCAGGAGCATCATTAATATGCGGTAGCAATGTGTTGTAAATCTCGAGTTGCACTTGAGCAACATCTAATTTCTCTTCTAAGTCGGTTAAAAATGCGATGGCTGTTTCATGTCTTCCACCAACTGAGATTGGGTGGGATTTGGCGTTGGCGACGGCAAGGGTCAGGTACTCCAAACGGGAACTCAAATCGAGGTTGAACCTAAACCAGGTCAGTAATTGTGTGTGCGCTCTAGAACTTGAATTCACTGACTGATTGGAGTCTGCCAAAGCACCCAATATTTCTGCAGCGCGCAAAGGTTGTCCATTCTTGACGTAAAACTGCCATAATAATTGATATTTCTGCACAGTAACGGGTTCACGCCTGAGATGAGCTTCAAGATATGTGGGCCGCATCTACCCCAAATAGTTGCATGAGATTAAAAGTACACTAATAACGACCTTCACTCTTACCTCCAAAAGATCGTCGGAAAGGCCCCGTCCAATCAGCCAGTCATACAAAACAGAATGGAACATCTCATCTTCGCTTGAGAAGGCGAGCTCATATGCATGACTACGAACCGTTTCAGGATCGTCAAGACCTGAAACCGCCTCAGACGGCCTTTTCACACATCTTTCTTCAAACACCGAGAGGGAGTCCATGACGAGGTCATAGCATTGTAAGCGTTGTTCCGTACAGGCTTGGCGAGGATCATTCGGAGGTGAACCTGCATACCAATGCTCCAGCCCAGTGTTGTCGGAATCGAAAACTTGAGCACATGTCAAAGGGAGGAGGATAGCACCTGATGTTTCTTATCAGTATCGGTAATACGGCTAAAAGACGGACAATGTAACCTTTTGCGTAATCCAATTGTTGATAGTCTCCACATATTTCCCTCAATTTTTCAAACTCAATTATTCGGGATCCCTTAGTGAATAATCTATATAAACCGAGTATTAAGAATTGAATTGGTCAAATGAAAAAAAAAAATTCTTGCCGTAATGACTCAGTAAGTAAGTTTTGGCGCTCTGTAGGGCTCTTTGTTTCCACTGCTTTTCTAATATTTTCCTTTGCCTGTCACAACTTTAGATGCACCGATATCAACTGAAGGGGAATGGACCAAGAACCTTGTAAAGCATCACGTCATCTGTGCTGCAGAACGACCCACATCTTCGCTGGAGTACTTCACTGACGGTATCAACCTATTTTACAGCTGTCAGATGTAGCATCCTACGTTGGAAAAAAGTTGCACCCACACTGATTTGTTGTCCGATTTGTTGGTCAATAACGACATTTACCAGCGCTCTGGATATTGCCATTCCATTTTGTGTTGTGATGAGATCTTCAAATGTCTGAGAAACAACTAATTTTTGGGTCTCGAGATCACATCTGATGAGACTTGAAATTAGTATCATTGCTCGGTGAACCATGTAAATACTTGCTGTGCAATCAATTCTCCAATATGGTAATCATGTAGAAGAAGTATGAAGGAGAGTGCCTCAATAGTCCTCGTCAGGAGGGCAACCAGCTCTGTAACGGAATGCTTCTCTGCCTGGACCATCATCAGTGACAAAAAATCTGACGAACGAGGGTACAAACCTTCCAAGCCTCTTGCTCAGTGACGGCAGAGCGACTAGCTGCAGAATCGCTCGGAGATGCATGGAATAGATGTGGATTTTTGTCAAGGAAGTCCTTTAGGGCGAAAAGATTCTTCTGGATTGCAACAAGAACAGGATCGGCAATGGTTAATTGTTGCCGACCCAGAGGACTATAATAAATTAGTCAACTACTCATACGGTTGATAAGATCCTGGCGTACCCTCTTTGTGTCAATTTAGCCTTCCAAATTGGACGAACCAAACGAGCGAAATACATAGCAAATCCTTCACGTCGGCCGCTGAAAATGGCTGATCCTTGGCTATCTGCTGTAAAGTAATCATAAACAAGCAATCTCTAAGGGGCAAGTAATTAAAACCGCATACCAGTTCCATATGTGACCCTTTCTGTCCAGATGGGTCGCTCACCGAAATCATAGAAAGCTTGTTTGGCAACATTGGCAATTTCCGGGCTTGCAAAAATAACTGTTGGAGAACCTTCGCCATCAAGATATGTATTACCACTGGCAAGGGCAAGTAACATTGCACAGGTTTGGTCGCGACCAAAACTAACGTAGTAAACAATTCATACTTCGTTAGGATACAAGAGTTCTTAGAAATAATACAGAAGACAAACCTGTCTCTGAATTCAATGATAGGTTGAACATTTCCATCAGCTTGTAGTTCCTCGAGGACAGCCTTCAGATAGTCTACAGCTCGTCGTTTACCAATTATCGACAAGCCGCTGTTGGTCAGCAGCATAAATTGTTGTGGTGTTTCCCCAAATTGCCTTGCGAGTTCATTGATCACGGATGGGTTGGGAGTATTTTCGGGCGTCCCCAATTTATGATCGGGGATGGCTGCTAATGCCCACGTTCTTCCCGGTATTGAAAGTAACGTAGCATATTCCGTAAAAGGCGGTCGGTTCTGAGAAGCACTAGTGTATGCGCCAAATGTCGTTCCGTACTGTTGTTGAACAGGTACTTGTTGTGGAACGTTAAGTTGTCCAAGTGATCCAATGCGTGTTAAATCGGGTGAAGTGCAGAGGATGTAATCCTGACCGTCGGTTTCACCCTGTTGTGCAGCAACAAGCAGTCCATCACAATAACAAGTATTTTCGATTGACGAGACAATAAAGCCTCGATTCTGTTTCTGAGGTACTTGTGCAACTCCGTAACCTGGGATTCCGGAACGGAAACGCGAATGGTCATCTGGATGTAATAGATTTGATGGAGGGAGTCGAACGTGTGCAAGCTGTAATGCACGGACATTACCACCGGACGAGCTATAGGCGTAGGAATAGGAGGGAGCAGGAGAAAAGTAGAGTCGAATTCCATTGGTGGTGACGGCCACTAGATGGATACCTGAACGCGATTCGTGGGGTTCCACCACATGAAGGGAAATGATCTGGAAAGATTGCGGGGTCAATGCAGGAGATCCCGGAGCCTTATCCTGCGCTGCCTTGTAGATGCTGGATATAGTTTGAATATGTTGAACAGCCTTTTCACCGTTTGGCTTCCAAATGGAAATGGCATTTTTGTGGCTGAGCGCGTAGATACAGTCCCTGGCGGTGTCTGAGACCAACAATGCGATCCTGTCTGCGGACGGATAATTAGCTCGAGCCTCACCTTCTTAAATTTTATATTACCATCGTTATTTGCCGTAGCAAAGCGAGGAAGCAGACTTTGTACTCCACCGATAGAATGATTGATCAATTGTACCTTCTTTCCAAACCACGACTCTGTTTCTTGATAATGGAGTTCATAAAGATTTCCGTCTTGCGCGCCACACATGAAAATTCGACCATCCAAAGTCCCAACAACAGAAATCATCTCGACATCAGTAGGTACGTTACGGTCTGTTGCATAGAATTGGATCGTCTTGCGAGGCCGGCCGTCTTCTCCTCTTGATGAGGAGACAGAAACACCGATGAGGAGTACCGAGATGGGAGTACAAATAACAAGAAGGTAAGTTATTTCCTCAATAAAAAGAGACGATTTCGGTCGGACAAGTGCGACCTGAGTAATAACATCAGGTTGGTCGACAAAAGAGCTTAATTCATGACTTGAGGGGAAGTAGGGTTAACACCTATGATATCCATTCGCGAAGAAACTCTCACCCGTCGTTATAATCCCACAGGAACAACTTATGATCGATTGAAATCCAAGCGCGTTCAAGTTCAGGCATCAAGCCCATGTGCGACACCACACTTGCAGCTACGAGAAAAAAAAAGTTCAGTTTATCGGACCTAGACAAAGTCAAAGTCACTGACTGTCATAATACTGAAAAAGCCCGTCAGGTATTGGGATAAATCTCCGCTTTTGGAATGGCACACGAGTATCATCGGGAAATATACTGTAAGAAGCAGAGGCCTGTGCCCCGGCTAGAGTATATTAGAGAAATATGCAAGCCAAAAAGTAGCTGTTACTTACAGACTGTCAATGTTTCCCCAATATCCGGAATTATTTGGGCATCTTTGGAGAATTGGTCATAGAGAATTCGGCTTGCGTTTTGTAAAGCAGGAAGATCAACTGGTACAGGCTTTGATGGTGGTGGTTGTCTACTTGAAAAGGACTGAGTGGGCTGGGACTGGGGGGCAAAGGAACGGGAGGCGGCGAAAGAAGAGGCCATAACTGGTAACTCTTGAAACTCTGAACTATTGTCTACACCTGCAAAAGCGTCACGTGATAGCAGCGCTATATTGGATTATCGACATCACAATTCCATGTGCTAATACACCTTTGAGATGTTCCATGGCAAGCACTATCGTCCCTTTCCATTCCCAAACCATTCTGTTTCAAACTATGTACAACGGAATCTAGTCCAGCTATTCTCGCAGCCTGATTACCCATTCGAACTACCCGAACTCAGCCCTGCCGCCTGGAAAAGCGTCTGCGAGAATTCCTTTGAATCAGAAAGGTTGGAATTCATTGGTGACGCTCTTATTGGTGCTATGGTCGCAGAAGAATTATATATTTTATTTCCCGGGGGAAACCCAGGGTTTTATACGGTATAACGTGCTTGTTGTGCTCGAGGGCAAGCTCACTGAAGGAATGCAGGTCATGAAAAATGTACTCTTATGCAATGCAACTTTTGCGCATTTAATGCGTAAGCTTGGACACTGCTCTGAGAGGGGCCCCATCAAATCTGTAGGAGATGCATTTGAGGTAATTATGGCTGCATATCACAAGGAGAGAGGGCAAGAAGCTCTGCGAGCATGGGTGAGAAGGTATTTCAATCCTTTGATTGAAGACGCCAGTCGTTTTCATGCAGCATTCCGGTAAATTCTCCCGATATCGCTGAAATAATAAATGTAAGTGAATTTCAAAGGGGACAAGGCAACCAGCGACGTAATAATGAGAGACTAAGGATTTCGTCGGCGAGGGGCTCCTGTGAGTAATCGTGGATATATGGGGAATGTATGATATATATTTCAGAAGCCCGACGTATGGATTATATGCCGAGTGAAAACGATGCTCGGCACGAAGGCTATTATACGAGATCCCGAGTGAGAGAGAGCGGATACACCAGGAGATTTGAGTGTTTGAAGTTTGAAGATGACTATGACTACGTGGGTTTGTTTAACTCGTGGCTGGATTAGGCTGATGAACACTAGATTGGCAATGAGAGTGATGGCGATGGAATGACGAGGAGTAGAATTGCGGCCGGGCAGGTGATGGGGGCAGGGAGTGCGGCAGACCCCATTATCATCGATTAATTATATCAGTTTCAGTGTACTATGCTCTGATGTAGAGTTGCATTCGTGGTAAATGTAAATATGCGCTTTGTCACCTTGTTCCGTACCATCTGCTGGCCAGTGTCAACATGATCAAGAAGAAACAGTCCCTCGACACATGGATAAAGCATCCCCAGCCCCAACCTCCCCCAAGACCGTCCTCCTCCATAGCACGCCTCCCTCTTCCCCATGCCCCATCTCCGAGACCGACTAAAGAACCCAGAACTCAGCCCCACTCGATTCCTGCTCCAATCCCTCGCCCTAGAGTCCATCCTCGCCCATATGCAATAACGGCCAACACAAAAGGTAATATCTACCTCAACCCCATGTACTCTGCTCACTGATCAAGCGCATATAGCAACTTTTAAATGGATGAGAGGCGAACTCTTGGGATCAGGCAGCTATGGGCGGGTCTATCTGGCAATGAATGTCGCCACCGGTGAACTCATGGCTGTCAAGCAAGTTGAAATTTATCCTGGGGAGCACAAACAGGATGCTCTCAAGTATCTTGCATTTGAGAGCGAGACGTTGAAGGATTTGGATCATCCAAATATTGTCCAATATCTTGGCTACGAAAAGAGTACCGAGGCCCTGAGTGTGTACGTTCTTTTTTGGGAATTATACCACACTACTATCAACGCTGACGGTCAACTGACGTCCAGCTTTCTCGAGTATGTACCTGGGGGGACCATTGCATCACTCTTACATACCCACGGTGCCTTCCGCGAGGAAGTAACAAAGTCTTTCACCAAACAGATTTTACGAGGTCTTGAGTACCTTCATACACACCAAATCATACATAGGGTGGGAGCAAGCATGACTATATACTTATCTATCATTAACATCGAATCTTCAGGACCTCAAACCTGATAATATTCTGGTGGAACCGCAAGGTATATGCAAGATCTCTGACTTTGGCATATCCAAGAGAGTAGAAGATATCAACAGTGCAAAAGCGCATACATTGTTAAAAGGGACTGTGCATTACATGGCACCTGAAATATTGGGCTCTGATGAGAATAAATATGGTGGGAAAATAGATATATGGAGTGTAGGCTGTATGGTCACGGAAATGTGGACGGGTGAAAAACCCTGGGGAAAGGAACTGTTCATACAAATTATGATCAAGGTATGAACCCTTCAGTCATCGGCACCTCTTACTTATGCTCAGAATGGCGGCAACTCAGCTTCAGGAAACACGATCATCCCCCCCTTTACCCAGTGAACTACAAAAAGAGCTATCACCAGAAGCGAAGAACTTTCGAGAGGCTTGTTTTCATATGTGAGCATTTTTTGGTAGAATGTAATAATATACTAATTTGTTTATTAGTAATCCTATCGAACGTCCGGTATCGAGCGAGTTGAAAGAACACCCTTACCTCGTACTCCCACTTAACTGGATTTTTGACGGTTCACAAATATCTCATCCTTCCAGGGGGAAGTCCTCCAAGAACAAACAGAGGCCCAATAAGAATGGACACACACTTCGTTCAGTTACGCAAAACCTGGATTATCCCGATCTAAACAGTACTGTTAAGCCGGATGAAACCATCTTAAAAGGTGATGGACAAGCTATCAAGCTTCCTCCGCGGGGCCCAAGCCCGCCGATCGTTTTCATTGAGCCTCCCCGTCCCAGAGAACCGCCACCTCAACGAATACCTTCCCCGACAGATCTAGAACCTGATTACGCAACATCAGTATCTTCTACCACTTCTTATAGTCGTCGTCCACGGAGAAAATATGTCGTAAATAATCCAAATCCTGAAGAAGATAACGCCAAGAGTTTCCGCTACTACCCACCAGAGCTACCAGCAGTCTCAACTCCGCGCGGAAACCCTTACTCCTCACAGCTTGGAGCATCTTCAAAATATAACGTTAACTACAGTGCTGCTCAAAGCGGGTCGCCACACGACGGCAGGAATCCCACTGGTAACGAAACACCGTATTCAGTTTCTGAGAAACCATCCCGAAATGTACAACCAACAGTGCTAACCTCGTCGAATACGAATATCTCAGAGGACAACCGAACCTGGAAAAAACTGCCTACGACTTCACCCATTTTCCGTCACAGAACCAACTCTTCCTCGTCTTCGGCTTCAAGTTACACAAGGTCGGAGCATCTGGAGCATCTCAGTCCATCCAAATTACAACGAACAGGGGACCGCCTTCAGTCTAGTTCACCAATAATGCCTGTCGTGCCTCCACCACCCACCGTGCCTCCACCGCGTCCTCCTTTGAACGCTCAAGCTTCATCCGTACCATTGCAAATGCGTACTGTACACTCTTCTCCTTTAATGCAAGCTCGTCCGAATACTCAAACCAGACGTGATATCTCTCAAAAGAAAATTGAAAGGCTCGAAGATCCTGTTCAAAATAGGCCCGGCGCAGATGTCATTGTTCGCCACCTTGGCGAATGGTTCAGAAACCACGATTTGGATGATCCTGTTGTCATTCCAGCCGCTTCTGTCGACGATCTTACGGTGAATTCAAATCCAGATATCACCGGCGGAAACCTGCTCTCATATAATCTGACAAACCAACCCAATGACCAAAGTTCATCCGCATCTCTCACTCGAGACAGGAGAGATAATGTTCAATCCAGTTCACGGAAGTTAGCACCCACAAAGAGTATCCGAAAAATTGCGGAGGAACGACAGTCAATCGGTCATCCTCGCAGACGGTCCTTATGGGATTTCAAAATGGAAGAGCTCAAGACCCCAGCTCCTTTGACTCCCCCGTTTTTTAACGGTGGTTACACCAATAATCCCTGAGACTTTTTCGATTCTCTTATTGCTCCACGTTTCCAATCATCTCTCTTTCACCTTCCGTCGTTCCGATCAATTTGACTGCGAGTAAAAATCTTTTTCAACGGCGATTCTAATGTCCAATCTTCGATATCATTAACCCACATTCTTTCTAAATTTGTGCTGCATCAACCCAATATATTCTCAATGATGGGGCAATCATGACCGTAGATTATCAATAGGGGCGCCGGCGCGCACGGTCTTTTCCTTCCGTTGTTTTCTTTTTTTGGTCAATCATGTTTGAAACACAGCTGTAGACCACCTGTGCATATCTTTTCCACTCCTTTTTATTTTTTATTTTTACTTTCGTTGTTATCTCTCTCTCCACGAATATTATGGATATATCTCATCTTACTCATTCATATCATTCGCTTTTTTTTTATTACTCTTCATTGCTTTTCTGTTTTTATGCTCGTTGTAATATTCCCGATTCCTGTAATCTACGATCTCCCACAAATATCATGTGTGTTAATTTTTGTTATACCTATTACTCAGGCCTCAAGCTTGAAAAATAAAAATAAAAATGGGATCTTTATCGCGTATATTGTGTAGTGTCCACGGGTATGAGTGAATATAGATAGATAGATTAATGACAACAAAAATAAAGTGATCTTTTTCGAAGGTGGGGGCATGGACTACTATGTATTTATAACTACTACCAAACAAATACTCATGAGACTAAATCGCATTATCCAATTCATGCAGCTGCAATGATCAGGGAACTGGAGATATATACGCTGTATATATATAATAAGATATGGATATTTATATCAAATTTCTTCCAACCAATATATGAGGCCCGTAAAACTATTTAGAAATGTTCCTTAGCGAATGTAAAGTTGGTAGAGGGACTACTATGCTTGATAGTTGCCTCTTTGATGGCTTTAGCGAGGACCGGAGGACCACAGAAGTAAGTCTAAAAAAATAACGATGATAAAAGTCAATAATTGAATGTGAAACGAGAGATTGATATTATATCACATACAGCAACTTTCGTCTTGAGTTGAGATTTGCTTCCAGGAAGATAACCACCCATTTCGATAGCTTCTTTTATACGGATATAGATAGAGTTCCAATCGGGTCTGCCAAACATTGTACGAGTTCGGAGAAGTGTTAAAGGGTCATACTCTGCTCCAGCATCATTAACGGCGATGTTCCAAAGCATGTCTTCATTGATCTTTTGAGTAAGGTAAATGTTGATACGGAGGAAGTTGGCTGTGTTAGTATATTTATAAGTTTGGTGAGTTATTTTGGAAAGATAAACTCCAAACTCACGATCGGCTTGAGCGGCTTCAACCTCCTGAAGGAGACTTTGGAACCAACCGAATGAAGGTGCATCACGACAAACCCAAAAGAATTCAACACGACGAAGACTTCCAAGAGTACCTTTCTTTTGCCTATACCAAATGTGCTTCAAAATTGATGCAAAAGGTGTAACACCTATCCATCAAACCAAAAGTTAGTTAAAAATATCACCATCATTGTTTCAGCCTGTCAGAACAATCATATCATGTCCATGGTTTCCCCCTTGTGGAAAAAGTGATACGTCATCATTTCCATCATTTCTACCAGCAGTTACCCGCCAAGGCCCGAAGGCTCCAGAACCGAAAATGGGTTCGAGGCACAGGAATCCAATGCAATGACTCAAGATTGTAATGGCAACAAGTTAGCATTGGAATAGATTGACTTACCAATACCAGCACCGATGAGAATAGCAACCTCGGCAGAGAATACGTCTTCAGCAGGTGCACCATATGGTCCATCTATTCTTACAGACGGAAGATTGATTGAAGACATGTTAGTGTCAATTTCGACAAAATTGCCCTGGGTCAAATTCTTTTCACTTCCTTTCATTGCGGCTTGTGTCATTTGCTTGACGACGGATGGGCCAACACCTAGACGATCGCCGAGGGACTCTGTCCAGTCACCAACTTGACGGATGTGCACAGAGACATATGGATCCTCTGGGGCAGACGTGATGGTGAACTATATATCAGAGAAGACGTGAGAAATTGGGGGCTAGGCTGTAACATGTAGTCTCACCGGATGCCATTGGAAGGCAGAAATCTCAGGAATTTGAACAAAAAGCCATTGCCCAGGGGTGTACTTGAAACTAGGCTTGATGATACGAAGTTCCATGGCACCTGATACCTGTTAGTAGCTAATAATGTTGTACTGAATGATAGACACTCACCACTTGGGTGAACCAAGACCTTGGAAAGACGTGTAGGCCTACGGGCCCGGAATTCACGCCATACACGTTCACCGAAGTAGATGATACCGGGCCAGATAATGTATCTCCAGCTCAGGTAGCCAATACAGTGCTCGGACGAGTAGAACGGGAAGGTTTTTGTAAAAGCGGGCTCGCCGACATCGCGGACGAAGCAGCCCATGGCGTGGGTGTAAAGGCCCAGCATGAAGAAGAAGGCGAGATGATGTGTATACCAGAATACTTCAAAGCACTGCTTGCGGATTTTGGCGTGGGCAGTAGTGTACATGATGACCATAATTAATAGCATGAAGTGACCGGTGATACCTCCTGGTTGGGTGTAGTGAATCTCCACGGCATACTGTTTACGGATTTCTACAAGAACCATTAAGGTGCTATTTAATGTAGATAGAAATTAAAGACTTACGAGTTCGTTCGACGTTAATAAAGTTGACGTAGTGGGCTGTGGTATGAATTACAGCCCAGAAGGCCATGGAATAGGCGACTTGACGATGGAACCAGATGTTTTCGTCTGCAGGGAAGAGCCATGTCAAGTGAGGACGGATGAACCTGATGATGTTGCGCAACATGGGGAGGAGGATGAGACCACCATCGAGCGCAAGAACGAGACCAGCGCCACGAGATATCCAGACAGAGAAACCAAGGGTATTGAGACCAGCGAGGCGTATGTTTGTGGCCTGACTGTACCAGCCGTACGCAAAGAGAGCAAGGTGGGCACTGTAGAAGAGGACGTTGAAGGCAAGCCTTCGGCCATGAAGAAACTCTCTATGGAACCAAGATGCACCCATTATAAGTCTGGAGCCTGCCAGAGAGAAAAATTAAACAAGAAAGTAAGGAAGAGAAAGGGCGGGAGGAGGGAGAACTGGTTGATTAGAGAATAAGAGGGACGCTGTGACCATGACAATAGGTCTTATTGACAATCTGATCTACCATTACACCGGGCATCAACATCAATCATAGTCCGCTTAGAGACCGATCTACTACTCCTCATAACGGTATGCTACCATCGCCTCTATTCGATGCACATCCGTGCTGAAGCTGCGCATCTTCACCTGCTGGCTCTTGCTTGCCTCAATCGCAAGCGGGTCAGTGTCCACCCACTCCCCAGCAGGCACATCTGCAGACTCGTTCGTATAAGCGAGAATATTGAACACCGTCGGCTCCTGGATCACAGGGAGATATGTCACCATTGAGATGATCTGTTTGAGGATGGCTCGGATTTCTGACACTATTTCAGCTTCGGGTTTGGGCTCTCTCCTGAAGATGAAAGCAGATGCCAATTATTTTCCTGTCGTGCAGTTGTATCCCATACTTACGAAGCAGACTCATCAGCTGGTGGCTCGACCAACTTGACATCAAACACCCACCGCTCCAGCGGTGTGCGCGTATCTTTGGAGATGATGGCAAGGACAAGTTGGGTGACTGATCCCGTTAACAGCCATTCTTTTGGTTCGAGCGTATTGAGTTACTTGGTAACATAGATTCAACAATCACCTACTGTGTACTTGAGCCAAGATGCTAGCCAATATCAAAGTTAATTGATTCTTTAATCAACATGATGAGGCCAAGACATACCGCTCGAGATAATTCTCTAGAGCAAGATCTTGTGTCAGCAGCATTGTCTGGCCGTATTTTTTGACCATATGGAAATCATCTGAAGGGTATACTTCTCTTTGGAAGAGAATGCTACAGGGCGGCGTGAGCTGATGAGTGGCAAGGCAGCTGATGGCCAGCGACGAACGTGTTGACTGCATATTTAAAGAACTCTGTAACGAGGGCGGTGGAGCCCTTGAGGGTTATTGCCTGACGCTTTGCTTGCTTGGAGGCCATTGGAGTCTTACAGTCCTGCACTTCACTTCAGACGCGCTCATTTGTCCAGCACGCGTCGATCACGTGTCCATCCGCAACTTGGCCTCTAAGCTTGCCTTTGTCTTCAAGCATTATCTCAATGTCCACAGCAACCCCTCCAGCCTCCTCCCAAAGCCCAGCGGCTGCTACCCCAGCAAATATATCACATGAATCGGCAACAAATGTAGCAGATCGAATTGTCCTTGAATATCTTCGTTCCAGAGGACACACAACAGCAGAAAAGACATTTAGAGAAGAAATCGAAGCAAGCTCCCCCTCAGACAAAGGGAAACAAGCAGAGATCATACCTCCAGAGGAACTCCTTAAGTCACTTGCCATCTTTGCACAGAAATCGTCGTCGCGCACAGGCGAGAATGCTCTCAAAGACTCGTCAAGCGTGCTCCATGAGCTTTCTGGCATGGGGAACCCACCCAACATTCAATCTCTCATCGCAAGTGTCGGGGCTGTAGGAGCAGAAGAAATCCTCTCTCTTGATCCTACAGATAAACAAGAAGGCTTCAGAGAATTGGAAGCTTGGGTAGACGGATCGCTGGACATGTATCGGGTTAGTGGCCAATAGCTTTATACCTAACAACTTCATAGTTATCGTGTCCTCTTGTAGCCTGAATTCCGACCAATCCTATTTCCAATATTTTGCCATTTCTATCTTGATCTAATTCAGCACGCTTTCAAAGATGCCGGTTTGTGCATACGCCCTTTTCGGGAGAGAATTCAATTCTGAATACCATTATGTCCAGCCCTCCGTTTCTTCAAAGAATTCTCTCCTTCGCTATCACCATCACATCATGCTGTTCTTCACCATCTCTCTACCCTCCTACTACCTGCTCACGTACAAAACGACGAGGTAGCCCAACGCTTCCGTAACGAGAAATATGTTGTTCGCATGAGCCATTCTGGATTCGGCCTTCTCCTTGGATGGCTAACAGAAGGTTTTGGTGGTGAAGCACTAGGGTCTGGTGAGGGCTTTTCAGGTGAAAAGGGCAAACGTGGTCGGGCAGCCGTCATGCGGGTTGTAAATAACCATCTGCGTTTCAATGGTAGGTTTTTAGAACTTACAAAGTGCCACCTATCGATTCATTGCATTCAGTGACATCCTCCAACCCGACGTCAATTTCAGCTCATGAGTGGGAAGAATCCACTGGCCTCTTATCTGAACTTATACCCAAAACAAATGGTACCACGACCCTTCAGAATGGCGTCGCATTTAATACACTCAAAACAGACCTAAAACTCGGTCCTGCACCTATGTCAGAGGAACTACGAGCTGAAACCGAAAGAGTACTAAGAGAACAAGCTATGGTTGAGCGGGACCCCAATGTACATTTAGACTTGCAACTGCTGCGACAGTCAGTTTTACCTGGGATGGTAGCGCCTACAGAAACAGATATGCTCCCACACCCACCGGCGTTCAAAACAGTTGACGTTGATAGGGAAGTAAACGCTGTGCGAGATGCGAGGAAAAGAATCAGGTTGGATCCTTGTGTGCTGAGCAATGCCGATGTAAGTTCTCCACAGGCAAATTCTTTGCGAGCGCGTGCCTTGCCAAGTATTTGTGCCTATACCCTCCATGACGTCCCAGAAGGGTGAGCTTTCAGATACAAATATCTTCTCCAAATTTTAATGTGGTTTTCTTTAAGGGCACCTTGTATGTCTTTCTCTACGGATACCTCAATGATGGCAGTCGGATTTGCAGAAAGTTATATTCGCTTGTGGAGTCTCAAGGGTGAAAAACTAAGAGGACTCAAAAGTAATTTCGACGAAACAAGTATCAAAGACAGTAGGTTTGCTTCAAACTCCTCATAACATCAATACCTGATCACATCTCTCCTTTCCTTAGCGACATCACTGCTACGACTACGTGAAAAGAAAGCAACGACAACAAGAAAACTCATCGGACACAGCGGTCCAGTATATTCTGTTGCATTCGATCCTATCAGCGGTTCGGCTGCACCGCCTAAATACCTTCTCTCTTCATCAGCAGACGCAACAACACGTCTTTGGTCCTTGGATACCTATTCTAATGTCGTCGCTTATCGGGGACATGAGAATCCTGTATGGGATGTCAAATGGAGCCCTCAAGGTATTTACTTTGCGACTGGAAGTCGAGACCGAACGGCCAGGCTTTGGTCGACCGATCGCACAACATGTTTGAGAGTGTATGCTGGACATTTGAGCGATGTTGATGTAAGTGTCTCTCTTTGACTACTGCTATGGCCAAGTAGTAAAGCCACCCCGCCAGTGTGTGCAATTCCACCCTAATTCCTTGTACCTTGCCACTGGGTCCAGCGACTGGACAGCGCGTTTGTGGGATGTTCAACGTGGTTCGTGTATACGAGTCTTCATTGGACACCAAGGTGGTGTGTCAACAATGGCTGTGAGTCCTGATGGTCGATATCTTGCAACCGCAGGTGTGTTTTATATGTGTGGTTCAAGGACATTATCTCATCTTAATGTAGGTGAAGACCTGGCTATCAATCTATGGGATCTAGGCTCCGGAAAACGGATCAAGAAGATGATAGGACACAATACTTCTATATATTCTCTCGCCTTCAGTGCCGAATCCTCGCTACTTGTGAGCGGTGGGGCTGACTGGACGGTTAGGTGCTGGGATATCAAGAGCGCAGGTGGAACAAAAGGTAGTAAATCGAAAGAGAATGGGATCTTGAATGGCCAGGAGAATGGTGTGAGAAGCTATGGAGACGAAGATGCCACCGAAACGTGAGTAATCCACATTTTAAACATTTGTTTTTTATTCTAATTAACCTGGGGATGTCAGCTCGGACTTGTTGGCCACGTTCCCAACCAAAAGGACACCAATTATCAACGTGCAGTTCACGCCTCGAAATCTGTGTCTAGTAGGCGGTGTATACCAGGCACCTGAGACCCGGTAAATGTGAACCTGAGTTGGGATATTGGTCCTCGGGAAGTCACTCGGTGCAAGTACACTATCTATTTTCTGCTTCAGTGATGATTTTTGTAGTTTTCTGTAATGCTCTTTCCTCCTTTATATAATGTCATTGGACCTTCCTTTGGGTAGAAGTTTATCGTTTATTCTTGTGTCTTCTTACTGCGTTTCGAAGTGCAATAGAGACTTCAAGAACCGTCATTAAGTGCACGTGACCGTTAATTGAGGTATTCGCGGGTACGGAGAGTGTTCTCTCATCCGACACCACTCCTCCCCTTAACACCACCAACACCCCATATCTCACCAAGTCCATTTCTTACCGTTCACGTACACTACAATGGTAAGTCCGCCGGCATATATAACTATTGGCGCTATCCTATTCCCATCTCTCCTGTCGCTGACCAATGAATGCCTGGCCGTAATGATAGACTGCAGACGGCATGGAAATCGATACCACTATGGAGGTGCAACCGACAGAAGAACCAAAGCAAGAGCCAGAGACAGAAAGCACTCCTGTGGAAGTGCCAGTTCCTCAAGGTGCGTTCTCGTGCCACCCTTATTGGCGCACGGCTTCACTTTGGAGAACTGACTGTGGTCTGACTTGCACTCTTTTTCTTTTCTGCCTTATTTCTCTTGCAATCAACGCGCTCTCCATTAAATAGCTACTACGTCAAACCCGCGCGACCATTTCCGTGACATACAGGTCAAGATACACATTAGGCGTCCGGAGAAGGATTCGTGGGTTTACCTTGGGAGAGGAACAGTATCGCAAGAACTCACAGGACACTCATCCCGTGTTGGTTCGTACTTATTCATCTCAACCTTGACTTATGCCTACGAGTTCTTAAAATGATTCTCATTTCTCTTAGTTGTCAGAAACAGCTCGAGCGGGAAGATAATCGCAGTCTTTGGCGAAGTACGTCACCCTCTTTGAAGATATATCTGTTTTGGTGCTCATACCTCCTACGTTTTAGTTCTCAGACCTAACAGCCGAGAAACGAGGCAATTTTATTGTCATAGGCTGCGTTGAAGGCACTCGTGTTGTCTCATGGTCTCTCAACGTATGTCTTTCCGATAAATATCACTAATCTCGTCATATTAATCCCGTATCTCCACTCCAGGCAATGAATAGTTCAGATACTCTCCGTCTTCTTGCCAGCATTGAACTTGCCTGTTACCGTTGCAAGCAAGCGCTCGTGGACCCACGCCTACATGTCAAGGCACGTCGCAGAATAGAACGCGTGATCAAAGACGACCGTCGAAGGCGACACAGGAGGCGCAAGGATCAAGACGCATTGATTGATGCATTTGCTCGACAAACCATTAAGAGTTCTGATAACAATGAGTCCTGCAATGGTGGTCCTCCAGCTGGGCTATAAATATATTCAAATATACCTGCCCAAAGTGAACGAAATCGGTTTCGTTCAATGTACTCATAATGTTGCGCAAGTCGAGAAGTTGATATGAACATAAAAAAAATTATCTCCTTGCTTTAACTTAATTCCTCGCCTTTCTATCTACCACTTTTTAGAGTATTTTGCTCGTCGGTCTTGTTCTTTTTCATTTATTCTTTCTTCCCTTTCCCTCGTCTTTGTCATATTTCTTGATGTAACTGCTGTCAGTCAGGCGTTTCTACCATTGCGGACAATCCTTTGCGTATGTATGTATGTGTACGAAGTTGCCTGTTTATGGACACGTCGAAATAAAGCCTTCTCATAATTTACATGCAAGTGTTCATTACATCAGTGCCAACTATTAGTGGTTCATACCCAAAACCTAAGCTACATATACCATAATTGTATGATATTTTTACAGAAAGTCAAATCAGAAATTGAATAACGACAGAAAAACAGTACTCGCAAGAGGAGTAATCCCTCTAACCCCATAAATAAGTATCATGAAATCATGAAATTACCTAGCATCTCGAAGGAGGACCAGGAAAAGAAAAAGAAGAAAAGGGAATCAAGTTCAAATTCGCCTTTTGCGCGTCTGGGGAGAAGTGGTAGAAGGCATTCCAGCGAGAGGTACTCGCGATTCGGAATATTGGGGTGGTAATTCAATAGGTTCCTCCTGCACCGCCGTATCCTCGATATCGGTATGAACAATAATTCGAGGTTGGGTATTTTGCGGTGGTCGTTGGGCTCCAGGCCCAGGCTTTGAGGAACTCGAACTAATGGCACCAGTGGAAGAATTGTAATTGTAATTTGAGGTTGAACTTGAAGCTGTCGTCCCGAATTGCGATTGTGGGTATGATGATGTGCTATTGCTATTTCTTGTCCTTGATGCTGTGAGTATAGTTTGTCGTGCCATTGCTTCTTGTCTTTTTGCGTTCCTACGGTCCTGCGTTGTTTCTTCATGTCGATCTGGGTTTGTCCCAAGGTGACTATTTGTGGCTGAAACACCTGCCATAGCCATAGCCCCAGTCCCAGCCCCTAAATCACCTATCACAATAGGAACATTACCGCCATTAGATCCTGATATCCCATGACCTTGTGTCATATAAGGTGCATCATTGTATGGTGCGAATGGCCGTGGTCGGTGCTGTTCGGTATCAGGAAGAAGGAATAAAGATTCAGCACCATTTCGTCTATTAGGATCGTACGTCAAGTCAATCGATTTGCCAGTATTATTAGAATTTCGCCTTCGACTGAAGAACCAGATAAGAAGGCAAATGATAGCAAAGGCAACAACACCGCCGACGACAGCCCCAATTATAAGACCAGTGGAGTTGGAACTAGAGGAACCACCTCTGTTATTATCGTTAGCACCAGAATTGGACTCGCCGGTGCCGGTACTGGTAGTTGTACCAGAAGATGTTGGTGTAGGTATGCTACGGGTAGGTGATGAAGATGTAGGGACAGGTCTGACACAAGATTCGTCATCTGACGAACCTACAACTAGGAGTGGTGATGTACCTCCAAGTCGACCTTGTGAATCAGACATACTCAATAAGACAGAGGTACCTGCTGTAAGGTTTGCTACCCAGTCAAATGAGTCGCGGACTGGTGGATGAAGAAGGAAGGATTCGCCATGGGGCACAGTTACCTTAAATCAAACGAATGGTTAGTATCGTCTGTCATTTTATTGGTCTGATTTTTTAGGAGTCAAACATACTAGGACGGTAATTGGTTGAACTGCTCCACTATAAAGTGTAAATGGATATGGCCTATCATTTTTGTTAGGAAATAAATTATTAGTCCTTGTAACAAACCACTCACTTGCACTGAGCAAGAGTTCCTTGGATTGAAAACACAAAATCTGTACCTATAATCACAACGGAACATCGAAACACTCAGTATCTTCACATTGTAAACATCACCATAACGTACCAGGATCAGTTGTATTGCAATTCCTATTCTCTCCCTCCCCAACCGTCATAACTTCTGTTGTACCACCAGTTATAGGCCCAGTAGCATCTTCCATAGAAAACGCCACTCTCTGCCCTTCGTTCAGTGGCAAAAGCGTCCCAAACTGTCCAACTGTTCCATTGAACGTAGTATTAGGTATACTAATATTTCTTATGGTACTGTCCGCCTATAAAGATACATAATGTTGTGATGAGGATATGCGTGAAATTGAAAATTGAAATAAACATACAACTTGGAATATAGCACGGAATGGGGGTGTTCCACCTACAGAGTAATGGAGGGATCATGATGTGATCGAATAAAGATCGGACGTTGTTACTTACCTATCCAAGAGAAACCAATTTCACCACAAGAGGTAGGTGACGATACTACAAAGTCAAAGGCGTTTACAAACCTACAAAATAAAAGAACAAGAATAGCCGAGTAGAGCGTAGACATAGAAGAAAGGATTGAACGAGTGACAGGTGTACAGCCCGACCACGCCCTATTTCTGTGCGGTGGTGATCGCTGTCATGACATTGATAGGCGCCGTTGCGCAGCTGGGTTTCTCAGTTGATACCATATATTTATTCTCCAAACCAAAGAAAAAGACAATGTCCTGCCGTAAATACTACTAATAAGATTTATGCACAAACCACCAAAATCGGGGACTAAGATAAAACACAACGATAGTTGGATCTATGAAAAGGAGAACCCAACGTCGAAAAAAATGCAATGCACGTAAAGACAGGGTAGTATTTGAGAAAAAAAAAAGCTAATCATGTGCACCAGCAGATGATACAAACGTGAAATTTTTTACATAATTAAGCGAACGAGTTTATGAAGGTGGAGGTGGGTATTGTGGCACCGGAGGAAATTGCTGTGTACCTGGCGACGGGGAAGGAGGTGACTGGTTGACAACTGCAAGTCCGAGCACGCGACGTTCAGTGTATTGAGGAGGCAATTCTACAATACCGTTTTCGTTCGGTGGAGGTAAAACATCATCCGCATCGGTGTGCTGCATGATTGTCGAGGGCTTATAGGTATGAACACCTGCCATTGCTGCTTTACGTTGTCGAGCAGAAGTTAAAGAGTCACTGGTTGACGAACTCTCTCCGAAAGGATCATCTATAGGTGGGGGAGGGGGAGGGGGAAGTAATGGTTGTCCTCTGTCATGAGGCTGAGGCGGGGTATTGAACATCTCAGCAGTGTTAGGTAGTGCAAATGCGGATGCCGAAGGGAGTGCATATGATGACTGGTATGGATAACCAGCTCCAGGAGGATATGTCTGCTGGTGTGAATCCAAGAAGGGATTTGAATCATAAGGAAGCATACTCCCATCGTTATAGCCATCATAAGCATTTCCAGATGGTGATGTATTGTGAGCATTTGGATTTCCTGTGTAAGTACTTTGAGTATATGTGCTTGGCTGATAATCATGCCTATATGGCTGTGTGATATGATCCTGGTATGGCTGGTAGGAACTTGGTGAAGTTGGGAGAGTGTTTGGAGCACCCGTAGATAGACCATACGGGTGGTGTTTGTTGCTTCCTCCAAAAGCTTCGTATTGAAGATCAGAGTCCATAGGTCGGACGTTCCCGCGGTAAGATAGAGGTCTTTGCTGATCTTTTCGTTTCCTGAGGAAGAACAAACCAAGCGTGACGACAACAGCGAGAAATACCAAGGCACCAATGACTGTTCCAGCTATGGCAGCGATAGATGTCCCGCCGGGAGAAGCTGCTCTCGATGTCGTAGCAGCTGGTGCAGTTCCAGAAGATGTTGTAGTAGGATTAGTGGTACCCGTAGCGGTAATGCCAGTAGAAGTCGGTAACGCAGAGGTTGAGGAAGGAGACCGACCATTCAAACAAGAACGATCGTCAGAACTGCCCACAAGCTTGACATCGGAAACACCACCCTGACGTCCTTGGGCATCTATCACCATAAAGACAATAGATGTTCCGCGCTCGACATTTGCTGTCCAGGAAAATTCAGGAGAACCCAATGGAGGTCGTAAGACAAACGATGTCCCCGAAGGTATGAGGCCCTATAATGTACTGGTAAGCATTTCCTACCGCGACAGGATTAGAAAAAAGTAACAAATACCATGATGGTAACTGGTTGTACAGCATTGGTATAACCACTGAAAACATATGGCCTACAAACATCCTTAACTACTAACCTTGCTTGTAGTAGGACGACGAACACATACCTGCATTGCGTTAACGCCGAGTTCAGCTGGTATACAAAATCCACATCTTTTTTCCGTCAATTTCACCGTCAAGCATCAGCTAAAAAGAGCACGCACTAGGTCCTTCGACATTACAGGTTGCTCCACCTTTCGATGCTCCCACCGTCAAAAGATTAGTCGTACCTCCCGTCGCGAATCCAGAACCATCCGACATAGCAAGAAGATATTCTTGACCTTGGCGTAGAGGGAATTGGCTAATTTGGAATGTTCCTTTACCATTGGTGAAAGCAGTGGAAGGGATCGAGATATTGCGTGGTGTGCCAAACGTCTGTGGGTAATTGAGTTGAGAAGGATTGTAGGCAGACTATTTTGACGCACGGGAAGTAGGTGTAAGAAAAATGGTGGAGTACCACCTTAACAATGAGTCCCATTAGCTAAGAAGCATGCCCAACACGAATCTACTTACCACTCCACGAAACTGCAAATCCATCACATTGTGTTGCAGGATTCGCTTCAAAGGAAAACGCATTCGAAAGGGCCGTAAAGAGACATAGAGCAGCAACCAGTATCATATACATAATAAAACGAGCGGGAGTGGACGCGAGCGACCAAGAAACGAGAGGGAAAAAGACCGAGAACGGCTGCCACGGTAACAATCTGAGGCAAGGAACTACTCTCTCTCATCAATTATGTAAGCATCCCCATCACATCAACAACCCTCTTTTCACGCCATTACCTTACCCTGCGAGGGTACCTGTCACGTAACAGTGCTATAAATTGTGTACTTATAGAAAAAATAGTTATCAACACTAGTTGGGCATGTATGTAGTTACAAACGGTTGTTTAATAAACAGTGAAAGGAAATCGAAATGTGCTTGTAGGGAAAATACCATCCATCAAAGTTCTGCAGTGACATGACAGTCGGAGTTCATGAGGTCCCACGTGAAAAGAATTGAAGAAATAACGACCACATGCTCTTTAATGTATCCCAGGCATCTCTTCTACTGGAGCCTTTCTGTTGAATAATTTACGAGCCCATGAAAAAAGTCGCCCCGCTAGTAGACTCATATATGGTGTTGTTGGTGGTACTATTGGCAAAATAGGAGGGGGAGGGGACATCGGAATGCCATACTTGAATCCGTCAGAATCAGAGGGATTTGGTCGTGGTCTGGTCCATTTCCACACCCTAAATGTATCAAGCATCCGAAGTGTCTCAAATGTTCTGGGAGATGGGAGCGTCCAAACAGAATTCGTCGGCGATGGAGCTTGACGGCCGTGGACATTCGACCCAGGTGCCAGTACACTAGACGACGTTACTGGTACCGACGAACCTTCGCTTACTTTACCCTCTTCCATGCGAGGAGAATCCTGGTAGCGATCGTATCCAGATAGATCCTCCCCCCAGACTGCCTGAGGATATATTTTTCTACTTGAGGAAGGGAGTCCAGACTCGGTGCGCAGGGCGCAGTTGTGCCCCAGTTCAAGGCTAGGCGACCCATGTAAAAGTGCGTTGGGACGTGAATGCGCGCCAGACAATCTGTGTCGCTTAGCCAGCTTCGGTTTATTACTTGAAGTTACTTTAAAAATGTTGTCAAGATTACTTTCAATTGTTCTTCTCGTTGATCCTTTGTTGGAGTGAGCTCGAAATTTATAGAAGTAAATGATCTACTTACCCAACTTGAGAGGAGGATCAGGAACTGCGGGAGCTGGATGCAACTTGATTGGTGACAGAGGCATGGAAGTCTTGCCAACCTCAAGGACAGGAATAGGAGGCTCCTCATAAGCACCAGCGGGAGTAACTTGCGAACCAAGTATGAGAAGCTCATTCATAGGTATTTCATCTATACCAGCAGGACCTTTATGTTCGGTGGTTTTATGTACTGGCAAGTATTGAGGGTTCGCTTGAGGAGCGACTAGAGCGGGAGAAATTCGACTAGAGGCGTCCGCCGAGATTTTTGAGCCTTTAATCTGTTGCACCACCGCGTACAAGTCACCATTCCGAGGCGTTTCGTCGGCTTTCATTTCTCGAGGCTCGTGAACAGTGCCCAATAAATAATCTCCACGGACAGTATCTTCTACCAAATCAAGTGAAAGGGTACCAGATATACCAGAGGTAAATGGCTCTTGCTTTGGCTGAGCGGCTGTAGATGTCGGTTGTTCCTCCTTCTCTTCAGAAGCACTGGTGCATTCTAGCTTATCCAATTCTCGCGAACCTCGGCCTTCAGAAGAATTACCATCTGTTCGTGGCCTCCCAAGAGCTGAACCCAAACCCGAGACCGTTGAGGTCCATATTTCCGAAGACTCAGAAAGAGAAATCCGTTGTTGGTCCCCAGAAATGTCAAAGATCAAGCCAAGAGAGTGACATTCGCCATTCACAACAGTTGCCATTTTTCTTTCCTCGCAATTCAGTGCAAAGGTCGGCTCAGATTCGGAAACGATTCTCCATAAGACACTAGGACACGGAGCGATAGGTGTTGTGGGAGTAGAAGGAAGCGGTTGTCCAGCATCCGTTATTTCAATTGTCGATCGTGGACTTCCAGAATCTGTGGGTGACGTAAAACCAGCAGGGCGGGCTGCAAAAGATTTGGCAATGCTCTCCTGAATTTTCAAATTGGCCTCGCTTTGTTCTTCGACAGGCCTTAGAACATCCCAAAGAATGGTTGAACTGAGAAAGAGAGTGACTCAATTAGGTGTAAATTTAGCGCATATATTTAACCAATTTACCGCTTGGACGCAGTGGTTATCATGCTTGCCGCCTCGTCACCTGGAACATCCAATAGTAGATTCACCTTCTTTCTCTTTTTCTTCTTCTTCTTATTCTTCTTCATGGAATTTTCGAGGCATGTAAAATCAACCGGCTTCACGACAGTCTTCTTGTGGACGACCATAGGTGGTTGATGGGCTTGTTTTTCCTTTGCATACTCTCGACGCCATTCACGACATCCAAGGTTTAAACCCTTGGGACGAGGCGCAATCTTGACCATATCCCACCGCCTAACGAGCCAGTCGTTAACTTACCTAAGGGGATGTTGAGAGTGAAAAGAAAGAGGTATCACAACTACTAAAAGTTGATTCCACGACGTCATAAATACCTTTGCGGCACTTGCCGTGAGACAAGAATAACCAAGATGAGCAATAATACACGAAAATCCAATAAGAAACCAATATATTTACATTCCACAATAGTAGGTAACAAAAATAGTAAAAGTAGCAACAGATAACAGTAGAGATGAGAGCATATAGAAAGGAGGATAACCAAGATATTATCATGATCCCTAAACCACAGCTAAGATAAAAATAGCGCAGGGCTGCCCGCTTTAAGCGTCCTCCCAAACCTGCCTGGCAGTCTCCGCTACCAAAGTTAACTTTTTCGACTGATCCTGATAAAGTGAGATCAGCACGCAATAGAAGAAGAAAATGTGACTCCTCGATACTTACTTCAGCGGTTAGGGGATTACCTTGCCAAACGGAAGCGAACCCGCACTGCGTACTGATGCATAATCTAGTAGAGGTACATCTCAACTTTCTGCAACCTGCACCTGCAGCAACTTATGTGCAGCGAGAAAGAATACGTACTGGCTCAACGCAACCTCTCGGGATCGCTGGGGTATACCGTGGCATAAAACGTCAACAGCCTCATTGATCCGCATCTTGAGGGTTTTCATATTCTCGAGCTAGACATCGTCCACGCCAATGAAACACACTAATGAGCGATAGCCGCACTGTGATCCTCGAATCTGACATACCGTGGCTTTCTTAGTTGTCACCAGTCCAAGTACTACGATTTTGTCAAGCGGAAGGTGCTTAAGCGGAAGGAAATCACCAGCGCGTGGTGTGTCGTACTCTAGCTGTCATGGGTATGTCAAGTTGATTGAACGTGAGGTAAGCGATGGGAGAAGGGAGTGTTTGAACACCGTACACGTACATAATAAGTGTCGACATCGAGCTCTTTGAGAAGTTTCTTCGCAATTCGAGCGTAGCCCCCTTCGCTAAAGTGCATACCACCCTATTTCCTGGGAGTTAGAGAGAGACAAAAGAGAGAGTAGAAATCAGTTAAAAATAGTACTATACTTTGTAATTTCCGCGACACATATGAATACTAATAGTCAAGTCGTTTGGGCGTTCTTCAGTGATAATATTGATAGCGCGGATATATGTATCAAGGAGCGCCTCATGGTCCACTCCGGTAGCTTCCATTTCAGAGATCATGTTATCATCGCAAAAATAACAGAAGGTTGGGTCGTCGATTTGGATATGGCCTATATCGAGCACAATGAAGCCTTCAGACCGGCTGTGGAGACAATGTTAGCACTCACGACACCCAAGGTAGTATAGCTCCTTGATCTCTGCACGATATGCTAGACCGAGATCATCAAAGTACTCATCTACGATGTGGGAGAAACAATTAGTGTCCAACAGAGTTCCGGTATATACGCCACCAACCATCATTCTGGTACACATTTAGATCATAAGTTTGGTCGGAACCATGGCGTTGATGGAACCAAGATGGAGAACACATAGTAACTTTGAGCTGCCGGACCTCCTGCGGACCAGGTCAAATGATAATATCATGTATGGACCGGAAGAGTCAACATACTTCTGGGGATACAAGGCTTTTCAGATACTTGAATTCATCAACATAGAACGGTTTCATCCGCCTAATTTTGCCCTGGAATGATAACGATAAATATAATCCACCGCTGAAGACGGGAGACCTACACTACAATATATGGTTTCGGCTTCTTGTACCCCAGCCTCATACATGAGCCTAATATGCGGTATGTAATGCTGCAGTCAGATACATAAGCGGTAGTATAATCACAGAAGACCACCGCGATCATACCTTGAATGTCGATATGTGTCCTAAGCCACATCAACATCAGCCAATGTTCCGGCCAAGAGCAACAGAACTAATGGGACGTACTGTTAGACAGGGTTTGCATTCCTTCTAGCCTTTCAAAAACGCCCTCAAAGAACATACCCCTAATTTATGTCAAACATGTTAATATATGAACAAGTGGAAGGGGATATCAAACATTCGCCAACCTTCTCATTTCACCATCTGTAATGGTTTTCATCCCGGCTTTTCGCTGAAGGTCGACTATATCTCTGATAGCTTTATCTTCTACAAGCTTTAGTTCTTCCTCCGAACATTTTCCCTCTTCGAAAAGATTGCGTTTCTCATAAAGCATAGAAGGACGCAAGAGGGAACCAACGTGCTCGGCGCGGAAGGGAGGTCTTATGTGCAAGGCTGGAGTAAAGGGCATAGTGAGGAAGAATAGTCAAGAACAGTGAGGTGCGAAGATAGAGAGTTGGAGCTCAAAAATCGAAAGTTTGCGGGGAATGCAGGATAGGTTAATGGATTGAGCTTCTTATATCACGAAAACAAATATAGGGACGTAATGCCATGCCGAAAGTGACAATATTATCGGGTAGAAACGCAACGGCGAATCCAAAAGTTTCGTATTGGTTCTTTGTAAAGATTAGTACCAAAATGTTTGGTATGGAAATGAGCTACTGGGGGAGTTATGGAATTGATCATAGTTATCTCCAACGGCAAATACGGGAGAAAATACCGGGTTTCAAGTGCCAGAGTAAGGAAGGCAGTGACAACAACGACACCACTAGATCAGTCAAGTAAAAACGAGATACTCAATCAAATTGACGGTTTTGTGAATCGAATTGGCAGCAGAAGTACATCTAACCTTCTTGGACATCTTCCTCCCAAGATCCAAACTAAGGCCAAGTCCATATGGGGTTTGAGAGTGTGAGTACACCAGTGAGAGAGCCTCGGGACATGCGGGCAGCGGAAGTGAACCATGCTGATAGCGCCAGCCATCATCTTGCAAAAGAGTGTTGGGCATAAAGGATATGGCAAAGATGCTTCTCAGTTCAGGGATGAGGTGGACCACCAAGACTATTGCAAGAGATCACGACAACAGATAGATCAGCTTGCTTCTGTAAGAACCAGCTTGACGGACTCGGACGACGCGAGGGCGAAGTAGACAAGTATATTTGACCGAAGAAGGAAAGGCGAGTAACTATCGGAAGACTAGATAACGATTCGCTCGGGTTCTTGAAAGGCACAGAATGGGCACGAGACGCCCGCCACCAGATTCAGATACATTCATTGCCAGAAGAATGTAACCACCCAAACACGGTTGAATTGCCGAAGGGATATCAGGGTTAGGGTCACGGCATCTTCCGTAATGTCCTAGATAGTTGATCAAGCCACCAATACGTCCAGAGGGCCGTATAGTGACAATTATCGGCATCGGACTCGACGACCTCAAGACACAAGGTATGTCCCTCTGTCGTCGTAAAGCCCGAGGATGTAATAAACAAACGTTTCTGCCACAGATTAGACCATGGGTTTCCGGCACAACAACGGTGTGTTCATGTTGGAATTTTGTATCGTTCAATCTTCTCAACCGTGATCTTAGTCCTCCCCGGCAACCATTTCCGCAAGGATTGGCAACGTCGCGTTCGCACCTGGTTCGATCAGCCAGGAAGGAAACTCCGCAGACGCACTGCTCGCAAGGCCAAAGCTGCCACTCTTGGCGTCCGTCCCCTTAACCTCCTCCGCCCCGCCGTCCGTGGACAAACCGTTCGCTACAACCGCAAGCTCCGCGAGGGTCGTGGTTTCACATTGGCTGAGTTGAAGGAGGCTGGTGTTGGCAGGAAAGAGGCCCTTAGTGTTGGCATTGTTGTTGACCACAGGAGGAGAAACTTGAGCGAGGAAGGCAAGAAGCTCAACGTTGAGCGTCTCAGAGCTTACAAGGCTCGTCTTGTTGTCTTCCCTCGCAATGCTGCCAAGCCCAAGAAGGGCGACTCTTCGGTGAGTGATATGGTATTGCTGACAAGCCACAAGTCTTAGAGTGATTTCTAGGCTGAGGAACTCAAGGCTACAACAACCCGTACCGTTCTCCCTCTCCCCGCGGCCTACGTTGCCGAAGCCCCCCGAAAAATCACTGCGGAAGAGCGCGAGACCCAAGCTTACAGGACTCTCCGCAATGCTCGTGCTGCTGCCAGGTACGAAGGCGCCCGCAAGGCCCGCGCTGCCAAGGTTAGTGGATCAACCATATCAGAGGGCTTATCTAATGCACTACACAATACAAATAGAAGGATGAAGAAGAGGCTGCCAAGAAGAAATAAGCTATACCTTCCCCATGTTGTCCTTCTGTACCTTGACCTTCATCCATGCCCATCTTGGAATTCTCTCAAAATGTCGACACGACCTGCGAGTCTACCATACTGCCCTTCACGCCTCATATGCGTCCAATATGATTATGATTTCCTTTTCCAAGAGAAATCTAGCCTGATACCTGTAATATTTTATTATTACCCGCATATTGTGCATGTTGAGTGTATGTGGGATTGACTCATGAGTGTAAGATTTTCATGAGTAGGGTATATTGAAATAAGCGAGCGTATCCTAAGAATGAAAGTCCGTTCATAAGTAAATAATAAGTTTAGATTTTTATGCGGTTTTCTTCTCCGCAGCTGCTATCTTTTTGTCGACAGCCTCCTGGGCTTCTACCCGTGCAACCTTTCCAATGAGTTTGACTTGGTCTGCAACGTCTCTAAGGACGGCTAAAACCTCCTTATTTCCATCCACGAAACCAAATTCGGCGTAGACGAGGCCTTGCTCTTGAGCAAATTCCTTAACAAGTAAGCTCGCAGCGCGGAGATTATGGCGGGGGAGGCGAGGGAACAAATGATGTGTGACCTGAAGGTGGAGTCCACCATGGATGAAACCAATGGATTCTGGACAAATGACATCGCTGGTTGTGCGCATTTGACGATCAGGGAATGATTCCGTAGGACCTAGATCCGCTGTAGACATGGAGAAATGGGAGAGCACGATCTATTTTTGATGTGAGAATTGTCAATTTTAGAAAGAATGTGGGTCTTAAAAGGAGAAATTTGTACCTGGACATGAAGGGGACTGGTGACGGCATGGCTGACGAGCAAGTAAATAAAAGCGTTTTTCCAAGATCCACAACCATAGAGAACGCTTCCAAACCAGATCCAAAAGAAAATGAGACCAATGATTTCGAGCCAGTATGCCCATCTACCACCACGGGCTCGTTTTGTATCCCAGAATTTGTTGAATAAGAAGCCGTACGAATTAGCATATAGATTGAATCGGGCAAAAGCCATGACGATATAAAAGAGTTTGTGTTGTATTTTGATGACGATTTTTGCGAAACGGTCGAAATGCAATATGCGTTTATAGTATGAGGACCACAAGGAACTGAAAAAGACGGGAGAAATGGCAAAGAATGGGAGGTGCTCGATATCAGGATCACTAGAAAGGAAGAATGGGGTGTTCATTACGTTTCTAGTGGTGAGATCTTGTGGAAACTTACTGTGAGGGATGGTTGGTAACGACTAAGGAAGGAAAATGCGGTTGAATCGGTAAGCGAAAAAAGGTTGGTTTAGAAAGGAGTTTAACTTACGATGATGAACATTATGGTTCTGAATCGCAAGACGTTACTTAGTCTCGGGTTTCGATGGTTAGTGGAAGAAATTGCGACTCACCTGTACCCACCAACCGATGCTCAGACCACCAATGAAGTCTGCAATCAGGATGGCTATTATACGATCGACAGCCCAGTTGTGGGTGACGCCCATATGGCCCAAGTCATGAGCAGAGAAGACTAACTGATGCCACATAAGACCGAGGAATATGGCGCTGGTTATAAGCCAATTGTGTGAATAGGCGTATGCGGAGATACAACCTAATAGTACATAGCGGACTACCTCTGGGCCATAACCAGTGAGGTAACGGGTTTCGTACAAGCCGGCGGCAGTGATGCGTTTGTGTAGTTCCCTATAGGCCTTTGAGTGTTTTGCCTGTAATCTAAGCGAAAGATCTGTAGGAGGCGGAGATATATTAGCGAGGGAGGGGCCGTTTGTTTCTGCTGCCAAATCCCTGTCCAGAAGAAGAACTTGGGAGGAGGGAGTGCGAGGGGTGTTTTCTGTTGACCTTGCCTCGGTGGCTTCTCGGTACCACTCCGGTGTTCCATCGGAATTGAGCCTGCGGACCCAGCCCGACATGATTGGGGGTTGGAGAGGATCCCAAAGACCGTCCGGGAGCTGAACACGACCGACGGCAAAACGCTTGACCAGTTTGAGGGTATTGTCCGAGTGGTACGCGTCTATTTCATCTCCGGCATCTCTGCCGACGAAATGGAGAAGGGCAAGACTACCTCCAGGGTGGGCATCGAGCCATGACTGGGGGATGCGGAGGAGGAGGTCGCGGTATACGATGAGATATTCGCCGGCAAGAATGCGGGCAGCGATGTCTGAGCGGGCATAGATTGGAGTCGCACCCATTTGTGGAATGCTGGGTGGATGAGAGAGGACGCGACGGAACAAGTCACGCCACGGCTGATTAGTAATTACTGGTACGGCGCTTAGTGCTGATAATTATAGCGGAGGGGAGGCAAGAAGGTGGGGGCTCTGTGGCTGGGTCTATCTGCTTTCTGTTCTTGCCATTCATCCAGCAGCCACTGCTGTGTGCTGAACCCCTGCAGAAGAGCAATCAGTGGTATCAGACACCTTTCTTCACCTGACACTTGGCGTGAGAACATGGCTGCAGTTCACCCTCGTCTACGCTCCTCCTCTGACCCTTTCTCTGATCCTACTGCGAACAACCCCCATCGTCCTCCTCCCCCTCCCCCAAAGCACAGAATGCCCACTGCCGTCCCACGTGACATCCACGACATCACTGACGCAGTCCGCGACACCGTCACCGTCAAAGACCGCAACGATTCTAGTCCCCGTACAGGCACTCGCATGGGTCGCAGCCAGACTGCTGTGTAAGCACATCTTCTCCATCCTTTCCAATCTGCTCATTTTCCCAATAGTGTACCCACATCCACCTCTCCCTCCCATCCAACCACCCGCAGGTCCCACTCACAGGACTCAGGCAACATTGCTGAGAAGCCCAGGTCGTCTGGCAAGGCCCGCGGCAAGAAGACATCCCAACATGCAGATGTCATTGACAGGCTTGATTTCACAGGTGTCGGCCGTATGTCTATATCTTGTCTTTTTCCACACAACGTTGTATTCCTAATCGATCATCCGACTTTCCTAGTCTTCCATCATGATGGGCCCTTTGATGCTTGTGCTCCTTCTCGCAACAAACAGCGCAACAAGGCCCCACTATATGCATGGGGCAATCCTCCCGATCCCGTTCGATATGGCGATTCCGCTTACCCCTCTGCACATGCATATGCTGCTTTCTCCAACGATTACCCAGAACCTCCTAAGAAAAAGGTTGATGCAATAGCAGAGGCCTGGGGAATGCACGAACCAGAACCATACGAAGAATTCTTTGCAGGCGGCGGTTCCACCCGTCCCGACGGAGACACCCCAAACAGCTCCATCTATAACGGCAGGGATTCACATAATGCATCGCGAGGTGGGGCCCCAAAACGAGGCAATAACGAAGGTCAACAACAACCCTCCAAAGACCGTCCTCGTGTCGCCCGCCGCTCCCTTGTTCCTCCTCCCCAACCAATATTTTTCACAGATGAAGACGAACCATCATCACCCCCTGCAACATCAACAGGTCTCCCGAAACGTCAGAAATCTCTCATGTACAGAATACGTAAGATGCGCGATTCTCCTAATGTCCCGGTCGGACCAGAATATGAACTACCCTCAACCCCACATTCTCCCCCAGCGGATCAAGGTTCCCGGCCCACACACAAGTCCCAGAACTCCTTCCTGGGTCGTTTCGGCCCAAAGACACAACCACCACCACAATCAGAGCCCTTCTTGTTGGTTAATCCTCAGAATCACAATGAGAAGGACCTACCGCCACCCCCACCAACAGCCTACCATGGTGAAGGCACTCAGGTTCCTTCTTCGCAAGAAGCCACCGGAAATGGGATTAAGCGGAAGACAAGCATTATGAAGAAAGTGGGGAAAGTTGTGCGCGGAACCAGGTGAAACCGTACTCAACCATTTATACAGCAAACTACTCAGGTTTGATGGTTTTAGAATAATTCATCCCTTCATACCCTTTCCAAGTACTCCCATTTTTTTCGACGTTAGCAAATCTATGCATCCCGTATTATTTTTGGCCCCTAGTTTGTATATTCGTCCTCGAGGGATTTATCTGTCTTTCACCCACCTTTGGACTGGTGCTTTTTTCGTTCTCGTTCTCTTTTTCTCCCAGTATGCCCAGGTTCATGTGTCCTGTGATTTCACGCCAAGCAACGACAGTTGTAAAGTAAATAGGATGTATTGTACCAAGTTACCCCTACCTACCTGTGATTGTAAATACGTTTTTTCTTTCTTCTCGTTTTTGTCTCGTTTTCTGTAATATGGCGATCCCTGATTCACAATATAAAATGTGCCATCGTTATCTAGCTAACTCTATTGAGGAACACTGCGGACATTGATTTTGTTATCTCTAAGTGCATCCTTCACCTCCGAGATTTTAATCTCCTCTCTGTGGAAGATGCCAGCCGCCAAAGCAGCCTCGACGTCAGTGGCTTTGAATACGTCCACAAAGTGCTGTGCTGTGCCTGCGCCACTGCTTGCTACTACTGGGATCTTCACACTCCTTCTTACCAAATTGATCAAATCAAGGTCAAACCCTAAGCCAGTACCATCCCGATCAATACTGTTGACTAGAATCTCACCAGCCCCTAGTTCCTCAACACCTTTGGCGAGTTGAACGACAGAGAGTGGTCTATTTACACGACCCCCGGAAACCGTACATTGATACCACCATGCCTTTCCTCTTTCCTTTTCCGGTCCATCAGGCTTGCCAAAGATGAGTTCAGACTTGTAAGGGCCATCATAAGTCTCGGGATCAACATAGGCACGACGCGGGTCAATGGAAACAACTACAGCTTGGCGTCCGTAGCCGTGAGCTATCGTTTCGATCGCACCACTGCCTTTTTCTCCAGTTGCTAGCAACCTTTCAACCGCATAAACCGCTTCGGATCCAATGCTGACTTTATCAGCTCCAGCACGGAAATAGGCACCTGCTACTTCTAGTGCGGGACGCTTCGTACCATCAGGATCAACGGTATCTTTAATTCCACCTCCGATTGTAAGTGGCACAAAAATTTCTTCTGCAGCTGCACGTACAACTGCAAGCATGGGTTGATCTTGAAGTGGAGAGTGACGGAATGAAGTAATATTGAGAAGGCATAGCTCGTCTGCGCCTGCACTGTAATATTTTGCTGCTAATGCGACTGGTTTGCCGAGATTACGAACTGCACCAGCAGTTTGGGCTGTAAGATTTGATGAAATTGATTTTTCACGAACATCGTATTGATCGCCTTTAGTTACTACCAAATCGCCTTGATCGTTTGCTCGAACATCCATACATGCGACTATACGTTTCGTAAATCGGTGTTCCAGTCGAGGGATTATTGGAGCGGGTACCGTAGCAGGGGCGTGAGTATGTGCTGATTCGGGTTTTCGGAGCCATTGGTCTAGAAGCTGAAGGCCTGCAACACCGGATTTTTCGGGATGGAATTGAGTTGCGAAGACATTGCCTTTACGAGCAGAAGAAACGAAAAGTTCATTTCCATATTGTGTGGTCGTATACGCCCATGACATCGCTTCCGGATGATTTACTGGATCATATTTCGCACAATATGAATGAACGAAGTAATAATAGGATGATTCCTTTATTCCTTCCGAGTCATCTTGTGTTCTGAGATCAGCTGTATTCCAACCCATGTGAGGAACAGATTTGTCGGTATTGTCAAAGCAAGAGATTCGGCAGGGTATTATTCCCAATCCTTTGCATGAAGCTTCCTCGGATGACTGGAAAAGAACTTGCATTCCGATGCAGATACCGAAATATGGCCGTCCGGATTTAATGTATTGACGTAAAGGTTCCAAAAGACCACGAGTTGTCAAATGTTCAATGGCAGTTTGAAAAGCACCGACACCAGGAAAAACGAGGCTCTAGAAATATATGAGATTGATGTCCGTATTGAATTCTATAATAAAAAAAACGAACAGTAGCTTTTTCGAAATCTTCTGGTTTTTGAATCCATGTGAACGAGTGGCCTAGTTTTGTGATTGAATTTGCCAAACTCTGGACATTTCCAGCCCCATAATCATCGAGAAGGTAGAGGCCCATGGATGAGTTTAATGAGAGATGAGTCAACGGAGATGGCGGCCCGAGAAGAAAAAGATATTCGTCCCTCTGACGTGCTTTTCCCTTTCTGTCAACAAATCCGAATTCGTATTTTTCCTATAAATCCGAACGTTTTTTGATTTTATTTTTCATTCCTCATCTCTGCCCACAACCATGTCTGCCCCAATAAACATCCATTCAGTCGCCGCATCTCCTCCTACAGGCTCTATTCATGATCATTTCCGTTCCTTACAACGCAAGGAATCTATAAACCTAATCCGACAACCCAGAATTCTACATCCTATAGAAAACGAGGATATCCGACTTCTAATCATCGAAAACATCAGCCAGGAAGCTGTCAGAGGCTTCCGAGCTGAAGGATATCATGTTGATCATTTCACCAGAGCTTTCTCTGAAGACGAGCTCGTAGAAAAGATCGGTCAATATCATGCCATTGGTATTCGTAGCAAGACTAAAATCACAGAGCGTGTTCTGAAAGCTGCATCGAAAGTGAGTTGGATATATTATACCCCTGACATTATTACTATCAGGTACTGATCCATGCATGTATTCCAGCTTCTTGTCATCGGATGTTTCTGTATCGGAACAAATCAAGTTGATCTTCAGGCAGCTGCTTCAGCTGGTATCCCTGTCTTCAATTCTCCCTTCTCCAATTCTCGTTCCGTTGCCGAACTCGTTATGTCTGAGCTCGTTGCTCTTTCTCGTCAATATTTCGAACGTGGTTTCGAAATGCGCAATGGTATCTGGAATAAACAATCCAAGAATTGCTGGGAAGTTCGTGGAAAAACCCTCGGTATCGTTGGATATGGACACATTGGAGCTCAACTTTCCGTTCTTGCCGAAGCCTTTGGCATTCGTGTCCTCTTTTACGACGTTATGAATATCATGCCTCTCGGTTCAGCTCTCCAACTCGAGAGTTTGGAATCTTTACTCTCTAAATCCGACTTTGTGTCTCTTCATGTCCCTGAACTTCCAGAAACTATCAACATGATCTCCAAAGATCAACTCAGTCAGATGAAGAAAGGTTCTTACCTCATTAACAACGCTCGCGGTCGAGTTGTTGATATCCCAGCTTTAATTGAAGCTCTCGAGTCGAAACATATCGCTGGTGCAGCCCTTGACGTTTTCCCCGTTGAACCAGGCGCTAATGGTGACCCATTCAATGATCAACTTAACTCTTGGGCTACTCATCTTCGTGCCCTTCCAAATGTCATTCTCACTCCCCATATCGGTGGGTCGACTGAAGAAGCCCAACGGATGATTGGAGAGGAAGTTTCCCTAGCTCTTTCTCGCTATCTCAACTATGGTTCGACGATCTCGGCTGTCAATTTCCCCGAAGTCGATCTACGTGCTATCACTGCGGAGCAAGGCACACAAATTCGTATCTGCCATGTGCATAAGAATCAGCCTGGTGTACTCAAGCAGGTTAACGACGCGTTATTGTCGCCTTACAACGTCGAGAAGCAATATTCGGACTCAAAGGGCGATGTGGCGTACCTCATGGCGGATATTGCAGACGTTAGTCCTGCGGACATCAATAGACTCAGAGAGAGGATTAATGGTACTAATGCCAATATCATCACTCGTCTCCTTGCCTAAAGTAAAGCAACCCAAAGAATCCGAAATGGACGGTTTAAGTATCTGTTACCCACTGTACAGTAATCATTGTATCTTTTGATTTAGCAGGTTGTCACTCAACTGACAGTCTCACCACCCATTCAACTGGTTAATTAGTCTAATATCTTGCCATAAAAGTAGTAGGATTAGTTGTATTTGTACAGTAGGAAAAACATTATGCATTCAACAGCACACAACGAGTCCATCCATTCAATAAAAGCACAGGTAAAGCAAGAACAAGTAATGGTACAGTGATCACGTTTCCTCTTCTGGGTCTCCTATACCACTCTCAAGAATGGCGAAGTGTGTCTCCATCTCCGGTAAACAGGGCGAATCATATATCTTACAAGTACGTGTATTTCCGCGGGCCTTCTTCAGCTGCAATCTAGAAAGAGCCCGTCAGAAAAAAGTTGAGAGAAGTACTACCATAGCAGCAGTTTGCCTACCTTGTTGTTGAAGCATGCGCCATAATATTACCTCCAATGGGTTTCTTCTCATTACCAGCGTAAGGTCCAGCAGCAGCATCTGGGTTGGACATGACTTGATTTGTTACAACAACAGCGATCCCATACTGCAAATGAATGAGTTGCTGGTATTTGTAGAAAGAAGAAAAGGGATTAATTTACCTCATCTGCTAATCGTTGTAGCGTTCGTAAAAACTTTCCGAGGTGATTCTGACGGGAAGAAAGTTCTCCACGTCCGCTAAAATCTGACCGATATAACGCTGTGCAAGAGTCGACAATCAGAAGGCAGAATCTGTGATGATCGTATTTTCAATATATTTAGTTCGATGCTAGGCACATTGTAGATCCTCACCTTGATTCTGACATGAGAGCGCTGGCATTTGTTAAAAGAGCTTGTTGATGATCGGCGTTGTATGCACGAGCATATGCGATGTTATCCAAGACTTCCTGACCATTAAGACCGTAACGCTCTGCGACAGCAAGCATACGGACAGGACGGAAAGTTCCTTCCGTGTCGATGTAGAGACATTTACCCTCTCCACCACCCATATCAACGGGAAGCTGGCATGTGACAGCAAGCGTGTGGCATAATTGGGATTTGCCTGTTCTAAATTCACCAAATAATTCGGTAATGGCTCCCGTTTCAATTCCACCTATAGGCAGAAGTATTAGGCTATACCAACAAAGAACGGTCAATGCAAACGAACCGCCAAGAAGAGCATCGAGTTGTTTGGAACCTGTCGTTATATGCACTAATTCCGAACGACGAGCGTGCACTTCTGTAGCGCTTTGGAATCCGAGGGGCACGATTTTTTGAGCTAAACTCATTCGAGGATGACAAATGGACTGGATAAATAGCTGGGCGGAATGAATGTACCGGTATGCTTACCTTCTTCTAGAATCTTGTCAGCTTTTTGGTCAGAGATGCCTTTGATGGCTACTAGGTTTTTTTTCGGTGTAAAAGCGACTGCTTCGACGGTGTGTAGACCGGCAGAGGTGAGTTTCTTGATATCATTAGGGTGAATGCCGGCTTCTTGGAGCTTCGAAACGAGAAGAGGTCCTGTTATCTGGTACTGTTCTTCTTCTCCTTCAGGAACTTGTGACGCTGAAGGCTGGGACATGCTGCTGTGGGTATGAAGAAGAACCTGTAGGCGGACTTGGTTAGTGAGCAATGAAACGAGGCGATATTTCCCACGTGCATTAACGCGACCGCGCCATATCACATGACCATGATGGACCCTGTCACATGCTTTGAACCAAGTATGGGCTGACGGCTGGTTTCGACGGTTGGAAGAAGGTTAGAAGAGTGTAAAAATGAGAGAAGAGGCAAGTGAAATTAAATATCGTGCGTCATCGAAAAAGAAAGCGAGAAAAAATAGAAATAGAGTTGGATTCGCAGTTTGATGTACCCCTAACCTTAAGGACTTGAACTATTTTGGATCACATCACTTGCGCCGCCAGTCAGACTCTGCCAACACTGGCTGGTAACACACATCACCTCGACATACGACGGTGACGGGTGGACGGCTCTCTCTGAACCATATCCATGTCCCAGATCTTCAAACGACAAAGCGCTATCGTCTGCTTCTTCTGCCAATCACCTGTCGCTCCACACCCTCCAAATCCCCGGGCGTTCAGATGTCCTAACTGTAAATGTTTAAACCAATATGACGGCCATGGAGAGATTGTGTCTGATGAACCAGCCATGCATGACGAGGAACTAAACAGACGGTCCTTCGCAAGACGAGGTAAATGTGACATCAACGATGATTGGTTATTTGCAGCGTATACTTATTTTGCATTAGCATCGGTAAGAAAGGATCGATTTCCAACAACTTACGGGCCTGGTCCATTCTGCCACACGTGCCAAACAAACCAGATGCTGATCATAAACCTATTATCATCATACCTTCCGCCACCAGAGGTATGTCCCACCTCCAACACTTTCCCAAAGCTGTCCCATCTCATACCAGTCCTTCAGAGTCCAGATTATGACCAGCGTCTACAAGATTTACCACAATATCGTGAATCTCTGCATTCGCGCTACCCCCCTGTATGCGAGAACTGTGCACCTGGTGTCGAGGAAGAGATTCGGCAGAAGGATCATATGGCGAGAACACAAGCCTTAGGAGGATGGCTTCAGGATACCAGAGGTAGGGAGAAGGAACGAAGAGTGCCAGAGGCTGTTGTAGAGGAGGGGATTAGCTCTGAAACGTTACTGTGGAGAGTTCGGGGTGGGCTGTGGGGCTTCTCATTGGTTATATCATGCATCTTCAATTTCTCTGGTGCGTATTTTGGCTTTATCCTGACTTGTTTTTTCACTGGAGCTTGCTTTAGCTGCATTTGGATACCGACCGTTTTATTTTCTCAACCTGTTACAACCAGTGTTTCCAATATTTGTTTTGTCTTCCATCCTATGGGTTACATGGGACCCAACCTATTCTTCCTTCAAAAAAGAGAAAAGACAAGGGCGAGATGTTCGTGTGCTAGGAAAGAAGGAATATATTGTAAGCTCTATGCCGTCTCTACAACAAACTATTCCAACCAATCTCCAGTTCTTCCAGACGGCCGCTTGGAGTGCTAGGCTAATAACGAGCATTTTGCTATGGATAAACTGGTACAGTCCACAAACAGACTACCTCCAAGTACACAATACATCTTCCAATTTTGCACGCATATATTTCACCACGGTCACCATAATAGAGTTTTCTGTACGTACCAAAACAACCTAACATCAACATCTTCTAAACTGCCACTACCATAGGTACAAGTTCTATCAATATCCTACCTTAGTCTCAAACATCCTCCCGCAGTAAGGCTAATAGAAACCCAAACACATCGTTTTCCTTCGCGTGCAGGTTCACCTCATGCCAACGGCCCAGGAAGCAGAGGTGCAACACCATCACCATCACCATCACCTTTCCATCTACCATTCCATCTTAAATCCCCAAGAAGTAGTTCGGCTCCTGTATCTCGTCAAGTTTCACTTCCACGACCATCAAGAACTCCAGAATCTGATCTGCTAGCTTCCCTTTCACTCTCTTCCAAACCGATTATTACTACTCCTAAAAGTCCTGTTTTCGGATTAACTTCTTTCTTGCCTCAAACGAACCAGAATCCCGATGGTGAAAACGGATATGATGATGAAGATGACGATATGGAGGAAGAGAACGATACAGATTCAATGGATTGGACATCAACTGATTCCCGTTTCGTAAAACCATCATCATCATCATCATCTCATAAACGTACACAAAAGCAAAAACAAAAAACAAAGCCACCAACAAACGATAACATTTGGCTACGTCCTCAACGTTTTTTTGCTCCAGAAACCCCTACGGGTTTAGAAGGATTATTCGCAAATACAAAATTGGATGATGATACTGTTATGGAAGATGGTACTCGACAAAATGTTACTTGGGGCTTGTTTATGAGAAGACATTGGAGACAATGGTGGTGGATGTATGTATGTGTAATAGGTCCACTGGTTGTTGCGGTTTGGTTGAGAAGATTGGGGTACTTAAATATTTCCAGTCTCTTTACCAGAAGGATTGAAACTTCTATGGTGGATAGTTCACCAATATCAGTCATTGTTAAAGTTCCTACTAGTCCCAGTCTTAGTCCTAGTGTAAGTGTTAGTGATTATGTAGTTTAATTCATTTTTAGTTTACCACATCTCAAATTCTCCGATAGCACACACAAATAAACTTGTGCAAGAACCTTCTCTCGCTCTAAATCTGATTTGCCATTGATGTATATATTTTCAGGGAACAAAGGGGAAGACGAATTTTCAAAAATTGCAAGGGAAAGACGGTAACAATAAAGAGGCTAATAAGGTATGAGGTGAAAACAAAGTCGTCCTTCTTTGTATTTGCTAGAAGCGTTGAGCACCACAGTAAGAGACACTAAGCATGAAGGTAACCTTGTACTAGTACTTATTCAGTTTTTTTTTTGTGAATTCGTGTCATCAAAAGGATTTCCACAGGCGGTAAAAAAAACCCCATTAAACAGTGAATGCTCCCTAAGACACAAAAAGGAGAGATAATAATCTTGCACACACAAGATAACAAGAAAATATGACAAGAAAAAAAATATATGAGGTATAGGTTGCCGAAATAAACCAGCGGCAGTGAGGAGGATTTATACGCGAGCTAGTAATAACAAGCGGGATGGCGGAAGGGGTAGTAGGTGGTGGGAATCAAGGGTGGTAAATGCTGTAACTATCAAAAAATGGGCTCCAAAAACATCTAATATCTAGAGCCTTGGTATCCATACCCACCAGCCTGATGGTGCAGTGGGACGCCAGCATTATAGTTATTGTAGCCCATTCCTGCACCATATCCGATTTCGCCCATAGGAGGCTGAGGGCTTGGTCCCCGTGCTAAATCCGCATATCCACCAACAGTGTTAGTACCAGCGGTGAAGTCATGATCAGGGATAGGTTGCAAATTTGCTGTTCCATGGTTAGGATTGGCAGCATGACCATGGGCAGATGCAGAATGGAAGGATGAAGCATTTGAAGGTGCCCTCCTGTGTGCTGGTACGATCCCGTCATCCCTGTCATCGGTTGGTTGCCAGTCGATCGGTTGCAAACGCTCGTCAAATTTGGATGATCGGCCAAGCTTCCATTTCCTGAAGATTGTCCAGACAATAGCAATGCCACCAATGCATGAAGCGATAATAATAATAACCATGAGGGTCATACTCTTTGTTCGAGCGGCGCCAGTGACCTCAGGGAAGGCTGATGCTGTGGAAGCCGCATTCTGCGTGGCAGTTCGGGTGACGGTAGACTTGGGCGGGACAGAAGCGGCTAAGGTATTCGCTGTATCCGAGGTCTGTGGGGGAGGAGTAGGGGTGGAGGTAGTGGAAGTGGAAGTGGTCTCGCTGGACGTGGTACTCGTTTCTGTTGTCGTCGTCAAAGTACCAGAGGAGGTGTTGGATCCTGTGATGCCCTAAAATATGAAATAAATAAATGATAAAATTGGTAGTGTTATAAAGGCACTTACCCCGATAATGCCGCCAAGCAGACCACCGGTGGTGCTAGTAGTGGCAGAAGTTGCTGTAGTGGTACCAGAAGTAGCGCTTGTAACCGTTGTTGATGTAGTAACAGTACTTCCAGCCGCCGACGTCGCCGAGGAAGTGGCTGGAGGGATGGATGCAGTATTGGAGCCTTGTTGATCTGCTGGGTCGTCTGCGGCACCAATGGGGGGGAACTGGGGAGCCCTCTTCTTTATGAATCTCTTCAAATTGACATGGTCCCTGCGAACTGGTTGAAACTCGCCCGCATGGACGGCCGAGACAGTGAGAGCGAGAGCGAGATAGGCGAACAGCAGGCGCATTGCGTAAGCTGAGTGGACGAGTTGGGCGTTGAAAAGAGAGTGTCTATAGCGTCGAGGACCAGCCAAGCGTGAGGTAGTCGTGGAACAAGGACAAGTGATGGCCCGTCTTTCATCAGCCACCAAAGCAACACAAACCACGCGGTTACTCACGGTTTAACGTTCAATCACGACAGTCGCAACACTCAAAGTCTTCTAAATCACCGTTGGTGTTCAGCCTCTTCACCTCCATTGTCAAGGGGACTTGCTCGTTTCCCACGCTCTCCATTCATATCAGAATTGTGAAAAAACTAGCTGTGCTAACAACATCCGTAAAGAAAAAATAGTCCGGACAAAATTTAAAATAGGAGTCCTTGACAGGAGAAAGAAAACATAATGTTCGTCACTTTGGGGTATCCTACGACCTCAGTCATGGCTCCTCAACGACCAATTATCCAAAGGCACAGAAGATGGTGTCACAAAGTCGTTGGCGGACATTCCCGGCCATTGTGGGTTGAAAAGAACCTCGAGTGTATACTGTCCAGCGGGTAAACTGACCATTAAAACGCTTACTCCAGGATTCGGTTGGTCCGCGGCTGGGGGTGTTACGTCCGACGAGAATCGCACTGCATCTTGCCTGCTAAACGAAGCGCCTGCAGGTGCATTCAACATCGAAACCCTCATCTCCTTTCCGTTGAGGGTCAATGTGGCTGACGTTCCATCGGGCACCACAGTTGCATTAGTGTGCATGAGCCAATCGACACTTTGCGACGCGTTTATCTCATCCCGTAATAGAACTTGTCGGCGACCATTGATGAGTCGGATACCGCGCTTGACACTTTGGCTATCAAATCGAGACAAATCAGTCATTTAAACAAACAAAAACAGCGGGGAGTACTCACGCATCATTGTATGCGCTCGACATATCCGCTGTGAAGAAAGCGGTAGAATCATTGGGAACCTCAAACACAGTGCTAGATCCTTGGGTAGTTCCAGATGAATCATGTTTTATGGTAGGAGCAGCATCAACACGCTGGTTCGCACGTCCAATTAAGATTGTGTTCTGGCCTTCGGTCATCTTCCTGTAGTATTTCCATCTGTCTGCATCCTGAGCACCACCATTGAAGTAGTTGGGAGAGTTGTAGTCAGCAGAACCAAATTCACCCGCCCAACGTTCACCCAGTGCATCAATCACAAAGTCACCAGCGTCGAGATCATTGTGCGTTTGGTGGTTGTCGTTACGACCGGCCTTCATGGCGACGAACAGCGCATCACGGTCTGTCCAACTACTACGCATGGACGCCCACTGTTCATTTGCATTGTCGAAGAAGTGATCCAAATTGAGACCATCCCAAAAAGCGCCAGAAACACTAGGATTATACCAGAACATGCTCCATGGTTCAGCCGCGTCATGTTGGTCACGCTGGTGCAAGACGAATGTAGGTTGTTGGAATAGATCGCCATAAAGGAACATAGCGTTGGCGGTAGAAGAGAATTTGTTGGGACCGTGGTCACCGTAATCAAAGAGTGATCCCGGACCATTGACATACATATGGTACAAACCAGTCTGCCAGAAGTTGCTATTGGCGTCAAGGACGCCATGATGAGATCCAGTGGCAGTCAAGAGGGCCGAAACCATCTCAGCATGACCGGTGACACCAAAGTACCAGTAGTTGGGTGTTTCAGCCCATGAGCCGTCATCTCTGACGGCATTAGCACAGTGTGCTTTGGCATTGTCGAGAGTGTGGCCAAGAAGCTGGCTCGCAACATTTGTGGTGTCATCCCCAAGAATGGCAAGAGCACCAACAGTAAGACCGCTATTACAGACACAGTTCCAGTTGCCTGTAATGTCACCAGCCCACCAACCGAACGTGGCACTGCCGGTAAATACGGAAAGGCCAGGTGTCAAGCCATATCGGATGAGCGTATCCCTAATGATGGCCTTTTGCTCGTTTGTCCAGACATCATACATCCAGTCATAAGCAATTCCAAAGGCTGCGGAGAATTCGGCAGTATCAAGGAAATGGCCATTGTTCCATCGATCATTTTCATCATTGCCGAATGGGCCAGCATTACCTGCAGCATTCTGTTTTTTTTTTTTGTGTTGTCAGATACACAATTTAATGAACGCGCATAGAAAAGAGGTACCTGAATTTCAGACCAAGTGCGGTCAACCCAACGAGTGTCACGGGTGATGCGGTAAACATATGCAAAGGCCTTGATTCTCATCTTGATTTCGCGAGCAATATCCAAGATACCACTGGGACCGTCCATAAAGTAAGCAACAGGTGGCTTGCTGAAATAGTCGGTGGCATTCTGGAAGATGGTGGCATTCCACTCTGAAAGGTAGGGGTCTGCGGCGATGCGTTCAGCAAGTACATCCCACTTATACTGTGGTGCGAATAAACGGGGTCGATCCTCTCGAACCTGAGTTGGGCTTGGATTTGTAGGTCTAAACGGGTCTTGTGGCCATGCCAGATTACTGGAAGCACTGAAAGTGGGGGTGGAAAAGGCAGCTGCGGTCTGAGGTTGGGATTGTTAGCATAATCGAATTACAATAAGACAAAATGAACCCACGGTGGAGGGATAGAGAGGTTGCATGTGTCTGCTGTCGGTCGCGGTGGCAAACACATTTTCTGATAAATCAATGCTAGATCCAGGGGAGTTGTTACCACCAGGGCCATTGGTTGAACCACCGTTGGCAGAACCACTATTGGTGTTGTTAGAATTGTTGTTGTTAGATGCTCGGCTACCAAGGACGCCACCAAGGACGGCAGCGACTATGACAACGATGAGGACGGGGACACCAATTTTGATCCAGTTGCTGGTGCGCTTCTTCGCGGCTGACTGAGGGGCAATGAAACCTGTAGATTCGGCGTAGTAGGGGTCGCCTGCGCCATACGGCTGGTTGGAAGAGTTGTTTACGGCGTTGTAGTTGGCCGCCATGTTGGCAAGCGCTAAATATCAGGAATGACTTTTCGAAAAGGATATGTTAATGAGAGACTAGACGGCCAAGCCAAGGATATAAACTTGAGGTGAGAACAAGAAGGTGAGATGAGAAAAAGGTGACTACACGCCGACTGTTGGCATGTAACAGGTGTCACGCGGTTCCCAGCTCAACAGCGTGACACGAATAGCGGTGAAGGATCGAGTAAGATCTACTAATAAACAGGTGAATCTCTTGGTCATGAACACTGCCACGCCGGGTCTACACTCCACTGGAATAAGTGTGCTGGTGCCACCCGGACCCACAATCGAACGTCTATAATTGCAGTGTTACGCTTAGCCGGTAGTCGTCCGGGCATTGCCCCTCGAGATCCCCAGTATCCGCTCCTTCGTCTACTGTTGTTCCGAAAGCGTCCCTGTCTTCGGTTCCCTTAAATACCCCCAATTCTCTGCAAACCCCCAACCACCTTTGGACTACCATGACTGAGTACGACTTCTCCCCTGAGGCTTACGAACGCTTCCTTCACACCCAAAACCGTGTTGCCAACTGGGTTCAGCACACTGAACAACATAGGCCAGTCTTTGAGGCAGCAGTTCCTGGTGCCCCAGGTGTAACCCCAACACCTCGTCGTCGTTCTCCTCCACCCGAGCGATATCTCTCGCCCCATAGGCCCTCACCTCATGTATACCGTCGTGGACCTGGATCCTCTTCGTCCGATGATTCCTATGTTCATGTTCCTTCTCCTCAGATGCACCGTGCTCGCCCTCCTCCACCTCCCATCTATGCTCCTCCACCTCCACCCGGTTTTGCGCCTTTCCCTGTCCAGCCATACCCTTCACCTGTGCCCTCTAGGCATGAACATCACCGCTCTCTTGGTTCTCGCCACAGGCAACACCGTTCTCAGTCTCAATCTTACTCTCGACGACCTCCTCCCCCTCCTTTGGTGACCCCTATTTATACATCACCCCCTGCTTCCCCATACTATCCTTCGCCAGGATATATTTACATGTCCCCTCCAATTTACCCTACACATCCAACCACTAGACCTGTCATTGTAAGTCGCACATCTTATCCTTACTCCACCCCTCATCATTCATGAACTCATTCACACCTTTTCTTGTTTTCTTTTTCTCGATATCTTTTCTATTATGCAGTATGTCTAAATCCACGTTGCACTTCGCATCTCCAGAATTACCGTGGACGAAATTCAATAGACCAAACCTTGTCTCCTCACAGTCGTAAAGCCCATTATCAATTGGAAAAACCTCCGGCACTATCTTCAACGTCAGAGTCCTCGTCATCAGAGTCCTCGTCATCAGAGTCCTCGTCATCAGATGGTTCTACATCCGCTCCCACCTCACCAGCCTCGTTGCCATATCCACATACTCCCGTTACACCTGGTACAACTGCAGGAACACGGGTCTTAAACTCCCGTTTCGGCGGATCTTATGCACCCCTACCACCCCCACCGCTAATGCAGCAGGATCAGAATCGCATTCACTCAAGTACAAGCATCCCTCCCATCTCGGGCTTTAGCCGCGGTCTCCAGCAAAGTCCTCAATCTCATCCCCCTCAGGGTCAAAACATACACCACACATCCCATCCTTCTTTTCATTTTCAAAGGAATTATGCTTCGGGTTCCCATCCGCAGACTACATCACCCCTTTTGGATGATCAAAATGAACATTATGATTATGGTTATAACCACAATTACGAAACTCGTCAACCTAATGGAAAGCGAGATTACAATCCGGCTCGACCGAATGGTGGTGACATTACCATCTGCGTCCCCAAACCTCGGTATGGATATATTCCGGTAAATCCAGCCCCCGATATCAGTAATCCGAATCAATTCGGAATACCTGATGCTGAACCGAGATATGGAACTGGAAATGGATATATGACTCCAAAAACTCCTATTTCTACATCTAAACCATCACGCTTACGCTCTATCTCAAGGATATTGAGCCCAAAGACAACTCGTGCATCAGTGCGTGCTTAGGATTCCCCTTTGTGTTTACGTTACCTACTCCACCCCTTGGTCACACAATCTAATCTGGTTTGAATTTATTATTACATCCTGGCGAACACGTTCCTTCTGTCGGATTCAACGGGGTTCTAACCGATTTCGTTGTCTCTTCGGTCCGACACTGTCGTATATCTTGATATTTATCTTGGAGAGCAGGTCTTCAGAAACGTAACGAGATGAACCGATTTATGCTCGCCACCGACAGGGAAACGGAGAGGAACAGTATCAATTAGAAAATGGGGAACGGGCATATGTGATATTGCATTCACTACATACATGCTGCGGGCGTATAGGATGTGTCACATTGTTATTAGTATTGGTATCCGGGTACAGGGGACAAGGTCAATGGCCACGTTTTTTACTCGAAGTTTCCAGCATCAAGGGCTCATGGTCTCTTGTGAGACCGAAACGGAACAACAACATACACGAATCGAGCTCCCATGAGAACTTTGAAGTAGTTGGGAAGATTTGATTAACAAAACTAAACGGCGGAGATGAGTATTATGAAATCAACAAAAATACGATATGGTTGGAAGACGGTTTTAATTTCCCATGTCAAATCCCTTTCTCTTTACATCTACACTATCATACCCATTTGAATTTGTGAAGCTTTGATCCCAAGGTTCGAAGTTAATCTGATGGTACAACTTTCAAACAGCTCTCTTGGAAGAAGTAATTCAACCCAAATATATTTGGAAAAGTGAAAGAACTGTGACGAGCGTCCGTTGTCTATTGTAATTTCGTATATGGCTTCATTTGGTTGCAGGAAGCTGATGGGATGCTTCATTGATTTCTCATATCATGGGCTTTAACTCATTGATGGAAGAGATATGAACGCTTCAACAATTAAACAACGAATGAGCTATGTCGAGGGTAGTTGTGAATTGATTCTGTTTTTTTTTTGTCCCTACTTCTGTTTCTGTTCTTTTGTTCTTTTGTTCTGGTGTTGTGCTAATCTTGTTCTATCAATCTTCTTATAGGCACTATTCCTCTTTTTCCTTTATGTGTCTTTGTTCTTGATTTGGACTTCTATGTGCTCCGTACTTACTCCCGCAATTATAATTGTAGCATAATACTAGGTTTCGGTAATTCCGTTATGCTAAGTTGGACTCCTAGCATATAATTACACTACTCTGTATTATTGTACTGAACACAAATTATGGAAATTGAATAACCTTGTACAACTCCGTTGAAATAGGGAGTAATCAATTAATATTACTCTCGTGCTCCTGTACAGTAATAATACTTACTACATCAGAAGCTGGCATTATGGTAACAGAGCAAGTGAGTTCCTATCCGAATCCTGGCGGATATGTACTTAGTACATTTGTAATTGAAATCCTCTATGTAAGTACGTTTACGGTTTTGAAACGGTCACTACGCCGCCAAAAAAAAACTTTTCATCGCCGACCTTACCGTCCGCGTCATTCCAGGGATGACGGTACAAGTTTCAATATGACGCTTTAAAATCCGAAGCAAACTTGTTCAGGCTGGGCGAAGAGATACTAGAGATATTGGGGCTTAAGCACCAAGCAATGACGATACCAGATGGTATCTATTACCTTACAGGTCACACTTATGGTCGGTAAAGCAAACCGTCAAACCAGGGAACAGTTACTAGTGACATAGCAATGATTCAATTTTGTTGTCTAGTACTCAAGCAGTAATCGTACTCGTCCGTAGATAGCGCTACGTTAACGGTCTGCTGACTTGGAGCACTTGACGCCGCTGGGTGTATTCTATATGTCGATTATCGCATTTGTTGCTGCGCTCCGAGTGAGTGGTACTTATAAACACACCACAATTGTCATGGATATATCTGATACCACCAAGGTAACCGTATATGCCAAGTCAAAAAGGAAAAGAGAAAATACGCCTAGACTAATTTAAGGTGTTGAAACTAATATTATTAGAAACTCAAATGATGAATTTTCCTAACTACTACCCAACGGCACTCCACTTCCAAAAGTGAAGTGAAGTGAATTTAAATGTAGTAAAAGTAAAACAGTGACAAAATAAATCAAGCATCTCTCCTTTTGTATACCCAAAGTCTACCTCTAGTTCCAAGCACAACAATAAGTCTACCTTCCATACCCATAGCCGCAGCTTGTAATCTCACATTAGACTGCGGAACAAGCTCAGAGTTCTCTCCGACACCTTCGGACTCGTTTCTTTCTATTTCCTTCTGTTTACCTTTACCTCGAGGCCCACCTACATTATCGACAATAGGACTATTCATATCAACGTCCATTGCATCATTTTCATCATCATCCCACACGGAGTTTGCAAGTGTGGCATTAGGATTAGAGTTCACCAGAGGTAACTCGTATTCCAGATCCTCCTCAGTAAGTGGGACTTTCAATGGCCAACCTATCATCGGAGGTGTAGAATCAACCTCCGTAACCCCACAGTTCCACTCCGAAATTCCTTTGAGCACCGACTCTGGTTCTGAAAATATATTATCGAGGGTAATATCATCATTTGCCGGGTTGATAGACGCTGGAGTGGGACCTTCGTTGAAAATGGAAAGAGAGGTATTATTAGTAACCAGTTCAACAGGTTGAGTCTTCTTTGGAGTTGGAGAGGATGTGTTATCTAGTGGGATAAGTGGCGGTTTTTTTGTTGGAAGGTTGGGCAGGTGGATAAGCGTCACAATACCCGCATATTTCTGGATACTTCCATTTCGTTTTATTTCGAGATAGTCCTTTTCATCGGGTGGAAACGCCGACGAAGATCGGATTGTTGATGGTTGAGTACGATCAGATGTATTGTCTGGAAGAGGTGGTATTGATGACATATCATCATCGTCAATAGGAGGCGTTGTTGAAGGAGTGGATTGATCCTCATCTGTTGTTGCACCTTTGTGTATTCGTCGACCTTTACTTTTCCCCTTTTTTATTCTATTTTTGCCTGTATCAGCTGCATTACTAGCTTCCCATCCATTCCCATTTTCGCTGGAAATACCAGTAGTACTTTTGTCATTGCTTGGGACCTTCTTATCCCTGGGAAAAAAAGGTAGTCCAGCAGGTGAGGTGTAGAGGGCAATGGGCTCGTGATTCGGTGATTGATAAATATTGACAGAGGGTGAGATCCCTTGAATAGTGACGTCAGGGAAGGCACCAGCAGCCACCACGTTAAATGAAGCTAGAATGACGTGCTCATTTTAGAGAATGCTGTCGTGTCATACAACGTAGCAAAAGAACTGACCACTCTCTTCATAATCCTACGTTCGCACACCTAAGTCAATAACAATAAAAAACGCTTGTAGACATGTAATATGCTCACAGAAGCACAACCGCGAAGAAGTATTTGAGGCGGTTTACCTTCTTGTTTCCTTATCCAATACTCTCTGGGGAAGAATCGTTGTAGAGATAGCCATTTCCAGACCACAATTTCCCCAGGGACTAGGTGTGTGTCCTTGTTATCTACATCGTTGGGTTCATTGCGCAAGATCGCAGATGGACAATGTGACATTAAAACCTCTGCGGTAAGCCATTTCACACTAAGAACGCGTGAACGATGGATTCGGCTACTACTAAAAAGAGGTTTATCTGCTCTTGTTATTTGTGCCGCATTGTGTGGTTGCACATGCCAAATTTTCACACATCGGTCAATCTGTAGGAAACATTAGTGAACGATACAATATTATGCTAACGCTGGAACAAACGTACTCCACAAGTAGCAATAATAGGATGAGTTGGATGAAAATCCTATGCAAAAGTCAAGCTTTGATTAGAATTTTGATTATAAATATAGCGTGAACTCACAGCATGCAGAACTGCGCCTAGGTGTCCACCTGACCTTTGACCCATTAGCACCATAACACACCGACCTATTCCCTGGCCTTCTGGTTCATTCATGTAGAGACCATGGGGAGCACCAGCTCTGCTAGGGAACATTCCGGGAGGCCAATGAGGGTTTACAGCGGGATCTCTATGTCCTTGGTGGGGTGTCAACTGGAGATCGTAGATTCTAACTGTTGTATCTCTAGAGGTGCTACAAAATATATGAGGTGTGGTAGGATGCACGGCAATATGAGTGATGGCCTACGAACCATGTCAAACCAATGCCATTCAAATAAATAAAGAGGACCTACCCCACCATGGCCACGTAAATAGCTTGAGACGCCTCGGCGGAGGGGATTGTAAATCCATAAGATCGAACCTCTGGAAAGCACTAGCAAAGGTTCGTCGATTGCACTGGGAGATAGTACCCAAGCGACATTTACAGTGTCAGTATGAATTCTTTGGGTATCAGGAATCTACAGGTTGTTAGTCAATGTGTCACGCAAGATAAAAAGGCATATTACCTCTGGAATTTTGAGAACCACATTTCTGACCTTCCTCCTGAGCCATACAATGAAGACACTGGTATCAGCGCCAATAGCAATAGCATCAGCAAACTTTGACACGACAGCCTTCCATTTAGTTATGTTTTGCTGGGTGGCGTGTTCACCATTCCACAATTTCTGCAGAGATTCCTGAGTCCAAGGAAAGAATGCATGTGTTCGTAATGCTTCCTCTTTTTTGTTTTCTCCTAGCTATGATTTAGATTAATAAGTAGAATGGGGAATGAAGAATTCACGCTGACTATGAGGTTTTTGTCCTGAATGAATGGGTGATGTTGGTCAGATCTGCTGTACCACGGTTCCTGATAGGTTCTTGATTGTATCTCGTTGTCAATGTCCATTTGTGTCCAAGTGGAAGAAAGAGTACATTGATACGCTCAAAGCAATAAAGCAAAGCAAAGCAGGAATGACGGCAGAGTAACCCAAACCCTAGAACAGGGTCCTGTAACGAGCAGCCAATCACATCACATGGAATCCGAGCCCGTCCACTCCGCTCAACGCAGCGCAAACTGGACTACATTCTCTGCCATGGCTGACTCCACTGACCACGACTCCCACACAACACACTTCGAGCCAAAGGAAGTCCTCCCATACGCGACACGGGTTGGTCTCCAAGCTGCCGCCGTTGGTACCTTCGTCAGCACCCTCCAGAATGCTCTGGGTAGCCATTCGTCCGGTGCTATGGGCTTCCTGACACGGACGGGAGGAACTATTGGATTCTTCGGTGCGCTTATATCATATTCTCTTAATATTGCATGAATATACTGACTTCTGGTTCTCTAGGTGCTATGGGTGCAACCTTTGCTGCCACCGAAGCGATTGTCGCCAACCAACGACAGAAAAACGACGCTGTCAACGGTGCCGCCGGTGCATGCGCTGCAGGCTTCCTTGCCGGAGTTCGTGGTATGTATTTCTCATCCTTTTCAATCTTCATATAGTCTTATGTCAAATTCAACAGCTAAATCTCTGCCCATGGCTGTCGGTGGTTGTGTTGTTCTCGGTGCCGCCATGGGTACATTCGATTACTCTGGACAACTAGCAGGAGAGTCGGGCTTCAGTCTACAAGAAAAACGGAAGAAGTTCTTCAAACCCGGAACACCAATTCCAGGCTCAGAATGAGGTGCCAGCATGCCCACTATGAATAGAAAATAGATATGCTTCATCCTAGCTCCTTCGTTTGACAACAAATATTTTTTATCAATTGGCGGTGAGATATGAGAAGCTGTGCAGAATCATATTAAAGGTAATTTATGATATATAATTAAGAATTCGAGATGATAAGGTCGCAATAATGGATTGTAAGTAGTAAAAATCTAAAATGTACACCAGTCATTTCCATGTGTAGTCAATTGTCAGTGGACTCCAGCAACAAATCATAACGACGTTGAACCTCTTCGTGATGTAGGGTATAAAATTCGTCCCAAGTACCTGCCGTCTTGCACTGAATCTGTATCAGGAGGTAAATAAAGGATTTTTCTGGACAGCAAGAATCTGGCATACCTTAGCAGTTAACTTTCCCCAAACTTCTTCTTCTGGTTCGTTACCTTCATCCCCACCTTCAAATGCAAAGAAACGAACGACGGTTGTGATGTCGTCTTCTAAATCTTGTGCACGCCTGGCCTCTCCATCTGCTTGAATGGTAGTGCTACCAGTTGTTTGTATAGGTGGATCTACATCCATGTGCGAAGGGGAAGTTGCATTATTTTGTCTTTGACTGGCCAAGTTTTCTTCCTTTGGTCGTTGTTGTTGCTTATCCTCCCAACGACTCTTCTCCTTGCGATGTGCGATACCACCTCGTTTCTTAGCCTCTTCAAATTTGTCACGGAATGTACCTGTCAGAAACATTGACCAAGAACCTTCTGTGTGGTGTGGTAGCTGAAAGAATACGTCTATTAATAAGTACCTTCTTGATTGAAAAAGAGTGCTCACTTTTTTATGGATAGCTTTAGCACAAGCACCGAGCCCCAGATACGGGTCGCGTTTATACAGTATAAACACATACTTTTCTACCCACTCTTTTTCAGCCGGTGTATATAAGAATCCCGCCCTGTTTCTTTCCCAGCCTTTCTTAGGCTCTGATGGGGGTGTTGGGGTGAGGTCCCTTGGATAGTACCCATTTGACCCAACTTGAGCCATGGCCGCCGAATTTTGGCTGGCTTTGGATGAAGATGCATTTACATTCTCGGCTTGCAATCCACGGGTAGGTGTCTTTGTCTTTTTTTCAGTTATTTTTTCATCTCTGACTTGTGTTTTAGTTTTTGGTGTTGGTATTGGCGTTGCAGATACACTTTTCGAAGGTGTGTTGCTGGATCGCTTAGGAGGGGGGGGATTTGGCGTTTGAGGCACAGCGATATATTCCTTTTCCAATGCTTTCTGCTCTCTTCGTTCCTTAGCTTTTGCATTTTTGCGCAATCTCCTCTCTTCTTCTTTTTGGGTACTTTGCTTTCGTTTGAATAGATAATTTTCAATGTCAGTAGGCATTGATCCTCGCTGCAACGCATCGTGTACGAAGTGAGAGGTAACTGCAGGAATGTGTTCCCCTGCTGCAGTGTTGACGAGATTATTGAAGTCTGCCGAGTGGCTGTAAAGAACCGCGTAGTGTGCTAGTTTCATATCGGACGTTATGTGACCACCGCCTCTCTAATAATAAATCTAAGAAGTTATACGATCTGGAGGGGAGAACCTGACGTACCTTGATCGCTTTAACTACTGTCTGGCGGTCCTTGGAATACACTTGCACATAAAATTTTAATGGATCCCCTTCCGCATTCGTAAACAGTGCTCCAATGGACGCATCAGTGGAGCTCGAAATTAGTGGTTGACCTTGATTCTGGTAAGGATTCCGTGTTGGAACAGGGCTATGTGCTTCCAACTCCCGTTTCGACTCTTTTTTGCGATTTCCATTTCCCACTTCCGCTTCGTCCGCTTCGTCCTTCTGCTTCTGCTTCTGCTTCTGTTTCTGCAATTTCTTCTTCTTTCTTGCAAGACTTGCCAGAGAAAGTTCTTCTTCATCATCATCTGTACCAAGTAAATCATTTATGGAATCATAAGCATCCTCACGATCAACCTTCCGATCTACACTCTTCCTATCCACACTTTTTCTATCCATACTCGGTCTCTTTCTCTTTCTCTTTATTGGACTCTGCAACAACATGGGTGACCGTGGTGGGCTCAAATCAAGTGTTCTTGCGTTCGTCATGTTTGCGTCCGACGAATGTTCTCGCACAGCACCTCCATTTCCAGAACCAGAGGCATTCAGAGGCTCCTGCATTGGCATCATGCCAGGAAGCATACCTGGCCATTGTCCCATGGCAGGGACTGTGCCATATGTTCTCATAATATCCATTAATGCCGTTGTGAAATTCTCCTGAAATTGAGGAGGGACATTTGCTGGCGCTGGAGGTGCGGATACTGGACCACCATTTTGTTGTTGCGCCCCAAACATGGCAAGCATCTGTGGGTAAAACGGCATCATCATGTTCATGTTCATATTGAAAGGAGCCATTCCAGCATTAGGCATCCCAATAGGAAGAGTCGCAGCACCCTGTAACGGTTGTTGCGAAAATGGAATTATAGGTTCTGTAAGAGATATAGAAGGTGTCGGGTGTGATTGAGATTCCGAGAAAACGGTGGGAGACATTGGGGCATTGGTATTCTCATTATCCGTCAATGCAGGTTTTGGGGTTCCTGAAGACACTGGTTTGCTGGAAGAAGATTTGCGTGTGTGTTTTTGTGGCCGATGAGAAGACGTGGAACTTTTGGGCCTAGGTATGGCAACCTCCACAGGAGTTCCACGAGGGGTAGGAAGCCTGCCTCTTTAGTATGGATAGGAAGTGTTAGTAGATGCATAAAGCGCAAAAAAAAACAAAGAAACAAAGATATCTAACAACTCACGTCGTAGGAGCTTCTTCTTCCCCTTCCACCGTTGGCTTGAGAATAGGTAATCCATCGTCTCTTGTCAAACAATTCCCCCAATTATCTTGAGCAAGCAACCCCTTATTTTCAGAAATACATTTTGCAACCCAAGAAGTGTTCAGCACGACTTTGTCCTGGTCATTTCCCCATTCACGTATGAACTCTTTCCCTTGCCATGTTTCCGGATCAACAATCACTACGTGCGCGTTTTTGGGGTCACTACAAATGGCTGCACCATGTTTCTAAGATTGCAAAGAGGATTTTAGAGAAAGAGTCTTTCAGGCTCATGAGCATCGTACCTTTAAGGTCCGAACAAGCTTCGGGCGCTGAAGTATGCCACCTGCCTCGACGAATATTTGGATCTGGGTACCATCAGGTTGATGAAACAACGGAGGGCCATCTGGCAGCTGAGTTGATGGTGGGAGTTCCGACATATTTTCAGTTCACAGTTCTGTAGACGTGCTTGATCGCGTGTGGCGCGCTTGGGGTCACGGGCTCTTGGTATTTGCTGATAGCCTTTATGTTCCACCCGTCAAGTCAGCCAACAAAAAAAGTGAAAGAATCAGGCGTATGTGGTTACGCGCATGTATCTCATGGTTAGTGCTAAATGGTTCCAGATAAATATGGTCTCTCACCAACTTGGACTACACGTGTCCCATCATCGATGGGGTTTCGATCGAATCCTAAAAACAGCTTTGCTAACTTGATTGCTTTTTCATTCCACCACAGGGCTTCGTATTCAAGCTCTCTCTTGTTTGAAAAACTTCATTGATCAAATTGGTCCTCTCAACTTGTTCCACAGGAAAATTCATTACGTCATATGGCACCAACACATCTCTTGGAACCCTGCTCACGCACTTAAAATAGATAAACTTATAGTTTCTCGTGCTAACCAATCAACTGGCATAAATGCACGGTGAATACACCTCAGATTTTGATCCTAGTTTCATGGACACACGTTCTGAATATTTCAGACAACAATACTCGCAAGAAAGGCCCAACCGATATTCCAAACGCATATGCAATTGACATAGTGTGCATATAATCATGGCATGATGGCAGATATAATTGAACACGACAGCGAAAAAAGAGTACAACACAAAGCCGTTTAACGGTAACTGTGAATAAGATGTATTAGACCCTCCGTATCGGTTTCCAAACGTCAATCCACAGTACCTCTTTTGCCTGCGAGCACGAGCACCATGACCACCGAACTTCTTGGGCTCCATCCGTCTGGGGTCGGCAATGAGGAGAGTTCGGTCATAGGCAACGAGCTTCTTCTTCAACTCCAGGGAGCTGTATGCATCGACATACTTGGCATAGTAAGCGACAAGGGCCTTGGCGATGGCCTGACGAATAGCATAGACCTGCGATGTGTGACCACCACCCTTCACGCGTACACGGATATCAAGAACAGAGAAGGCGTCCTCGCCAGCGACTAGGACGGGCTCGTAAACCTTGAGGCGGAGGATCTCAGGCTGAACGAGTTGGATGGGAGAACCATTGATGCGAATGAGGCCACGTCCCTCTTTGGCGTGGGCGACCGCCGTGGCAGTCTATAACACATATCCGGACACAGGTCAATCTCGTCGTTTCAAGCACATAGCACAACATCGCGACATGCCTTCTTTTTACCGAATGTCTGAACGGCCTTGGTTTGCGATGCCATTTTGTGGAAGCCGACTTTGGCGAGCTAATGACTATCAGATCTCTGTTATACATTCAGCATGGCGATTACGCACCTTGTTCTTGAGGTCGTCGAGGCCGGCGTCGATAATAGTCCAGTAAGGGTAAGAAATCGGTGGCTTGAGACAGCTAGGTAGTTTCTGCGGAGAGTGCCGGACATCTGACTAAGCATTGCTCTTTCCCGAACTTGGGCCTTTTCCGGTTCGGGTATCCCGTTCTGAGCTGAAGCACGCGAGACGAACTTCGCTATGTTCGCCAGGCCTCTCGCAAGTGTATGTCACTTATGATCGTATATGTGGACTTACAACTCACGCAGCTCATAGTCGTCTCGTCTCTCTTCTCGTTCCCTTGTTAGCCCGTCGCGGACACCGTTGGCGCGTCTCTCCACCACGACCAAAGCCATTGAGTCATCATCAATTGCTCAAGGTAGTCCTTACATATTGCCTCACTCCCAAAGCTCACACTTCTTAGTAACTCCCGTTGCTCACCCAATCATCCTTTCCCTCACCACTCCTCTCTATCATAAACCTTCCGATCCAAACCACGAGCAGCATGTCGTCGCTCTCGACCCCACCGTCTTCAACCACCCCATTCGACGCGATATCCTCCATCTCTGTGTAACACATTACCGAGACTCTCTCCGCCAAGGTTCTGCCAGCACAAAGACACGTGGTGAAGTCGCTGGTTCAGGCCGTAAAGTCCGTCCCCAAAAAGGTTCCGGTAAAGCTCGCCTGGGTGATGCTCAATCCCCTATGCTGGTCGGTGGTGGTATTGCTTTCGGTCCTAAACCTCGAGACTTCAGTACCAAGCTACCTAGGAAAGTTATACAAATGGGCTTGCGTGTAGCACTGAGCGCAAAGATGCGCGAGAACAGGCTGGGTGTTATGACTGGTATGGACTGGCCCAGTGCGAAGACAGGGCCTCTGTCGAAGAAGATTGATGAACTCGGACTGCGCAAGACCCTCTTCATTACCGGAGAAGAAACTACACCTGTTGGGCTAAAGAGAGCTCTCGCCAATATTCCCTCCGTCGAGTTGGTACCTGCCAAAGATGTGAACGTTTATGAAATACTCCAATGGCAACAAGTTGTTCTAGACGTCAAGGCCGTGGACTACTTTGAACAGACTCTTAAGAAGGATGTTCCTTTGCTCCCCTTGCCTCTCCTGGAGACAACAATCTCTGCTTAGTTTACTTTAATCACTGTTGGGTATTTATCGTTAATGACAGCACTATTAGATGTAGGTCGTGTCAGGATTCCGCTTCGTCCTATCTTTGATTATAGCAGGAATCTCCTCTCCGCCCTCAGCCTCGATGTCTCTCCAAATACTCCATTGCTTGTTGCTGTATGTGACCTCAATACCTTGTTCGACATTCGCCCTAATAACTACTTCCCCTTCCATATTGTCCACACTATTGGAAGCCAAAGGTAGTTGGATTTTGAGTCTTTCATTTCGCAATTCGGTAGGAATGATCTCCATCAAGTTCATTTCCTGCCATTTCAATGTTGTATAACACACCATGAGTGACCTGAACGGAATGAATTTGTTGAAATTTAAACGCCGAATCATCAGATTGTCCACAAACTCGATGTCCACAAGTTTTGTGAATGGGCTAGAACGTTGGGGGAAGATGTCCGGAGTCCAACTCCATGAATGCCGTAGCCTGACATTTTGCAAAAGAGAGGTAGGTTTATTCCATGCTTCCACTGTGTGCGGGTGGAAGTGACCCAAGTCTTCGAACTGGGAAAAGTAATTCTGGTTTGAGATGTCCAGGATCTTGACGTTGGGGAGGTAAAGGATGGGTAACAGGCAAGAACATTTGTGAAGTACATGTCCAGGGAGGATGACAGATAAGTACTGTACCGATGGGATAGCAACCAGGTTTTCTACATTGAAATTATGGATACTTGTCGCATAGTCAAGGTCAAATTCCGTATGCTTGTTGTGTACGAGGAATAGTGTCGTAAGATTTGGCAGGTTTTGGAACAATTGACGATACTCAGCGGTGCTGAATGCAAAATCCTGGAGATGCAGGGTTGATAGAGATGATAATGTGTTGGGTAAAGCAAAAGAGAAATGGGCTATACTGGAAATGTACTTCAGATTTGGAGCAAATGGGAAGAGTGGGGAGAAGTTTGGCATCAATGTTTTTTGACTGTGTACCGCTGAGGTATCGATCCTGATTGTTGTGAGTTTATTAGCAATCTGCCCTCCTAGGTTCGCAAGTAAGGTCCTGAGCTCGATGACATTGTTGATCTTGAGAAAGAGGGTCCGGATGCGGTGGATATGTCCCACAATGGCTATTTGCTGCAACATAACCTGGTATGCTTGATTTTCGTCCTTCGACCATCTCCTATCATGATGGGTGTCGTAGAATAAGTCAAAGGGTTGATCCGTCGACTTCTCTAGATATGTTCGAGGGTTATAAGTGTCTTGAGGGGTGAAGACTACAGAGGTCCAGAGGGAAGATATGCCAATGAAGACATGTCTCCAATATTGGCAAACCCCGGAGCAAGTCACTAAGTGCTTCCCGGCATCTGAACTTTCACTTTGTCCATGTTGATCCCATTTGAGATGAGAATAGATCTCAAGTAGAATATCTGCAGGAAGCTCCTGTGCAATCATATTCATATTATCTTGTCGATGTGGATTACTACCATATATCTAACAAGGGTGATTGACCAAGTAAACTTACCTGAGTCTTGCCTGAACCACACTGCAGAATAAGTAACGGGTCGGGAGCTTTTGATCTTGAAGCGATTATTTCTCTATCACTTGCGACCGAAATGTTACACAAAAAGGTTGATACATACGCCCCCCGTATAACATAACCATAACGGCTGTCTTCTATACTGGGAATAGCGCCATCAAACCGACTAGGTCAGACCAAAATTAGATCAGCTTTCTAAAATGCAACCTGCACCATCACCATCAGCAAGTCGCGGAGATGCTGTCGTACAACCTGCATATTTCACGTCTGCTCTTTATGTGGACGCTGTCCGAAAGGATATGGAGAATCTAGTCCGGCTGTATAAATCACGCTATTGCCAACTGGAATTTCCCATTACCCCTTTTGCATTATTCAAAGAGTTGTGGTGTTCTCAAGGCTGGAATTGGCTACATTTCAAAATCTTCAATAATCGATCCCGTGAAACGTTCTTGCTAGTTACCATGAGACTTTTTCTTGGTTAGTTTTGCGTCACTCTTCAATTGCTTCTCTATTTACTCAATGTGATTTATAAGAACATCTAACCGATGAGGATATTTTGACTCGAGTAGTAGGGCTTTTCTGTGCATATACCTTCTACGAAATCCAACCGTCGGCATCCGCGCCTCATCTATGGCGAATCAATCATATTCCTATTCCTTTAGGTGAGTCATCGTCACTAATAACAGTCTAATTGATCGTGAACAAGAGGGATAGATCATTTCACCGAATTGACTTCTCTCGTGGATAAATTGGTAACTCCGGATCTCATACCATTACATCAATACGTGCTTCACCTATCATCATTGCTAGTCAGGAACAACATATTTTATATCCTTCCTTCATCTCAACTAGGGGCAGAAAATCCCAGAGAGCTTCCACGGGAGATTGTCGTAAATCAAGCAACACCAACTATCGCACCGGAATCATCAGGCTCTAAAAAGAAGGGACGCCCATCAAACCGCGATAAAGCCAAAAAGGCCCGGGCTGCCCTCGCAGGATTGGACCAATGGCTTTGCAATTCATCCAATTCTTTAAATATTCCTATTTTTCCATTACAGGAGGACGAATTCGTTCGCTATCAGGCGGATAAAACAGCATTGCTTTCGGCGCTGGGAAACTCAGGGCAAGAGTCAATCGTACGAAATGCGAATGTTATTATACTAGAGCGTTTGCGACAAGCCCAGGCAATCCAAGAGGAAGAGTCTGACGGGACTCAGCGATTTGCAGGTTTGGAACGGGTAGAACTGGCGGTGTCCGAGATTACCAGAGCCGATGGACCAGGGGTTCTTACGATGTTAACAAGCAGTCCCCCTTGACAATGTCTTAACTACCCTTTCTAACTAAACCAGAGCTTTAACTCATCGGTGTCCTGTTTGCTTTTCATTTTCTGCTTCTTATGTCCATACCTAAACCCACTAGCACTAATGATGAACTATAATGCGGGTTTTACTTCAAGTCCTTTTACATCAACAGCAGTATAGTTCAAAAGTCCTCAAACCACAACTCCAGACTGTGGATTTTAACCTGGCTCAGTGCGACCAAAAAAAAACCAAAACAATCTTGCAGAGTGCTGCGAGTAGTAACACACTGGTAAGTCCCTAGTACAAACCCCTTGACAGTTGAGATTATTGGTAAATTACATCGCAAACTAAAACGTTGTTGTGTGATAAAAACAGGTTGGCTCGGGTCGCTAAACTGTGTCAGAAAGTGAAAATAAATCTGGAGTCTTAGATTCTGTTACAGACAAGGTAAGTATGTAGTGTAGGCGGTTTCCGGTTCGAAAGCGGATATGTAAATATTTCGCAGTGTTCATTGCCGCCAGACCCTCACCTTAGGGCACCAATATTTTTTCCCAATTATCCTGAAGCGGACAATCAATCACTTACACAATCCTGACCCTCAACGAGATAGCAAGAACGATGCGGGTGGATCGTATCTCCACCGTCGAAGTGTTACAAATGTTGGGCGTTTAATTATAATGGGTGTAAGCATTATAACACTCTTGTGCGATGTCATCATGGTTCTGATTATTTATACAAATTATCGTACTGCCGGGTACCCGATGGTGGTACATTTCACAAGACAACGGCAATCTATGAACGGTGGTTTTTAACTTGGTGGAATCAATGCTTCTGCCAGTGGGCAGGTGAATAATACTTTAAAACTCGCGCCTTCCAATAACTATACGATAGATATTTAGGTTCCAGCTATGCCTGGTAATTGAGGACTTATTGACAAAGAAATACCACTGGAAGAATATTCTAAAGCTTTATACACCAACCCCGGAGAATGATTAGAGTTTGTTTTTAGTGATGAGTTCGACACTGACGGAAGGACATTTTATCCTGGAGAAGATCCATACCGGGAGGCAACACCCTCATTCTCTAGGTGAACAACATGGAATGGTATGATCCAGAGGCAGTTACCACCAAAGATGGAAACCTCGAGCTCACCTTTTCACATAAACGGACGCATCTTCCGTCATGAGGAACACGCCTCTTTTTTTTTTTTTTAAGGTAGGGGAAAAGTCACCGACTGACCGACTTGTGATTTGAACAATCACAAAGTGTGGGGTTCTCGCATAAGGAGGGACCCACTAAAACCCTGTAGGCATTTAAAACCCACTACCTGTGGGGGAGATACATACCTAGGGTACTATATCATTCCACCTTTCTCGACACTGCATCGGGAAAGTCCAAGTTGCTTTGGCAGGCGCCAGGAACACGCCTCTTCGGAAGATCGGCACCCGAAATTGATGTGCTCGAGACACAGGTAATTCAATATATGTATACCAAGAAAGAAATCGCACTGGTTAACTCTACATAAAGGTTACAGGAAACCCAAGGGCAGGGATAGTTTCGCAATCTGCTCAGTGGGTGGCAAGTTGGTTCTCTTATCAAACCCGTTTGAACACATACAAAGGAGCTGTACATCAAAAAGCAACCTCTGTTATTACGTCAACAAGTAAGTCTTGAGCCATTTGTCCTTTGCTATGATGGTTAATAAACTTTAATAAAGATCAAAGGTGCTACGAACTTTCATCAAATTCTTGCTTTTCTTAGCTATGGGTTCGAGTAAAAGCCTGGTCTTGGAGATGCAGTCAGTCTTTTCACTCACAACGCAGATATCTTCTTTGTTGATACTCTTCACCGCTCAGTATATCGCATGGTTGTCAGATAACAAGTTAGCCTGGATATTCCAGATCTGGGGGAGCAGCAGCTGATCCTCGAGTACAAATTTCGGCTAAACCAGTTCCCCAGGAACCTTTAGTATGTACGTCATCACTTTGCACCATTATGATCTGCTTAGTCGACTCCCCTTAGTATCTTCCTTACCAACCTGGGGTTATCGTGCAACTTTGATGTGTCGACTTTGAACATCTCATCTTCCCTACCAAAAATGAAAGTGGATTGGATTAGAGTATGTTAGTCTTCTAACGCAATAATGTTGGATGCGACCTCAAATATTTCCATAAAAAAAGCTTACATTGAACACTAAACCATTTTATAATGTAGCGTTCGGCTGATTTTACTTAATTCTTTCGACCAGGTATATTGAAGCGTACACTGCTTTTAATCTTACGACATGGGTTGATGATTATGGATAGCCTTTGCCCAAGAACTCATTCGTGACCGGTTATGAACAAGTCTAACGCGAGGAACTTGGCCGTCAAGTGGTGTGTTTTTTTTTGCATTGTGCTGTACTATTTTTTTTTTGCATCATTATACCACTTCCCATTCTTCCTCCATTCTATACCATTAGTACCACACTGTCTATATATATTACATCATAAAGATTATTGCAAGTTCGCTATTTATATATTCATTGTGCATATGCAGTTTGTTATTATTCCTATACACTTCTGTGAAGGGTTGATGTTAGTAGTGTATAAAGCTCCTGATATTTTATACCCCATTGTTTTTATTTTTCCACAACCGACGGATGAGCCATGGTTTTCTCGAATAGGGACAAAGAGTTGAACACAAGAGACAGAGACACACTATAATAAATAAACCAAGTGCCTGATGGGGTTATTAGCATGGCAAATCAATGCATCAGGTGCGTCAGGAGTGATTGTTCGTTCTTATTGTCAACTGTCGCATGAAAAGATGGGACGTGGACCAGGCTTTTTGTACGGCGACATGCAAGTGGACCTGGCGCTATAATAACTACGATGTTAAAAATCGAAAAGTATAGTCTGTGAGGATACAACTCCCTAGTAACTACCTCCGGAAATATAAATATTTGTTTGGTAGTTTTTGTGGAGTCTTTAGTAGGCCCTGCGTAAGACAGGTAGGGACTCTGTAGGTCAAGTTTCAGAGTATTTAGGAAGTGAAATTTTGTATAGCAGAAGGAGGGCCCGTTTAGCTGTAATATATTATATATGAACACCTGGGTCTATTCCGCTCCAATGAAGCCTTACCTGAAGATGCAGAGGAATATCCAAGTGACATATTCTGCTTGCCAATAGCGTATTAGCTGTTCGCTCCATACTTGGAAACAATCACTCCATCATCAGACCCATGTGGGGCGTTGACTCTGTGCTGGGAACAATCCAGTTCTCATCACGACCACCTCAATCCCCTCTCCCAGTCCCTCACCGACCACCACCATGTCTTCACCCCCCTATTCCATGGACTCTGGCCAGCGTTCCTACTTTGCCAGGAGCAATACGAACTCTGCAACCAGTCTTCTTCCGCCAAGTCAGGAACAAGATACACCCCGAAGGCAGTTCATTAGTCCCCATCCTTCGATCAACCGAGGATTCCAGCCAAGTTCTGCGAAACCAAGAAGTATGGCAACCCTTAGTAGTACCAGTGCCAATGTGAGTAGAGTTTCAGTGTCCTGGGGTGATCAAACCTCAAACTACCCCTTGATTTCAATTCGGTGTGCTTAATGATTAATCTTAATAAACAGCGGGCTAGCGGTCGTTACAACTTACCAGTAGGTTCATTGGGTGGTAAGACAAACAATATCACACATTCTATCTCGGACAAGGTACGATTTATTCGTTAATGTAAGTACGTTAATGATTGAATTTCCGGTATAGTATTCTTTGGCACCCGATCCCTATGCCTGGGGGTCCAATATCTCTCTAGTCAACCCGAACCAGATGATTATCTACACAACCCTGACCCTCGGCGAGACAGAAAGAGTGATCAAGGCGACACAGTGTTTACATACAGAGGACTGACGAATGTGGGCTGTTTATTGCTACTGGGTGTAGGACTCCTTGCCCTTTTGTGCGTATCTTGCCCCATGCAGTATTACTCCGAGGTATTTAATATATGCCCACACATACAGTGCTGGATACCCCATGATATCGCATTTCACCGCCACACAACAGTCGATGAATGGCGGTTTTAACTTTGGTGGGATTAATGCATCCGGACAAGTAAGTAATCCATTAAAACAATTGGTGTTCAAAAACTAGAACCAATGGTATCTAGGTTCCTGATATGCCTGGTAATTGGGGACTCATTGACAAAGAAACGCCGAGGGAAGCGTACTCTAAACCTTCTTACACAAATTCCGGGGAAGATTTGGAACTTATTTTCAGTGATGAATTCAACACCGATGGAAGGACATTCTATCCCGGAGAAGATCCGTACTGGGAAGCTGTCGACTTACACTATTGGGCGGTCAGCTCACCATACTTTATTGATCGAAGATACCTCTGACACCTCACCCTTCAGACGAACAACTTGGAATGGTATGATCCTGCTGCGGTTACAACTAAGGATGGGAGTCTTGAGATTACATTATCACGCAAACGGTCGCATGATCTCAATTATGAAGGAGGATTGGTAACAACCTGGAACAAATTCTGCTTCACTGGTGGGGTTATCGAAACAAGCGTGCAACTTCCAGGAGCGAACAATGTTGCCGGACTATGGCCGGCTGTCTGGGCACTTGGAAATTTAGGTGAATATAATTCAACTTATAACTGACACATAACTTCATTCTCATTCATTCTTAATCTATAGGACGCGCAGGCTATGGTGCAACTCTGGACGGTCTAGTAATTCAAATTCTTCCGTCCTCCACATTCGCTTATGACATTATATTTTAGTGGCCTTATACACTTACGATGAATGTGACGTTGGCACTGCGCCTAATCAGACCCATAACGGCGTACCGCCTCCAGATGCCCTCGTGGTTGGTGAAGACCAACTACCGTTATCGTTTTTGCCCGGACAACGACTATCTCGCTGCACTTGCCGCGGGGAATCTCATCCCGGACCGATACATAGAGATGGAACATATGTTGGGAGGTCGGCACCTGAGATCGACGTAATTGAAGCACAGGTATTTACTATCTACATTTGTCACAAACATAATCGGTGGGCCTATTTAACCTTGATGATAGGTGACAGGAACGCCATTGACCGGCCAAGTGTCACAATCTGCTCAATGGGCGGTAAGTGTATTCTCTACTAGCTGCTAATCTGAATTACATATTTACGAGTCACCCGTTGTAGCCATTCAATGCACAATACGAGTGGACCAATAATTCAGAGACACTGCAAATCTATGACCCCACGATATCATTCCTGAACACATACAAAGGAGCTTCCTATCAACAAGCGACCTCCGTCGTCACAGAGACAAGTAAGATACACAAAACCCTACCACTTGAAATGTAACTAAAACGTTTTTTTTTTTCTCACCAAGACCAAAACTGCTACGAACGCTCAGTAAATTCTTGCTTCTCCACCTATGGGTTCGAGTACAAGCCTGGTTTCGACGATGCCGTTAGTCTTTTCATCCATAGAATGCAAAATTTCCCTTTCTGACAGCCTCGATCGCGCAGTATATCACATGGGTATCAGACAACAAGTTGGCCTGGACATTTAAATCAGGGGGCACAGGACCCGACCCTCGCGTGGGCATTGCGGCCAGGCCAATTCCGCAAGAACCTATGGTATGCGCATCTCTCTACTTCACCATTTTCATTTGCTTACTCTCTATCCAGTATCTCCTTATCAACCTAGGAATATCACAGAATTTTGGTGATGTCGACTTCGAGCATCTTGTCTTCCCTACCAAAATGAAAGTGGACTGGATTAGAGTGTATCAACCTTCTGGTTCACTTAATATCGGTTGTGATCCGAAAGACTTCCCTACTAAAGCTTACATTGATCAGTATGTTGCCCGACAATCCTTCAATCCATCAAGCTAATCTGTTTCTTCAGGTATATTGAGGCTTACACCAATCCCAATCTCACAACCTGGGTCGATGATTTCAAGCAACCTTGGCCTAGGAGTTCCTTCTTAGGTGATTGCTAGCTCCATCTACCCCGAGCTTTTATTATTATTATAAATATACTGTATCTTTGTCTTGTTCTGTTTAAAAACGGTTTATATTGTATACCCTTCAAACTTGCCTTGACTTCTTATTCTTCATTCAACCCCTCCTTTTTTTTTTGTCACCGATTATGTAGTTTACTGATGATGCTGGTGCTGGCGGGCCAACCACGTCCACTCTTTTTGGATTTCGTTCATTACAATGATTTATTTTACATTATTGTCGATTTGATTTCTTGCTCTCTCTCTCTTGTGTTGTTGTTGGATAGTCTATTATGTATAGAATTTGACTCTTATATATCACATTTGAACTGTCGCTATACCTCTTTACTTCCCGTTCGTCCGTGTCGTTGTTTAGTACTTTGGCATTGATATTTAGTAAGACCAGAAATGAACGTTGAACGTCGTAGAAACATGAACATGTTCACATACTATTAAGCACTCACCGCACTTCTATAAATTGAAACATGTACATTTTTTGCCTATAAATTTAGTTCAAAATATATTACTTGGATTGGTGATACAAAGGTGTTTTCGCTACGTATAGATCATAATATGTATCATAGTTATGCTAAATATAGTTCAGTTATCAAAATTACTGTGTTAGAGAGGGAAATAATCTCGATAATGGACGCATATTGAAATAAATATCGTTCTCATGAAGGGCATGTAGATAAGGGGGGTATGTGAAGTTCTTAGACCAACTATGTATCCACCTTCAAAATGTTCTTCCCTTCTATATTTTCATGGGCATCCAATAAAGCTTGCAACTTTGTCAATGTCCGTTCAAGAGTAATAATACCTCCTCCTGTCAATTTTGGTACAGCAGCACTATCTCTCCTTCTAGTATGAGGTTCCGCTACTTCTTTATCAGTTGTTGATGATGATGTTGATGATGAGGATTGTGCTAATTCCGGTTTATTTCTGCTTGATTCAATGAGTTTGCGAGAGTCGTACAGAACCTTTCGAAGACGGCCATGTGCATGATATAACCAGTTAATTTCTTCTTCAAGACCACCTAAAGGTATTTCAAGAGCTCGACGAACGAATCCTCGTGAAAGGACATAAGCCTTTTCACTATACAAACGGGAATTAACGATTCCTTCCTCTGTTCCTCGAAGTTTTTCATAGGCAGGTTCGCAGAACCATCTGTACAAAAAAAAAAAAGGCAAAGGGTGTTAGACATTAATATAAGGGTGATCAAAAATGAGGATGAGGATGGCAACTTACGGTTCTTTCACGAGAACTAGACCTTGTATTGAAACAAAGGCCTGTAAAAGTGATGATCTCGAAGCACTCCAGGTTTCATTTCTGTCTCCTGCCCATGTACCTAATATTGATAAACATACTTTGCCTTCCTCGTACAAATTCGGGTTCACTGTTTTATCATTATTAGTGAGTCACTGACATTTGATTTAAATGAGAACTGCACTTGCCTCTCCCATTCCCATTTGTCCAACTCAAGAAATGTGCTATGGGAGGACTATTTGGGAAATTCGAGTCAAGCATCCAGTCAATTACGAAAGGCGCATCTTCGTAAGGTGTATTTTCAGGACCAATGATTAATGATCGTAGCAAATCTGTCCGATCTTCAAATGCCCTAACAATGATAGTATCTAAAGAGGCAAGCATTAGTGGGACTTGTCTTCTGAAAGAATGTAGAAGTAACAACAAACCTGGTAAGCTACTTGCCAAAGCACGATACTCTTTGTTTAGTCTATTTAAGAAGGACTTGGCTGGTTGTGCGGGAGGAGAAGAATAAAATGCGTGGTCGGCGGGTGCGGATGGTAGGATATCGAATCGTTTCCAACTGAGTTCCTCGTTGATTTCAACGTTTTCTACATCGTTAACCTTTTCCTTCGCTTGATCCTTGAATACGTATTCTTTTGATAATGAAGAAGTATTGGAATGTGCTGAAAAAAGAGATGTTGAAAGAGTAGTCTTCATACCGGGGCGTATATGAAGTGAATTAAGAGGTTTAGAAGTGCTAGGTAGAGAAGATGTGGTAGATGTAGGAGAGTATACTCTATGTGTTGAGTGTTCTGATGGATCCGTAGGTATATTATTGTTTACCGCTGCTTCCGTGGCAAGTTGATTCCAAAGTTGATCTGTAGTTGAATGAGGAGTCGTTGGTGAGATTAAAGGTGGCGATGAAGGTCCAGAATCTCCCCAACCAGTTACATCAAGGTCCATAAAATCCAGATCTGCTGCACTATTACCGTTCATTGTGATTTCAGTGTTGTCACTCTCAATATCAATATCCTCGCCCATATCACTTTCCTCATCCACCCAATCGTCATGTTCTGATCCTTTGTCATAGCGCCAAACGCCATCCTCTTCCATGGCCCACATCTCTTGTGTCTCCGACATGGAAACGTCACCATCACTCCCCTCCTGTTCGAACATTTCCTCCTCAAGTTGTTCAATGCCATCATAAAGTCGTGTCAACCGCTCAAGAGGATATGTTTTGACGGTACGATCAGGATGTGTGACTTCTACTGTTCCGTCCAGGTTTAACTATGGGAATATTAATTAAATCTTCAGAAGCTGATAAAAAAAAAAGAAGTACCCCTGTAACTTCACCGATCCAAAGTGTTGTTTCATCTCCGGAAGGGGAAGGTATTTTCATGTTCACAATCTCTCGGTTGGGTTGGTCGGAGAGCATGTATCCTACCGTAGACATTTCCCTTCGCCAGCCACAGATCTCTCCTTCTTCAAAAGGTGTCTCCCTCACCCATGCTTCTAGCTCCCCAATCCTAGGTACGCGTGGTCTTACATATCCATTGGTTGTCCCAGGCCGATGTATAAATACAAAGTCACCCCTCCGTACTCCAAATATGTCATCAGAAGCGTTCGGCAATTCGTATGCAGGGTCAGTAGTTCCGTGAGGGTCCAGTTCTAGGAGGGAAACCATTCCTGTTGTTCCAGAATCGGGAAATAGGGCAGTCGCTGTTCGTTCAGCAGCGTCCACAGTTTGGACAATCGCCGCTCTCTGGCCTTCCTCGCTTTTCCACATCACATAATCTCCGGGCCTTGAAAATATTCAGCCGTGTAGGTCAGGCCGAAAGAGCTTACTCACCAACAATCATATTCATCAGGGTTCAGATAAGGTATAAGATTTCTTGCCAACACAGTTTCCCTTGTGCCACTCTGCCACAGAACATCTACAGTGGTTTCTGTCATTGTCACCACATAAGTCGCAACTGTCCAAAGTCCGGGGCCAACCCCTTCTTGGCCGTGAATGGTAACCGGCGAATTCTTGTCTTTTAAAAGCGCGCGATCACCAGTACGCATTTCCATATCAGAGCGTCCCCGAATCAATGTCAGATTTCCTATATCCTGTCCGCTCCAAAATCTCTGTGGCCTCTTTCGATGTGCGGCCTCTTCAGGATCAAGCTGAGGGATAAAGAAAAGGGTCGAGAGTGTCGCGTGATCAGATGGAGAGAGAGTCCTTCATGAAGTACCAAGCTTACTGATTGATTAATAGCCAACCAAGATACTGCATATACTGTGTGTGTGACATCAAGCACTGTGTCAATGTTCCGGTTTCCAAAAACAGAGCCAATCATAGATGTGAAGTTGGGGAAACCAGGTTGTGGTAGGATGTCCTAGTCATTTGTGAGATTAAAGAAGTTAAGACAAATGGAGTACCTTACCATCCCACGTTCACCAATATTTAGACGGGAACTCAATTCTGGTAGTCTAACTATCCGGCCATTTGCTTGTAGCTCGATCAAGGATTCATCAAAGACCTGCGTAGTAGAGTTCTTGTTAGTTTGTTCCCCAACCGGGATAATGAGATTCATTGCACTGACTTCAAGAACCTAGGAAAAGCATGAGAAATGGTTTATAAAAACAGGAATAAAGGATACTATACCTGGCCAATCCAATCGTCGTAAATGACATAGTCGCCTACCTCGGCCTTTTGCTTTGGCTCCAAATCTTCGACGGTCTTCCAGTCCGACAGGGGTTTACCAGTAATGACATGGGATAAGCGGCCTCTAACCATAACATTGGTTACAACACCTGACTGGACGTCGTCAATGGAGCGTTTGCAGTAATCACCTGGTGACAGAGTACGATCTATAAGGCACAGATCCGATTCTTGCAAAACCTCTCGGTGATGATGTTGGTCTACAACAAAGGAAACACCAACTTCGCCGTGTTTGAGTGTGCGAAGGATAGGGTCGCTCAAGGCAAGATTTTCGGGTATGGGTACATCTTCAGCATCATGCCAGCACCTCTAGAAGACGTTTCGATTGTATCCTGAGTAATGTAGGCCAAAGAAGACGAACCAGAACAACGCCAAAGGCATGTGGGGGTGCGATGCATTGGACAATATCCTGTTGGTACAACTGAAAGGGGGTGAGACAAGTAGGAGGGCATTGGGGAGACTAATACCTTTGCAGCAGGACGTTTCTGGTCCCTGATTGGCATACGTCTGAATGGTTTTGGATAGAGTTGCGGTTGGCCACAGGATATCTCAGTCACATGCAACTCTGGTCTACGCTAACTGCTTATTGATGGCTGAGCGCTAATCACTTTCTCTTCAACCACCATGCGTCCAACGCATCTGCACATACTCCAGCTGCCGACAGAGTTAATCGACCGTACTTTATACCATCTCGATCTCAAATCTCTGCTTACCTGTCGACAGGTGGGAACCCTCTCACGCCTCGCAAGTTAAAGCCAATCTCACCTGGCATCATCCAAGGTCTGCAAGAAACTGAAAACGCTTATTGACACTATCCAACGGCTCCAATACAAGATAAAACTTGAAATAGTTGGCATGTATCACAATGATAATCCTGAGTGGACAACTGCAGAATGTTACAAAGCACTCGATTCCTACTACGACGCGTGGCGTCACCTCAAACTAAAAAAGGTTCAGGAAATCCCCAGAGCCATGAGCAATAATGGTCGCTATCTGATGGAACTAAACGGGGGTATCTTTGTAACAGTTGATGGAGCCAAATTCAACTTTTACAGGCTGCGTGCCATATCCCGGCTCGTCGAGGCAGAACAATGGACCATAGATTCAGAACAGGAGGATCCCATTCAAGACATCACTATGGACCCCTCTCAGAATCTGTTCGTCTGGATAACTGTGACGCCCAAATCCTGGAATGCCCATTTGTACACTCTTAACGAAGGTTACGATCATCCCTTGGCAGCCAACAACATCATCCAATGCGTTCGTGACGCTCCTATCCCTACCCGCTGGTTTTTCACCCTCAAGATTATGGAAGATTATTTCGGAGTTTTGAGTGTTTCTATGAAGGATACGGCAGTCTACTTGTCCGTTTGGAATTGGAAGACCGGGGCGCTCATTCTGGTATGGAATTTATGGACTTCTATCTCACACTTAGCGCTTACCTATGGACATCAGGACATCAAGACGCCCGGTGCTGACGATTTTACTTTTATATCTAATAAGCACCTGCTTCTGAGCCTTTTCATTATTTCGGAGGATGAGGAATCAAGTGATGCATTCTTTACCATCATTGATTTCCAGGAGGAAGAAGGTCAGAACAATAGAACACTTGATGATGTTCGACATTCCATGACCCTTGTCTATCCTAAAAGAAAGGATGGCTATCTCCTATCGCCCTCAAAATCTATTCCGAACCTTCTCCGGGATGGGCGGCGTGCGAAAACAATCGCCATCCGTTCCGCCTTGCAGAGAACAACCGGATGCTCGCAGTACACATCAAGGTTGATAAACACGACGAGTGTGAATTTGGATACTTGCATTTGATACCCATCTCAGTTTTTCTGGATTGCATCTCCCGGTTTAACCTTTATGAGGAGAAAGTCAAAGCCTCTCTGCCTTGGTCCACATGGGCCTCGAAAGGAACGAGACTTTTGCAGTGTCCTTCTTTGACTGCACCATTTCAAGGGCCATATAGTAGTCATGGCTCCCGTTACGTTGGACTCGATGTGAGAAGGGGTGAGGAGGCTGTCCTTGCGGCATCGATATACGACTGCAATCAATTGGCTATCCGATGGGAGGAAGGGAAATCACGGACGGGAGAAAATACATCTGATATCCCTCCCTTTGTTGAAGATCTCACCAACTCGCCCTTTGCAGAAGATGTATCGACATCCTTACCATTTTTTTATTGCACCCAGACCCTTCCAATACCCCCCAGAACAGATCAGACAGTTTTGTGCACGGCGGACAATATAATTGTACTTGATGTAAGAAGTTCTTACAAATTTCGGTGTTTTCCTACTAACAGCAGCCACAACAGGACATTGATTCCCTGTACCATGTATTCAGTCTGTGAATGATATTTGTATTATGGACACAGTATTTGTATTATGGTATTGAATCATGTGCCAAGGACAGCAGTTTGGGAATACATAGGTCAGTTGCATATGAGTTGAGAATTCAGCATCTGCTGCGATGAAATGAAACGATACACACGGAGAGTGACAGAGGACCCCATTGAGGGATATGAGCTATTCGTTTGGAAGGTGATAGATGATTCGAAGCGCCTAATAGGACCAATGGCAATATTAAACGCCTGGGAGATGTTGTGCTAAGAAGGTGAATGCGATACGCCATAGCTACAAGGGGCAAATTTTCAAATACAGATTGATCTTCGGCGGTCGTCGGATTATCTTATCAGATAACATGCGATTTTATGGCCATAGGGTGTTTTTCCCTGCCTTTTATAACTCCCGTCCACCGTCCTATGCCTTCATCCCCTTCGCCCCTCACCAGATACCACAGTCTATGATACCTTTTCCCCCTGGCCCACGCTCAGTAGCTGTGGCAGCCGCTGCACTCAAGTCTCAACGCTCGCAAACCTTCAGGGCGTTCTATGCCGTCAGTCTCTCCACATAAGTTTTCTCATGCACTCCACTCACAGCTGCGACGCTCCCAGACTATCCGAGGCTTGAGGCAACCAACCGCCCCGCCCCCTGACTCAGATGAGCTGTCTACCTCCGAAAACGTACGCCGTATTATGTACATCAACCCTTTACAACGGCCTCATGGCTAATGTTGTTGTTTCGGGTAATATTAGGATTTTATTTTGTCTATCCTTCGTGCAAATCCTTCTTTACGAGACACAAGGTCGTACCTCGCATCTTTTGGTGGCCCTCGACCTCAACAACCACCCAAGAACCAAGTCACCTCGTCCTCCGAAGACATCATAATACCTCCTCCTCCCATTGAACAACTTGAATCAAACGCCAAGTCAATACCGGTCGTTGCCCTTGAATATCCAAAACCCAGTCCTGTACTTGCCTCCATCCTCAACCCGGTCCTTCGTAGGACTGCTCTTGTCAAAATACAAGGCCCATTTACCGATGTTCAGCTTGACTCCATCGCGCGAGGCTTGGTTTACCTTGAAAAACTTGGTCTAGTGAGCGTCATCGTCATTGAGAACGATGATCAAATTCGCGGACAACAAGATGAGCGAACGCTCAGTGTTGAAGAAACTATGCGCGTAGTAAGTTTCCTCGAGAAACAAGGTGTTCGGGCTAGACCGGTTGTTGGGGCTGTTGTACGTCTTGGTCCCAAACCCGGGGATGAAGAAGATACTTTGATGAGTTCCGACTGCATTCCTCCTGAGACTCATACTTTCCCTAGCGACCTAAAACCCATCCGCTCTGCCCTTCGCGCAGGGGAAATCCTGTCATCGCACCTTTTGCACTGGATTCATTTTGTCGGTCTGTTCGTGTTGACGCCAATGACGTTATTGCTGGACTCGCCCGCGGGATGGTTGAGGCTTCTGTGCTTGACAAATCACGCGATGGCACTGAGTATACCGACGAAGTCGATTTAACCCCTCTCCGTCTCATGATCATCAACAGAGAAGGCGGAGTTCCCTCTTACGCTCGTTCGGGATATCCCCACCTGCTCATCAATCTTACGTCGGAATACAATCATATTCACGAGACTTTCGAAGAAAAGTGGCGATCCACCAAACGCACGGCGTTATCGAATCTCGCGCTGGCGCGAACGTGTTTGAACTATATGCCTCCCACCTCTTCCGCTATCATGGTTTCACACAAGTCCCCGAGTGCTCTCATTGGGAATCTTATTACTAACAAACCTGCCGTGAGCTCTAGCTTGCCCCATGCTCTTTTGCAAGGTAATCGGAAACTTACTCCTCACACTCCTACGCTTCTCCGTCGCGGGCTACCTATTCAAGTGTTTCGATCCACCGCGGCCCTCGACAAGTCCAAACTAAATCACTTATTGGAGCAGTCATTTGGACGAGAATTAAACGAAGAAGCGTTCTATAAGCGGCTGGAAGAAACCCTGGATTTTGTCATTGTCGCTGGTGATTATGCGGGTGCGGCCATCGTGACCAACGAACATGACCCACGAAACCCAAGCGATGTACCCATCTCGTACCTCGACAAATTCGCGGTGTTGCCAAGTCATCAAGGCGATGGAACAGTTGACTTCCTGTGGGTCGCATTGCATGATGAGACATATGGTCTCGGTCATCCGTTCTCTGCCAACCCCAACGGTGGCAAAGGCGGTGTTGGCGAGGGACGTGAGCTTGTCTGGCGAAGCAGATCAAATAATCCCGTAAATAAATGGTACTTTGAACGGAGCACGGGACATCTACGCATGGGTCCGTGGGTATTATTCTGGTGCGATGGCGAGAAGAAGCTCAAAATTGAGGAAGGAAGGAGAGGCAGTGAGGGGCTTTCGTATGTTGAGGAGTGGGAGCAAGGGAGGTTGGAAAAATGGTCAGATGTTGTAATGAAAATCCCTTCAAGTTGGAAATAGACTAGTATACGACGAGGTAAGGGTAATTGCACTAGGTGGGAATATCTGAATCTTGGTCAAATCCATTTAAGAAAACAAGGATCCCTGTGACATAATTTTTTTTTTTCTCGGATATAAAATGTTCACTTGAACATGCAAAATGTAGAACAGCAATTGCGTAGACTCTAGTAGTAGTAAGTAGTCGTGTCGTATACATAACAACAAAATGGCGTTGGTCAGAATCATATCAATCTGCGGTTCGTTATTCTTGAGAATTAATCAAAGAGGCCTGTTTGTTAAATTGTTAATATTATGTGTACGTGAGAAACTGACACAACTTGTACTTACATGTGTTCGGACATATTATACCCCTTCATGATTACACCCCAGGAAACACTTTTTGGTACACTTACATCAGGGTATGGACACGTGTGTGTCTGGTTCTCTTGCACACGTTCAACGTTTTGAAGAGATGTTGTATTGAGATCTCCCCTGACCAACGTGCGCTCTTGTGATTCTAACCAGATTATCTCACTTCTGTCCTTCCAGCTATACTTCCTCTCGTGGGAATCCACTTTTGGCGGGGTGGGCATATAAAGTGATTCGTTAAAGGGTCAACTACCTCCAGTTCTTTCTAGCCATGTTCGCCGGACAAATAGGCGGTCAGAGGGAGGAACAATCTCCTTTGCTGCCTAGCCATGCGAATCAGCGAGTCTACAATGCATCGGCCCGGGTAATCTTGGATAGAGCAAGCTCACCAACCTCGACGTCAGCTCAGTATGATAACAAAGTATACGCGCCAAAAAAGTCGACAGTCCATTCCCACCACCAATTAGGCGGGGTTAGGCACTACAATCTTGTGGTCGTTATACTCTTGGCAACTACAGCTGCTTTCTTGGTTACCTGTTTCAATGTCTTACTTGCTTCGTCTGCTTTCGGTGTCACTTTTCCTGCGAAGACGTCCGAGTCGGACAATTACAGCCCTGGGCCACCTTTCGCACCGGCCGATGTTCAGAGGTTATGGGCAGCTTATTCTCCCTATTACTCTGTCGAAGAATATAAATATCCCCCAAAAGATTGCCGGATAAATCAAGTCAATATTGTATGTCTCTTTCGATGGGACAAAGAACGTTTCGTTGAGATTGATTATTCATAGCTGCAGAGACATGGTGCTCGTTTCCCAACGATTGGTCTAGCTGCACATATAGCTCAGGCACTTTCTCGTTTGCAAGCTGCACAATCTTTTGATGACAAGAGATTGGAATTTATCACCAACTACCAATACGCACTCGGAACAGATGATCTTGTACCATTGGGAGAATTACAGTATGTATCAACTCAAACTTTCTCCAGAACAGACAACAATTTCTCGACTCGATGATCCCGAGAAAGTGTACTTATATGCATTAAAAAGGAGTTTTGAATCTGGCCGGAAAACATTCAGACGATATGCAGACCTCGTTGATGCGGAGAATATACCTTTTGTACGTGCAGCAGGTAGCGATCGTGTGATCCACAGTGCGCGCAACTGGACACAGGGCTTTACAGTAGCAAGTGAAGGACATATACCCACTCCTCTGGCTTTAATAATTCCGGAAAAAGTATGTGTGCAGTCAAAAGTGTCTATTAGCATGTGATTCTGGTCGCTGACTCTCAAATTAGAAGGGGGTTAATAATTCCCTTCATGACGTTAGTTGTCCAGCTGCTGGGCGAGGGGATGCTCAAATCGCAGAATGGCAAAGCGTATACGCAAAACCGATCGCCAACCGCTTTAATGCCGCAGCCAGAGGTCAGCTGTTTCCTTAAATTAGGGAACTTTAATTGCTAACCTTTTTGTAAGGGCTCCCGACCCCATTGGAAGCAGCAGATGCACAATCCTTAATAGCTCTGTGTGCTCTAGAAACAGCATTCATCGAAGAGTTCAGTCAATTCTGTCAACTCTTTACTGAAGCGGATTTCGCTGGGTTTGAGTATGCGCTCGATTTGGAGAAATTCTATCTGACCGGGTTCGTTTTTACATTCAACAAGTAAAAAAGTAGTACTGATTCATTAATAGGTACGGACAGCAACTAGGACCCGTTCAAGGTGTTGGTTACATCAATGAATTACTGGCACGTTTAACAGATCAACCTGTTAAAGATCGTACACAAACTAACCATACGTTGGACTCCAACCCCACAACCTTTCCTCTTGGTCGTGGAATCTATGCTGATTTCACTCACGACAATCTCATTGTATCGGTCTTGAGTGCTATGGGATTGTTCAAGGTAATCGACGATGACGACGACTCTCTCCCAAGAGGAAAAATGCTTGATCCTAAGAAACCTGATAAGAAGAGACCCTGGGTAATTAGTCGAATGACACCATTTTCTGGAAGGTTACTTGTAGAAAGGATGGAATGTGGTTTACCTTCTTCTGAAACTCAAGGTTACGACATCGATATTTTTGGCAAAGGGAAACGAAGTCGACATAGACGTGCGGAAGGAATCAAGTCATACATCCGAATTATTGTGAATGATGCGGTGCAGGAACTGGATTTCTGTGAAGGGGCAGATGAAGATGATTTGTGCCTTTTGGAAAATTTTGTGAAAAGTCAGGAATATGCAAGAGAGAACGGGAAAGGGGATTGGGAAAAGTGTTTTTTATCATCATGATGATGTTTTATGACCTTTTTATGACTATTAGATTACGCCCATTACGCCCATACACTGTTTATCATCCGTAATGGTATTTGGTTTTACCCCTAAAAATTTATAATCTGTAATCTATTTTTTGTGATTCTTTTTTATAGCGGAAATTGCAAGTGATGTTAAATTTTTGGTATAAAGTCGAATAAATGAGAGGAAATAACAAAGACTCAGGCGAGGAACAATTAAGTTTCCGTCTAGTAACTATGTAGTACTACTATCTCATCGATATCGACACCGCTGTTCTCATTCTCTTCCAATCATCCTCTACGGTTGGTTTCCTTTGATTCCCCAAACCTCAGGATCACCTTTTCATAAGCACAAAAACAACATGACAGCAGAGCACAAGGAAATAGAAACCAACTAATAAGATATAAAGGAAATGTCAAAAGATGTAATAGATTTAGAAGAATCCATCCATGAGTTTTCTTGAAGCCTCTACACCGAGCTATTTTTTTGAGCATTGGAAGTCAGATAACAATGAACAAAAAACAATGATAAAAAAAAAAGGCACATACGAAAGTGGCAGCGTTGGCAGGGAAAGCACGAGCCATAGCGGGACCGAAACCTTTCCAGAGAGCACCAACACCATCAGCAGCGATGGTCTTGCGTGCACAATCGAGAATTCCAGAGTATGTGCCTGTTGGTGCGGATTGGAGACGAGATTTCAAGACCTGATGTGTTAAAAAGAGAAATGTGATTGTTAGATTTATTTAATTTAGGGGAAAAGAAAAGGGAAAAGGAATTACATCGGGAGGAATGGCAATTGCCCACATAGCAACACCAGCTGTACCACCTGCAAGAATGATAGCTCCGAGGTTAAGCTCAGAAGAAGAAGCGCCAGCTGGTGTGAGCATCTTCTTTGTCACTTCGTATGCAGCGAAATAGCTAGATGAAAAGAGTAATTAGTATCTTTGTTTGTTTATCAAGAGAAAAAAATACATACGCAGCACTTCCAGGACCATCACGAGCAAGTGTAGCACCAGTACCACGGAAAATACTCTTCATACCACCTTCCTTGTAAAGATGTTTAAGGACATCAGTTACACCCTTGTACTTGACTTCTGAACCGCCTTGGCCTTGAATTTGGAGAAGAACTTTGGCACGTTCAACAGGAGCTGTAACAAGTGTTGTTGGAACAGCAGATAGGAAACCAGCCGTGGCAAGTTCGGCTATTGATAGGGATTGACTTGTTCGGTCGGGTGTAAGAGCGAATATGAGCTGCTTAGATGCGTCATAGGCCTGAATAAATGGTTATTATTATGATTATTTTTCGGGCTTGATTTTTTTTTGAGATGTTGGCATACCCAGAAGGAAATGGCAAAGATGGGGGTAACTCCCAACAAAGGCGGGACCATACCACGGTATAGACTATATAAAAATAAAACATCCGAGAATGTTTAGAAAATCATTACGTTGAATGAAAGAGTTGTAGCAATACATACCCAGCAACACCATCCTTTGCCAACGTCTTCTTCACAACATCAACAGCACCAGTATAAGCTCCAGGAGCAGCAGTTTGTAATCTTGTCTTGGTCAAATCGAATGGATGGCCTGTCAGAGGAAAAGATCGTGAGTAAATGGTTTGTTTTTGGAATTAGATAGAAGCCCGAGAAGCGAAGAATTCGTTTGACGCGAAAGAAAACACTCGATATTGTTTTTGTTATCAACGAAAACGCCCAAACTTTTTCCATCTCCAGCCGATATCCACGCTCCTTCTCGGCTCCTCCTTCAGCGTCAAGCATTGTTGACGCTCAAGTGCCACATAAACACTTCGACTCCAACGGAGAACCAGGCAAACGGAAAGAGAGAATTAGAAGGGGAAAGATCTACTCACCAACCAATACGGCGGAAACACCACCAAAACCACCGGCGATGAAGGACTTGATGTTATCAGCCGCTGACACCACCTTCTGCTGTTGTTGTTGCTTCTCGTCACTCTAATAACCACAGCATGAGTATTAACATTGTAATGAAATGTTTTATCACCGTACCATTTTTATATAGGGATATTAGGTGAGAGAGAGAGGGTATTCCAAGAAGAGGAGAGGACAGAGAATGAGAGGGGAAAAGAGAAGAGAGCGCTAAATTTCCGACAACGCCGAATCTAAAAAGCAAAATGGCAGAGGACACTGCAGCTCACAAACGATTTTTCGGAACAAGCTGGAGAGCATTATCTTACACCCGGCCTCATTTTCACGTGTGTATATGCGATCAATCTCCATCCACCATCCTCATCACTTTTCCCGAGTCTGAACCATTATATTACTAGTAACTTATCCCGTCGACACTAGGTCGACAACCGGCTTACATCTCGTGCCGACCTCCGACCTCTGACAACCTATAGTTTATGTATATATACTGCACGCATGGTCAAGCATATGCGCAACCAACACGGATGACACCACATTGCTCAGGTGTCCAAGAGACCCAGTTCTGTAGACGTCTGTTCTGAAGGATATACGGATGAAAGATACATAAGGGTACACAACAGGAGACTGCCGAGAAGATCACCAAGAACAACGCTTATACACATAATCTACATATCTACCCGGGATAATCATTGGGGCCCCGCCGTGCCCCCACTCACGCTCTCCAATATCCCCACAATTATCATCACATGGTAATTCATAAGTTGTTTTCTCGATCATGAGCGGCTTGAGGATAACCCGGCTGATGACTTGGCAAATAATGTGCATATATGGCGGTTAATGTCGACTATACCATAATTAATGATTTACAATTTATAAAGGTTTTCAGTTATCAATTTTTCTGTCTGGAGAATGAAGCGGACTGAGATGATACAGTAAGTAGTATTAATATTTTCAGAAAGAACAGCTGTAATATTTGGAAGAACCAAGTCAGGGGGTTGATAGAACGATGTTTTTCTTGTCTCAAGGTAACCATAAGGCCCTCTGATTTACTTGTAGCAGTATCCAGTCAACTTCCAATATCGGGCTCACAATTCAATTAAGTTGTGTGAATGGTGGTTTACTTTGCTAGACACCCGTGCCCGTGAACTGAGGCTCATATACCAAGTCAGTGACTCACAATTCAAGTTAAATGTGAGTAGAGCTCTACACAGAATATCCAATTGGGGTGTTCAAGTGCTCAAGCGGACTCGTACTCTTGATCCACTGTAAACTCTAAAGGCTAGTCTCCGAAGACATTTGCTTGTTCTAGATCTATAGCCAATCACTGTATCAGAAGTCCATGACGTCGTCTGGCTACCATACATGGTGGGAGCTATGAAAAGCTCAACAACGATCGCTGAATTTGGAAGAAATAGCTAGCTAGAAGCAAAGGGTGGCACGCGAAATCATGCTGTCGCCAATCCATTCTACGATCTTTACCTTTGTCTTTGAGAGTTATGGAGTGGGAACAAACGCTTGTAGCAGATAGATATTATTCAAAACTTATAATTAATCATAACCACCAAAAAAAAAAAAAGTGTACCTAGTATAATGGTCCGAGACCAACAATATAACAATATTCTACAAATTGCGAACTGAAACTACTTAAACTGCAAACGAAAATGCTAGAAAAAGAAAGAAAAAAACATACAAAAACTCTACTCCTCATCATCATCTCTACTATACCCACCAACAGGTTCATATGTAGCTTCACTCACATCCCACCTCCAAATTCTCCTAACCATCCAAAAGAACCCCAGAATTACCATAATACCCACAGTACCACCTAGACTTGGAGCCCCATACGCATGCCACCAAGATGGGTTGTAAGGCGACAACAATCTGTCAATTTGAATGACTCCTCCAGCTGCTCCAGCTGTAAACCCTTCAAAGTCATCTGTTGAAATGGATGAAGAGCCACAGGTAGTAGTACGTCCCCAAGAAATGATTTTTGCCCAATCTGTTTCTCCATCCGTCCCTCTAGCACCTTTAATCCCCACAATAAACTGTTTCTCTCCATCTTCCCCATTGTTCTTTGACAATTTGAACACTACATCCCCATACAACTCTGATTTCCTCAATGTTGAATAAGAGGCATCGTCTTCCAATGCTAGCGGCAAATTGCTATACGTTGGACCACCTTCACTTGGCGCACCACTATCGAGCATATATGATTTGTTTGGAATAGGTGTAGGAATAATGTGTTGTTCAACAATCGCTTTCAACCGCTCGGTGTTCGCAAACAACTGGGTGAGGTTATACTGTTTAAATGCCTCATCCATCGGACAAAGTAAAGTCCAACCCATACCACCAGCATCAATCATCGCACTATATTTCTCAGCCCATGGTGAATCTTCAGGTGGCGCTGTTCCATTCAAAATCCACTCAAACCCAGCCCTGTTAACCATATTTGCCATCGTACTTCCTTTCGCCGCCTTGACCAATTTCCCAATTGTAATATCCACGGAACGAGGAAGTAAGATATCAGTCAATTCATGAATTACTCCAGTTTGAGTGAGCGTGTCTTTTGGTACTAGACGGGCTTTCATTCCTGGCCAACCACCGCTAGGGCTTACGAGAACTGTTCCGTTGGAAAGGCGTTCGAGTTTAATATCACTGCCTTCTAACGTTTGGAAGGTTTGTTGAGATCCGTTAACGAGAGGTCCTGCATATTCAACATCCGTAAGAGTATGATGAAGCAGAACTTTCTCTAGATCGCTCTTGGATGAAGGGCTGAGTAAATGTGAACTAACTAGTAAGCCGAGGTGTCTGAATGCTGAATTATAAGGGAGGAGCAGAGAGGTACGAGGCGTCGTCTTGAGAACCTCGGCTTCGTTGGATGAAAGAACAGCCGCTAAGAAGGTTGATAAGTCTAATGATGGTAATGCGGTCGAGATAGCATCTGCGGGAGGAACAATGGGTCTTGAGACAAAGTAGACAATGATATTATCAACTTCGACTTTGGCAACAAAGTCAGCAATAGTACCTCAATATCATGTTAATGTACTTACTAGGGTCACCAATGATACCGGCACCACCAAATTGAATGCTCTTGCCTCCTTTGTCACTTCCGTTCACATCAACCGCAAGGACTTGGCTTTCGCCTTTCAAGCCTTCCTCTTCTAAAGACGTCTGCAATAACATGCCGTCCCGCAATTTTTTGAACGGCCAATGACCAGGGATAAAGTGATATTGAAGCATCTTCATGAGCTCAGGAGTTCCTTTTTCTGGGAGCTCGCTACCCCCAAAGAGGGAGAGTACATCATCTTGGGGTGCTAAGATAGTGTATTTGGTATCGGGGTTGTTTATGAGATGTTCGAGGTTGGCAGAATGAAGTAGAGACACAAATGATGTACAATTCAAAGAGAGCAGGTACTTTTCGGGTGTAATCTTCAAGGCACCTTCGGGTATGAGTAAAGAGGAAACCAGGTGCAAGACACCATTGGAAGCATAGATGTCTGGTTGAATGAGTTTACCGTCAGCCACTCGAGTCCCATCGGATGTTGTGATGACTTCAACCGTTGTGCCATCAATAGTCGTAACTGTTGGTGTTATTGATTAGTTACTGCCATATGACGTCAGAAAAAATTATTACGATTGAGTCCTGGATCAAACGAGTCGGACCATTTGACACCATGTTCAATAGCGGCGTGCATATTGAGAATACGTCGGAGATCGTCAGTGGCAAAGTCACTCTCGAGGTATATTCTCTCATATTTGTTTAGTTGTTCCCAAGCTTCATCCACGGGCAAGAATAGTGTCAGTTCGGAAGTGTTTTCCAGAACTTTGGTCGCGTCTGGGGTCAATATCTGACGGAGATAGGACAATGATGGCTGCGCAGACACCACTTTAGCTATGATAAGATAAGTATGAGTCATGGGTTGGAATGGATAATGCACACCAAGATCGGGAGGAGGTTCCAATATCTTTGAGATGCCCATTAGTACACCGTTACCCGCGTCCACGAGGCCTTTCGTAACCTCTGCTCCACCCTTTCCAAAGGCGTCTACACCGACCCATGCCTTTTGGTCGCGCGAGGTGGTGCGCAGTCGCTGTGGTTGATTTCCGAGTGTTCCGGTTGGTAATGGCATCCAAGGTGGAGACGGTGGGGGCTCTCTGCTAGGAGGATCGAGAGGTTTGTTAGGGTAGTGTAGTGTCTTCTGTGTTTGTGGCTTCTCATCTGAGGGCATGCCAGATATTGTGTAATTTAGAAGATGATAGAAGAGTTGTTGTCGAAGCTTTTCCTTGACGTTGTCTGTGACCACGAACTGGTCGTCTGAGATGATAGAGTTCCATAGTGGAGATGCATGCTTCTTTATTGCGTCGTTTGTGGGAGCGAAGAGGGTGCTACCGTCGAGTCTATTGAGAGTTGGTATGAGACGGGTGCGTTGAAGGAGAACGAGAAGTGATTCAAAGTCTTTGTCGTTGCCGAGTGCATCAACAAGAGTCCTGGACTGTGTTGTTAGTGGAATCTGTACTGCACAAGCTGTAGCAATGAAGGAAGATAGTAGTAGGGAAGCGAGATGCATTGAGGATAGGGAAAGGAGGGAGGAGTGAAGTCATGGGCCGGAACCACGTGCTCTTCTCTGACGTCCACCATGCTCAACGCACAGTCTGCCTATCCAGGAACTCCGCCTGGCAGGCTGCACTTTATTGCAGATACCATAGTATGTATTTCATTTATCTATTGACCCAACTACATAACACCACATAGTTATATCGGTCAGCACAATCCGTAGTAATCCTCAATGCTCGTTCTCTTGCTCTCGTCCGCGTTCTTGCTTTCTGGGAAGCCTATTCATCCTATAAACACACCAATGACCATATAGCATGCATCACAGTCGATCCTGGTAGAAAGCTCGTAGGTCTCTGAAATATTCGTTCAAGAAGTTCTGCCTCACTGTCCTCAGGTGGTGGTAGCCATGGGCTCGCGCATCGCTGCATGGGCCCTCTCTGGGGTCAATCAAGACGTATGGAGACTGCATTCAACCCTGATTCTACCAGAAGGCCAATCTATCACTACGCTCGATAGCAAATATGGTACCGCAGATTTTGTCATATGATGGGCCACTCCTAACTTGCCGGCATATCAGGTCTCCTCGCAGTTGGTACCCAGAATGGTCTATCTGTCTACAACTCTGTGCTTGAAAACGATCTGCCAACATGGTCTTTGAAGTGGACAATCCAGTCGGTCTTGACTCCTGGTATTCATGAACCCCGTTAGCTCATTCGCTTCCGCCCAGATGTCCTACTCCCGAGATTGTTAGCTTCGCCCCATCCTTAATGTACATTGCAATCCTCCCGAAAGTGCGCAGGGCGTGCCAATTTGCTCTGTTATCATTTCTTGACACAGTCCCTCATTGCAGAATAGCAATGTTGTCAGAATATACTCCACAACTTCCGGAAGACATATTCAAGCTATTCCTCACCCCCGTCCCGTAGCCAATCTACGTTGGCGCCAGCCACAGGCAACCAGTCGGTGAGATAATATACAACTCTATTTACAATATGCACCTGAGTTAGATTATTCAAGTGACGACCTGCTCTTATATACCATCACCGTAGACTCTACCCTCCGAATATTTCTCCCAGTCGTCGACGCTCCACGGACCCTGCAACTTCACACCTCTCTAGACCTCTATTCTTCACTACCATATACATTCGCATCCACGTACCTCGACACAACTTCAGTTTTCTGGCTCGACAGACAATTGATCGAGTCGGTCTTGACTCGAATACTGAAAGCACATGAAGGAAACGACAACATCCAGTTCCGAGTCATGAAAGACATCATTGACGAGAAATGGGATCTATTCCTACGTGTACTTTCAGATGGTTCAATAATCCTAAGTGCAGTCGCAGTACGTGTCGTTATTTTTTCTTATTTCCTTCATTTAGCTAACTAACATCGACTTGAACAGAATATTGACAGAAGACCACCTACACTCCTTCAACAATTCACACTCAAACATACACCTCCAAACACACTTCCCACAAATCCGATCCCTTCATATGCATATATCTTACCAAATCCTGATCCTACAAAACTCACATTTATAACTTCTCCGCCTCTTACAACATATGCTCTCTCACCTATTGAATTCTTCAATCCTTCTTCAAGTACACATGCTTCTGGACAATCTTCATCCCCTGTAATTACTTTATCTGGGAGCCATCTCAGTAAAAGGAGAGGAAGCGTCGGGGGTATGGTAATTGGAGAGGCTACTGCCCATGTAAGTGGATTGGAAATGTTAGAGAGAAGTATGAAGGGTGTCAAATACGGTGAACGACAAATATCTAGGTTCCTGAGATCCTCAGAAGGTCATGCTGTTGCTGTTTTACGTGAAGGTGGATGTGGTGAGATTTGGAAAATCGCGGATGGGGGTTGGAGTGGTAGAATGGCTAGTAAATTAGTACCTGCAATCGAAGGTGAATTTGAGGGTGCTGATTTTGTTGTGGTACTCAATAGAGGTGAATCACTCTCTGTGTATATCCTTCTGAGATACTGATGTAGGTTTGAAAGGGCACTTGTATGCTACGTATTCAGCGACACATGACCTTATCAGCTTACACGCTCGGACTAATCCAACAGTACTGCATACACTTGAAGTACCAAAACTCGAATCTTTGTTCACTTATCCTCTACCTAACCTCTCTTCGACTTCCGCCACGAATGATCAATACAAATATGAAACAGAATCAATATTTGGTATAACTCCTGATTTCTACATCATTCATATCAGGATTGAACAGGATACAAAGAAGATGGTGATTATTTCTCATGAAAGGTTACCTTTGTTGGAACCTGTTTCAAAGAGTTCAAGTTTGTCTCCACCACCTTCACCTTCTGTCAGATTCAAATCTCCCAATATAAATTTGAACTGGAATAATATTCGAGATATAGATAGGACTGTTAATGGAAATAAAATCCAGAAAATAATAGCAGTTGATCCTATGGCATGGGGATGGGACATTCGGCTTGAACATGAAAGGAAAAGAAGTGAAGATGGAAGTGGAGTCCATAATTTTAGCAATGTGAATGCTAAAGGGATGTCGAATGGAATCAGGAAAGGAAGAGGAGGTTGGGAAGAACATGATGTTTTATTGAGTGTTTCGGAGAATGGAGAATTGGCATTTTGGGTTCCAGAACAAAATGGTCTCAATAGTGGCAATAATATCCATAATAATAATGGGAATAGAACAGGTAATGGGAGTTCAGGTAAATGGAGATGTACAGGACGTGTAAGGACGGAGAGGAGAGGGTTTAATAGGGCTAGGTGTAGTTCTGCTAAGAAAACTGCTTTAGGTGCGTTTTTCTTCCAACTTGAACAGTGCTCGAAATAATCAATAGTTTGAATATATTATAGTTGTGCCGACCTCAGAAGGAGCAGAATTGACTATATGGGATTCTATGGAATCTGAATTCGCTTCAGGTTTAGAATATTGTGGTATCTTCGAGTATGTCTCCTGCTCTCATCTCATCTCCTTATGCTCATTTAGCTCGTAGTGAACCGATTTTTGATTTGGATTGGAACACAACCCCAGATATGCAATCTATACTCGCGGTTGGGCTAGCTCAAAAGATCGACATATTGTGCCAACAAAGAATGACTTATTTCGATGAAGGTCCTGGATGGGCTTTATGTCATCGCATCGATATTTCTGGGTTTGTTTTCTCGTCATTCTCTCCTTAAACAAGATAGCTTACCTCTTGATTTTTTTCTTGCAGTTCGACGCCATATCCTATAGGTGATTCGGTATGGCTTTCGTATGGTTCTTTCCTTGTTGCGTCAGGTCATCAGATATGTATATATGGTGAATCTCGGCATGCGAGGAAATCAGTTCCACTTGTTGATAAGAAAGGGAAAACGGATGATGACAAGCAAGATGAGAAGGAAGAAGAGGAAGAGGAGCATCAGAATCTATTTGAGTATGTTGCAAGAAGGAATGGTCCTTTGGAGAATTATCATCCCCAGATGATTCTACAATGTCTGCTATGGGGTGGGCTTCTTTTTCTCTTTTCTTACTTGGTTGACCTTAACTGTTTGTGAAATTGGGAAATCAGATAAGGTGGAATTAGTGAAAGATATTATAGTGAATTTGGCGAAAGCAGTGAAATTGCAGAAGGAGCATGGTAACAAGAAGAATATGTGGGAGCCTCTGTCCGTAGAGAGGTTCTTGGAACATGGTTCTGAAGGTAGTGCTAGTAAGGTAAGGAATTCTCCTTGTTACAATAATGGAACTGATTAACTTGTTTAACTCAGCTTTCTGCAACTAAGAAGCAACAGTATAATTCATTATTCTCCACGAGTATTGATCAGGAGGAGTGAGTGGTAGAATACTGTATATGACTGCATGTGTATAGTTTGGCTAACAGTGATGTAGACATGAACGGGAGGGGTTCTCAAGGACGCTGGTTGAAGAGCTACTAGAAACTCTAGAGACAGAACCACTTCTTCATTTAACCCCTAACGAGCATGCTCATCTTCTCGTCCTCATCCAAGCAACTCTCGAGGTTAGCTCTATTTTTTACTATATGTAAACTCGATATCAATTTTTGCTCTAGATCGATGAACAACGTCGTGCATTAGACTCCAATGGACTGCGCTATCTAATATCTATGCGTTCATTCTATATCCTCAATCAACGTGCATCATCCCCTTCCTCACCTCCTACGAAAATAAGCAAAGGAGGAACTATACCTTTGAAGAAAACAGGGTTTAGAGAAAGATTGAGGTATAGAGATATGGTTTGGGCATTTTATAGTGAGAGTCAGGAGTTGTTAGTGAATTCATGTACGAGTGCTTGTGGTGGGAAAATGACATGGGCAGACGCAAGAGCACTGGGATTACCTATTTGGTTGAATTCTCTTGAATCCTTGGTGTGTTATTCCCTCTCAATAAAAGAATGGAATACTGATTTACGAGGGTTAGAAAACTCAAATGGAAGTGATAGCGAGGAATGAATATATGTCTGGGGATAACCGTGATCCAGTGGCTTGTTCATTATTCTATTTCGCACTCGGGAAGGTTAAACTTGTACATGGATTATGGAGGCAGGCTGCTTGGCATAAAGAACAAGCTGTTATGCTTAGATTCTTGGCAAACGATTTTACACAAGGGAAATGGAAGACTTCGGCTTTGAAGAATGCTTATGCATTGTTAGGAAAACGACGATTTGGTATGTTTTCAACTTCACCATCATGCGTTTACGAACAAGAACATTGACATTTTGTTGCACGTTGTGTTCTTAGAGTATGCCGCTGCGTTTTTCTTACTGGGTGGCTCACTTAAAGACGCAGTAAATGTATGCGTTCGACAATTGAAAGATTTCCAATTGGCTATTGCTTTGGCTAGAGTGGTAGAGCAGAACAATGAGGGACCAATATTTAAGAGTATTCTCAAAGAGACTGTGTTACCTATTGCATTCCGGACTGGGAATAGGTGGCTGGGTGGATGGGCTTTTTGGTTATTACATCAAAGAGATTTGACTGTTCGGATTCTCTTGGTGTGTCATATTTTCAGTTTTCTGACAAAAAGAGAAAACTACTGACGGTAGGGGTGAAAATAGACACCATTACAAGATATTGCGACTGCATGCGGGATTGTCGTCGAAGAAATTGGAGAACCACATTATGATGATCCAAGTCTTGCTTTATTGTTCTCACAGTTGAGGTCTAAAACTTTGCAAGCTGCGAAAGGGACAAGTGAGATTTCGGGTCGGATGGAGTTTAATTTCGTCCTCCAAATCGCAAGAGTCTTTTGTCGCATGGGTATGTTGTTTCTTTCATCAAACAGCAATATATCATAACTCAAACATTGAAATTGTAGGTTGTCATGTTTTAGCGTTAGATCTGGTCCGTTCTTGGTCCTTCGAGCGTCCTTCATCTCCTTTCATTCGAAATACCAACAACTTCAACTCTAACCCAAACCCAACACCAACAGGCCAACCTGATGTAGATATGGATACTCTCAGCGAACTTAGATCAGGTCCTCCGAGTCCTCCAATTACACGTAGAAGTTCAAGCCAAAGTCGACTTTCTATGTCTATGTTCCCACTTGAACCTGGTTTAAGACGTCGTTCTTCGATTATGATTGATATGGATATCTTGTCGTTACCACCTACACCTGCAAGACCCATTTCACCTGGACCTGGGCAAGAACGACTTGATTCTAGTCAACCTAGTCTTGTTAGTACAAGTGGAATTGGAATTGAAATTGGAACAGGAACAGGAACAGGAACCGGGGAAAGAAGAAATGAAGTTCAATCTGCTGAGGTGTTGCCATCAACAATGAAATCACCCATTATTCCTTCTGGTGGTGGTCTGGAAAGGAAAGAAGAGAATGATTTGTTTGCTAGGAAAGCTGGGTTAGGTAGTTTGATGAAGAGTGCGAAACAGGATGTACAGGTACCTGAGTTTGATATGAGTGCATTCTTTTGAGTGCATATACATTTTCATTTTATTTTATTCTATCGTTGTTTTTTTTCTTGGACTATTTAGAGTCGTAGCTGTCGTGTTTCGATAGATTTTTTGGACTAAAAATGTTCTTGAGGGGTTTAAAGAAAGAATAGTGTATGTGCGTGTGTAGATGTAGACGAACCCTCTCGGATCCCTTCCTTTCCTGAATAAAATAAACAAGCAATATCTTTTCGTTTTGTATATTGGCCCCCTTGGGCATATTCAGGAGTAAAACCAGTAGATTCAATTTTGAGTACCTCCTTTCTCTCACTCTCAGTATACTACACCCTCATATATGCTACGGTACGTCCCATTTATTTTTATTCTACCTCTCCGACCTGCTAATAATATGGATGGCTGTTGATTTTCCGTTACCTATTTCATTCATAAAAACAGACAATGGTATTTTCTTTAGCGGTATAATATGTACTTGTCGTTGTCATTCTCTACATCCTTGAAACTCGTAAATTGGCACACCGAGTTGGACTTGAAGCTGCAATATCAAAATGGTGAGAGTTAAAAAATGGTAGAAGTAAAACCAAGAAACCGTATTGCAATGGAACTCTGTTGGTCCAGGATTATGGGTACATCGAAAAGAGAGCACGTAGGTAGTAAATCATCCACACCAAAAAAAGAAGCCTTACAACTTCCATCTCCACATCTACTCTTGAACTTCAACTTCCCTCTTTTAAGTACAAGATCACTTCCAACAACTCGTTTCCAAACATCTTGAACATCCTCAACAACAGTTTCGAAATGAGAAGTAGCATCATATGAACGAGTGATGAAAACGCTATCAGAAGTACCATCACTTGTAGGTGTATAGAGTGGTGTGATTGATGTGAATTTTTGATAAATGGGTCCTAGAAGCTGAAGACCTGGAAGAATTTCTTTCTCTGGTACGGATGTCTCCACGATTGTGCTGACGATAGCAACATAGAGATCTTTAGCACAGACATTATGTGTTGAGGAAACCATTGCAATGTAGATATCTAGTATTACCATATTCACATTAGTACACGAGGAGTGTTTCAAAGAAAGAGAGGCTTACCATTTCTTCTACCGACTTGGTTCTGAGGAATGATAATTTGACAACTATCAGAATCGTCGGTTCCAGGAATAGGATGCTTCAACAAGCAAATGGCTCTAACAACTTTGCCAGTTTCAATAACTCTAACCTTTCCACCATCCAAACCTTCCGATCCAGCACCAAAGTAACTAGGATCTCCAATTACCTGTTTGGCTTTCACGGTTTCATTACCACTTCGTACACCAATGAATTTGCCATCAGGTCCAGTAATAATTTCGTCAATTTGTTTGTCGAGCATGTAAGTTCCACCGTAAATAGCACTGAGACGTGCGAACGATTGTGGGAGTTCACCGAGACCGTAGAGTGGGTAAATGTATGGTGACTTTCCATAGCGAGCCATTGATGAAGTGTATAGAATGATACGGTCATATGTAGGTCTAGCGGATTTAGTGATGTAACTGATAATGAGGATGAAGAGGTAAGATAGGGGTGTATGGGTTGGTTAATGGATTTTTACGTACTCATCATCGAGGTAAAGTGCCATTGCGTGTCCGATAAAGTCTTGAGTACCTGCCTCGAGGCCAAACTTCTCGTAGACAGTCCTCATGCTATCTTTGTCAAGATCGAGACCTGCACACATGAGTTAATACCATATGTTTCCCCATCCTCGGGGGATAAGCCACTGACCCTGATGAGTGGCAGGGTCATCATCCCTCCAGTTCTGCAAAAACTCGAAGAATTTCTTCGCTCTTCGTTTCTCGAAAAGACCCATCAAAGGACTCTTGACGGCCTCCATTTCTGTACTAGGTACCTTGGAAATCCTACCATCACGGTAAACAAAAGAACCTGCGATCTGCTTAAACTCGAGATAGCGAGTGACGTCGGTGTGAACGAGGATCTTTGTGAGTTCACCAGATGCGATGATGAACTTGGGTACGAGGTCAACAGCGTAGTCTCTGTCACGACCCAAATCTGTGGGAGGTGCCTCTTCTGGGCGGAATTTGCGGTAGAGCTGAAGGGTGGGTAGTGGTGAATATTAGTTCCGGAGATATTTACGCGAAATAAAGAGAGCTTACTTGTGTCAGATTCAAACTAGCACTGTCACCACCGTAGTAGTCGTTCCTATCCATATGGAGGACCTTTTTGCCCTCGACGGATAGGAGACCTGAGAGGATACATTCTGTCAAACCAGTTCCAAGCACGATAACCTGTTCGTTGTTAAGTCAGTGGTCTATGGCGACGACAAGAACGCGTACGTCGTATTCCTCATCCATGGTGGTAGTTGATTGTTGAGATCAGTGAGTGGTTGGTTGCTACTGACCTTAATTATGTACACTTATCGATCTCCATATCCATAAATAGGCACGTGCCATTACTCTCAAGAAATAGTGTTACACGGGAATAATAACAAGAAGTTGCGACGTAAGATACACCCAGCCTTCCCAAGAAAAATAATTATACGGCACAACTTGTGCAAAGTATTAGAATAACGAATTATGCGGAATCGGACCCTCTGCTCCTTTTATGTTTCTCGTCTGGTTCTGGTTCGTCGATGGGCAGGGTATGCTTGCGTTTTCCAAGTGGGCGGCTTGGTCGGGCACATCGTTCGGGTAATGGCTGTTTCTTCATTTCCTTACGTATCTTTTTAGCAAGCTTGAGTATTGCTGCACGGGGAGTTAGAATAATTACGATATTTATTATATGAGTAATACGAACCATCTTCGCTTCTACGGTAGTATTCGGCCCAAGATTTGGCTGAGCGGTGTGTGTACTGTGAAACCAAGTCAGCTCATTCAAACAGCGACAACATTGCATGGGTGCTCACCCTTTCGGCAAAGGGTTCCCACCGGTCTTTGGATGTCATTTCGTTCCAAGCACTGTACCGTGCGGCATGCTTCGCGGCAAGGTAAAGATCTGCATCAGTAAATGGTTCACCCTTCTTTCCCATCTGACTCTCAGAATAATGTTTGATTGGTTCGCCATCATCCTCGTCCTCGTCTGATGTTGATGCTGATGATGCCTCGTCGACGGCTTCAGTCTGTTCCTCGTCAGTACTCAACTCTCGATATTGTGGCCTTCGTTTCACAGCGGTATTGGGTTTCACTACTTCTTCCTCTTCATCATCATCAGCGTCTGATACATATATTTCTCCTCGGGCAGCAGCAAGTATTTTATCTGGTAGGTCATGTCGATTTGACCAATGTGATGCCCATGATTGAGATGTGTGATGCGGCGCCTAACAAAACCTTAAATATATGCGATGTGTAAAAAGAATGGTGCCTACTTTTTCAGCTAGCATATTACACAGGTCGTTTCTTGTCAGTTTTGAGTCATTTTTTAATCTCCACGAAATGAATTTGAGGAAAAATTGCCTATCCTCATCTGTATACTTGTTTCCTCTACCCTGTGGGATGACCCTCGTAGGTGGGCTGGGTGATCTGGATGGTGGCTCGGGTATCTTGAGATCTGCGTGTGGTGGGGGTAATCTGTCATTAAATACGGGTTCTGATACGGACATGCTATTGAGAGTGTGCCTTCCCGTCGTGGGAATTGGCGTTGTCGTGTGCGGTGTCGAGTTTTTGCGTTTCTTTGTGATGGGTGGCGCGGACGTTGGGATTCTGGATGGAGAAGCTTCTCTCTTGATGGAGTGTGTAGAGGTCTTTCTGTCCTGTGATATGTGGTGGGAGTAATGTCTATTCATGGATTGCGATTTTTCCTTCTCAAGGCACATATTGATCCAATTATCGATGTGGTCTTTGTGATCCAGGTAGTAATCTTTCCAGAGACTGGCAGAGTGGCCGTTTTTCTACAATACTTGTGAGATCGAGTGTGCCACGCAGAAATACGGGAGGAAGACACTCACACCTTGCAGACCGTTCATGGCGTCCTTGTAGCTTTCTTTTCTTTTCTTTGCAGCCAAAAGAGTTTGTACGAGCAGAGGTTCATCAGATGCCTCGACGGAGTGTGACATTGCGAGTGCATTTTGATAAAGGAGTTGTTGTTGGAATAAAGGATTGAAACCCATCGCAGGCATTCCTGTGGGGAATTGCTGCTGCATCTGCTGCATCTGGTTCATCCACGCTGTGTTCATCATCTGCTGCTGCTGCGGTTGTGGTTGTGTTTGTTGTTGTTGTTGCTGCTGCTGTGAAAATGGAAATGGGGCGGGGTGCTGGGGATGATTGTTGTGGTTGTGCTGCATGTTGTTGGGTGCAGAGTTTAGCCAGTCTGGGGATGTTAATCCGATATTGTTTGTTGGAAATAGGGGCTGTTGTGAATTTGTGAACTCTGGGGTATAGCTGGGGGTGAGTGGTGGTATGTCTCTTGGGTATGTGGTTCCCATTGCGCCCGTTGTTGGAGGAGACAGCACGTGGCTAGAGACGAACTATGCGCTCGACGCGTTCCTCGAAGAGTTGTCAGTCAATTCATGCGCACGTGATGGAAGACTCCCCGCAATTTATATTTAAATATCTCAGCAAGCTCCGTCTACCTCTCTCCCACACGTTTCACAATGTCCCTCGCCCGTTTTCCCCGGCTACGACACATCGCCACCCGTTCACTCACCACTTCTGCATACCCCAGCGCTTCTCTCAGTGCGGCTGCACGCCCATATGCGGAAAAGCTTTCCGCCGAATGGCAGGGTACAAGTATGACGGGGGGAACAACTAAGAATTTCATTGGAGGCCAATTCGTAGAGAGCAAGACAGATTCTTGGATCGATGTACATGATCCGGTCAGTCATTTGTAATGTTCATGCGTTGATAAACCAACTCAACCACCTCCATCCCCAGTCAACCCAAGCCTTGCTTTCAAGAGTTCCACAAACTACCGATATCGAATTTGAGCAGGCTGTAGATGCTGCCTCGCATGCATTCAAGTCGTGGAGTAGGACCAGCGTGCTCACTCGCCAACGTTTCGTCATCGAGTGAGAGAATCGGCCTTACTATGTACCGGGTTAGGAGCTAACTTCTGATAGACTCCAGCACCTTTTGCGCAAGAATGCCGACGCCATTGCTGCTGCCATTGTGCTTGAGCAGGGCAAAACATTTGCTGGTATGATTCAATATCTTAAACTAACTTCTTGGTATACTCAACACCTTTACATAGATGCCCATGGTGACTTACTTCGGGGTCTCCAGGTCGTGGAGTCTGCTATCTCTGCAACAACAACCCTTTTAGGTGATAAGATAGAGGGCAAGTCTTCTGTTACCAAATTTAAGCCCTTATCTGACATTATCTCTAGTGAGCAAAGATATGGACACATATGTCAGGAAGGTCCCTCTCGGTGTCTGCGCAAGTATTGCACCATTCAACTTCCCTGCGTATGTACAACTTTACCTGCATTGTCCCACTTTCACTCAGCCATGTAAAGCATGATCCCCCTTTGGACAATACCCATGGCCACAGTCACAGGCAACACTCTCATTGTCAAACCCTCGGAACGTGACCCTGGTGCTGCAATGATCATTGCCGAGCTCTGCAGACAAGCTGGTAAGGTCTAACAATTGACTGGACCTGAGAACCATTAATAACGTATTCTTCAGGCCTCCCTGACGGTGTTATTAATATTGTCCATGGTCAAGTACCAACTGTCAACGCTATTTGCGACCACCCCTCCATTAGGGCCATCAGCTTTGTTGGTGGTGATCGTGCTGGAAAACACATCTTTAATCGGTATGGTTCTCGCAGAACTTCATGAATAAACCATTTATTCGATATACAGCGGAACCCAGAATGGTAAACGTGTACAGTCAAACATGGGTGCCAAGAACCATGCTGTCCTCATGCCTGACGGTTAGCAGTTCAAAACATTCCGGGCCCGTTCACTAACTCCATCACTTAGCCAACAAAAACTTTGCTCTCAACTCAATTGTTGGTGCTGCATTCGGTGCCGCCGGTCAGCGTTGCATGGCCGCTTCAGTTGGTTGGTTATCCCAATTCCGAGTCGACATCACTAGCTTACCACTACTTTAGCTATTCTCGTTGGCGAAGCGCAGAACTGGTTACCAGAGCTCGTCGAACGAGCCAAGAAACTCAAAGTCAGCGGTGGCTTTGAAGCTGGCACCGATCTGTATGTTGTATTTTCCCCGCATTTCATGACGTCATGTGCCTAACGATCATTAATATACATCAATAGTGGACCTGTTATTTCACCGGCATCTAAACAAAGGATCGAAGGTTTGATTGCTTCCGCCGAGCAAGATGGTGGCAAGATTATTCTTGACGGACGTGGCCTCGTGGTCCCTGAATACCAGGATGGGAACTTTGTTGGTCCCACAATCATCCAGGCCGATACCAGTATGAAATGCTACCAGTGAGTCTGAAATAATATCATCATAAAATAGTTTTGAATGATGAATTAGGGAGGAGATTTTCGGACCTGCTCTGATTGTGTTGAAGGCCGACAACTTGGACGACGCCATTGAAATTATCAATAATAACCGTTATGGAAATGGTGCTGCTATTTTCACCCAGTCTGGTCCTACCGGACGCAAGTTTGAAATTGAGGTCGAGGCAGGTCAGATCGGCATCAACGTTCCCATTCCCGTTCCTTTGCCTATGTTCTCGTGGAGTGGTAACAAGGTATGCCTTTTGATAGGAGAGTTAATACGATGAGTACTGAGTCGGCGGCATCTAGGGTAGTGTATTGGGCGATATTGGCTTCTATGGCAAGAGCGGTATCAACTTCTACACCCAAAACAAGGTATGAATGACGTTGGTGATATCATAAACCACTCATTGACGCTTGAACTAGACTACAACAAGCCTATGGAGAGCAGAGGATGCTGTCGGAAACCGTGCTTCTACATCCATGCCCACACACAACTAAACACCACACATAGTACATCGCACTAACAAAATTGCATTTGCTTCTGCATTGGACGTGTATCTATTTCACATATATCATCCCAATACCATTGTCCCATTGTATGATTCTGAATTGAAAAACTAAAGACCGGATTCAAAAAGGATAGTTTTTTTTTTACTTTTCAAGGACGGCATCAAGGAAAGCATTTGAAAGGGCTGTAACTTGCGAAAACACCCTTTCGAATCCACCCTGTATTGTTAATGAGAAAATGAGGATTCAGTTTAGGAACTGCCTTGTCCTTTTCACTTTAAACGGCATAAATCACTCACAGGACCACCGTAGTAAGGATCAGGAATGGGTTTATTATCAAGGTAGGAACCCCATAATCTAACTTGAGCTGTACAATTGGAAGGTTTGATTCTGTTTAGGTCACGAAGGTTGTTCTCATCCGATGCAAGAATGTGAGTGAATCGAGTAAAGTCGGCAGTTGAAACTTGACGAGCGAGAGAGTTTATTGCGACGTTATGCTGTAAATTGAATTGGTATACTTGAAGAAAAAGAAAAAGAAAAAAAAGTACCTTTTTGCAAACGGCTACCGTGCTGTGTGGTACATAATAAATTAAGATTTTTAATTCCATGAAAGAATGTTTTATAAATTAATAACACATACCGTTCATCAGGTTCTTCGCCCACATGATAACCAGCAGTACCAGCACTATCCACTTTAAAATTATTTAAACCACGTTTACGACCTATATCAAGTAATACAGCTTCACCCATTGGTGAGCGACAAATGTTACCTATAGGTAAAGGAAATGAAAATGAAATTACTTATTAGTTCTCTATTTATTCTCTCTCGCTTTATATATGTAACACAAATGTGTAGCGTACCGAGACATACGATAAGGACTTTAAGTTCTTGGTCTTGTTCCTTGGAAGTCATAATTAAACTAGAGTTTTGAGAGAGTCACTTGTTAAGGTCGGTCGAGTGTTCCACGTTTCTGTTTATCGAAGAGAAAGAGGGGGGGAAGGGGCTCTTGAGAAGTCCTAGTAAAGGGAGAGGACCTAGTGTGATGTTGGTCGAAGAGAGAGCCTGAACTGCAAAATGGGTTTATAAAGAAAGGGAGAGGGGATTTAGAAGGGCGATTAAAAAGGGATTTGTAAATGAGGTTTAGGTTACGTTACCCGATTAAGAAAGCTTTAACCAATCTCTTTCTGTCCTCCTTTGGAGCGTTGAGAGGTTGTTTTATTACTTGCATCATACACTTAGGGGTTTATCCATACGCTCACACTTGCTTGTCTTTAACTTTCAAGAGAATAGGAAACAAGAACAATGCCTTCACCTCCGATATCTGTGTTCCTTACTACTATTGCTTCGCAACCTGCTTTACGACAACGCCAAGGTATGCGTTTGACTCTTCAAATTCCTACAAATAATGACACTTAACATCGTATATTGAACAGAATACCTATTGAGAATACTACAAGTCAAGAAAATCCCTTTTACAGCCTATGATTTGGCTTCAGATGAAGATGCAAAGAGATTATGGAGAAGAAAAGCACCCCTAGGTCAGCAGCTCTCACCAAACCGAATAGAAATATCATAAACTCAACCAAACCATGAATTCATACGATAGATAAACAACAATTACCTGGTATATTGGTGGGAGAGAAAGTTCCTGGTGTACGTCACATCTCATTTCATGAATGTATGCGTCATAAAACTTATATCTTTCTTCCTCAATATGCATATGATTTATCACATAGACTTTCACAGATTTGTATGCTCCCCGACACCTTCATCAGACAAACTAACTCATTCTAACTTGGAAAAAAAAAATAGCGAAGAAGCCGTTGAATGTGGAACACTATCGGATTTTCTTCGTTTAAACGAAGTCTACAAACCATTCGCATTCGAAACCGGAGGAGATTCAGATACGGAATCAAAATCGAAATCCAACGACCCATCAACACCAGCTAAACCACTTCTTCCAGCCAAACCAATAGGTGTACCTGGAGCAATGATGCCACTTCAAATGACACCTGAACATCTCAAGAAAAAGATTCTAGCTCAACCTCCTCAGTTTAAAAATAAATTGAGTGGTTTGGGTGGAGTCGAGAAGAAACCCACACCAGTGAATAAGAGGACAGGAGAATTGGAGCTGGGTGAGGAGTTGACTGGGTTTGGATTGCAAGGTGTTAAAGTTACGGAAGATGAGCTCTTTGATCTTATCAAGACTCTTGGGTTGGATGATGATGCTGCTGGTGATTTGGCCAAGGGATTAGGGAGTGGAGACGATTCCACCGATCCCACCAAGGCAAAGGATGCAAAGCCCGCAAAGGAGGAGCAGAAAGAACAGAAAGATGAAAGGAAGGAAGAGCCAAAGGCAGAGAGGGAGGAACAGAAAGTGAATAAGGAGGAACAGAAAGCAGAGTAATAACAGAAATAACAGAAATAAAGGACGGAAATAACGACTTGACGATTATTAATGGGACTGTGTAGCACGTACAATATACCCCTAATTCCAAAACTGTACTCCTGCACACTGCATAACACCTGAAAGCACCAAAACATCTATATATCCACGTCAGACATCTCTTCAGACTTATCAAACCTATCGGATGTTCGCCTTCTCAATTCTTCCCTCTCAACTCCAAATGTATGCGCACTTGTTCCCGGGGTGTCATCGGCAACTCCTCTAGCACTTGGTATAGGTAAATCACTTGGTTCGGTCTTTACCTCGAAATTATCATCCTATGTATACAAATTAAGGACAAGGCATCATCATAGTAAGGAAAAACTCACAACTTTCGAAGTCGAGGCACGTCTACGGATCAGTGTTGAACGTCTTCTGCGTGTACGACCTTCCGATGCACTGCTGTTACTTCTGGTGTGGGGTAATGGGTACTCAAAGTCATCAAGAGGCTCAGATTTCGCTCTGTGGGGTTTCAAGATGGATGGTGGTTTCTTATCATCAGTTGGTACTGGTAGCATTGTTGGTAGTACACATGACCCTATTGCTAGAGCAAGGATGACAAGGAAAGTGCAGGAGGAAAGGAAAGCAGCGGTTAATGGGAATCGCATGGCCAATCCTCTGTTGTATAGCGTATTAATTATTGGAACCAGTGTAACGACTGAAAAATGACGTACCTTATTCCATGAGGGATAGCTGTCCCTCTTATTGAAGCCGTAAAAATGCTAACTTCACGTCCTTGACCATTTCCAATATTCTTCCATGCATCTTTTCGACCTAGCTCGATATATGCCATGACTTTACTTGTGCCTGCCACGAATGATCTTAGCATAGGCACGTCTATGTTGATTGTATTAGATTTCATTAGAAACCACGAATATTTAGGTGGTATTGCAATAGCCTATATGTGAATGGCTGACATTCAGTATATGCAAGGTGAATCAGGAATATGGGACGTACCGGTCGACTGATCGTCGCGAGTGTTGTATTTGAAGACGTTAAGAGCGTTAGTGTGGTCATGAAGTTTCCGAGGGCCATATTGGACTCGGATACTGGGAGCGTCAAGTGTACAAAGATGTCATAAGGTTGAGCCGATTTTAGAGATGGCAGTAGGGTATATGCGTATGGTATAATACTCTCTCTGATTATAATTATATTAAAGTCAGTTTCTTCAAATATTAGGATAGTTTATAAAGGAGACTCACCCGTATTGAAAGTATATTGGTGCTTCCCAACCGACTGCTAGATTCCTCCAGACCATCCATCCTGCAAATAAAGAGAGACCAACTGCAAGTGGGATGAAGAACAAACAAACAAGAATTGGAATAAATTGAGGTGCATATGGTCGTAGTGCGGAAACCCCATGTACAGCAACAGAATTAAGTAACTGGATGGGTGCTACGAGAGCAGAAGACACGGTTCTTCGTGTGCTCATGGTGGTAGGAGGTCAGTGAACTACACGTGATCAGACTACAATACTGGGGACCCTAAGTGGTATATTAAACTAACACATATTGACACTGATTGCCACTGACCGGTGCTGAACAAACCGACGTTGTTGATCTACGCTTTTCCATGATGAATGTTTGTAATATGAGGTTCTTAGATATAAGCTACGTTGTTGATGTGGAGAGCTTGAGATAAGGAACTAAAGTCAGAGTAGCAGTATGCTCCTGTGAGAGAACGGGTGTATACTTACATTAGTAGAAGCAAACCTGGACTTGGCTGTGAGCCATACTTCGGAGGTGTAACAGAAGTAGGAAGTCCTTTTGATCCGCAGATAATAAACAATAGAAAACATCGGAACCATATGGATTACTTATACTCCTCCTCATACGTCACTGCCACTCGCGCGCATTATGACCAGTAACATCCACCATCTCCTACATTTAACACCAAATGCGCCTGTGATATCTACCTACATTGACTCCCTTGCACTCGCTACCGACTCTGTGACCGCAAAGATACCGGAAATCAAATCATATCCCGATGTCGTCTACTTCAACTACTATCAAATGGGGATCAGCCTCCTATTCGTACCCAAGAAAGCGTACAAGCTCAGAACAGGGCTCAAATTGAATGAGCTACAAATGGATAATCTGATCCTTGATAGCATCGATCTATACAACGTACCGAAATCCGCTAACGAAGGCCAGGACAAACCCCATACCAAGTCCTCTCGTGCGGAACTCGCATTCACGACATTTCCTTTATCTCCCTTTGTTTTTTCCATCATTGCGGAAGTGAAGGATAAAGATGGGAAGCCTATAAATCGTCCAGAGCAGATCGATATAACATCTAAAACTTCGGGGAAAGACTTTGTTGAGGCACTCGGGGAGCCTGATCGAAAAGGAGGTGGAGCAGGACCTTCGTCCGGATCCATCAACATCTGGTGTGAGTGGAAGAATGATGGTCTGATGGTAGAATTTGGAGGTAACGAGGCCACGGGGCCCAATGCATGGGACGCGGGGAAGGACGCGGTATGGAAAGTGATGACGCTATTCAAGGCTGGGGACAGCAGAGAGTAGAAGAGCTACAATAGGATACGGAACGGAATATTTGCAGTTGATTGTTGAATGAATGTTTAGCGTACCTGCTGACATGGCAGGTGCATATGACCCAATATCATTTCAAGTCTTCGATTTCTACCCATGTGATTTCTTCTAAAGCCCATAATGCTCCAGTCCGACACACAATCTCTCCCCACAATCTACCACCAATGGCCACTCCTGCTGATCTCACCATCCTCGACATCTCTGGTAGATATATCATGGTAGGCCCCAACAATCATCATCCTACATCACCACTCATCATACTGCTCTCTAGAACAAATCCCTGAGCGGGGACACAGAGTCCATCCTTGCTCACCAGGGTGTCTCATGGTTCAAGCGCAAGGCCATCTCCATCGGCACGGTCACTCTCCATGTCAAGCACTACCACCTCGAGGGTGAGGAGAAAATCGACATCGACCAAACAATCACTGGTGGTATTCCAGGAACCTCTGAGCAGAGGACTCTCATCTGGAAGGAGAGGGAGAACGAGGACCATCTCTTTGGCTCTGTTCTTGCCAAGTCCAGACGCGTCAAGGTAGACGAGCTCGACATTGATTTCTTGAAAACCGGCTGGACTGAGGATACCGTCGAGAATGGTGTTGTCCACGCCTACGCTGAGAGCAACACTCCCAAGAGCGGTCTGACCTGGATCGCTAACCAGGTATGTGTGTTTGAACCATGGTCAAGGAATAGTGACTGATGTACATATTGCAGACCTGGGGTATTGAGATCATCAATGGTGAAAGGAGATATGTCCGTCACGTCTACTTCAATCCTGGTCCTGGTAAGGGTGATATCATCCAGGCAAAGCTCATCTACGATTACCGTAAGTCTTTACCTTCAACTGGTTGACGCTGATACTAAGTATACATACAGTTGGCCCTCTAAACTAGAGTTGTGAAATGTAGCATTAACTATATATATTGTTATCTTATCTTACCCTGCGTAACTGGTGATTGAGACCTGTGCGTGTGCCGAGTGATCGTCGTCGTGGACAAATACAGAATTAATTCTCCACGACCATCTTTCTCCTCTCCATAACCGAAAACCCCTAAAATGCCAGGCACTCCGCCTGCCCCTTCACCTTCACCACCTTCACCACCTTCTTTCTCTCTTGAAGAGCGCGGAAAGGTCCCTAAACTAAGTCTGGACCATTTGCCGGGCTCACCATATGTCAATGTTCATATCGAAGACGTTCCCATTCCACGGGTGGAAGATTCTGAAAGAGGGCCACCGTCCCCTCAGAGGAGATTGCTCAACAGAGGAGTGAGGTCAATTGCGTCGCAACACCCTCGAGCTTTTTCGTGGATCCAACGCACCGTAATTTACATTAGGGGTCCTCGACCGAAAACGGATCTACCACGTATGGTACCTTCCTTAAACTATTTCATTACATTCAATATATTAACCACCACTATTCACAAAGCTATTACTCCTCTGCTGGACGGAGACTACCGCGTAGGAAACTTTGGAGTTTCCCTCAACGTTGAATCTACACTCATCAAAATTACACGGCCATTCACATCGCCATGGATATTTGCATTACTCGCAGCAGCCTATATCATTGGATTTGCGTTCTTCTCTCGAGCACAATCTTTTCTAACACCTCCCGAATCTTATGTTGGCTGCACCTCGACGTATTGGTTGGCTCATGACGGATGTGGATTGAATGGGGAGCGTTGTGGTCCTTTTGAGAATGTGACATTCAATTTTAGGTGTCCGGCGCAGTGTGATAACGTCATACTTCAGAATCCGAGGACAGTTGGAGATGAACAGATTGCGTTTGTACCTTTGATTGTGGGTGGTGGAGATGAGAATAGGACGTATAGAGGAGACTCATTCATCTGTGCTGCTGCGGTACAGGCGTGAGTTTGTTTGTTTCTGGTACATCTAAAAATAGCTGAGATACCCACAGAGGTGTGATTTCGAGTTCAAGAGGTGGATGTGGAAGTTTGGATTTGACTGGGAACTTTACAAACTTCTTACCTTGGGCGCAAAATGGTCTCTCATCGATTGGATTCTCAAGTGTCTTTCCCCTATCCTACCGTTTCCGCTCAGAGACATCCTTGACGACTTGCACCGACCTTCGAAACGAAGCCCTAGCATTCAACATTCTAATCACTTGTGCTCTTTTCCTATTACTCCGTCCTAAAGCTCTTGTCCTCTTCTGGTCACTCGTCTGTATCGGATTCTGGCATGTCGTGTTATTCTCCCAGCCTATGGGACCACCACCCAAACTCGATATCGCTTTTGGAACGTTCCTTCCTACATTGTTCATTGCATATGGATTCTGGCGCCTAGCATACCGATTCGTACTTCCTGAATTCGCAGCAAAGGCACCATTAGAGACTTGTATACTCTTTCTACTAGGTTTCTGGCCTGGAGTCCTCTACAACCTAACATTTGACAAAATTCCAATCTCTCGTTTACTCTCATCCGACATTTCCAAAAGACCAGGAGGATTCACAGCATTTATCATCGTTCTCATTATCGTTGTCATCCTAGTTATAAATCAAATTCGTATCATACGAAAAACAGGATGGTTACCACATTATTTGAAATGGTATATTGCTGGTGGATTGGTGATTTTGGTTTTGGCGTTTTTACCAGGGTTGCAATTGAGGTTACATCATTATATTATACCGATGGCTTTGTTACCTGGAACGGCTTGGAGAACTAGATTGGGAGTGGTTTATCAAGGGTTGTTGTTAGGTATGTTTTTGAATGGAGGTGCTGCCTTTGGGTTTGATTCAATTTTACAAACACCTGAAGCGGTGAGTTATAGCCCCTCGAGAATCTTGTTATTTCATTTCATTGATTAATGCTTTATTTTATTGTACTATGTTTTTAGTTAAGACAAGATGCACCAATGGGTTCAATACTCCCATCCTTCCTAACAAACACAACAAACTGGAACACAAGTATCCCAATAACTCAACAAACAATTCAATGGCAACCTATACCAGAAACAGACAATTGGGAAGGTTTTAATCTTCTCGTTGATGATGTTTTAAGGTTTTCGGGACAATCGTTGAATTATTCTTTGAGTGCTTTACAAGAGGGTATACCACATTTCTTTAGGTTGGCTTTTACAGGTCAAGGTCAGACTAGTGATTTTACTATGCCGGCTACACTTTGGCCTAATGGTACTTGGGTGGATCCTTTACCTGGTCCGTCATAAAAAGAAATATGTTTACTGTTGATATTTAGTCTATACATGCAATCTGTATTCTTGCTATTGCTATTGCTTTGATTATTATTTATACATTATAATTGCTAATGCAGGAAATAGTAAAGAGAGCGATACATCTACCGAATATGTGAAGCTTATATGTGGACAGGATTTACTATAGCCTGCACAAACTCCAATGCAAGTATGTGCAATGATGGAAAACAAAAAGCAGGAAACAACAAACCAATAGAATGTTGACAATATTACTACTATACAGTAACTAGTTAGAATCGAAATCTGGAGATATAGGACAATTCTACTTTGCCCGCAACCTTGGTATCCAATGTTGACCATCAGCATTAACAATATTTACTTCATATTCCTTTAACAAACGTTCAGCCCAAGTCACCCAATGACTTTTCTTGATTTCATTCCTAATAAATCAAATCAAATCATACCAGATGAGCGATCACTTGGTAATATAAAACATCAGAAATGAAGGGAACTAACTCGGTTATAGGCCATAAACAACTATCCGCTATAATCCTTTCCAAGAATGTGAAATTTGAAAGATCAAGATCCCCAATATACTTGAATTTATCTTTTACTGCACCCTGAGCTACACCTTTGGTTTTAATATGGATAATTTGAAGTGGATGTTCGTTGGTACTTGAGAAGAATTCAGCTACGGCAAACTTTATATAGTATAGTATATATATATATAGGTCAGTTTATCACTGGAGGTTATACGATATTTGGAGGGAAAATGCTTACCCCAGGTTTCTCTACTGGAACTATAAACTCGACAAGGTTTGGACAAACATCAAAGACACTAACTCCAGGAAGAAAGCCAATTTCCAGAGTACATAGTTTATGACCATGTTTTCGTAAGAAAGTGATAGCACCTTCTGATTTCTCTAGCACTGGAAACTGTGCTTTCTGTATCTTTGGAAGACTGAGGTAGAAAGTGTCAGATAAAGTTTGAATATGAAAAGGGTGAAGAAGACATACTCCATATGACTCATCACAGAAAGTAATGTATTGCTAATAGAACGGAATGTAATACTCTCCAGGCAAGGCATTGATTTCCCTCCCTTCTTGATCTCATCCGGTTCAACCATAAATTTGGCAGAAGAGCTGAACTCGAGGTTCCTTAACTTGCTGAATGCGTAAAACACATCAGGAGGTTTGGTTGCTGTAGGTCGATGTAGATGAATTGAAAGATCAAGTAAAGAGTGTCCCGCTTTCTGAGACAATTTAGTCAATGAATTCCAGTCAAGAATGTCGGCAGATACTGAATGATATTGTCGACCAATACGATCCACTGCTACTCGTTCGAGATTAGGTGTATGCTCTAAAATATCATTTATATTTTGTGTCACGCTGGCAACGAAATTGAAATCGACAGTGAAGAGGGATTTGACCATGTTCCCAATGTGCGGTTTGTGCCGTAAAAGATTATTGATTTGTACGGGTGTTTTATGATCAACGAGGACGATGGAGTGATAGTAGAGGGGTAATGCCAGTTTCTGAACACGCATTTAATAACGTACGACTAAATCCAAAAAGAGGGTGCTAACATGGAGTGGTTTGCAAATAAGAGTAAGTCCTTGACGATACTTTGGCTCGAATATTCCTTTATACAAATGTATGGGATAGCGAAAATCGGGGTCTTCCAAGGCAGGAATCCCGAATGCATGTCTGAGAATAGTGAGCCATATATCGTTGGAAAATGCGGTAATCAAGTTCCTCTGGGGAAACACAGTCTTCGGCAAAGGTGGAGGGCTGTCCTCTTGAGGTGTAGGTTCCACATAATCACTGGAAATCCAGACACATCTAAGTATAATTTACACGAAAGGTTTTTTTCGGACACCCACTTGGTATAGCAACAGAGTTTCTTAAGCTTTGGGCTTGATTTCACTTGATTTTCGAAAGTGAATGAGGATGTACCTCTGATAATAATCTTCTTCAAAGTTGGAATTTTAGAAAGACGGTCGAACCAGTGAACATCGATAGAATAGGGTGGGTTGATTATTACAGTTTCGATTGATTTGCTCTTCTCCAGTCCCTCCACATAATCTAGTTCTTCCGTCCTAATAGCTCTCCAGATAAAGTAACTCGGAAATACAAACGTCGTCTAATGAACAAAAATTCAACACCAAGTCAATTAATTTATGATGTAATACCATCAACGCACCAATGTTTCCCACTTTCCCAAGTATACCTTCAAACAGTTAACCATCTGTTGTGCTTTCTGGTTCCACGTACGGCTAGTCCCCGCTGGATCGTAGACAATCACACGCTGAGGACTAATCAATGGGAGTCCCTTGCAAATACCAGAAACATTATCACTGGAGTACACTTCAAGGGATAAACAAAGATCTGTCAAGTTCGTTGCGCTTTGCAAGATTTTGTGCAGAGAGACAGAATAGCCGCTCTCAACACGAAGTTTCTTGACAAATCCACCAAGTTCAGGGGTACTTTGCAATGCAAATTCCAATGCTTGAATTTGGGCTTTGGATCGTAGTACCACGACACTGTAAAGGAGCGGCGTCGATACTCTAAGCCAGTCTTTACAAACAAGCAAGTAGGCGGAGGTTGAACGTTCGTAGTTGATGAAGGGAGATTTCCCACTTATGCATGCAAAAGAATCGTCGGGTACTTGTAGCGCTGGAGCCAAAATCTCTGAGAGGAGTTCGTCCGGAAGGAAGGAGTACATCAGAGAGGGTGGGTGGGGTATATATGATGGAAGGCGCCGTTTAAGTGGAAGCGCATGTCGTCCTCTCACGGCACAGAATATTTGAATATATGAAGTGCGGAGTTGGGAACTAGTGGGTGACTCGCCAGTTGTCACACATCAAAAAAAAAAATAGTTTTAAACATTCAACGTTTAGACTTTCGGAACGGAGAATGACTTGTTCTGACACACTCGGCCTTCTTTCAATTCTCCTAAATATACAACTAAATAAGTCATTAATGGGAGGAGGTGGCTATCATAATTATCTGTCAATATTGAAAAATATACATAGAGATTAACTGTACTAGTCCTTACTAAGTACTATGCGACTTAAAATAACTATAATCACTTTCATACCTGACATCATGTCATTGAATATTGAATATTGATGCACGATGTGTGCACCCGCCGAAGTTCCGAAATCGACTTGAAGAAACGCATACTAATGGTAATAGTACAAATTGTTTTATTGAAGTCTTCCGGATTCAGTCCAGTAGCGAATCCCCGAAAGAACATCGGAGTACAATAACATTAATATCTTGCTTGGCGCAATCCAGTAATCCTGATAAAGCACCCTTTTCGGAAGATGCCAACAGAACAGGTGTAATCTATGAGAAATGGTTGAACATTGAACTTGCATAAGTAATGAAGTTTGAACTTTGCATTGTGGAGGGAACCACGTTTCTGATTTGACGTGATTCTCGTAGGCATCCGATGCCCATAGTACATGGTGCGTCGAACCGCCTTAGATGGACTTTATAGTATTGAACATATATTAAAACCGTCAGAGGGCACCTGGGCACGTATATTAACTCGACAATAGTAATCCTTGTGCTGCGAGCACCCTATACTTTCCTGGTATTGTGGGTGCGCAAGGCATCTAAGAATAAAACCCAGTGCTACCTGAAGAGACAAATTCGGAGTCAGAGACGAGTTGACACATTACTGGATCACGGATAGTCAAACCCAGACAATCAATGAAGACGGCATTTACCCGTAGATGCACAAGTATAAATGACGAAGTGATGAGGGTGTTGTTATCAAGCCATACTGTAGGGGGATCCTTGTATTTGGTAAGTACTACAGCAAGTACATACAGTAAGGACAAGGAATTTGATAGCAATCAATCAATTAATCAATTAATGTCATGAGTCCTTGCGGTTTAGATTCTAAGTAGTCGTGTAGTTGGCCCAGTCGGCTCAGTGCTCCTGTTTCAGTTTGAAACAATGCAATAACCACTGAATGAATGAATGAATGAATGCTAGATGTACTGATATTTCCAGGACCGGATTCCCCGCAGTCGTCATTGAAGGCAGGTGACCAAACTCATCGATTTTTGGACACATCTTATCTGCATCTTATCAAAAATAGAAGTGCTTCAAGGGTTGATTAATATATTGATTTCTTGGACACGACCAGCACTGTACACAGGTATTTAAACTCCCCTTCTCACTTCGCATCTCTTCCTTGTTTTTCTAGGCGTTTCCCAGAACATTCCCTGTAGGGTTATCTCAGCGTTGATCATCCTAGCCCTAGGGTAGTCCAGTCTCTCATTCCCAGTATCAATCTTCGAACCTCAAGCTTTGGGCGATCTTGATCTTGAAGCCTCCTGACACAGTCTAGTACAACCCGGCGCCCGTTTTAATTGTTCGTTTGGTTTCTTCTATATTCTGGCAGGCGTGCTGTGGATTATTCGAGGCACAAGTAAGCTTACAATATAAATAAGGGCTTCAGGGGATTGTTGCTCTCAGCCTCTCCTCTCTCTCTCATCCCCATTGTGACTCATAGCTCATAACTCTTCTGTGATTTCAGAACTCGACATATCACCACAATCACTTCCAAGTCCCATAATACCAGCTACAGAAGAATTTTTAATTTTTCTGAAATGACAATGGGAATCCAATTACATCCACTTGAACAGACCTGGGAAGCTGGTGCTGCGGGGATAAAACGGACACAAGTTGTTTTTGACACTGGTGCAGGGGAAGTAAGAGTGAAGAACGGGGGAGAGGGTTGGGGGAACAACCGCAAGCGAAAGCCGTTAACGAGACCAAGAGGGCAATTCATTGTGCCTAGTCGTAAGTCTTGTTATTGCACTTTTCTATTTATATATTCCCCCTTGGTTATTTCGTTATCTTTACACGGTCTGCGACGAGCATGTTGGATAGAACCTTCACTATTTCATAACAAGTTCGAAGTCTTTGATAAGACGGCGATTACACATCTTACTACCACTATCAACTTCTGATTGTAGAACCCGACTGAATTCTGCTTCTTTGGCAGATTTCGCGAGGACTGCGGTTGGACGCCAGGAATGGCTGTGTCGTCTCTGTTCATTATTTGATCTCGAACGGACTCCTGACTGGGTAATTTTACCCAACAAGAAAGAGGCTCTGGAACACGAACGAGGTTGCAAAATACACCGGAAGAAGCTCACAGAATTGGAAAACTTTCTATGGGAGATCGAGGAAGTACCACACTGGGTTGGTACACCGGACACACCCGCCTTATCATCAGCTAACCTGTCACCCGTATCTGACGACTCTGAAGACGATTTTTCATGGAGACCGGTATGTTACGAGGATCTGAAGCGTTCTCACGTAAATGCGCGGGACGCACCAGATTATCTGAACCTGGTGGTGCAATTTTGGCTTAAGGATACAGAAGAAGCTGGACCTGCTGATCCTGAAGAATTTCTTCAAATAACTGAATCTTATGATCCTGGGACAAGAGCTGACCTGGAGAAGAAGGGGCTCACTTGGAAGGACTTCTATGATGAGCTTGATAATGCATTCTGGAATGTTGATCTTGGATGGGCAGATACAACCTGGAATAATAACTGGGAGGCCGATAATGAATGGGGTAATGCGCAGCAGCCAAATGAGGGAGTCAGGGATGATGAATGGGACAAGAATGGTTGGGGTCAGGACGGTTGGGGTGTTCAGCCAGAGGCAGAGGATGGATGGGTTGAAGCCAAAGGAAAGGTAAAGGGGAAACGAGCTAAAATGGGACAGAAGAAGATCCCGGCTCCGAAACAGAAACAGACTCCGGCCGTGTCCAAAATAAAGACTACCAACCTTTTTGCGAATGTGAGGTTTTCTTCCTACTTCCTATCAGTTCGGTTTCATTAATCTCTATACTTCAGCTTCAGGTTGAAGTTGATGTGTGAATAACCCAACTATACCCTCAATATATGATTCCAGTGTCTCCTTTGAACATTCCTTTTATGTTTTCTGGTTTGTTGTCCATGTGTACATACAGTAGATTAAATATGAATTCCCGGTGCTTCGCTGTTAAATTTGGCTGTGGCTGCATGTCGATCACATACCCCACACTATGACGCAGTTACCTACGCCATCGTGTATTTTAACCCCCAAAAGTGAATACCAATGTGTAACATATGTCCTCCCAAAACATTTTAGATATGCCTTTGCCATATGGTTGGGTAAAACAATGGGATGAAAGTAACCAACGAAACTATTATGTGTGTGTGGTTGTATTGTACAGCGCAAAAGTTCATGCTTGATCTGTAGGTCGACACAAAAGCAAATCCACCCCGTTCTATATGGGTTCATCCTTATGAAGACGAGCAATATTTGGAGACGCACCCAGAGACGAGGGCGAAGTTAAAGGAGGCCACTAATGCTTATCCAGCTCCGCCTGGACCTCCTCCTCCTGGAGTGTCGTTAGATCGACGGCATTCTTACGGGGGCGTTCTGCTTTGCCTTATGTAGATAATGTACCAGGAGCAGCACCCGGTCATAAGAGAGGATTTTTTGAAAGGCTTAAAGACAAATTGAACTCCGCGGAAGAGAGAGAGACTCATCGATACGTATCTGGGGTGAATAATTCCAATGACTTTTTTTATGCTCGCCATACTGACACTATGCAGGTGTCATATAATAGACCTCAATATGTTGCTCAATCTTACGGTGCTCCTTCCTATGGTCAAGGTTATCCACAACAAAACGCCTATGGTCAACAACAACAGATGGGTGGGTTAGGAATTCAAACAGGACCCGGCCAACGAAGAGGTGGAGGTGGTGGGATGGCACTCCCTCTTCTTGGTGGTCTTGCTGGTGGTATGATATTAGGAGATATGATGGGTGATATTGACCACCTTGAGCATGATCAATATAACGATTATGGTGGGGGTGGAGGTGGTTTTGATAATGATGGTTTTGATGGTGGAGATAATTTCGGAGGAGGGTTTTAATCTTTAGTGTGCCGTTGCTCCCATCTTTTCCAGGTATTAGATGTAGTGTATGAATATTTGTATTTGATAAATCATAAAGTAGCTGTGAGCGTGAGAATCACGTTTATATTGACCTGGGACGCATCGCGCGTTACGATATTGAATATCGGTATATGTATCTTCCTCCGTACGCTCTAAGATAGTGCACATAGGCAAACATGGCTCGCATGCTACCATCGTCGTTGAGCCCACATGTCTGTGTACTTCCTTCTCCGGACCTAGTAGAGCTTTTAGCGTCATCGTCACTCCCTCCTCTCCCAGAAATTCTTCAGTCGTTTTCACCTCTACCACAAGGTTCTTGAATCTACATCTCACCAACAAAAAGCTTGAGGGAATTTACATGCTTGCTTGTTCTTCTCTATAGTTACTACAAGAACGACTTCATTTACTTCGGTACCTCATGCAATCTTTGGTCTACGTTTCTCCGACCTGGGCGAAATAGAAGAGGCTTGTAGAGAAGATGAGGAAAGAAGAGCAGCAAGAATGATAGACTGGATCTCCGGAAGAGTAAATAAAAAGTGTGCAAAATGGGTCGACGAGTTAGAGGGACCAGAAGGAAGAAGGAAGGAGAAGGAAACGTGGAGAGCGTCATGGTGGGATGAAGTTAGACGATGTGCGGAGGGAGATCACGTCCCTTCTAGATATGAAGGTTGGAATCATCCTGTTTCTGGTGAGTCTACATTACATTATGATGAAGTACACTACAACTCATGGAAATAGTCATTTTGGCGGCATCAACGACCGCGCCTAATCCCTTGCAAACTATCACTGCACTTCATTCTAGACCATTACAATTCCCAGCTTGGGTTGATCCCTACCATCTTAGGTATACCTTGATTATACACCCACAGAATTCCCCGCTATCAAACGAAGAGTAGGTCATTTTATTCTCGTGAGTTTGGTACACACTAATTTTTGTTATAGAGCTAACGCCCTGGTCAACGCCGTTAAGAAACAATATGGCTACAACGACGTTTACTTACTATCGCTTGCTCTGCCATCTCCATCACCTGCACCAGTCCCTGTACCCCCACCGCTTCCCCGTTTACCTCGTCCCACAGTACCAGATTCACCACCTATGATGCGAGATGTGAAGAGAAACAGTACAAATGGTGATATCACTGCCCCGAACACACTCAGGCTGTTGCACAGTGATATTCAACAGACTTCGAAATTTGTCAGAGAGTTTGTGGTTGGATGCTTGATTCCTTGGATGGAAAAGAGTGCACTAGAGTGGAGTGAATTTGTGAGTTCTATTGATCATTTACGGAGGATGGGATTAATTTAACTGATAAATATGCAGTACTCGAGTAATAGAAGACTTCCTTCCCGTTTGTTCTCGTCCACGAGAAAGCTTTTTGGATCTGCATCATCTTCACCTGTTACTACCCATAATGCATCTTCATCTGTTGCTTCATTGCCACGATCATCAACCTCCTCATTGGCAGGATCATCTGGAGGACCTCCATCACAACAACGACGTCTTGCCGAATTCGCAACGATACTCGGTGACCTTAAACTTGCTGTATCTGTCTGGGACACTCTAAGGAAAGATTCTAAGGGCGGTTCTGTGAGTTGTGAATCTACTTGTTAAAGATGAGAAAGCTAAATTGAAGAGTTATGTTCAGGATATTTTACCTTTACTGTCCGCCCCATCACATGCGCTTTCTCTCCATGCTTCCAATGCATTATCGAGTTTACACTATGGATCCGACGATCTTCCACCACAAGCTCAAATGAGGGCTTTGTTATATGCGGTTAGATGGGAAATGGGGATTCCACCACAGGAGCTCTTGAGTAATATTTTAGAGGGTGAAAGATGGTTGTTTTGGGCTGCTGGAAATGTGGGTACTTTTCTGATTGTGATTCGGGATTATTTTATTGAGCTGACTGGGATTATTTTTAGTCAGAAGAAGCACCAGCTGCCTTATTAATCGCACAAGCAGCATTTTTAACATCTAAGAAAAAGGCGACAAGAAGGGCTGCATATTGGTATGCTGTTGCTGCGGGTAGATTGGAGAAAATCGGTATTGTGAGTTGTCATAAAAGGGATGAAAGATTACCTCCCATTGATTTCAAAGTTCAAAAACCGGTAGAAACCTTTGACAATGCATTTTCTACGTAAAGCTCAAGAGTTATACAAAACAAGACTACCAAAGGAATTATCTCCCTCATTCTGGGATGCAGAAGGCAAGACCCCAGAACAAAACCTTTGGTTTGATGCTATTATGTCCGGTATTGAACATCCTTTGGGTCAGTCTGATTGACTATATATCGTAGTAGAGGCACAAATGCTGATCGATAACATTTATTTCCGAAAAATCAGGCCGGTTGTTGTATACCACTGGTGATGTCTTATCTGCGGTGAAGCTCTTCTTGGGCCTTCTTTGTGGGTCAGAATCTACTGGACAACGTTTAATCGACGGAGAATTACAACAATCAACAAATAGTCGAGATAAATTGTCTCTAGATGATTTTCGAGTAGCTTTTGGGGTAGGTCATGAATTTCACCGACTGTTCCTCGTGTGGTCTGACATAAATGGATGATTTATAGCACCTGAAAGCTACGGAACCTGAAAAATTAGCCAAAGCGGAACTCAAGTTACCGTTCAAGATATGTCAGGTGAAACAATCCAAATTACGATTTGCCGGTGATGGATCAGGCGGAGATGTAGTTGGTTGGGAGAGAAGAGAAGAAAATTGGAAAACATTTTGGAAAGATAGTGGTGGTAAAGAAGGGTTTGCAAAAGATGGAAATGTTGTTGTTGAAGGTCCGATACCCATATCTCTTTTTGGCAGGAATAAATGCTGACTTGGTCAATTGGTAGAACCGTTCTGGATTGACCTTGTGTTGAGAAATCCTTTAGATGCAGAAGTCAATATGGCGAATTTGACACTGATAGTGGAAGATGATAATTCAGAAGGACAAGATGAAGACCAAGAACCACCTGTGGAAGTGGATGAGCTACGAGATGTGATACTGTCTCCCAAGGAAACCCGAATTGTACGCATACATCATGTTCAAAGACTAAACTTTTCACTGAATCCCTACAACATAGATTCCATTTACTCTAAGAGCACGAAGAGCTGGGACCTTTGTTATTTCACAAGTAACTTACGATTTTATCTCTCTTCTTCCTACAAAGGAACGACTGGCAACTAGAGGTCGAAGACTCAATGCTACTCCACTTCAACGTCAAACACCAACTTATACTCCAGATACTCTTATGAAAGTTATTGTAACAGAAGCAACGCATAAACTTGCGATTAGTTTTGTTGAAGAAGGAAGACTGAATTTGTTACAAGGGGAAAATAAGGTGATGAGCTTATGGTTATCGAATTTAGGTTCGAAACCTATAGGTGAAATTTGGATGGTACCTGATCAAGAAGATGAAATTTGGGTTGGAGACGAAGTTGTTGGAGAAGAAGACAACGAAGACGAGAATAAACAAAGTACTGAAAAGGCGGATGTGAATTCGATGGAAGAGGTTATTAATCATCTAATTCATTGATGGCACCAAGGCCTTTACGGATTCCTGTTCCTGATGAAGTACTTGAGTCTGAAGAAGGCATACATATTCCTTTAACGATACATGCGAGTACATTGGGAGAGAAGGAATTCTGTTTACTCTTTGTTTATCGTGAAGTGAGTACATTATTTATGGCTTGAGCAATGCGAAAATACTAATCTATTCATATTATCTGAAGAATGAATCAGAAGCTTTCCATACGACGAGAATATCTAAAACCATCGTTGTTCATCCGTTGTTCAATGTCAGTTCGACAATTGAACCTGATCAGTCAACGAATAGTCAATTCCTTGTGAACATTGCACTAAGAAATCTTTCAAATACGAAAGTGCATTTGACACAAGTTTCGACCCTTAGCCCATCATGGAATAGTTCTGCTGTACTGGAGGGCTCTTTGTAAGTATTCCATTACCATTTAGAAAAGTGGGGCTGAATGAAAATCTACCATAACATAGACCAACCCTTTCTGCTTCTCAGGGCGCCAATATATTGCTTAGAGCTGGTCGATGGTCGAAAGGGCAAGGTTCACAAGAAAGTGTCAATTTCGTGAAAGAGAAACTTGGGGATGTATTGAATGGACGATCAGTTAGCAAAACTGACCCTCCGCTTATTGATTTATGTTGCAGTCATTTCACAGAGGTATGTTAATATGTTTCTACACATGATATCTCGAGGTTCACTTCCTTCCAAAAAGTCAACAAGAACAAAGAAATCATTCACCGAAGAAATTATCTCTACATTCATACATGGAGGCCGACGCAACTTTGTTGCTAATGATACCATCATCGCCCATCCTCATATACCAATTCCAACACATGCTCACATATTCCCATTATACCACCCAACTTCCTTCGATATTATATTTTTCTGGGAACTTGACGCTTCACCTACTTCTTCAATTTCCCTAAATCATTCATTCTATTCCGAAATTACCCAACAATCACAATCACAATCACAATCACAGATATACAATAGAAGAAAACGTTCAGGTCATATTAGTATAAGAGGATTATCAATTGGCGCTATGCATGCTCCTCTTGAAAGTATTATTGATCAAGTACAAAATGCCAAGGTTAAGAGGAGTATGTATGCTGAAACTGTTAGAGAGAATCAAGAGGTTTTGGAAGCTATTGTAAAATGTGATTGGAATATGGAGAAGAATCCGTTGGATTTGATTGTTAAAGGTACTGAAGAAGTTGTACATGATTTTTCTACTGGGTATGTGTTTCTTTTCTTTTATTCTATGCAAAAAAAAAAAGTGTTATTGATTTTTATTTATTTATGGTATAGACCTTGTCGAAAATCAGTGGATTTCTTTATTAGAAATCATTCACTTACACATTCGGTGAATTATGTATTGAAATTGAATAATGTGAAGAATTCGAATTCGTCATCACCATCTATTAATTCGTAAGTCTAATTGATATTGAGGTCTTGTTCTTATTTATATCACTCACCACACAAAATAAAACAGTCGTGTACTCCAACCTCCATACACAGGTCGTCTAAATTTCAGAGGAATAATACCGCCATCAGAATCAATTTCGATTCATCCTAAATTATGGATTACTAGAACTGGAACATATAGTTTAGATGGATGGGTTCTAGAGACTGAAGTAATCGAACAGAGTCAAATTGAAACAGGTACAGGTATAGGTGTTGTAGATGTGGGTGCAAATACTACAGAGGTTGAGGCTGTAGGAACAGGGAAAGTTCTACATCGGTATCGCCAAGAACGGCTTGTATCTGATAGAATGTTACTTATAGTTAGGCAATTGTAAAGTTTTACCAGAGAACTTGTATGTCTCTTTGCCTCAGTATATTAATCACAGACACTTTTCTTCCGAGATTTAAAAAAATTATATACTTTTTCTTATTGGATCCGTTTCGAAGTAGGCGAGAGGTACAAATGTCTTGTGATGGGACCTGTTGAGATAAGAACGGGTGCTATTAGACTACGCGGTATTCAATTAAAAGGCAAGTTAACATGGGTCTATTTTTTCGTTTTTTCAGTATGTACTATGATTGTATATCATCAGCCGAATTAACCTGCAGATACCATAAACAATATAACCGAAAAGATACATCCTCAATAAAGGTCCTGAAACGCTCGAAACAGAGGAAGAAAAAAATACTAACAAACTCACTAATCGTACTTACTGACAATTTGACAAAGAGATGAAAGTTGGTATCAAAAAGAATAAAAGAACCAAAGAAAACCATCATGGGACGGTGCCAACACTGGCAGAATCGAAAGAGGATATTGGAAAACGATAAATCGCGCAATATCGTTTATGAGGAGGCATCTTTCTTCTCAGCATCTTTCTTTTCACGTTCAAGACGTTCTTTTTCAGCTTGTTCCTTCTTGGCTGCTGCCAGACGAAGAGTCTTAACCCGGGTGTTGAAGTATGTCTAAAAAAACAAATTAATATGTTAGAAAAAGGTATTCATGACTTTCGAAAAATGTGAAATATTGAACTCACCCCAAGAACGAATTGGATAGCGTTAAAGAATGGTACCCAGAGCTAAAAAGAACAATAAACCATTCATTAATATTCAAATGACTCAAAACCAATCAGGAAGCATACCTCGACGGGAATGAACTTTTGGGCAATTACCAATGAGATAGGCGAGACGATCCATGAAACCTATAATAAATAAAAGAGATTAAGGGATGCGTAAACAAAGGCAAGAAAAATAGGGGTGTAAAGAACCTAGGACCATAACTTACCTGAATAACGGAGAAGAAACCGGCTTTTACAGTTTTGATGACCTCATCTGTTGACTTGGCTCCGTTGATAATAGCCATAGAGGCGAGGTAGGCTAGCGGGCGCCAAAAGTCAATCAGTACTCCGTGTAATTCCACAAAAGTATTCAGGTTAATATAACTCACCGGAAGCCTGAATAGGGGAAATCAAAAGATTACTGGCCAAAATCTGTCCAACCTTGGCAGCAAGACCTGTTTTGCCCTCAAAAGCCTTCTGCAACTTTCCCACTAGAACGTGGCTGAGAGGCGCCGAAACCAAAAAGCCATAAATGGCCATTTTAATGGCTCGAGTGTTTACATGATATCTTGAAAGCGCAGTGATGATGAATGGTGTATAGGGTAATTCCTTTGGAGGAGGTACTCCTGCAAGATTGCTTCCGAGGACTTCTTGGAGGAAGGAAAAGACACCTGTAAAAATGCGGGGTATGGGGTAAGTATAGGGGTCATGTGGGTCGGGCCCAAGCGTACTGGTTGTGATGGCCTTTGTGCGCAAGGGGTGCTGGGCAAGCTGGGAGAGGTACTTGAGGAGGAGAGGGTGAGGAGCAGCTTTTACTGGCGAAGACATGGTTGTTGGAAAGAGAGGTGTGGGACAGTGACGGTTTATGAGCAATTTAGGGAAACCGGACGGGAGTATTACCGACCACACCGGCTGCAATTGTCACATTTCACTCATGTCTGTCCGCGTGCGTCCAACAATGCTATGCATTCATCATCTGGGATATACTATGTACTCTATGGCAAATATAATTAAAGAGATGCATGCTCTAGGAGATACTATAAACAACACTCTTATTTACTGACCCTTAACCCTATATACAAAATCAGCATCTGCTTTTGATAGCTGCAGGTCAGAACACTCACCAAACCTTAACATAATCTGCGAATGAGACCATGCAAACCGTTTGCCAGATACCAAGACCGATACGGGGCGTCACACCACGGTACAGACCCTTCAGACCATTCTCCGTGTAGATGTACTTGAGGGTGTTGAAAATTGTCAATTTCTCGGGACGGTTGGCAGAAGCATTCTTGGCCATCGATTGCATCTACAATGACCAATTAGAATTAGTTACACCAAGAAACAAGATCCACATACCTCAACACGGATGACCTCAATTGGTTGATTCCATGTTGCCAAAGCACCACCAATACTGGAAGCGAAGACCTTATCGACAGCGCTCAACTTGTCATTCTCGCCAATGCCACGAATTTTGCGGATGGTATCTTCAGCAAGACGAGCGAAACCCATACTGTAGCAACGTTTAATACTTTTATATGGACCATCGAAACCGAGTGACTTACCGAGAACCCCAGTTTGTGCACTGACGAACAGCAACAGCATTGACACCCTTATTAACACCAGCAAGACCTTCACGACGGTAGATGTCCATGAAGACAGCCCATGTTGAAGGGGGCTTTGTGCCAGTAGCAGCAGTTTTTGCGCGAGTAATCTCAGCAGTTTTCATACATGTTGTGAAACCTGCAGTGTACCATCAATACACATTCTCATACAAGCATCACGCCAGTTGACAAAAGGTCGTGGCATGACGGCATACAAATAGGGAGGTGCTGAATTATGATTTTTTGAGAAAACAAAACAATTGGACTTACCCATGGTAGCGTATGCCTGGGCCACACCACCGGTCATACCACCCAGTAGACCAGCGAGACCAGGGTTGATACCAGCAGCGAGTGTGGCAGTCTCGACTTCTGAGGCAGCGAAAACAAGAACAGCACCCTTGGTTGAAGCCTCAATCCAGGCCTATTCCAAGAATATGTTCAGTTGGTGCAGGAATTAGAATAGAACGATACCAGCTCACCCAAGGAATCAAACCCTGGTAGAAACCAACAGCTCCACCACGCGACCAGACGGTTTTACATGCTTGCCACATAGATTGTGAACGGTTAGCAGCCATCTGGGTCTTCAAGACCTCCAAAGGTTGACCAAGTGTTGTAACCTGAATAAAACATGTGTTATTCACACCTTCCTACTATACAAACACTTTCGTTGAAAGACTTGCCTCCTATAAACGAGGATTAGCGATTTGACCCTTAATGTTTTGAAGGAAAGAAAGACTTACGAACTGTTACCCATTACCAGCCGCAAATAAGCAACACGACACGTCAGTAAAACATACTACAGCTGGTAAATACAAAGCGGGGTATATACCATGTTCATAATGCCACCTGGCAATAACAAGATACATGAGCAAGTTGGAGACACTCGGTAAAAGCATATTTTACAACTCACCAACGGCAATGTTGGACCAGTTAACGCCCTTTTGACCAGGTTCACGTTGAACACCCATAATGAAGTACAAGAAGGATAGAGTGGGGGGAGGTAGTGGGAGGGAGAGAAAAGGTGGAGGTAGAGAAAGAACAGGGCGGGCCTGGTATTTGCGCTTAGAAAAGGGACAGCGGGTCGTCCCAAAGTGGTCACATATTCATTTCTGCCGTAGCCATCGGATACACTCGGACTCTGCCCCGATCCCGCCAATCACAGCTCTATACGTACCTCCGTTCTTCCTCCAGCTTCTCGTCCCATTTTTTTCTTTCCTTACCCATCTAGCGCCCAATAATCCAATGTTCTATGTTCATAAATTTATTTTATCCTATTTTACGTTTATTTTACTGAGATGTATTATCGTATTATCATCGAACTTTACGTGGGGTCAACTGTCACCATCGACTTTACTTCTCTCCGGTACGTATCACAAGCCTACTACCTCCCAGAGTAACCGGAGGCCATCTATCATTTGCACCGAGATTCCACCTTGTGTTCCGCCAATCAATTTATTCAACAGCACAGCATGCTTGTCTCCGATCCTTGTATCAAACTCTTATTTCATTCCACAAGTCAAGTGCTAAGGAAACTACAGGAAATATTATAATAACTGGAAATTAAAATGCATTAATTTCGTGTAGTGTTGAAGCATGGTATCTAGCGCTCAGTGTTTGAGGAGTATTGCCATGCTAAGGCATAGGAGGTGGTAGATCCTGATGTAGAGTACTAGATGAGAACGAGACAAGCGGGGACTCGTTAGCCGGTCTATCATTTGATGATGATATTTGCCAGGCGATGATTTCAATTTTTTTTTGTGTACTTAGCCATAATATATCAGGCCTCCTGAGGAGCCTTTAGCAAGCATCCTCGTACTACGATTTCAAACCTTGAGACAATCCAACAGTTTTAACTGGTAGTCTCGGACAAGTGCTCAGTCTCAATCGTTCGCCTCGACAAAGTTGTCACTGGAAAAACTTGTCGATGCGTTTAATAAGCCCAGTTGCAGCAAAATGTATATCAGTGCTTCCTTGTAGAATTGGAATGTCACAATGATTCGAGTTTCAGTAGACCAGATCTTGATTATGGTCGATAGCCGATTCAATGTAAATAAATTTATAGAGATTATAACTACTAACTGCAGGTACTACATGGTATCCAGTACTTTTCAACTTGAAACAAATAATTTCGATTATCACTGCTGATGGTAAATGGATTGTTGTGAACCCAAAGTTCAAATTAGGAGGGCATGGGAAGAAATAATAAGTGCTCTAAGATGATGGTAGAGAAGTAAAAGGAGAAAAGAGAAAGGTAAGGTAATAAGGCGAATAATCCTACCACAACGAATCCAACTGTCTGTTATATAATATATTCAGTACATTGTGCAAATACTGTCAAAAATAATACTGATTTCGAGATCTTGCTCCGCTATCAATGGCAAGAGCACGGTTTGTCTGGAGTTTACTTATGCTTTTACCCATTGCAGGAGATAATAATAAAAAATCACCAAAGGAAAAGGAAAGATATCTGTGACATCTACTATTTTTCATGAATGAGCCATTGATCAATGTCATCGCTTCGACTGTTATTTTCTAATCCCAAGCCCAAGTGGAGACTTATACTTCTGGAGAAAATGAAAATATACCAGGATCTACTGTTGTACACACACTCATTTCTATTCTGATGGTTCCTTGAAACTAACTTGCGAAAACAAATGAGTCAGCCCGCCCAAGCCCGCCCGTGCCCATTGAAATGTTCACACAACCGCCCTATAAATGCCATCAACAATAACTACACATCGTCATGGCTTCCATGTATTCTTTCCTCCCAGATGAACTTCTCAGTGAAATCTTGGCTCCAGCGCTACGGGTTCCTGATGATTCTTTTGCTTGTACCGATGATAAATCTCCCTTTTTCAATTACGAGCGGTCGACATCCACATATCTGCTAGTATGCAAAGACTGGCTTCGAGTGGCTACTCCTCTCCTTTATAACGTTGTTGTACTACGTTCAAAAGCACAAACTCAAGCATTGGAATTCGCATTGGAATCTACTCCTGAACTTGCTGGTTTTATCAAGAAACTCCGCATCGAGAGCGGTTACTGTCCTTCCCTGCTCAAAATCCTCAAATCCGCCAATAATTTGACGGATTTTTGTTTGTCCTTTGCAGTATACTCCAGTGACAATGTTACTGGTTTATGCAAGGGACTTTCTCTCATTGAACCTCGACGTGTCATTGTTTGCGGTTTTGATAAATACGATCATGGTCAAACTCGCCGCCCTTTGAACCAGAAGGCACAACAGCTAAACGTTGCATTGCAACAGTCTTTGGAGAAATGGGAAAAGTTGGTGCGTCACAACGTGTCATTTTGGAAACTCGTAACTAAATCATCGAACCGGTCTCCTCTTATCAGACAACATTTGTACTACCAGACTCTATTTGGGAGTCCAAACTTAACTTTTCGGACTACGTCGACGCTCTTGAGAAAAACAAGTCAATAGAGATTGTTTCACTTTCACAAATGTATAGAATCACATCATGGTTCGAACGTCTTTCTAAGATCTCCACCTTGAAAAAAATCGTTGTCAGGGGCACACCAAACCAGTACTTCGATCTGTTCTCTGATGCCATTAAGAAAAGTGCAAGACTGAAGAAGCTCTGTCATTATACCAAGTGAGTACTAGTGAAGCTGGGGCATAACCTTACAAGTCATATCAATGACTCTAAACTAAACATACAAATCATAGTGACGCATCTGAACCAAATCAGGAAGAACGTAAAAAGACCTCCCAAACTGCTAGATCTCCTTCACCGAAAAACATGTTTCCAGTTAGGAACTGGATTACGGCGTTTTCGAAAGACATATGGATCAACATTTTCACACATGCTTTGGAGATACCCACTATGGAACAACCCGATTTTTTCCGCCATTACGACAGGCATTGTGAACTTAATGATGTTTATAAGTATCGTGGTGGACTTATGACACTATGCAAATCACTCCACGTTAGTTTTTCTTCTTCCCCTAATTAATACATTACATTAAACTCAATATCCACAATAAGGACTTAATGGTACCTCTTTGTTATCGATGCATAATCGTGAACGGAGTCAGGGCCGAACGACTTGCGCGTCTTCTAGACATCAATAAAGATGTTGGCAAACATATCAGATCACTTTTTACTGTTGATCTCAACTTCAATACGACCACGAGCTTAAACATTTATGTTATCCTCGACAGCGTACCTAATTTAGAACGAGTGGCTGTTACTCGCATAACCGAGAGAGGATGGCATTACCACAATGCTTTGGAGGACATATTGGATTGGACATCGTTGAGCAAGATATCCGACAAAGCTGGCCCCCGCCTTCTGGACCTTTCTATTCATCTTCATCGACCTACAACTACCAAACCTCCGGATTTTCTATATACATTTAGCGGGCTAAAGCACCTTGAATTTAGCTCTGCGGCTAAATTTGTGGTAGAACCTAAGAAGATAAAGAAGAAAGTGCTGCCTCATCTCGAAAGTATCAAGTTCTCTTCCATCAACAATACACTACTCTCCGTTTTGAGTCATATGGAGTGCGCTTTATCACATTCAAAATCTCATTTTTCTCCACCACTAACTACCTGATTTGATAGTCTCCCGAAGATTCGAAAAGCTCAGTTCCCCGTCATAGAGAAATCAGAGGGTGCTATCGCATTTCTGCGAAAGCATGGCCACAAAATAAAGTTCTTGGAGCTTGGCTTCCTGCCCGGAGTAAATGTATTCGACGTTTGCCCAAACCTCCTTACCTTCGAAATCCCTAAGGAAAAGCCTGGTGTGAGTTTGATTTTATTTTTCTCATTCGACTGTAGCGCTTACTATCGACCCTGGCCCTATTACAAAAGTTTGGTGTAGCGGAATTCTTCTCTAGTACTAATGAACACCCGTTAAAAGTGTTACATATCAAGACAACTGATGTAGCAAGGGGTGCCGTGAAAGACAAGTTTAAGTATATTGCAGATCTTGACCTTTCCAATTTCACATCCTTGGAAAAATTGCAAGTGGATGCGTGCACATGGCCGACAACAGAGTAGGTCCAGTTTCTGTTTATGAACGCCAAATATTTGAATAGATGCTGAGTGGTATTCTTTTGAATATAGGAATGAAATCAAGAAAAGTTTGTGGGTCGCTTGGGCTGAACGCTTACATGACGAATATGAAGTAGATACTTTTGATCTTGGGGGACAACGCTGGGTACCTCGTTTGAGAGCAAAATAAAGTAGTGTATTATTAGGGGATTTGAAATGCTGTCAGTGTGCATTCAATGTTTTATGTTCACATTTCGTTATAAATTACACAGTTATTTAATCACATCAACCCCGTGCATCATGTATGCGTACCAATGTCGTTACTTGTGTCCAAGTTGTATGCCTATTGTTTTCTACACCTTCAATACCGCTATATTTTTAGTGGTTTCGAACCACACAAAGTTCAATGGATGATGGTCACTTTTTTTCTTTCACTTTTCTTTAGTTATATATATTTAACAGACTTAAGAAGACCCGGTGTGTATCTGGGCGAGTCGGGACTTTAAATGGGACACTAGTATACCGCCCAGCTCCGCACTCCATATTCAAATATTCTGTGCCGTGAGACCGAACGGGACGACATACGTTTCTACTTAAACGGCGCCTTGCATCATATTGTGTACCCCACCCACCCTCTTTGATGTACTCCTTCCTTCCTGACGAACTCCTCTCGGAGATATTGGCTCCAGCGCTACAAGTACCCGACGATTCTTTTGCATGCATAAGTGGGAAATCTCCCTTCATCAACTGCGAACGTTCAACCTCCGCCTACTTGCTTGTTTGTAAAGACTGGCTTAGAGTATCGACGCCTCTCCTTTACAGTGTCGTCGTACTACGATCCAAAGCCCAAATTCAAGCATTGGAATTTGCATTGAAAAGTACTCCTGAACTTGGTGGATTTGTCAAGAAACTTCGTGTTGAGAGCGGCTATTCTGTCTCTCTGCACAAAATCTTGCAAAGCGCAACGAACTTGACAGATCTTTGTTTATCCCTTGAAGTGTACTCCAGTGACAATGTTTCTGGTATTTGCAAGGGATTCCCCTTTGTTAATCCTCGACGTGTAATTGTCTACAGACCGGAGGGGATAGGTCGTTCATGGAACCAGAAAGCACAACAGATGGTTGACTCATTGAAGGAACACTTGGGAAAGTGGGATAAATTGGTATGTTGATATCATTACAATCTCCCAAAAATGATTTGTTTATAGGTCACCTCATTTTTCTGTTCATTAGACAACATTTGTATTTCCGAATCAAACGGGTCACTGGATGGTTATTAGGAGGAAACAAGAATGTTACGTCGAAGGCCTGGAGAAGAGCAAGTCAATCGAAACAGTGTCAACTGAATCACCAAGCTATCAATTGGATGCCACTTGGTTCGAACGTCTTTGCAATGTTCCAACCCTGAAGAAGATTATTATCAGAGGTGGACAAAATCTCTACTTGTCTACTCTCCTGAAATCAAAACCTCAGTTTAAGAAGCTCTTTTACTATACCACGTAGGTGTCCGAAAAGAACTTTCGTGTAATTCATATTCAGATCTATCTGGATTTCCAGGGATTATGTGCAACCTACACTTCAAGAAGACAGCCCTCCACCTTTGCCGAAGACAGTGTTTCCCCAAAGGAATTTGATTATCGCATTTTCCAACGATATATGGCTCATTATTCTCAGACATGCATTCGGGATTCCTGCCTTGGAAGACCCCGATTTTCGCTATCCTATACATTTGTCTAACAAAGGAATATTTGAGCCAAAGTATCGTCAAGGACTTACGCTTATCTGCAAACCACTCCATGTTAGCACCCTCTTTTTGGATTTAGTCGTACGTTATTAAATGCGTGTTCAGAAACTGGCATTACCCCTCTACTATCATTCCATCGTCCTCGTTGATCATAAAACACCCGTACAAATCAATAATCTTTTACGGCACAAACCGCACATTGGGAACATGGTCAAATCCCTCTTCACTGTCGATTTCAATTTCGTTGCCAGCGTGACACAAAATATAAATGATATTTTAGAGCATACACCTAATCTCGAACGAGTAGCAGTGGATCGTATTGGTCGACAATATCATTCAGTATCTGCCGACATTCTCGATTGGAATTCATTGACTAAATTGTCTCAGAAAGCGGGACACTCTTTACTTGATCTTTCAATTCATCTGCATCGACCTACAGCAACCAAACCTCCTGATGTGTTTTACGCATTCAGCAAGTTAAGGAACCTCGAGTTCAGCTCTTCTGCCAAATTTATGGTTGAACCGGATGAGATCAAGAAGGGAGGGAAATCAATGCCTTGCCTGGAGAGTATTACATTCCGTTCTATTAGCAATACATTACTTTCTGTGATGAGTCATATGGAGTATGTCTTTTTCGCTCTTTTCATATTCAAACTTTATCTGACACTTTCTACCTCAGTCTTCCAAAGATACAGAAAGCACAGTTTCCAGTGCTAGAGAAATCAGAAGGTGCTATCACTTTCTTACGAAAACATGGTCATAAACTATGTACTCTGGAAATTGGCTTTCTTCCTGGAGTTAGTGTCTTTGATGTTTGTCCAAACCTTGTCGAGTTTATAGTTCCAGTAGAGAAACCTGGGGTAAGCATTTTCCCTCCAAATCTCGTATAACCTCCAGTGATAAACTGACTATATATATATATATATATATACTATACTATATAAAGTTTGCCGTAGCTGAATTCTTCTCAAGTACCAACGAACATCCACTTCAAATTATCCATATTAAAACCAAAGGTGTAGCTCAGGGTGCAGTAAAAGATAAATTCAAGTATATTGGGGATCTTGATCTTTCAAATTTCACATTCTTGGAGAGGATTATAGCGGATAGTTGTTTATGGCCTATAACCGAGTTAGTTCCATTCATTTCTGATTTTTTATATTACCAAGTGATCGCTCATCTGGTATGATTTGATTTGATTTATTAGGAATGAAATCAAGAAAAGTCATTGGGTGGCTTGGGCTGAACGTTTGTTAAAGGAATATGAAGTAAATATTGTTAATGCTGATGGTCAACATTGGATACCACGTTTGCGGGCAAAGTAGAATTGTCCTATATCTCCAGATTTCTGTTCTAACTAGTTACTGTATAGTAGTAATACCCATTTTTCTTTTGGCTCTGCCTTTCGTTACTATAAGTGAAATAGACCTGCTATCTAACTACTCGAGTAATGAAAAAAAAAAATGATAGTCCAGAACATGTAATGTTTGAATGTGGTTGGTAAATTATACCACGCACTTCCAGTGGAAGCTCTTGAGCAGAAAAAAAAGGAATGTTATGGTGTGAGAGCCTAATGTACATGAATATTCCATAAAAGGGGGTATATGGGCAAATAAATTAATCCTCATACAAGAATGAAAACGGAGCAGATAATCAAGCTCCTCAAGAGAAAAAAAAAAAAAGAACCCCAAAGGAAGTTTCACATGAACTTTTCTTTGTAGATCCATGCCAGACCAACATCACTTACGCCTTGAGCGACCTTTAAAAAAACACGCAATTAGAGTTGGCTTAACGATTTTCATTTGGTTATGAACTTACCGCCGCACGATACCACTTGGCCGCCTCTTTGCGATCCTTTTTGCATCCTTTTCCATTGGCGAGACAGAATGCAAGATCATTTTGTGCGTCTGGGTCTCCCATCTTTGCTGCTGTTAAATAATAACTCTGCACCAAAGAAGCTAAGCACAAGTTTCGTGAATATATGCGGTTTAAAAACTCACCACAGCCATTTTCTGGTCCTTTGGTACTCCCCAACCATGAAAGAAACATTGTCCCACTTCATAGATAGCCAAAACAAGTTCATCCTACAATATCAAGGAACTTGAGCTCTTTAGTTGACAAGATTCAAATATATGCTACATACCTGAACAGGGCTTGTATCCGTATCCTTCCCATTTCTTGCACTCTCCAAATCCACAACAGCATGTTCAGCCGCATTTCTCAACCACTTAAATCCAACCTTTTCATTCTTCTCACAACCCCAACCATGTCTTAGAGTTAATCCCCACATCAGCATACCAACACCACATCCGCCATTCTCTTTAGCACTCTTCTCAAAACATACAGCTGATTCCTTCAATCGATTGTTTTCGTGATGTTGAATACCTAATTGTAGAAAGTCTTGAGGTGTTTTTGGGTTGGTGAGATTTGGAACTTCGAAAAGATTTTTAGCAGGAGAATTCGATCCTGATGGGTTAAGTTTGTGGCTTTGGTCCCGACTATTTTTATTCGGAATTTGTGTCTTATTCCCCGTGCTTGATGGTATTTCCAATTGTCTGGAAGGCTGGGTCTGGGCCTGAGGTAGATGGTCTGAGAGGTTTGAAGGAGATTGTCGGGAGGGAGGTTGTGATGAAGTAGCAGAATTCTTAGCTCCTTGTTTCGAAAATTCACCTCCCACGGGGGAAGAAGCAGCACTACCATAATTATAATACGAATAAGCTGAATACAGACTTGCTGGAGAATCAGTTCTAGACGGTGGCTGTCGAAGTAATGACACAGTTTGAACAGGTGTTAGGTAAGGCTGTGAGTTTTGATAATTAGCTGGTGCGTTTGATGGTTGAGGAGAAGGTCCTCTCGAAAATGATAAATCCTGAGATTGTGGTGAAGGATTTTGATTCCTTGGGGGAGGTCCCGTATATGGGTTTGGCCCATTATTGTTGTCATTACGTTCATGGAGCTGTAAGGATGTCATTCCGAGGGTACCTGCGTAAGGATTTGGTAATGTCTCTGTAGGGCCTGTTTGTTGTGTGGGAGCCTGCCGACTGGGGGGAGCATTGGTCTTGGTTAGATATGGATTTACAGAGGGGGAGGGTGCTCTTTGGGAAAGTAGCATATTCGGTTGTTGTCTTTGTTGGCTCTGGCTTTGTGATTGTGGTCGTTGGAAAGATGAAGGAGCACGGTTAACATTGCGTTCCAGGACCTTTCGCTTTTGTTCATCAGAAGTTGGTGGCAGTGGGGGAGCTGTCATGTGTTGTGAGGATATTGAAGGGGATAGTTGCCGAACAGGTCGAGAGAAATTTGATGTAATAGGCCGTACTATCGGGGCTCTCCCTGCATTCCGTTTACCATTATTGGTGTCCGGGGATGATATAACCAGAGTTGGAACAGATGATTGTGTCAATTGCTGCGGTTGGATGACAGGTTTATCAAAGGGAGGGTCAGAGAGAACCGCGTTATCCGGATTGTATTGCTGGACATTAGTGCTTGAGACTGTCTGCCACGAATCACGAAGAGCGGGTTGGGTTTGAGAATAAAAACTATCATCGCCAGGATAACGGTATACACTTGTATTGGTGAAAGAGCCGTTAACGGAGGCGGTTGCGGTTGAGTCTCGAGTAAACCGACTGTGGAGAAGTGGCGAGTTTGGCGGTAGAGGATGTTGGAAGTGCGAAGGACGTGGAGGGGTGCCCCCGAATGCATAACCCCCGTATGGGTCTTCGTCTTCATCGTCTGGTGCACTTGAATCGTAGGAATAAGCGTCGATGACAGAAAATGGGTACTGCTGCGACTGAGTGGCATTGCTACGCTTGGCAGACGTCCTGCGGACAAGGGTGTCCAATGGGGACGAGTGCTGGAGCTTAACGGAGGGCTCAATGGAGGCCATGGTGGACGAAACAATCAGAGTGGAAGCATAAGTACTTGGCCCATTCTATAAAACATGTTACATAACAACCATTGCATCATCATCTACAATGTACTATATTACTCTAGATTCCCAGTCTTCGTTTTGGTGTCGCTGTTATCCGTGAACCGGCCCCAATCCCAGTATGCCGCGGTGTACCTGGCACAATCACCCTGGGTGTGCTCTCTTGAGACACTTTCTCTGCCAATGCCTTTTCCTCTGCTTTCCTTGCAGTCCTATTCTAAAATTAGCTACTATTGACCGGAGTTCATCAAGACTGCTTACTCTTCACGTTGACGAGCCATCTCCGTTTCCAGTTCCACTCGTTTCGAGAATTCCCGGTCAGCTTGTCGTCGATTACCACGTTCATCAAAGTTCTTTTCCTTAACGGAATAGAATACAGATCCAAGCTCAGCTGCAGATTTACTTCAGTTAGCATCGCGTTCTTTTCCTTGTTATTTTTATTTGACTAACCTAACCAATATGGGTCGATAGCAGTAACCTGTGTCATGTATTCCTTGGATGTTAAAATTAATTCATGGTAAATCACATATGATGGTGTGTCTAGAAAATATAAATATATTAGTTATGACCACGGTGCCGTATCTCAATTTACTTACAACCAAGACCATACAGAGCGCTCGTTGGATGCAAATGGGTGGGAAGCCCGGATCGGATATTGACAAATTCCCCAATACCTTTTACCCTTGCTGCCTGGTGGAAATAACCTGCAGCGATTGCTTTCCTACAGAAAACATATTCATTCAACATCTGATGTGGAATATGTAATCATGGTACGTACCTGATGATGTCAAAATTCGTTCCTGCAGATATCAACTCCATCTTTTGGAATTTCATAATATCCTCCAACTGCGACCGAACCTCGCGTGCTTTCCTCAGCAATTTAGGATGTAGGAAATGTCGCATGGCCCAATCATCTCGGTACCTAAAATTCCGTCATATACTTAGTAACAATTTAGAAACAAAACTATACTGCTGGTACTGACCCATGACTCTTCCACTGGTTAAAGACGTTCAAAAGCGTTAAATGATCACTTTCAGGAACATTAAACTTCTCTCGCGCTGCATCCGCCTCTTCCATACGTTCCTTTGGCCTATAAAACACGCTCGGTACGGAAAGCATCGACACAATTGTCAGCATTTCTGCCGAACACTTGTAATCGACAGACGCAATGAGCATCTTAGCCATGGAGGGTTCCATAGGGAATTCCGACATTTTGCGACCAACAGGTGTCAGATCTCCCACATTATCCAATGCTCCAAGAACCCAAAGTTGATACATCGAGTTCAAGATATTTGCCTGCATTAGGTGGTTAGGCGTCTTCTATATATGAATACAAAGCGCACATACCTGAGGTGGAGGGTCCATGAAATCAAACTCCAAAAGATTTTTCACTCCAAGAGATTTGAGTAGCAACACCGTATTGGCCAAATTCGTTCGCTGGATTTCGGGTATTGTGTTTTCAAACATCTCATTGCGATACGCCATTTCAGTATAGAGGCGATAGCAGAATCTGCATACTCGTTTCATCAGTTTCATATGTGCCAATTCAGTGCAAAGGTAATTTACCCGCTACCAGTACGTCCAGCACGACCAGTTCGCTGCCCGGCATTTGCTTGGCTGATGGGTGTGATTTGAAGGGCATCCATACCGACTTTCGGGTTGTACACCTTCAGTTTCGAATACCCTGCATCAACGACGTACAGAATTCCATCAACTAAGGACATCCCATGAGCAGGTTAGCAAGAAAGAAAACATAATACAATTACCAGTTAACGAAGTTTCAGCGATATTAGTAGCAACGATGACCTTCCGTCGACCATCAGGCGTAGGGTCGAAAATACGCGCTTGGAGGTCAGCAGGCATCTGTGAGTAGATGGGTAAAACAGCAAGTGGGGCTGGTTCATCCAACTGGGCTAGTCGTTCTGCGGGTCAAGCATGAGCCCTACTTGTTCAGTTTGACAGGTCCGGTTCCTGAGTACTTACCTTCCACAACTTGACATGTAATCTCAATATCCTCTTGACCCGTCATGAAAACCAAAATGTCTCCAGGTGGCAACGACAAGTGAATTTGTAGAACTTGCTTGACAGCACTGTCTACATAGTCCTCACAGGGAGATTTCGCGTGGAATATCTCAACCGGAAATGTACGCCCGGGAATTGTATAACATGGGGCATTGCCGTAAAAATTCGAGAACTGAATAGCTTAAGTTAGTAATAGTACACTTGAGTGATGTTTCGTTTCCATACTTTCTCCGAGTTCATAGTAGCAGACGTTACGATCAACTTGAGATCCCTTCTGCGTGATAGAACTATAGTAAAATTCTTTGAGCGCTGAACCTTGGCATAAAGGACCAAAACTCACTCTTTTTTAGAAGACCCATGAGCACATCAGTACTCAAAGAACGTTCATGGGCCTCATCTAAAATAATGACGCTGTAACGGTCCAGGTCTCCTTCATTCAAAGACTCTCGAAGCAAGACACCATCGGTCATATCTGTGTTTTGTTCAATACATTGCTGGATGCCGAAAGTGACGTGACTTACATTTGATCTTGGTTTCTGCTGATGTGCAATCTTCAAACCGAATAGCATAACCAACGGTAGAGCCAAGTTTACACTACACTAGTCAGAATGAAACAATTCACCTAACAATGGGTGTGCTCACCTCCATTTCCTCGCTGACACGTTTGGCGACGGACATTGCAGCAACACGACGTGGTTGAGTACAACCTACCATACCGTGAGTACAATAACCATCCTCATACAAAAATTGGGCCAGTTGCGTAGTCTTTCCAGAACCAGTTTCACCAACAACAATGATAACTAAGCACAAATCAGTAAAGCACTTTGACATATAGCGTAAAGCTTACCTTGATTCTCCCGTATGACCTTCATTAATTCTTCTCGACATGCAAACGCCGGAAGATATTCTCGTTGCTCCTTCAAAGTTCTCGATCTCGCAAAAACACTGACACCAGCCGAACTCTTAAGATGTTCAGCGAACTTTGATTCACCCTTGTAATCCTCCTTCTCTCCTTTCGCTTTCGCTTCCTGAGCCTTTCTCTCCGCTTCAGCTGATCAAAAAAAGGCAAAACAAAAGCTATGTGAATGTCCAATCTGACAGAACGATTAAGCAACTGAGGGTAGTACACACCTTCGGCATCTGCCTCTTCATCTTTGACACCCATGATATTACCCAACGCTGTTCCACTAAGAGCAGCAAGTTTAGCTGCTGCCTTCGCCCTTTCTGCCTGTTCTCGTTTTTCCTTTACTAAAGCACTACCTTTCTTGGAAAAGATAGCCATATCACTGGTAGGATCTCGAATGGGATTAATAGGGTCTAATTGCTTGGTGTAGACAGTGCGGCCATCCAAGAAAGGCGGTTTGAGATCATGAACCATAACATGGACGGTAGATTCCGATTCGTCTTCAAAGTCCAGGTCGATAGCCTTCCGGGTCGCAACACCTGAAGTAACCATTCGATTAGCCTCCCACAGATCGTTGTCCGCATTCTAATTACAATGTAAATATTGATGATAACTTGGAGAATGAGGATACGCACATATTGAGCTTGTCGAGCTGATACTTTTTTCTATTACCGGTCAGTTTAGAGATCAAGACATTAAATTATATGCTCACTGTCTGCTTCTTCGCAATTTCCGCTTGTTGTAGGGCACTTAGGTCTTCATACTGAGCGAGAGGATTGTGTTCCTCATCCCCAGCGATTCCACCCTCCTCTGCACCGGTGTACCAATCCCTATCCAACCTAACTTGTTCCTCTTCCCATTCTCGCGAGTCAAATCCAGTTCCACTGTCTGCCTCTGGACTCTGGCCCCGTCCTGCCCTTGGCGTCGGTGCATCCCACCTCCTGTTCTTAGCCGAGCCCCAGCCTCCATCCTGACCCCTGCCATCTCGAGGTGTTGAATCCCATCCAACATTTGGGACACGAACGCTGGCATTAGGAGTACCACGTATAGATTGTGGGGTTGCATCCCATGCCATACCCCTTCTGTCTTGACTACGGTCATCGCGTCTTCCACCCCAGCCTCTGTCACGATTTGACCGACGTTGGAAGTCACCCAATCCCTTGGGACCATCCTTACGAGGTTCTTGAACAGCTACTATACCGTCTGTAGTCCCTTTTGAGTAAGAATATACAGGACCTGGATGTTTAGAACACATACCTCGTTGTTTCTCTCGATTCCTGCGATGTTCGTCTAGCCTTTTCCTTGCTAACTCTGACATACCTCCAGGATTTGACGGCGTTTCTTCACCACGTTGGCGAGCATTCGATCGAGGAGCGGGTAAGGAAGGCACTGAGATCATTATTCAATACAAATTATCAAAGTGTCAGCAGTTGTCTGACTCCTACCTTTGAAAAAAGGTTCATCGTCGGTCTCGGTTCTAGGGCGTTTTCTACGAGAATCTCCGTCCCTTTCTAGTGCTTGAGCAGCCCGTTTCTCCGCTGCTAGTACATCCAGCCCAAGCATTGAACTTCTAGGTGTAGGTGGTTCAAGTACAGCGGGTTTGCGGAATGTATGTCGCTAAACCACAAATTAATATATATTGAATTATATTTGCAACTGATGCTCACATTATCCATACGCTGTAGCCCACCTTGCCGAACAGGGGGTGGCTCCAGAACATCGTTGTCAACAACTGTAATGCCCTGTACTTGCTGTGGTGGTGCAGTGCCGTTTTCCTGCTGTTTTACGTGTGACAGGATTTCTGTATGGAGTTCTAGTAAAAATGAATCTTGGAATTTGCCAAAAGACCTCGCAGCTATAAGATGCCATTAGAATTGATACGAAAAGACAAGACTATTAACTGACCTGTTGTAAAGCCACTTAGCGTGTTTGTCTTGGCAATGTCTATCACCCGCTCCGCCAGCAGATCATTAGGGTTAATTATGTTGAGTGAGCGAGATAGTTTAATAGCTATCTGATGAACAAAATCATCTTTTCCGTCAGGAGAGGCCATGAATGCGGTAAGGTATAAGGCATAAGTGTACTCTGCACTGCTAATTCTCATTGCTGACTAAGCATTTATATTTGGCACAGCATATCTGTTACACTCATCTAATCATTACCCAGTCCTTACCCCAATGTCCCTGTTCACACTGCTCTCACTACCCCGCACATCCTCAGGACTGACTGAGTTCAAGCAGTCAGATAATATTGCAGATGGTCTTAATTATACTGGGTCGGCATTTCCTCGAAAAGTACCTCGATTGAACACCGACTCTGATTCTGCCTCCGCTTCCAGGTCAAATAAATCAGGTCCAAAGATCATCTCTCTTCGTGGTGGAAACATCCGTACGTAGAATCTATCCTCTAGAGATAGTACTCTGACTTCTATCAGGTGAGAAAGAGGTCAAGGCAGATAAACAGCTTGCCCTTCTCAGACACAGTATTCGAGTTATCCTCAACCCAAAGGAAGAGGAAGTCCTTCCAGCAACGAACCAGACATTGTATGATACATGCAGAATTGCCGTAAGTCTTGCCGGAAAGGGGGATGGCGTGTACGAGATGGCCAAGATGGAACTCGAGAAGTGCGTTGGAGTGCTCACAGGGACTTGTCGTATACGACCTGCAAATGGTGACATGGTCGAATGGTTAACGTCGTTCGTGAGCACCTGCAAGTGGTTCGAGACTCGAGTCGTAAGCTATTCTCGAGTGAATACTATAACCAAGCTCTTATCTACTACCATGAATCCAGAACCTGCTGGTGTCTCTTCTAACATATTTGGATCAGGAATATATTGTCCAGCACAAGAATTTAAAGCCTCTTCGTACGATGGCCTATAGTGTACTTCAGGAGAGATTGCTATGTGACCCACTGATTTCAGAGAGCCTGGAAATGGGCGTCGAGCAATGGCTTAAAACTGAGCGAGACACCAGGTATGATCAATTTTGATTTATCAACATCTGCACAAGCACATTAAAATTATCTATTATCCAGAACTCCGCATAAACGTTCCCAGATTCCGCTTCTCGTTGGGCATCTTGTCACTCATGGTCGATACACGTTCTTTGAGAAACACTACGTCAAAGTCACACGAGATTATTACACCGCAGAATCTGGACGCCTCTATGAAGAATACCAGAAGGACCCACCAACATTCTTTGCCCACGTTCAAACCAGGATCCAAGAAGAAGAAGAGAGAAGTAAAGAGGTATTACCAGTTGGTAGTTGGGGCTTGGTAAGAGAAGTCACTGAACACGCATTATGGGCCGGAAGATTGCAGTGGTTGGCAGACGAAAGTATGTTCATCCCATTTTTTTCGTTGTGGACTTATACTCAAAGTGAATAGCTGTGGGTCCATATATGATGGCTAAAGAATTCCCGTCCTTGGGAGCGATGTACACGCTTTTTGGTCGTGTTGACGGACAAAAGGTTCTCTGTTCCGCATTCAGAAAGTTTATTGGGGTATGTGCATATCCGTGTGTTGAAGTATACCAATGGGCTAACGAAATATATATATTAGACTAGTGTGGAAAGTATAGTTAAAGACACCGCACAAGACGAGACAATGGTTGAACGCTTACTTGAACTCAAGAACATCGCAAACGAAACCCTCCAAACTGCTTTCCTGGCCGATTCTACCGCAACTCCCAAACCATCCTCAAATGCCCCCAGTTCCACATCCAGTACTCATAAACAACCAGACCAAGCATTCGTTTATGCACTTGGGGATGCTTACACCGTAGGCTTTAAACAACGTAGAAACAAACCAGCTGAGATGATTGCTAAATATCTTGACCGCGCTATGCGTAGAGGTCAAGGAAGTAGCACAGATGCAGAATTTGAGAAATTATTGCATGATGCGCTTGGGCTTTACCGTTATTCAGACGATAAGGATGTATTCAGAAATTTCTATCATAGGGGCTTAGCAAAGAGGTTATTGTTAGGGAAGAGTGCCAGTGATGACTTCGAGGCCAGTATGTTGAAGAATCTGAAAGAAAGTGGGTGTGTTTTCAACCCGTCGTATAACTTCTGCTGACGCATATATGTGCGCAATGTAGAATACGACCCCGAGTTTGGTATGGGTGAAGATATGTTTAAGGATCTCGCTCTGTCAAGGGAAAGTATGAGGGACTACCATTCCAAGCTTGATCCTGGAGATCCTGGACACAAGTTGAATGCTATGGTCTTGCAAAGGAGTGCTTGGCCGTTCAGTAAAAACGAGCAAACCGTCGATCTACCACCCAACGTATGTTGTATGTCTTCTTATAACGTTTAATTCTCGCTTACAATCTCATTTTGCCTTTAAATCAAAGATGCAAGAACAGTTGACAAAGTTTTCGCTCTATTATAAGCACAAGCATTCAGGACATGCACTTAACTGGGATCATGCCTTAGGAACTGCAACACTTAAAGCGAGATTCAGCAAAGGTGTCAAAGAATTGTCGGTCAGCTTATACCAAGCCATCATCCTACTCCTCTTCAACGACTCTGAGCAAATTCCGTTTTCGGATATCAAAGAACAAACTCAACTCGGTGAGTCTCTGCTCTGCATATATCTTCCATTCGGATTGGACGATAATCAAATTACTGACCGGGCCCAACTTATATTTCTGGGATGTAGACGATGCGGAGTTGAGAAGGACTTTACAAAGTTTAGCTTGTGGGAAGAAGAAAGTATTAAAGAAGATTCCAGCTGGGAGAGATGTAAACGACGGAGATGTGTTTAGGTTTAATGATGACTTTGAGGATCCTAGAGCGAAGATTCACATCAATTCAATCCAAGCCAAAGTTTCAGTGCGTTTCCTCATTGACATGCTTCTCTCCGTTCTATACCCATGACATCTCACCTTTGTAGCCGGAAGAATCAAAAAGAACAAACGACGCAGTTGAAGGAGACAGAAAGCATTATCTTGACGCCGCAATAGTGAGGATAATGAAAGCTAACAAGAATATGCATTACGAGAAATTGAAAACAGCAACGATCGATGCGGTTAAAAATCATTTTGTACCTCAAGTGGACGTAATCAAGCAGCGAATTGGGTCGTTGGTCGAGAGTGAATATTTGAAGCGGGATGAGACGGATAAAAACATGTTCAGTTATGTTGCTTAAGGAGTATGTATATGTATGCTGTAGGCATACTAGGGTATATACCGTATCCGTATTAATCACCTGGTACTTACTGGTTCCTAACTGGTTATTGGATCTTGAACATTGAATGCCGGCAGTACTATGTTGCATTTTTCCTATGAGACAGGGCTGATTCAAAGGAGCTGACAGCGTTATAAAGTGTTATACACAGGTACAGTAGAATTTGAGCAGCACATTGCTTTATTTCAAATTCCTACTAAACGCGGATTCCTCATTGGTCCGGAAATAAGCGCGTAAACGTTGAATGCATACTTGCGATCATCGTAGAAGATCGTACAGGAAATCCATTTGTGGCTCTACAAATACCTTCAGGGTCTCTCAAAAAGGAGTTAGGTAAACATTCTTAAAAGAGGAAGGGGGTTGAAGGGGGGTTCTTCGAACGTATGCTTCGGGAGCACACACTACCCACCAATCGTATGGGATCATTATCGCTTAAACGTCACCTGTCACCGACAGTAGCGCGCCACGCGAGCCCCATCAAAACAATGTGTGTCGACATGGATTGGCCAATTTTTGGTTTATATACTTTACTTCTAGCTAAAATACTTTTGCCGCAATTAGATCCGACGGTTCATATTATGCGAGAGACCGAGCACTTGAGCATTGAGTACTTAAATTCTGTCTATACAATAACAAACCTTTTTTTTTCGAGTGTCTCCAGAAGAAGTTAAAGCTTGTAACAACCTGTTATAGTACTGTTATACATAGCTAATTTTGTTTTCACAAGCTTTCCCAAGCCAAGTGTATTTATTTTTATTTACACAAACCCATCTGCTTTAAATCATACAACTTGGATCTGTATAGTGACAGAACGCCTGGGAAACCACATCAATTATCACCTGGTATGGTACCAACATATGTATACATATGACAGATAAGGCCCGTCTTTACCGCCGGATCCCATTGGCATAAAAATACTTAGGTCCACTTTTACTTTTCTCAGGCGCCTCAACATCAGGACAAACAACAAACTTGACAAGCCCTTACAGATCAGAACACATAAACCCGTCTCCGCAATTAAATCATCATTCATCATGATGGGAAGGAATATCAGGGAATATCTCTGGAATAAGTATGCGATTTCGGATGTGGCAAACACGTTTATGTGCTTTCCAGATGTTTATCGCGAAGACTGACCCTTTACGTTTTGAATAGAGCCAGGGGGTGGCGACTTTGAGGCATAAGTGGGGCCACCTCGGATTCTGATTCTCGATTAAAGTGCTGGCAATTGTGTCCGAGACCGTCACACTTCAAAGAGAACATTTCACCGATATTTTGGCGGACCCGTGGGTAAGACTATGAAGTGTTTAGTATCTATTGCATTAGAAGTCCAGGATATAATTACAGACATGTTCCAGAGTGTAATAAAGCTTCACACACTAATACATGCTTGAGCTCTTCCATCACATGCCTCACATATTTCCTACTCTTGGTTCTCGTTAATGAGTGGTTTTCGGGTTTAGTAGACCAAGTTGGGTCCAATGCAGTTGAATGAAACACTGGAAGCTAAGATGATAAGTCCCTTGGTACTGAGAAAAGAAGGTCTTCATGAGAGTACGCCACAAACCAGGTTCCATGCGTTCAATAGAAGGTCCTCGGAGCGCTCTTCATCATCTTTGCAATATATCAGTAATGGCCAAGAACACAGACATATCTTACAGCATAACTAAATTTATCTACAAAACATACTGAAAATAGTTGTTGAGTGACATCATGTGTGTGACTGAGTTGAAGCTGTCGATTTCAACGGGCATACGGTATCCATGGAATAGGTCTGTTGAATGTTGGTTGAATGCTGATTGAATGTTGCTGCAATGGTTGGACTGAGTGAACAAAAATATACATCACCATCAACGCATGGAACAGATACGCCGCTTCCAAGAGTTCTACATCAATCACAAATTTGTTAATCATCGAGTGATAGCTCCGTAGCCAAAGCAAGATAACTCGGCGAGGGTAGCATCCGCCCTTGACTCAAGTGTTCTTTGTTTAACTCACTATCTCACCTCACACTCGGACTCCTACACGAGTGTCACGGACAAGGAATTATCAAAGGCACTCACCGGCAAGTACCACGAGGAACTTGGCCGAAATAAATCAAATTATAGATACGGTTGGAGGCAAATACCGTAGTCTTTGTCACAATACTATGCATTAAGAATCTGAAAATACCTGACTGGCATGTATATGGGTAAATGATTTTCAACTGATATATCTCTTGGTCTGTTTGAGAGCTGCATATGGGTCCGGCTTCTTGGGACGCCCATAACGAGGCTCCGATACCTCTGCATAAAATGTAAGTATCGTATAAGAGGAAAAGATAGCTGGGTAACGTACTAAGAATATCTTTATAAAGGGTAGAAACATGCTCATCCCACACCTCTCGCCACATATGCGCACCTCCACCTTGCCGCATATCAAAGCCCCATTCGCGCATGAAACTCCGTAGGTCAAATCCTGTGCGTTGTTTGTCTGATACGGTGGGAATATTCAGTTTAACGGACGTGGGCTCCTCGGGTTTGGCTCGAGCTTCAATGTTCAGCGAATACTTGGAAGCGCCTACAGGAGGCTGCTGCAAAAGCAGAAGTACATAGCGATGATAATTAGTTCCTTGCTGGGGATGAGGAGGTATGTATTTTGTGTGATTGTTTATGTTGAGAATACGGGAAGTGTGATTGGCCGAGAGAGGAATATTAGGTCTGGGCAACGATCAGATCAGTGGTATATTTTTGTTAATCAAACTTACTGCATCCAATGCAAGTATGTGGTATATGCGGCATTCCTCTCGTCGGGGACATCTGAATTTAGATTGGTCAGATCATTCTCCGTATCCAAATTTAGCTAAAACTCACCAGGATCAAGTAAAACGAGAGTATACAGACGAGTGTCTGTATGGAAGACATTGGCATATATCTTGGGTGGGTCAAAGGTCTAGACATTATATAAACTATAAATATCATCCATTTAGTTGAGCCTTATTCAGAACACACCTGACGGGGAAGCAAGAATGCTCCCGGTTCAACATTTTGGTATGATTTCTGTGGGACCATGCCAAGTGTATTGGCGGTAATGCGTACGTCTATAGATGGGTGCATTTCGGACAACAAATCTGGGACAACGTTCATTTGATAAATACGTTCCATCTATACAAGTTGGTAAATAAGAAATTGCAGTGGTTAACAAGCTACATACCAATAAATCAAGGTCCCCATCCTTTCTCCACCTCTGTTCTAATAGATGACGGTCTACGGCCTTGTTCATGTCCGCTAAGAATAATAATAAAATTAGCAAATAAGAGTATATCCAAATTAAACTAGCATACGCATTGCATTAGCGACCTTCCAGCGAACCTCAGGCAGGTTTATCTCGGCTTGTACCTCCAAGATCCTCAACTTCTTCCTCATAGCTTCCAATTCATCGTCTAGCTTGAACACACGTTCCGACGCTTCTTCTCCTGTAGCTTTGGTGGCTTCGGCCCTTTGTTCCTCCGTCGCATTAATTTTGGTGCGTAATAATTCAGCCTCTGAATTGATTTGAATGCTGTCAGCCTTTAATAGCTCTACTGCTAGATCATATGCAGGAACAACGCCATGGGCGATAGGGTTACACCATGTCCTAGGGGAAGCGACCGAGATGGGTGCACGTTTTGGAAGACGTTTCCTACGACGACCATTGGTAACCTGACTATTGGCTGAGTCAACACCCGGTGGAGGAATACTGGTAGTTGAAGTAGAGCCTGTTGTCCCTTGAACAGCCGCACTCATCATCCTTGTTGTTCCGACATAGTTGCCAGTCAGGCCTACAGATAGGGTTTTGCCTAAACCGAACAGAGTTCTTGAGTACATCTCGAGACCGCGCAGAGTTGACCGGGTAGGAAGAAGGCGAAGGCGAAAATAACAGAACCGGTCACCACTGCGGTAACGGCGCGTCGGCCTTCAAGAAAATATTCCGCAAGTGTCTGTCGCGTTGATTGGCATTGTTTGCCAGCAGCCTTGAAGGCATCGCCACCATGACATATGGTGGGGGATATACTTGTCTGCACTCTCAAACAATAGATACTTTGTTTTCCGACTGTCAATACTCCGATGATTTTTTCCGACGTTGGTTGTATACTGACCTGTTCAATTTATTGCCACATTAATACACAATCGGCTATAGAACTATCCAAAACTAACTCGCGTGACCTCTACCATCTCAACTCGATTTTGTTTTCTGTTGATCAAAGACATCTGCCACACTTCCGTGACATCTCATCCGTGAGAGCTTAAATCCTTTGAAAACTACCACTCGGAAATACTCAACCTCTTGATCCGTGTCATCATCGACAATTATCCGACCTTGTACTTCGTATGGTAACACGTTCGCAATAACATTGCCTGAATAATAAGTTTCACCTCCAGGACCTCGCAATCCTAGGTGTCACTTCATGGACTAATTGGAGTATAAAGATTCCGAGCAGGGCCCTAATAAAATCCGAATTTAAAATACTATCATGTGGTGTCGAGTGACGAGGCAAAGCAACACTACTATTGCATGGCATTTGTATACGAAAAAAATGTTCAGAAAGATACCGGTACGGGCCGTGCGGCTAGCCGTCTACATATACATTTAAACACCTTCTTCGGAACCGTTCCAAGTTGTACCGAGTTTTAAGACAAGTTGTGACAGGTCCTCTTCCAAGTTCCAACTTGTGCAGATTATCGAGATCATAATCCCAATTTGCTCCAAAGACATGCCAATGATTCTGTCTTGCCAAAATTTCCGCCAACCCTCATTTTATGAGAAGCATATTGACGTTGAACCCCCTTCGTACCACAACCCTCCCCATTGCCACAACATCCGATCCCCAACGCACATTTTACTAACCACAAACTTCGTAAACTGTTTATTATATTAGTAAATGTACAGGGTGGCTCGTTACTGTTAGATCCATCGTGGAAATGGAACAAGGTTTAGACGTTTTCCCGTGTTTACACATTTTTACATGAACTCTTACATCAAAACTTTTAGACGTGAGTTGTTATTCCCAGGTCATTGATTGACAGCGTTACCCGTCGATTTTCACCTCACTTGACTTCCTTTCAAGCTTCACAGTGTTCACTTAATCTTTGGGTGTTATGTCGTCCGCGGATACTTATTTGGGTCGTACAAACGAGTAAACATATTACAATCTGAGACAAAGCAACAAATCTTTACTGCTGATAGATATTCGTTCATCATTAACCAAACTTCAAAAAAAGTATATCCTCTGTTTAAAGGAACCATGAAATTGTCACCCAGATGGAAGTGCCCTAAAATAGACTCAACCTCTTCAGATTCCGTTTATCCCGATCGCTCTCGTGTGCAGTAGTATGCCATCCAGGTACACCAGTGCACAGAGAAAAAAAACGGCTCCACCTCCACGCACGACATGCAACGGTATTATATTTGTTAAACCGGCAAATCAATATACACCTAGAGGGGCAAATTAGAAAGGGTTGGTTCTAAACATATGCCTTGTCCATTTTGATTGGTCGAAAGTGAATGCTTATTGCCTTTAACTTCTCTCTCTTCTTCGGAGAGTCAAAGGGCCCAGACAACTGACACCTTGTATTCTATGCTTTGGAACCCTTGAGACATTTGACAAACAACTCCACAAACCCAATAGAAGAAGCTTGAATTTGCATCGGAAATCTGATTTCTTTTTCTTTGATCCAAAATTTCATGTCATGCACATTAAATAAATTAGTCACCGAAAATAGAATATTTGAAAATCGAACGACTACTAGAAACGAAGGAGACGGATACACGGACGAACGTCAGCTTAAGCCCTTATACCAATTGTCATTTTGTTATATTCGCTTGCACAGCACTGCAGCTCGGCGCAACTTTGGTAAGTAGAAAAATGGACAGCATATACATTATTCATCAACCTACCGGTATTCCTAACCGGTTTTTCCCCTGAGGCCTGGGGCTTGTATAAGCCGTCTTGTCCATTCTTAATGTTTTTTTTTTCTCTCGTTGGGGAATAGGTGGATGTTCATATCTGCCGCTACAGAAGCCCGATCTTAGCTTACTCCCCGCGTCAACGACTAGACCTTGGACAGCCTTGGATGTTACATACTTCGATTTGCACACCTTCGTCACAGTTGTCGTAGGAGACAGGCACGCACTTGGTAGATAGGTATCTACATTTTAACTGGCGGCTCTGACTAAAAAGTGTAAACTGTGACACTTAAATGTCAAAAAAGATCTAGGCATCCTAGAAGTCTCAGAGACGCGTACGTGTACGGAAAGTGGAACGCAACCCCGTAATTCGTAATCTGGTATGTAGAAGGAGGTCTCTCCTCTTAAGGGAGACTTTCATCCCATCTTATCCTAGTATACCAGTGATCGATGATCGAGATGATCGACTGCCTAAAATAGATCATAGACACCCATTGTGCAGAATCCCCCAAATATTAAGAGTATGACAAGAAGAATAACCACCTGACCAGTATGCCTGCCTCATGTCGTTTGCGGAGAGGCACCCTCCCAAGGTTTACTTGACACGTTTCGTATTCGATTTTCATCGATTAGAAAAGAACACCCTATGTCATGTATGACAATTGCCATCAAGCTTCGTCTTTTACCAAGTTCTAGTTTGTCTGTTGTTCCGAAAATACTTGTACGGTCCGGATGGTGCTGAATGGGTCACGGTGGTAAGAAACTATTAAAACGTGTGGTATTGAGAATACGAACTGTTTTTAAAAAGGAGATAGGGGCATATGGTGCTTACGACGAAGGAAACATAACACTACTTAACCGGTCCTCGAGGCGTTTAGTAGTCGGCGACTCGAGGCCTGTTTTGACATTATCAGATATGCATATGGACCCAAATTAAGTGATGTAATCAGTATGGCGACTTACTAGAAGTTGTCAAAATGAGAGAATTGGCCTCGGTACACCTGGTAAAACCTGGTAAAACTACAAGTTAACTAGTAAAAGGATAGCCACTTTGACTTCCGTAGCTAATCTCCTCTACTTGTCATCATCATGCATCATCACCATCAACACTTTTTTACTTACACGGCGAGCAACTTCCGGGACTAGAATCATACTTGTGTTTCTTTTTTCTGATGATGTTGACATAAGGGTAAGCATTCTCACCGCATCAGTAAAATGTCAAATTATTCCTTAGGAATTCGAATAACCAAACGCATTAAGTTAAAACACATTGAGTCACTGGATACCTCCACGCAGTTAAATCTAAATCGTCTTAATCACCTTTTTGATCACTTCTTCTCTTTCTTTTCTTACGTATGGTACATGCTTTACCTGGCTGCATGCCATATGTGTCACACCCAAAGTTGCTAGACGACTGAAAAGTAGCCGGTCCCTAGTACCGATATCGCCGTCATACGACCCCTCTTTCTCGGTACTTACAGACGTCGTTGACCCAAATGCCAAGTGTCCGTTTACAAAATCGTAAAATACACCTGACTCATGTATTATGATTTTATCACACACACACATACAACTTAAAAGCGTAGAGGTAAAGTATCATCACATTTCTTAACCCTTTTCATTTCCGTTTCCGCTTAAATGCGCTAAAAACAGCCCTCGCTATTCCTTTTTTCCGAAACAGAAAAAACAATCAACATTATTCATATTAATCACGATCCACAATCAGAAAAAGAAAAAGTAGATTACCGTACACGCATATGGGTATTCTTTTGGGGGAAAAAACATGAACATGTTACACTTAGTAACGAACCCTTCACCCAAGTCACGTCTATATATTGACAACGAGAAAAGGGCACGCGACCAATCCAGCGAACATCGAAAGACATCACATATAATTATCCAAACAGTAAAAATCTGATGTTAGTGATTTCATTTCGCTTCCTGCCTAATCTAAGCAAATAGGAAGAGAAAACCCAGTCCGTTGGTCGGAATCGGCAATGGCATATGCGGCACAGTGAAGTAACAGGAGTGGAACCATGCTATACATCTACTTGTTGCGCGACGATTTATTCTGCCGGTGGCAATGAACAGAAACGGGACTTATACCCGCTTGATCGTACGGTTACAAAGGAACAGGCTCATACATAGCATGTGGTCATCATTGGGAGCCAATGCAGATCGCGGATCATGCAATGGTTTAGACGATGTTTGGAATTTGAATGATAATCACTTTGCCATCCACTAAGATTGCACAATTCAGTCAGCTATATCACAAATGCATTATCCTCAAACAAGGATCCCAAAATCTACAAAGACTATCAACGGGTAATTAAGGAAAGGACGTAGGAAGAGGACAAGGGGTAACGCAACAAGGAGCAAAGGTAAAGCACATATGAGCAAAGACAAGAGTACTAGATGAATCGCCAAGGAGCACAACATACTAAGAAAAGTCTAATATAAGAAAGTGAGGCATGGATAAAAGTACAAAGCATATGAAGAACGGCAATATACACAGCGAGGCAATAATGATAATGGAGAGAACCAGGAAAAACGAAAGGCAGTGTTTAGTAGTAGGGTCCTCTACTACGTCTCATCCAATCGCCCTGTTCGGTGGGCTCCATGGGGGGAAATCGATACTGGAAGTCACCGTCCTTGATGACAGGATTGAGTCTTAGACGGCGTTCCTCTTCCTCTTCGCGTTCAAGTTCGATCTCAAAGGGGGCCTTGCCACCAGGAGGACGATAGCCAACATATACGACCTCTGGCTTTGGTTCCCAGCGGCCACCGCCGGTGGCTTTACATAGAACGCTCGAGCGTCTGAGTGGATATGCGTCAAGTTCGCCGTATGACTTTTCGGCTAGCCCGAGGTTGACGGGAAGGTGGGATGTGCGGATAGAAGAACGACGGGTGGGCGGGTTGGAAGAAACTTTGGCGGGGCGAGAAGTGGAAGAAGAGACACTGCAAACACTGGGAGTCTGGTTGAGGGAGCGAGTCTTGCGGGTAAGTGCAGGAGGAAGTTGAGAAGAGGAAGAAGAAGTGTCGGAATGGTCATCATCGCTGTGGGAAGCGGAAGAAGGATTGGGAGAAAGAGGGTATTTGAGAAGAGAAATGGGATGTGAAAGAGCACGCTTATAATCTGGACGTTGTGGGGTGCGTGGTGTGGTTGGAAGGCCATGGATAAGGTCGTAGCAGTCGTCGCAAACACGAGAACAAACTACTGGAGACTCCGGGGATTCGAAGTCCGTGATGGGGACATTGCGTGGGGGATGGAGGAAGGAGAGCGAAGTGGTATCGAGCAATGCGGTCTCTCTCGAGGTGCACGCTTGGCAGAATACACCGCCACACTTTCTACAGTGGTGGCGGCGTTCGAAAATGGAAAAGGCGACGCGACAGTAGAAGTTGTCACAGTGGGAGGCCAGTGCATCGGGCTAAGATGATGGGTTAGTGTGGTGGGGTGGAGTGGGATGGTAGATACATACCTTCCAAAGGGTCTTGGGGAGGAGGACAGCGAGATGTTCGTTTGTGCGGGTGGAAGGCATTGCTGGGTCTGGCGAGGGATGTGGGATTGAGGACGGGCATATGTAGTATACTTATATGCTTTCAGCCAGGTAACCAGTCCATCTCAGATCCAAGATCTATGCGATCTCTCGGACAAACACTGGCCAGTGTCACACCGTCACTCCCGCGGACACATGCAACCTCGGCCCGTGCCGTCCTCTCTGCTCCCGCTCAATCACACGCTCTATCCTTCTGCCCTGCTTAGGCATACACTTCATCCTCCATCCGCTATTCCACTTCCTCAACACAACCGCCTCAATCCTTGACACTGCCCACTATCCCCACCCCCGCCCCCGCTCTTCCTCACTTCCACCTCCTCCTGACTCCTATCCCAACACTACCAACCCTGCACACGGACTCCGGCACGAAACGACTATCATTTTACGCAAAATATCATGACTTGGCCTCTCTAGCTCATGTTGCCCGTCACACGAGTGTGTCACTACCGTGATTGAATACTCACGCGCATTAAATTCGGGGGTTTGGTCAAATATTAGGGCCTGCATGAGCCCTGACGTACTCGCCGCTTGGGGTTAGGGTCACCATACGGTCGTCAATCCCTTTCCCAGCGTGCCAGCACTGTCTCGTAACAGCCATTTAGTCTCTCCGGTTCGGAGGAGTTATCACCCATGTCCACGAGCCTGCTCAGCGTCCATCTCGTTCAAAGTGTATTGCCCGTCCTACCTATAACGATAGCTTGTTCATATAACGTGTACACCCATGATGTCTGAATTCGACGGATGCAGAGTTGTCTCCGGTTTTCGCACGTAATTGCAAACATACCTCGTAAAAAAAATTAGGGTCGGTGGTTATAGTCAGGAGGAGTTGCTTTCCCCGCTGGGCTAAGTATTTCGAAAAGTGGATATACTGGAGAGAAAATATGCAAATTCCATCCACTCCAATCTTTTGCGGATATGTCATTATTCATTACCAGCTTTGCCATCACTTCGCGCCTGTCTGACTTCATTCATCTCGTCCTCAATAAAGGCGGCAATGAAATATGTATGTTATGTTTCGGCTATATTCTGTAAGAGCTGTATCTCCTGGCTGTACCTGGTATGTACTGCCAATGGTACTGCGTGGTTTTGCATGGGCCGTATGGTTGTCACAGTTACAGTCATTTCAAATTATGAACACCAATGTTACGTTCTCACATTGAACACACATAGTTCCGAACGCCAAGCACATTTTTCTTACTCGCTGGACCCCCCTCCTTGAAACCCACTGCATAAATATATCCATTGATTTGTAATTTCCTAGTGCTGTAGATCCAGAGTACCTGACCGTGTTGTCTTGAATTTCGGTTGGCAGACGAAAGTCTCAATTTGTCCCTGGAAACAAGGGCTAACAGTGTGTTCCATGCAATTGGCCTCGGTAAAGAGACATACAGGGCACAGCGTCAAGTACTCTTCAATTAAAGCGTTATCATCGCTTGCCACGCACGTACACACAAGCTCGTCTATAGGCGTAGTCGTTGATACTCAGTGATAGTGATACTGGTTTACTCTTACCTTCTACACAATTGACCGAACAAAAACTAACAGCGTTACATAGAATCTTTGGATAAAATCGCCAAAGACAAGAGGTGTTAACATGTCTGGTATAAAAAGCAGGGCACAAACCTAAATTTTATTGCTGGAATTATATAACAACATTGGTAAAGTGTTACAGTGACCACTAGACCAAGCAAGGTTCTGTGATTTTGTCGTTAACAATACTGTTTACACTAAACTCATAGTAGTAGCTTTCCCACCATTGGTGTTCTACCACACTACTTCCCTCTACAGCATTTCCTTTCCCACTGCACTGGTCCTTACCTGCCACTTCCTCGTTCGTACCCCACAGATAAACTCCGGGGTCTCAAAACTCAGCAAACCTTCATTTCACATTTGGAACGTTGAAACCGCATATCATAGTACCCCTTATGCTATATCCCTACAGCCTTGTCTTGTCCAAAATCACCCGATTTCAGGTTAAAACTCGGTAATGAAGTAAACATGAGGCAGGTTAGATATTAACTTGCTTTCAGTCATTAGTACCTCATTGTTTTACCCTGAGATAACTGCATAGCACCATACAGCCTGTTCTGCCGAAGGAGCAAACGTTGTAAAGACGTCAAAAAGGTGTGGTCTCAACTGCCAACGAAGCATGAACAAAACAGGTCTTTTCAAGACCTTGTCCTCTGCCTCGTGTTCTGTCATCCTATCCGACCTCCGCGCATACAAAGTTTATTTGGGAGGGAACAACCAAGGTTTTCGTGCTCACCCACTGCATTATAGGTATTACCAGAAACAAAGTCCTCACAGTACACGCCGCACATGATTTCATCAACCTCTTTTGAAATATCACATCATCAATCCACTGATCTTCAGTGATCCAACCCCGCATTACTTATCCGATATCCTGGGTGGGTAAGTAAAGGAGCACCGCTTGAGTGACCGAACCACTTGTTATTATCAGATCTAAGGAAAGAACAACTACTTGGAACACATCAAAACAACCGGAACACATGAGCCACAAAGGCCACTATATACCCCCACAACCCCAAACCTTCATTGGCTGATAAAGAGCTGTAATGACATTTGCTATGATATCAGATATCTAACGATCAGCCTCGAGGCGTATATTCCTAACCTTCTCTCCAAATCGTCTTCTAGCCAAGCGGAACTTGTTCTTCCACCTCCCCTCCCCCCCCTCTCCTTACATCAATAATTCGTAATTCCACACATATTGACATCTCATATCCACTTTTCATGGCACCATTCCACAGATGGCCACATTCGGTGATAACGATAACTTACATCTTTACATCTGCATCTGTAACGTTTATTGCCTCGTGTTTTGGTTAAAATAACTTATTCTCTCTCCCACATTTAAGGCTTAAACGCCCACTCGATAGAAGGAGGTGTCACAACACCATGACTCGGGCGAATCCCCATTTTTCATTAACGTTCGGACCCCCATTAAAAAAAAACATGACACTCTTTTTTATAAGTAGAAATAGAATAGGTTTATAATCATATGTTACCCCGAAATGCTATAAAAGCAGTTCCCGATGGGATATCATATATCACATTAAAGTTCCCAAGAATAACCTCTTTCTTTTTGGTAACTCATTACTCACACGATTGCCAAATCTAATCTCAACAAACAACAAAAAAACAATCTACCAATATTTATATTGGACGCTAGTCCCCGAGTCAAAATCTGATGGATGGATCATGTATTAAAACCGCTTGGCATATCCACAAAAGTAAGTAGTAAAGCACCAAAGTAGCTATACTTATAACTGTACTGTATACAAAAAAAAAACCCTATATACTTATTTATCCTCATAAGTATAACACTTGTACTTGTCCATCAACAATCCTTTGGGATCGTATCGTAATGTACTGTACACCGACTCTATTCCTATTTTTTCTTTCTTCGATAAGAGTTGTCATGTACTTTTTAAATATAGTACTTACTACATGTATGGGTTATGGGCACACTGCGGTGACGTTTACGATAAATGATGATATGTACTTTGGCTTGTGCCACTGATTTTACTTCTTTCAAAACGTTCAAGACGTTCATTTTAATACTAGATGATGCTTCTATTAAAGAACAACTTTGAAGGCTTGCTTTGACATATGTATGTAACACTACTAAACAAAAAGGAGAAGGCGATTTGACAATTGAAGGAAACTTAAAACTATACTTTTCTTGGGAGGGGAGGTTTGCCTTTATCCATCCTTTACTAGATTACACCCAAGTGGTATAGTTTAATGATCCTGGTCTGTTCTGATATACCACGTCAATTCAGTGAGATGGATTTATTTTTATTGGCATTTCAAATTATGGCATACGAGGGAAATGAGCCTATACATATATAAAACCATGTGTACATTAATGTACCATATATGAGTACTTGAGTATCCACTCTCCCCATGCTATTAGGAATCATACAACATGCGTTCTTTCCACATTGATCGGCATATAACTTTTTGAACAGCGAGCGTTTATCAAAATCTAAAAGTAAAATGGGCGCCGCAATTATGTTGATATTCCTTTTTATATCCCCTGGGACTTCAAGCTCCTTCAAGACTCAATATCCCCAGATATGATTAGGATCAACAGCGCTGAATGTCCTTTCACTAAATCAATCAGGACATGATTATCCTCAATCACTATCATCGTACACCCCCTCATACAATGTGACCGGAATAACCATAGGACAACACCGATAATCATCAAATAATCATCAAATTTTCTATCAGCAAAACGCAACGCAACGTAGTTATCGAAGTCATCGGAAATCTAACGAGAAAGTTCCAAATTATCCTTATCCCTCAGGTTAACGTAGACGTGGTATACTCGGGGTCCAAAATAAATCGTTCGACAACTGCTAGAAGCATTGTGAAACTACCTTCATCAATCAGGCACTCCCTTGTTGGTCTTTCTCTTCTCCCAAGACGACCACTATCAGCAATTGACAATGCTGAACTCACCCCGAGTTCAGGCTGTTGATGATCTGTTTTGAAAAGCTTCCGGACTGGATCAATGACATCATTATCCTCGGGCACATTCTGATTAACCAAACAGATTTCAGTATTTATTGAATGATTCCCGGTTTTTTACTACGCTTACACCGCCGGCGGCCGCAGGGACTTGATCACCCATATTCAACCCATCCTTCAGGGTTAAACAATTACTGTCTTGGTGAATACTGCTATCTTGTCTAATAGGGTCTCCGACTTCGGATTCTTTCCCCATATTCAATGTTGAAGTGGATTCAGGACCCTGCTTGACTGGTTGAATTTAGACACAAGTTAAGTTGGTCACGCTCACGCTTCCACATTTGCTATTAACGTTGTTACGTGTTGTTGGTTGCGACTCGGATGAAACCGAAATCATCTCGAGGGATCGATTAGTGAAGCCACCATCACTGTTAACTTCTTGAATTGGGTTGGTCTCTTCTTCGGCATTCGATAGGATTGCCTTGTTGATGATTGAAGTTTGATCTGCGACCACTAGTGGTTGGCTGTCATTTGAATAATCATAGTCTATTTTTGTCTGGCATTCCAATACGAGATCATAGAGAGCCGAAAGCATAGTTTCATGAAGGAGATCAAGAAGTCCCATATCATCTCCGTCTTTCATAATCATAGCATCTAGCGGACCATTCCTTATGGTGAGCTTCGTCCCACAATAGTTCACTTGAAGCCCGTCTGCGACCGGCAGGCTAGCCAAAAGGTGTAGTATAGTGCACAAGTACCATAAAGTATCCTTTGCGATTAAGCTCTTCGCACGAGGGCTGATCGTACTAGTAACAGGCACAGAGACCCTTGATGTAGATGCCCCGTTGTTACTTTGATTAGTGGGAGGGGGAAGCGATCCGCTTGAGGCTGATTCAGTTGGTGAGCCATTGTGACTAGCCCTAGATTGTTGTTCAGGAGTAGTAGCAACGAAAAGAGCTGTTTCCAGTTCCCGTACTGTTTCTAACACCAAACACGCTTTAAGACTAGAGAAACTAAGCGCGTGCTTGTTGTGAGGCTGATGCAGAAGTTGATCTAATCGGGAAGTCCGAGCCGAGATGACAGAAACAAGACTTTCAACAAGCTTTTGAAAGAGCAGTAACAATTCCGGACGGAGATCAATATCATGTGTTTCTTTTTCTTTCTCCATATTGTTCCTAGCATTCCTTTCTGTTGTAACAAATTCAGGTGGTTTTGTTTGTTCGCCTAGTAGGTCTAATAATTTTGTTTCCGTTAACCGACGGAACGACCGAATAATTGGTATGAAAATCCCTTCAATCAAACCGTCAAAGACTTTGTCTATATCTGTCAACCGCAGTAGCATCTGGTCTTTCAAATCGTCATCTTCTTTCTGTTCTCCCATCGAAGTTAAAGCCACAGGCAAAGTATGACATAATACTTCTCCAAGCATTGCCAAAACGTTAGGATTAGCCAGTCTTGTATCGAGATGACCCAGGTCCAAAATCTCCTTCAAGACCTTAGTTGTAACCCGCAGTACTTGTATCATAGGAGGAAACAGAGTAGGTTTTCCCCCTTTATCGGATTCTGGTCTTGGTCTTGGTCCCGGTCTTGATGATGCTAGCGTTTTCATGAAGGCCCGAAGTGCAAAAGTCAACCCAAGTTCTCTAATCCGCGGAACAGCACCTTCAACATCTATGATTGAACGTTATAAAAACAACATCATGATGTCAGACTGCTACTAGACGAGCCAGAAGAATTGTTTCGCTTACCCTCAAGTAACCCTTTCAATACACCTACACCCTGGTACTCTTTCTCAACCGTGACAGCAACCTGACTCGGAGGTACATATATTTCTCCTTCTTGAATACTATTGATATTATTACCGTGGGCTGTTGATACTTTTTTCTTGGCTTTCTTTCTATTAACAGAGCTTAAATCACTTGATCGTCTACTCTCCTTTTCCTTTCGGGATGCGTGGAAAGTAGAAGTAGTTGACGTCTTAGAATGGACTTTACCAACGATGGTAGTGGAGTCTTTCGTGCCGGAGGCTACTTCTATTTCTGGTGCCAAGTTCAAGTTGGAGTTCAATTCCGTTAAGGCCGCAAGTTCTAATTTTCAAAAGAAAAATGTATCCATAACATTAGCTCCGATAGAACTATTGTTTGTCATATAAGGTACTCACTTAGATCTTGAGCTTCTGTTAATTCTTTGAGCTCTTTGAGCTCCAGCTCCATTTTCAAAGCATAATTTTTCCACGAGTAATCCGATGTTGGAGGAACGGGGTATGATGGGGGGAAAGCGGCTTGTAGCTCGAGTAAATATGCTAATTATAGCAATTATGAGTATTGCTTTTCCTGGTCAGAAGATATGTGTTGTACATTGAAAAGATACGTCTTGTGGTTTGTTCTTGAGAATCGCCAACGCCTAAGAGAGTGATACTTAATATGCCGCTTGGAGGAGATAGAAAAAACATAAAAGAGCACATACAATACACAACCTCAGTTGGTCCGCCTCATTTACCCCTGTTTTCTTCATCCTCAGCGCAAAGAGCAAGATAGGGGTCTGCTAAGCGTTGGTCACATAACACGACTAGTAACGTCACGCAAAGGCACCCCTCAGTTAAGATCTCATAACCTCACTGCTAATCTCACTTTATCATGCAAAGTACGCGACTAATTTGTGTTTCAAGCTTCAGGTATAAAAATGTAATGTACTTACGACTAATGTGAAGAAGAGGGAACAATGAGTGTCTACTCAATCATATATGCATACATAAACGCGTATAAATCAGCAAGACAGAACACGTTACACGATTCAAAAAAGTGGGGTGGGGTGTACGTATCAATGAAGTCAGTAAAGTTGTATCTCGAACACAAAATGAAGAAATGTATAGAAGGCGAAGGAAAATAAGTGGGTGAATATTCCATTAATCAGAACTAAATCGAGGATGTATTTTATTAGGTTAAGAGTTCATATTTGGTTGCTTGCCTTTCTTTCATCGACCATACGCATCGCAGAACTTTCGGTTGACCTCAGAGACCAGGCAATCTGGCAGCATCACGTTGCGGTTGGAACCTCACAACAGGTGATTCTTCTGGCCGCAGCGCTCTTGGAAGCAAAGGTGCCTGTGGCCCTCGTTTGATCTTTCCTGCAGCTGAATCCCTGCTTACTGGTGAAACTTCCAGATTCCCAATGTTGTGATATCGCGTGAGGCCACCAGTGATAGAGGCCCCGAGATCGTCGAAACTGCCGAAGCTTCGTCCAAAAGAACTGCGGCTATGATGTCTCATAGGTGTATGGAGAAGTCCACCTGTTCGAACAGACCATGGATTGTATTTGGGTGTCACGTAGGTTGGACCAAATTGGAGACCACGAGAAGGTGTTGAATTAGGATCGAACAATAATTCGGCATTGTTGGAAGGCTGATAATCGAACGGGTTAGGGGTGTTGTACAATCTGATATCATGAGAAGTATTCTGTGGAGTAGAGGGAAACTTGGATGACTCGGATGAGGGCAACGATGACCCAAAATCCGAAGTTCCTCGCGTTGGAGTCTTCGGAATTCTGGGGGGATTCCATAACGGGGAGTTATGTACTGGTTGGTAGAGTGTCGGGTCATACAGTCGTTCGGGGCGAGGTGCGTCATCGGTTGGCACAAAAGTGGGTTCCCGACCAAAGGCAGGCAGAGGATCCCGTACTGGTGATGGAGACCGAATTCTGGTCACACAACTTCGACAGAACCAAGGGTCATTCTCTCGACCTAATTCTGCAAGATCGCGGATACCAATACAATCCAGATGGTACCATGTTTCGCATCCATCACACTGGACCAATTGTCTACCATCATCCAACCCATTGCAAATACAAATGACTGAATCTATGTGATCGTCTGCTCCCAGATCCCTTTGCCTTTTCTGGTTACGATATGCAAGTGCGCGAACCGTTTTCTTCGCTAGAAGAGCGGCGCGAGCATCAGCAGGATCACTTGGAAATACATTCTTCTTGTTTGCATTAGCCCTCCGGGGGTCTTCGGGGTGTGCAAGGAGTGGAACCATTTTGCCTCGTCCCATTCTAACTCGCGGCGGCTTGTCCACCTCGTTTTCGGACACCTGGCCCCACCTAACGGATAACATAATTTCCCCATCTGCTTTGTTCAAATGAGTGATCATGGAACTGCTTTCATCCTCATCATCAGAATCCCTGTCCAAAAATCTCTCGATCCAGATTAACCTCTCTTCTTCAAGAGCTTTCTCCACTTCCACTCGCTCATCTCTCCTCAGCTTCCAAGGAAATTCATTGTCCGGCCAATTAGGGGCTACAGGTTCCTCTATTTTCTCGGGAATTTGGGCTTGGACCGGGAGGTCAGCAGCTTCGACGCTTTTTTTCTTACGCCTACCCCCGCCACGCTTTTTCGATGGTGTTACTTCAGGTGTTTCGGTTATCACCAAATGTTTTTCGTTGGGAACATCCAATAAGACACGGCCCTTTCCTTCCACCTCAACTGGATATAACTTGGATCTTGGTTTTTCCGTAGTATTGGAACGAAAGGCTTCTAACCGCTTCCTTTTCTTGATTTCATTTTCTGCCAAAGGAGCGTCCATGATCCCGTGAGTACTTGTCCCAATATGAGGAGTTGGATACGGTTGGCGAGCCCAGTTATTGGTTCTCTGTGAAGGAACGTCAGTGAGAGCCATCACTGAAGCGTGAAGGGACGACTTACGTATGGACCATAGCCACCTGCCATCAAACTCTCCTCAAAACTCTCCTCAGAAGTTTCTTGGAAAAGCTGGATACGCCTGCCTTTATGAGGGCTTTCAGTAACACCGACTGCAAAAGCTCGTTCCCTCTCCCTCTCTTCTGTCAACATAGCATGATCAATGTCAGACATGGATCGCTTGCTGCGTTTGAAATACTCAGGCCGCCGAATCTCCGCCTCCCGAATCTGTGCTAAGTGATCCTTTATGATTGCTTGGCGAATTCTTTCAATCTCACCACCGACCAGAGGTATGGATGAAGTCGACGCATGGGGTGGAGGTGAAAGAGGTGGTGTCGAAATATTGCTAGACTCCCGCTGGGGAAAATGAGCGGATGGGGAGCTCGCAAAAATATCGTCCACTTCCATAGACATTGGGCTAGAGGGTGAAGAATTGGTCTGGGGAATTCTTGCATTACGTTCGGCCATGGACAATCTGGCAATGAAGGGTGAGGAAAGACGGGACGAATGCTCTGAAGGTGCTGAAACTGGGGAAGATATATGTGGCGAGGGTGCTAAAGGTGTCGCAGGTTGCAATGATAGATCGAGCGCAAGACTGGGGTCAAATAATGAGATATGACGACAAGTATAGGACATTGGTGGATGCGTACGAGGGGTGAGTAGGCTTTGAATGAAGAACATTCAAGTCATTTACACTTTGTTATAAGAGGGTGAGTGGTCCAATACACAAAATAAAACACGAGGCATACCGAATTGAAGGAAGGGCAATACGTGGCGGTGTGGTCAATCGTAGACCATGGGAGGGACTGTCAAAGTTATTTTTGAATGAATGTTATTGATATATTGAACTTGAGTCGAACCTTGACTCTGGTGTCATGCATTGCTTTGACCCATGGCCTCTAGAGTGGGTATCGTCGATATTACTGGATTTGGAGGTTCGTATTGTCAAAAAGGGATGGGCGTCTAAGTCAATGGCTACGCACAATTTCTGGGCGGAAAGTGTCTGATAAGTAGATGGGGTGGTATGCGGACCAGCGGCCTGGCTTAAGAGGAGTTTAATATTGAGAACAAGAGAGCAACAAGAGCGTCGTACACAGTCGGAATGGGAGACTTTGGGGTGTTGGGAAGCTCTGAAACGTAGCGGTCGATGCTGTTTGGACTGCTGCGGGTGAATATATGCATTGTTTGGACTGCGGAGAAGCATTACCTTTGAGGAGTAGGAAGATGAGAGTAAGGCATTAGGAAGAGATGAAGACAAGGGTCCACAGACATTCCAACACCCATTCATTACATAAGCTAATTGGTTTCTTGTCTTCTCATGCTCAGGGCTGTAGAATTCTATGCAGGAATAGGTACATTCTTTGTCTCCAGATAATCCAAGCCTAACAAAATACAGGTGGCCTGCGTCTTGCTCTCCAGCGCAGCACTGTAGATGTCCAAGTAGTCCAGGCGTACGACTGGAATCCAGTGGCATGTCAGGTCTACCGATACAATCATCCAACAGATGCGATCAAAATGGTATCTTCTGCTCAAAATTTTCGTTTCGTTGTTCTGTTAATTCTCAGTTCAACAGGCAGACATATCTGAGCTCTCTGCAGAACAGCTTGCAGCTCACAGCGCCAATATTTGGGTCCTCTCCCCCGCATGCCAGCCCTACACGGTCCTCAACCCAAATGCAAAAGGCGCTACTGACCCACGAGCACAGTCTTTTCTTCACCTCGTCCAAAATGTCCTGCCAAAGCTTGCAGAGATGAATGCCCTTCCGTCTAGACTTCTTGTAGAGAACGTTGCCGGCTTCGAGGTGCTTCACATCCTCATTCTAATACCCAGCATCATCTGAGTCCTGGCAAGTCTTCAGACACCCGACGGACACTCGTGTCTGTCACTCGCTCCCTTGGTTACAACACCCTAGAGCTTCTATTGACTCCACTTCAGTTCGGCGTTCCCAACTCGCGGCTCAGATACTATTTTCTAGCCAAGAAGACGCCTTTAGAGTTCGCTCACATAGATGGTCAAGACCCCGACCGAGTTTGGCGACATATTCCCGGAAAAGGTCACGATTGGGTTGACGACCGATTCACACAGTCGATGGACTCGCAGCCTAGTACCATCATCCCAGCCCTCAGTCGTTATCTAGACGAAACATCTAGTGGCAATTACTCAATTCCCGACAAGGTTCTGTACAAGTGGGGCAAACTGTTTGATATCGTTCTTCCGTCCTCCCGGCGATCATGTTGCTTTACCAGAGGTATTTCGGCTACTTTGTGCTTGCGAAACGAGCGGTCATTGATGGTGAATCAGGCTACACGCAACTCGTCAACGGTAGTGGATCAATTCTGCAGGAGAACGAGGAACTCGATGTATGTTCCCCATCAACACACATCTAATCTAAAAAAAAATGGGTCTAACGTTTTAAAGACAACATCTGTTTTTGACGATTTCACTGCCGCCTCTCCTCAAGGAATAGAATCAGTGAGAATACTGGACCCTCTACGCTTGCGCTTTTTTTCTCCAAATGAATTGCTTAGAATATTTGGTTTTAACTCTCCTGTTGACTCTCTCGAACTATCGGATTTTGAGTGGCCAAAGGAGATTGCCTTGCGCTCAACCTATAAACTTATTGGAAACAGCGTTAATGTGACAGTGGTACAAGCACTCGTAGAATACCTTTTCAATGACTAAATACATTCATGTTATATATCCTCAAGAGTCGATTTCAGGTGCAAGGGAGTCAGATGATCGTCATCGGAACATGCTTTGCCGGCAAACCGGCAATATATCAGGTATATCATGGGGATTTCCCCACCAAATACTTATTTCCCCACCTCTTTCTCTAAATCCATATCCCCCCACACACATAATATGACGAACGGACGAAGGACATTCATAATTGGCGGTGGCTGCACTGCATTCATCAAGGTCTATATTCATTCTTGCCACATTGAATTGTTGATTAATCTACTTTCCCTACTAACAGCCGAGAGGAAAGAGGACCACTGAGGATGTACGACGTTCACGTTATATCTTCAATTCATGATCCTGACGGGATATGTGATATCTAGATGGGTTTGGAGGCAGCCACTAAGGCACTGCTTGACGCTGGTAATGTTTAAGTGATTCCGGGGGTTATTTTAAACATTGATTTTGAATATCCCTTAAAAGGCATTACCTATGACTCCGTTGAAACCGCCGTCGTTGGCTACTGTTATGGTGATTCCACCAGCGGACAGGTAGGTAGTGACGATGATCTAAATACGCGCCAGGTCTCAATCCTGTTGCAGCGTGCTCTGTACAATCTAGGTCTCACTCACATTCCCATCGTCAACGTGAACAACAACTGCTCGACCGGTTCTTCCGCTCTCTACCAGGTCAACAATGCTGTCAAATACGGTCAAGTTGAATGTGGTCTTGCCCTTGGATTTGAACGAATGAAGCCCGGCTCACTGGGAACCAATTTCCCTGATCGTGTTCCTCCTATGGCTCTCATCAGCTTGCGTTCAATGGAATTGGAAGAGGATGTTGGCGAAAACCACGGCCCTAATGCTCCTCGTCTTTTCAGCAATGGTGCTCAAGAGTACTTCAACAAATTCGGTGGCAACATCGACCATTTGGCTATGATTGGTGAGATTTATGTTTCCGTCCTGAGAAAGATATAATTGACTAATATATATTGTACAGCTTCAAAGAACCACAAGCACTCCGTGAACAACCCATACTCCCAATTCCGTGATGGATGGAGCGTTGAGCAGGTCAAGGCCGCGCCCAAGATCACCAACCAGCTTACGAAGTTCATGTGTAGCCCTACTTCCGTGCGTTTTCACTCCCTCTAAGATCCTATCCCTAGTGTTAATTAACTTTGTTTATCGCCAGGATGGTGCAGCTGCTTGCGTTATCGCTTCGGAAGACTTTGTTCACAAACATAAACTCGAAAACCAAGCCATCGAAATCGTTGCAAATCACCTTGGAACTGATGGACTTTCAACTTTTGAGAGCCGTAGTTCTATGGACGTTGTAGGCTACACAATGACCAAGGTCACTGCCGATAAGGTATTCAAGGATGCTGGTTTCGGTCCTGGTGAAGGTCGTGATCAAGTCGGTGTTGTTGAATTACACGATTGCTTCTCTGCCAATGAGGTACGTCTTGACTCTAATTAAAGTTTTGTAGAAAAAAAAAAGTAACCAATTTTACACAGTTGATCATGTACCCCGCTCTTGGTCTTTGCAAGGAAGACGAAGCTCATAAGCTTGTCGAACGCGGAGATAACACAGTGCGTATATTTTTATTTATTTTTAGTCGGAGGTTGATATACTTATTATGTCGATCTAGTACGGCGGTAAATACGTCATTAACCCATCTGGTGGTCTCGAAGCCAAAGGTCACCCCCTCGGTGCAACTGGTCTCGGAATGCACTTTTACATTATGATGCAACTCCGTGGTTGGGCCGGACCAATGCAAGCTCCTGGTCTTTTTGATACTGCTGACCCACGCGGTAAATATGGATTGGTTCACAATGTTGGTCTTGGTGGTGCCGTTGTTGTTTCTCTCTTGCGTAGGCCAGAATTCTTCAAGCCTGGTGGCCCTGATGGAAGGACTAGGTATGTTTTCTTGCATTTACATTTTCGTGGCACTTAGAAATGGGATATTGATTGTGTCAATGTGCTTTTCTTTATAGGTTGGGTTATAACCATGCTTGTGAATGCAAGCCTGTTACTATGAGCGATGTTGATAAGGTTAAGTCTAAGAGGAATTCTCCTTATATTCTTCAATATGCTAAACTATAAAGCCTCTTACTTACTACTCCATGTTATGCTCCACTTATGTATACCTTATTTTTTTTCTGACCAAAGTCGGTAACTTTATGTAAAAAGAAACACTATGGTCTCCAATGTATAACATTCAGTTTATTCCCATACGTCAACAAGGTTGGCATTTGCGATTCATAAAAGCTGGAATTCAATCTCAAACAACAGACTAGAAGCAAGAAATAGAAACACATGTGTTATTTGATTTCCAATCGCTGTCTTACAGAAACAAGTATGAAATCCATATGTACCGATACTACAGAATCTCTGAAACCTAGTGGAAGAGAATACATGTACGCAACAATGTTCCTTTAATTTCCGCCAGTCCAGCTAAAATAAATATTATTAGCACATTCTTAGAATATATATAATTAAGTTAACTTACACAGCAGGCCCAGGGATAGGATAAGACTATAATTAGATATGTTAAAACAACAAATTTGAAAACTTGATACAGAAATTAACTTACGCCAGTGTCTAGAAAAGGAAAGAAAAGGGAATGAGATTTATACTCTAGTTTGTTGATATTGTAGACTTACTTGTATAGACATCATATACAACTCCTGGTGTGCTAGCACTGTAAGCACCAGGGAACGAAACGAAGGAAGATGGAAGAGCAGATCCAGATCCGGTGACTGTAACTTGAATACAACTTGGGTAGAATTGGGCGCCAGGGTAAGAATATGCGCTATGAAGAGCAATGCTAAACAATTTTTATTTCGTTGAGAATCAGATATTAGATACTGTGTTAGTTTTGACTTACATTTCATGACGGATGATATATTGACCAGCTTTCAAGTTCCTGGGAATGGTAAAGGTGTAAATGTGATTGTTAGCGTAGAGAATGTCGGTAGCTGCCCATTTTCCAGAAGAGTCTTTGCCAATTTCATGAACCTTGAACCAGACGGCACTATTAGGGACAAAGAGTAATGAACCGTTAGATAGCTATTGGTAAAGGTTGAAGAGGAAGCATTATTACGAAGTTCCAGGGTTCCACTTGGTAATATCAGAGGGAGCACGAGCCATGTAAGTAACCATAGGTCCCTTGTGGCTGTCGGGCCATGTAGTCCAGTTCAATTTAACCTGAGACCCGGCAGCAACTGTGCCGGTGAGGGCAGCAGGAGCAGAGCCAACGTATTGAGATCCACCGGCTGACCAGCCATTGCATTGTAAACTGAACGAAGCCGTCAGATTTTTTATCCACTATTTATGACTTTAAGGACGTACTCGATAAGGGAGAGATTCTCGATAGGGCCTATGTACGATTGTTGAGAACCTGACTGCTTCGAAATCTCATAAACATACCATTGCCGGGAATCTTCCGAATGATCCTTTGAGGAGTTGGGGTAGTGTATCTGGGTAATGTGTTAATTGAAAACATTTCATCCTAAACTTCGGAGCGTACGGATCACTGTAGGGCAAATATCCAGTATATTTAGTGGAGCCCAGGGTCACTTCTTGGACGTAACCGTGGGCATTAACACGAGAAGTTAGGCCGGCGAGGGCGAGAGCGATGGCACAGGCGATTTTGAACATAGCGACTGACTGTTAATTGAACGAAGTGTTGTTCCTGGGGTTTATATAGGCGGCTAGGAACAGAAGTACAGTAACATGTCTTCAGGAAACCTATCTATAAGAACCCGGGCCGTCAATCTTGTACGTCATTGTGCATGAGGTTAGAATCTTTGAGGGTCAGAAGACCTGCCAGCTGAGGTCGGTATTGAGAGAAAGTGGATGTGGCTCCAGATGATAGATGCAATTTAACCCGCGAATTGACCGAAATTGTAGAATAGCTGGTGTTTAATGCACCGTGTACAGCTTGCTCCTACTAAGATACCCCATAGAAAACGACGGGACTAGAATAAATGGGCCCATACCCGAATGTCATTGATTTTTTTGTACCTGAATATTTTGGCTTTGGTGGTCAACTTCGGAGAAAATATTCGAGAAACCAGTGTGCCAAGACCAGAATCCATTTCTATAGATGGGTTAGCCCGTTGCTACTGACACGAAGACACAACCATAGAGAAGATTCTCAAACGAGTTTGTTCAGGAGGTAAGCGTTTCGTCACAGAATGTAGTATAGCATGCGGCGATTTCTTGGCTGGTCTGTAGACGTGTTGTTCACAAAATTTCCGATTTGACAACTATTTCTATGTGCCATCAATCTTCAATGAAGTATATGAGCTAAATCCGGCCCCAAGAAGAAATGTCTGTTTCCCCGTATCTCCAGTTTTCGGAGCCGGGGTGAACACTTGACCAAGGATGGTATGCAGCAGTGATTGAGTTGCTAACAGATTGTCAGATCCTGTGATACTTTGTCTCTCAAATCTTCTTTCCTTGACGGTGCGAGCAGGTCCGGAGTGAACACTGCGAAAATTTGCCGCGGTAGAGTTTAGTACTACTAGATTTTTGGTATGGGATGCGGTGATTGGACGCCACTGTAGTCAAAACGGGATGTGGCGTCCAGTACAGTCCGTACACACCTACGTTGTATCCGCGTTAAGTATATAACCAGCTATATATACCATGCTTATGGTTGATGTAATGAATGAAGGAGGTAGAAGGTAGAACTGTGACGTCATGAAGCGTGACGCGACTGAACGTGTCGATCGAGGAGAGTGGAATATAGAGGCATCACCTCGCTTCCAACATGCCTAGACGTCTCAAGCAGCAACCAATGCGCAAGGGAACATTCGACCCAGACGATTCGGTGCACGTAGGACACACTCGACTTGGTGTCTGGGACTTGTACGAAGAAAAAACGTCTCGTTTTGGCTCGTTTGTTCAACCAACATTCCAACCCGTGGTTGATATCATTGAAAATCTCCCCTATGTCTGGCGTATGGTTGTTGACGTGGCTTCATTGCGTGCATGTACAACACTTTTGTTCCTGTACTTGCTTATAGACCTTGTTGCTTCATTACTTCCTGCACTTTCGCTATGGTATGTTAAGTTGAAAACACTCTTCCCAAATTTGGCGTGCTGATGTTCCCATGAAGGTACTCAGGTCAGCTCCTGAATATAGTGAGTGCTCTATACACTTACATATCAGGCTATTAAGGTCTGTCCAGGTACAAACTGCTATTGAACATCGAACCGTGGATAAATCTGTGCTCTTCCAAGTCGCAACAGGCCGTTTCGTTTGCTCTCTTGCCACTCGTATACTACGGTATATAAAACAGCGAATTGGGGTGCCTCTAAACAATCGTATCAAGCAACACTATTCTGTACACTTGTTCCACGCGAGAGCTCGTCTGGACGTTCCTACCTTTGATGACCCAAAAGTTCAGCGCCAACTGGAAGCATCCGACCCACCTAATTCCCGCTCTAGTATCGCATGGGATACTGTGACAATGACGTTTCATATACTGTCTACCGCTATACAACTGGTAACACAATTCTCTGTTCTTCTCCGTGTTCTCCAGGACCAGCGAGATGGTCCTTTATTGGCGCTTCTAAGCTTCTCCAATGTACTTTTCCAAAGGGCTGCAGTCAAGCAGCCGTTTAGTGGCCATGGAGGTGATTTGATTTATCTTGGGTCAGTCTGGTCATGAACTAATGGCGAATTTGACAGTCTGGGCGGCTACCACTAGGGATGCGCATTATATTCGAAACAAAGGGTTTTACAGAGTCATTGAAAACCCTGAGCACAGAAAGGAAATCGTGGCTGGTGGCATGTGGCCGTACCTTCTAGAACGTACGTTCTACACACGATGTTGCTTACTTGATTCTTCTGTCATCTAACAAGACTTCATATTATAGAGTATAAATTAGGAGTTGATCAAATCAAGGATCGTGCCGGGGACTTCTGGGAGGCTTATTACGCTTATCGTACCAGGGGGCGATTTAGCATTGCCAGCTTCTTACAGGATCCCCTGAAAGAACTACCTCAGGTTTGATGAAATTACTTGCAATCCTCTTCATCTATCTAACTGGTCGATTCGGCTATTAAGATTGTTTTCACTCTTCGTGCTATCCAGTATCCGGCATCTATCCCTTTATCCCTCGCGTCTCTCAATCTTATAACACAGACATCTGAAGGTTTCACTTACCATCTACTAGGCCTCTTCGACCAGACAGATTCCATCGCGAACAGGTTAATATCAATACGTCGATTATATGATGTCGTCAAGATCGAAAACCGCGTTATTGATGGGACAAAGCCATTTCCAGAAGATACCTCCAGCCTAAGATCAGGTGTGAGTATAGAGTTCAAGTATGTTTATCACAACCGTGAACAACGCAGCATTTTATTGACACACTTTTTCCTTCAAAATAGGAATGTCTGTTTCAAGTATCCCGGATCTGATGACTGGGCGTTGAAAGATGTATCATTCAAGATAGAGAAAGGCCAACTCTGCGTAACTCTTCTTTATTTTTAATCCAAAATACCTCTGATGCTTTCTGTCCAGGTGATTGTTGGAGCTAATGGAAGTGGAAAGAGTACTATTTTGAAACTCATTGCTCGGTTGTATGATCCTGACGAGGGGGAAATTTTCATTAATGGACGCAACATTCTTAGTCTACGGCTCTCTGATCTCAGACGAGCGACCTCGGTTTTGTTCCAAGATTATACACATTTTCCTTTGTCGGTGAGTTAAACGGCTTCTACTGCAGACGCGCACGTAATTAAACACTAGTAGATCGCCGACAACATTGGGCTAGGCGCACCTGTCGCTCCATATGCTACAAATATGGAATATATCCAAGATGCTGCACGGCTGGGTGGAGCCGACGAGTTCATTGAAAAGTTGCCAGAAAAATATCATACGTATTTGGAGCGCCCAGTATCCGACATATACTCGGGCCTACCGGAAGGGACAACATCGTAAGCCAGACTTGAATCAAAGAGACAATGCTTATTCAACTGGGGCCTAGAATTTTTGGAAGGGTGATTAATTATGGTGCCGTCAAACATGCCGTAGAAGATGGTTCTTCAGGCCCTGGAAGAGGAATGTCTGGAGGACAAGCACAGAGGATCGCCTTGTGAGTGTGATGCAGTAAATAGGATATTTATCTGTGCTAATGCTAGGTTGACAGATCCAGAACCTTCATGAGTTCTGTTGTGGCAGACCGAGAGAATGATGGGGTTGGTATTGGTCTACTCCTATTTGATGAACCGTCGGCCAGTCTCGATCCTACTGCGGAACATGGTAAGATGGGGTCTGTGTATCCATGCCTTATGCCGATTAATTCGATGATTGTGTTTTTCAGATTTGTTTGAACGTCTGCGGCATTTGAGAGGAAACAAAACGATGGTGTTCTCGTCACACCGCTTCGGCAACCTGACAAGACATGCAGATATCATACTGTGCGCAAATTATTAATGAAATATATTAAGATTTAACCATTCCTCTCCATACAGATTTATGAATGACTCTAGCATAATAGAAGAAGGAACCCATGACGAGCTTCTGAAGAGGGAAGGCGAATACTCAAGGTTGTGGATGCTTCAAGCTCGCGCTTTCCTATGAATACCCATCACGACCCCTTTTGAAATCGTATGATCAAAATACCTCCATTTATTAATACCCCGCCAATCTTATAACTCTGCGATTCAATTTCACGTTTGCGTATCTCGTTTATCTTGCATCAATGAACCCTTGCATTTCTCCTGACAGCTAAGCTGTCATTTTGTATTCTGATTACAGTAGCACATAGAACTACTCCGCTCTTGCGTGATATACTAATGTCTAGATGCATTGTGACCAATTATATTCCATATTCACCCTGTTTCCAATCTTTTTATTTCGACCAGAAACAGCTGAGAAACAGCCAGGAACTAAGAAGGTTCAATTGATCCGCTACAGTGAAGTGATTACGGATCAAATTGATCGAACACCAACCTCGCACCTCTATAGTTCTTCCAATTCAAAGACCCACAATTCTGGCTCCATACTTATGAACGAACAATTTTTTGGTTGATCCTTGAACCACAACATCATATACCAAGTTTTTGGCCTAATGGCATACTCATTATTCAATCCCCTGCTAATCCTGCCAAATGTCAACGAAAACGGTACGCTAACATATTATAGTCCAATAGATACCACACTCTTACAATCCGAGTGTAATTATACAATAGACTGATGTCCCTCACACTTTGAATAGTGTTCTCTCTTCCAATATACCACCCACAACCGAAGAGGCGTTGTCCATAAAAGCACTACTTAAAGAGGAAGAAACGACGCTGACGGATACACACACTGAAATCGCGCAGTTGCAAGTGAGATTGAACGCATTGATGGAGAATCGTGGCGATAGTCGCATTAGGGTGGAACAGTATCAAGCAGCACTCTCATCAGCTAGAATCTTACCCCCGGAACTAGTGAGGAGGATTTTTGTCGAGTGTGTAGCAGACCTTCCACCCCGTTTCACTCTTTCTCCCAATTCCCTACCACTTTCCCTTGCCCAGATTTGTTCAGGCTGGAGGGATGTATCACTATCCACGCCGGAACTCTGGAATCATCTTGCTTTTCATACAGATCATTCACGAGGCGTGGAACATTTCAAGGAGCTAGCACAAAGTTGGTTTAGTCGGAGTCAGATGAAGCCGATATCACTCACTTTTTCCACTGGATTAAATCCAGAGAAGATTGTCGGAGGCCCACTTTTGGACATCTTTCTCGGAAGCTCGAAGCTCATCCAATACTTGGACCTTAGCTTACATACCGAATTTTTTGCTGCATTTTCCCACTTCCCGGAGGACGCTTTCCTATCCCTGCGCTCTATCAGGTTCAGTGGGACTCCTGTTGACGCTCGCCCGGTAGGTGGATACAAAGTTTGGGACTCGGGTACATCAGCATTCCAATTCGCTCCTAATTTGTCAAATGTTTTCTTCTCCATCCCCCATACCATCATCAACCTACAAGAACTGAGTTTTCCTTGGGCGCAATTAACCGATCTTCATCTCGCGGAATCACTCGTTGCACCGGAGTCTGCTATCCGAGTTCTTGCACAATGCAAGAAACTGAAGTCGTGTTCACTGCGTCTGCAACCTATTAATGAAACTCTCCAGGCTCCAGACATTACTCTGGATACTATCACGAATTTCTCATTGCGTACGGAAGCTAGGGAGCTCATGACGTTCCTTCAACATCTTACGATTCCCTCCCTACGAAATATTTCAATTCACGTTGTCCCGAATGCAACTTGGGAAACGGAATCTTTCATCAACCTCATTCTCAGATCCGAATGCAAGCTGGATCGTTTTTCGGTATCATGCTCTGTAGTTGACGCGGATGGTTTTATTCATCTCCTCCATTCACTTCCAACTGTCCAAGTGTTGGATTTGATGTTTATTTCATTCATGACCGATGATGTATTGACGAGAATGTCGCCTGTTACGGTGCATGAAGAGCCACCACTTCCATCGTTAAGGGTTATGAGGTGGAGAGAGGTATCACTGAAATGTTCTCCAGTATGCATACGGAACTTCATCGCTTCAAGAGGATGGGAAGATCAGACGAAGTTGAACTTTGGGAAAGAGGTTCCAAGAGTTGCGCGTTTAGAGAGCTTTGAAATAAAGGCGTCGGTTGGACATTTCGGTCCTGAATGGGATACATATTTGGCAGGCTTTAGAGAGCAAGGGTTGGACTTGACCTATGGTCTGTAACTAATTCTATTTTCTATTTCTTATTTCATTATCGGCGTACAATTTCCTTTGTATATATATATCATTTAGCATGTTTTACTCAAGAGAAAGTAAATATTGAAAATTTGAGCGCAATTCATGCAACCTAGGTTCTTGAATGACAACTTGCCAAAAATAGTCCAGACACGACCCTGACCATTCTGAGTTCCCATCAGTATACGACGTCCCTGAAAACATTCCAATAGCTCTGTTTTCTTTTCTTCCCATTGCAATTTTCCTGTCCTCTGTAATCGTCGTTCCTTACTTTGCCAAACGGCAGATTCACCTCATACCACAAAGAACGGCGGGTGTCTCTCACTTTCTCCAGGAAAATCACGCCCTTTCACGGTTTACCGCTTTCATAAAACCACAACTCCAAATGTTTCGTCAGCTCTCAAACCTTGCACCAGCTTCTGGTTCATCAAGGCATATCTCACGACAATTTAGTACCTCTACAGCCGATACACAGATTTTCAAAGTAAAACCTGCAATACCAGCTTATAATCCTTCCAGACACACAACATCACGACCGAAAATTGAAAAAGAACAGAGGGGCGCGTCAATTGATCAAGACCTGCCTCAGGAATATCAGAATAAACGTGTTTACTTTTGTTACTCGCCATATTCATCATAATATTGATTCTTTACATACAGCTAAACGAAATGAAGTCGGCGTCCAACTATTATCTCGACAACTACATTCTCAGCTTTTCCGCGACACTTCCTTTCCTTCCCCATCTCCCGCCTACGTCCAAATAGCCAAAGAGCATCTAGCCATGCATGGTCTCAATCCTTCACAAGGTTCTCAATTGCCTGATACAGGCTTCCAATTGCCTCCACTCCAAGGTTCAAACCTCGATGAACATTTCTATCGCCTCGGGTCACACGCAGTAGAGCCATGGCTTTCTCAAGCAAAGTACTTTTGTTCCACTCAACTTCCTCCAAAACCTGAGCACTGGGAACTCCGTAGCGGTTGGACAAAATACACTTTTGTACCTGATGGAGCGAGTTATAGTGAACCTGTGGATTACCCAATACATGACGGAGTAGCTGAAGACATGCTCGCATTTGATGTGGAGACGTTACCAAAGTATCATCCTTATGCTATCATGGCTTGTGCGGCGTCTCCGAACGCTTGGTATTCTTGGATTTCGCCGTGGCTATTGGAAGAAGCAGAGGATCCAAATCAGTTAATACCGTTGGGAGATACAAGTGTCCCGAGGATTGTGGTTGGACATAATGTTTCGTATGACAGGGCGAGGATATCGGAGGAGTATAATGTTAATGGAACGCAGAATCGGTTTTTAGATACCATGGCATTACATGTTGCTGTGACGGGTATATCGTCACACCAAAGGCCAGAATGGATGAAGTATCGAAAGACCAAGGAGACGCAGGTGGAGCAACGAGAGGAGGCTATCGAGGCCATGTATGATTTGATCCGGACAGTTGAAGAACGAGAAAAAGATGAAAAAGACCCGACAAAGAAGGAGGAGTTGCGGCGAGTACGGTTGGAGATGGTGGAAAGCGTTAGTCAACTTGCGGGAAGTACAACTGAAATGCTTGAAACTGAAACTGACGTCGTGGTTGAAAGAAGATGGGAAGAGCTGACATCGGCTAATTCGTTGAGAGATGTAGCAAAGTTGCATTGTGGAATTACATTAGACAAGGAGATTAGGAATGATTTCATGACTTCAACACCCCAGGATATACGGGACAATATTCACGACTATCTCGATTATTGTTGTGCTGATGTGGATACCACACACAAAGTATATGCGGTTGTCTTGCCCGCTTTTCTACAAGCGTGTCCACACCCTGTGTCTTTCGCTGGAGTTATGGTAATGGGATCAAGCTTCCTGACTGTCAACCACGAATGGGAAAGATATATTGAGAGAGCGGAAGGAATATATAAGCAGATGGAGGAGAGCGTCAAACAGAAATTAAAGGAAATGGCTGAGAATGCTAGGTTACTCATGGATACTCCTGAAAAATGGCAGCAAGATCCGTGGTTGAGCCAACTGGACTGGACACCTAAATCAGCTGGAAAATCCCGTGGTGTTTTCACAGAACCAGTGGTGAATCTTTTATCACATTGTCTTGCAAGCAAATTTACTCACGTCTATTACAGCTGACCAGTGATAATTCGACTAAAGTCGAGGCGAAGAATGAAGTCGAATCCGGTATTCCAAAGTGGTTCTCAACCATTCGCCAGGAACCATTAGGTTCAAGATCTATTGGACGTATCCTTCCCTTATTACTCAAAATCGCATACAATGGCTTCCCCATTCGATACGATACCAATAATGCATGGCACTATCTCAACGAAGCGGACGAGGTCTCTAAATTCGAAACCGCAGTCAAACAGAGAGCGACACAAATCCTCTGTGTCCGACATACAATAAACCTGATGAAGTCTGGTCATTTATCATCCATTAATCTTGAACTCTTGGAACAAATAAGCCTCGGCGTCAAAACGCAGGAAGTTCGAAATGCGATCTTGAAATTAGCAAATGATGTTTTGCACACTACCAATCCCCAAGAAGACCCTTGGCTATCTCAATTAGATTGGAAATTAGTTCAAGAAAATGAGGAAGACGGAACAAAACCAAAACGTGTTGCAAAAACCAAACCTATCAAACCACCACCCGTCTATTGGCCAAAATGGTACTGGGAAGCTGCAAAACCTAAAAAAGATATGCCTCCTGGAACATTAGACATTACTGTTCGAAATCGTATTGCTCCTTTACTTCTTCGACTTTCTTGGTTAGGATGGCCACTTTTCCATTCACGTGAACATGGTTGGGTTTTTCGTGTTTCTCCAAATGGGAAACATACAACACGTACGAAAGCTTTGACATTTTATGATGATTCGGATGCTGCTTTGGCTGCTATGTCTTCAACAACTTTGAATGAAAATGGAGATGAGAATAGGAATGGAAGTGGGGAGGGGGGTTATTTGTTTTATAAATTGCCTCATAAAGATGGGGAAAAGGCTAATGTTGGTAGTCCACTTGGTAAAACATTTGCAAAATATGCGCAAGATGGAACGTTACAAAGCCCTGGAGATGAAGCTAAAGAGGCTTTGGATATGAACGTGCAATGCAGTTATTGGATCAGTGCGAGGGATCGAATCAAGAATCAGATGGTGGTTTGGCAGGATGAAAAGAATGGTTTGGATCTTGGGTTTACGAATTCGAATTCAGAGAAGGATGGTGAGAAGTGGGGTGTTATTGTTCCTCAGGTTATTACGATGGGAGCTGTTACAAGACGAGCTATCGAGAAAACTTGGCTTACTGCTAGTAATGCTAAGAAGAATCGTGTTGGATCAGAACTAAAAGCTATGGTTCGAGCTCCTAAAGGGTACGCAATTGTCGGTGCGGATGTTGATTCTGAAGAATTATGGATTTCAAGTTGTATGGGAGATGCACAATTTGGATTACATGGAGCAACTGCACTCGGTTGGATGACTTTGGAGGGTACTAAAGCAGCAGGAACGGATTTACATTCAAAAACCGCTAGTATTCTTGGAATTTCTCGTGATGCTGCAAAGGTTTTCAATTATTCAAGGATTTATGGAGCTGGACAACGACATGCTCAATTATTGTTGTTACAATCCAATCCCTCAATGGAACCTGAACAATCACAAAAACTGGCACAAAACCTATACGCTTCAACAAAAGGGAAAAACACACATCGAACAGATATATTCGAAAGAAAATTCTGGTTTGGTGGATCTGAAAGTTTTGTTTTCAACAAACTTGAAGAAATCGCTCTTTCAGATGATCCAAGAACACCAGCATTAGGATGTGGAATTACACATGCACTTTCAAAGAAAAATCTTCCAGAAACTTTTGGTTCTGATTATATGACTTCGAGAATCAATTGGGTGGTTCAATCATCTGGTGTTGATTATTTACATCTTTTAATTGTCTCTATGCAACATTTAATAGAGAAATACGATATTCAAGCGAGGTATCTCATTTCAATTCATGATGAATTGAGATATTTGGTGAAAGAAGAAGATAAATATCGAACGGCCTTGGCACTTCAAATAGCAAATTTATGGACAAGAAGTTTATTTGCGTATAAATTGGGTATGGATGATTTACCTCAAGGTGTTGCTTTTTTTTCGGCTGTGGATGTCGATCATATTTTAAGAAAGGAAGTGGATATGACTTGTGTTACTCCTTCACAACCTGAACCAATCCCACCTGGAGAAAGTTTGGATATTTTAAAGGTTTTAGAGAAAACGAGTGGTGGGAGTTTGATGAAAGATGGTGCTTCTATGGCTTATCAGAATGAAGAAGGAGAAGAAGGGTTTGAAGGGAGTTTGAAAGGGTACATGAAACCGGATTGTTTGGTTCATAGAGCGAAGAATTCTGCGTTCCTGAGGGCACAAGCTACGGATGATTTTGCAGAGATTAAAGGGTTGGCACAGATGGTTTATGGAAAGAAGTTTACAGGGGTGAATACGAACAAACCGAGGAGAAAAATTCCTCTTGGGAATGGAGAGAATGTGGATTGGTCCGGTGTTGTGGAAAAGCTGTTGAAGAAATTGAAATAGTTGTTTTTTACTTCTTTTTTTTACTTTCTTTTTTGTCGTTGCGCTTTTGTCGCTTTTAACCTTCGTTTTCAGTTTTTAAGGGTTTTTCTTTCAGAGTATCTAAGTTATTCGTGTAAATGTCTGTGTCCTTACCGTATGTAATTCATAATCATAACAGGAATCAAATTCAGAAAGATACCGTAGCAATGACTGCAATCAGTCTACGAGGATCGTTATTATCATTAGTTGAAAGAGTTCACAGCAAAGAGAGGATCTAATCCTGAGGGGGAACGAAAGGCTCTACAAGTAATTTACTGAATTCGGTAAGCTTTTCAGGGCCTCTGACTTCTTCCGTGAGAAGGGGAAGTTGAACGATGTGGAAGAATTCATCATAGAGTTCGTGTGCTTCGTTGAGGTATTTCTGTTGCATTTTGTGGCGGACATTACAGATTTCACAATTAGAGGCTATTTTTTTGATGGAGTTGTTAAGATACCACATCAAGGCGAAATACAATAGGGGAACGTACATTTCTTGGGGAATAGAAGTTGATTAACAACAATATTGTGTGTGTCAATTTCATAGGTGGTTAATTCTTGAACGAGACGTTCCGTTTCATACAAGGACAAGAACTCGGATATGCAGACACAAATAAATGTAGTTTTTTCCTGTAATACATATCCTCATTTAGTTAAGAAGAGAAGCGTTGGGAATAAATAGACGTACGGGATCTTTGAATTGAGAGTTGACCTCTGTGATAACTGCTCTCATCGAATCAAGTTTTGCAAACATGTCTTCTTGAGAGCCGTTTTCACCGCCCATCATTGAAGACATCTATGTGATGAGACGTAAGGGAAGAAGAAAATACAACTCATGAGATAAATTACCTGGCTGATCATAGGACCAAAGCGTGAACCGAGACTGCTCAATTTGCCAAGAGCCTTTTCCAATACAGCAGGGAAAGAGAGGAAACGAAGGGTGTGACCAGTAGGTGCAGTATCAAACACGATAACGTCGTATTCCATAGATTTGACATGCCTGTACAAGCAGGTTAATACATGACTTTAGGGTGGTAGAGGAAAGTGATAGATACTTCATGATTTCAGCGAAACCCATAGCTTCATCTACACCTGGGATTGCGAACGCAAGGTCTTGCATCATGGAACCCATCATACCATTCTGGTCAGCTGTTCATTGTGGTGTAAGATAGTATGTAAGATGATGCGGGGGAAGAGACGCACATTGCTCAACCATCTCTTGGATGGCACTTGTAGGATCAATCTCCATCGCATAGAGGTTGGCAAAGCCGTTTACTTTTGTTGCGTCCTTGCCAAATTTCTGACCGAAGGCATCTGAGAGATTGTGTGCAGGATCAGTAGACTAGAGATGGAAGTATTTAGAATTCTGGAGTCGAGAAAAGAGGCAGACGCGTACGATGAGTAGGACGGATTTTCTGACTCTTGCAAGTTGGATTGCGAGTGAGCATGATGTTGTTGTCTTTCCTGGATGGAGATGAGGAGCAGCAGGGTGTTGGTGGCGGATATGGCTTACCTACGCCTCCCTTTCCACCTGACGATATTCAGTAGATATTGAAGAGGAGGAGAAAGAGCATACCGCAGAAGATCCATCTGAGGGTTGTCTGTTCGAGGACGTTCTGGAGGGTTGGGGGCAGGAGTTCAAAGTCAGTGTCTGCCATTGTGATTGGAGAGAGAAAGAGACGCGCCAACTGGCTCTGCTTCGTCCACCATGTCCATCATCTCCTTCCACCGTATGTTCTCCCCAACCCACACGACCCAGCTCATCTTTCAACAGCTCTCCACCTTGCAAACAACCAGCGCAATGCATATGGATTACGATACTCCGACTACACCAGATACAGGTACCACATATCTCCACCCTATTGATTAGATGCTCAGGCCCTCTTCAGAAAACATTGCACAAACCGCACTCATCGTCTGCGCTCGTCGCTCAAGATGACACATGGTAGAGGAAAGGACTTTAAAAAACTGCCCCCAATCACCCCAGAGATCATCAAGGAAGGACAGTAAGTTGTTTCTCTACCCCCCCAATCACCAACTTAATCAGCCTCAGTCTCGAACTCCTTCTTCTCGAGTCCGAGCGTGCATGGGCATTTGCACAAGATCTTATTAACCAGTCCATTCAACCAGCAAACAAGGATCACGCGAATACTCTCCGTCACTCTGCTACAGGTCGTTTCCGTCGGGCTGTTCACTGGTCTACCCAGCTGCTCTCTCACTGCCAGACTCTCTATTCCAGTGGTCGTCTCTCCGCTGAAAACCTCTTGGAAACGACCATATATACAGTCATAATCAACGGTCGTTTCCTCCGTTACAGGGAAGAGTTTGATGACGCTATTATCCAGCTCAGCGTAGCTCGCTACTTACTCGATCAACTTGCATCCACAGCAACTACAAGCCGAGACCAAGCACTTGCAGTTTTATTCTCAGATGAAATTGGTCCTGAAATTCGATACTGTGCTCACGAGCTCGGTCGTGCAAAATCCTACGATATCGACGGTATTGTAGCAGAGCTTGCACCAAAGTTTCGCAATTTGATCGTCGAAAACTGCGATACCATCGTTGGGAAACTTCGTGCTGAAATTGCTGGTTCTCTTAAAGATGGTCAACAGAAGAAACTTCTTCCTTTGATTTGGGAAGATCAACCTGTCCCTGTTCGTAATCCAGAGCTTGTCGATGTTTTGATCAAAGTTCAAGAGGCCGAAAACAAACTTGCAAACCAAACATCTAGTGATTCTACTGTCAAATTGAGTAGGGATAAACAATCCAAGAAATCAGTTGCAGCTTATGATGCAGTTTTGGCCGCTTTGAGTGATGCAGAGGATGTTGCGCGTAAGCTCGCAGAGACCCAACAAGTATGTCACACCCATGACAAAAACGCCCAATCTCATGTCCTTTTTAGCTAGGCGGTGGAACGTCTGCCTCAGCAAGTGGTACCCGAGACATCCACTTCGTACATGCTTACATCGTCTATCAGCTTCTCTCCAATCGTATCCAACGTGATCTCTTACTCGCATCGGTCCTCCTAGCTTCCCAAACTTCAACCACTGGTACTGCCAAGAAGAATATAGAACAAGTCGATACGAGGTTATACCCTGCTGTTGTCAAGCTTCTTGAAACTGTTGTTCAAAGTCTTGAACAAATGCGTACTTTGAGTATTGTTGACGATACACCTGATTTGGCTTCTGCTGTTGAGGCTAGACTTACCTTTATTAAAGCTCGCAGGTACGTTCTTTTTCATCCCGTCCCTCACATTCCCTTTCTTTATATATATATATGCATATACTTAACATTTTAATAGATGTTTATATCTAGCACGCTGCTATACCCCACCCAAGAAATACGCAGAATCATTGACGCTTTTAAAACATGCAACACTTCATATCCGAGAAACAAAAACCACACTCTCAATCATATCCCCACTACAATCTCAATCTCAATCTCAATCCCAAACACAATCATCATCATCACTATCCTTCTTCACACTAACTTCTACCGGAGTCGACTCTCTCGAATCCCAAATCCTAGAAGATTCAACCACGAATAAAAGAGATTGGTTTGATTATAACGGAGGTTCTGTAACCAGGAATCCAAAAGAATATGAAAAACCGATGTTTTTCAATATTGCTTTGAATTATGTTCCTTTGAATATGGATCAATTGTTGAAGAGAGCTGGGAAAGAGGTTCCTTTGATTCAAGATACTACAACTACTTCAGTAGCAACAGTTCCCGCTACCACTCCTACCGCTAGCGCTGAGAAGAAGGTTGCTAAAGAGGTACCTGAGAAGAAACCTATACAAAAGGCTTCAAAAGTGGAAGGGAGTAGACCTGAAACGACACAACAAAAACAACCATCTCAGGATAATTCACGTAGTGGAATTAGTAATTTGTTGGGAGCTTGGTGGGGAAGAAGTTGAACGGTTAAACAAAGTTGGGAAATGTATTTGGGTTTTGACGTAGTTGTATTCAGAGATGGTGTATCTCGTTAAATTAAATGCAAAAGCAAGTTTTAGTATCATATCAAAGGCGAAGAATAGAATAAAAATAAAAAATAAAAAAAAGTCAAAGTTGTCCTTAAGTTGTATATACCAGAGGGTCAACTAAGAAGATATGAACTGTGTATATCACTGTTAAGTTGAATAGTATCACCATAAAAAGAAGAGAACGTACACTTTGTGCGCGTGTTTCGGAAACACTAGCCGCACCTCCATGTTGTCTTGCTTCTTTCATACTTATAAGACTAATTCCACGACCAATTTTCTTCAGTTCTTCCCAAAATTCAGGGTTTCCTGGTTTCTGGAGACATTTCTCTTTCAAGTTAGGCAAGAATCTATCCCATGTTTAAGTAACCATTCCTTGAGTAATAATGATAAGATAGAGAAAACAACTCACGTATTCCATTGATCAATTTCATCTTCCTATTTTACAACGTTACATTTCAGCAAAAAAAAAAAGACCTCTAAAAAAGGAAGAAAAAAGACAGACCTTAAGACAAGTATCTCTCAAAACCTTCAAACATTCAATTGACTCCTCTGTCCTCCTAGACGCAAAAGGTCTCATAACAATTTCTTGGATAACCTGGCATAAATCCTCAACAGCCTTAGTAACCACATCACCTCCCGCTAAATTTTCTTCAAAATCCCTAAGAGGATAAGTATTCCCAATAATCCTTCCAGGAGCTTTTCCTCTATCTATTTGTGGTGAAACTGAACGTGCTGGTGTGGGTAATGGTGCACCAGGACCATGGTTTGAATTTGATTTTTGTGCTGGTGTTTGAGGTGGTGTGTTGAGTAACAGATCCTCTTCGTCTTCTTCGGTCATAACTTCTTCTTCTGTATCACTGTCATTCCCATTCGAAACTTTTTCCTTTCCTTTTCCATTCGTTTCACTTTCCACAACAGGTTCATCTACATCCATATTAAATGAAGTAGTATCCATCGACATTGATTTACCCATATCCATCTTCCTATCCAACAATAAAATTTCTTCTTCATCTTGCGCATGATCATGATCCTGCTTAGTAGCAATTTTCTTCGCAACTCTTTTGGGAATTTGTTTAACTTTGAAAACATTTTGACATTCTTCAAGTACTGGTTTAGCACGTTTCAATACTTTTCTTGGAGGATTAAAGTATTTTGTAAGCTCAGGATGAGGTGGTGGAAGTGGATGAGAAATTATATCTGGAACAACAGCACAATGGAACATGGCTTGTTTGGTGCGATGAATTGCTGGGTTGTAAGAATCGAGTGTACTGAACCATGGCGCTCGGTTCCTATAATTATTGTTATGTCATAGGTTTGTGGGAAGAAATCAGAAAAAGTCTTACCCTTCTTCGTCCTTTTCACCAGCAGTCATAAGGTCCATTGCATCCACGAATTCATCCATTACATTTTGTTGCTCTTTAGTGGGTATATAAGGATGTTTGGTGATATGTTCTCCTGTCTTAGTGACAAGGTTGTCAAGTGATGCAAAGGTATATTTGCGGATATCATCTGCGAATGGCATCTACAGTAAAATGATGGATTGTAAGTATTGATAAAAATTAGAGAGTGATAATTGACAATGGGTGTAAACAAACCTGAGCCCAAAGGAGACATTCAACTTTCTCGAAGACTTCGGGATATAAGACACCAATCTTGGGGTCTGCATCGTCTTTCGTCACCCACCGTGCAATTGCCATGCAATTCTTCTCGTACATGGCTTGCACAATGGAAGAGAGTGCGACTTGCTGTTGTGGAGATGCAGGATCTGCCCATACGTATTGAATTTCGCCCATAGGCCATTCACGGTGGAACTGCATTATAATGAGCGGATTGGTTTCGTAGAGGAAGAATTAAATACCTACGTTCTTGGCAGGAAAGAATCCACAGATATCGATGCCTTTCCTGGCGTGCAAACGAGGAAACTGGCCCTCTGGACATGGAACGTAGGTTGTACCGTACTTGAACCCTCGAATGAGTTCCTCTTTCTCAACCTTTTCCAAATGATCTTCTTTTTTCTTTTCAGTGCTTTCGTCATCGTCTTCCATTTTGACATCTTCACCTTCTTCCGCTTCTTGTTCATCACTTCGATTAATATAATATTCCGTTTGCATTCTCATAGGCGCATATACTACTTTTGACAGAGACGAGGATTTATCGCTGTCGATAACCATTGCTTGACCCTCTTCATCTTCACGTAATGCGTATTTCTTCCAACTTTTAGGGCGACTGATAGCTGTACACTTGCTGGTTTTTACAATAATTTCAACAGCTTCTTCTGCCATTGTATCAACGTCTCCTAGACGAAGAATGGTACTCATGAGAGCGGAGCGTACAGTCTTAATATCAGGTCTGGAAATCTCCTGGAGTGCAAAGGTACAATTTCCAACTATGCCTGATTTCATGGTGGATGTAAGCTGGTGGAAAAATGCCTCATTTTCCTTCTTTATTTATGGTCAGCATACCAATCTTCTGCAGAAGAAAACCACACGCCTTATGAACAGTCTTAGTAGGTTCAGTAAATGGTAACTCTTCGTCATCGAAATCGACTCCTCTGTAAAACGTCTGTCAGGGATATTGATGTCTTGAGAATATGTTTTTTTACTGACATAATAGTCAGGCTAATATCGAGACCGTCCATCTTTCTCACTGTGGCTTCCCAGTCTTCAATCTCAATAGGACATTCGCCATTAGTGAGTATGACAATCTTTCTTGTCCATGACTTTTTGGACGCCAGGTAGTCCGCTTGAGTTTCAATCCCGACAATCAGAGCATCGACAGCTACAAAAAAAATTAGATAATGCCAGATATGGGCAGTAGAATACTTGCGATCTCCACAGACGGTAGAAGGTTTCAACGCATCTACTTTGACAAGAGTGCCCGCGTTTGGTTGGCCGATTGGAATGTACTCTTGAATGTTCTCATAGCCTCCGTTCTTCTCGTTGACGGTGTTTTCGGTCACTGGATATGGATCAGAGCTCGTTCAAGTGGTCGCATGTTTTGTGGTAAGCACCTTCGGAACCAAAAGTAATCACGCCACACTGGTCAGTCTTGCGTCCATTGAAGATCTGGGATGGAAAGAAATGTTCCATTATACTCAAGCAGTCCTCAGATAAAAGCACACCATTTCTTGTATTTTGAGTTTTACAAACTGGAGGGCATATTCCAAATGAGTGACGGTCCTTGGCTTAGTCTCGCCGTTGGGGCCTGCGGGTACATCAATGGTCTTGAGAGTACCCATAGGTGGGGAAGTGTCCACAAGGAACATAGTAACTGTATACTGCAATGGCAATTAGACCAACATTTGTACATGTTCAGCGGACGTACTCCTGCGCGTTCTACTGGCATGGTGATAGAGAGAGTTAAATGACTGGTGCTTAATGAATTTGGACGCGCCGTAGCCGGAGTCACGTGTATGTGGAATGAGCGTCACGTTTGGGGTGTGTGACTGAAAGGGTAACGGACCGCTGTGAGTTGTCTTGAGCCATCACGCGCGATTCGTGACTTTTGCAGCAATCAGCTCTCCTGTGTAATAACCAGCCTTTACGACTACCCGACATGTCTGCCCCCGCACTGGGCAACGGCGTGCAGCCGTCCGTGCAGCAGCAGCATCAGATACAACAACTTATGGCTGTCCGTCGTCTTTGTTCTCCTCTATGGCTTTTCTGACCACAGATACATACAGCGCGCGACCTTTCTCCACAAAAATCCCACAGAACAGAAGAACCCACATGAATTAGAACAGATCATGAAGTATCTACAGAACGTTGGGCACAGTAAGCTTATCTCTCTTGTTCTCCCTACCCTCTTACAAATGAATCCAAGCTCAAGGCCGTGCACAAGGTCAGCAGCAGCAGCAACAACCTATACAACCCATGCAACAAATTCAGCAAACCCCCGCAACTAATGGCCGTGGTCCCCACCTTAATGGCACATCCACTCCCACCACCTTGACCTCTGGCCCAATCCCTACACAGGTCCCTGTTATGTCCCAAACACCAGTCTCCTTTACCCACGACCAGATGACAGCTCTTCGGGCACAGATACATGCCTATAAGCTCCTTAGTCGTGGTATTCCAATACCCGGCGAGGTTCAACAAGCTATCCGACCTCAAAATACCGCTATCTCGGACCTCGAGAAAGTTGTACAACCCACCTCTGTTCCCGCCAAGATTGTCGATGCTGCTGTGAAAACTGCAAAGGGAGAACCCAGCATTCCTGCACTTCCTGCACCTTCTGTTAGTGTGGAGGAAGCCATCAAAGCTGAGGATGCGGATGTTACACCTATAAACCCAGCCGATCTTCCTAAAGGTCCCTTCCTGGAAGACAACATCAATTCTGGAATATACCCTTATAATGCCTACCGACATCCTTTCTCTCACCTAAAGAGGACCACCGAGTCGGATCCTCCGCTTCTTGCAACTCGTCTTCAGCGTCTTCTCATCCCCACCATCATGCCGGCGGGTCTTGATGCTCACCAGGTTCTTAACGAGAGGGACCGGTACATCGATGCTCGTATCCAACAACGTATCCATGAATTAGAGAAACTACCCTCGACAATGGGAGATGGCAACTTTGAAGGTGACGTGGAGGTAAAAGATGAAATCAATGGAGACAAGGAAAATCTTTCAAACCCTCTAAAGTCTCTCATCTATCCACCAGCCACCGCCCACGGCAAGCTTCGAGCTCTCATTGAACTTAAATCACTGCGTCTTCTTGAAAAGCAACGTACCATGCGAGCCATGGTCGCCGAGCGTCTCAACCACGGTTCTATGTTGCCCCTCAATCGGCTCGACTTCCGTCGCACTCGCAAGCCTAGTCTTCGTGATGCACGGACAACCGAACATCAAGAGCGGAGACAACGTGTCGAACGTGAACGTCGAGCCAAGCATAAGCACGTTGAACAACTCAATATTATATGCAATCATGGTCGCCAGATCATTGAGGTTAACCGTGCTGCTCAGGACCGTGTCTCCAGATTGGGTCGTTCCGTTATGGCATTCCATATTCACACTGAGAAGGAAGAACAAAAACGTATTGAGCGTCTTGCTAAAGAGCGTCTCAAGGCTCTCAAGGCTGATGATGAAGAGGCCTATATGAAACTCATTGACACTGCTAAGGACACACGTATTACTCATCTGTTGCGCCAAACAGACGCCTATCTCGACTCCCTCGCTCAAGCTGTTGTTCAACAACAAAATGAAGGTGGAATATCACACGAACCGCAATACGACCTTGAGCCAATGTCGGAAGCAACTTTCGGTGCACAAGTCATGGAGGACGATATTCCCACCAATGACAAGAAAGTTGATTATTACGCTGTTGCTCACAGGGTCCAGGAAAAGATTACACAACAACCCGGTATCCTTGTAGGCGGTACATTGAAAGACTATCAGATTAAAGGATTACAATGGATGGTCAGTTTATACAACAACAAACTTAATGGTATCTTGGCAGACGAGATGGTAAACTTTAACCTATCTAAAGGCTTTATTATCGTGCTTACCGATTGGTACAGGGTCTCGGAAAGACAATTCAAACCATCTCTCTCATTACTTTCTTAATTGAAAGTAAGAGACAACGAGGGCCTTATCTTGTCATTGTACCCCTATCTACCATGACTAACTGGTCTGGTGAATTCGCAAAATGGGCGCCCGCTGTTAGGACCATCGCATACAAGGGCAACCCCGCTCAACGTCGGTCTCTACAAGGCGAACTCCGCATGGGTCAATTCCAAGTTTTACTAACAACATACGAGTACATTATCAAGGATCGCCCTCATCTAAGCAAGATCAAGTGGGTACATATGATCATTGGTAGGTTGTATTCATCACCTCCCGCCATCATGCTAACACGAATGTATAGACGAGGGTCATCGTCTGAAGAATACCCAATCTAAATTAGCCCAGACGTTGACAACCTACTATCACTCTCGCTATCGTTTAATTCTAACCGGAACACCCCTCCAGAACAACCTGCCGGAACTATGGGCACAGTTGAACTTTGTTCTCCCAAGAATCTTTAACTCCGTGAAATCGTTTGACGAATGGTTCAACACACCGTTTGCCAATTCGGGTACTGGAGATAAGATTGAGTTGAACGAAGAAGAGGCGCTCCTCATTATTCGTCGTTTGCATAAGGTATTGCGACCCTTCTTGCTGAGACGTCTGAAGAAGGATGTAGAGTCAGAGTTGCCAGATAAGGTGGAGAAGGTCATCAAAGTTCGCATGAGTGCTTTACAGAGTCAATTGTACAAGCAAATGAAGAAGTTTAAGATGATTGCCGATGGTAACCAAACCAAAGGGTAAGCCAGTTCTACCTTTGATGCTTTAATTTGTAGTTTAACAAGTTCCTAATTTGATTTAGAAAACCCGCTGGTATCAAAGGCTTAAGCAATGAGCTTATGCAATTGCGTAAGATCTGTCAACATCCTTTCCTCTTCGAGAGCGTGGAGGACAAAATTAGTCCTAGCGGTTTTATAGATGACAAGCTCATTCGCTCTGCCGGAAAGATTGAACTTCTTCATCGCGTTTTGCCCAAGTTCTTTGCTACTGGTCACAGAGTAAGTGGATACATATTGGTATTTATCTCTTGTATTCAACCATCCGCTGCCTCTTAGGTGCTCATCTTCTTCCAAATGACCAAAGTCATGGACATCATGGAGGACTTTTTAAAGATGATGGGATGGAAGTATCTTCGTCTAGATGGTGGGACCAAGACAGACGAGCGTGCTTCTTTTGTCCAGATGTTCAATGCCAAAGACTCGGAATACAAAGTGTTCATTTTGTCCACTAGGGCTGGTGGTTTGGGTCTCAACTTGCAAACGGCCGATACTGTCATTATGTGTGTGACCTTATTCACATCATTCATTGTCTACTGACGTCATTTCCAAATAAATTAGCTTCGACTCTGATTGGTGAGTAACTCTCATGAGGAGTCAAGAAAGACCTATTTCTAATGAGTTAACTAGGAATCCACATGCTGATCTCCAGGCCCAAGATCGTGCTCATCGTATTGGTCAAACAAAAGCTGTGCTCATCCTTCGTTTCATCACTGAGAAGAGTGTCGAAGAAGCCATGTATCAACGCGCCAGGTTCAAGCTTGATATTGATGACAAGGTCATTCAAGCCGGTCGTTTCGATAACAAATCAACTCAAGAAGAACAAGAAGAGTTCTTGGTGCATCATTTCATTTCTTCAGTATTAGTTGGCCGTACTAATTGTGTTAATATATATTAGCGATCCATTCTTGAAGCAGATCAAGAAGAAGAGAATGAAGAGGCGGGCGACATGAACGACGAAGAATTGAATGAGCTAATATCACGAAGTGATGAAGAAACTAAGATATTCCATGAAATAGATCTCAAGCGGGAGAGGGAAGCTTTAGAGAATTGGCGAAATGCTGGGAATAGAGGTAAACCTCCCCTTGGACTCATACAACTCGAGGAATTACCAGAGTGTTATCAAACCGAGGAACCGTTCGAAATAAAGGAGACCGATGATGCACTTGAAGGACGTGGACAGAGAAGAAGAAATGTAGTTAGCTATAATGATGGGCTCAGTGACGATGCTTGGGCAATGGTAAATGGATCTTTTTGTGTCATAGTCTTTTTAGTTGCTCATCCCCATGTCAGGCTGTCGAAGATGGTGAAGATATTCAGGAACTTTCCGAACGCGCCCGTGAGAAGAAGGAACGTAGAGGAGGACAAGTTAAATTCCTTAAGGAAGAAGCTTCTGCTCGCGCTACACCTATCTCAGATATTGAGAGTCGTGGTCGAAAACCCAAGAAAGGCAAAGCTAGAGCAGATGACAATGGCGCAGGCTCCAAGCGGAAACGCGCACGGAAGTCCATGTCTGTAACACCTTCCATCGCAGATGACGAAGAAGATGATCATGATACGGTGTGTTTCTATAACAAAATCACATGTCCTCAAAGTGTGCTAAATATTCGTGCAAAGAAACGACGAAAGACGAAATCGACAACTAACAATGATCTCTCACCTGCCATCCGTGACAAGATGAAGAAAGCCTTTGCAGAATGTCACAAGTCTGTTCTTGCTTGTGAAGATGAAACAGGTAGAAAGCGATGCGAATTGTTCCGTGAATTGCCTGACAGAAGGGTGTGTATCCAGACAATTTGTCAACTTTGAAAGAAAGACAATTAATATATCACTTCAGGATTACCCTGACTACTATCAATTAATTACCCATCCCATTGCACTCTCCCATCTCCGGAAACGTGCTAATAGCAATTACTACAAGAATGTACAAGCCTATAAAGACGACTGGATCCTTATGTTCAACAACGCCCGGACTTACAATCAGGAAGGATCTTGGGTATATGTTGATGCAGAAGAAATGGAAAAGGTCTTCTTGGCTACATTCGATCGTGTGGTGAACGGTTCTGGGCTCCCAGGTGCCCCAGCTTCAAGAACAGGACAGACGGGTTACGAATCGGCATTGACACCCATGGATGAGGATGATCGACCACCGCCCGTTCGAGGACGTAGTGCGGGACGGAAACAAGTTATAAGTGATGAAGAGTATCTTACTCCCAGTGATGATGAGTGAATAATTCTTTATCTACTTGAGCTTGTGGGTGAACGCTTGTTGCGCTATGTGTTTAGTCTCTCTCATGTTAAATGTCTTCTCCCAATTCCCTTACTGTTTCTGATATCTGTATAGTTTGGTTGTAGGTTTATATATATTCTTTCTTTTGGTGCTGCTATACATTAAACTCTAATGAAATTTTGCTTGTGATTACCCTACATAAATTGAGCCAGCAGCCCCAAGGCGTCGACGTTGTTAACAGACACTAAATTGCATTTTTTGTAAATACAGTAAATAAGTTCAAAATTGCCCAACCAAAAACAAAGTCGAAAGAAAGCGCGAAAGTGAAGCATATATAGTACATACATAGAAATCAAACAATGTTTTTAAGGCATTGACCATAGTTCTGTGGAGACAAAAAATGAAACATGTAGTCCCAACATCGTTCCACCTAGAAAGATGTATGATAGAGGTGCTCTAAGCCACACACAATCATAATCCTTTCTCCTACTCAGCAATCCATAAGGCAGTGATTATGTTTTAGGGTTATAAAAATCAAAGTCTTGAAAGGTATCAGGAAAGAAATAGTATATGGGGTTCCCGGCTTTTCAGGGAGCTCAAACGGTAAAGACTGGCGGATTGAATAGCAAAGTGCGTTTCATCTGTGGAAATTGACCCGTCAGCAACATTCCGAGGAGACACTGTGTGCCATAATAAATCCCCTGGGACAATCAACCAAGGTAAGATGGTTCCATGTGTTGATGGGTCCAAACCCCGAGTATTCGAAGATTCACCAAGAGATAGTGTTTATTGCTGCTTAGCCGCAAGTATTTCAATAATTTTATGCACCTCTCCCGGCTCGAGGACTACCTTTTGACCGTCGCATTTAGCCTTCGATGTGAACTCCGAGCAAAGTTGATTTATGTCCAGATTCGAATCCTATTATACAATTAGTCACAACAGGTGAGTAAAATATTCGCTGTCCTTACTTTAAATGCCGGGTTATTTGTGATACTTCTCCACGCACTCAATACCTCGACATTTTTATCGCTCTTCTCTGTCCTCGGGAAATTCGACCCTGCACAGGATATTACTGTCCCGAGTACTTGGTCGGAGCTCTTCTGCAATACTGGTGGTGCGAACGGCGATGTGCCACCTTCAGCTATTCGTTGAATGACATCTGCTTTTGTTTTTGGACAAGTGGTATAATCATGAAGTTCTATACCTTCCCGCCCATTGTCATTTCGTTTCTGGTGGTCAGATTCGGGAGTGACGGAAGCAGAAACGAAATTGCTCTCCTTGGGTGTAAGTAGAGTATGGTCAGAACTCGTGCTGCTGTGTACAGATGGCGATGCAGATGGAGGCGTAGGCATGAATGCATGGAAACTATTGTCAAGGTTGTTGTGATTAACATTGTTGTGATGGTTCACTGGGCTTATTGATGGACCAGGTCCTCCGAATTGAGAAGAGAAGTCCTGGTGGTTATTATTACCATTGAGGAATCCCGCGAAAAGGTCGTCCAGTGATGTTGCATCCTGCGAAGGTGGGGTTGGTGAAGGCCAAGTGGACATGGCGTTAAGATCAAACCCAAAAAGTTGCCCATTGTTATCAGTGCTATTGCCATTACTCAGACCTGCGTTGTTATCCCCTGTTCCAGGTGCATTGTCGAAATTGGAAGTGAAGGACATGAACATAGGGTTGCTCGCAATCATAGTAAATGGCAGGCTGGTATTAACATTTGAGTTAGCACTGGTGTTATCGGCAAACAAGTCGAGATTCATTGCACTAGTAGTCGCTGTTGGTTGTGGATTTGGATTTTCGTCTAGCAGTTGAAGTACATTCGGATCAAAAGTTGCTAATGAAGTCCAGTCAACCAGATTTGTTGGTTTTGGTGAGGAATATGAGGAAACTGGAGAAATAACTGAAGCTTGGGGAGGGGATGTCGCATTATATAGAGAGTTGTCGGGCGAGAAATGGTTCTGGGTTACAAAAGACTGTTCTGTTTGAGACTTCGCCGGTACAGAGAAGGTGAAGTTTGCCTGCTTAAGCATAACATTTTCGGATTGAAGGCGAGATAATAGATCCCGTAGGTTTACATTTTCTTGCTGTGTGGCTTCGTGTTTGGCTTCAAGCTCTGCCACCTTATCTTCAAGCTGGGTCGGTAGTCAGGGTTCGATGTCCCATTTGAGTTTCAGTAGTACTCACATCTTTAACATGCTTTTCCTTCCTCTCTCTGAACGCTCGTTGAGCTGCACGATTTTGCTCCTTACGCTTCAACAGCCGATTCTCGTCCTTCTAAGAACATCCGTATTAACACCGTGTTCATGCAGCCGGTTTTCGTGAACACTTACTCCAGACCCTCCCCCAGATTTTCTTCTTGAACTTGAGCTGGATATTGTTCCCTTTTTATCATTGGACACTGAAGGTGTTGTTATGATGTGAACTGATTGATCACTCTTAACGACATACATGTATGCTGGTTCTTCTGATTTGGGCCCTCCCCTTGCATTTCTATATCGCTCGCTTTACGCTTGAGCGCTGATTCCCCTGTGTAAGCAGCACTACTGGAATCGCCGCCACCAGTGCCATCGTCATTGAAATCATGGTGTGAACTGCTATTCTGTGGAGGGCTTGGACTACTATCTTCGGACGACGGAGTCAAGCTTGGGAGCGAGTACCTCGAGATGTTCTGTGGGTTGACACCACCTTGGAAGCCAGCGGCGAGATTCTGGATGTGATGTGCAGCGTCGGAGCCTGGGAGTGGAAATTGCTTCTGGATCATAGCCATAAACTCATCGTCGGCGACGTTTGCGAAGTTGGATACATTGGAAAGGTCCCAGAGAGAATGAGAATCTGGATATTCGTTGGCCATCGATGGGTATTGGGAAGAAGAGGAATGACCGTCAAGTGGTGAAACAGTTAATGACAAAGCTCTCCATGATCAATTATATTTATTATTATTATTATTCCATATCTGCTAACCCCCTAGCCGGACGCGTCATAAGCCTTGCCAGCCTTGCCAGCCTTGCCTGATGATAACCGTCTGTTCCGTCTGTCACGGATTCGGCCTGTCATCGGTCCGACTATGCCTAATTCGGACCCCTAACCCAGGATTCATCAGAGAGTTGTCGCATATTTCCCACGTACTCTGTCGACAATCAGCTGGACGATCATTCGAAGTTCCATACAAGCTCTCCGCAGTCATAGTTGGTTAGGCCATTCGGGCCTATTATGACTCAGTTCCTTGTTACATTGAGCTCTTTTCTCCGTTAGTCGTCCGAGCATCGCGACCATGAATGCCTCAAATTGACGGCTTCGGAAGATGGTTAGCCCAAGACCTTCTTATCCTATTTTTTTCATTCTTCGATCACTACCCCAGTGATGCATAGCCTTGTGTATCGGAGGCACCAGTATTACTAATAATTAATATATTTTAAGTCCTAAGTATGTGTGAAATGGGTATCCAGGATGTCTCGCAATATTAAAATAAATGCCAAAATAAAACCAGAGGCAGCCAAAACTATAAGTGGTGTGTGTGATCAGCTGGTCAATAGTTTAGATTGGTCCTTCGAAAGGTGCGTCGGAAGCTTGTTCTCTATGGGGCTACTAGTTCAGTTACTGGATCAACAAAGATTCATCAACACGTCAACTCGGGGATACTGATGAAGGTACTGACGTAGTATTCAATTTCCAACTATCAGATAAAGTATACCGAGACAAAATCAGTGGAGCATGGTGGAATAGTGGAGGTAACAACAAAAGAAGAGCACATTTACCATTAGAATAGCTTCACTGGTATAACTAGGAACTCACAAATAGAAAGGCCACATTTCTTGGCCACACAATATTTAATCCGACAGGATTATACAGAGTTTCGTTCATCAATTTGACCTTCTCCAGCAGCCGTTCCATTTCCTATAGGTTTTGAAGGGTTTCATATGACGAAGACGAGGCAGTGCGGATATAAAAAATGAGCATCAGAGGCGGGGGAAGTAAGGAGCTAAGTCGATGAGGAGAAAGAAGTAACTAACCTTGTCATAATGGGTTTTTAGTAATAGTTTCGAGAGTTGCAGACTGAAAGTAGCTAGAACGTTGTCCAGAAAACCATGTCGGAGACTGTGCGCTGATATGAGGATTTCATTGATAGCATTAATGGACTCTAGAAACTGGGTCGGAGATATCTGTTTTCCGAATAGTAGAAGTAAAACAAGAATTTGATCAAATCAGCTCGCGGGAATTTAGTAAGATGGGAAGACCTACTCTGCCTTCGAATTCCAATGGGTAAATAGCAGCAAATTGTGGGAGTTCTCCACCAGAATAATCCCGTTCTATCCTTACTATTTCCCTAGGATAGTGTACTCCGATTTGCCCTACAGGCGGTGTGCCAAAAGCAGAATCCGCAAGTGGAGGTCCAAAGTAGTATGACGATTTAGGCTTTAATGGTCTAGTAGGGTGCCTAAGACATCATGAGCGAGATCAAGGCATAGAGAACGAGTAACAACGCATACGTTGGGAATACGTGTTGGAGAGCCAATGGAGACGTTTGATAATTCATCTTGTGTCCTGCGAGCGAATTAAGTGGTTCATCCGCATCCCATGGTTGAGGAACGAATGCTGTTGATTTGAGGTCAAGATGGAGAGGTTCCGAGGAATGAGGTGATTGAGCGAGCGCAGGTGAATGTACTCGGCCGTGGTTGTTTTCATTCGGTGAGCTTTGAGGTTCGCCCGTTGAGCCCACGACATCACCTGCTTCTATCACTACAGCAGAAGTTGAACTAGGTACCTCATGATTTGGGTTCGAATATTTATTTGCTTCGGTGGTACCTAGAGGATTCTGGTCGTTGCTCGTTGTAATGACCTCTTCTCTGTCAATGATTCCTTCTACATGTTTTCGTGTGCCCATCGACCTTGCGCTCTAATTAAAGAGCTGAGTAAGATGATGATTTTCCAATGAGAAGAGCAGAGACACACGAAATTTACCTGTCGCTTAATAGACGATGAATCTCCGTTTGCGTCAAGGTCATTAACCGCAGGCTCTTTTCCCTCATGCTCCGGGAAACTTCCATTCACGACGTCATTGGGTTGGCCATCAATCACTATCTCGCTTGATTGTGCCGTTCCAGGAGAAGAGAGACCAGATACCACGTTCCTATCATCACTAACATTCCTCGGGATTGACTCCATGTATTATTCTTCCGTATCCACGTCGTCTTCGAAATGTATCACCAATAAAGGCGTACCTGGTTTTCGGTTATTGGTTTCAAACCCTAGGGAAAGTTGCAGATCATACAACTAGAAGGTTGTGTGACCAGAGTTGGTGCTGTTGGTCCTTGCATATTTTGCTGATCTCATGATGGTTGGAGACGTGGGAATCCGCGGTACGACCTCGGAAGAACTTCTAACTCACTTACAGAAATATTCCTATTCCGCACAATATATCTTCAGATACCGTATTGTCTACCTCGATCTGTAACTAACACTCATAAGTCAAGCTGCACGGATTAATGGACACTCGGCAATTCGGAAAGAGTAGTCTATTAATGCAGCATAAAGCCAGAACCAGGCCAGAACCCGTTTTGTGACCACAATCTGATTCTCTTCTGGTGCTATACTGGTTCTATGAACACTTGTAGACCCAAACTCTATCCTTGGTATATGATTGTGGCTCTTATCTGTATACCATTTTCCAAGGTGTCCCCTTGGGGTGGGTTATCCGGGCTCATTATTATGTCCCTGTAATTCCCCTTTCCTGACACCATCATCTATCGAACCTTAAACTTGCGGCCCTCTTATCACTTCACATTTTCCATTCCCAGTTTTCTTTCTCGTTTGCCTCTTCTGAATCATTAAATTTATATATGAAGTGGTTCATTCCTACACCACGCCATTCCTTGCACTCGTTTAATTTATGTTCCAGAAGTTCATCTATACAGCGTCCGTGTAACGCTTCAGCTCCACCGCCAGATGCTTGGATGATCAACAAGAGAAGTAAGATTCTCTGGCCCAATAGACCACCAAATCTGAGCTGCGTGTGATTCATCTCACTAATACAAGAAAGCCATAGTTTACAATTACATTACCTCACCGCATACAACCGTTTGTAATTGGGTTTATAGCCGCTCAACCTTCAGTGGAAGTCAGACACCTCATGGCTTCCGCTTCCATAACTCATAATCAATTTCCATTCAGCACAACCGTCTACTCACCTTCTAGCATCTTCTATTCTTCAGAATATGGGGTCATCTTTTCTCGGCCCCTTAATTACCGACGCTTGTATCGCGTACAGTTTGGGGCACCCACCTTAAATGGAATCGATACCCCAGCTTAGACGTTCATGATTTCGCTTGTCCGCTAACCTCCGCTACAGTGTTGCCTCGAGGGGCCTATAATATCACCTTCCACCTTGACAACGATATATAAGAAATACCATTCCATCCAGAGAACCAGGAATGTCATATGTTAGAAGAGGTGAACTTCTCGGCTCACAAGCTGCTAGTACTAACTAATAGATATATCGAAGATGCCTTCCTAGCTTGTGTTCACAACGTTCCCAAGAAAGCTTCCAGATGCCAGGTTGTTATTCTGCATCCTGGGCATAATGCACGAGGCCTAAGCTGATAAGCTAGGAGAAGTCAACATCATTCGGTCCATTCTACTGTAGCTCATACGCACCAACCCGATACGTACAGCATTTCAAGGTAGCTGATCCATACCACGATGATCCTTTTTTATAGGTGGCTGAATAGCCAGTATGCAGACTAATCTGCTCTATTTAAGACAATGAACAACACTGCGAACAACAACTTACAATTGGTATCATCAACTATCTCGCAGGGAACTGTTCTTGATTGACCTAAATATATTATTGGTATGTATAATGTTACCAACCTGATCTTGATCGCTGTGCTTGTTGTATAACCACCTCTGTGATGAATTCTCGGACCTCATTTCTAAATGTATTATATATATATATATCAATGGAGTACGTACGTCGAATCTAGATAGGCACCTAGATATCGAGATCATGGTTAGACAATACAGCAAATGCTCGTTAGATACATCGATCATGTATGTACACATGAAGTATGCCATACTGCACTATCATGTATTGATCATGATAGTCACCGGTCATATTACTGCTACAATATCAAGATCCAAATGTCAAATTCAGTTTACCCGGCGGGCTTTTTCCGTGGATGAATCATGATGTGCATGAGGCATGAGATACTCGGATGCAAAGAAAGACGATGCGCAGGCCTCCTGTGACGTCTTAGGGAATGGTGGGAAATAAGGATTCTATATAGCAGCGAACTCGTGGCCAGCTATTCCTGATGAGAGACACGCTGCTAGCCTGTTGCAATTGCGGGTTCTGGCTTCTGGTCGATTGTACCACATTCAAAATTCGAACTATAAGAAGGTGGTCAGAATTCCGATTCCGTAAGGTCAACATGAGGGCAAGGTGTAATTATTAGTGTAAGGCTAAGCAATCCATACATTGGCGATGCCCATGTGCACCACTAAAAAAACCGAGGCTACTACGGGTAGGTTGTTCGGAGTTGTATAGACCTTTTCACGACACTTAACTGGTTAGGTAATCCAGTGTTAAGTATTAGTGAAAGAAATATGTGTTGATGTTTTACCCTTCCGACGCGTTTCCGCTTTCCTGGTGTCATGACGGAAAGGCAGGCAATGGCATGTTCGACTGTCAAAATTGTGAAGCGGTGTAATCAGATGACGGAGTCACAGTATACCGAAGCAAATCGCAACGTTGTTGCCTTGTCTCGAATTTTATTCGTTCTGAACTTGCGCCACAACATCTCCGTTTTCTCCAGAACAAATTACCGCGGATTACTGGCTAATGCATTTCCTGTCAAGTTATAATGGGCCAGTCCTGTGGCTTTTAAAAGTAATATCATATCCTGAAATTGCATTTTAACTTCCTTCCGTTGCATCGCACACGAGCTCGCTCTTCCAGAAGCCTCGTGTAAAAGAAGCGAACCTATTGAATCCCGCTTATCCCGCTGTAAACCATCGGCATCAACGTTCAACGGACCTCAATAACCTTCGTGTCAACTCCAATACCTACTCTAATCCGTCAAATCGTCGGAAGAAGATGAGAATCCTTTCGAAAACGTCCAATCCTATCATGGTGATAATTACTCGTTAGCCTCAACATCGAAGCCCGCTCCAACCATTCATAACCTGCCTTCGTCTTTTTACCTTCCAATTCGACGTTTGCACCACTCCGTTGATTGTCTACTTCCCCGACTGCCGAGGATGATTTAATCAATCTACCTAATTACTAAATCCCACTAATAGTTATCCTATCACATCGCAGACCTCCAGTAACGCAAGCCCTAGAAGTTGATTTTGATGGCAGTCGGTCGTCCACTGAAAGTGTCAGCGCTCAGCCTAGCGACAGGATCTTCTAACCCGAGGCTTGCAGGGCTAGTTAGAACCACTGGCTTCAAAACTACGGTGATTCATATTTCACCGCCACTTATCAACGGCCTGAAATGTCAAGAAATTGTCACTCGGAACTTCCAAACTAAAAATGACAACATTCTCATTAATTAAGACTAGGATACCTGTAACACAAATCAGTTTTGTTTGATGTTACCTCCTGTGTGAGCGATATATCACAATGTAAAGTATAAAGATAGACTTAGAAACATATCAAACACTGACGGTACCGTAGTTTCAGGCAGTACACATACTGAAAACAATATGTAATTTCATATTTATAAGTGTACATGCAAACCAAAAATAACCTCCAACTTGACCCTGTTTATATGCACAACCAAAAATAAACTAATAACAGAATGAGACCAGAGCGCAGTTACACATATCTGCTAATACAAAGGTCATCATCACACATGATTGCCCTTGGACTCCATCACTTGTTGTCAACTCGCGTTTCCAATGTCAAAAGTTTAGGTCACAACCGGCCTATCGGGTATCTTTGTCCCCTTGGCATGATCCATCAAAACTGAAAAAAAAAAACACGGTACTTACTGTAAGAAAAAAAGACCCTGATAACTCCGAAATTGATGATAGAATGTAAAGTACGCGGGATGGGTGATCGCTTTTAGCCATCCCATCTAACACTCTCATCTTGTCTTGTTCTTGCGGAGAGAGGCGTGAGGCGTTTTTTGATATTGATTGATTATTCCATAGAGGCTTGTATCTGATACAATTGATCGATGATCGATGATCTATCTGAAGCTCACGTTCTTTTAGACACATTATAAATAGGCTTGCACATGTGTGAGTAACAGGATGAGTCACTGCTACTTAAATTCTTTAATTCCACCTGCATCCCCTAATACTCCCATGGTTGGAAATATCTCATTCGCGTTAGGCCATAGCTTCTTTAAATAAATCAGTGTCGTCTCAGTAATCAATATTGTCTGTTATGAGTATTAGGCTCTGCTCCTAAACATGATTGGGATCACACAGAGGCCGATACCATACGACTTCGAGAAAGCAAGAATTCTGATGCCATTATCGGAATTTAATTCAATCCCTACAACCGAGGATGTCTTTTTCAAAGCTGCACCTAGCCTGTTTGATTCAAGTCCTCGGTTGAGATGATTTACAGCAATCAGTACGCTCTCAATCATTTAGCCGACATCCTACTTTTATGGAGCATTAAATTCCGACATCAGACGTGGAGCAGGAACAATATGTTGTATTTATGAAGGAATATGTACTGAGAAAATTGCATACTACAAGTTAATTTTGACCGAATGATTGCATAATGAATATAATGAAAATCGTCTTAGAGGGGTGCATGAACTTAAATCATGAAAAGAATATGATAATGCTATTTACAAAAGGAAAAGCGGAGATATGAAACGAAAGGTAGCCAACAAGATGAACAAAGAGTAATGAATCAAAAACAGGATATAAAATCGACCTCCTAAGCCTCTTTTTTGTCCGAAGTCGGTGAAGGGGACTGTTTGATAATGTTCCTCGGGTTTGATGGAGGCGGGTGAACTACATCGGACAGTTTGCCTCGTGAAGGGGGAGAAACAGAACGACTCTCGTCAACCTGCATCCTATCATCCCTTTCGCCATTGGCTCCAGGGGAGGCCACGGTAGATGGTGGTGATAACGTAGCGATGGGAGGGAGGGGTAGTGCCGATGCATTTGATCCATGACCTGCACCAATTGGTCGTGGATGAGGAGGAAGGACGACGGCAGGCAGTGGGCCAGGACTCGGTGGGTATGTATCATGTATCTGTCGTGCTTCGGGTGATGTGTTGGGCTGAGACCTGAACGGAACAGGCGATGGTCGAGATTCTGGAGAACGGGAAGTATTTGGTTGAGTCCTGAAAGGGATAGGAGACGGCCGTGAAGAAGGTGTTCGACGTCCGTTGGGAGATGATGGCCGACGTTTCAAAGTTTCCAGACGAGATCGTTTATTATCCGACTCTTCTGGTGCAGGGCTCAGAGCTCGCTTAAGAGGTGCATTCTGCACAAGTGGCGACGCGTGGCTACGCGTCGATGAAACTGAGTCACGGTGAGATGCCGGCGGCCTGGGAGATGGGTCACTATGTCGGCTACCAACAGAAACGGTAGGCGAGTGACCAACTGTTTCCATATTCTGCAATACCTCAGGTGCACCTGCACGATAGCCTCCAGCAAAATCAATTAGGGCACCGGCGACACCGGCGACACCTTCATCGTAGTCCTCGTCTACAACCCTGGCGGGAGCTCGAACGGATGGACCGGTTGGAGAAGGTTGTACTGACCGAGAAGAACCATTGGAGCTAACAGGTTCAGGAGAGTTAGGTCCCTTAGATACCCCATTCTTATAGCGTTCGGCATTGAACATCTTCGGTGTTTCTGAACCAGTTTGATCCTCTTTCTTCTTTGGTGCTGTCCGAGTTCTGCGCTTCTCGCGATCTCTCTTTCCAGATTGGTCCTGGAGGACAGGCGTCTGTGGCGGAGGGAGCTGTGTGGGTGTTTCAGGCTCTCTGTCGCGCATTCTTCGACGTTTAAGCTCTAGATTAGACATATGTGGACTTTCAGAACCTGGGGATGCATTTGACATATGGGGTGCGGGATTACGGGTAAGGTTGCGATTCCCCTCAGGAGAACCTGGATAAGGACGCTCGTTACGTTGTTCAGGTTCAAACTCGCGGGTGTCCCTTGCGTCATACCTCGGGTCGTAACGCCGAGCAGAAGATGATGATGACGACTCATGTTGAGGAATGGGAGGTGAGTTGGGTCTTGGATGAGTTGGAGCAACACTTGGATAGTTAGAGTCCCAATATCGTGCATGTTGAGAACGTGGGGATGGTTGAGGAGGACTATGTGGTCGTGCAGTACTGGTGACAGGAGAGCGAGGAGGATAGAATGGACCTGGCTGAGAAGGATGCTCCGTATGTCGAGGGCGACGTTCCATATGACGATCATGTTCCCATTCCCGATGTTCTGGACCGCGTCTATCCCACATCTCCCTGTCCCTATCCCCTGCTCGAGTAGGTTCATGAGTGGGTGGAGGTGGTAGATAATGCCGAGGAGACCGGTGTGGTGCAGCACTTGGTTGAGCAGGACCTACTTGTTGACGAGGGGGATAATTTTGGAGATTAGGCGGAGAACGACGAAGGTTATGTGCAGGGGATGTTGCACGAGAAGAGGGACGCTGGCGATTGAAATACGGATCTTGGGGATGATGAGGATGAGGAATACGACCTTCGTCCATCGATTGTTGTTGTTGAGAAACTGGATGTTGTAACAGCATGGGTTGACTTCCAGTTGGCGGTCGATTACCTTCGCGAGGATGAGAGTACGGAGGGCGATCAACATCCATAGGTGCGAGTGGTGTTTGCGAGGGTGGATGTCGACTTTCATCCAAAATGACAGGTGGCGGAGGACCTCCTCGGAAAGGACCACTTGGAGGTGTACCGCGACCATTACCAACCTGGGAGGACGGGGGAAGTGAAATTTCATTTGGACCACGAGAATCAGCATTGAAAACAGGTCGATGATTGCTGGACAACATGGGAGGTGGCCCAGGTAAACCAGCGGGAGGCACTACCGCACTGGAATATGCCGTAGGATGCACATCTTGAGGATGTGGTGCAGCAGAAGGCTGACTACCAGTGGCTCGAGCATTTTGTAGAAGTTGAAGTCTCTGGCTAATGGCGGTGTTCTTGGGATCGAGCTCAGCGGCACGGGCATAAGCATCAATGGCGTCCGTGATTTGGTTGTTGCAACTTTCATAGAGGCTACCAAGATCGAACCAAACTTCGGAGATGTAAGGGTTAATACGGATAGCACGGGAATAGGCATCGAGTGCATCCCGGAATTGATTGATCTGGAAGTATAAGACACCAATAGAGCACCAGAACGTCGGATTGCGACCATCACGATATACGGCCTGTTGGTATGCCTCATATGCCTTGTTGTATTTCTGGCCGGCCATGTAAGCACGTCCAAGAAGATACCAACTTTGTGCATCAGAAGAATCTGCTTACATTAATGAATGAGAATGCGCGTGAGAATGATTAACATGAGCTACTGACCTGCCTCAAGGCTCTTGGTCAGATGCTGGATGGCAAGTTCCTGGTTTTGGAAATCCGATCCATCTTGATGATAGAGCCATCCGAGCTGTTGAAGAACTTTTGCGTGATGTGGGTTGTCTAGGACAACGTGTTCATAAGCGTCTTTTGCTCTACGATGCTGTTCACTCATCATGAGCATGGTGATGAACTTTGATTAGTGTGGCACTCACATCTTTTTGTTGCTCATACACATGTCCGATTTGAAACCAAATGTCAGCGTGGGCCAGAGGACTCGGTGGATTGCGTAGGATTCGATCAAAACAAGCAAGTGACTCGTCGTATTTGCCTTGTTGTTTGTAAATTATGCCAAGGCGGAAAAGAATCTCATTGGCCTTGTCAAAGTCTGGGCGAGGGACGTTAATAAGTGGAAGAGGTATTGGCAGATCATCGCTTACTCTTGTCCATACGAAGGACAGACGAAAAGGCCTCCTCGGCATGATCCAGGGATCCATATCTGTCATAGAGTATACCTATCCCGTACCACAATTTTGGGTCTTCCTGAAGCAGTATATGAGTGAAATGCTTCAAGAAAGGGGAAAGGATAATTACTTTTGGATTAGGAAGAAGGTAGAGGGCCTGTTGATAGGCAGAGTATGCCTTCTGAAGGTCATCCTGCATCAAATAGCAGTGGCCTGCGATTGGTTGGATGAGAGGGGCTAAGACTGATGATAAAGTACACATACCAAGAGCACTCCATACTTCTCCGTTGTCCTCCTGAAGAGAAACTACACGTTGGAAGTAATCGACAGCCTATAATTACGTCATGAGAGATGGTATCGGGAAAGTCCGCGGACGTGGATTAAACACTGGAAAAGAGGAGAGAATACTCACCTTTGGATAATTTTCTTTGATCCGAGCGATGCCTGCCACCTGCGTAAGCCCGGATAAAGACATCGGATTGTGCCGCAGCGCATGTTCGTATGCGGAAAGTGCGTGTTCTAAATCGCCCATTTGCTCGGCAACACGTCCTGGTATTCATATCAGCAACCGAACGGAAGATTTATCGGAACACGAATGCTTACCAATCAACAGCCAAGTTTGTTCGTTTGCAACAGCGAGCTTGTGGACAAAAGTGGGCTGAGATTGAGGCGCTCCATTGGGGACGACGTTTGCAGGAACTGCGGGGGAGATGGTGGAAGGATGGACGGGAGGGCCGTTTGGGAGGGTTGTTGGGGTTGAGGGATGGGTGCTGTTGCCGTTGAGGTGGTTGGGTGGGGGATGGGGATGAGCGTGGGGTATGATGTTGTGGGGCTGGGTGTGAGGAGGAGGAGGAGGAGGGGGATCGTGCATGCGGATGTCGCGGTCTTGTTGTCGTGGAGGGTGTCGATGGGCCATGAGGGCGACGTGGAGGGGGGGGGGAGAAGAGGGGCTGAAAAGAATTGTTGTTCAAGGCGGTGTCTTGATATATATAATGGACAGAATCAGGGCCCAGGATGGCGATCAAGGTGGGAGATGGGATCTTGCGTTTGGTGATGACATCCCTGCCTTCCATTTCTGGAAAAGAAGGGTGATCAGGGTTGGTAGCCATCCAGATATCCACCTGTGATACATACGCACAAACTTGCCGAGAGGCTGTTCTTGACACCTGCTTCTGCTTCTCCGCGTGCCCTGCCTTTGCTACTTTCGGCTTGTTGCCGCGTTCTAATCCGCTCACCCTGTCTATCGCCCATCGAGATCTGCTTCATTTTCTACACTCTCGCTGCCCCAATCCTCGAGTCTATCCGGCATTCTGCGTCCTCTTGCAGAACTGCCCTCTCGGATCGCCTGCGGAATCCTGATGCCTCTCTCTTGTGCAATCAAATCCGGGAGAACAAGGACATCAATATCTGGTTTAAATTCGCCGCGCAGATTGCCGGCCATCCTCAAATTGACTAGGATAGATACATACACATGACATGTCGTCTTCGGCTTCACTTGTCCCGATCCACGATCTCGGATGTCTTCTGCCTTCTCTCCGGCTCTGGGGAACATCCAGATCAATCTCCCTGCACAGCGTTATGTAATACACAAGGTCTATTTGGTCTCTCAGGCACATCCTGATCGAGTCGGAATCACATAAGCAATGTCACCATCCTTTCCCAACTTAGACCTGTGCGTGCACAATGCCTGGCCGATCAAATCGAGATTAGAAGGTCCTCCATATTCACCTTAACTATCTTTGACGGCACCGTTGTTACAACTCCTTAACGTCCCAATTCATTCCCTTTAGTTGCCAAGCATCCCTTCCCCAGCTAATCCCCTCTTGTCGTCCTGGCCGTCCAGTCCGGCCCTCCCAATCCACCTACCTCTTCTTGTTCATCCCCGCTCTTCCTTTATACATATACGCTCTATCCGCGGGCCCTATCATTCCGATTCTCTATGCTGTTGCCGCACCATCCTGTAACAAATTTCCATAAATGGGTTAATATATATTCTATGAGCTAGAAGCTCTTCTCCGTTTCTCACCAGTTTTAAATATGCAAAGGTATCAAAGTTATCGTACCTGAGGTAACAGGAATCAAGCACCCATCTAGAATCCATATGTCACAATAGGGTTGTGCGCTGTTGTATGCTTCCCTGTCTATCCCTGGTCATCAATGATGCACCTATCGTGACTGAGCGTCCTAGATGTCGCAGCTTCTTGTCATATACATACTTATTCTGATCTCATCTTATTAAGATCTCAATCGGGTTGACATAATTTTAATCCCTTCATTCGTTTATTGAGTTATTATAAACTCGTGCTCATTTTACTTATGCTTCTCCGGACTTAGTCACTCATTGCCATTCTGGGTTATCATCGAAAACCCATCAACATATTAAGTTAACGTTGGCAAGGCATCAACGTTCCACCTCTCATTCCGGTCCGAGACTATCACTTGTAGTTAGTCACTTTTCCCTCAGTACATACTCGAGCCTTATTCAACGTGATGTGGCTGAGCTTGAGAAGACCTACCCAAAACAGGAGCTCTTTATTTCATCCGTTATAACTTAAACCGGCATCATTTTTTTCTGGCTTTTGTGAGAATAGGTGTGGCGTCGCATGACCCCAGCACAGCAGATGTACAACAATCTCCAGTGATGTTTAGTCAATATTCCCTCCAGATACATGCTTCTATTAACAGCCCAATACACCCATGAGCAAACTCGCGGGAATTCGCTCTCCATTCACAGGTCCTCTTCGGAATATCCACATGCTTATGCTCATTGCTTAGGTTGTGGTGTCAAATACGTAATTGACTTCTTTGGGCGTTGGAAAAATTAATCAGGAGGCTCCTTGTAAACGCCTTGCTTCATACATCACGCACGATGACTCATACAAAGGTATCAATCGTAGAGTAAGTATGATGTATCGGTATGATAATTGCCACACTAACTTCGGAGATCGCGCCGAAGTTTGATGAACTGTAAACAACCGAAAATCGTAATGTAGCATTATTAATGTATTATATCAGCCTCTGGCCTGAGTTTTTTTTTTGTGGAGCATGAGATACATTCCGCTGACAGAGTCACAGGAACAATTGTATCAAAAACACGAGGCATGCATTGGGTTTTTAGGTTACAACATCAATTTCATTTCAGGAGGTGACTGGGGAAATTATTGGCATTGACAAAGGGATTCCTTCCAACACCACCATCACACGCCCAGCACTGCTTTTTACTGGCTTGGCTCAATCTCCAGGGACTTGGCGCCATGCCCGCGATTCTCATGATAGATCCAATGATATACATATATGACGACCACTATTTATATGGGTTAAATACTCCGATTAAAACTCCGGTTCATTTCGTCACGACTCATCGTCGTCATCGGATGCAACGTGTATCCCTCAAGTCCAATCGAAAGTCAATGACCAGTAAGTTCATTCAGCTTCCTATTTCTACCTTTCCGCATCACATGGAAAGTGATGGGGTGTTCACCGACACATCTTAAACAGGAGGCAATCAACGAGAGATGGATCGTCTGAAGGCGGCGAAGAAGGCTGCGAATCAAAAGAAGCCAAAGGAGAGTGCCGCAAACCTGGCTAAACGAAAGGAGGCGTGAGTGACCGCTCTCTCCGCATTAAGACTTTCTTTCTGATATATCATATTTATTTGGTTATCAGAGATGCCGAAATTCTTCGGGCAAAGCAAAAGGCTTGTAGTCAACTCACCATATTTAATTTAATGATACTTAACTTTTTTCTTTCTTGGAAACAGAAAGCTCTTGAAGAAAAGGAAATGGCAAAACTTGCTGAGGCAAGTAAGAAGTGACATTCGCTTGCTAATGATTTCGTCTTCAATCTTTTCTGGTGATGGGATTTAGTTTTTTTATTATAGCACACGTTGTTGATACGAATGTGGCTTTCTTGTTTTGTATACTGTACCGTTGGAATTTCTCTTAGTTTTTCGATTGAATTTTAGTCGAGTCATGGGATATATGTACTCCACTATGGCCCAGGTCATCGATCAATATTTCAATGATGAAATCATATTGGTTAGCGAGCGATTAGCGAGCAAGAATGAAACGGAAACCTCCTTCAAGATTAAGAACAATAATTTTACCATCTACCCTGTTATATATGTTACATACCTATCTTTAAGGATCGCCGAGACAATTGAGAAGACACGGCAGTTCCAACTTTTTAATCCCTTACAATCCGCATCTCGGAGGCGGACGCTTAGCTATGATGCTAATCTAAGGTCAGGAAACGAAGAGGTAATATTTGTACCTGCACTTTGCACTCAGGTCAGGTTCAAACTCCTTGATTTACGATCTTTATACAACAGACTGCAACGATTCAGGTCTCCATTGTCACAAGTCATGTGAAATATTTCCAGCACTGTAAATCGCTTGCCCAGGGAACATTCTTCCGGCTAAGCCTTGGCTCCGAGATGGTCATATTGCTTAGTACAAGTTAGTGTATGGTCGCCATTTCCTTCGCAACAGAAAACAGTCGCAGTGAATGTAAGTAGTATCGTATTTTCAAATGTATCAGGTTACTCGGGGCTTGAGATGGATACTAACTGTATATTCAAACCCATACATATTATTAAAATAATCACTACTTACAAACTACTTCTGAGGTACTACTTCAGTAAAGTAGGATTTACGTATGTTCCAAATTCCTCCGCGCAATGAACGTTAGGACTAAAATTTGCAAGGCCAGCTTCTCGGACTCTATCGTCGGTTATAATCTATTAGAGGGGCTAATACGAGCTTGGTACGATTCCTGAGTAAGTATTAGAGCCGGATTAAAGCGATTTGGCTAACCAAACCTCTCGTGCTTCTTTCTACCAGAAACACTAGAGAACAACTAAAGAGGCGATGTCTACTATGAATATACGATTATGATACATAAACAGCGTACGGAAGCTCATAGGAGGAAAGTCTCCCCCTTTACCCTGTTAGGCTACATGTGTTCAAAAAAAAACAATGTATGCTTCCACACAGCCACACCGATGGATCCGTAGAGGGGTAAAGAATTAAGGTAACCATTTACTCCGACGCGACTCGGAAAAGCATGTGAACCCATCGGATGGGTGAGATCTTGACTGTCACGGACCTTGTCACGGTTCCGTAGATAGTGGCTTAATGTAACACGCACTTGGCACCCTGGCGATTTGTCGGTAACCAGAAGGATCATAACATTTTAACAACACCCCTGCCGCGGTCTCAACTGTCTCAAAGGTTCCATTTCAGGTTCCATAATCCATTGGGGAGGTCGCGTGACTTGGGAGATTATTTTGGTGGAGCTTATAAACAAATTTCTGATCGTACATAAAATTATTCTCCTCAAGGGTGTAATTGTATAATCCACCTATATTTGATATTAGAAACAACGAATAAATGTGGTGATCAACGAATATTTGAATACTTAATGTTTAGAGAATCACCACATTGAAAATGTTGAATGTGTGTCTTATATGAATTTAGTCCAGACAAGGATAGCAATCGGCAACACTTTCGTCATCCAAGATATGCATGTTATTTTGAGGCTCCTGCATCGTATTTCAAAAAGGACGCCAATCAGCTGGGTTGATTATCCAAGTTGGTAAAAGATCAAAGGAAGACCATCCACGCATGATGATATCTCCCCCCTTTGGGCAAGTCCAAGCTGCGAGCCCCTATCCCATCTCAGGTTCGTAAAATTGTTGGAAATTAAAAGCGCCACGAGATCGGGATTGTCCGAAATGACATATCGTTGGTAGAGGTTGGCAGTAATACTAGATCATAAACTGTTATTGCCGTAGAGTGCGGGCAACACAATCATCAGTGAGGTATAGTTTGGTATACTAATATATATTAACTTCGGCACCCCGTGAATTATTGTCATTGAATGTGTATAAAGAACTTCACCCAAACAATAAACAAAATCGAGACTATATTATTTAACTTTCTCTGCCTCCCCACTTTCTAACTTGCGCCTTTGTGCTGGGGTCTCCCGAATTTCATCTGGTTGCAGGCGAGGCCAATTCGCACCCGGGGCATGGCTATATGGGGGGAAGTGTGGATGAAAATTTGCTCTAGGTGCATACGGGTGAGTGGTAGGTTGATCATGAGCCGGCTGGTGGCGAGAGCGATATAGAGAAAGGAGTGTGTTGACAAAGATTGTCAGGAAAGAGAGAGAAGTCAAAGTAAATATCTTAACCAATATGTCAAAATTACGTTCCTTGATTGAAGCTACTATTGACTTACTAGTGTTTTCCAGCTAATCGGTTCGACAAATCCATTCACTACCTCAGCTATCAGTTCTGCACTGATTTTTGCCCTTCCAATAATAGCAGGGTCCCGGTTCATACATGACTCCCACTTAGCACATTGCTGTACCATCCCAGGGACAAGGTTGGTTTCGCATAAATTATTTTTAAATTGAAGAGCACACATTGCAATTTCTTGCATGATTTCTGTCAAACAAAATTAGAACATAAACCAATTGTCAAGTCCGTCATGACATGCCTTGAGAGTACTCTGATACTCGCTGTTCAACATCACGTTGGATGGTGATAATAATTTGGATGACGAGATAAAGGAATAATAGTACAAGGGAGAGATTGAAGAAGAACTGCAGGTATCTATGACCATTCGTCAGGTCTAACCAACAAAGGTCAAAAAAGTTATGTTAACTCACCCAAGTAGCATGTAAGGAGTTTCTGAGGTTGGTGGGGCAGGAGTAGGCATATTCAGCGTATAATGGTTGGATGTATTTTGAGTGAGAGGCATATGTTCAATATTCTCGTCATTACTAGCATCTGATCCTTCATCTTCTTTACCTGATCTTCGCCGTGATGATTTCGGCTTCCTCACGCATCCCTGTCGTTGATTCTGAACTCGTCGCACAGCGCCCATGGCGATTGGTCTGTCTATTTCTTTTTCGTTGTTATCGCTGGTTTTGGTAGGACTCGTGTCAGACATGTCTACATCAATTATCTCGGGGGTTGCTAGAGTAATATTTGAGAGAGGTGCCGATAAATATGACGGTGGAGGGTGACCGGGATGAAACAAAAAGCGAGTGTTATTATTATATGAGCCGAAAACGGGTGCTTGAGGTGTCCCTAACCCGTGCTGAGGAATATTAACTTCGTCGATTGAACCTAAGTATCTCTTATAAATGATGTTTTTGACATGATTATATGCATCCTACTACTCACGTTTACGTGGAGTCTGTTCCTGACCGCTGGCCCACAGGGGTTTGACCTGAGCACGATCGGTCCATTCGTAGTCCATTGGTGCCTCCTTAGACCTGATTGTTTCCATTTTTCCTGTGTCCGTCACTAGCCGCCACAGTGAAGATACGAATGCACTTGTGTGAAGTTGGACAGGGCAGAACTTGAACGTGTTGATTTGTGTTGACGCGTTTGTCACGAGCTGGTCACACTTTCCACACCTTCCCGGTCATGTTGCGCTCATTTATCCCTTCAATACGCAGGTCTCTTGTCAGGAACTCAACCAGGTCGTTTCACCCATTGGCAGGCCAGTCTTTGCACGAAATACAAGAAAAATGGACACAACCACCGTCAGCTAATCTCGTTCCCATTGTAATTGAACAAACAGTCAGTCAACTCATAGTTAACTCACCCTTTTATAATATCTATCACATACAAACATTTTGTATAGGGGAGAGGAGAGCGTTCGTATGACATATTCTCTCGCTTACTACGAGAACGAGTAATTATGCTCCATGGACCAGTAAGTCGAACCTTTAAACCTCACGCTCCAAAGTTTAGTTTGTCAGATTAGAGACACAGACGCAACACTTATTGTGGCACAATTGCTCTTCCTAGAAGCTGAAGATTCATCTAAACCTATCCATTTGTATATTAATTCTCCTGGTGGAAGTGTTACAGCAGGCCTTGCTATTTATGATACCGTAGGTTACTTGCCGGGGCCCTTGTTCAGCTTGCTCACGACTTGTCCAGATGCAGGTGACTACAATATTACATAGATTGACCATGACTTGACCCCCAGATTCAGTATGTCTCTTCACCGATCCATACGTATAGCATGGGTCTAGCCGCGTCAATGGGTTCGCTTCTTTTGGCCGCTGGTGAAAAAGGTAAGCGACATTGCTTGCCAAACGCAAGTATTATGATCCATCGTGAGTGTAATTATTTGAATATAGCATTCGGCATCTGAGTCATCTTTCATTATTATAGAACCATCGGGTGGTGCCTCTGGACAGGCTTCTGATATCGCCATACATGCAAAAGAGATTCTTCGTATTCGACAGGTGTTGACCAGCATCTATCAACAGCATTGTGCTAAACCTGATGAGACTGAAGCTGAGGGCTTAGGCCGGTTTGGTTAGTAACACAGCATTCTCTCTAATACTTCTACTGATGGTTTCACAGAAAAAGCGCTTGAAAGGGATTACTACATGACAGGTACTTTTATGATTTGATTGACATTCATGCGAGACTGACACATCAAATAGCACAAGAAGCGAAAGACTTTGGTATCGTAGATGGTATTCTTGAAAGAAGACCAGTTTCTCTTCCTTCTGGAACATCTTTGTGACGAAGCCACAGAAAACTTTCTTCCATTTGTACGTATGTTCCCTTGAGTGGCCTCTAAATATAGAAACACAAACCAAACGTTCGCCTATCAGCGCTTTGAAATTTGAATTTGATACCATCAATCCGATTTGCGAGTGAAAAGAACCTGGAAGAGTCAGAAAAGTGGGACAGACATGTGGATATCCCAATTATGAATACGCACAGTAATTCAGCGCTTCAGCTTTCAGCCACCATCTTGAACCCAATTTTCCATCTTCTGTTCAAATGTGTATAGTCCCATGTCAACCTCTCGTTTTATTTCCCTCGCCCACTTTAAATTATCTCGATATTCATTCGCCCTTGGAGGTAATAAAAATATAATATCCGCACATCTCATTGAGGATAGCTAGGACAGCCTGAATATCACATCTGGTATTAACTTGATATTCATTCATAATCATAGTGCTGAGTGTTTGAACTGTAGTACTCCTTAACTTGATAGATTATATCCCTGTGATATCCCATGGTCGGTTTGACCGATCCTGATTTACATGATTGCTAAGATCTTGGCACTGAATCATTTGCCCTTAACCACGAACGCCGTGGCAAATAGCTCAATTTTCCCAAAATACTTTCTTGTGGTGTACTTAATATATAACATCTTACATCACGCGCAGTAAAATAGCAAGCGCACCAAGCGTGGTGTCTCCTATCAGACATATATCTTAACGCACTCATCGCTCGTTGATGAGATCTGTCATTTTACCAGTGACCGTGAAGCACCTCTAATGGGTGTTTTCTAAATTGGATGATGGAATACACAGTGTTGAATGATCAAAACAACCCCAACAAATGTACGTACGTATACTAGATATCTATCTCCGTTGCTGATATTAGGACTATTCAGAAGGGATGGCTATTTCGTATTAATTCCACTTCTCAATTACACACAAGTAGACAGACACTATTAAAAAGAAACCGTTCCTGTCGCTCATCATTGCAATTACTAGTATACTGGGTAATGTCACACGGTCTGGATTCTGTGTTGCGCTTTTACTCATTCACCACTGCTTCGAGAAGACATTAATTAGTGTATACTTATGGAGATATCATGTGCTTGGATATACTCTTCTTGTCCTCATCGCGCAATGCAAGTAACCCACACTCACATGCGAATTCCGAGGCTTTAAGACTTGATACGAAGTAGTATCCTGGTCTCAATAGTCACTGCGTCGAAGAAGCAGTACAACACTGTGAGTTAATACCCTCAGGACATGATCATTAAGCTCACCGGACGTCTACAAGCAGGAACAATGCTCTCTTGGACTCGACAGCTGACTGTCACCGTCTTATGACTCTTATCTAATCGTCTCTACCATCTACTCAGGGGTAGATACGACAACTACGAATAATGTTCTGACGCCCACGAAGAATGTCACCTGCGCCAAACAAATAAGTGTATGTGAGAACATCGCACCCAATTATTCCCTCCCTCTAAAAGCCTATCATTCGCTGGCAGATGGTACATGAAATAGGTTTTTTCCCGTCGTCTATCATTTATATACAACAACACAACCAACTCTTCGATATCTTCCAGGGCGCTTGCTCTATTCCAGACAACAGTATCGTAGAGACGAGATCTGTGACCAATTTCATAGCCGAGATCTCTCCTGGTGTACTACCATAGATTGACACTGAGACGCCGAAGATGGCCCCGTCTGTTCATTTCACCGCCGGAATCAGCACTCAATATGTTTCTCTCGACAGACAGGTAGACAGTGATATGATATCGATGGGTATCCGATTTTGTAATGGCAATTTTCTAACATCGATAATCTCTGTCGATCTCATACCTGCATTGCCACGTTTACAGCATGTGCAATGCCATTTATCATCTTTAGCACCTCTGCGTGGGATGGCGCTGTTCATTATACATACATAGTCATAGTAAGTTATTAACGTATGTCCCCAGTTTCCCAAATGGCCGTGGTACTTACTTAGATTGTACTTAGATATGGTTCATTTGTAGCACCCTTGATCGCAGTTCTGTGACGAACATCAAATTATCAACGGATGGTTAGGTTCCTGTGGGAAATTACTTATGGAAATCCCTACAAATAAGTATGGAGATGCGAAGCATGCCGCAACTGTTCGGTATCAATAACTTGCTGACTCAGTTGCTCATTATATGCCCTCGTGAGTTTTTCGAAAAATCAGTTTCTTATCAATACATACGTCCGTCCGGGGTCACATCGGTTGAATGGAGATTCCCATCTCTGACAAAGCACGGGTCTTGAAAAAAAGCTTGAGCTCGAAGCTTGTTGATGTAGATACTTGATGTAGACAATCAATCGGGAGATCTTAGCAATTAATATATGGACCTACTGCAAATTATTCCACAATGCTATGTTTCAGGACCCACCACTAGTTTAGGACCACTGGTATATATGACAATTCCCCTCAGGGACTTACTGCTGCGTTTAATACGTGGCATCCCTGAAAAAGCTCAGGCACTACATAATGTGGTTATTGAGTTGTATAGGCCACCATCTCTCCGTAGAATTTCCGAGGACTCGGATTTCTATGGTACCAACTTGTCTCGATGTCACTCCTACCGCACGTTGCTTAACCCCGTCCATCACTACACTTGTCAAAGTACTGAGGCCTAGCCATAACCCCGGTTGTAGGATCAGCTACTAGTCTTCTCAACGTCTCCATTTGAGAGGATATATAGTATATTCATAGCGCTTATAAGTTGTTAGTTTGTTGCATACGTAGCATCCAATTGGCCATGTGTCCGATCAACACCTTCGAATTCTCTGACGTTCGTTGTAACCGGCAATTAGCCCACTACTATTAGTGATCATCAGAAGTTGAACATCAGAAAGGGTACTACACCACAACTACACTATTTCGGTGTGTATATAAAGAGATGGATTATCATGATCCTTATAGTTCTCAAGTTACAGGTTCTCAGTTGAGGATCCCTAACACCAGAACTCACGGACAACGGCTCTTTCCATACTAAACATGTTCACCGAGAGTCACTCATGCCACACAGCTCATACCAACCTCCGCCGCTGTCATTTATATACGTTGATTGGCCAACAGAACCCTATCTCTCGGATTTCAGGCTTCCATATTGAACGACGTCATGGGAACTTTCACAGCAGGTTAACACCTGGTAAAATGTTAGCTCAATTTCAGACATAAGTATTTAAACGACCATGCACTAAAACATGTGTACTACGTGCGAGTTTATGTTACCCTTATCCTTATAGCAATTCTATCTCAGCTCCGTACTTCATACTTACCTCAAGGCTTATACTTTTACCAGCAAATCACTCGGAGCACCGGACTCACCGGGGCCATCGGACAACAAAAATACTTTCATAACTCCTACTTCTACTTCCTGAACAATAAAAATACAATTATAACCCAGCCCAACAAAGCTAAAGCTGAAAGACATCTCCATAAGCAGTTGAAGGGAAGGAGCCGCCATGATCCATCACATAAATCCTCTTCATCAATAACCCCACTTAAATGCAACCTACTAATAGCAGATATCAGTTGACTTTAAGAGAACAAGGCGGTGCTTCGAATCTTAACCCCCAAGGCCCATAATATTGGTGTTACTTGGCATTTTTAGAACGGCATTAACCATAAGCTCAAGCTATACATCATGTATCATTATGCCTAGAAGTTAACTTCGAGGGAATCGGATTCATTTCTCATATATCATAGTTACCAATAGCCATAGCTAAGGTGCGCCAATGAGAATGACAGAAACAATAACATGACATCTTCAATTTAATATATTCAATTAACTTCAAAGGGCCTCATGACCTGAATTAACCAAAAGGCCATGGGAGATGGGTATATAAATTAGAACTTTCGAGGCCTAGTCCTAAACTAACACCGCTCCCCACTATATAAACTGGCGCGATAGAAATAAAAATAAATATGTGCCCATAGATATATTATCAAGATTCTGTCCCTTCACAATCTTTCATAACTTTTCACCACGCTTTATCGTCCCTTACAATACAACTTCCTGGATTACCATATCTGGATTACCCTGTGATTACCTCAGAGAAACGGTTCAAGGGTCCACAATTAAATTCAGAGTTCGATCCACTTTGAAACCGAGTCTGAGAAAACAATAGAAACTGAGCATGTACATAGCTAAGCTTCATTCGGGTGCATTTAAAGAGATATTAAGATTGCAATGAATATATCTATTTAAGAGCGTAAAGAAAGGATGTCCATAGCAGTTACAACACAGAACAAAAAAACAGATACTGATTAATGATTTGATTCGGAAAGTGAAACAGGGTATAATGTGAAAGCAGTAGAATTTGGAATTGATATCTTCGGTGTTGATTTTTTTTTCCAATTAATACACATTAGTGCTATTCCTGTGTCATCTTGAGAATGGATAACAGTTGTCGGGTAGGAGTAAGAAGTTGGGAAAAATTATGCCTTAATACTGTCTTGGCCCATTATAGGCTGAATCGTCTACCCAATTTGATCTACCGCGTCCAACTTGTGGTTGAGGTACCGGGCTATATACCACGTCAGACCTAAAATTAGTGAAAACATATTAGTAATCGTTCGCTACATGACAATGAATATCTACCGACACCTACCTCTGCTGTCCACTTAAACGAGCAGACGGGAACGAGGGCCCACGCTGATCATAACTCGACAATCTTTGGTGATGTACTGGAGGCGGTACGGTCGCAATAAAGGTTGTTGATGGTCTGCTTCTACTTCTACCGCCACAACAGCATCGTGAGATTCCTTTTTGAAGAGAGTGCTATTTTGAGTATTTATTTTCCCCTCGGTTAAACGTAACGCACCTCTGAAAATTGCCCATAAAATGAGTAATGCTACGAGACCCGCAACGATCGTCACTGGAATCGCAATTTGTAGATTCTGGGTATACCATGCCTAGGTTTAACGATTAGGTTATAGAGTCAAGTTGTACATGAATGTGAATAATACCTTTGCCGCATCCAAGGCACTTCCAGGTTGGCAGTTACCAGCGGAGCAAGTTCCGCCAAAACCTTAAGTTACAGCATGTATCAGTAATGATTTAGACATGTGGAGGAGGGACGCATACCGCAGGGAGAACCATCCACAAGGGTTGCTGAGAGAACACGGCATTGGTTCGCCACCTGAGGGTCCCTGCATGAAACTTGACAGCTGTTATCCGAACGGTTGGGACAGGCTTCGCGAAGTCCCATCGACCCGCCGATCATTTGGCATTGTACTTAATTTCCACATAAGCCAAAACCTTGATATAGATGCGTCATGTTTTACTCACAAGCAACGGAAGTACATTGCCCACTTGCACAACGAAGATCATTGTTACCGCAGCTTTGACCTTTAGGAAGATGAGAATCTCCAGTTCTTTACAAAGAAAAAAAGAACTAACCGTTCGGGGCCATTTGGTCCGAAGGACAATCTGAAGAAGTTCCAGTACATGTCTCGGGCGTGTCACAAGAAGGGTCCCTTGCGGGTCGGCAGACTGTGGTGGCATTTGCGAAGGTACATCCCGAAGTGCAGCAAAGACTACTCTCAGGGTCGCATACTGCTCCAGACCTAAACCGACAGGTCGCGCTATCACAGCAGGCGGATTCCACTCCAGTTCCTGGATCACAGTCTTCTCCTCTTTCGACAATCCCGTTACCGCACATTTCCAGACCGACAAGCTCCAGATTTGGGTTTGGATCGATCAGACAGCTAGTTGATGTTTGAGTACCATCGGCGCCTCTCATAGCAGTACCTCGTATAGCAGGTCAGCTGTAAATCATGATCATTTAATAATGTACTTACAAACGTTTCCAATGCTACACGGTGAGAAGTTTTGTTCACCAGTTTGAGCAACAGGACTCATTAGAAACTGTGCATTGCTGTCACAGGTTGAGGTACTCAGAGGACAGCAAGGGGGATTTGTTGTACAGCCAGTAGTTGTACACTGATTAGCGCTTAGTTAGGTTTTCGTCACATCTCAATTAGAATGGGAGCGTACATCATGCTAAACAATCATACGAGGTGTCAGCCAAGTACCATCAAGGATATCATAAAACTTACGATAGCACCAAAGTTATGACCAATTTCATGAGCAACGACCTGCCACTCTAGGCGACCAGATGTCGAAACACCGGTACCAGACACCCATTCGCCATCTTCATTCTGACTCGAAGTCTGGCGACATCTGATCGAAGAACTAGAGTTCAATTTATTGAATAGGGAGTAACCATGAAAATACGTACAGTGTGCCGAGCCAAGCAATACCAACTTGACTATCAGTGGGACAACCACTCATTAAATGCCACAATCCGACATTGTCATCACCTCTGCGACCTCGCCAATCCGAAAAGCGCGAGAGACGCTCTTCAAGAACGACACTGCCGCAACCAATGTTCCAAGGGATATTGTCATCAGCAGTAGTTGGGCATCTGATGGGTTTGGGTCAGATCAATAGTTAGTGGAAGTACCATCTAAGTCACTCACCCTGCTTGTTGAATTTCAAGTCGGAGAATTCCCAGAGTGACGTTAAAAACATTCTGAAGGAATATTAATTCCAATTCGAATCAGGATACCTCAACGGCGTACCTTGTATAATGTACTTGCAGAGTTAAAACTGTTGAGAATCTGTCGTGTGGCGTTTTCTGCTGAGCCAAGTTGTTCTACATAAACACAATCGGCAGCGACACCCATGAGGACCTGATGGATGTCAGATTAGTGAGGATGTCAAACATGGCGGGTTGAAAGTTTAACAAACAATTTTTTGGGTAGCAGGGCATCCGGCAGTTTGGCCAATGACATCACGGAAACTACAATAAAATGAGCTTTATACCAGAGCAGAATAAATTAACATACTTGTTACTTCCTCCTCCATTGGAAGGAATGACATCTCGCGAAGCCAATGTATTATTTCCCAATAACCCGAAAGGATTATCGTACCATCTAGATGTTGGTGGGGCGGGCTTTCTCAACAATGGATTTTGATAGGGATCAGTGTTATAAGACATATGATCGTGACCACAAGCAGATGGTGAAGATATTGTTCCCTCCGGAACAAGACCAGTCTTTGCGGTATATTCCTCCTCGGGAGTCATCATATCTGTTTCACGCCAAATAACAAGATTAGTATCCAATTCATCAACAGCATCTACAACTCCGGAATCTAGGTCGTGTTTTGTTCGAAGGTAATTATGCTTTGTCATCACATGGTAAACAACACCTCGAACAGAGAAGGCACCCTCAAACTCGGGCGCTATCCCGGCGTCAGTATCTCCTTGATGATGGACCATGATGCGGGCCCATCCGAGGTCAGCAGGGTGAGGGCTGGGCATGATGCGCGCAGCATCCTCACGTAGGCGGGTATGGTGTGATCTTCAGCAACGACTTCTCCATAGTAAACTTTAACGGTCTCACGAAGGAGTGGCTTTGAATGTGTAATGACCGACCGGCCATCTGGACCTGTACCATAATAGTTGATCCGAGCCTTGGGATGAACGAGGTCGTTATTAGGACGGAGGTGAAGGAAGAAGGTTTCATCGAAAGCGGAGAGAGTTAGGCGGAAGGAGTCGTCATAGCGAAGGGTATTAAGATGAGGGGAAGGCAGACGCTTCCGAAGTGCAGATGAATCCAAAGAAATGGGTATTCTTGGGACTATTTCTACAGTCAGCACAGATGGATGGGCCGCTCGTTTGAGAGGCCTTGCTACCGGGCCATGAGCTAATTACAACGTATTTAAGATAGAGTGATAAAGTTCATGTCCCTGAGTGCCTACCTTGAACAAGAATTGAGAAAAGAGCAGTGGCAAGCAGGACGACCAGCGCACGAGGGGGGAGTAGGAGAACCATGTAAAGAAGGGCCGCCTGAAGGCGACGGGTATAAGTATTTAGGGATAAACTTGGCACTGGGCAGTGCTGATGAATAACAGACCTGCGGCGACTTGGTTATAACTTGGTGTAGTTTGTTTTCCTGGTCCGCACTAAGCACTGAATATCTGGCTGCAACTGGGAAGAACGAAAGCTAAGAGCAAAGGCGATGCAGGCGTACACCCAACCGTAACCACCAACTTCTTACCACATTACATCAGCATCACTCAAATCCATCTCTGATCGCCACCTCGGCACAACAGCTGAACCTCTGAGCCCGGGGATATGGGTGGATTATTCATGTCACATTTCCTTAGCATTGTCTTGTCCGCAGGCCAATTGTGCTCTTATAATTCCTTCCAAGCTGTTCGGCCGTGGACCACATGACCTATAGCATGTCCCAATAAGGCAATCAATCATGTAACAATTTTCCTTCGTATAAACATTCAACTCAAGCATCATGGCTAACGAACCGGTAACCAACAGCAGCGACAAGTCCATTAAAAAGTCCAAGAGCAAGTCAGAGCTCAAGGTTGATGGCAATGCTGTTGCAAAGACGGCCGACAGTACGTTTACTTTCATGTTATAATCAGCCATGGTTCATTGATGACAATATTAGCAAATGCTACCATAGACAGCCAAGATGAAAAGGCCAAGAGAAAAGAAGAAAAGAAACGCAAGAAAAAAGAGAAGAAAGACAAGAATCTTCATCAACACCGGTCGTTGATGCTAATGCTATGGATGTAGCCTCGGAGGGTTTGTACTCTCTTATCACATCCTTTATTTCTCAACCAACATCTCTCTTAGAACAAAAATCTTCAGAAGAAAAGAAAGACAAAAAACGAAAGAGGAGCAAGGATGAATCTGCGGATGATTGTGAGATCCAGCAATCATACCGCTTTCTTTCAACTCTCTAAACCATACTACTAGCTATAAACACTGAGGGGAAGAAAAAGAAAAAGAAGAAAGATGGAGAATCTAAAGGTATGCATTATCTTCTTCTTCACACCATTCTTTATTGATGAGTTCAGAGGAGAAGAAGAAGCGGAAACAGGAGGAAGCTGCTGGAAAATCTGTACCATCTGAGGAGAGCTCGAAAGATAAAAAGGACAAGAAGAAAAAGAAAGAGTCTTCCGAATCCACCCCTTCGCAATCCACCCCGTCCACAATAATAGTAGGCCCCCCTCCGTCCGATGCGGACGCTAAAGCGTTCCTTGAAAAGCATAACATCACCATTACAACTCCGGAAGACGTCCCTCCTGTGTCACCAGTGGTCACCTTTGATCAACTAAAAGTCCCAGCCGGTTTGCGAAAGGCTTTTTCCACTTTCAAGGAACCCTCACCCATCCAAGCATGTACCTGGCCCCCAGCATTGGAAGGTCGTGATGTTGTCGGCATTGCAGAAACAGGCAGGCAAGTTATTTCACTTTTTGCTATGCGTGTTATTTGTATTGATGTTGTTACAGTGGCAAGACGTTGGCATTTGGAATTCCTGCTCTCGCCCGCCTTATACAATCTCCCTCATCTTCATCAAAAAAGTCAACAGTGTCTGTCCTTGTGGTTGCTCCCACTCGCGAACTAGCCATTCAAACCCATGACACACTATCGGACTTGGGAAAGCCCTTTGGGATCGCCAGCGTCGCTGTGTTCGGTGGTGTTCCAAAGGAACCCCAGGTTAGAATGCTAAAAAATCTCAACAAGTCAAAAGACGGCTTGGTAACAAGAATCGTTGTTGGAACACCCGGAAGGATATTGGATTTGATGCAGGAGGGTGTCTGCGATCTCAGCGAGTATGTAAACTTTCAATTCACAGCTTGAAAGCCCAATTTGATTGTTCGCTTTAGGGTGAATTATCTTGTGTTAGACGAGGCTGATCGAATGCTGGACAAGGGCTTTGAAAATGACATTCGCAATATCATTGCAAGCACGAAACCATTGTCGGAGCGCCAAACAATGATGTGTAAGTTTCCTCAAATATCGGACGAATCGTATTCTTAAGGGTTTTTATTAGTCAGTGCTACTTGGCCAGATGCCGTCCGCCGATTAGCAAGCACATTCCAGAGGAACCCCGTACGAGTTACCGTTGGTAGTGATGATTTAACAGCAAATAGCAGGGTCGAACAAGTGGTAGAAGTGTTTGATGACTCTAGGACTAAGGAGTGAGTCCCTCACTGATTTAAATCAAAATTCCTTCTCAATCGCAGTATAGTCAACGGCTCGTTACAACTCTACGAAAGTTGTCACACAAAAAGACATCCCATGGAGGCGCCGCGGAATCCCGGATATTGGTGTTTGCGCTGTACAAGAAAGAAGCGTCAAGGGTAGAACAAATGCTGAATCGACAGGGCTATTCTGTTTGCGCTCTCCACGGTGACATGTCGCAAAGCGCCGGATGGAGATGCTGGAGAGTTTCAAGAGCGGGAAAACCAATCTTATGGTTGCAACAGACGTGGCGGCGCGAGGACTCGATATACCCAACGTCAGCGTGGTAATCAATTATACATTCCCGCTGACAGTTGAAGATTACATTCATCGGATTGGTAGAACAGGTGACTACTTTGGTCCTCTACCCGGCAACATGCTGACGTAGAACTAGGCCGAGGAGGGAAGAGTGGCAAATCAATCACATTCTTCACTGGAGACAGCCATGAACGGTCGTTGGCAGGAGAGTTTGCAAAAGTGCTAAGGGAAAGTGGCTTTGACCCCGAACCATTGAAGAAGTTCCCGATGACAATCAAGAAAAAGGAGCACAGTGTGTACGGAGCGTTCTTCCGCGACGATGTACCAGCACCCAAGGGCCCTACGAAGATAGTATTCTAGAAAATTAGATATATTGGCTTACTTACATATGATTCTGTGGGAGAGGTCACGAGGAGTAGATGACATCAATCTCGTCTCTGAGTCTGCGCATATAATCACATTCTCCTTCATCCCAACAACATGATGGGTCTCTTTTCCTCCACTGCTTCCACTTTCACAAGAGCTGTTAAGCCTCGTTCTGCCTCGGGTGGAGAGCGCATCGACGACAAACCACCCTCGGACACTGAGCCAGACGATACCTCCATCCTGTCTGTCTTTAAATCATCGCTCTCGACTAGCTTCTGACTCGGTCATTCTAGTGACGAAAATGAGGGCTCTATCATTACATCCTTAATCTCCCAGCTCAGGCATGTTCCCCTCGCATTTTTGTCGCAGTTTTCTTCGTTTTAACCTTGCACGTTGTCCAGGGTCGGCATGGATCTCTCCAGAGTGACCTTCCCTACTTTTGTTTTGGAACCGCGGAGTATGTTGGAGAGAATCACAGATTTTATGTCCCATCCGGATCTGTTGTTTGGGTGTGTTCAATCTCTTTGATTTCGAAACAGTGTGCTAGATCTTTTTATGTAGAACTGAGAAGTGCAATGATCCGGAGGAGCGATTCATGCGTGTACTACAATATTATCTCGCTGGGTGGCATATAAAACCAAAGGGTGTTAAGAAACCGTGCGTCGTAGTGTTCTTAACATCTTACCACACGCGCACTTAACTATGTGTATCTAATGTAGGTATAACCCAGTGTTAGGCGAGTTCTTCCGATGCAGATATGATTATGCCGACGGTACAACAGGTTTCTACATTGCCGAACAAGGTCAGAACGCACATATATCCACATCCCTTGAAGTTGACCTACACCATATCAGTCTCCCATCATCCACCTGTATCAGCTTTCTTCTACATCTCCCCCGAAAATCATGTGAGCATAATTGGCGAACTTCGCCCGAAATCAAAATTCCTTGGTAATAGCGTTTCCACAACAATGGAAGGAGAAAATCGAGTACGACTATTGGGAAGACCAGACGATGGCGGTGAGTCTGCCGTTTATGATTTTCTTGTGTATAGATGTTTAATGACGTCGTCTCTCCCAGAATACATTATTACTATGCCTAATATGTACGCTCGCGGAATTCTTTTTGGAAAAATGGTATTAGAACTGGGAGACATGTGTGTGGCCAAGAATGAGAAGAACAAGCTATATTGCGATCTCGATTTTAAGACTAAGGTTTGCTTTTTGTTTTTATTGATGTCTGAGATTCATCTTAATTATATGGGTCCCTTCTATGTCAGGGATTCTTCTCTGGGACGTACAATGCAATTGTTGGACGCCTACGCCGTAGTACCACAGACATTGGAGAGATAACAGGGCGGTGGAGTCATGTTATGGAGTTCAAGAATACAAAGGTAAGTAGTGACTTGTTTAACATCACAGAGCGGATCTCACTCTTTCCTATCCATTATAAGACTGGCAAGAAGCGTGTATTGTTCGACGCGGTGAAAGATGGGCAAAATGTAATTCCGAAGTGGGTTCCTCCCGAGGATGAACAAGACCCAAATGAATCTAGAAGGTCGGTATCCACTCCTATCCGGCGAACGGGTATACTGAAACTTGAGTCTAGGCTATGGACGGATCTTACGAAGGCGATTGTCGCCAAAGATATGGAATGGGCAACGGATGCAAAGTCCAAGGTGGAAGACGCACAACGAGAACAACGCAAGGTGATGGAGGAGAAAAACATCAAGTTTGTTCCTAAGTATTTCGAGCTACAAAAGGGGCAATGGGTGCCAAAGATTGAGTGCGACCCTCAGATATTTTGTTGTATGTGGAAAGATATTGACTTTTTCGAAGACTCCCAATGGACGCGAAACTTTCGACGGAAGCTATCAAAGAATGGCTCTTTCCTTCACCTTCAGAGCCTTCTACTATCGTTGTTCCAGCGCCTTAGTAGTGTTAAATTGACTATCTCTTTATCCTTGGTTATTCTTGTCACTCTATTCATCTTTACATCAGTTTCAATTTTTTGCGTGTTTTACTTAGTTCTTGCTTTTTCTGATATAGATCCACGTATTATTCTGCAATCTATTACCGTATACAATGCAAATGCTGGGGGGCGATAAAGCGAGAAAGGTATATTATATGTACAAAACTAGAAGAGATGAATTGAAGACTTGAAAAAGGGATTAGACTGCGGTTACCGGGAAATGATCACAGAAAATCAGCAGTCGCTGATGTGAAAGGAGAGACAGGTTATGTGTAATAATTGCAATTAGGTAACAAAAGAGGATGTCTTCGAATGATCCACCAAAAGAAAAGAAAAATAGGTATTTTTGTTGAGAAAGGATAGAAAGTCTTCTTTTTAATTAGACTATTTTTTGAGAGAGATTCCATTGTGTCATGAGCACATTTATTCATACCAACCATCATCCCGTAAAGTAGGAGCGTTTGAGACAGCACTAGGGGTTGGCGATGGAGCTATGCTACGTGAGTAAGCCGGGGCAAGAGGATTAAATCTGCTGGGTGTTCCTTGACCAAGACTTGAAGGGTATCTTCCTGCTGGAGCAAGGATATTTTTGGCCTGAGGAACTGGATTAGGGCGTGGAGGTGCATGTCTTGAATCCCAAACAGAAGTTTGATCAGGTGTTTCACTTCTAACGTTGGCGGCACTGGTATAGCTCGGCATCCTCCTGGTCGGTGTTGCCGAACGTTGATCGTATATTGTGCTTGTGCGTGAATCAGGTCTAGCTGGAGACTGACCATAGCCATTGATATTACGATAGGCGACTGGAGCTGGTTCAGGTGGAGTTCTAGCTTTCTCGAGTGCGGCTTGCAAATTCCGGACTCTGTTTTCAAGTGTTGAAATGTTCCCTCGCAGTTTAGCCTCACGCTCCTAAAAGAGAGACGACATGTTCAGTGGATTGTTGAAAGTTGTGGGCCATAAAATAACATACCTGGGCCAAACGATCTTGAGTATCACGTTCTTCAAGTTGCAAGTTAGCAAGTGCGTAATCCGCATCCAATTGAGCATAAGTTTGTTCAGCCTGATGTAATTGGGTTTGCGTAGATTCAAGTAAACCTTCAGCTTCCTTTGCACGATGTTCCCAATCGGATGCCTTCTGTTCAACTTGTGCAAGGCTTTGTCTAGCTGTTGCAGCATTCTTTTCACTAGCCATAAACTTCTTTTCAAGATCCTTGAAACGTTTCTGTAACTGTGCATGTTCACTTTCCAATACTTTGCTTTCTTCACGATGACGACGTAATTCATGGAGTTCTTCAGCATCAGCTTGTCCAATAAGTTTCGTTAAGAAGTCTAGTTTATCTGAAGTTTCCTTGAGATGATCCCAATGAACTTCTTGGCTTTGAACTTGATCGTATTGTTTCTGGAGATCCTCGAGTGCACGTTCAGTAGTTTCCTTATCGTGACTGGCCATTTGCAATCGCATCTCCAAAGAAGTGACCTAAAAACCCAACCCACATTGAATTTACCTTTCAAAACTGTATGAGAGCTATCACTTACCTTTACCTCCAGACCTCTCTTCGACTCTGAGAGCTCCCCATTCACTCTTTCGAGTTCTGAGATCCTATTTGTACTTGACTGACCAGCCGTTTCAGCAACTTGTAATCTTCCCAAGGTCTCCGATAACTTCGTCTTCAACTCATTCTCCCTGCCCTCCAAAGCACTAATTTCAACAGTCCTACCAGTTGCAGCCTTTTCCAATTCATCAACATGTCCACTCAATTGTTCTCTATCAGCTTCGATATGTCCTAACTTTTCATTAAGAAGGTCCTTCTCCACGCGGACTCGACCATGATCACTTCGAGCCTTTGTAAGTTGAGCTTGAAGGTCGTTATTAATCTTTCTGAAATCCGAAAGTTCACGTTCAAGAACATTCACAGAATTAACGAGTCCAATCAATGTCGTTTGTAAACTGGTATTAGCCGTGTCGATAGTCGCAGGTAGTTTTTGAATTTGACCGAGCATGTCATTTTGAACGTCGGCAATAGTAACACTTTGTTTGTAAATAACTTGATGAGTCTCCTCCAATCGATTAACTGTAGCCTTTATGCCTTGAACATCGTCAACGGTGGCTGGAAGTCCAGGAATAGTCAGATTATCCAACTTCGAAAGTGCTTCCTTTTGCAAAGTCGTAATCTTCTCCACACCTTCTTCATTCTTCTCTGGCAATTCCTTGACAAACTCTCCAATCTGTCTAGTAAGAACTAGCACCTCTTCTTGTTGAGCCTTAACCCCCGCCTGAGCATCAACCAGGTGATCAAGTCTATCCGGAACACCTTGTGAAGGTTCCAACAACTTTGAAATTGATTCATTCACATTACTGGAGATTGTTTCCACATTAAACATTTTATCCCTCACAGACAACCTAGAATCCAATCTCTCCACAACCAGATCCGCCACTTGTTCCCTAATTTCGAATGCATCAATAGGAGCAATGGCACGTCGAACCTCCGCAACCAAACTCAAAGTAAGGGCCTCAGTATCAATAGATGGGGAACTATTGTTGGTCGGTAGAAGCGGCAATAAGCTCTCTAGAATCAAACTTGCCGTTTCTCTCTTATCAGACGCGAGGTCAATGATTTGTGAAATATGTGGCTTGACTGCTTGCGCAAGTTGAGACGTCAAGAAATCATAATCCAAAGGTTCCGTTTGAAGGGACGAAATCATAGGTGTCAAGACCGTGACAAGCCTGTCAACAAGGATATCCCTTTCACGAGCGGGTGTAGCATGGCTGATAGCCTCTTGACGGGCAGACAAGTCCGATATTGTCTCACAAATGGCACTGATAACCCTATTGCCAGAATTCTCCACAGCCGCCACGACACCATTTCCTTGAGCACTTCCTCCTTTACCCAATATACTATGCAACTCGGCGCGAACAAGATTCAATAATTCATTCTGACCTTCCTCGACTACATCCTTAATCATTTGGAAGTCCATCTCACCACGGGCATCTATTTGACTATCTTCCAAGCTTCGTGTAGCAGATTCCTGGAGCTGGGTGCGGAACAATGAGATAACATCTGCGATCTGAGCTTCCGTGGACGGGTTGAGGGCATTTCCTCCTGCAGAAGCAGTCTGAGAAATTTCCTGACGCAGATCAGCAAACCTTTCATCGAGCAACTCTCCGAGGATATGTTCTATGCGATGCATTTCCAGCCGACTGGTAAGATCTAAGGGTGGTAGGGAATCGTTCGAAATATCGGAAATATCATCACGAAGATTTTCTGGCAACGATGAACGACGGCGTGTATGGCGGCTTGCTCCAAAGACATCATCGTCTGAAACAGATCCAGTTTGTTCCTTCGTAGCATGAGACAATTGTGGCCGTTTTTGGGAAATGGTCGGCACATCGTTGTCGTCCATGGACGACCTACGAACATGTTCAAAGATCTCGCGTGAATCCAAGCGAGAACGTACTGTACGACGAGTACGTTCGTCTCCATTCGCCAAAGCCTTGAACAGTCCAGCAGGAACGGTATTGTTTGACACAGGTTGCTTGAAGTCCAACGGGATAGGAGCTCGCTTTTTAGAACTCGAGGCCAAACCATATTCCTCAGCACCAACTTGCACAATTTCGGCCTTGGCAGTACTTTCGTCCTGGAGTGTAACTTCATCTGGTGTCTGCTCTGAACTTCCTTGCTCCCTTGGTATAGGTGGCGGTTGCGCGACAGCAGAGAATGAAGCAAATGTAAACGGTTCGGCAGACGGATTAAGACTAGGATTAAGACTTTGTGCACCTGAATATGAGGTCGCCCTCCTAATCGCACGCGGAGAGTCTGCATCACGTGGGAACTTGAACGACACCATACTGTCACCTTCCTCCATCGATGCAGCTGAGCCTCGTCGTTGTCTCTTTTCGCGACCCTGTACGACAAAAGGAGATCCCTCTTCCAAGACCGGCGGCGGCGGTGTGAGTTTTGATAAAGCAGAAGGTGGTGCTGGCATCTGGGGTACACCTGGAGGCGGGCGGAAAGTAAACCCGGTCGGCTTGAACTCCGGAGCCGAGATGTTGAGCGGTGGCTTATTGCCCAACGAGGATCCGCGTTCATGTTGCGAGATAGTACCGTTCGGGGTAGAAGTGGAACGTGTAGGAGAAGAGGACGCAAGAGGCACACCAAATACAAACGGTCTTGCGAAGGGGTTGAGATCTTTCTTACTAATCGAAGATTGTTGTTGTTCATGCACAGCTCCTGGATAAACAAACTGTTCTGAAGAACTAGGCGAATGTGCTTGTGCTGGATCATGTTCAGAGTATTGATTAGAGCCACTGCGCGAATGAGGCAAAATCTGTGATGGTCTCGAAGGAGAGAAATAATTGGGTTCAACGCTCAAGTATTGATCTTGATGAGTCAAAACAAGATTCTCTTCGCTTGGATTAGAAATCATATCCCCTTCGGTTCTTAACGAGTAAACGCCAGTGTCTGGAGGGCGAGGGAAGTTGGGAATTCTCCTAGGTTGATCCATGTTCCTCTTCGCAGCACGACGGCGAAGACGACGTTCAACACGTTCTTGGCGGGCTCTCTCTTCGTCTGAAGGATTGGACCATTCACCAATGCTCTAGTAGTGGTGTTGGAATATGGATTTCTTATATACGAGGTATGGAAGCACTTACCTCATCACCTTCAGAAGTTTCCGTTCCAGTCCATTCTGCCACATCATCGGTTGCCACATGGCTTATTTCGTTTTGAAGATTCTCACTTGCATCTATGCTGCCCCGTAAGAGTTCTGGGATTAGGTCATGTTCACCGAAAGAACCCAGCGAGAGATGTGCCGACATCTTGGTTAGGTGTCTTGAATGAGTTCTGCTCTGGAAAGGTGACGTTTTTTGACTGTAGCTACGATGGGTTTCTTCATCCATGTCCATATCCTCTGACTCAGAATCAGCTTGTTTTTCTTCCTCAAAACTCTTGTCTTCTAGCTCCTCTTCTACCTCTTCTGGTATGTCCAAACCAAAGCCCCGAGTGAAATCTGGGCGGCTACCTGCGTCAGAGGCCGGGTGTTCATTTTTTAGGGAGGGTACATTTTCCATCATATATGGAGATTTAGGGAGAGGTTGATCATCGCCTAAGATTGCATCGTGGCCAAATGGATTCGTCGATGCTTCCGCGAATGGTGAGAGAAGGATAGTTGGAGGTTGTGCCAATGACATAGTATGTGCATGCTTGGGAGGGGCGATACTTGGTGTAGAACGGTGAGGAGATGGGGTAAGACCAAACGATGGGCGGGGTGATGTAGCGAGTGAATTGAATGCAGAACTATCTCTTGATTGTTGTAGCTGGTTGAGTTTATAATAGAGGAGACTAGGGTCTGCTGGGCTAGAAATCTGTTGGGATGGGTTTGATTAGCATATATAAGCGCATCATATATTTTAAGATGAGTTACCGAGGCTGCTCTGGCATGAGGAGCGTAAATATGCGGTACATTACTTCCTGAACCCCGCTCCACGCCTAATTTTTCTAACTTTTCCTCGATTTCTTGGTGCTTCATTTCATTCCAAGCAAGCTATATGAGTAGATGAGTTTATGCATGAAACGTTTATATTACAAGGGCCTACCTTTCCGGGCAAGAATACGTCGACAATATCGGGAATCATGAGGCGCCAGGAATCTGGGGGGTATGATTCCCGCGTTACCAGATCAACTGGCGGCACGGTGGGTTCATTTGCTGGAGGGTCGACCGGGTTCCTTGCCCATGAGGGTCGTGTCGTGGACTCTCCATCATCGCTAATTATTGTTTCTTTGGGTAGCTTGACCAAGACTTTTTTTGTCTTTGATGGGGGAGCAGGACTGACAGAAGCTCCGGGCGGTATGGGACTCAATTTACGCGCCGGGCCACCCAAAACGGCCTTTGGTGGGCCACCGATACTCGGCTGTCTGCGGTTTCTGCTGGGGAAGAGCGGGTGTTGTCCAGGGCCCAGCATAAGGGAAGGCCTCGGGAAATGACCACCAACAGGGGTAGCAATGGGGAACCCAGAAGGAGGAAGTATGCCTGCAGCTGCTAGCTGTGCCATGCTTGGCTGGCCCTGGTGGTGAGTCGGCCTATGGGGTGGGGGTTGGTGCTGTGGGGTGAAGTAGTGCTGGACGGGAGTCTGGAGAGGGGCGGAGACAGGGTATGGAGGGTGGAAGCTCTGCTGGATGGCGGTGGGGAGAGAAGGAGAGTACATAGCACCACCTGGGATGGGCTGCTGGGCGTTGAGGGACGGGGGGATGTTCAGCCGCGGTGGGGGTTCGCGGTGTGCCATGGCCTGGGTGGTTGGTGTCGGGGTATAAGCTGGCGGAGGTATATCCAATTGACACGTGCTGCCCTCTGCCTTAAGTGTGACTTCACGCGTCCGAGTCACATCTCTCCCCATGTCTCTGCGTCTTCACCGTCTGCCCCTCCGCCTCTCCTGCGGTCCAAACCTCACTTATGGTGCCCGCTTCAAGACCACCATCCCTCACACCAACTCCCCAGCCCTTTCAGACATCGATGTGCGTCTCTCCAGCCAATCTTAATGCTATTTATCCGGCTCATCCCGTTTCTCAGCCCTCCAAGCTCGAGTTTGTCCAAAGGAAAGACCTCAAGACCCCTCCACCATCCTCAAAGCTCCTCTTCGGACGCACCTTTGCAAGTCACATGTCACCTCCCACTCCAAATCCACTATTTCTCACATCCTCAGCAGACGGATCATATGCTAACCGTTCCCTGGTCTGCAGAGAACGGCTGGGGCACTCCCAAGATTGAGCCTTGTCAGTATATCCCCCGTATCCGCCCCATCACCCTCAGCTAAGCACCCACTCCAGACGGTCCTCTGTTGCTTGAGCCCAGCTCCACCGTCCTGCACTATGCCCAGACTATCTTTGAAGGAATGAAGGCATATCGACAGGAAAATGGCACCGTCACCCTCTTCAGACCAGAAATGAACATGATGCGAATGAATAATAGTGCCGAACGTATTGCTCTTCCCGTATGTCCCTTCTATACCTTGTGTCCGTGTCTAATAGTCTATCTTCTAGAATTTCAACGGTGATGCTCTCCTTAAACTCATCAAGCAATTAATCCGTACCGATAAACATTGGATACCCGTCGAGCTTGGTCACAGTCTATACATCCGTCCCACCATGAGTTAGTGTCCTTGGACCACCCTCTTTATTGTGCTGATCCACATCTCTCCTCAGTTGGAACTCAAAGGGCCATTGGCATTGGTCCTCCCAATGAGGCGCTCCTCTTTGTCATCTGTAGTCCCGTGGGTCCCTACTATCCCAATGGGTTCAAACCCGTTTCCCTTTACGGAACCATCGACTATGTTCGCGCAGCTCCTGGAGGCAAGTTTCCCCCATCTCAACAGGTCAACTAATATATTCATCCCAATCAGGTACCGGTGCATTCAAGCTCGGTGTCAATTATGCCCCTGGAGTGCTCCCTCAAAAGGCCGCTGCAAAACTTGGCTATGACCAGAACCTTTGGCTTCACGGCCCTGAACACCTGCTGACAGAGGTAAAAGCATTTCCGCGGACAAATACATATTGACGCTCATTGATATTAATAGGTTGGAACTATGAACATGTTCATAGTCTTCAAGGCCGATGATGGCTGTAAGTTCAAGTTCCTCATTGACACCCTCCCACTCACATAGCTTATTATATACAGCCTACGAGCTTGTAACGCCACCCCTTGACGGCATGATTCTTCCCGGTATAACTCGCGACTCTGTCATTGCATTAGCTCGCGAACACATCTCAGGCGTCAACAAACTAGACCTCCAAGAGAAGCTCACAGTTTCGGAACGTCCAGTGTCAATGAAGGAAGTCAAGGAAGCATCGAAGAACGGACGCTTAGTTGAGCTTTTTGGAGCGGGTACGATTTGATCACTAATTTAATCCCTTACCAAGTATCCTCATCCTAATTTATAGGCACCGCCGCCGTCATCAGCCCCGTGGATAAAATTGGATACCTCGGTGAAGACGTCATCATACCGACAGGAGAAGATGGCATGGGACCTGTCGCACGCGCTATCTGGAAGGAATTGGTGGGGAGACAGACCGGTACCATTCCTAGTGAATGGAGTGTGGTTGTGGACTAATGCATCACCAACATTTAATTTCTATTGCTTGGTTTAAACTCATGAACGTCTTATCTGTATAATCTGTTGTCCTTTCATGCTTCGTACGTGACCAAGGCCACATCTACTCGTGTCTACCTTTGAATATGTATTTTCCTAGACTAGAGGTATTTTAAGACACGTTTTGGAAAGAGTGTTTTAAAAATATACCCTGAACTTGACTCACACGAACACCGTTGTAATGAACCACGACAAATAGGGACCGCGCTGTTTTGACTCCTGGACACATACACGCCTTACACAAAATGCAATGCAATATGGCATAATGTTTTAATTGACCACCGTCTTTCCTCCATCCATCCCTCGTTTCATCCCCATCATTTCAATAAACACACAAATGGCTTCTTTACTTGAGACACGCTTGAGAAAAATTGGAAGTTGTGAGTTGTATTTGACCTCCGACGAATCAGTGCCAGGTGGATCAATGAGGATAATGTGTGGGTGGGTGTGTTCCTCCTTTTAGACAGTGTCAGTCACACACACACAATCCATGAATGAAAAAGAGCTATTATGGGATATAGAGTCAATGGGTATATAAAATATATCTGTGTATCGTGAACTTCTCTCCCTTCATTTTCAGTCTTTAACAGCCTTTCTCCTACCGCTCACGGTTTTTTTTACCCCGCCCCCTTCTTCCTCATCTCAGAGATGTTAACCTTTCGTTTTCCTCTCCTATTGATTGTAATACCATTAGGTTTCGTGTACGTTCATCAATATGTGAAACGAAGAACAAACCGATTATCGTTGCCTCCAGGACCTAAAGGTCTTCCTATAATCGGTAACTTGTTGGATATTCCACTTGAAGAAGCCTGGCTTGGATTTTCTGAAATGAAAGAGAAATACGGTGAGTTTCTTTTTTTTTTTCGAGGTCAATCATGCTTGGTAGGAGTAAGAAACCGATCTCACACTTACATTTTTACCAACCAAAAGGTCCAATTATTTACTTTGACCTTTTTGGACAATCTTTGGTCGTTCTTAATAGTATCAAAGCTACTATTGAGTTATTAGAAAGAAGAGCTGTGAAATATGCAGGACGTCCTAAACTTACTATGGCTGGTGAATTGTAAGTCATATGTTTTCTCTTTTTTTCTTAATCTATATAACTTGAGAAAAAAAAAAAGGGTTGGTTACGAGAATGCCATATCAATGTCTCAATATGACGACCGATTCAAACAACAACGAAAATTAATGTCGGAAACACTTGGAAAAGATAAAGTAGCTTTATTTCAAGAAGTATATGAATCAAAGGTATCCAGCTTCGTAGCCTCTTTGATGAATAAACGAAATACTAGTAGGGAAGGAAACGGTAGTAATGATATGGGGCTAGGTGGCAATACTACCGGTAGTTTGTTATGGAAAACACAGCAGTAAGTGTTCTATTTATATTCTATTGTTTGCCCCCCTTCGAGTCAATCATATCGCATCGCCATCTGCTCTCATGCTCATCCGAATTTGATGGAAGCTCGAAATCACACAAAACCCATCATGTATCATTCTAATCATTTCATTCTCTTATTGTTCAACAAAAATAGTTATATCGGGGACGTTTTTTTCCGAGTGTTATATGGGATTGATATTGTTGGTGATGATGATCCACATATGAGAGCCGCACATATGTGTGCAAGGGATTTTGTAGTACTTACTACACCTGGACAATTTCTTGTCGATGTTTTTCCTATTCGTGAGTCCCCTTTTTTTTCTTCTCTTTTTCACACTGATTCGATTAAATGCTATTACTTATTTGTTTTGTTTTTTTGTTTTCTAAAAATAGTTCGTTATGTACCATCATGGGTACCTTTCTTCAAATATAACAAGAAAGCCGAACCGTTTCGTATTAATGCTAAGAAAATGACAACTATGCCATTTGAAACTTCTAAACAGCAAATAGTCAGTTTTCTCTTTCCCATTTATTTTCCAATTTTCTAACAATTACATATGTAAAAAAAAAAAATAGCTATCAGGAGATACTCGATCATCCCTTGTATCATCATTCGTCAATAAACAACTCGATCAGAAGTCTGAAAATAATTTAAAACTTCCTTGGATTGCATCTACTCTTCTCGTTGCTGGAAGTGATACTGTAAGTATACCATAACTTTTCCATTAACCCGAAACAAACTAAACACAAAACAAACAAAAAAGACCGTCAATGCACTGATAATATTCTTCTATACAATGGCGCGCTATCCCGAAGTTCAAGAGAATGCTCAAGAAGAAATCGATCGAATTATAGGTTCAAGTAGATTACCTACTTTCAAAGATAGGAAGAATCTACCTTACATTGAGGCTCTTTGTAAAGAAATACATAGGATGTATCCTGTTACGCCACTTGGTAAATACCCTCTCCTCATTTCGGGCGCAATGTTTGATGATTTTTTTTTTACAAGGATTCCATCATGTATTATCCTCAGATGATATTTATGAAGGATATCATATTCCTAAAGGTACAATGGTCTTAGCGAATATCTGGTATGATTCTTCTCTCCCGAGGCGGACAAAATGCTAATGTTTATATCTCAGGGATATACTACATGATCCTGACCAATACACCGATCCATTCGAATTTAAACCAGAAAGGTTTCTTCAAAATGCCGAGAAACCTAAACCTAAATCAAAACCGGAACAACACGTATATTAGATCCTCATGATTTGTTGTTCGGTTTTGGCCGTAGGTAAGCTTATGAAAACTCAAATACTACTCCTTACTCGCAAAGATTCCCTCCTAATGATTATTCCTATTCATATATAGGATTTGTCCCGGAAGATATATAGCTCAAGATATTATCTTCATTACGATTGTCACTATATTGACTATATACAAGATTACCCCTTCTCCAGGAATCGAAAACACGCAATTCTTATCCGGTTTTACTACGTTCGTACTCATTACGAATCCTTTCTTTCATTTTTCTCTTTAGTAACCATATTATTTATTATTTACAGGCGACCCGATCCTTTTGATTGTATCATCGAACCTAGGAATCCTGATGCGGAAGTATTACTTCGAGAAGCTCAAGAACTTGAACTTGAATAAGGTTTAGCGATACTATCGTAGCGGGTGGGTGGATACGTGGAAGGTTATAATTTATATACTTTAATACCATAACAACAGGATATCATAGATTAGGCCATTTTTTGTATTTGTATTTACTATCTATCAAAGAGATATATGTGGTCAGGATAATTGGGGCTTGAGTGGGGCTACGCTGGAATTATCGGTAGTACGTAGCTTGCATGTAGTAGTCGCATCTATGCACACCCCTTTTTTTGCATTGATATCACCTTCTATAAATAGCACAACCCTATAGCTAACTGCTATGCCCCGGGTCGAAATTAAAAATCGAAATCAATTAGCTATGCACATTTATTACCCCCCGTTGAGAATCCTTGTCTCTCTCTAAGTGAACCGAGAGACGCGGCCTCAAGTTGCCAGTTGGTAGTCCTACATCATTCATAGTACCGTTCCGCTCATAAGTCATAACAACATTTATTAACCTAGTTTATGATTATACTGTTTCAAATAAACAGTGAGGGTCTCCGGCCATTCTGGATTGCCAACTTGATATTTTAAGTCAAGAAAAGGCTGGCAACAGCAATGCACAGGAAAATTTCACAGGAGTCTTTTAGGAGGCTTAAGATAATGAACGAGTGTGGGCGAACGTCATTCCACCGACTCCATGTTGGAGTATTACATTAGGTGGTGGTGGCATATGAGTAGCCACATCTTTTCCAGCATCAAATTTCGCCAACTACAGACGGAGGAAACTATAAACACACAAAATAGATGCGTAGAATACCAGATGTTGCCGTTGCATCAAAAAAAGATATGCATGATAAAAAAAAAAAGAAAAAAGGCAGGGGGTTTGGCAGAATAATAAGCAGTTGCCTTGGAGAATTATACAAAGATAATGGTTGCAAAAGAATTTCTAAGCCGGAATAAAGGTGACGATGCTTAGAGCATTCCCATACCGTCATCATCATTGTTACCCCACCCTCTAGCAACCACCTCCTCTTCTGGTTCTGGTTCTGGTGAATGCGGTCGTTCCTCGTGTCTTTCACCGTTCTCGATGGATGGTTTGGTGGTAGGCGCTAATGACGCCGCCGGGGGTTTGGCAGTATGCCAGGTTATCTGGACCTGGCCAATTATTGGAATATTTGTACCTTTCGCGAGGCCCTGAAAAAATGTGAGTTTAGAAACCAAAAGGTACTGTACCTACACTCACTTGCTCTGCGGCTGCCCGCGTCTTGAAAGCCACTATTACATCACCGTTCTCTGTTGTATCAACAGTGTCCAATTGGTTGGTAGACTTGCAAAAATGTTTAGCCAATTGGCGAGTCGTAATTCAACACATACATACCTCATACCAATCCTTGACAGCCTGTATATTTTCAAGCTTCACTCCCTTGAGTGCTAGTTTTTTGGGTCGATTGTCAAGTTTCATATTACCTCCCCTGGGGGGTCCACCACGAGGTGCACCGCGGAAGAAACCTCGAGCACCTCGAGCACGACCACGATAGCCACCGCGATAACTTGTATTGACGGCATTCCAAGACGAAGATGCGTTAGTGTCCAATCCTAGGCTTGCAGCCTGACATCATAATGAGCAAGGTGACGACACAGAGTAAAGAAGAATCACCTCTGCTTTGAGTTTTTCGAGTTTCGCTTTCAGGTCCTCTGCAGTATCTTTTGTACCCTCTGTCGCATGTATTTCCATTTCTTGGTCTGACTGGGCCTTTTCCTGCTTCTCTTGGATATCAACCGCTGGTGTCGATTTCTTGGAGTTTGATGCTGATACAGTTGATGTAGTACTGGATGTTACAGTCATTTCTTCGCCAAGTTTGCGTAGCCTTGTCATAATATTTTTCTTTTCTTCAGGTGTAGCACCATCCAATGACGCCATCAACGACTTTTGCTCTGCAATCTGCTGTTCGAGTAAGTGCTGCTTATTCGCCAAGACAGAGGCAGCAGGATTAGTCGGTAATGATGGTTTACGAGCTACCACAGGAGCTGTTGGTGTGGGCGCGGCCGGGAGGGCAGATCCAGAGCTACCCATATTCGCCATGACAGAGCCCGACGCTGCCAATCTCCTTGCACCAACTTGACCTTGACCTTCCATTGGTCTATGCCAAAACACTTTGACAAACCGGTTATTGAACACGGCATCTTCTGACTTCCAAGCTGCATACGCCTCCTCGTGTGTGGAGAAGCTAACAAGCGCCTTTCCCCCGTTTTTATCAGTAGCGACGTTGGTGACTGTTCCAAAACGTTTAAACCAATCATTCACATTCTCCAAGGAAAGCTTGTCTTCAGGAATTTTTTCAACAACCAGAGTCTTCCCATCTCTTTTTTCTGGACGGAAGCTATGGGCTTCACCACCGAACGTTCCTCTACCACGTCCACGCCCTCGGAACCCCCCTCTGTGCCCCGCTTGTTGTCGTTCATCTACATCCATTTGCGGTTGTATCTGAGGTAACATAGGTGGATATACCATAGGTTGCATGCCTCTGGGATCAAAAGACTCCATAGGTTGTAGCTGTTGCATTAATTGAGTCTGGGGGTTGTTTTGAGATGCATCCGGCGACGAAGCGAGTTGCGAATCTATGGAACCTGAAGTCGGCACGGAGGGATCATGGGGGATTGCTGGTGTCAAATCTTGTATCACTGGCAACTCTCCTGAAGTTGTCGCCGCAATACCATCCCCCTGCGTCCTTGGAAGTATAGGCGCACGTGGTTGGCGCTGACGCATGTCTATTCGAGCGTCGTGGGGATCGTACACGGCACCAGGTCCAAAAGGCAATGTACCTGGAAACATGAAAGACATTGGATACAGCTGATTAGGAACCATGGCATCCTCTCCATGACTGTATTTACACATGACTCCACGGGCGCAAAAGCCGCTGTCTACCAAAATGTCAAGTTTGTATCAGTAGAAAAACACATCAACGTACTGTGATAATCTCTGCATATTCCTCGCTTTTGATCTGGGGGCTGGTACGACTGTGGGCGCCTTCCATTATTCATATGGGGCATACTCATTGCCATCATGGAAACGGCGTAAGCGTCCATTGCCCCGTTCATAAAACCTTGCCCACGACTATCTTCTCCCCTAGTGTCCCATTGCCCGCTAGACCTTCCTCCATTCCCGTATCTCGAAAAGTGACCCTCTGAGTTAACGCGTGCCCCTTTCGATGGAGGCCGTCCGTCTCGCTCGTCCCCTTCCATGCTTCTTTTAAGTCCTCTGTCTGAAGAATGAGCTTCAACTGACGGGGGTGTGATGAGGTCAAGTGGTATTGGAATTCCATTGTCGACAGCTTTTTGTGGGGGAGAGGGTGGGGCATAGGGCAGGTATGACTTAGTTCTAAGGACAGTGAAGAGGGTATCAATAAAAGGGGAACATTCTGCAAAGACATATGTTAGTCAATTTCACAAATCCAAGAATTGAATTTATGCCTTTTTCCAGAAAGTCATCAAGCTCAACTAAAAGCTCCTTTCGCATTTCTTGTTCTGTGTTCTTGTGTTTTAGTAGAGCGAGAATATAATCCGCCAAAGCTCCTGGTTCAGCATCACAACTAAAAAGCGCGATGAAGGGTCAAACAAATTTCGAAAAGCAGATAGCAAGGTAGAAACGCACATGGGTTCAAGCGTTCGTATGAGCCATGGCTTTAGGTCAGGCTCTGTGGTCAGGTCATATATCATAATGGTGGTTGTAGAGAGAAATCTATAAAACCTACCGCCACTCACTGCTTGGTCACCTCGGCATCTTCCGAGCATTCTCTCCTCAAACCACACTTATTGGAAATACTTCTAACCAGAGCAAGTCTCAATGCATATGCACTCATAGGACACCTGGCAGTTGAAGTATATACGGGTATATGTATATGCACTGCACCTTTCGAGGAACAATTCATCTGTGTGGGTACGATATATTACTACGGATCTGTCCGACAGAACACGAGGAGGTCCAGAAGCTTAGTATCGATACTTAGAAGGACTCTCGTGCTCTTTACTTCCACTGCGGATAAGAGTCGAGCATAAAAGACCACATCGATACATTTCACTCACAATTCCCATGTCCAAAAAAATCCAGCAAGACAACTGGAACCTCACACCTCCCCAGGTAACAAGCTATCTCACTGTTCCACTTCCGCTAGTATCCAAGGAGGAATACTCGGAGTCCTGTGGTTTTGGATGGCGATTTCAATTCCTTCGCAAGAGACCGAAGTTCGGACCTACGTCTCTAACTGTGTCCTTTGACCCTTACCTGTGTCTCTCTATGCCCCGCCGTATTCGGTCAATCAAAGTTATCGCCACCCAAATCGCATCAGGTTTGGGAGATTCAAACGACCTGACTACTGAAATGACTTTCAGCCTTCATTTCGCGAAATCTCCCAATTGGCACATACGATGTGAATCAACTCTATAGCAGAATCAGATTACAAGTTACTGTCATATTTAGCGAAGACGAGGGACTACCCCTACATACTACTACTACCTCGTCGTTGCCCACGTCTACCAAAAAGGCATTGCATACATCCCTAAACGGGCCATCTTTTGTCGACACAAAATTCTATCTATACTCCTCCCGCACTCACGGCCGACCAGCTATTCCAAGGGTAGTTTACGGTAATAGTATTTTCCTCAAGGACGCCAGCACGTACTTCCGAGATCGTAAGTTGACTTCTCCAAAACGTTGATACTACTAACATAACTACTTCCTTCAAGTATTATCCGACACTACTCTTAATAACCGCTTTGCTGATTATGTTAGTGCCTCGAGCTTGAACTATGCACCCGTTTTATCGTCCGCTGACTTTTCACCAGGCCGATATCGCTCCTCTAAAGCAGCTAGCGTGCAAGGGAATACGTGAACGACTCTGTAAACAAAACGTCGTAACAGAGCTTTTCTCTAATTTTACATCTAAGTGAGCGTTAGCTTGAGTTTTAGCTAATAAAACAGGCCCGAACTAACATAACGAGCAGATATCAAGAAATTATCGAGATGGAGGTGGATTTTTTAGCTCAGAATTTGACCACTGGTGTGGCCCGTGATCTCGATTCTATGCTGCAGGCAGTGGTATTGGGGAATCAATCTGTCTGTTACCGTACACTAGCCTTTACTATGCGTAGGCTGCGTGGGGAGAAAGCATCAATCGCCTGGAAAGCATTGGATGAACCTAAGAAGTGCGTTTCCATTTATTTATTTTCATTCTCAAATTAACAGTCAAGCTAACGGGGCTGGGATTTTTCAGAACCACATAAAATAATCCTCTGTATCTGTATAGAGAAATGTCTTGTTGTGATACCTATATGAATGACTTTAACTGTAACACGCTAGTCTTACAAGGTAGTCTTACAAAGTTCAGTCAGATATTCAATCTGCACAGACTCTCGATTCGAGGTAGAAAAATGTAAAACTAAAGACAATCGTTATGTAAATACGAACTATATAGTCCGAAATGTTTGTCTACACCAAATAAAGCTGATAAGATTGTCAAGGGTGGTGATGCGCCCGTCACATTAACGTCCCAGCGTCAAAGCAACATTAGTTCGCTTTAACTTCAATGAATCAAGTCATTATTGAACCCTGTGGCTGTTTGAAACAGCGGGCCACTGAGTTCGTCGTCTGAACTAAATACTGGAATTACGGAACGAGGAGATAGTGTGTCCCTAAGTCTGGGGATGCTCATTACTAGCATTCTGGTATTCTTCCAACTTCAAGTTCATTAACCAAGTCAGTAATTGTAATACCTTCTGGTCAACGATCTTGTACACTATCACGAGATTAACTCAAGAAATAATTCGAGTCATGACTTCAGGTCGGAGACTCACTTATACATCCTATAATCCCATGTCCAAAGTTAAAGACGACAGCTGGAGCACATCGCCTCCCCAGGTTACGAGCTACCTTGCGGTCTCACGATCACAATTCAATGTGGCAATATACTCTGGGAATTGTGGTTTTGGATGGCGATTTCGATTCGAGTTCACCAGGACCTCTTCATCACCTGAGCTTTTTCGAGTGGTTATATCATTTGAACCACATCTCTGTAACTCTATGCCCCTCAGGATCCAATCGATCGAGGTGACGGCCTTCTGCGTTGAATCAAACTGTTCGACAGAGTTCACCCCCGATTCTGGGAGTTTTTGCCATTTTTCATTCAAAACAATTTCCATGATTGGTTCATATTACGCAAGGAGGCGACATCTCACACATGTTACTATCACTGTTGCCTTCGACAAGGATGACAATCTATCTTTACCAACTACTTCCCCCATATCAAATGTCACTAGCAATGCTAGTTCCCTTGCGGCGAATGCGAAAAACGCGTTACATACCTCTCTAGATGGACCGTCTTTTTTCGATACCAAATTTTATCTATATTCCTCTCGTGTCCACAATCGACCTGCTATTCCAAAGGAGGTTTTTGGAAATAGTCGTCTTCTCGGCGATTCGAGTGCGTATATCCGAGACTGTAAGTTGACTGGGAATAAATTCTGGACATCACTAACCATATTTCTGGAAGTGTTATCTGACAACTATTTTAATAGTGGTACACAATGCAACATCCATCAACGTGTACCCGAAGAACTGGGTAAACTAAATCCTGGATCCTATGATTATGAGTTGGATAGTGATCTGGAAGATGTTGATGGCGATGAGGAAGGCCATGAAAGTGATTACTCCAATCATGATACAACTGCAGTAGACCACGAGGAACATACCACAAATGACTTCCAAGTGGATGATGGCAAACCAGGCCTATCGTCCCAGACACCGGTTCCTCTCGCCCCACAAGGGAAGGCATATGCCATTAACGGGACGTCAGATGGAAGGCTTTCATTTTCTACACATACACCAATGAAATTCATTTCTCTCCGCTCAAGTCCCAGAGAAGAATCACCACACACTTGAATATGGGCGATGATGGACCCAAAGTGACTTGCTCAGCAAAGTCCATGTATCGCTTTGCTGACTATGTCAGTGGTATAACCGACGTTGTTCTATATTAGTCGCTCGGCGCTGACTTTGTAAATCTCCTAGGCTGGCGTTGCTTCTCTGAAAGCAGTTAGCACGGGACGGAATACAGAAAAGACTCGATGAAGAGAATATAATCACAGAACTCTTCTCTCTGTTTACGTCCAGGTAAGCTCGAGATCGCAATGAGAAACAAACCCTATATAAAGAACAACCGGCACAGATATCAAGAAATCATTGAGATGGAAGTGGAATTTCTGATTCAGAATCTAACCTCTAATGTAGCTCGCGATTTTGATGTCATGCTTCAGATGGGACTAGCGGGTCGCCGACCAGTCTGTCACCGTACATTGGCCTTTACTATACGTAGGCTGCGCGGAGAGAGTTCGTCAACTGCTTGGAAAGCTTTAGATGAACTTGATAAGTACGTTTCTTCATTCTCTAATTTATCGAACATCGAGACCCACCCCATAACCTAGTAGGAAGTATGATCTGATCTGTACTTGTAAAGTGTGTAATAGGACGAATATGCGCATTCATATAGACTCTACTATATGATACTAGCTAAAAGAATCGAATGGGCCCCGCCTCTTTAATGTTCTGAGGGATTTGAATTTTGTTCAATCTAAATATTTGCACTGCAATCGCCCTTGCAAATATACTTCCAACTGCAACTTTTGTTTATACATTACCGATTTTCATTGATCATTTTGTTATACGCAGATTATATCCTCCTAGCCAGGTCCAAGAACACAACTTGTCCGCAGAAAAAAAACATAGATATAGAAAGGGATATGAACGAGGCAGGAAATTTGATGCTGTCAATTTTCTAACGGCCATTTCGGCTTCGTCAAATTTTCTTAGATTTCCTTGCATTTCACTGCGCCCAATTCCATGAGTTCCCGAGTCAACTATCGAGTTCCCGAGTCATCCACATGACCACAGCTGACTCGGGAACCTCCACGCACTCGAAAAAATCCTCATGCCACTCGGCATAATCATGACGACCCATGGGAACGACGGCGAGGACCATGTGGTGCATATGCTTGGCGCTGACTCGGGGAATGACTCGGGAACTGCTGACGTGGCAGCATGTCGTTCAAGGTATTAGGATTGCCGGTCAAGTAGGGGATTGCTGAGGTGATATTGATGACCAAGGGTGGGACGCGAAGTCATATGTATGACAGTAATGGAGAGTGTATTATGCCTCTGAACGGAAGAAGGGAGATGTTGGAGGGTATTGACGAGTTCGTCCTTGACTTTGGAGTTTGTGTAGATTTGTTTCGTAAGGTTTCGCCATTAATGTCCGTGAGCAAAGATTAACCATCTAGTGGTAGAATAGATCAAGTACAGCAGTAGCCAATACTTGCTGGTATCCCCAGGGTACAGATCATAGGACTGAAAAAGTGGGAAGGACAAGGGGACAGAAGATGAGAGAGCAGGAGAAAAATGTAAGGAAGGTAACAACACGCAAAAGTGGGGGGTTATATAGGATTTACCGTGATTGTCCAAAAAGGGCGAGTGCATGAGGCGTTTCAGCCCGACGGAATTATGCGATTGGCTAGCAAATGCCTCCAGGACCCCGGAGAGGCTCAATGCTTCCCCTTTTGGGACAGTATCCGTGAGGCATTTTCTCTCCCGAGCCAACTCCCCAGACAAATAATTTATTTCTCCCTCGTTGGGTTCGTGTGGGTGAATGCAAACTTACATAGTCTGTACAAGCCTTTTATCGTAAATGTAGATAACAACACACGAAAAAGTATCTAGTTCTTTCCTTCGAGCCCTAGTAAGGTGAACATCTATTCCAATACTTAAAAACCGCCAGAGAAAGAGGGAAGGAATTTACACACCTCAAATATCGTCTCAGAAGGCACACCCCAACCTCTAATACCCTCGGCTTGATTATCCATTCTTGAGCCTAATACCACACCAACGACTGAGCCAGTTTCTTCTTCAATGATCGGTCCGCCACTTGATCCTGGACTTGGAGGCGGCGAGAATAACATATGTGATAACGAGTCATAAGTACCAGGCTATACAATACCATCAATGACTGGTAATCCACTCGACACATGTTGGAAAAGCTCACTTCAACATTCCTCCCTGCGAAATCTTTGTAACTCATTACTTTCCCATCCACCCACTTATTCCAAATACCTCCAATCCATGGATTCCAACCTTCCCGCTTCTTTAAATCTACAAAATGTGCTCGTATCGAGTTACCTACCGGTGTAGGGTATGGCGAAACAGGCAACGTCTTGATCTTGTGTTTAGATTTATCTATATTACAAGAAAGTAACAACAAATCCGATCGAGGAAGTGCGGAGGCAACACCAGTGATAGGATGTAAACCCATTCCCATATCACCAGGTTTTGTACCGCCAAAGGTGATACAAAACGAGCCTGTAGCTGTACCAGGCAGGCCGGTAAAAGCAGGTCCATCAGGAGCGAGAAGTGCAGAACGTCGTATCTTAAAGGGATCGCGAGCTTAATGGTATATCCAGTAAATAGGAATAACAAATCCAAGGCTCACCTCCTCCACCGTATGTACACACGTAAGAATTAAGGTCTCTCCTTTGGAAGGAGAAAGTGCCTCCAAAGCAAAGCCAGACGACATCGTTATCTTGCTTTCCGTCCCGTCCCTGACACAATGAGCTATCAGGACAATACCAGAATCAGAGTCAGACGCTGTAATACGACGAGAGTCTGGTGGGTTTGGCTCATAGGGAAGCGAGACTTCTAGAATGTGACCAGTATGAGTCGTATATTGCTTTATAATGTTTGCAAGAGGAGTGTGACATGAAGTGTCTAGTGTAGATAGAATATGGCCATCAAGCAAGGATAGCTTTGGTGGGGGTGGTGGAGGGTTAGGATATGGTATTATGGTTGCTGCAACCGAGGCAAATTCTCTCTTGTTAGAACGACTGAAGCTGATTAAACGAGTGGAGACTTTTAGCCTAACCAAAGGACAAAACGACTGAACTCGAGTAGGTAGCATGTTATAGAGGTTTGTCTAAAGCGATTTAAGGCTTGTTTTAATTACATGACGTCATCTACCCCTTTCCAACATAGCGCTGTTTGTCGTACTCCCTCCAGATCATCTTCAATGCCGCTTTTCCGTTTGTATTCAAACCAACTATAAGCGCGTCCCTAGCGTTCTCTCCCATTAGAGCGCACAGAGCGAATAAACCGGGTTCCAGTTCTCGCCGCAGCTCTATGTTCAAAACACACAACGGATCATTTAGTACCTCAATATAAGCCTCCAACACATATGCAGCATGTTTGGAGAATGGTCTGGCAAGCGATTCTGCCTTCTGTGTTTCGTTACCGATATGACTCCGAATAATAGTTTTGGTATTCAGAGTCCCAAGAAGTCGAGCCAACATCCGTCCTTCCTCTGATCCCAGCGGTTGTCTATTGCTGATCCAGCGTGGTTGCGTTCTCATAACCATGGTAGCCTGTTTTGTGCCAAGTTGCAAACGGCAACTACGTATTGAAAATAAAAGTTGTCGGAGAATCATAGCGAGATGCGGCAAGACTGGTGTCAATAAATCACGACGTAACCGAACGAGAGCGCTAATACTAGCGGTGATTTTGTGAAAGATTTCAGGCGTCGTTCTATCGTCACGTTCTTCTGAAGGTTCAAGAAATTTGAAAAGGATCGCCCAAAGGCTACCAAGGTCTATCGACCGTATAGCCGCTGGCTGAAAGACAGGTAAAAGCGAATCAGTGTCTCTGTTACGGATTAATCTTGTGCACTCACTCTTTCAGAGCAGTGTTGTGCGATGAGTTCCAAAGTCAATAACCGTAATGAAACAGGACCATTGATGAATACTTCGTGACCGGCGAAGGTATTAAAGCATTGGGTAACAAAAGCTTGTACATGCTTTAGTGTGTCTTTAGCAATAAATTAGTAAACTTGTAACAGTATGAAACGTAAATACGGACTTTGAGGATGATCTTTTAGCAATAGGATGGACAGATGTAGAATGCATTCCAGCGCTTTTGGCCGTGTAGAGAGCGTATCCAACGATTCGGTTAGCAGTTTAAGTACATGTGAGAATGCTTCTGGTGATAGCGATTTAGATACGGAAGACATTTGTTCATCTAAGCGACCTTGGGCTAAGGTACATTAGTGACTCATTGATATCCTACACAACGCAGAACAATTACCTGCTGATGAAGCGTCGGAGAACATAATATATGCTGCAACCGTAATATCCAAGTGGTCCTGTATCTCGTTGGGGCGGGATAACAGTAGAAGCTCTGATCCTAAGATGTCGAGTACAATAACCCGTACTCTATCCAGTGATGCTGTCTCTTTTGGGTGAACTTGTTCCACAAGGGAAACCAGGTACTTTCCGAAGTTCTCAGCTGCAATCAAAGCGGTTTACATTTGGTGACAAGTAAGAGATGATTCCAAGCTTACGTATGCTTTCCTGTAACCATCTGCACAGTTTGAGGACACAATACCATCCTGACAGTATTTTGAGACATTTAGGTAACTGGGTTGCGGTTAAACTTTGTATAGGAGTGTGAAGAGCGTTGTGTAAATGATTATAAAAGTCACGCAGCACATTGGTACATTCTAAGGGTAGACTAACGTACTAAAATCAATAACCTTTCTTCACCCAAGAAAAAACATATTCCTCACCTGGAAGGTCCATTGGTTTTCGTGATCAAGTCCAAAAGTTTCATGATGGATTTGGACTGGAGTCCTTGAACATCATTTGCGCTTGTGAAAATAGGATACTGGCTAAAGGTTGTAATGAGTTTGAGCAGGGCATCTGAGTAGGACGGGTTCCTCAGGAACTCGCTGTAAAGGTGTAAGCCGAGAAATTCAGAATCTGACAGAGAACGAGAAGATACCTGAAGAACAGTCCAATCAACTCTACTGTAGATTGAATGAAGACCTCATACTCCGCAGCACTTATAGGTTTATCGAAGGAAATCAAATGAACAGCGAAGTCACCTAGGTCGATATCCTATCAAGGATGAATATTTAAGTCAAGGAACACCTGAATTTCACATACAGTATGCTTCTCAACACCACCCGAAAAAATCATTCTCTTCAGAAAGATGCGTAGGGTAATGAGTTTCTTCAAAGTAGAGCTAATCAGTTCTTGTGACTGTTGCTTGCTTTTCGTGTCAGTGGAACTTTTGACAAGCTGGATGTCAAGTGCATAGGCACGTCCAAGAAAGTGAGCACGGGAAGGCTTGGTGAAGTATTCGGAGGGAACGTATAGAAGGAGCTGGTATGCTACTTCGGCGTCGTGTGACTTCGAATTAGAATTACCAGTGACTTCGACAAGGTAAGAAAGAAAAGCCGCTATGCTCATTAAACTATGGTGAGTTACTGGACAGTATTATGGCATAGATTTGGCTTACTTCGAAAATTGTGCATCTCCCAAAATTCTGCAGAGTGCAGAAGACGCTGAAGTAAACCCCAGGGTTTCAGTGTATGCGGAGAACTTATAGAGGTGTCGACCAATCCAATTTTAAGAATGAGTTGTACGACGCTTGTCAATTGGGATGGGGAAGCCAAATGACTACAAATGACATGTGAGGCTACAGTAATCAAGAATAACTTGGAAAATTTACTCAATGAATGGGAGCCACCGCTCCAAAATTAAATGAAGAAGTGCAAGGCCACCTGACTCTACGCTTTGTAAATTGCAAGAGAGGCCTGACCACTTGTCGTCTGCAGACAGAAGGTTTTGGGTAAGATATGCCAGAGTGAGGTCAATCACCTTGGCAGCTGCTTCTTTTTTATCATGTGTTGACACATAATAAAGTAGCGTTCTGAACTGTAAAAAAGCTTTAGTTAATTGTGCACAATAAGGAGAAAATTGACTTACAGCTTCTAATTCAAACTCTGCGCTTAAACTTCCTCCACTTCTTTCTGTCATAACTTTCATCACTCGTTCAACAACATCTCCAGAGTTTTCGCTATCTGAAAGGGCCGGTGATTGAACAACATGAAGGTTGTATTCCAACTTCAGCAGAGCAGCTGCGACAATCCGCATCCCCCATCTGCTCGCGCTTTCTCTTCCCCTCTTTCTCTTCCCATCTTTGGTTCCTAGTCGTTTCGTCTTTAATGCCTTCCCTAGCGAACTTCGGACAATATCATCTCGGAAATTTGTGATTAACTCCTTCACAGAACTTGCAGATTCGTCAGTCAATGATTGAATAGGCAGGTTGGGAAAATACAGCTAGAGATAGATATGCCTTCATAGAAAGTGAGACGGCTAGGATTTCGGCATCAGAAATAACATCCGAAGGCGAGTCAACATCCATTTGATCATCAATATTTAACCTTTTCTTTTTCATTGGACTTTCGTCGTCTTTCTTAGATTCCGAAGCGTCAAAGAAGACATTCCACCCAGAACCAAATACATTGATGATATTCTCAACGACTTTTGATGTTTGTCCGGGCGTCAAGAATCGCCTAACCGCGTTTCCCAGGTTTTCCAGATGATTAGTACTGAGGATATGGCCAGAAAAACACTTTATGTATCCGTCATGGCTATCGGTGGAAGATGGAAAGGAGGTGGGGGAGAGTGAAGAGAGGAGGTTTGTAATGTGTGTATTTAGAGTGCGTGTTTTGGTGTGGTATTCGAGAATGAGATTAAGGAATAATGCCGGGGCAGGATCAGCCATTGGAAGCTTTATGAATGGTTAGCAATGATCAGTGTGTGCTAGCAATACTTACAGGAAGAATAGCAGGAAGTATTTGCGGAATTGAAGGGAGAAGGAGGTCGCAGTCAATTTGGCCTATCTTATGGAGACACTTGACAGCGACGAATATGATCTCCTGGGCTGATTCTGAGAATGGACATTAATTAGTTGCCTAGGGAAATGTCATGTAATTGTCTCACCCTGCCATGACCCAGATAGTACGTTAATCGCTGTCGCTGTAGTACCCTTTAAAACCTCAGCAGCCTCTTCTTGTTGGATAGTGAAAAGCTTTTCGCCCAGAACAGTGTTCAACAACGCCAACCTTGCATTCCATATCTCGAGACTATCTCCTTTATTTTCATCCGTGCCAACCAGCACCTTTTCACAGTTGGTATAAAATCTCATACCAGCGACATTGAGTTCGTCGTTAAGTATTGTACCACTTGACGTATGGCTGAAAACGGCCCCACGGTGTTTCTTTATTGCCTGAACATATGAAAGGAAGATTTTTGGGATAAGATTAAGGACACTGGAGGCTTGAGATAACCGTAAGACGTGTAGATGATCAAAGAGTGCAGTTGACTGTTCTTGGGGTCTGGAATCGCTGAGCTGACGGAGAATGTCAAGGTTGAAGAAGGAGTCTCCTCCGACGTCGTATATGCTTTGGGAAAAATGTATATATGCGGGCGTTGATTCATTGGAAAGTCTCAGGAGGACATGTAGCCAGGTTGGCAAGAAGGTATGCAGGAAGAGTTGATAAGACTAGTGAAATTATATGAGTGAATTGTAAGTCAAATTGTCAAGTGTCTGGATGGACCTTCTTTTTGTTGACCGAGTTACCCAGGGAAATCCGATATGAAGAGATAACAAGAAACCCAATCTTCATAATTCCTAAAGGCAAAGTTTCTTCTTTTGACGTTTGTAGGAGGATTCCGAACAGTTCTGCAAGGCTTTCAAGTGTCATTTTTTGGGCGGATATTGGCCACATAATGGCGACGGCAGAGGCAAGCGTCTCAGACAAGGAAATATGTGCATCGCAGTCCTTATAGAGGGATAGGAAGGTGGCTAATGTCGGTTGGAGGGATATGCGATGGAGGAGAGGTGTGAGCCAGGTCTTGAGTGGACGAGTGTTCTTATTCTGGGAATTCTTGTCGGAGAGTATGTGAAGCAGTAGGTCCCAGTATTTTTGGTTGAAGATTGAGCTAATACACCCGTTTAGCATCCAGCCATTGCAACAGTGGTCAGACATACACAGACTGGGCCTTGGTTTTTGCTAGCGTTTGTAGGATCCATTCGACAATGACCTCGGCTTTGTTTGGGAGGTAAAATGAACCATTGTCCCAGGCTTGTCGGGCAATCTCAATTTTGAGCGATCCTTCTTGAGTTGGAGGGTCTGTCGGTGCCTTGAGAGCCCGGATAAAGTCTTGCGAAGAATGAATGTCGGTCATCTCGAGACCATAGTCGACCTTGCGAAAAAGATGGGTTTTCAAAACCTAACCCTAGCATAGGAGTTGATTGGTGTGCAACTTCACCTGACTCGGTGTTAGCCTTACATATCATGTCTGGTCTCTCGTTCTACCTACTCTATCACCTTTGCTACGTTTTCATGTGATATGGCCGGTGCGCTTGATGCATGCACTGAAGCTCAGGACGAAGAATACCAAGTTCTCGAGGTATGTGCCCCAGGTCACAACGTGAATACATTACTTACTTTACCATGCCATAGTCCATATATCCAGAATGTGTTTCAAGTCAGATCAATGGAGGATTGCTCAAGCTTGAGGTCCCTGTTGAGTTAGGTGATCTACGGCCTGTAAAGGTCGTGTCGCCTGATGGAGACACGCAGACTCTTGCATTATCAACACTTCCATCCTTGTTGTTGCAACTGTCTTTGCCACCTGGATACCCTATTTCTAACCCGCCTGATATATTGTCTCTTCGTGCCACACATCTATGGGTATCTAATGTTCTCCAGCTAGAGAATAAACTAATTGCCTTGTGGCAGCCTGGGGAAGGGGTGCTTTACAACTGGATCGAATACATCCGGACAGGAGACTTTCTCTCCGGCTTGGGTATGTTGTCTGAGGACGACCATACAACAATACAGTCTGTCTACCATTTTGCAGTCTAATGGATATGTATGTGTTGATTGATGTCGTAGAGTGTATCATCCCGCACCACAGATTTTAGTCCCACTGCTTCAGGCACACGAGACGTCATCGAAATCATTAGAATTTGCTAAAAAGTCGTTTCCATGCGCAATCTGTTTAAGCTCTCTGAAGGGCTCCAAGTGCCTACAATTATCATGTAGTCATATTTTCTGCCGATCGTGCTTGGAGGATTTCTGGAAGCTGTGCATTGAAGAGGGCAACATAGGGCGAGTTGGCTGCCCTGACGCTGCCTGTGTCAAAATTGACCGAGAAGCCGTAGAAGAAGAAGTTGCCCGGGTTGTAACCGAAGACGAGCTGCAAAGATGGAGATGGCTTCGAGTGAAGAGAAATTTGGAAAGAGGTAATAAATCACAACATGCCGTCATACCTTTGCTGATGTATTAATTGCCAATAGATCCGACGGTTGTGCATTGTCCGATGGAGTTCTGTCAAACCCCAGTGCCTAAGCCGTCCGATGTCGACGACGGTACTGGGTGGGAGCGGTTCCGGCAATGTCCCCAATGCAGCCTTTCGTTTTGCGCATTCTGCCGACGAACCTGGTGAGCCGTTTGACAAAATTGATATCCGCCCCGGAAGACGATGCTGAGTGGATGGGCAGGCACGGGGCAATTACTAAGTGTCCAATCGCGCACTCGGAAAAAATAGTGCTCGAATATCTTGCTTCCGAAGAAGGATCCACGGAACGCGAGTTCTTAGAAAAGAAATATGGCAAAACCAATATGCTGCGACTGGTACGCCAGTACGAGGAAGAGGTTGCGAACAAGAAGTGGCTTGCATCGTCGACAATGGCCTGTCCTGGGTGTGCGATCCACGTAGAAAAGAATCTAGGCTGCAACCATGTAAGATCCAGACAATGTGGCTAAAGTATATGTGGCTGAATGACGAGCAGATAACATGCTGGAAGTGCGGGCAACACTTCTGCTACCGCTGCGGGACAAAGCTGCAGACTGGGAATCTGTACGCACACTTCTCCACACCGGGGCCGTGCTACTACAAGTTGTTTGACTTTGAGGGCGGGGCTGGAGATGAGGAGGAATGGGAGCATATTTGATTAGACTTGGCAGATTGCTGTACCGCCGTAGCTAAAATTTTAGTCGAGGCGGACTTGTATATAATAATTATTCTCTCCTTTTGCACATTTTGAAATCGACCAGTTGATACCACCTTGTGTCATACCCGTCCCATCTCATACCCTCTCCACGACCATGGATGTCTACACAACCTCCTTCGTCTATCCTCGCAGGTCCCGCGCCGTCCCCCTCCACCACGACAACGCCCTCCCAGACACCGTCCCCTCCGATGCAGACGCAATCCAGAAGCTCGTCGTCATGGCCATGCAGCTGCACGGCTGCCATGTCAACTACTATCTTGTAGACCACGGCAAGGGCTACAACTTCCACATTACAGGCACATACCAGCAGGTCATGCTCGCCCGCGGTCTCATCCTCAAGGAATGCCCCATACAGGTAGCTCAGCATTTTCTCTTCTCCAACCCAAGCTCTCACACCTTTCTAGCATCGCTCAGCGATCAAGGTCTCGCGGTCGGAAATCCTCGATTCTCCTTTCTCAAAACCAACCCTCAAAACAGACGTTCGTCGTCGTCTTGACGATATTGCATCTGAGACCTACGCACATATAGCAGTTGTCAACAGTCCGTTGTCCCTAACAAATCGTACACCTCCCGATGGAATCAGCAGCAGCGCAGGATGGTCAGGGCTTGAGACAGAGCGAGTGTGCGAGCTGGTGATTACAGGAACTGAGGATGCAGTAGATTTTGCCCGTGTCCGCTTGCTGGTCATGTTGGACGAGTTGGTACGTCTGGTTTCACCCTTCTAGGAGTCTCACCTCATTTTTTGCAGAGTGGCCTCCATGCAGAAGTCTGTGAGATCGAGCATAAAATGCATCCAATGCTCTGGGGCAAGAAGCGTCATGTTATTCAGACTATATATTACCGTGAACTCATATATTCCCCATAGCGCGGTAATGTCATCTCAAAAGACACTGCTATCCTGCCCCGCAAGCTGGATTGGATGGTCACTGACAGAGCTGACGACCTCAAAGGTATCATGAGCGACAATTCGACATACATCCAATTCCCTCTCCTTGGCAGTTCCACTAGTCTAATCACTGTCTTCGGTGACTCAAAAGTCAATGTTCACCGCACAATCAGATCCATCATGCAACTGGTGAGTCGATGTCTGCCTTCTTGTGATAGCGCTTGTCTGAGATACTTTATAGGCTTGCCAACACTATATTGGATCCTTCTGGTTGTTGCCTGTACAATTTAATGCCCTACTTCCCCCTGCTTCCTTAAACCCCAATACCGTGACTACCCTGCTTAATCAAATATCCGTAACGACTGGTGCACCCTGAGGCATATCACAAACGCATCATTGGTGTTGGTGGACGGAGCATACAGAGGATCATGAAGAAGTATGGTGTCTACGTTAAATTCTCCAACGCAGAAGAGTTTGCTGCCCTGGGAGGCTATAATGACAATGACGACAATGTCGTGGCTCGAACACCTGCCAAAAACGCAATCAATCTCGATAACCTAAAACAGTCGGTGATGGAACTTGTCAACCCTAAGGTTTGTGAATTTCCTCTCGGGGTAAGTACATGTATGGACTCATGGTCGTGTAGGATAAAGACTTTGTCAACGAAACAGTATCAATTCCCCGAAGATATCATAGAACACTGTTGGGAGAAAAGAGCATATTTATACATGACATAGAAAGCAAGACCAATTCGCGTGTACGATTCCCCGACAAAGAGACGGCCTCGGATATTGTTACAATCTATGGCCCAGAGAGTCAGGTTCAGATCGCAGCGGCCATGCTACTTGTAGGTTGCTGTCTCCAGATCTATTATAGCTAAACTCATTCTGTGTCAAGGATCACGTTCCCTTTGAGGCAGATATGGCGGTTCCACCCAATAACGACTTACCTCGACTATGTTCCAGCACTGAGTTCATCAACCTTGTCGAGCGAGTAAAACGTGAGCTTCAAGTGTCTATTGCTCCCAATTTCAAACAATCTATGTCGAATGGCAATTCGGGAGCGGAAACACCAACGGAATACTCCTTCAAGTTTAGGTGCCAACGCAGCAACAGTGATTTCCTAATTACAGCACGAGAAATGTTAGAACAGTTCTTGATGAGTCATAATCTTCATGTCTATCCCTCTCCTACATCCCAAGCCCATAAACGAGGTGATTCCTTCGCGGACGCGTTCCCTCATTTTGATAGCAAAGTGCTCTCGACGGCCAGGACTCGTGGACATGGTACGATGTTTTGTTCTTTAGTCATATGTATGCTGACCTTACGGAAGTGTACGCAGAATCCATGGATATTGGACGCTCAGAGGCCATTGGTGATAGGAGATTGAGGCTCGCTAACTCCTCCCCCGATGTTAAAGCATTATTCAATTCACCTGCATACATCTACAACCTTGACGAACACGAGGCTCCGGAAACAAACTATTTACCTGTGGGACCTAGCGGTGGCCCAATGGAATACTGGAATCCTATGGCACCAATCGTGAGTCGATTCGTACTTACTTCCAAAACAATTATCAATGTTATATAGGGCTCTGGCATACCCCACCGTGCGAGACATTCCACCGAGGATGCTCTCAAGCGCGGTTCTGATTCCCTCCTTGAAGCCAAGCTCAAGGACCAACTAAACAAACCTCGATCCCTCAACAACCGCGCCCAGTCCCTCGACTTGACTTATTCATTATCAAGGATCACAGAATCGGGCTCGAGTATGATGCCTCCCGAATCACCCACAACTTCGACTGCAGGAGGTGACACCGGCGGAAATTCAAGCCCCATATCCGTGAATGCTCCATCATTCCCAAGTGTGTATGGACCACCTATGACCAGCGGTTCCCGTACGGATTCCCCTGCATCTATGAATGCACAGCACGGAGCTCCAGGAGCTTCCGCTAGTACAAGGTTGCCAACGCATAGCGGAGCAATCAATAATTCTGGACCACCCCCAGGTTATCAACATTCTCGGAGAACACCAGACAATGATGATGTCACGAGAGCATTCTCTGAGCTTGGGTTGTAAAATTGAAACTAACGCTCTCGTTATGTTATCCTATACGTGTTATCTTATATTGCTGTTGATGACTATCGTCTGTCGCGGGTCGCTCAAAGGACGCTATTTTAAGTATTTACCCTTCCTGCTCTTCCCTTCCATTGACCGATGGTTGATTGTCTATGTTTCTATACTGTTCCAATTGAAAAGGGCTATTGTGGTTTTCTCTCCCCTCTCTTTAATTATTCCCCTATATCTTACACACTCTTCTCACATACACAGTTGCGGGGTAAAAAGCTTACTCTTCCCTACCCCCATTCATTCAAAAAGTACACATTGTTGTGTTTCATACCCCTCCCAATGTGTTCATATTTCAAATCTCTTGCGCATCATTAGCTTACGTTGGCATCTCATCCATCGACCACTGTATACTATCGCCTTGTCTGCCCCCTTTCCTACAGTACTTCTACTATGCTGAAAGTTGTGTGGTATCCGTATCCATAAAATCCAGTAATAAAACATATTATATTCTCCTGGTGGTAATATCTGTGGCTCACACGCAGAAAACAGTAGTAAGCCCCATGGAATCCCAATTGATCTGCCAGGAACACAAGAAAGTTGGATGACGAAATCTTTTATACAATCCATGGAATTTCATATAAAACGAAATCGAAGAAATCTTGTTCCATCAAGGCAGAATATTCTCCGATGTATTCTTCATTTGTTCCTCCTTGTTTTTTCTTGTTTTGGTTGGGATTTGAACGAGGTCGAAGGTATGCGAATTGGGCTTGGAGAGTGTTGAATGTCTTTTTCACAGATTTGGCTTCGGGCTGTATTGTGGTACGTAAATTGTTAGCACAAGTATATGAGGTTGACAAAAATACGTGGATCACCTTGACGATAATACCTGTATAATTTGCTGGGAGACCGTATCGCAGGACACTTTCGATAAATAAGCGGATGACCTTGAGATGTATTAGAACCTGGAAGGCCTCAGAGAAGTTGATGCGGGAAACTCTGAGGAGTTCTGCCTTTGGGTACGTTAGAAACATAAAAATCCCTCGCGGATCATAATAGAAGTATAATTTACCCAAAGTTCTTTCTCCGTTTCATTGGCAGTTTCATGTTCTTGTCGCTGTTTTTTAATCTCATCTTCGGAGTAGACAAAGTCGCGGAAAACGAATCTAATAGGTTATGGGTGAACTTGTTGAGGGATAATGAGATTGTTTCTACTGACTTGTGATCCCGACATTTCTGTACGAACTCATCATGAACCCGCCTGAAAATGACGACACTGAAGAGGGAGAACTCATCATCCGAGGAGATCAACCTGGATCAACTTTCAAAAAGAAGTACTTTCCAAAGATTAAAGAAGGGCCGTACTTTGACGTTCTGGGGACCACCATTGCAGCAAGATGCTCATAGGTAACATTCCATTCCTTAACGAGGTTTCTTGGGATTGATCAGGTCAATTGCCAGAAACTGATTCTTAATTTACTTACTTTGGAACAGCAACCAACACAGTTTCCATATACTCTGAGTCTTGCACAAAGTCGGAGGCTGATACTACCTCAACTACTGAGCGAGTGGAGAGATTGCCCCTATCAAGTGGTCAGAAATAGGCAGCACTTGGTACTCAGGATATATATATACATACAATTTTTTTCGTTGCATCTGGGTCAACGATCCTTTGACGAGATTGTAGTTATTGAGCTTGGCCTTCATTGTATTATCCATAGAAGTAATTTCCTAACCCATCCTTAGTTATGATTATCGAAGTTCAGGGTGACAATATATCATACCTTGTTCAGGGTATCAACTAGGTCTCGCAGACTCTTTTGTACACTGTATCGACTCTCGTTCCATTTCCAGTCATTGAAAAGATAGTCGTCTATTGTTTGTTCATCTATCAGAATGTGCTGTGATAGCCTAGCTGGATCATTATTGAGGAGATTCCGAAGTGTTTCGACAGTCTTTGCAACAGTAGCTGTGAAATAAGTCTCTTGCTTTGGGAGTTCTTCAGAGAGATTAATGAGCGAGTCGAGTGTTCCTGTCTATCCCCAAAGTCAGCTGAGTGGTGCTATCGAGAATGCATTTCGACAGGAACCTTGAACGATGGAATGCCAAGGGGTGCGATGTTCTTCGGTGGAAGTTTGGCCTGCGATACCAGTTTCGAAGCTAGCTCCTGTAAGAGACCTTCAGAGTCACCGTCCAAAGGAACCGAGATGACCCAGGTGCTTTCTTCTGTAGGCATTGTATAGTGTAGATCTGGCCACCAATGGACTCACTGAGGCAAGCGCTGTTTATCCTTGTTTTATCTCCAAGCAACCCACATTACCCCTGAACATATTCGAATCATTCTACCAATCATGGCCTTCCTTCTTCGCAAGACATCCATTCAACTGGCAGGCTCTTCCTGCAGGCGGCTATCGACAATGGGTATTGAAGCACCGTTGCTACTTTCACCAAAACAGGTTCAGGAAATCTCCCAAAATGAACACGTAACCGTATTAGATGCCTCCTGGTTTATGCCAAACTCTCCACGGAATGGAAAGACTGAATACTTGGATAAGCGCATCCCTGGCGCGCAGTTTTTGGATCTAGACGAGGTAGCCAGCCCCCACGAGCTTGGACTGAAGCATATGATGCCTTCGTCGCGTGTCTTTTCCGAAGCTTGTGGTAGGAGTTATTACAATCGCGTTTGGAACATGAATTCACCTTTTGGTATCAAGGACAATTGGGCATTTCTCCTTCGACTCATGTTGTCATTTATGATACACATGGTATCTTCTCCGCACCAAGAGCCCTTTTCATGTTCAGGGCCTTTGGACATCAGAAGTCGAGTATTATTAACGGTGGTCTGCCGCGTTGGCTCGATGAGGGTTACCCACTAGAAACTCAAGCACCTCAAACACCAGATGTTCAAAAATACCTCGAACCTGAACTTGACCTGAAAGTGATCAAAAGTCTGTGATCATCATCGCCTCTTGAAGCGGATTAGAGGTACTTACAATCTCTTTGACAGGTTATGAGCAGATGGTTTCAAACTCCTCACTTGATCCTAACAACGATTCCAGCGCCATTGTGTTAGACGCACGCCCGGCAGGAAGGTATATATTGCGCAACATGATGTGGTGCTTGTACTTACTTTTGTTAGATACGATGGAACTGACCCTGAACCCCGACCCGGACTTTCATCGGGGCATATCCCCAAATCGTTTTCACTTCCTTTCAACGTTTTCCTCCAGCAAAAGAAAAGTAAAACCGGTGATTCAACATTCAGTACATTTTTAGAGCCCGAAGCTCTCAAACGAGCCCTTAATGCCGCCGTAGGAGAATTTCAAGCTCGAGCAATTATTGAAGGCAAAAGACCAGTCATTACTAGTTGCGGCAGTGGTATGACAGCGGGTATTCTATGGTTAGGTTTGCGACTTCTGGGAGTCAAGAATGTTGCTCTTTACGATGAAGTACGTTACCTAACTTCTGACAGGAATGTGGACTAACCCCCCTCAGTCTTGGACAGGTTACGCTATGCGACCAGCAAGTAACATCGCCAAGAGTTAAGAAAACACCATAACCATCCAAATGCTTCACAAGGGTTTATCATATTGAATACATCTATCACTCAAGTTGACAAGTGTTAACCTAACCACTTACACACAAAGAACATGTATCTGGATTGTACCGCACTGCTCGCGTAAAGCCCCAAAAGTCAGTAACTCCCTCCATATCTGCAAACCTGTCAGCTCTGTGCCTGTTTATCTCCCTAAGGAACTGCACTAATAATGGAACATGGGTATGGCCCCTGAATGCCAGCGTTCCATAGTATCGGAGGCTCCTCTTGGTTTTCCAAATAGATATAACTTTTTAAGTCCAGGACAACTACAAAACAATTGAAAGACGGGCTGGTGGTTATTACTTGGGCTCAGATGCTTGTGTTCTGAGTTATTTCAAACCCTTTGTAACCAGATAAATGAGGTGGGTGAATAATAATACACTACTAATACAATCTATTTGATGCAGATTAACCGGATAATATGATACACTCGACACGAAGTATTCAGTTTTATACACATCAGCTAGTGAGGTGAGTGGAGAACGCCTATGAATGGCGGAGGTCTTCGATGTTCAAACGACCTTTCAGCGGTACGTGCGGCTAAATGAGATAATTACGTTATGTTGTGCGGGTAGATACTGGCTGACTTACCTCGTCCGCTGTATTGCACCTCCACCCGACTATGTTTCCCTCTGCGCAATAATGTGAGTTTCCAGCTGAGAATGCATAATCTAATCAGCAGAAATACAGAAGGAGAGCAGAACCCGACATACCCTTCTGTTAGGAGGATGTTATACCCCTTTTTCTCAACCTCATTTAACAGCTGCTCTTGCGCAAAAGCAACCGCTTTACGCAGATGGGTATGCACAAGATGATGGGACTTGACGTCAAAAACATATGTCCCTCTGGTATCCATCTTCCTGATTGAGAATACATCCAAGTCTGTAATCAATGAGTATTCGAGACTACAGTGATAGATCGAAATTGACTCACCTTCATCATCATGGTACACTGAGACAGGTTGTACAGCTTTACAGAACACCACCTCCCAGGCTGCTCTTTTCGTCGGAAGCGAAGATTAAACATATCAATATAGAGGTTGGATGAATTTGAGACAATGAGGGTCAAGTCAAAGAACAGAGAGGTGGGTAATTACGTTAAGGGCGGTACACGTTGGTGGGGTTAGCCATGCCTATATAGGGACCGATTGAATTTTATTTTGGCCTCGACTGTGAAACACACGTCGCTGCGGCTGAGTCAAGGGTTGTTTTTGGCAACACGAAGCGTAAATTCTCCCAGCATTTCAAACTGAAGCGAATCCGAATGATACATATCCGGAACACTGATTAGTTATCAATCTCTCGGTCCCCTCACCAGAATTTGATACACAGAAGAGAGCAAGCATGCATATGATTACACAGCACGGTTACCGGCGTCTCAGGTTTAACAACGCACATTCCTTTTGTATCAGAGGTCCTTGCATAATAGGTCTTGACTTACTCCGAGCATCTATATTTAGCGCAGTCAAAAGGTTAGATGGCAGGCACCGAGTTTCATCTCTGACGACGAGATTTCTGACTCCTCGTCGTGCGTGGAATTAAGAGTGCTAGACTCGTTAAACCCCCCGAATTGATTCATTGGACAAGCTTGGGATCAACAATCACTACCTACAGAAGTTGGTGCACTGCATACACATCGTACTGTCACTGCCCTTCTCCGGACCAAATGGGGATAATGAACACTGATCACATTTATAAGTATCTTAACAGCTTGTATACTTAACGATCAAGCCAAGTGTTCGTGCAGTTGAACTACTTTCATCGCAGCTTCTATTAGTATGTGCATCAAATGCTGCGTACTTTGATAGCTAGTACTAATAGTCTACGCAGAATACCTACTCTCAACGTGAGAGTACAAGTTGCTAAATTCAAATTCTGCCGGCTTCAACGCGTCACCGCTGACCTCCGCAAAGTAAAGACGCGTAATGACTTTTACTAGATCACTTTCGGCATCTCGGGTCAATCACATGGCAATATTGAATACTATGTACCAACATCGATGACATACGTAGCCCTCGGCATAGATCCTTCCACATACACGCTCTCCCTCTACATCGACCAAACTCTCACATTAATACAATACGACAGGAAACATCAGAGCTGCGATCATTAATCCCCAAACCTTCCAACCCATGAACGCAGTTGTTAAAGAAGCACCGGAATTCTCATTTCCGCCACTGGTGGAATTAGTGCAACCAACGGAATTGATGCTGACATCGTTACGCAGAGTCAAATCCGCGCACTGAGAACGCAAGTCATAGTACGTGCGTAAGCATACAGAAATGATTGTGTAGTTGAAGGATGAATGGGGGTAATACTTGCCTGGTAGAGTTGACTATCGCCTCCTTCAAATAAGATCTGGGTATGGGGTACATACGTTTATCAGACAAACCAATTGAGGAGTCGGTATTACTCAAGAGCTATGACTTACCTGAATGGTCACATTCTGTCCATTAGTTAACCCGGTTGCATTTGTTAAGGTTGAAAAATCTAATGGAATGCAAAAGTTTCCTTCACCCGTTGCCCTAGAGAAAGGTGTAACTTGGTTGAAAAGGTCGAAGCTGTTGGGATTGCCAACGGTAGATAACAAAACTGCGACTAAAGGAAAAGTTTGTAGATGAATATTTGGAAGCGTACAACCTAGTGAACGGGCAAGGGATGCATACTGTTCCAAGTAGGGTGTTCAGATACTAAAGTGAAGAACCCTCCGCTCAAAGGGAACTCCGTGCGATTGTTGGTTACATCAGTAAATCCATCTATTGAATCAATCCGAAATCGTCGTTATTTCCAATCTGTATAAGTAATTTTATAAAAAGACAAACCACAAAACTGAGGTTCAGTGTCTGCCACAAAAGGTCCACGAGGTGATGGGAACTGAAGCTGAAAGTGGGCCTGGACCGTCAAAATCACGGAGAAGATATAGAGTAGTAAGGATGTTGAATGTGAGCGTGTTCCCATTTTGAACTACTGTGTTGGAAATCTCAAGTGTAACTCTGGCTTTTATATACATCACTCTCCTCTGCTTCCTTCAGCCTATTCCAGTCTACAAACGAAAAAAGTTTTTCTTTTTGTTTCGTTCACACGGTTGTCAAGGCTATCATCCCACACTGGCAGTGGGATTTTGTTTAACTTGAACCTCTAAAAATAGCACCCACACCAGTATAATTTGATATTGAATCAACTACATCTCTGAGATTCAGATCATTATCTATGTGCGTTGTTTTAACACCTCATCACATATGTACACCGACTGTTGATGTCGTACTATTGGTTTCACTCGTCTCAATACTCATCTATGGACTGGGGTAGATGTCCATGTTTGATATCCACAAGATCGATGCATGTCATGGTGGTTCTCATAGTAACATCCTAACATACGACAAGTTAACAAGGGTAATCCGAGGTACTCGAGACGAACAAGTGATCATTGTGTACAATGCAAATTTTGGATCGCATTCATAACGATATAGTAAGGTCATTCATAAGCATAAATTCGTGAGGTAGGACGTGTCCAAGGGAATGATTTTAAAACCATCCAATATCAAGCAAAGAACCGTGTCTTCGATCATGGTCATTTAGATCATAGCCAACATAGAGCCACCGGCTGCGAGGAGGATGGCAGTGAAGCCAGACATTTGATGAGTGAGGCCCAAAGCACCATTTGTACCAGAGCCAGAGGCTGCAGTTTCAGTGGCATGCGCACTGGTTGTAGTTTCAATGCTGGTATTTCTGCAAGTTGCGACATCTTCGGGAATGGTATAGTTTTCCCTCAGTGTAAGATCAGCGCACTAGAAGAGTTACGGTAAGTTTGAAAAGAGGCATACGTTTGGGTGAGATCAATGCTTACCTGGAAGAGGTTACCATCACCACCTGAGATAGCAATTTGGATAGTGACGTTGGCACCATCACGAACACCAGATATACCAGTATTTGATAGATCCAAAGGAATACACAAGTTTCCAGGATCCTGTGCGCTTGACCAGTAATGCGCGAACTGTTGACCATCGGTGCCATTGAAGTCATCGAATGAGTTTGCATCGCCTTCCGTAGAGATCAAGACACCAACTGGATAAGATAAGTGTAAGATATTTTTATTTGCCGAAGGTTGTAAGAATGCGACTTACCAGCCCAGTTAGGGTGACCTTGTCTGATGTTGAAGAAACCACCGGAGAGAGGGAAATCGGTTCGGTTTGAAGTCGCTTCGGTGTATCCACCTGTTAAACCGAACAAGTTCAAAACGGAATCATTAGAATTGGATGCGGCTTACTGCAGAAATTGAGTTGTTCAGGAGCATTGAAAGGGCCTCTAGGTCCGGGGTAGAAAAGACGGAAGTGGGCGTTGGCAGCACCAGTGAACAAGGCCAATGAAGCGAGGGTAGAGAAACGCATTGTGTGAATGAGGTGAACTAAAGAAAGCGGCGGGGCTGCTGTTGGATTGCTCAAAATAACTGCTAGGCCTTTATAGGGTTAGTGACCTTCCCGTCTGCCAAAGCTTTTCGTAGGGCATATTGAATTCGTGATCACAAACGGTTATACGACAAACGACAAAAAACTTTTTCCATTCGCTTGGCGTACTCACTTACCCGATGGACGAGCACACTCTTGCGAACCTGATGTTCGGATCAGACAACCTAAGCGGGACATTACTTAAGATAGCAATGTATGACATCATAAGTACGCATAATTTCTTGAACCTTTGAACTTTCTATGGGTTAACCGTTGTATTAATACGTGCACATTTTACTTTTAATTTATAACCGAGATAGACAACATATTTACGTGAGTTGGGTGTAGAGGTGAGGGGGTCATGTAGTTTATACTTCGTAACATTCATATACGGTGAAACTTCAATAGTCAACAATTTAATGATGGTTTATCCCTTTCCCAGCAGTCATTCTTCCAAATAACATTTCTCCCAGCCCCAAACCAACCAAGATTGCAATGATGTAACCGGCGTGGAAAGTCCTGAGAAGATGACAAGTAAGAATGTAGAAAAAGTTTTAGTATTAGTAGTAGGCACATGGTACGTACATGACTGCCAACATCAGAGTGTACCCAAACAGTCGTTGAACTGCATATAGAATACCTCTGGGAAGATCGATACCGAGCATGAATGGTGGTATAGTGCGCAAGGGCAATGCTTTGCGAGGTTTGATTTCGTCATCACTGTGTTCATGTTCACTCGTTTGTAACGCCCTTTAAAATTTTTATTATTAATATACAGTGTAGATTACATTGAAGACAAGTTACCTTTGCCTCCAGTGTGCCTGAGCGACGGATGCCACACCATCGAGCCATCTTTCCAATAGAGCAAGGAAAAAAAGCCCAACGGCTGCACCGGCCATGTCCCCCGCTGAGGTGGGGCGCCAGGCTTTGAAGAGGAGCCAATCACCTCCAGAAAAGTGAAGATATGGGATCATCATTTCGTTAGAGTCGTGATTCATGCCCATCATGTTGTGTGAGGAGTGGTCCATGTTGAGCAAAATAAAGCAAAAAAATAGGGTCTAAGAGACGGAGGTAGGGTGAAAGCGGTGGGAGTATAGAAGTGAATTTTTGCAACGAGAAATCGCTTGTTTCAACGATAGTGCGTTATTCCAGCACTGGACGAATTCAATATTGCACTTATATATTTAAACTTGCCACAAATAACCACAGGGTCAAACAGGTTCTTTCCCAGGAACAAAAAGTTTTTCTCCTCAAAAGTTAAAGGAGTTAGTAGTCTAGACGCCAATGAATTAGGGACTTTCGTCTAAAGTATTTGTTATTGTAGAAGGGTGCAATATCGCCTGACGTTTGTCCACTGGGCGTTCAAATATAGCCGTCTACCAGCGTCTACCATTATGAGAAGGCAGGTTTGATGTATTGATGGTATTTAAAATTGGAAGCAAAGGACCCCGAAAACACTACATCAAAAATTCTGACAAGTGATGTCCCGTGATCACTGAGGTGATGGTTTCGTCATCATCGCAGAGTTGTTGTCCTTTCCCGTCGTTATACCAGCACTCAAAAGAATCTCTTCTCTCATGGCCAGTCTATACCGAAGCAGCGTCGCAAGAAACGCACGAACATTTACTAGGATTCACCTAAAGGTGGTCCCTACTCGAGCTACTACTGCTCTCCTGGCTCGCTTCAACTCTTCCCAAGCACCTCGGTCAGGGATACCTCCTACGACTCCTGAAAAACTTAAGGTGAAGGAGGATTTGGAGCGCAAAGATGACTTGCGGCGCGACTGGGATGCTGTAATATTGTCCTATGAGGATCTCGTTCCTATCACGGAGGCTCCGACACCCGTGCGTAGTTTGCGACTCGGGTTTGGGTGTGTAGCTAAAACGTGTTGCTTTAGGACACCTATCTACTTGATGTACGGGAGCCAGATGAAGTTATTCAGGGAATGATTCCTTCAGCTGTGAATCTTCCTTTGTCGGTACTGTCAGACTCTTTGCACTTGACACCTGCAGCCTTCAAGGAAAAGCATGGTTATGATAAACCAAAGAAAGACCAAAGGCTTATTTTCTACTGCCGCAGTGGCATGAGAAGCACCTCTGCCAGCGATATTGCTAAGCGCAACGGTTTCAAAAAGTATGTTTCAAGTGTGACTGTAGGATGCAGTTTCTAATTCCTCTTGTAGTATCCTCAATTACAAAGGATCTTGGCTAGAATGGGTGGACAAGCAGAATCTTAACAAGCATTCAGCGTGAAACATTATTGGCTAGAATTTCGGTCTATTAGTTCTTTCTGTATACCTTTAATTTGGAGCGAAGAGCTTCCCACGAGACCCTAACCTTAAACCGGCATCATTGCCTTGTTGAGAACGGTTTGCAGCGACAAGATGTTTTCCTCATTCGCTCGTCAAGCTGCGCGTCGTTCGCTTCCATGCACCAGAACCAGACTAATATCCACCGAGCAATGTCTGCATACATTCGTCAGAACAACCCGTAGTGTGCATCAGGCTGGAGCCCATGGTCACCGACGCTGGTTTGCTACCCCACCCCCTCAGGTTGTGACGAGGTCAGACTGCTGAAAAAAGCCATATTATCTCTCGCCTAACATTATGTATTACCAGTGATCTCTCAGTCGAGCGCTACCATGCACTATCGGAGTCAACGATGGACTCATTGCTAGATTCGCTGGAAAACCTATTGGATGACGTCGCCAACCCAAACTACGAAGTCGAATACCATGTCCGTTGTCTTCTGCCTTTACCTGTGCATTTTCTCTGAAATACATCTCAACAGAGTGGGGTTCTGACACTCAACCTGAGTGAAAAAGGGACCTATGTCATCAATAAACAACCCCCTAACAAACAAATTTGGCTTTCGTCTCCACTGAGGTAAGTGACTAGGTTTTTGCTGTGTGACTCGCCGCATGCTCAAGCAGATATAGTGGACCCAAACGATATGATTATTCGGAAGCTGCAGATGACTGGCTATATTCCCGCGACGGTCGTGCAATGGGCGATCTATTAAACCAAGAGCTCTCCGAGGCACTGGGTCAAGACATCAACCTTGAGCTCACCAAAATCTCGGGTCTTCTATGAGGGAGGCATGCTAAGGTAGAATGGTGCGAATAGATGCACTATAGGACAGCACAATTTATATCCAAGCGAGAGAGCGAATAATGCAGTCATAGAAATACAGGAATGAGTGGATAAGATAAGATAGCATATGCAAAATGAGAAGAAAGGCTGGGATCTGATGAGGACATGAAGACATGTTATGAACCGTGCTGTCTGCGTCGAGACAAAAAGGCAGACGCCAGGGACCTGGAATTGTTCGGCAAGTGTGATTAAGAAGATCATAATAAAACAATACCTATTGGCTCCTTCATAGTGACCGTACACACGGGCTGACTCTTCCACAGGTCTCTCTTCTTCGGATGGGTATATTACAGACTTGGTGATAGGGGCATAAGGTATATAGGCCTCTTGCATGTGTGTGGGTGTCAGGAACGTTTGACGATGTTTGTGAAGAATATGAATTTCCTTCAGGACATTATTGACTGACTGATATTCGTCGTTCAAAGGCTGCGCAGTCGCTTCACTCGCGCTGCACCCTACACCTAGTTCCTCTTCCTCGTATTCTTCCTCATCCTCATGCTCGTCACTATGCTCGTCACTCTGAGGTTTTCCCTGCTGTGTATTCCACCCTCTGGTTTGCCCGTCAAGGGAAGGAGGAAGCACGCGTCGGCGTTTTAGTTCACGGATGTCAATGATATCTTTGGGCTGTGTGTCTTGGGGGACGGTGGGCGAGGCAGGGGGAGGGGACGAGGCTCGCTGTCTCTTGAGCATGGCAGAGCGGTGCCACACTGGCACAGAGAGTGGAGAGGGTTAGGTGTTAAGTGTTATTGTAATTAACCTTGTAATTTATACAATTACATTACGTAACAACTTGTACCACCTCCGTGACCTTGTCGTTCCTGCATCCTAGGCTTTTGTTCTCAGAATGTCGGACATGGACGTGTTTGCTGCTATGGGGATAGCTGGCTTCGGCAAAACACAGAAAAAGTCGCAGCTGGATCCTCATAGGTTTGATAAGAACAAACGGGACGAGGTGTGTTGCTCCCGACCGTGCGTTCAAGTTCTTATGTTCACAAATGATATTTACAGAGTAAACCATTTGCTATACAGAGCGAACAACAACCTCAAGCCGGCTCTTCAAGAACTCAGGTTTCTTCGTCGGCGGACACGGGCAGTGACTCTGATTCTGACGCAGTTGGACCTCTACCGCCTCAAGGCGACCTGCAGACTGATGGGCAAGACGAACCAGAATATGACCCTGCGGACTTTGAGGAAGAAGAAGATGACGACCTGCCCGAATTTCCTATCACACACGAGGTGATACTCAAAGACCACACCAAAGTAGTCTCAGCGCTTGCTTTGGATCCTTCGGGAGCTCGTATTGTTTCAGGCTCGCATGACTATGATTGCAAACTCTGGGACTTTGGTGGTATGGATATGCGGGCAAAGCCGTTCAAAAGTTGGGAACCGGCAGGCACATATCATGTATGCAGGAGTTGTATGTTGTTCTTGATTATATTCGTGGTACTGACTGCTATTAGGTCCATGATTTAAAATACTCTAACGACGGACAACGATTTCTATGCGTGTCCGGTACTTCGCAGGCCAAATTGTTTGATAGAGATGGCGAGGAACAGTATGCTTTGGGTCGTTGTCCCTCGGGTGTTTGGTGTTGACGTGTTTTCTTAGGGCGACGTACATCAAAGGGGATCCCTACATAAGAGATATGAAGAATACTTCGTATGTGTAACCAATCAACTATCCAGGGACAAATCATTGATATTTTACCAGTGGCCATGTCAGTGAGCTAACGTCTTGTGCATGGCATCCGAAGGACAGTCAGACTTTCATGACTTCGTCCGCCGATTCTACGATACGGTGTGTGTTCAACCGTTATTCTGACTACAAACGACTATTTATGCTTGACAGTCTCTGGGATGTTGAGAATAAACGCAAACAGAAGACAGTGATCGTGGTCAAGTCCAAGGAGCGTGGGGCACGGACAAAGGTGCTAGCTTGCGCGTATTCACCTGACGGAGGGCTTATTGGTGGAGGTGAGCTTATATACTCAGACGTCAGATCTAGCTGCTCATTTTCGTCTCTGCCCAGCTTGCTTTGATGGGGCGTTGCACATGTGGCAGTCGAAATCCAATTTTGCTCGACCGCATTTGACGATAGAAGGTGCTCACGCAAAAAACTCCGAGACTGGCTCAGTCGCCTTCTCTGTCGACGGAAGAACCGTGCTTACAAGGGGAGGTGATAATACCGTAAAAAGTATGTAAGTCGAGAACCAGTCAAACGTCATACTCGCTGATGGTCTCTTGGTAGTCTGGGATCTCCGCGCCTTCAAGAAGCCGCTGGCAGAGCGTAAAGATACACCAACGTTATACCCGAACACCAACGCTGTATTCAGTCCTGATGACAAGTACATTGTGACAGGTGCAGGTTCTACAACGCGGGGAGGACATGGCAATCTGCTATTCATGAAAAAAGACAGTCTAGAGATTGTGAAAACCCTGGAGGTTTCTGCTACACCTGTTAAGGTGTTTTGGCACTCCAAGATCAATCAGGTGTGTACACGTGACCACAATACTTGTTTTCTTGCCCTGATGACACTAGATTGTCACTGGGCTGTCCAACGGCGAGATAGCTGTTCTGTACTCGCCGGTAACGTCGATCAATGGTGCAAAACTACTCTCAAACAAGGGTCCGCCGAGAAAACGAACGGTAGAGGACATGTCGGATTCGGTGACGGCGCCACATATTATTACACCGCACGCATTACCAATGTTCCGAGACTTGGATCCTGGCCGAGGAACTAAACGTAAACGCGAGAAGGACAGGCTGGATCCCAGGAAGAGCAGGCGGCCTGAGCTACCAGTGCATGGTCCAGGAAAGGGTGGAAGAGTGGGAGCCAGTGCAACACAACATGTTGTGCAGAACCTGGTTAGAGATACGACGCGGGATGAAGATGTAAGTGTTTGCTGTCATAGTGATTCAGTGTTCTGGGCTGCCTCTTGGAGACACTATGCCAGAATGGTCGTATGACAACACCATCGGCATCAGCCCTAGTTGTCCCTCTGTGATTTTTATTCGGGCGCCCGAACCTGGTTCCAGGATTTTTACTGACAACCATTTTCAGCCTCGTGAAGCTCTGCTCAAATATGCCGATAAGGCTGAAACGGATCCATTGTGGACAACAGGTGAGCATTCTTAGTCTTGTCTTGCGCAGTGGCTCTGCCGGGAGACGCGCACGTGCCGAGACAATTTTCATCACATTTGCATATGTTTACGTGATGGTGACTGACGTGGCGGTTCTTTCCGAAACCTTCTTGCAGCCTGGAAAACCAACCAACCCAAGCCTGTCTTCAACGTCGAGCCAGAGGAGGAGGAGAAGGACGGCCAGTAGAGTATATAGTGTACATGTATGTCAGAACACGACGAACAGTTGTCCGGTCGCGGAGTGTGGCAAGAACAGGGCGATGTTGAACGGGGGTGGCCCCTGCGCGGGATATCTGAACCTTAATTCGAGGGACTATAAAGACCTAGCCACCTCCGATCCCCCTAACTCCCCAAAAATCTTCCCTCGTCCTGCCTCTGTCACGCTGTGACCGTCACACATCAAAATGAACCATGAACGCTCCTTAGATCCTGGTCACGCCGACCCCTCCCCGCCCGTCGCCCCGCCCGCTGCCGACTCCGCCATCAACGGCAGTCTCAACGGCACTAAACCAAATGGTGATCTCAAGCGCGACCCGAGCTCTCCCGCCGACTCTCCCGCCACCCCACTCTCCAGTGCTGCTGTCCCCGACGTCAAGATCGACATAGACTACCAGGAGCAGGAGAGCGATGTTCGCCACGAACCCATGCCTGTGAAAGCCGTGTCTGACGTAGACAGCAAGTCTTTCGTGTCTACTGATTCAGGTTCATCTTTTTTCTCTCTCTTTGTACCCGCTTTGTCTCATCAATTTTCGGCTGCTTATATAGACGCGCCTCACATTCGTCCGGAGGACGTGAAGATGACCGACCAGGCCGTTATGCCCAACGGTGTCCACCGCAGCGACGACGTAGACATGGACGGCATTACCCCGCCCACCACTTCTCCCATCGTAGACGATAGTTCCATGGCTAGCGTTCACACAAGCCAATCCACTCCACGTCAACATACATACGAAAACGATGGCGATGACAAACCGCCTCCAGCAAAACGTGCAAGGACGGATATCGGAGGGTCCTTTACACCCGTAAACGTGAGTACTTGCTATTCTGTACGCCGTAACGGGCGTGCTGATCTCTTTGGTTGTTCTCGACCTTCTGAAGTCCGCAACCCCACCTCCAGCCTCTGCTGCACCAAGCCCAGTGCCTCCTCCAACCGCCTCTTCCATTGCACCTCCGCCTACTTCTGCCCCGCCTTCTACCGCCCCGCCTTTATCCTCCACCTCAACCACCACGGGTACACCCATCACGAATGCCCAGTTGCGTTTCTGTCAGTCAACTATACGGAGCTTGAAGAAATTGAAGGATTCCACCCCATTCTTACGACCGGTAGATCACATCGCCCTGAATATTCCCCATTATTACTCCATTATTACGCACCCGATGGATTTTGCTACCATTGAGCGAAAATTAGCGAGCTCCAATGCTGTGAAACCCGATCCTAATCCCAGCAACCCGCGTTATCATACTGCAGAAGAATTTATTGCCGATGTCCGTCAGATCTTCCAAAACTGTATGACCTTCAATGGCCCGGATCATGCAATTACTGCTATGGGAAGACGTGTAGAAGAGATTTTTGATAAACAGATTAAGCAGCTTCCGCTTGCGATGCCCCAGGCAGAGGTGAGTCCCGTCCATTTACCTGATTGATGTGTATCTCAGTTGTAACAGGTTAAACCTGCCCCTCCCCCAAAAAAGGCCACACCTCCACCACCACCTTTACCCATTTCTGCTCCACCCAAGCACAAACCTGCTCCCCCTCCTCGCAGATTGTCAACAACTGTGCCTGTCATTCGTCGATCTGATAACGAAGCTATCGGTCGACCAAAAAGGGAAATTCACCCTCCACCTCCTAAAGATCTTCCGTACTCAGATGCACCGAAGAAGAGCAGAAAGGGTAAGCGCGTGAAAGATGATGGTACTGGAGAACAATTAAGATATTGCGGCAAGCTTCTGCAAGATCTCCATCGCAAACAACATTGGCAAATTGCGAATCCATTCTATGAGCCTGTGGGTAGGTACCCATGTTAAAATTGTTAATCTAAGACTTGTTAGTAATCAATTCTATCAGACTGGCAGAAAATGGATCTACCCATGTATCCCAAAATTGTCAAGAAGCCGATGGATTTATCTACTATGCGCAGGAAGTTGGACGGTGGCGAATACTTGAACGCGCAGTCATTCTATGCTGACTTCAAGCTCATGATCAAAAATTGTTTCGCGTTTAATCCGGTGGGAACGCCAGTGCAAGTGGCTGGTGCAGAGCTGCAACGGTTGTTCGAGGACAAATGGAAGAACCTTCCACCTCTGCGTGACATTAGTGACAGTGACGATGATGAGGAAGATAGTGAAGAAGAGGAAGCTCGCCTACGTAAGTACTCCTCATATCATGATAATACATACACCAATTCTAACTGTTCTGAAGGTAAAATTGCCGAGCTAGAGGCCCAAATGGAAAGTATGAGAGAGACATTGGCGACGCTCAAGAACAGGCCAGTCCAGAAGAAGAAGAAAGAGGAGCGACGCGATAAAGTGCCTGTGGCTTCGACCTCCAAGGCACCCTCGAAACCCCAAAAAACTCAGCCAAGCAAGAAGAAAGCAAAGAAGCCTATCGCGGACGACGATGTTCTGACTTTCGAACAGAAGAAAGACTTGAGCGAGTCTATTAGCAAGCTTGATGACGCAAAGCTTGAAAAGGTCATACAAATCATTCATGAGGGCGTGCCTGAGATTCGCGATGTGAGTATCATTTCCTTGAACTGTTCACTGAAGCGGATCTCATACATACTTCACCAGAGTACCGAAGAGATCGAACTGGAAATTGATACACTTCCGGCCGCTGTTCTCACGAAACTTTACAACTTCGTCATCCGTCCTCTACGTGCTCAACCTGGCAATAAACGCAATCGTACTGGCAAAGGTACCGGCACTGGTGGATTAAAGCGCAAGAGCATGGATGAAGATGTTGAAGCAGAAAAAATAAGACAGCTCGAGAAACGTATGGCCTTATTCGATCAACCGCTAGGTGGTGGGGCGTCGGCTACCACTCGGAATGTTGACAGCGACCATTCTTCTGATTCGAGCGATTCGGACAGTTCTGCCAGCGACTCGGAGTAGTGTTCTGTCCTTTCTTTTTTTATGATTTGTATATCTTCTCACTTTCAATGGAGTTTGCCTCTCTTCTTGTCGCTCCTCCTTTTTTTGTTCGGCACGATATACCTCACCCTTTCTCGCCTGCTATCTTCAGACACCTCAATAACACTCAGTAATATGTTCACGGCGTTCTACGCTTGTGGTCGTCTTTCAATTCATACAACCTACGGCCAAATAATTGATCCCTTTTTCTCTTCTGTAGCTCGTTAGTCGTATTTATATCGTTCATCACAAGCAATGGTGGTCCAATAAATCAAAGAACATATAATTACTTCATTCAAGGAAGTCGACACTGTACGCATGTCAACACAGATATTTTATTTGAGAACATAGATACATTTACAGAGTAAAATTCAGTCCTGTTCAATTTATCACAGCGGCGAAAAACAAGCTCGAAGATGAATATATAAAAAAAGAAAAAGCAGAAAGCTTAGATATCTCCAGGTTATTTTCGTTTGGAGTTTTTTGCCTGGAATTGTTGCCACCCCGAACGAACTGGTTGTGCTGCTGGGGCAGGTGGGGTAGGCTTGGGTACTTGAGGTACTGGTTGGAACCCAGTGGAAGGCGGAGTTGGATTAAAAGAGACCGTTGTTGGTAACGAACTCCATCCATTTCCTTGAGATGCAAATAGAGGAATTGTAGGACGTAAATCCATACAGTTGCTAGTCGGAAGAACTGGTGGAGACTGAGGTTGAGCAGTCGTATCAAGTGAGGCCCAGCCTCCCGTACGGAACACCGGCGCAGGAGCACTTGTGTTTGGGTGGGGGACAGGTGATATCGGTAGCGTTGCCGGGAGGTTGGACGTTGATAGGGGCGGCGGTACTGAAGCAGTTGCTGATGCAGATCCTATGGTTGCCCAACCTGATTTTGATACTGGAGCGCTTGAACCAGACGGACCCACATCCCCAACAGTTGCCCATCCACCTTTTTTCTGCGTTGGATGCATGCCGACATCCATTGTTGGTGGGTTTGTAACATGAGGGGGAGGATGTGTTATTGCTACGGGCTTCGCCACTTTAATACCGGCGGCTGCAGCTATCTTGCGCAATTCACGTTGCTCCCGTTTTTGTTCTTTCTCTTTTCGTTTGTCAATTTCTTCCTGGGGCTTGATACGTATGTTGGCCTGCATATCCCTAAAACGTGCCTTGTGGTGGTGAGCATAAGAATTGGTATGCTCATCGTATTGCGCAACATTCTTGAACTGCTTGTCACATAATTGACAGTAGAAGGCACGTAGTGTAGTGGTGATTTCATCTTGTACTGCTGCTTTTCGCGCTACCCCATCCTGTGTGCATGTATTGTTAAATGATTTCCATGCATAAATAACAAAGTTTTACCTCACGGGCTTTACGTTGCTCCTCCGTTTCTTTGGTTTGGCGTTCAGAGTCAAGTCCTCGACGTTGGGAGACAGTCTCCTCAATCATTCGGACATCTTGGCTAGTCTTTCCTAACCCGGTCAAGTCCCGCTTTATTTCGAAAGGGATAGGTTCGGTACGACCTTAGCCTCAGTTAGCATATATTCTATACATGCCATCAAGCTGCGAAGTGAAAATACCATCGCCAGAGAGACCAATAGGCTGCCCATCTACCCAGCCCATCTTGGCAAGCATAGCAAAACCTCTGTTCGTGGGCTTGATCTTAGTGTTGACAGTAATTACTTCTGACACGGGTTTGTGCAGAAATTCGTCATATTTATGGTGATCATGCGAGTCGACGTCCATAGAGTCTGGTTCAGGAGAGGGGGAGCGGGATACCAGGGGAATATCGTCGTCGTCATTCCCGTCGTCCTCCCTCTGACGCTGAGAGAAATGTGGAGAGGCAGTACGTGGCACAAATGACTGGAAAAAAAGGCATATAGAGTACCTTCAAAGCCTGGTGTCCGTCGCGGGACATTGGAATTGCATTCCATCGAGCAACTGTGCTTTCTGACATAGTGGGAGTGGGTAAGAAGCCTAGTGTTTGATCACGCTCTTCAGTGATCATACATTACCTCCACGTGACCTTCACAACGCGTTTCAGAGTCCAATAACCAACACGCGTTCCCACATCACACAGTGATGAGCTCCGATGGCTACTTCGACGACGATGACCAGTTCGATGCCGCCGCCCTCGAACAACTGGACGCAATAGAAGCAGCCTATACATCATCCAAGTCTGCAACACAAACATGTTCTCCTGCCGCATCCACGTCTCGGCACATACAGCCATCAATATCCAAGCCGGTACATATAATCGAAGAAGACTCTTTCTATGACCTTACCCTGGATCTTGACGAGGCAGAACTGGAGAAACTAGATGGCTTCATCGTAGACTCAATTGCAGGGAAATCTAAACCTATTGGTCCTACCCGACAAACCACTCTCTTCGGTGGAGTCGTGCAACAGACTCATCACAACCAGGCATCAGGCACTACAAGCCTTCTGAAGACTACATCCTCTCCTAGAAATCCGTTTGGACAAAAGCCAAAAAAGACGAAGATCTGGGATCAGACAGCATTTGCCAAGAGCGGCCGGAAACAGAAAGGGAAAGGGAAAGGCAAGGCAACAGGTAACGGCGAAGGAGATGAAGGCCTGGAAGAGGTGGAATTTGAACAGTTTCCTGCTCCATCTATGGCTCCTAGTAAGTCTCATTTCAACGTATTTATGGTCAGTCTGACTCAATACACATGTAGTTGGGTAAATCTCACATATTCAAGTTTGTCTACCTCACTAACCGAGCTTGGTAATCTCTACAGTCCCGTATGTATTTCTCTTCTGTGCTCTCTTGATTTTAATGACTTTGTGCTCGTGTTTTTAGCCCCCACCCATGAAGTTACAACCTGATCTCCTGGAGGCGAGACAATGGATATACCCCCTCAACAAACCCAAGAGAGACTACCAATATAATATTGTAAAACATTCACTTTTCGAAAACACTATCATTTCTGTGCCAACTGGTTTAGGCAAAACTTTCATCGCTGGGGTGATAATGCTCAACTGTGCGTTTTCCCAAAATCCCCTGAACAAATCTCAGGAAACAACACTTTCTAGATTACAGATGGTTTCCTGAAGGAAAGCTGGTCTTTCTTGCACCTACAAAGCCCCTTGCTGCGCAGCAAATCGAAGCCTGTCATCAAACCTCTGGTATACCAGGCAGTGATGCAACCCTGATGACCGGGGAAGTAATCAGAGCCAAACGAGAACGACTGGTATGTTGGTATTCCCCCTACTCTAGCGGAGCACTGAGGCCCGTCCAGTGGACAGAAAAGCGAGTCTTCTATATGACCCCACAAGTCTTCATAAATGATCTCACGAGCCAAATTTGTGATGTTATGGATGTGGTACTCATCATAATTGGTAACTCCTCTTCTGGAGGCTCGAGACCTAGGGCTAACACTTCTTTCAGATGAGGCACATAAGGCTACTGGCGACTATGCTTATAGTCAGGTTGTGCGCTGGATGATGGCGAAGAATCCTCATTTCCGGCTCATAGCACTGACAGCTACTCCGGGAAGCAATCCAATGGCTGTTCAGAATCTTGTAGATGCTTTACACATCAGCCACATTGAAATACGAGACGAGAACAGTATAGATCTTAGACCATACCTTAACGAGAAGGTAAATCCGTTTCATTATCGATCCCATGTGTTTGCATGACTGAAATTGAAACAGAAAATAGAACAACATTGCATACGAATGCCGGAAGGTATTTCTATTATTAAGGACAGACTTGTCGAACTCATGGATGTACGTCTGACTATGTATGCTATCTAAACTCGTTTGACATGCTGAGATGATCATAGAGCTTTCTTAATCCTTTAAAGGCCAGAGGTGTAATGTTACCAGGACACTTCTCTGCTAAACTACATCCTTATGCCGCACGAGCGAAAATGAACAGCTTACCACCTCAATTCAAGGGTTATTTTGGACAGTTGAGCATATTAGGTAATTTAGCCCAGGCCATGGGGTACCTTGTATGTCTGTTATCATCTTCACATTTCCAATGCTAATGAAATGGTTAGCTCGAAGGGACTGCAAGTATGGCATATAAATATATCAAAGAAATTGCAACAAAAGACGCCGATGATCAAGCCAGTTCATTTGGAAAAACTCAAAGCAAGAAACTGCGCGAGAACCCACTCTATCAAAAAGTCCTGGCTGCTTTCGAAGCCCATAAAATCTCGGCTACTAGTTTATTTCCACCCCACCCCAAAATGGACAAAACGGTCAATATCTTGGTCGATTATTATGGACAACGACTTCCTAGCAGCGATCAAGAGGAGGAAGGAGAAAGTTCGCCCGAGTCCAAGGCAATGGTTTTTGTCACCCATCGAGAAGCCGTAGATGAATTAGTGGAAACTTTGAATGTTCATTCTCCAATGATTCGTGCCTCGAAATTTATTGGACAAGGCACAGATAAACAAGGGAAACGAGGACAGGCGCAGAAAGAACAACTGGAGGTAACAGTCATAAAAAAATGTTTGTAACATACACAGTATCTCATAAGTTCGCAGATCATACAAAAGTTCCAGGCCAAAGATTTCAATGTTCTTGTAGCAACATGCATTGGTGAAGAAGGTCTAGATATCGGAGAAGTCGATCTCATCATCTGTTATGATACCCAAAAGACGCCAATTCGTATGGTAAGTCTAATGCAAGATAACCTCGTTAGTATATACTCAAGTAACCCAGCTGCAACGCTTCGGAAGAACTGGTCGCAAGCGATCCGGATGTGTGCACGTCCTCCTTGCTGAAGAACGAGAAGAATTCAATCTGGACAAGGCACGAGCAGCCTATAAAGAAGTTCAAAAGTCGATTTTGAGGGGTGGCAACCTAGAGTTCTACGCAGATGTCGAACGTCTCCTTCCAGACCATATTAAGCCTTCATGTCTAGAGAAGAAAATGGACATTGAGCCTTATGTTCGCGAAGAACGCCGAAAGGCAGTTACTCGATCGCCCAAAAAACCTGCTGCATCCAAGCGTAAACGCAACGAAGACATGCTCAGAAACATCCCTGAAGGTGCTTCGACGGGTTTCGTCAGCGTAGCAGACTTGATAATCAAAGGGTCAAAGAAGAGAAAAGTGTCTGAGCCAAAGGACTTGGATGCACAAGGCGAAGACGATGACATTGATAAAGAGTTGGAATCTGGTGTGTATGGCACTCTTCAAAACACCAGGCGCACACAGTCTATGGTGGCTCCTCGAGCAGAACCAAATAAGAAGCCAAAAGGTCGGCTGAAGAAGGCCGCAACAATAGCCACTGGAAGTGCTGGAGGTAAGAAAACAACACAGAAGAAAGGCAAGGCAAAGGCAAAGGTTGGGATATCGATACCATCGCTTTCGCAAGCAGGAAGAGATGATTCGGTTGACCGGGAACTTGATCAGGGACCGTGGACTGGGTTTATTAAGTCTCGTCGTATCACAAACTTATCCCCTTCACCCTCACCCTCTACGTCCCCAGATCATCCCCCAACCCGCCCATCGAAATCCGTAAAACCTGCGTTCTCACCTTCACCAGTTCGCAAATCATGTTCTGTATCACCGTTAAATACACCGATACGGAGATCGAATACCAATCTGAACACTCCCAGCCCAGATTACAATGTAGTAATGGAACTTACAGACAGAGAGACAGAATCGAAACAATCCTCTCCGGGTACGTTTTGCTCTTTATTTTGGTACATTTCAACTGGGTAATGGTTAATCACATGGCCGCAGTTTCTTGGCTACGTAATCACGACGGTGACAAGAGTATGGCCTGGCTAGTAGATGATGATGATGATGAACCTAATATCCAAATTCTATCTTCATCTCCTATATTGCCCGCGAATGCTGAGTATGATGAATCTGTTGAAATAGTGGCATTCAGACCTTCAAATACCCAGAAACGAGGTATGTTCCTACACACATAGGAATTGCACCACCTCTGAAGAGAATCTACAACTAGAAAAACCAAACTCGCAAGATAAACCTCAACGCCGAACCATTGACCTAGACGTACTCGAGCTTTCTTCCGAACCAGACTTCCTGGACGAACTCTCAAGCTCCAGCCCAGAAACTAAAGCACAAACAGCGATGCCTCCACCTATAAGAATACCTCAATCATCAAGAGCCCAGCTGACTCCTAAAACCCCTGGGATCCAAGAAACACAGCCTATCCGGCAATTTGGCAAGAAAACCACAAGGCGTTTGTTTCTCACTGACTCCTCTGATAATGAGGATATGGCCCCACCTTTACCGCGTCAACTGCGGCGATACGGATCCTCACCTCGCTCGCCAGATCCGAGCCCACAACCCCAACAACGAACGAAGAAGAAACGGTTGGCAAGGAAACATAACGCTCTTTTGGACTACGCCGCTGAGCATTCTGGAGACGATGTTAGCGAAGGGTCATCTCGAAGTGAAGAAGATGAAGAAGATGAAGATGACCGAGCTTTTATTAAGGATTCTCCATTTACCCAGGCATCGCCTTCGTATAATCAAACCGCGGCATACCGCAAAGGTTTGATGACTCAGGCCCCAGGAGCGCCCACGTTTACTAAAGCACCCATGAGAAACAAGCCCTTTGGTAGAATTGAGCCTAGAGTGCACAGACATGTGGTTGATAGCTCTCCACCCCCTGAAGACGACCAATATGAATTCGGGAGCTTCGTGGTAGATAACGACGCAGAGATATCCTACATGACTCAGGCCGGAGGAATCGATGACTCGTTTTAATCTTGCTATTTGCCCTGCTAGTATAGTGTGTAATACACCCTCAATCCAACACTCTTGCATCTCACAAACTACTATCCTATGTTCTACTATATTTTATGGTCCTGTCACATCTACTAACACATACTAGCAGCCCTCACTGAACCTACGGTTTTTTTTAGTATGGCTGTAGATGTAAACCATGTTTTGCGGCAGTAGACAGTCTGCCCATTTGCAGATGGCACCCAGCGGTTTTCTTCTCCTCTTCAAGTCACAGATCATCAGTAGCAAGTCATCAACCGCTTGTTCGCAAGTGTGCATATGGACGACAAGACGAGCACCAAGCAGAATAAAAGACTCGACAAGCGCATTATCACGGTTAGTAATTTCATCAAAATTGAGACCTAAAGGATTAAAATCATAAAAAACCTATAAATAAAAATGAGGCCTGAGACATCTTTCGAGAACCTAGTAATGCAATTACTTACCATGCAAGTCTCGGCTTTGCTCAGGATTATTGCTCCCATCTTCTCTAGCCCTATTTCGAGTTTCTTAGCAAGAACATGGACTCGAGGCAATTGAGGGAAGTTGTGGGTAAGAGCGTATGCTACAGATGCACTGATGCAGAGAGGATACTGGTTTGCCTCGTGCCACTCTCGAAAAGCTTCGTGAACCAACGGGCTTTGGTAACGAAGTCCTTCTTTCCAACTAGACAAGAACAAACTGGAGTACCTGGATACATGACAAACTTGTTAATGTCCGGTTCTTGATAATATTTTATTGTGCATCACACCTAAACCTTCGCTGAAGCAAACGCTGACAGAGTCAAAGGGTTTACAGAGTTCTTGTAGGCTTTTCGCGGTTTCAGCGGCAAGACGCCAGATGCATCTTGATTATGTGTGATTTTGCGTACTCGGACATCCTTAAAATTTCATTTTTTGGGAAGATGGATCGATTGAGGGTATTTTCCAGAGACCTGGTCTACTACTACTACTACTAAAGTCTTAAACTATTAAATAATAGTTACACCTCCCTTTTCACCGTCTCACCTAGTATATTCCACCATATATCTTCATTGATAAATGTATGCCAACGACCGTGGCCTCTCCCTGGCCCAAATTTCCCTTCCGAATATAGGAAAAAACCTATAAAATTGGTGGGAGGGTTTGCTCCCAGAGACTTTTCGGAAGACCGCCCCCTGGAGAAAATGGAGCAAAGAACGAATCGTACGGAGAATCGAGATTTTTATTGTAGTAAGGACTCTCTGATCTGTGACATGTACGGATCTACTTTCCTACCAAGCCCCCGGAGCTTTTAAATCGACCCGCTAGATTATGTCAGCAATAGTCCCGAGTTGCACTCAATCGCATGATCTACTACTTTGTTATATAGCATCCCTTACGGAACCCGACAGACGCTCATAACAACATACCCACGAACTGCCATAACTAACATTATAACTTGTGTCTCGAATAATTTGCGTTATCTATATAGTGTTTGTCGCTTCAAGTTTTGGGGGGAATTGGGACATCAACTTCTTAAACTTTGATGCGCAAGCATGCTACCTTTTTACTAGTTGGAAGTGCTTCCTGAAGTTGATAAAAATTCTATTGCTAATTTAATGAGTGTGTGAGTGGAAAGAGTCCCTGAGCACGTTTGATGATAAGAAGGTATATCTCCTTAGTTCTTACAAACAGTATGCGTCTAAATTGTAGTCCATTTTTGTACGTAGTACAAGTGTATTTATATTGAGATGATGCCTAATATTTTAGACCACTCTCTAATAGGGATTTTCACCTTGTTTTGAACTCACGCCCCTTGGGCGTGACGCTTGCCGTCACACGGTCTAGGAGGGTTTGGTTGTTAGGTGGTTGGGGTGTTAGGAGGATTATTGTTTGTTTACTCAGGGGTCACGCAATGGTGATGCTTTTTGTGACCAACCGTGACACTCAAGGGGCGTAGGTGTTTACTATCCCGAAAGTAGGCATCCCAGATCATCCCAGATCATCCCGATTGGCCGATGCCGAGCCGAGGGCCACACTACCAAAAGGGGGATCTTTAAATACTTATTAACAGGTACACACCCAAGTAGTATCGAGTGTTGACGGAACAATATGAACGTGCGGTTTACCTAGCCTAGCCTTCTCTTATCTTGACCACGATCCATATTTTGTTCAGGTGCCAACCGCGATTTATAACCACAAGGATCAAGGAATCCTCTCAGTGCCACAGACTCCCAGTCGGTAAGTCCGTTACCATTGACAACAGAGACAAGATCCAGCCAGAGTCACACGCCGTATTTATCTTATCTTCATTCATCTATTCGGACCATGAAAAACATACAGACAGGCGGCCTTGAGTTCTTGAGAAACATGGATGTGCCTAATCATACATATAAGATTTCTCAGAAAGAAGCATAAACTTGTACTGGCGCACAAGTAACTCCACTACCCCACTTATACTAGTGTAACACAGTGTCTCATACATGAGATGTGTTACAAGTATTGAAGCATACAATTTCTATTCGCACGAGTAAGATAACAGGGATAAAAACACAAACATTCGAGTCTGTGTACAATACAAATTGATTTTTTTTCGAAGCACTGTGTAGGTGCGTAATCCAATCGATCCATAACGCTTTCAGCCTTGTGGGAAGTCGGAGAACTCATTGTATTATTGACTGATTAAATTCTTGACACTTAATTCGTTGGATTATGTCAGCACTATTCCAACCAATGAAGAAGAGTGACCTTCTCTCATTATTGACCTATACCTACCATCCCTTCACCTTATTCTCTGTTTTCTCTTTCTTTCTGTGATTTTCCTTGACGCGATATGGGAAACGTATGATACTTAGTACTCCGCGAGAAATAATCCTCCATCTGAGCGTCGCTTCATAGGGTGCCAGGGCTGCGCAAAAACGCGAACGCAATGCTAGCAAGAACGAACCTAAAGGCTCCAAAAGCCAAGCCAAAGTCAACGAGGCTGCTAAAAACATTGTATGCTCGATCTGTAAACAAGCATTCGTGAGTGCGATGCCCGGATATTGGTATCCTGAGTTCCAAAAGCTGATTCGTGCTCTAGCTTATAACCACCCGTGCTCCAGCGTAAGACACACCTGTACTCGCTTGATACTTTTTACTTATGTGTGGGGCCTCACCCCAGTTTGGAGGAACATTCCCAGAATAAACACAGCAAGACATTGCCCGAGTGTTTCCCTGGTTTTGGAAAATAGAAAACTGAACTTTGGGTTGCTCTGTTTCGGGCTGTTACGAGTGTCAGTTAGCATGGATACATTTCGAGGATGCTTTCTATGGAGTGCGCTTCATTCCAGACTCAATCTCAGGCCATTTAATTTTTTTATCTATACGTTGTGATCGGGTGATGAATACGTTCAGGAAAGTGCTGCATCGTGTATTCATTACATGGGTCCCTTTCATATAACTTTCATATCACCATCGGCTTGTCGAAACCCTTGGCCGATAAGTCACGGATTAGCTATCTCCGTGTTACTTTTCTGAAAACTCTGGAGGCCCTATTAGTCTTAACTCACCGGTCGCTCAAAGCAGATGCACGGCTTAACTCAGAATTTTTCCTGTCAACACGTCCATATTACATTATGTTTGCCTTATCGTGGAAGATGGCAACCCTATTCGTACCCTCGTGAAGTCGATTGCGCGATTCCATTTCGGCCGGTTAGCAAGGCATTCATTCATCTAGGACACTCGATTTTTACATCATTCCAAACCTTTTTTGTGTCAACGCGGCAGCCAACTACGAAGATGGACTACCGTACCTCTCGCAAGCGTCTTATGAGAAGGACCAATTTTCTTCCTGATAGGAAGTTATGATTACAATACCCAACGTGACTAAATGGGGATCCAAGTCTAAATCTATTTATAAGTACATGACCTTGACATGGCCGACTCATTTCTCAACGATTCCTTCGAATCCCATTCTCAATTGCCTTAGGTAGAATGGAGTCAGTTCTTCCGCGAACTACAGTGAGTAGATTGACATCTTACTTCTTGCCATACCCCTAACACGAGATTCCCCTAAGGATGCACCACATAAGTTGATAGTACCAACGTGGTTTTACGTATTAGCTGCGAATTTTTTTCCGTCCAGGATCCATTTTCAAACCGAGCATCCGTCATGTCGTTATCTGTATCGTCCAATGAGATTCAGGCGCTGGAAGTTCTCTTTTATAAAGTGAGCGCAAGGGACCTTGAGGGCCATCGAACCTAATTTCCGAGTGTTTTTTGTGCTCAAACACATACTCAGGGAACATAAACCTGCCAAGAGTCAAAATTCACCGAGCCGCCATCCGGACTATTTTTATCGTCAGTTCAATATCACTTTGTCCCTGTCGTCATACACGACAACGAGATATCGAATCTAATTCGGAAGTGATAGCATGCTGAATCTCGAATACAGATGCGGCTCCAACTCCAAATGGCACGAAGATAGCGCAATACCCTAGGCCCTCTGAAAATAGTCGTGTATGTACTTACTCATGTCTTCTTTGATCCTAGATAAATTCAGCTGGCGAAACTTTCCTTCCGGACATCTTCTTCCTCGCGCCCCATCCTTTGATGGCTTCATTCTCACTATCCACTACGGCAGTTGACTCCTGCCAGGGCTCTCTTAGAGGTCGCCGACGCAGCTCAGTCAACATGCTCGGTGCACTCTCGAAGAAGGCGAGAGACGACAGTTCGTTTTCTCGCAGCGCTCTTGTCGACGGGCCGAACGAGATACGAGTCTCCAGCTCGTCTGCATTGTCGGGAAATGCTTTCGCCAATGAACCAAACGAGATCCGAGTATCGAGCTCCGCTCTTTTCGATGGGCCAAACGAGATCCATGTCTCCAGTTCCGCTCTTTTCGATGGGCCAAATGAAATTCATGTCTCTAGCTCATCTGCGTCACCCAGGCATACTTTTTTCGGTGGACCGAATGAAATTCGTGTCTCCAGCTCGTCTGTCTCTCCCATAAGTGCTCTCTTGGATGGTCCAAACGAGATCCGCGTATCTAGCACTGCTCTTTTCGATAGGCCAAACGAGATTCGAGTGTCCAACTCTTCTGTACCTCCAAGGAGCGCTCTTTTTGATGGACCAAACGAAATTCGAGTCTCAAACTCTGAACAACTATCCACCACCCCACTGCCCACCCCACTTCTAGAATCCCCAACCTTATCCCCGCTATCCCATGTTCATGTTCCGTCTAATACGACGGTTGCAACTGTTTCCCGCTATGATGCGAGCCTCTCTAACATCACTCCATACGACCCTCTCTCTCCGTACTCCACTGCACCGCCGACTGTTGCCAACAGCCGTGCGCCCTCCCCTGAACCCGCGACACCAAGTCGGGCCTTTTCAATTGACACACTCAAATGGCGCCTCGCCAGTGGTTACTTTGCCATATTCGTATACGGTTGGGGCGATGGGGGTAAGCTTCGATCTGTTTCTCTCTGCTTCAATTTCCACATCTGAATATCCCTTATAGTCACCGGAACAGTTATGCCTTGTGAGTAACATTCTTATCTATATTCCAAACAGAATGGATTAAATTTCTTTCTCAGATCTTAGTGATGAGTTCAACCTCACAACCATGACTTCCTCCCTGCTTTGGGTAGGGACTACATGCGGGTGAGTTTCCCCTCTTCTACACAACGTATCATCCACAATGACCGTTGTCAAGTTTCTTTATAGGGACTTTCTTTGTAGAAAGTATCCTAAAATGGATGGGCCGCTTCGACCTCCATTCACCAGGAAAAAATGCATTGGCCGATACAACTGGAAAAAGAAAAAAGACCTATGGATATTCGATATCTAAAGCACGCCATGTGGCACTGGTTGTTGCGAGTGTGTTGCATGGATTGTATTTCGTCTTGATGGCTTCTCGGAGTGGTTTCCCCCTGATGTTTGTGGCTTATGTCGTGGCTGCTTTTGCTCGTGCACTATTATCTAGTAAGTCCGTACACACTCAATTCAGCTTTACGGGTGCTGATCGTAATCACGATCTGCTTCTAACAGCGCCTCTGTGAGTTATTTATTTATTTACCAACATTAACGTCCGATGACACTTCAAATAAAGAAATGCATATCTTGCAGCTGGACCAAAACAGGCACTTCCTTATGCTTACGGTCTTGCCAGTACGTGACACTTTTCCCCTATGATCGTTTCCCTTAAGCTCATAAAAATATCACCGTTTCTTAGGTGTTGGGAGTGTAGCTTCCCCTCTTGTTTGTCAATCAGTGATTGCCACCGGTGTTCCTTGGTTCCATTTCTACTATGGATCGCTCGTGTTATCTGGCATCAACCTCATCTTCCTTGCCTTGACATATAAACCTAGCATTGTCGAGCTTGCCAAAGAACGCAGAGGTTACACTAATGAAATCCAAACGGTACATAATAGTAACACCGTGGGGGATGGTGTCAGATCTGGGATGACTACGCCGACAGTTGTGAGCCCGAGATCTTCTGTTGTTAAATTGCAAGGTGGTGAAGGAAAGGGGAAAGATCATAATAAAAGCAGTAAGTCCAAAAAATGATATTGTATACCCATATGTTCATGCTCATGGGTATGCTTCTTACTTCTAAGCACTCAAAATGGCGGTGCGCATACCTTATCAATGGGCATTCTCGATGTTTGCTCTTCTGTACTGCGGAAGGTGAGGTCATTGAGCTTTTTACATTACTATCTGGCTAAGGACCGAATATCATCAGTGAAACAGTCACTCAAGGCCTTGTACGTTCTTAAGTGACGTGTTGGAACTCAGGACACTGATTTAGATATTAATACAGATGGTCACTTACCTACTCCGTGCCAAGGTTGGTAATCTAGTTCATTTTTTTTGGTAGGGTCCAAAATTGATGTTTCTCTGGTAGTCTGCCAACCCTAAAACAGTCGGATATGTTACTTCTGGGTTTTGGGCAGGTATGAGTATCGGAAGATTTGTTTGGGGAACGTGTACGCCTTAGTGAGTTTCATTCTATTATCTGTGATTGGTTTAGGCAACGGAGCTTACCCTGTTCAATAAATCTCTAGCCTTAGCTTCAAGCAAAGGAAACACACTGTGCATTGCTGCATGTAAGTGATCATTTTGTTGTTTGTCGATTGATGATCTCACCTCTTTATCTAGCCGTAGGCTATTTCTATTTCGAACTAGCAAGACTTATATTCACGGATCTCTTCTAGTTCTCGGACTTTCTCTCCAACTTATCTTGTGGCTAGTCAGGCCATGGATCTTTGATTCCGTCGCCGGCAGCTTCGTTGGATTCTTCTATGGTCCGGTTTTCCCGGCATTATTGGCTATGGCTAATGACGTCTTACCGGAAGAGGTACACATGGTTGCAATGGCATTGATGTGAGTAACTCTCTTTGGCCCACTCTCAAGTATATTCTAACATAGAAGCTTTTTTTAGAAACGCATTTGCCAGTCTTGGTGGCGGTCAGTTTATTTATATCTTATTTGAAGTATTCTCCGATTACTTAATTCGGTTTTTATTTATTATTTCACAGCGATCTTCCCTTTCCTTGCTGGCGCTCTTATTAGTATGATAGGAAATTCGGCATATCCTATTATCACCATTTCTCTTGCTGGAACCTTATTTATATTCTGGGCATTCTTCCACTCGAGTGCTCGGAAGAAGACAACTGCTATTGATTGAGTATTTTTTCCACTTTCCTCTTCCCTTAGATCTCGTCATTCCTTCTAGACTTCTTAGATGCCGCCAAATTCCACATAGACTTAGACTGTTAATTTCTTGTATAACGCACACCGAGAGTAGATTGAGTATACTTAATACTGGCACTAGCTTTAGTTTCCCTTGATTTTTTTCTTTCTAGATGACCGATACCCATCCATTGATTTTTGAAGGACTGTTTATGTTCTTGATAATAGTTACATAGTTATAGAATGCTGTATTGAACGTTTGTTAATTTGAATGCACTTGGCTTCCATTATGACGAAATTATCTGCTTCTAAAGAGGTCACAGAGGATTTGCCGTCATTCAGAACATTTATATTGAAATATTGATGTCTTGTAAGGGGTTGGTATTTGTCATGACTTTTACTCCTTTTTGTTGTAGTGGTCAAATAATCAAATGAGTTTTGCGATTCCCGAAGCAATATTAATATGTATAGGAGCATTAATCCTGCATCATGCAATATGTTGTGCCCATAGCCAATAGGGCTGTTTAACACATAGTCTATCCCGTACTTCCCCCTCTGGCGCTCAAGGCACGCCCGTGTAGAGAGTCCGCACCGCATACTTTCAAGTCGTGCCCACCACACACTTAGAAAGATCCAAATCCTGAAGCAGCAGGAGCGGCATTGGCTTGCCCTCTGTTCTGTAGCTTTTCGCCAACCTTCTTCTGCACGTCGTTGAATTTGGAGACGCAACGGTCAATGCAGACGCTCTCTCCCTTGTTGAGGTCACCGTCAGCGTAACGAGTGCTGATGCATTTTGTATGGCATGACCTAGTGGAAGAAGTCATGTAAGAAAGAGGGATTAGAAGGGTGCTCTCGGACTAAACGCACTGAACCATGCGGTTGAAGAAATCGGTCACAGTGTCAAGTCTGGGAAAGCAATATGGGTAAGGTCGCGTATGTTAGGAAAGGTAGAGAACGTACTCTGTGATGGCCATTTCTAGCTTGTCGGGATTGATACCACCGCTGGGCGCAGCATTTCGTCCACCACCAAGGAAAGACATCGATATTTAATTGAGGGTTAATGGAGGGAGGAAAAGGAGTTGGTGCGCGTCAGGCAAATGGCAGTCACGTTTTCCTGATTTGATTGCCGAAAAAAAGTTTTGACACTGTTGGTGCAGAGACTAAGTGCTGATGCTCAATGGACAGACGCAAGGAAAAAGATCAAAACCCCACAACCCTCGCCGTCCATCGCTGTCGTTTTGTTGACTATGCACCTTCTGCAGTCACCGCCCTTGCCTTTCCACCCCTGCCCCTGCCCCCGGTGAGGCGCAAGAAGACTAGAAAAACACAGGAAAACAACCCGCGCGATATGGAACTCTGGCTATCGGTCATGCAAACGGAAGCATTGATCTCTGCGAGTGGGCTGGCTCAAAAGACAGTGTACAGTGCTCGCAGGCTTGGGTCGTCAGAAAAGTGAGTACGACTGAAGTATACTCAGCGGTCAAATTCAATAATTTGTGCAGACAATGCCAGGTCCTTATCCTTCAAAAGTCGACTCTCTAACGTTTACTCTTCGTTATCCTGATGATCTCGAAGTAGACGATATACCTTTAAAATCAGATTTACGACTGTTCAGCTCAGGTGGTGGGAGCGAGTTGCTCGAATGGGACCTTGAACGTTCAACTGTCAAGGTTCTTTTTTGCTTTTTTGCTATCAGATTTTTACGCTGATACTGATTAATCATAGCGAACAATAAACTCGCAAGGCGGTGCGATTTGGTGTGTTGCTGCAAACCCTGCTTCAGGTTACCTTGCACTTGGATGTGAAGACGGCACCGTTCGTTTAATTTCAATTACCAATGATACATTGACCCATCACCGTCGGTTTGATCGACTCAAATGCCGTATACTAAGCGTAGCATGGGGACCACCGATTCCTTGCCAGAGGCAATCCACCTCTCAGCCAATGTCTATCGGCGACGGCAGCTCGGAGAGCGACTCGGATGATGACGAAGAGGACGAGTGGAAGGATTCTTGGCTAGTAACAGGATGTTCAGATAGCACATTACGAAAGTGGGATGTCAACACTGGTCGAGCGACAGAGCGCATGGCGGTAGACAAGGTCCGTGGAGAACGAACATTAGTGTGGACAGTTGGAGCTCTCGGGTAGCTAATGGGCATCCTCTTTTACATGCAAACTTTACATTAACATATATTTATAGCGATGGCACAATTGTCTCTGGTGACTCTCTCGGGCACGTCAAATTCTGGGATTCTTGGACGTGTACTCAATTACATTCATTCCAAGCACACGGAGCTGATGTTCTTGCTCTTTCCATCAATCCAGAGGGCAAGGCTGTTTATACCGCTGGTGTCGACCAAAAAACTGTCCAATTTTCACTGGTTAAAGTAAATGCTTCAACTTCTTCACAATCCCGTTGGACACAATCAACCTCACGTCGTATGCACTCGCACGATATTCGTGCTCTCGCTTCCTGGCCTCCATATACACCCTTACCCCATAATTTCAAAAGAGCATTCCCACTCAACGCTGCACCCATTCTTGCCTCTGGTGGTCTTGATATGTCAGTGGTGCTGAGCCCAGCAGCTCTTCCGGAGAGCACTGTTACAAAAGTTGTGAACCCTTTGGCAACAAGTACCGATGCTACATTCGGTGATGCATACCATCGCAGGATGACCTACTCCGTAGGCTCGGGGGTTGGCGTATCAAGAAATAAAAGATTAGTACTCTGTCTACGAGAAGCCGGATTGACTGTGTGGAGGATTCTTAAAAAGCCTGCGGACGAAGATGACCTAGATGGTCCGCTTGATGATGAGGGTATCGAACCATGGACTGGAGGTTGGGAGAAGGTCTTAGAGATGGAACTCAATGTGTCAAGTAATTTGATTGCTGGAGAAATTTCTGATGATGGAAGGTGGCTCGCTGTTTCTGATATATACGAGGCAAAGCTTTTTGCACTACATACAGATGTGAGTCGACGTTTGTTATTTCTGCTCAATGAATTTAGATGTTTTATGAATAGGATAAAGATCAGATTTCCGTCAAGCGCGTCAAAAGCTTTGCTGCTGTCATCGTATCTAGCATACCCAACGCTTCCGAAAACACCAGTCTAGGTGCACTTGCATTCCGTTTCACTCCAGATTCATCAAGACTTGTTATGTCTACCGCTGAGACTGCATATATCTTGGTTCTTGATCTAACGGAAGAGGATCCGAGACTCTTGAGACGATTTGAGCACCATAGACTAAAAGAAAGTATTGTTGGAGACCGCGTGGTTAAGGCGCTCAGACACAGGGCTCAACCAAATGGAATCTTGATCAATGGTAACGCACCACACGATGGTGAGGATGTGGAAATGGCTAGTAGCAGCGAGGAAGATGTAAAGGGAGCTGAAGAAGATAGTGATAGTGGCATTGAAGACAGAAGTCCTTTAGCAAATGTCATTCCCAATGTGTTCCATGTCATTATCAGCCCAGACGGTCAATGGTTAGCAACATCGGATGATCAACGACATACCCACATATTCAATCTTGACTCTATTTCGGTATGTCATTTTCATATTTTCCTCCTTTACCATGAGGTCTTAATTGTGCTTTGATTCTAGCATCATAGCCTTTTACCGACATTTCCCCTTCCCGCTCAAAGTCTCGTTTTCTCACCATACAACCCAAACACATTATTCCTCGCTTTCCCTGATAATACACTTCAAGTATACGATGTCGAGTCTCGTCAATTCCCTCAATGGAGTAAAGACCTCTCACTATCATCACGTTTCGTTTCACCTGTTGCAAAACGTCTTGTAGGATTACACGATCCTATCCTTGGAATTTGTTTCCCTCCTACATCTGGAGTTCCGGAAAATGCCATGGAAAATGGAACAACGGACTTGGAAAAGTCTCGATATGCACTGTTGTGGGGAGCAAATTGGCTTATCAAACTCCCTCTTGCATTGGCTAGCAAAAATTCCAAGACGAGCAAAAAACGAAGACGTGCACAGGGAATGGATACTAGTGGGGTTGTCTCTGCAGAGGAGGGTCTTGCCAATTCGTCTAGTAGGCTGATAACACACTACCGACCGATTCTCCACGTTGATTTCTTGACAAACGGAGAGTTAGTAGTGGTTGAACGACCCCTTGTGGATGTCTTGAGCACCCTTCCTCCTGCTTACTTCAAGCACAAGTATGGTTCGTCGTAGTAAAAAGGTTAGGTTATTTATTTTATGTTCATTTGTGTGCTCTACTTGAACATTATAAAGTAAAACGTGTGATCTATCTACTCTAATTTTGCAGGTGTAAGGCATTTGAGACAAGTAAAAATATGGCTACAATGGAACTGATGGAAAACTTAAATAGAGACATAGTTCAGTATGAGAGACGGGTGTGAGGTGTTTGAATAAATAAGAGTAGAAATGTATGAACTAGGCCCGTTGTACAAGTGATCGCTTTTTGTTGGCCTCGTTACGGTCTTGCATTGTGTCTTCCCTGAGTCAGGGTCAGTAATGGGAACGTTCTAGAGCACGCTCGAACTTACTGTGAGTTGAGGATGGATAGGTATAACGTCCATAGCACACCGCAACTCTGGGAGAAGGGGACTCGATAAGCAAGTGGCATGTATCGGAAGTTGACCAGCTGTGATACATCCTTGAGTGAAAATACAGATAGAGAAATACCAGTTTGCATACCTGGGCCAGAGGCCACACTTTCCAATTAGAAACGACCAGTGTGCCGTAGAGGTCTCTAAACTTTTCTGAGATTTGAGCCGGAGAGCGGCCTTCTAGTACTCCCATGAAACCGATGAAATATACCAGCTGTGGAAACATAAGAACAGGACAGCTCCACAAAATACAATCCACTTACTCCCGCCGGGGCCCTGAATCACAAATGAAGATAAGTATGTTGGATAGGTTATGAGGCAAGATAGACATACATAATAAGCTGGTCACAGGCAACACGCTTCCCAAGGGCAGCCAAGCTGATCTTTTTGGAGGCTTTAAACGCCTTGAGGGGGAAGCGAGCCTCGAGAAATGCATTCCACCGACCCATTATGGGGCCTTGGCGCTACATCAGTCTACAGTCTGCAGAAGTATACGGCGTCTTTCTCACTAATGGTTAGCCCAAAGCAGGCAAATCGTGCAGTTCGAGCATAGTCGTAAAAACGATATGGCTCACCCTCTTTTCTGGTCTGTAGATAAGGTCAATATACGACGACCCGCTACGAAAACACATACTTACCGCATTCTGCGCTACCTGGGCAACAAAGTCGCCGAATGCGCTGAGAGAACTGCCTGCTACGGCAAGAGTAAAGTTTGGGTGCGTCTGAAAGGAGTACTGATATGCACGAGCGATGGATAGAGCGGCCATGAGAGTTTAGCTCTGGGTATTTGTGAGGGACGTCGTAGGTGGTGGTGTTCAAGTACAAACCTCAGCAATATCGCATGGAGAGTGCTCAGTGGTGGAATGCAATCTCAAGGTCCCTGGCCAATCTCAAAACCACCTATATTCCTGTTTCGGCAGTCACGGGGTGCGTGTCGTATGCCGTAATCTCTATTAATAGATTTGGCGCCAAGGATAAGAACGCGACTGGATGGATGTATGCAACTCTCATTCCTTTCGTCCATTCTATATCTTCGTCTTCTACAATGTACCACCCAATCCTTTATATTCTTACGCTGGTAGCTTCTACATACACACTACCCGCTCCAGCCGATTTATCGGCGGTGAATTCGGGGAACACTTATTCTGGGACGGGGGGCTCAGCTGCTGGTGGTTCAGTCCACGGGGGTGCAGCGGGCAATGGCATCCTTCCTTTAGTATTTGGGGGCAAACCCAATATCTTAAACATTGGGTCCAGTGCGCATATACTCACCTGTTTGTCTTGCATTCATTAATCTCGGCTCAGATAATGCTGGTCATGGCGGTATCGCGAATTCAGGACCTGCAATCAACTCACATCGTTTTGGCAAAGGCAGTGGTCATACAGATGCATATATGCAGTCTTCATCCAACTCATTCAGTGGTGCCGGCGGAAACGCAAATGGAGGAAATGTCGACAACCCGGATGGAATGATCAACCTCTGGTCTAGTGCATAGAATCCATCTGAGTCAATGGTGATATTTGCTGAATGCTAATGTAGATAACGCTGGTGGTGGTGGGAAAGCTAGCAGTGGCGAAAGCCTGACAGGCCTGCTCTTCTAGCTCGTCTGGTTTGACAACATCACAGGTGGGTGTTATAGCAAACGCAAGCTGCCAGTGACTTCATTGATAAGTCGGACAGGTGCAGGGCCGATTCCTAGAACTGTCCGTGTACCAGATTCTACTTGGGTATGTCCTCTATAAAAAACGGTAAGCGAAGGTAATTAACAATTAACTTTGGGGTTGAACAGGACGAACGCATCATGGATTGGCCGCGCGCATAGATTCAAGCTTTTGGCAATGGCCTCGAGCTCGAGGAGCTGGTCTTCGGAATTGCCTTTAATGCGATTTTGGCTTGTCTAGAAGAGTATGAGTTTGACTGAAATAATAAATGATTGTAACATTACCCAATACGCTCCCAGTGTTGTAAGAGCTACATAGTTTATGAGTTGTAGTTTACGATGAGAAAGTAAGATGCCCATGCCTTGGGATTCTTGCGAACAAGTGCCTTATAGCAAGCAAGAGTGGCATGTCTAGCATAGAATAAGAAATATGCTTAACCCGTTAAATCAAGTACACATGCCCGCATCTGTTTATGCATCAGAACTAATGCTCTCGGAGGCAGACAGGTATCAAACGTACTGTGCCGCAATCTTTCCTGATGTCATCTTGAGGTCTGTTCGGACCACAAGAACCTTGTCACATAGTGAGCTTGTTTACGACCTGCACCAAGAGCTACAGCTTCCTTACCATCTTACAAGGTTCCATGAACCCCGGTTTGATAGCTGCCAAGTCACCATCTGCAAGATCCCCTTCGTTGTCTTCGTCGTCTTCGGTATCATCTTCCCCTTCTGCATTCTCTTCAGTTGCAATTTCTAGCGTCTCGGGCTTGGGAGTTTCTTTGTGTGGTGGCGCACTGTACAGCTTGCCAAGTTGGTAGCCCGTGAGTAGAGAGGCGGCAGAAAGCAATGCCATGGAAAGAGCTACACCAGTGCTGTAAGGCTGTTTACCGTGTAATACATTAAGATTTGCATACCTTGCGAAGACATTATTGATGGAGCCATGGGAAGTTAACGAATATTGACGCCGTGATCAATGATTACACATTGCGGCATTTGCCGAACAGGATTTTTCTGGAGATTCTGTACAAGGTATTCTGCACACCCAAGCCAAGTGCCAATGGCTTCACCCTCTACCGACGCAGGCTCAAGGCTTATCTCAAGAAAGAAAAGCAAATCTTCCCTTCAGAAGGATGTTGCAAAAAACTCTGCGGCTTCATCATCTCAGGACAAATCCTCCGCAGAATCCTCATCCTCAAAAGAAGCCTCATCCTCAACCTCACCCTCACCCGCTGCTACCACCACTGAATCATCCGCCCCTAACCCAACTTCGTCGACACCAACTACCCCCGAACGTTTACCCTTCTCTACATACGAGCTTTCTTCCCAAACACACAGGGCATTGGAAACAATGGGATTCAAGACCATGACACCCATCCAAGCAAAAAGTATCCCACTATTACTTGCTGGAAAAGATGTATTGGGTGCAGCCAGGACTGGATCTGGAAAGACACTGGCCTTTCTGCTACCTGCTATCGAGCTGTTGCATCGGTTAAAATTCAAACCCATGAACGGTACGCTTTCTTCCTTTTGCTATTCTCACATGGTTATCCATTCCTTATATAGGCACCGGAATTATTGTCATTTCCCCTACCCGTGAACTTGCTCTACAGATCTTTGGTGTTGCAAAGGACCTTATGGCCCATCATTCTCAAACATTTGGTATTGTTATGGGAGGAGCGAATAGACGGGCTGAGGTAGACAAGTTGGTAAAAGGTGTCAATTTACTTATTGCAACACCTGGTCGCCTTCTGGATCATCTACAAAATACCAAGGGCTTCGTGTTTAGGAATTTGAAGGCCCTGATTATCGACGAGGCTGATAGGATATTGGAAATTGGATTTGAGGAAGAAATGAAAAAGATTATCTCTGTTTTACCCAGCGGTACGTTCTGGTTAGGAGGCTGTCTTTGATCATTTATTCATATTCATTGTTTATAGAAAACAGGCAAACTATGCTATTCTCTGCCACACAAACTACTAAAGTTCAAGATCTCGCACGAATTTCTTTACGTCCTGGACCTGTATTTGTTGATGTCGACAAGGAGGAAGCTACAAGTACTGTCACCACACTATCACAAGGCTATGTTGTCTGTCCTTCGGATCGACGATTCCTTCTTCTTTTTACATTCTTGAAGAAAAATCTCAAGAAGAAGGTCATTGTTTTCTTTTCAAGTTGTAACAGTGTAAAATACCACGGCGAGCTACTGAACTATATCGATGTACCAGTGCTTGATCTACATGTACGTTTTCGCCTCTTTCTTTATATTACACAATGCTTATAAAGTCCTATAGGGTAAACAAAAGCAACAAAAACGTACCAACACGTTCTTCGAGTTCTGCAATGCGGAATCTGGGATTCTGTTATGTACGGATGTTGCAGCTCGTGGATTGGATATTCCCCGAGTGGACTGGATTGTGCAGTTCGACCCTCCTGATGACCCAAGAGATTATATTCATCGTGTTGGTCGTACAGCACGTGCCGGCAAGGTTGGGAAAAGTTTGTTATTCTTATTGGAGAGTGAACTCGGTTTCTTGCGGTATCTCAAAGAGGCTAAGGTACCCTTGAATGAATTCAGCTTCCCAACTGACAAGATTGCAAATGTGCAGTCTCAGGTATGTTGAGAGTTTTATGAGTCTGAAACGTAGTTGATGAAGATTTGGCAGCTCGAGAAACTACTACAAAAGAACTACTTTTTACACAAGTCGGCGAAGGATGGTTTCCGTTCGTATCTACAAGCATATGCATCATATTCACTCAAGAAGATTTTCGATGTAAATCAACTGGATTTAGCCAAGGTTGGAAAGGCGTTTGGCTTTGCAGTACCCCCTCGTGTGAACCTCAACATTGGACCTGGAAAAGGTACTTCGCAGGCGACTGCCAAAAAACGGAGACGAGAAGGAGAGGAGGAATCCGATGCTCAGGTAGAGGAAGAACAGGAGGAAGAGGATGTATCGAGAAAAGACGTCCGGCGGAACAGCAAGCAGAGACGGGTAGAGAGCCTAGGACAGAAGAAGGTAGAAAAGGAGATATACAAAAAGGATAAGGAGATGAAGAAGCTGGAGGCGAGTGGTGGGCAGTGGAGTCGATAGTGTACAGGCTGTTGCTTTGCTTATGTAGTTAAGACATAATCTGAAACCACGTGACACAGTGACCCGTGTGACAACACGTTGAAGCGTTGAAGCAAACTCCAAAAGGGCGGTGTGTGAAGCGGAAACACGTTCTTCTCAGTTCCTCCGACTTCCTCTCGCCTCCAAGCTTCAATTCCATTTCGTTGTTCCTTCATCGTCGAGCATATTCTCTGCCCCAATGGCAACTTCTCAGGTTGGTCTATACCTTGTCCAAAACCCGGCCCACGTCAATAATTCACTCTCGTTCCACTTGTATAGCATTATCTATGGGCCTCCGGTCATTTCATTCTCCTCATAGCCTCTCTTCGCTACTTCCTGGCTTGGGTCACCTTCAAGACCGTCTCAGCCTGGTGGTACAAAGGTAGTCTTTTTGTCTACTTAGGCGCTTTCCTGCGATCTCACATAACCACGTTGCACCTCTTTAGCTAGCTTTGCAGGTGCCCTAATAAGTTATGCCATCGTTTGCCAGTGAGTCCTCATTTCCTTGATCGTTGCTTGACCACCAATGCCCATCAATATTTGGCTAACGCGTGTTTTTTCTTGCGCAGCAAATCACTCGGAGTATGTCTCGCCCATTGTTAAATGATCGTAGTACAAACTAATACGGTGAATAGACTCCCCAGCCCAATGTAGCCTTCTTCAAGCGTGCAATTCTTGACGAAGTACGTCGTCTCCTAAATTTCCGATCGTATCCGGCTCATTGCGTCATCATCCACTTTAGAATGTCCAATATTTCTTGCTTGCCATCTACTGGTGGTCTGCCAGGAAGCCAATTGCGAGTATGTGCGATTTATCTTAAGAAGAGAAATTTATCAAATTAACAATACGTTTTCAGTCGCTCTTGTCCCTTACATGATTTTCTCTTTGTTCCATGCCTTGACTTTCGCCCGAACAACGCTTTTCCCACAATTCCTTCCTCAAGGTCCCCCTGCCGCAGCTGGAGGTGCACCTACCCCTCACCCCATGGCCAAGAAATTGCAATCATGGGTTAAAGGTAAGCAATTCCTTTCCCAAAACACTTTCTTTAATACCTACTTAATCTTCGCAGCCAACTACGATTTTGCCATGAAGGTCGTCGCTTATACCGAGCTCATCATCTTTGTTCGTGTGATTGTCGGTGCTATCACTTTCCAGAATGCTCTTCTTGCACCTTTTGTTTATGCCCATTTCCTCCGCCAACGTTACTACCAATCTGCATTCACCCGCGATGCTGTCTCATTCGCTACCGTTAGGATTGATGAATTTGTCGCGAAAGCCAACAACCCCAGCGTCACCCAAATCTACCACAAAGGCAAGGACCTTGTTGGAAGGTGGACCGGAACTGTTCTTGAGCAAAACCCTCCCGCCCCCAGGAGATAATTAGTTAACAATACAATGCAAGGGTAGTAAAGGAACATAGACATGGGCAAGGTTTGTTGTGGTAAACTTACATTGGACCCTTCTATTTTCCTTATTTTACATTTATTTCCCCGCTCCGTTTCGGATTTATTTGCTTGCGTACCTATCCTCGCACTCGTATCAGTAGGCCACATTTAATTGACCTCGTTGTTCATTACCTTGTTCGAAAACTTATATTGATGGCGGTAGAAGATTGTTCCCAAAGTGTTCTTAGACGTGAATATCTAATATTATCCTTTTCAACTGCCATTCAAAAATATCAGGGTTCGCCTCAGATTGCCTTGTTATCGCCAGTCATTCATCAACAAAACATTCAGAGTCCCTTCTTTTTCGTAAGTCTCCCTTGATTGTTGTACTCTTTTGCTAAGGCCCGTTTGTCAAGCCGAAAAACTGCCGCATACAATAAAACTCTATTGATATTTAAGAGTAAGTAGGGCAATGGGAAATTTTTGCACGGATTCAGAATCCCTTTCACCGAGAAAATAATCAACCGGACCATGCTAACGAGTTGGGATCACCACGAAGTGTTTATATGCTCAAGGCGCTTAGACAGCCCGGCCGTTGAAGTACTTACGACATTACCAAGTTCTCCATCCCATAGGAAGTATTGGCTGGTTTGTCTCCCTTGGTCTCTTCGTGTATGACTGTCTGTAGTATTGGTCATATGAAGTTTCTAGCCCTCATCGGATGCGAGTTTCTTGTGTGATGGGAAAGGGATACGCCTCGAAACGCACGTCCAGGCTGACTTCAATCTAGAAGGTGCGAAGATACGAGTAGTCTTCTATGACCTATGAGAGATTCTCAGGGAACTCTACATAATCGGTTTTCTTCGGCGCATTTCATCCTGGTGGACGCGGACCGACCACGTAGTTGTTGTTCCAGCCGCACAAATTCAGACAATTGACCCTTTAAATAACTGCACGAGCGAGATGAGACTCAGACTAGCCGACTCACGAGTCAGGATGATGAAAATTCGGGCCGTGCTATGAACAGGGATAGCGGTTGTAGTATGTTCAAGTTTGGCGCAAGTTACTAACAATCAAGCCGGCAATTCCGTTGACTATGAGCACACAACACACATCTACCCACTATCGTAATCCCAAAAAAAAACTCATCGTACCCTGCATAAAAGAAGCGGGAAGAAGGACTGCCGCACGCCTCCCTACACCCTCACGGTAATCAACTGACTTGCCGCAATAGCTCGGGGCGGATCTAGGAAGCTCAAAGTCTGGGGGAAAGAGAACATCGGGGACAATGTGGCAAGAGGCGCTTAGAACGGTTTATAAACCCAGATAAGAGGCTGGTAATACATCCCGTTCACTCGTACTTGTCTTCCTTTTCCAGTCCTTCTCCAAGCCATGACTTCACTACTCACCACTGCAGTCGATGAATCTTGTCAAAGCGGCCTTCGGGGTCGACGACGCAGTTCTGTTCATCCCTTTGTTGCTGTTCCTCGTTTATTTTCTACTGTACAAGGTGCTGGGCAACAATATTACTCCTCAACTGATGAGAGTGCTGTTTCCGACGATATAGAACTTACGCCTGTGCCATACAACGTTTTCTCTTCGTCTGAATCTTCTTCTACTGCGGATCCTGCTTCTGTTCTCGTCCCTTCACATCCACTACATGTTCATATGTCGGATTATGTTTCTAAAATGACTGTTCCTCGGCACCAAAACTCTACTTGGAGTAACCTTGACTGCTCATCTCCGTCTTCACCTTGTGCTTCCTCTCCATCAAGTTCCTACCCAACTACTGCTGTCAATAGTCGAAAACCTTCTTATGATAATACCACCTCGGATTTGCCTACATTAAAGTACAATGATGCTACCTTGAAAGACGTCACGGGAACGACCAATAATAGAAGGAAGTTCGAGCGCATGGCATGGAGACTTTCTGCGGGGTACTTTGCCTATTTTATGTGTGGTTGGGGGGATGGCAGTGAGTCTCTCTATCAATTTGAACTATCGGTCGGATGCTCACCTTTTACTACGTAAACAGTTACTGGAACTGTACTACCGAGTGCGTGTCGTTAATCTCTCTTTTAAAGAATATCGGCAGCCACTGACTCTATATCCATGTAGTGTTTATGGCAGATTTTCATATGACTTTCACAACGTCTTCGCTGCTTTTCATGGGGAGCACTTGCGGGTTAGTATTAACTTTGAAGCTGTTTTAGATTGTTATACTCATACTTTTTAGATTCTTCATTGGCACTATCCTTGTTGAGAGAATACTACGCGTGCTTTCTCGTGCTCGAGTCGGTCAAGAGCAAAGTGCCTGGTTCCCTTATCTATCGCGAGGAGGCGGTGTTCGATATTCAGAAGTACAATGTAGACATATATCGGTTTTTATGTCAAGTATCCTTCACGGATCATTCTTTGTTATTATGGGTACAAGAGGAGGCTTCGGTGTATTGTTTCTGGCCTATGTGGTTGCTGCCTTCGCTCGTGCTATTCTCACCGGTGAGATTGAACGTTTTTGACTACTGCTAGGAAATACTGATAGGCTTGGTTTTTTTTTATAGCTACCTTGTATGTGCATCACCCTTGGCAAGACTAGTACATATTGATCTTTTGCATTCAGAAACTCATACTTTGCCACCGTTATGCCACCGTCGTTGGGCTATGCCTTTGGTTTGTGGAGTAAGCTTTCGGGTTTATTTCTGCTTTGGGTAGCTTCAGCTAACTTCGGGATACAATAGGTTTAGGAGGTGCCATTTCCCCACTCATTTGTCAAACGGTTGTGGCAGCCGGTGTTCCTTGGTTCCGATTTTACTTGGGTTCTCTCGTACTATCTGGCATTAACACTACATTCTTGATGTTAACCTTCCGACCTACTTTGAGGGAGTGGTTGAAGGAGAGCCACGAAGAATCTAAACAAATACGCAGAACTCGCAATACCGATACTGAGATGGCTTCAACAGGAGATAAAGTTGGAAGAACTCCTCAACCAAGCGGTATGGCCTGGATTCTTTCTGCTGCGAATGTATTGGGTATTCAAAGTGTTGATAGCTCTGCGGCTGGCTTTGTCTTTTCGTTTTCAATGGGCGTTTTCAATGTTTTCTTTGATATACTGCGCTTGGTAAGTTCTGTCTCGTATCATTGATTTCTTCATGTAACTGACATATTGTAGTGAAACGACAACCCAAGGATTCGTGTGTCAGCTTCGTATTAACGCGAAAGTGGAAAAACTAACAAATATAACCAGATGGCCTCTTATCTACTGAACACTCGGGTAAGTAAATATTGATTAATCTCTTCAACCAAAGGCTGAAGACAATTGTAGCATGCCAACCCGAAAACCGTGGGTTATGTCACTTCTGGTTTCTGGGGAGGTATTACCGTTGGCCGGTTTGCCTGGGGTTATATCATGCCTTCGTAAGTTAACGACTTTATAGTAAAATTTGATAATATTGACGAATTTGATGCTAGACTTAGTTTTACCAAACGGAAATACGTCATTCAAGGCTGTATAAGTAGGCCCAATATCTTACCACAGTTGCATTAGAACTAACACGGCACCAGTCGTTGGACTTGTTTTACAGTTACTTATTTGGTTCGTGAACTCAAACATTGGGAATACGTTTTCGGCAAGTATTATTGGGCTGTTCTTTGGGCCTGTATTCCCTGCAGCCTTAACGTTTGCGACTGCTTTGTTACCCGAAGAAGTTCATTTAGTTTGCATGGGTTTGATGTGAGTGTTTAGACTCTTTTAATGTCTGATATTGACTTTTTTGTGTCAGTTCTGCCGCGGGAAGCTTGGGATCAGGTATGTGTAGTTTAACCTCCTTTTGTGATCTCAACACATTGCTAACAGATTACTTTCTCACAACAGCCATCTTCCCTTTCTTCGTTGGTCTTCTTTCGAGCGCCAAAGGCGTTCGTACATTAACATACGTTACTGTCCCACTGACGGCTTTAGTGGGCATTTCTTGGTTCTTTTTTCCTACACGCATGCCTGTTGGAAGGTCGTAAATACCCTAGAGTTTGTAGTATCAAGTACTTTGAGTTTGTCCGCATTTGTAGTTTAGATCAACCAATCAGAAACTGATGCCTAGAATACCCGAAAAGGCGAATTTAAGCGGTGTGGGCGTCTGTAAGATCGTGTCAGCTTTTTGTTCACGTTAAGCCCCAGTTACGAAGACTTGGCTGGCCATTTCATGTCACGTATACCCATACCATCCCAGAATCGTAACTCTTTGTCTCCTACTCCTTATTCGGACAGACCTGCTTCACCACTTCCAGCCAAGACTCTAGTGAACAAGACTCTTAACAAACAACCAAGCATGTCAACCCTCTCAGGATATCAGTCATCTATTTCTCTTTCAGAGACTAGGAGGAAACAATCTAAGCGTGATGAGGTAGGTTTCCTTATTATGATATTCACGTGTGTATATGTTATTCATGGGTGTTGGGCTTCCATAGGCAATTCGCAAGAAAATCGAGTCCGAACTGTCGCGTAAACGCAACATTTCGTCGACGTATTCATCCAACAGGAGTAAACGCGGAAAACCTCCTGCAGCAAAGGGAACTGTAGCAGCTCTTAAGCCTTCTGCCGCTTTGACCGTCCCAGAAAACATTACTGTTGCTGAAGCCAGTCAGTTATGTGCTGCTAAGCGCACTGATTGTGTGTTGGTCGTTGATGACGAGGAGGGGCTAAGTGGTATTTTCACTGCTAAGGATCTCGCTTACCGAGTGAGTTTTGTTGTTATATTATGTCTTTTATGGGGACATGAGTACTAACTTTCCTGGATTATTTAGGTCACTGCGGAAGGTCTTGATCCCCACTTGACCCCCGTCAGTCAGATTATGACGCGCAATCCTATGGTCACTCGTGATACTACGAGCGCCACTGAGGCTTTGCAGTTGATGGTCTCCAGGCATTTCAGACATCTGGTACGGCTGTTGTTTAATTGTTGACTTAGCCTTCTAATCAGTCAAATAGCCTGTTTGCAATGAAGATGGAAATGTCGTTGGTCTGCTTGATATCACCAAGGTCTTCCATGAAGCTTTAGACAAGGTTGAGCGCAGCTCTGCTGCCTCAGAACAACTCTTCAATGCTATGGCCGGTGTACAGAGTGAGCTGGGCAATGTTGGAGGCAATCCCCAAGCCACTGCTATGCTTGCATGGGCCGAGAAGCTTAGAGAGAAGACTGCGCTTCCAGATTTGACTACTGTCATGGATTCCCGTACACAACCTGCAACTGTTAGCCCGAAGACTACTGTTCGCGATGTTTCCAAGTTAATGAAGGAGAGGCGCACTACGGCTGTTTGCGTTATGGAGAGCGGAAAGATCGTTGGAATCTTTACTAGCAAGGATGTTGTTCTCCGAGTTATCGCTGCTGGTCTCGAGGCAGGAAGATGTAGTGTTGTGAGAGTCATGACACCTCATCCAGATACTGCAGCTCCTACGATGACCGTTCACGATGCTTTGAAAAAGATGCATAGTAAGTAAACTAGTGATGTCGTGTGATTAATACTGAAATGATTTTCAGATGGACACTACCTCAATTTACCGGTCGTTGAGGCCGATGGTCGCCTCGTGGCCATTGTTGATGTCCTCAAACTCACTTATGCCACGCTAGAACAGGTGAATAAAGCTTGTTGATCCATTAATACGGTCATTCATGTTTTATAGATGAACTCCATGGCCAGTGCTGAGGCTTCTCAGGACACTGAAGGTGGACCAATGTGGGGCAAATTCTTCGATTCGATTGGGCATGACGACAACGACTCTTTGGTTTCTGGATCCCAAAATGTTTCCCGTTCAATACCTCCTGGAGACTTATCTCATCTGATGCAATCACCTCACTCTGAGGTTCATCCCAATGACTCTGCTTCCGTTATTGATGATGATGCTGTGTCAGCTTTGGAAGGATATGCTAGAAAGAAAGGACTTGTTGTTCCCAGCGGTCCTCTCACCATTCCTGTGGACGATGGCACTTATGTGTTCAAGTTCAGAACTCCAAGCGGAAGGACCCACAGATTCCAATCCCGTCATGATGATGTTGCTCACTTGCGTGAGATTGTTGCTGGAAAATTGGCTACCGATCCATTCTTCACTGAGTTCCACGCTGAGCAAGAAGGCTCAACTCATCCCGACCCCAACGATTTCCACCTCTCTTACACTGATGCTGATGGCGACTCTGTTCTGATTACATCGGACAGCGATGTTACTGACGCTGTCAAGAATGCGAGAATCAATGCTGCCGACCGCGTTGTGCTGTATGTTCAAGGTGGAAAGGGATGGAAAGAAGCTGGTTCAGACAAGAGTGAAGAGAAGGCACAGGAAGTTGTCGAAAAGGCGAAACAGGAAGAAAAGGAAGTGGAGAAGAGTGAAATGACTATTACTCCTCCTGAACCCAAGGTAGCACCTCCTCCTGCTTATGTGCCGCCACCTGTTGCTCCTGCACCTCCACCCGCGCAAGAGGTCTTTGGTATCCCGAAGGATTTATTGTTACCTGCAAGTATTGGAGCACTTGCTGTGGTCATCATTGGTGTTTTCACTATCTCGAGACTCACTTCCAACAACCATTACTAGGTTATTCTAAAAAGTTGCGGAAGTGTCTATATGATGGACGTCACTTTCTGTTTTCTTATTAAACGTCTTTTTCTGAATAACCAAGTTTGCGACGATATATATCCAAGTATAAAGTAGCCCAGTAGTAGAGTCGTCTTAATTCTGGAAAAGATTATGTTGTTACTTCGAATACCTCAGTTTATCTTATTCCTTTACCTACTTATTGTGTCTACGGTGTTTACGATTTTTTTGCATGAAATAATAACGAATCTAGATGAGCAACTCACGTGGTCCCAATATGGAAAGGCGCCTAATGACCTAACGTCGCGTAAGAAGTTGACCGCTGTTATTAAAGTTGGACTCCACACAAACACTCGTTCCACACACTTATCCGGATCCTTCACCTTTCACCCACCGGGACACTATAGATCAATTGCCTCGGTACGATCACAAATACGACGCCTGGGTATAAACGCTCCATCACAGACTACTCTTGGTCCTTTCGGCGATCATACGACGCGGTACTACTTAAAAGGAAGGGATTCGGATTCTCTTGGATGTTCTAGGGATATTCTACTCTGGGAATATATCACACATATAAGATTAATTTGGCTTAACGGGAAGAAGGATTTATTGCCATTGCTATACGAGTTACAGGCTCTAGTTATGCCTCCGAAGTCGGCTGAAAAGGATGAGATGCTCACTGCGTTGGTATGTAATATTCCTTTTCTACAAGTCGTTATATGAACTTACGGAATTACATTTGTGATCTTTCCTTTTCTCTCTCTGTGGTTCGAATGTTGGCTCTGTCCGTCTGGGGTACGTGCATAATGGGGGTGTTTTTTGATTGGAAATGGGTGATTGTGCACGAAATGAACTTTGGGAATGCGTCAATCGTGGGGTTTGGTGATATAGAGTAAAAGAATATTAACGGCCATGTTGGATGATCTTATTATGGACGTGTCATTACAAGCTCATCAAGAAGTGTTGAGAGGGAAGGCAGTTTGTCAGATATGCCATACACAGTGGGTCTTTACTCCATTTCTCTCACCTACACATGTAACTTAACTATTATTACTAAAATAATATAGGTGTGGTTCTGGTATGTCCTTAATACACGACCTCTAACCGGACGAGAAATAACGTTTGAATTATTGGACACACAACAGTACACCTACCTGGAACATCATTGCAAGGGAATACGAACGGAGCAGTTGCGGGGTCAAGTTCGAGACCAGATACACCGTCATCACAATCGGCTAATGACGTAGGCGGTAAAGCCACTGGATCGGCAAATGGGAGTGTCAATGGAACACCTACGAGTAATAAGGATGGGAATGTGTTGTTGGATTGTATCGTCTGTCAACGACAGGTAACATCTTGTTTTTCATATCTCTTTGGGTGAATATCACTCAATAGCTTTCTTGTAGGTTGCGTCGAATCGGTACGCGTCACATTTGAGTACCTGTATGGGTCTTGGTCCCTCACGAAGAGGACCTACGAGAGGGAGTACTGCTAGTGGGAAACCCAAGTATGTATCTTTCATTCGGTTCATGTCTTCGCATCTCATTAAGTTACAATACAGATTACCGTCCGAAGCTGGAAGATCAGCCTCTCCAGCCTCTGAGGCCGGGAATGGTTCAGATGATAGGTTCAATGGAAAAGCAAGAAGCAAGATTAAAGGAAAGCAATCTGGTGAGTCTACAAAATCCGTGCTTTAAGAAATAGGATTGAGAGTTTCTATGAGCAGAGGAGCCTGAAACGTCACTTAAGAGGAAAAGAGCGGTATGTGGTCAGCTTAACTATGTGAATTCTTACTTAGTCCCTTATGATAGCCTGGTTCACCACAAACTTCGCCGAATAAGATCACCAAGAAAGCCAAACCGTCTGGTGAGCTATTACTCATCATAAAGCTAAAGCCATGCTGAATTGGAATTGTTGTAGGGTCACCAGTATCGCGTGTCAGAGCGGACCCGGATGTGACAGGACCATTAACAAAAGTGAGTCTACCTTTTTTATATACTTGTACTGCAACAACTCATTTCAAACTTAGTCTCATTTCCCTGGCGCAACAGGGTCAAAGTCTAAAATACCATCACGATTACGAGAATCGTCAACAACATCATTTCTAGAACGCTCTCCAAGTGTCGCGACTTCTCGGTCTTCGTCGCCTGGGGGTACCCCTGGATCTTCAGCATTTTCTGCGGCTACACAAAGCCCAAATATTAGATCACGGAGTGTGGCTGGGAATGGGGTAGGCATGAGAGGGAGAGGAGGAAAAGCAGCAGGGACAGGACCTCCTATAAGAAGAGTTATGAGTCCACCACGGCCGCCACCGCCTATTGTACATCATGGATTGTCCGGTTATATTGGTGAGTATTGTATATCGTACAATGGCCTTGAAGTTTAAGAAAATTTGCAGATGATGGAGGGGATGAGACGGGTTCATCTACGGACACTAATAGTGAGTAGAGTTTGTAAGATCGTAGTATAGTATTTGGTGTGTATATCATTGCTTTCGTGGATTTGTTGTTTTGTAATGGCATTGTTTCTTGAGCACTTGTTTATGTTGGACTGGTAGCCTGGCAATGATAATAAGTTATGGGGTGGAAGACTAGTCTGTATAAATAGATGACTATTTATTTATGGTAATTAGTAATGGCAACGGACCAAACAAGAAGGCCATCAATTACCGTTCAACGGCTAACCACCAACGCTCGTTTCCTCGCAGGTCGACTCCTCCCATGTCAGCCCAAAACCCACTGTCATTCCCTTCAGAACCCTCCCTTTCAGACCATAACCACAGACCACACCTCCAACCGCCTCGCAATGACCTCTACAACAACCCCGACGAACTCAAAGCCTCCTACGACGACCTCATAGATACCTATGCCCAACCATACGAACCCATAACACACCACGCAACATACAACGTAGACCCCCTACCACAGCCCCATTCCCGTGGCATGTCCTTTCCTCTTTCAAAGTCTCATTTTTCCGCAAAACATTCCACCGACACCGATGACCAAACAGTGCCTGTTTATCCCCCTCAGACAGCGCCTATCGAACCAGATGCTCCGGGCTTCTGGCAAAAGGTTGGTTTAAAACCTGTATAGTATCCTGCATGAATGTTCATCACTCTCTGTTCTTAGATCTTGCCGGACTCAATAGCCTGTCGGTTATATGTGCTTGCTGTGCTTGTTGAGACAACAATAAACCTTGCTATAGAGGGAGACCTGTATCTACGCATTCGAGAGGTGACAGAAGGCAATGATGGTTCGGCGGCGCGGAGAATGCCAGTCTATCTCAGTGTTTTTGCGGTAGCCCAGTATGTCAGCCGCTTGTTGTTTTCTCCCCTAAGTATCTGACAGCCACCAAGCGTATTCCAATTTGTCATGGCAGTGGACGCCGTGTATGCCCGCAACACCCTCCAATTCATCGGCTTAACGTGAGGTGTCCCTAGCTGGTGTGACAATCCCAGTTGCTGATATTTTTGATTTGTCGCTAGGATATTCAACGGTCTCTTGATTATTTACGCTGTCATCCAGATTGGCGAAGTTCGGGAGGCGCTGGGGTCAGGCGATACCGCAACGAATTCGCCCATTGCCAATATACCCATCGAAGCACTGACAACCATCATCCCCTGTGTTGTCGGTGTGGCAGAAGTGGCCTTTATAGCCCTAGGCTGGAAAATTTACCACGAATTCGGTTGGAAGGTCTATAAATTCCTCGGAGCTGATCGAAACGTGAAGCGAATGTATGCGAGCTATCAAATTTACGAATGTCTGGTCAAGTTCGATGTTTTCTTCTGGGCCGGATTTTCAGTTCAGTTCATCTGGTTGGTGCTACAAGATAACGACTGGGAATACTATGTGACCTGCGCCGCACTGCCTTTGTCTATTGTCCTGTTGGTTGAAGGCCATCTTGCCGCGCGGCACGAAAACAAGTGGATGATGGGAACATTCATGTCAGGCTGTGTTGGTGCCATGGTTTATTTCATTTACAAGGTAAATCCCTCAAAAATAATGATTTTTGCTTTCCACTCATTTTCTTGCTATAGCTTATCAGAGTGTTGACAAATGTGAACTCAGACACATTTAGAGTCATATGGAAATCCCTAACTGTGTTTTGTAAGGTTTTCCCTCCACTGAGATCACACATTGTATTGATGAATGAACAGCTGTTATTGCCATCGTGCTTTTGATCGCCACGATGGCATATTCAGCGATAATTTGGAGAAACTTTGGGAAGGGGCTGAAAGACGCATGTTAGTAATCCACTTAGTACGCTTCTTTTTCATGGCTAATCTCCCTCATAGTGGCGCGAAGGCAGCACAATCGCCTGGGTCCTACTGGTCATGGGCGTGCAGCTAGCACAACCCTGAACCGCATGAGTATCAACTAAATGCATCTATCCCAATGTTCACGATATATCCTTTCGGCTCCTTTCTCTGAAAATTTGTACTGATTAGTTCGCACATGACGCTTCCCTCCTGCTCCACTCAACACCACTTCCTATTATTATCCTCCACAACCGTTACTCTTATTTTTCACTGTCGGTCGTTGAGCAATCACCCTACACCCTCTCGTTTCGGCACATATGTAGATGTATAGTCCGGGTCTCTTTCATAACATAATTACAAGGATCCTTCTTTTTTTATTCCTTCTTTTATCCACTGGCTCTCAGCATTTTTTACACAATCTGTTGATCAGCGTGTAAAAATTATAGAGTTTTCCATTCTTTTCTTTTATTACTTTATCTTCTGTTGTTCGTTTCTTTTCGAAGTGTATATATATCACAATCTCGTGAAATATCTGTCATCTACTTACAAAAAAAACACACTTGGTGGCTACATTCGGGCTACATATACCGTAACTGCAACAAAAAAGCTGGGGTACTCATTGTAACCCCATATGGTAATTCGAGCGGGTCATCAGGCTATGCCGACGTGTCAAAACAACTTACACCACAAAGACCAAAGCAGCTAACTTTGACCAAGTCCCCTTTCACTAACTATTACATCCAAGCTTCAAACAACACCTTTGACAGCACATTAGACATATTCTACTTGGAGAGAATCATGGCACAGCGGTACGACCTTTGACTTGTTATTCCCTCACACTCAAATAATAATAATAAACAGAACAAGAGCTTCTCTACGTGACCGTTCAGCTTTACTTGGAACAGGATCAATAACACCACCAATATCTGGTCGTTCTACTCCTTACGATAGTCATTATTATAATCATAATGGTGGATTTGGAAATGGGAGTGGAAGTGGGAGTGGGAGTGGGAATGGGAGAACAGAACAACCTGCTGGACAGAGGTATGCTGATGATTTAGAAGGACAGAATGATGAAGCTTTGGAAGGATTGAATGCCAAGGTCAAATTATTGAAAGATGTAAATTCTTTTATTTGTTTCTTTCATGTCGTTAACATAGATATTGATCTTTTTTTTTTTTTTTTTTTTTAATAAGATTACGATTGGAATTGGGAATGAAGTACGCGAATCAACGAAACAACTTAGTCAAATGGTAAATTATCATCTTCCCTTCCTTACTCTTTATTTCATTCATACAAAACAAAAACTATAGAACGATGCATTTGCAGAAACAGGTGGAATTCTATCAGGTACATTCCGACGTATGAATAATATGGCTAGTAGACAAGGATGTCAATGGTTATGGTACATTGTCTTTTTCATCATTGTTTTTTGGTTCTTCATGGTTGTATGGTGGTTTCGAAGATGACTTCATTTTTCCAGTTCCATTCTGCTGTATATACAGTACACAACTCTATATTCAAAACTCCACCTTTTCGTTTACTTCTACTTCGCACAGAAGCATTCATGTCCTTCCATTACTTCTACACTTGACATCATTTATCTCTTCGCAATGTATTACCCTTACAACCTCACACCATACATCATATTACTTTTCCCTAATCTATTACAAGTAAGCATTGACCGAAAGTTTTAGTCTTGAGGTTTGAAATCATTAGATATTCTACAGCAGAATACAGCTAGCATAGAGAAAAAGGTTTTTGTCGACAAAGCAACAGATAGCAACATAACAAATAATATAAAAAGAATAGCAGGAAAAAGAATGAATAGTCTTTTGAATCCCAATCAATCATTGCGTAGAGCAGTATGTCCAATTTCCCAAACCATTCGGCGTCGAAGGTAAGGCATATCTTGTTGTGTAAAACGAAATATCTCATCCCCTCTTGACAGTGATTCTAGGAACTGACAAGTAAAAACCCCACAATCATAGCCATTTTCCTGTTGAGGTGTAATTGCCTATATGTACATCATAATCAATACTTTGTGATTTGTTGAGAAACATATACAAGCACAGAACTCACATCGGGAGCATAATCTTCCCAACCCGTGTAATCGAACGGCTTTTTCTTTTTGTTACGATGTTCGGCATCTAGATATTTTCTAAGGTTCTAGCATACTGGTCAGTAGCGCAAAGATATATAAGTGGAGACTGCTTACCTGGAAGACGATATCTTTTGCCATACCCATACTATCATACGACTCTATGCGCTTGCGACGAAAATTGATAGCTGCAGCAGTCCAATGTGCATTCCTATGATTCACCGGAATAAGAATAACATCTTTCGAGAAGATGTCGATCTAATTGGGTTATAAGTTTAAATATATGAAGAGACATACAACTTTTCACATACCTTTTTCGTCCATTTCGCCAGCCTTCCTTTATCATACCCCTCATTCAGAAGCTTGGACCAGAAGAATGTGCTGAAATAATGAACATTTAGTGGCTTTCCATCCTCCGAATCAGATATATTTTCTTTGCAGCTTTCCGACCGTCCGAGGATCATGGCTCCATAAAAGTTGATAATCTCGTCATTAAGCCATTGGCCAGGTCGCAGGCGGACGATGTCTTTATCATCTACAGCTTCCCGGCATACTTGGCAATAGTTCCTCGTTTGCCAAGAAGAACCTTGACTTCATTCTCGTCCTCTGACGGTAGCGACGTCGGCAAGGGGGGTGCTTTGGGGTGCAATTGATCCTCGATCTTGGTGTCCTTGTCTCTCCATTTGCGTTGTAGAAAATCGAGAGCGGACGTATCGAAGTTTATAGGCTTTCGCCTAGAACAACTCAGTTATAAGATGGGTAGAGAGACATCCGACTCACTCTTGCATAGAAGCCTTCGCAATTGATAGCGCCCTCCGTAGTGTATCATCTTTCACGGTCAAAGGTGATAGTACTGTAACTGGGTATGAGAGACTAGAAAGTGAAACCAGATGAGAGATCCGAGATACCTTTGTTGGGGTCGTGTGGTACCGCATCTTTTACTCTGTCGAAATACGAGAGATATCCTGAGAGAAAGAGCATGTAAGTAGAATGCACCAAAATTCATCGAGATCACAAAGGACCTTGGAATTCCTCCATCGACGATTGATACCCTGTGGAGATAATAACATGAATAAGTCGAAAGGATCATCACAAATATTAACGTACCCTGACGCTTCTTGCTCTCATACGCCCGCAGAATCATAGCACGACGCGCTTGTTCTCGCTCATCTTTCACTTTGGCTAGATGCTACATTCGTCCCTGTGAGCGATGGTTCAACTGAACAGACATTGATGACAACCCACTGCTTTGTGGTATATATGCTGCCTATGGCGATGCCTAATAAGGCCATTTGTCCTCCGTGACGATGGCTCGGACTTGAGTGACGGCGTCGTCCTGGGAGATGGTGAGTAATTGGGTGAATTAAGGCCCAAGGTGGCCAATCTAGTTTCTAGGACTTCTGGGGAACCTGAAGATATTGACTGCGTAGAAGATCCTTGCTCGTGCCTGCGGAGGATGGAGAGCAAGGAGGGGGTGTTGGATGGAGGTCTGGATTGAAGGAATGGAGAGGAGTGTGGTGAACCAAACATATCGTTTATTTCACTGTTGCCCAATGATCTCTCGTACAGTCGTCTGTCAGTCACTGGTCACGCACCGTCACGCGACTTCCACTGACCTCTACTCGATCACGCCTTCTTGGCTCAGCTGGTTAGAGCGCTGGTCTCATATTCCACATGAGTGTTGTATCAACACCCAATCCAGAGGTCGCTAGTTCGATCCTAGCAGGGGGCATTCTATTTTTGCTGTTCTTGCATTCTATTAGCAAGCCCCTCCTGATCCTGATGGACAATATGATCAGGTTATGTATGACATGTTCTTACATCGCTATCTGGATGATCAGTATAACAAGAGAGGCAATCTGCCCGCCAACTTTCAACTTACAAAAAGGAAATTCCGTTATAAATGATTCAAGCCGAAACGTCTGGCTTTAAGTTGAGCCTCGATATGGGAATCAAGTTAGTTAGTTTCAGCCCGGAGTTTGAGCGTTGATAGATATAGGAGCGGTTGAGTAATTTCATATCGTGATCACACAATGCAGAGACTGTATGGGAATGTGGTCAGCGTGGTGTGTACAACGAGGCCACGAGAGCGAAAGTAGCTTGAAATGGAGTATTCTTGGGAAGAGAGCGGAGCTCAGCACATTGAACGGCGCGGGCCGAGGACCATTATAAAGGATATTCTTGGGCCATTCTCCGCCATCTTCGCCACTTCCCACAAACATATAAGACTACTAACCATCGCTCTATACTCTTTGTTTCTACTCCGAACTAGGCCAATAACCATGGGCATGAGCTACCGTCGCTATCTCACTGGTGACCGCATATATGGCTGCTCAAAGTGCAGGACCCATCTTGCCACCATCCACTCCATGATGTCCAGGGTATTTCTAAGCCCGTGCATTTGTCGCATTGCTTGCTAATTGACCTGGTTCCACATAGGCATTCAACGGTCAACATGGTCGGGCTTATCTCTTTGACGGAGTGTATGTACTACCTCGTCTCCCTGGCTCCCTTTGACTTATCCTACTCGTCATTTAGTGTGAATGTCGTCGAAGGTGAACCCAGCGATCGGCCCATGACTACTGGCAACCACACTGTCCGGGACATCTACTGTGTCAAATGCAGAACTACTCTGGGCTGGAAATATGTATGCACATGGTTGCATCTACTGCCATGTTATTTTATCTCACCATTTATAACTCCTTGGTTTCAGGATAAAGCTTACGAACCATCACAGAAATATAAAGAAGGCAAGTACATTCTTGAGCGCAGTCTGCTCGTGGATGTGCAATGAATTGGAATTACCTCGCAAGCCGCCTGGCAGAATCAATGGAGTCTGGTAACAGAGCCCCAAACGAACAACCACTAAACATTCCACCATCAGTGTGCAATTACAGCAAACCCCAATTTCTCGGCAGGCCGTTTGATTTGGTTTGGTTCTTCATCATCGACGTTCTCGGACATTCACATTCACACATTTCACACGATTGCATTTCCACCTTCGCAATTAAATGCGAGAGGAAGATGGGTAAAGATTGAAGATGAAAACATATTCTGTGAGGACGAGAAGGGACCGGTAATCACAGGCCAAGCACACCTGCCCGCTGACTTGTCTTCAGCTCCGAATCTTCTTACCCGAACATTTTTCACTGTATTATTGATCTTTCATTTATCACACCACCAGCTTCAATAATCCTTCGATACCAACTTCTTACCATCAATCTCGCGGACCCTTCTCCATCCTTTCACCAACCACAGAAGTCTCCATGGTGCGAATAGCCAGAAATATCCAGCGCTTTCCTCTTGCAGAACATCCCTGCACCCGAGACTACCCATCTATCTCGTATTTTAGCCCTCTTACTCGTCACTCTGGTGCGGGTAGTACTTTTTAGTGTACTACCTTGATATCAAATACATTTTTCCAGTAACCGAATAATGCCTCAAGCGGCATCCAGCCTGAGAATTTGGGTGTCATCATGCCAAAGAACCAACCATCACCATACAACGTGTCAGGGCACCACGCTCTGAATGAAGCCGCGGTCGTGAGTACAACTTTATGTAAAGGGTAGGTCTTCCCTTGGCGTGTCTTTGAGCGGCAGAAAATGCGTTGGGGTAAAGGGCTATGATTAATACGTCAGTATATAAACTGATGCACGTCGACAGGTACTTAGAAGACTTGGGGGAGACTCGGCTGGGATGAGGATATTCAGGGGAAGGCTATAGTGTGGGGGAAACGTGAAGGGGGATTAGATTGGAATTAGAGCTTAAAGCAAGGTCTGAGGAGCCAAGTCGTGGTAGGGTGATTGTGTTCACGATCTTGACCGTATGGCTATGCGATGGATTAGCTGACAAGGCCAGATATCGCCATTAATAGATCAGTGGGTTATGATGGACATATCGTCGCAATTCATGAGACATGCTGCGTGATGCGATGTATGTAGCAGAAGACGAGTAGCAACGCTGAAGTGAAAATCCGAAATGATGACAGCTCTACAATTTTGTGGATGTTGCGGTGCGAGATATTTTGGGCAAGCTAAGCGAGGTAAACAAGGATTTTGTGAAACTCCTAGAGTACGGAGATCGAAAGGAATCAAATTGTTTTTTTTTGCAGATAATCAAGGGTCAGTAGGTGTGAATTTCGGACAGAGAGGTGGGAAGACATGATGCAAGATGATGCAGTGAGGAGTAAGTAATCCACGCAATTCGGAATAGGACGAGGGGACTCGCTATTTTGGGATCTCCCGGTGATTGGCCGGGGATCATTGCGACCTTCCGCATTTGGGTTGCGGCGCCGTAGCTGCCGAAACCCCAAGAGTTAGGATTCCCCAAACTGAAGAGATGCAAGTTGGCATACATTTTGCTCGGTATATAAAGAACCCAGTCCTTTCTACTTCCTCACTCAACAGTCAATCCTCCCCTCCACCTCTTCTCCAGTAGTAATGGGTTCGTCTTTTCCTTTCTCCAGAACACGCATATACTCATCCATCCCCTAGCCACCATCATGTCTCGCCCAGCCGTCTCCTCTCCCCTCGCAGGCAATGCGTCCTCTGCACATACCCAGACTGCCGCTCAGCGCGTAACTGCCAAGCGCAATCCTTCCTTCCCTTCATCACGCGCTCTTCGGCCGTTCCCTTCCATTGCCCACGCCATTCACCCTTCCGCCAACAACAAGAAGGCTGTTAAAATTATCGAACCTCCAAAGCACCAGAAGAGCATGTTCATGTTAAACCTAACACAGGCCGAGTTTAGCCGACAGGACGACGACTAAACAAACCTCTTGTCTCTCTCAGTCCCCCTTTCCTTCCTCCGCTGTGTTGGACGTATTTATGGTCAGGGCCAATGCCCTGGAGAAGCAACCCCCGAACAAATCCAATCCTCAACAATCACGATTTCTTTCCCATTCATCCATGTGTCCTTGCATTCATTATAATTTTTGTTTATTCTTATCGTTCCCCTGTTACATAGAATTGAGTCTCTTCGTGTTTCTACTGCATATGAAGAATCGTTTCTGTCGTCTGTACCCATACCCAATGTAAAATGCTATACACTTTGTAGACGACTCCAACAGTGCTTACATTTCCACAATCATTGTCTGCATGTGTTGAACTGTGCCTTGGCTAACACAAATTTTGGCTGCAACTTGGCCATAATGTTACGCGACATTACTTGTCAGATTAGGAAAAGATCACCTCCGACGGAACGTATGGAATCCGGAGTTGTTGGTGGGGACTCAGTAACTACTTGCTACTTTTGGATGCTATGCTATAGTTAAATCGTCATCAGAGGTTGTTCTCTTGAACACAAAGTTCTTCTGTCGCTGTGATCAAGTTGCTTCTTTCTTTAGCTATTCACTAGCAAACGCACTGCTCCCCAGGGATATTACTAGCGATAGGGATAGGTTCAATCTTAATCCGAGGTTTTCGTAGCTAAAGCGCTTGTTATACCATTTAGAAGCGTTCGTCTATTCTGTTCGAGTTCTTTAACGCTGGTTTTACGCCGCAGAAGTTCTTCGTAACATAATCATACAATAGGCCGGCCCGTTTAGACTGATAGAGATAACGTTTTCTCGGACAATATTGATTTTCATTTGATTTTTTTTTGGAGCATTTTCCACAGATGATGCATCGATGATGTAGATGACGATAACGTTATGAAGTGGAGATGTGATAATCGTATACACACGTTTAATCCTAAGTAGTTGGGAAAACAAGAGAGATAATTATATTGTTACCTCCACGGACATCGTAATATATCATATCTATCAATCATAAAAAACTGATACTGTACCTACCCCCAAGGTCAGAAGATCGACAGGGAATCGCATCCATTACTGTTCTATACAAATCGACTAGACATTTCGTGTGGCCAAAAATATATAATTAACTGTAGGAATTCATCTACCGACTGCTTCTTAAAGCTTTAACAAGTCATAGATGAGTATCTTGTGTTAGAATAACAGTAACGAAGCATGTTCCATGTCAATGTGACCTTAACCGGATCCCAAAGAAGCAGAAGATGCGAATAAGTATGTATGGTTATGTCTGACTGAAAGTATTGAAAATAGACGGTATGTCTACTTATGCGCGGTATGATATACAATATCAATGTATCAATCATATCGGATATTGAGGTGGGGTCTAAAATCCCGCCGTTTTCAGGATTGCAAAATAAGTATTCAGAACTCAAGCTCAAGCGCTCAAGTTTCTCGGGATCTTTTTGACATGATTGATCCGTTTCCGATCCCTGATAAGTATACAACGTTAGTAACTCCACTCCCAAAATCCTTCATGTATTGGCTTGAATCATTCCGTCAGATGCCATGATTGTGTCTAAATGACTGGTAGTCGCTTACTCGTGGTCTAAACCTCCGACGATCTAACTCTGATCATATCATGTCCTGTGTCATATTTGGGGCTCGAACACCGCAGTTTACTCAGTCATGTATATGAATCGGTGATAATGATAGTCTTATCAATGCAATGGACATATTCCACATCCCTAGTCCGAATAACAACCACACATATGTCTCATTCAGATCTACATGATTCGTTTTACCATGATGAGTATGTCTTAATTGAGATACAAGTAAGGAGTTTGCTTGTGGGTTCAAAAAGATCCCTGATCTCCTGTAACTACTTATCTATAATTATACCTTGCTACGACTTCGACTTCCCTTCATCCAATGGTTTCATGACTTCCTCGCGCTAATCGGGATACCCAAGTTCATAGCACATGCTATAGTGATATCCTCATAAGGATCATATACGCACTTGGAAACACGGACAATTACTTTGACTCGGTGTAATTCGCAGAAACATCATTCCCGAACTACATTACTTCAGCTTGATCGATTGTGATTTCAGTAGACTGTCACCCCCTAAAAGATCCTCTTTTTGCAAAACAAAAAAGCCCTCCCTTTCTCATTATAGGGTGGCTTCTTTGCTGTGTATGACGAGGAACGAAATGACCAGAGGAGAGCTTCTTGAAGAGCTCCATTAATAGACGTCATCCATGTGTTTTGGTGAGGCATCTTCACTCACTCTCTCTATCGGAGAATACTATATTATCATAGCACAGTGGGAACAAGGCACGATCATTATTCTATCTGTACGTCTATCTTGAGAAGATGAATGTAAGAGTTGAACCCAGAGTAAAAAACAAATCCAAAATTAATTCTTGTGCCCAATGCCCATTGTCCTAGACACATGGAAGTTTTGTCGTGAGGCGGCCCGGATCTGTCAATGAATGTGAGCAGCAACAACATTGAACGGTCCCAAAAAGTATGAGTGATACCCTTCGTAAACGACTCCAATTGATTACATCCTCTCTCTATCTCACTATCTCTGCTCTCGACTTCTCTGTGCTACCTCCAAAAATCCTTAGGATTGTATCTTGGCCTAGGATTTCAACGTTTCAACAATCAAAAGCGTATAATCGGTCGAGATCTTTACAAGACAAGCATAGCGGTGAGGATGTTAAGAAATCTTTGGCTGATTGTTAAGATCTTTGTCGGTGTTTTCACTGGGTATCCAAACCTAGGAAAATCTAAGTTCGTGTACTTCTCTACGGTAGCTATGCAAAAATGAAACACTGATGCTATCCCACCGCAACGATGTTAGGTACCATCTTCTACCAAGACCGTGCGTACGAGGTTTTTTTGTGTTACTTATTCATTTTCGTCTCTTGATAAACGCAGAAACGACATTATCCGAACGTTTTATGCGCATACCCAGAGCATTGTATTGTCGACCATTGCCGCATGATCAACTAGATATGAATGTCTAACCCGTTAAACAATGACGTAGTTTGTACCCACAAACCACCACAAATCACGACTCACCAAAGGGACAAGTTTTTAAGTTGCATGTACAATCAAAAATCGTTGATGATTACAAACCGCCCACATGTACAGCTTTTGCCTTTCTTCAAGTTTCGCTAATCGGAAAACGCCTACGCGAAAGTTGACGCGAAGTGCCTCAGTTGTGTGTCGTACCTATCACCAAGAACGGGTGTAACAATGCAGATCACCGAGTTTAAGCGAGATGAGGTGAGAAAATTGAGACATGTCGAGGCTCTCGGCAAAGTAGGTTTTGACTAGGGACCTGTCGAGTTACTTGGCGGTATGATGATATTTTATGGATGATGTAGTAGATTGAAGAAAGGATGAAGAGAATCGGTGTTTGTAAGAGGGGTTGGTTGAAGGTAATAGATCGTCATTAAAATCTTGATGGAGGATTAATGTCGTGGGTCAATTCTGGCTTCAGGTGACTAGAAGCCAGTGGAGCGGGTGATGCAGACGGTGTTTAAAAACGGAACTATGTATGGCGATCAAAATATGTATTAACTGCTTGGAAGGTAGGTCAATGGTTCCTGTTTAAAATAACTCACATGGCAAATAGCAGAAGAGTCAGGAGACCTAGCACGAGTGCCCTCTATTCCAATCAGAACCCTAAAATGGGAACGCAAAAGTGGAGTTTGTAATGATTCTTCAATCCAGGGCAAAGCGGAACACTCGACCTGACGAGATGTTGTGATGAGTGGTAACAAGGAGGCTTTCAACGTTGGCGAAGAAATTGGTAGATATATTCATTGGTGGCGGAATGATTGATGGTTTCCTCAATCCTTGAATCCATGAAAAGACTTGGAGATCAGAACAAAGTGATGGTCTTTTGACCCCTTGGGTAAAATCAAAATCGCGACTTGATATCACAATCAGTGTCGGCCGCCGTTCTCTCTTGGTGGACTGGTAGGTGTGCGTGGGTGATGATAACTGGTAAGTACTAAAATGTTGTCATAGCAGGAGAGAGAAAGAGCAGGATGTCTTAACCGTAAGAAGATCGGTTTGGCAGCATGACAATGCCTCCTATGATAGTACACATTTCGAGCCCGAGCGCCGAGCGAGTAGAAACTACTCCGGGAACCGATGTCCTGAGATTATTCATGAAGAGGTTCTAGTGTAAATTATGGGCGTTGAACTTGATATTTATATCGGTTGAAGAAGCTGGACTCCTCTGCGGAGGGTGGAGGACTCTTGTCGGTGTGCCTCGATGTGGTTTGAAGGCCTAGTACGTAGTATAGATCAGCGCCTCGGCCCGGCTCAAGTTGCACACAACATCGCTCCAGTGTTTAGAGCCAGAGCCTAAGCCTTGGGCCGCCAAATTTCCAAACGGGTGTATGTTATTTCCAATTACCAGCCTCAAAAAGGGTTAGATGACAAGTGTGCATGTTTGGTGCATGTGTAAATTGTGAGAGGAGGAATTGAATGTAAGTCGCGGCGGTGATAGTGTTAAACTTAAGACAGTGTGGACTAACCCAAAATAATGGGCATAAATTTTGAAACGCAAAAAAGGAGAGGGAAGCTTCCTTGTTGAGAGTTGTCTGCAGGTTGTCTGACAGCTCTTCGCTTGAAATTAGTTTGAAATTAGCAGGATGAAGCTGAGATGGAAACAAATGAATACTTTTATCCCGAGAGGCCATCAGGGATAGAAACTGAATTCTTTAATCCTGAACTTCTACTTACGGCCTCGTATTCTGATTGCAAGTCTACTCCAAACTGCAAGGTGGCTTTATTGAGATACTCAGTACCAAAAGCTGACCAGAAGCAAGAACCTAGTGAGTCAATCACCTTGTTGGACGAGGAGAGAAACCCACTCATTGGATGCCAATATACCCGGGATTACTTCCGATAACGGGAGTCGTGTTGCAGGATATTGAATGTAGTTCCTGGTTTGCACCTTGCCCCATGAACGTTTGAACATGAGCTCGGAGGCAAATTATGAGACAAACTCCAGGATAATTCGGCGGAGGTCTAATACTATACAGGGCACAGTTATTATTAAGAGATGGTATTCGGTGAGAAATCATAGTGCTGGCCACTTCAAATGTTTCCTTGACCATGTGATAGTAACGTAGTAAATCGTAATAATCTTTGTACTCTTGATTACCACAATATACAACATCTTTTGGCAAGCTCTGATAGATTGACCGTCTATTATTGTCACACTGATTAACACAAATATTATGTATAACGTTTAAACCTTGCAAACTTGTCAGAAGAGTTTGGTGAGTGGCTCGAGTACCTAATCTACGAACCCAGGTAGGGGCTTCGGGGACATATTGATCAATGTATCCATACAGACCCTGAGATCAGACTATTTCTGACGAAATATACTCCCTCCCCACATGAGCCCTCAGGCAAGAGTCAAGACCGACCTCAAGGCCACAAAGCGCTCGGCAATGAAACAAACAGGTGTTTCAAAAAAAAATTAGGGACTCTGACCTGAGTCCGAGTTGTGTCTTTACTGAACCGGAAATCTGAAGCGAATGAAGCTTAGCATCATCTACAAGCTAGCATAAGCGGTATGTGGTAGTATATATTGTAGGTTAATAGAAATATGTAGCATCAAAGTTACATCAAAGCATCTTCACAGCGACATTTACATATCAAGCTACTAACTTCCCAAGCTTGGGGTCAGATAATCCCTGGGGCGTTTTACAGGGTCCGTAATTTTACTGTAGTTAAGCAGTGTACGTTAATTCCGGCATTAGAGAACCGGGGGTGAGATGGCTGGGATACAAGGAGAAGAAAAGGGCATCCGCGAAGGAGGAGTTTGCCTCGGATATGGGATAGAGCAAGTAGCTACGGATGCATTCACCCTATGGCTGGATGCACAGGATCTGGGCTTGTGTACCTGAGAGCGGCGATGGCCGGAGAGGGAGGTGACCGGGCCCTTGTTCCGGAATGGTAGCAGCCGGAGTGACGTGTCACGGATTGGGACAAAACTGTGGGAAGAGAAGGGCGTGGGAAAGCCGAATGGGTGGTGTGTGGTGAAGTAGAAATAGACAGCTCACTCCCGCAATCATTCTGATTGTTTCTCTACCTCCTCACAGGCTTCATCTCTTTACGACCTGTTACGACTGCACGACATGTCTCTTATTCCCAATAACAACATCAACAACATCCCCAATGGCGCCCTTAACGCTATCAATGCCAACAACATGGACCACTGGAGGGTCGCTGTCCTTGGCGACGGTGGTGTGGGCAAGACTGCCCTGGCCGTTCAGGTAAATCCTTTGCTCTTGTCCTGTCTTTTGTACTGTGCTGATTGATATCTTTCTAGTTCACTCTCAATTGCTTCGTTGGTAAGCATATCAATACCAACTACTCCTGGTTTATCCCCTGTTGACCGCGGGTCTTTTTACACGTTTACAGAGGTAAGTTGTCTTTGTTATCTTGTCTTTTCTTCATGTTTAATCGTTTCGCAGACATATGACCCTACAATCGAAGATGCATATCGCAAACAATTGATTGTAGACAATCGCATGTGCTTCGTTGAGGTTATTGATACGGCTGGACAAGGTGCGCTTACTCATGAATGAAATTGCTTATACTGATATAACCTTAACAGAGGAGTATGCTACTCTTCGTGATCAATGGGTTCGGTATGTCATTTCCGCATTGTTGCGCCTATGTCTATTAATTCTTTTGCAGTGAAGGCCAGGCTTTCATTCTGGTCTACTCAATCGCTTCACGCACAACTTTTGAACGTCTCGAAAAATTTCGTCAATCCATGCGCCGAGTTAAACGCGGTGACACGATTTTCATGCTCGTCGGCAATAAAGCCGACAAGAGCTACGAACGCGAAGTATCGAAGGAAGAGGGTGCAGCATTGGCTCGGTCATTTGGATGCGAGTTCCTCGAGACTTCGGCCAAGACTGCCCAGAATGTTGAACGTCTCTTCACTAATCTGGTGCGCGCACTTCGTGACGCTTCAGCAACTAGGGAGGAAATCGCCCAGCAGAAGTTGAAGAAGAAGAAGAAGAGAAAGTGTGTTATCCTGTAAGAGGGATACACTGCCATATTCGGTCTCTAGATTCCCCAGTCTTGCCAACTATACCACTTATGCCCCTCCTATGCCCCTACTGTCTATGTTGTTATGCCATTTTTATGCCACTTCTGCTTTCTTTAGTGTTTGTTGTTGATCGCTTTCATGTTTTTCCTTGGTTTATATTCCATGCTTTAAATGTAGGGATCCAGGTACTTTGCTTCTGAATGTGATAGATTGCTTTATGTCCATGATTGTTGCTATGATTAAGTGATCCCACATCTGTATCCATGACTTTGATCTCCTTCACCTGTAAAAATTCTAATTTCGTTGTCCGTTCCAGAGATGGGACTTGTTTCTGTGTCCAGCGCGAGGCACTACAAAACAGTGAAGTTTTTCGTATGTACAGTAGGTTGATTGGTACATAACATGATCTAAAGACACTGTAGGAGATATGTTTGTGTGTTGTGATGACACTAACAATGAAGTACTCGAACTGGATGAACCCGCACATGTCCTTTCTGCCCTTCTCCACATCCTTCATTACGGACTGGAACCCCCTCTGGAATTGAAATCACCTACTAAAACTGACGAGCCAACAACAGGCAACGATCTCTCTATCAAAGAACGATTTTTGCCCCAGATACCCTCGTATGATACCAAGACGGTCATTCCGCTGCCCGTTCTGCAGCCGATGCTTTTTGACCTAGTGGACAAGTATGCACTAAATATCAAGATCTTCCAAACGCTCTGTGCGCATCTTTTAGTCCACGCTCCTCTGCACCCTTTGAGGGTCTACGGCTTTGCTTCATCTTTGGAACCTATCCATCAACTCGGCCGCCGGCGGCCTCGACCCTTATCACAATCACAGGGAGAAGAACCAGAACTAAATAATACGAACTATTATGGAATAGAAGCGGAGAGAGAGATGGAAAAACATATGCACAAAGTAGCATCGAAAGCGAGTCAATTTTTGGAGCCAATAGGTAGTTATACCATGGAAGAAGTCCTAAACACCATACCCAATGTCAAGGCCTTGCATCGAGTCGTTCAACTACAACATTTACGAGTGAATGCGCTAAGAAAAGTTCTCAGTGACTCTGATATTTTCCCTCAAGGTAGGTTTCCCTTGCAATGTTTTTAAGTGATTTTGTCTATATCATATCCTTGACTGTCGTTTTCAACACATCCCTCGATTATACCTTAGTTTTATCCTCCCTAAAACTCTTTCTGTTTCCTGATTTCTCTCTCTCGCTAAATCCCATTCTTCACATTGGTGGTCGAGACTATACTAACGAATATTCCTTTATAATCGGATATTTCTACCATGTTCTAAATACGCCCTTTGGACACCCACACCAATGCCGTGATAATCTCACCTTTTCCCCATAACATATATAACAGGTTACGGTGCTTGTCCATTCCATCGTGACAGTACCATGGAATGTTGGGAGCGACAACGTAAAGCTCTCGCAGGGAAGATAGACTCAGGTATGTTCCCTTTTTACATTTGAGAGTAATATACCATGTAATACATGTTAACGAAACATCATTCATGACAGGGACGGATGTCGGAGGTGAAATGGGACTCTTCGTGGATACGTTAAAGGATTGTAAAGTCTGCTATAAAGCGGGCGTAGCTGCCGTTGAAATGTTAGCCGTGAGTGATTCATCAAAAAAAAAAAAAAAATTTTTGTCCGTGGAGCTGACCACCCTTACATGTTCGGTTTTATTTATAACCCAGTACAAATGCTTCAGACTCCCCAAAAAGATTGACCAACTCGCTGAAATTTGTTAAATGCACCGTATCCAATGCTGATGACCGCCTATATAGTGTGGGTTTTTACATGGGTAATAAATTAGTACGTGGGTGGTGGAATGGGATGCAGGTGAAGGATGTTCTCTAAAATACCATCTATGATCACTCGTTATGCCATAACAACGTTTTTAAGTTGTTCCAAGTTTCCGAATCACGATAAAGATACTTCATGGAGTTGAGCATGCCAGGTTGGATGGTCTGACCACGGTGCTCGAAGAGCCACATGACAGCACCCCAAGAAAGCGCAGCGAAAACGGTGAAATAACGTGCATCAGGAGGTGCAGGTCTGACGGCAGAAGTTGCGAGAGCAGATTGTGGAGTAGTGTTGTATGGTGAGGATGCCCGGGGTATAAAGGAAGCCACAACGCGTGATACTACGTATAGTACGATCTGTTTGAAAGTAGAGTCATGAGAACCTATGACTGTGACCTTGTGAAAGGACTGCGCACCTGTTCATTGACGGCATTCCGTTCACCGAAGACGAAATAGCCACCGAGAAGACCCGCGATGAAGTTATCGCTACTCCGTGGCTTGCCGCTGTTAGCCTTCTTTTGAATGAGAAGGAAGATCTTGTATAGGGTCACAAATTTGGCGAGGTTGAAAGAATGTTGCTTTGTTGCCCGGAAGATGGCCTTTATACGGTCTTGCCAGCTGGAAATTGTTGGATTTTAGAATGTGGCTGTATCCAAGAATAAATCTTGGACGCACCTTCCACGACCGAAAAGAATTGCCATGACCAATGCATGCGGAAACCTGACTTTGACTCCATACACGAACCCATTCCGTGCTCCCTTTAAAATCGCAAGGTAATCATGATATGCCGGGTTCGAGATGATATCCTGGATGATTTGGGACATTATGAAGCGTCCAAGGTGGCCAGGCGACGAAGGCAGTCAGCGAAAGGATGAGTTACTGGCAAAGGGCAGTCCGGCATCGACGAATACTAGCTGATAGTGCTCCGAATTGTAATCACATGTCACTTCAATTGCTCCGGGTCTACTTACATATCCATGTCCTCTTCGTCCAACTGCACATAACCTACCTCCTGGGCGCAGGAAACACGCTCGGATATAGAACGGGATTGTAGACACATTCATACCGCTCAGCTGACATGGCTAAGGTTCATGAGTATCCATGTTTCCCTTTTATCCAGCTGCTTCGTCTTCCCTCCGATAGACGTTTCCCTGTGTTCTAATCCCCGAGGCCTCGTTTCAACACCTTCTGTATCGCTTTATTGACGGAGACACAAGTTGCGAACTTAACGGGGGAGAGAAAAAGTCAATCAATACCAACTGGATTCTGACATGTAAACTCCCAATCCAACTCGATTGTTGCCATATTCTTCACATGAAGTAATTCTATGTAACCATCGCAAAATTGAAAACACAGGCTCTCAGACTCATCATCGTGGCCAGCTCTCAGGGACTGCATAGCCTCAACATCTCACGTGGAAATACTGGAAACCAGCATTGCGGCGTAGTACATCTACAACCCCCAGCACCAGGTCAGCTTCCTGAACCAGTAGTAACGACGTAGCCCTCCCATCAGTCAAACCTGGTTCGATAACAATCACGTCGATGTCGCTACAAGCACCTCGTGTTTATAATCATCGACACAACAGAACAATAAGCATCGGTAAATACGGCCCCTATCCCCTCCAATTCGGCGTCGTGGCAAAATTTACGGACATTCAAAATTGGCTGCAAAAGTGTGACAATTAGGATGGAAAATCTGGAAAGTCCTGGTAATATCTCCCTTCCGAGAATTATGAACGCCTGTTTCGGAACTTCGATAGATCTTTATGTATTTCGGGAGGACGGAGAGAACAAGAACCCTTCTCGAAGACGCTTTTCGGGTGCTTACATTCTCACAATATGCAGAGTCAACCTTGTGCCCTTCATTAACATTACCCCTCCTCGTAGACAGATGGTATAATTGGTAACTCGGATCTATTTTCAGCCTTATAGTGAGACCAGCTAAATGTCGTTTCAAGTTAATGAGTGAATATCGACCCCTCCCCTTCGGATGAGGTGCTTTATCCACCTTTCGCCTCTTACGCACTTTAAGTTGTTAGGTTCGCTATTACACCTGTCACTGAAGGTGTGGAACAGAAATTCCTGGACACGAGGCGAACGAAGCCTGATTTTCTTTGGGTAATTTACTCCAACTGTACCGGAAAGTTCTGATAATCCAAAAATTGTTCCCCGATTGTGAAGGCCTCTGACTTAGGAAGTCTAAGAAGAAGAAGGAGGAGGTCCTTACGTTCTGGACAAACAGGGAGATTTGGTGACAATTTTCAGGTCTTGGCAAGTAGGCTCAACGCATCAACAGCCTTTATAATTCCAAGTCCGCAGCACTTCCTCAAGCTTCCTAAAGATTGAAAGTAGTGTTGTTATACTGCTGTTCTGAAGTCCAGCCAATTGCCAAGATGCATGAGGCTTTGATCCTGCGAGGGCATGAGAATCAGGAAACAATAATGGGACTGCCCTCAGGCCAGCTCAGGCCTCATATGGTGTGTCTTGATCAATAGACCTAAAAGTTATTATGGGGAAGCCTAACTTAACGCTTCAAGGCGATATGACCCTCGTTATGATGTAGACGGAAATAGGAACACTTGGGATAACTTTAGCCCCTCAAGTTCTTTCTCGCATGGAAGCGGTGAGCCATGCGCCACCAGTGGGGGTAGAGATGAATAGATATATGTAGATAACAAAATTCTACCTCTTTGACAGAGGCTGTTGTTCTAAATGAAGGAAATTCCGAATCGAGGATACTTAGAGCCAACTTAGAGCCAATCGCTATGTTCTGTGTGAATATTCTGTGTTAATTGTATGAGAGCTTATAGGCGCTCTGGCCAAGTTTTTTTGGGTTAAATGGCCGTAGGTGGTGATAATAGATGTTATATATTTAGCACAAAGAGCAATCGGCGCGGCCAATTGTCATCTGGGACATCCGATCATGACTTGTGCATATTATATTACTTTACTGTTAAACAACTTGCGGTATTGTACTTATTCGTGTCTAGAATGGTCACGGCTCCAACTCCGAGAGCTTAGTGCTACTAAGTAAAAACTGAGACTCCAAGACTAGATATTAATATCGATATCACCAATTATCAACTTCGGATGATCATTGTCCAGACGTCTATCTATTGCATATCAACAAATTAAACTAAAGCGAATGCAAGTGCCTCCGAGAAGGACGTATTTACAGCAGTAGTAGGCTATATATATGAATATATTCACCGTCGGTGACCGTGGTGGCTTGATCATCTCGCCTATAGTTATACAAAAATGTTTAGCGACGGTGGTTTTATAATTATACTCCTAAAAACGCGATTGTTTCCCGGTTAAGTCCCAGGGTTGCACTATACAGATTATAGAAATGTTTTTTGCGACCGCCACCCTTCTTACACTGATGGGGCATACAACGGGTACTCTAGGGTAGTCCTCCAACCAATAGCCATACTACTTTCTATTACTTAACTTTTTATCTTGGAGTAATATATGGAAAGGACCCACCAATCTGGTGCCACATGAGAGTTTTTCAACAAAAGGTACCGTTTAATTTTTTTTTCTCCATTTGTTTTACTTGGCTGATTCCTCGGGATATATGTAAGTACTTAGTAGAACTCTGTGTACATAGGTTATTCTCGGCGGACTTTACGGACAGAGAGGGAAATGTCAATACAACCGCCTAAGTGTCAGAATCAATATCAATATCAATTAATCGGGTCGAATTTCTTTTTAAGTATGTGCAAATACACAGTGACTAAAATGATATTGCACAATCATGGTGAGAACGGGGAACTGCGCCCACCAGTGGCAGGGCTTGTATAATTGAATTGATTAAAGGAGTTTTTATAGCTTCTATTTAAACTTTTGGAAGGAAACTTCCACACGTTGTTCTCTCTCTCTCTTTCTCTCCCTCTGAGATTATTCTTAATAGAAACCAATGAAAACCCGAGTTATATTGGTTCCGAGGAACAACTAAACTCATTGTCATTGGCCCTTTGGCTTTTAGGACCTTGAGGTCTCGACTCTCAAACACCTTACTCAGAACGATTGTTGTTCTAAGTTAAACAAACTTTGAATACCATTAGTAACTATGTACATACAACCTCAGGCCTCAGGCCCGTCTGTAACGTTCAATCCCTTTTAGAAGTCTGATATGCTATTTGTATTTTTCTAGTCTCCCGGAAGTCGTCCCCGAGAACTCGGAAGTAGGGTGCTGGACATGGGGTTGTTTTTTTTTTTTCAGAACTTTTCTATAGAAGTTATGTGGCTTTTAATACGCTTCGGGTAAAGGACCATACTACCGTATCTACTTTTTTGGATTCTTCAATTTGGCCCTATCTCCCCCCTGAAATTTAAAGAACAACACTAGATTCTCGGGGGTGCGAATAAGACTCCAAGAGAACAACAAGAACGAACAACAAAAGAACAAAAATTCTATGTTTATGTCTTTTTTTTATTAACAAGAAACTAAAACACCGAACAGAAGGGACTGAAGTCCATGCAGCTTCTTTTATGAGCAATTCTTTTTTTTTCTTTCACTTCGCTTCGCTCCCTGAGCGCTCGCAATGGCCACTGGGCCCAGTTTGTTTTGAAATATATCGGTAAGGAATGATATCCGTTTTCTTTGAAGATACCTATTGTGGATATTTGGGTTCTTGGTTCTGGTAAAGATGGAACAATTATTCTTGTTTTCTTTTTTTCTATTAAGAAGATTCAAGTTCCTTACCTGTACTTAAGAGCTGTTTTGTGTGTCAGTGATTTATGATTTTGTCCCGAGATATTGCCTCTTCGATCGGAGGTTGGAAGGTCCGGATTATACATGAATCTTTTCGTATAAATTTCCTATGTTGGATTGGCCTTGGCACAGTGAAAACTTATTTGAATAATTTGCCTTGATTACTCAAAGTTTCTTTGCGGTAAATTCCATACCATGTGCGTGTAAAGCCGGATGAATCGATGACTCTCGGACTGCCTTCTCTCTCTTCCACTGGATTTTATACTTGAGCCGACATTTGGAAAAAAATTCCTTCATACCTGCTTGGCATAATACAACCTCCCTGCTAAGTTGAAGGCTTTGAAAAAAAAGTATTTTTGTAGATTTACAGTGCATTGATTACATTTTGGTAGTTTTCAACTGGTCATCGATTTGGATTGATTAGATGATCTCTCATAGATCTGATACTTATCAGACAAAGTCACAAGATCATTGATGTGGGAGGATGAACACATAATCAATTCCTGCATGCATAACGACGCGTGCCAAGCCTCACAACAAACCCCTCCACAAAGGATATGACCTCCAAGTCCAAATCCAAACAAGAAGAAGCACTTCAACTTCTAGATGACCTTGATTCATTCACACCAATCGTCGCCACACCTTCCGAAACTGCATCCAACGGTGGTCTAAATCATGGCAATAACAATAACAATAGTAATTCGGGTTCCAAATCCAGATCGTCTCCTACTCAAAGGAATGTTAACTCTTCAAGTCAAGGAGAAACAGCCGAAGCATTAGCATTTCTTGATGAATTAACTCAAAAATCTACGGAACCTAGTATCACTAGACCTTCTTCAACTTTACAAGTTACATCAAGTAGATCTGGAACTCCAACTATTAGGAAGAGTACTGAAAGGGTCAAATTGGGTGGTGGAACTCCCTCATCATCTTTATTACCTTCATCTAGTGCTTCCGCTTCAAATACATCATTGAACAAGTCGATATCAGGATCTTCGCAACCTGCACCTCCTACAAGTGGTAATGGTAATAATGGTGGAGGTTGGGGATGGGGATCAGTGTGGAGTACGGCTTCAGCTGCTATTCAACAAGCTAAGAGTGCTGTTGATGAACAAGTAAAATATTTACCTGTTCAGATACCAAAGAATGAACAAGCTAGGAAATGGGGAGAGAATGTACTCGAGTATGCTAAGAATGCACAGCTAGACAAACTTGGTATGTGATTTGCATCTTTTATTTTATTTTATTTTATTTTAAGAATCACATTTCTTGGGCGGTAATAGGTCAAGACTTCAAACGTGTTGGTTTATCGACATTGACAGATATACTTAATGTTGTTGCACCTCCTATATCTGAGCATGAAGTCATTCAAGTTTGGTTGACACATGATATGCAAGGATATGAAGGAGTGGAGGATCTTACATATCGTGCCCTTGCAAGAGTAAGTTTATTAACCATATTTATCCCATTAAACACCTTGACCATTCTTTTTAATCTAAACGCAGATAATGGAACAAGTCGAAGGAGGTGACTTGATTGTAAATAGGGGTAATGAATCCAAACCTAGAGATGATGGGGATAACAAACGTGAATTGAATGCTGTTGAAAGCTACGAAGCTGCTATCAAACTCTCTCAAGCCGATATCGAACAAGTCGTTAAGACCAATAAAAGCTTGAAACCCAAACAATCATCAACTTCTGTTACATCTCCTACGACCTATTCCGATGTTTACCTTCGCATTCAACCTTACTTCACTACATATTCAGTCCCTGGTGTTGGCGAGCTCACTGCATCGTCGCTCCAACAACTTAATTTCTTGTTATATCTTTCTGATCCAGAACATCAACTTGTTCGGACGACGATCACACAATCGATTCCTACTCAATGGTTGGCACTTTGGGATACATATGAATGGGTAGAGGATCTTGTTGCTGAAGCACTGAGGGTAGGAGTCGAGGTGGTTGGACAAGAGTATGTGGTTGCTAGGATGGGATGGGCTGGAAAGGAAAAGGCCAATGAAAAGCTCAAGGAGACGGAGGAAGCGGAAGAGAATGATGACGGTGAAGATGACGAGGAAGATGACGAAGAGGAAGATGATGAGGATGAAGAGGAAGAGACTGTAGCATCGGAGAAGAGAAAGGCAACGTGAACGATTTGGACGGTGTTGGGTCTTATTGGATTTATGTATGAGTACCTGATGATGATTGTAAAAGAATCTATGATATATGTGGGATTTAAGCAGAGTACACCAAAGTCTACTCTATTGCTTCTTTGCCTCCTCCTTGGGCGGGGGTGGTAGGGGTTTGAGGTCTTCTGGCCTGGGTGCTTTTGTGCCCTCACCGTTTTGCTCCCAAGGTGATAGTGATTCAAAGTTGCTAAAGGGGGCGTGTTATGATTGGCTGTGAAAAGAATTATGATGTGACGTACCGGAAGGCCTGGGTGAGTTGTAGAGGTTCGTAGACAACACGCTTGCGTTCTTCGTCGTAACGGACTTCGGTGTAACCCTGATGGAATGTTCAATAGGCTGGTAGCTGTGTTGTGTGAAACAACTCACGGTGAGCGGGAAGTCCTTGCGCAATGGGTGACCCTCGAAGCCTGGACAGGACTGAGTTCTATTTACAGATATTGGAGCAAAAGACTAACCGTAGTCAGTAAGAATACGGCGACTAGGAGCGGGGTTAGTTGGTGCCGAAATACGGAAGTGTACAAGGCTCACAGGTCAGGATGATTGCTAAAGAAAATGCCATAAAGATCCCAAGCCTCACGTTCATACCTATGAAAAATTAAGAGCATGAAATTATAAAAAAACATACCAAAAACATACCAGTCAGCACCTCGGAATACCTCGACTGCACTAGGAACGGGGTCCGCCTCTCCAGCATAGGTCTTTACGCGAATTCTACCTCCATACTTGACACTCAAGAGGTGGTATACAACCTCGAAACGCTTCTCTCGCTCGGGGTAGTCGGCACCACTGATGTCCATTACGCTCTTGAACTGGCACTGGGAGTGGTCGCGGAGGAAAGTGAGGACGGGGATTACGCCAGAGGGTGGGACATAGAGAGTGAGTTCATCCTTGAGGACAGAGAATTGCTGGATGAACTTTGGGAGGCACTGGGTGATGTAGGAGCCGTATGTATGCAGTTTTTCTGTTGTTTCTGCATAGAGTGTTACTGTCGGGTTGGGCGACGTGGGCTCAGTGAAAGGAGAGGCTGAGGCTGGAAGAGGGGTTAGTTGTTGTGGGTATAGTCGGGTGCAGTCGCACCTTTTGGGGTCGCCGAGGAGTGGAGTGCACTGCGAGCAACGGTGGGGACGCGTTGTGCGGCAGTACGGAGGACACCTGCAGCAACAGTGCGGCCAGCAATCGAGGCAATACGCAGGGACATTGGGTTGGAGACAACGTCGAGTGTCCTTGCCTCAAACCAGATTCAACTCGGGATTTGCCGGTCCGATCATTCTCCCTCTTGTCAATGGACACCGACATCCTCGACTCTCTGCCCTACTACGACGATGACCTCACAAAGTATCCCTTCCTCAAGGACAAGGTCCAGCAGGAAATCGCACGCGAGCTGGGAAAAACACCAAACCAACTCCACCCTCGTGTCCCACAAGAAGTAGATCTCTTTGCTGTTCGTGAGGCTCTTTACTTTCCAGCCGCGTTTTAACGCTGACAGCATATTCAGGATAACCCTTTGCTCAAGGCCGAGCTGGCACGCGTCGAAGCAAAGGAGCAGTTTCCTTCGTTGGATTCACTGCGATATCAGCTCCCAGGGCCATCCTCTTCACCTGGAACAGACCAAGAGTGGAAGACCGCCCTGGACAATGCCCGTGCTCAGCTCGAGCACCAGCGCATACGGTTAGCAATTGCTGTCTCTCTAACATAGCCCTACCCATATTCATATTGTATCAGCCAGACCAACTTGACGCTACTTCAGACATATGGAGCAAATGCATGGCGGATACACAACTACCAACTGGAACAACAGGCGAAGAACATTGAGAAGACGCTCGAGGGGCTCAAGGAGCTGACAGTTGAGATTAACCGTGAACGAAAGAATTCGCAGGTTAGTGATTATATATTAGATGTGTGGGACATTCTAACAGTGGTACAGGATGAGACTGGCAAACAGCTGACTGGATTGGAGACGCGGTGGACGGAGCTTATCTCGAGCGTGCTGCAGATTGAAATGGCGAATGTGGCGATGGAGGCAGAGGTCGAGCGTCTGCACAGAAGGGAGAGCGAGTTGGCAGAGATAGCATAGTTTGTACAATACTTCAATACATGCCGGCCGCCGGCCGGACTCTTTCCCCATGCGGACATTGCCAGGAGAGGGTGACAAGCGGTATATCGTTCACTCAGACCACTGCGTCTCGAGACGCGTTTATGGCGAATACAGACAACCCTCAACAGCTGCCCAACGACCACAGCAGCCACCACCAGCACACCATTGCTGTCACACACAACGACAACGACCCTTCAATCCAGCCTTCATCCGCAAATCCTGTGTCCAGCGATGAACCTGTCAACACCACACCACAAGAGCAGCGACCTCCTCCTGCCACCACACGCCCCACTCTTGTGCAACTTGGCACAGGTGGCTCTCAGGCATCGACACCGACGGCTCACCACCCTCCAAAGAAATTCACACCGGTAAACATCAACAGAAAGTTCTTGGAAAAGAACTCTGTCTCTGCACTGCCTGCTTCTTCGTCTTCATCTGTAACGAACAAAGCCAGTGGATCTTTGGGTGAGCTCTCATAGTCAACGCACATCTCCGCTCCTCTGACAATGTGGGGCACACAGCTCGACCTTCAGTGCAGTCAACTCAATCTCATTCTCGTCTCATAACCACAAAACTAACCGCTTCTCCTGCACCCTCAATAACCCCCGGAGGATGGTCCCGCCCCACTTCCACCGCCCCATCCTCTACAGGTACTAGTTCACCTATTGGCTCTTCTCCTTTACCTTCCGCAGCCGCAGCCATCTCTGCCACTGGTGCACCACAATTACCTCATGTCGGCAAGGTTATTCAACCTCAACCAAGAGCAGCTTTGCAGAATACCAACTTGCAGAAGGAGGGTCTCAATGCCAAGCCCTCATCTAAACCCGCATGGGGAGCCGTCAAGACTCCCACAATCGCGCCTATAGTTACAGCGGAGGACTTCCCTACAGCTGCAGAAGTTGCACAAGGTACTGTATTTTGTCTTAAATCCGAATCGTTTGTTGAGATCACAATTTTTGTCCGTAGCTACTGCAAACCGGAAACCGAAACAAGAAGAAACAAAGCCTGTCCCGACGACACCAGAGGCTGCGACCAGTGTCAAGCATCGACTCGAAGAGGAAGCAGACACTTTCAGAGGTGTTCATTTGGATCCAAACGCACATCATTGGGATGAGGTCCGTTTTGTTCAATTGCGTCATACATATACCCCTTTTGTACCTAAAATTCATGTTCTTTATAGATGGAAGAGGACAATGATGATTTCCTAGGCGGTGTTATCGAGTTTGGCGATGGAAGACAGTACAAAGTAGAGGCTACAGATGCTACGACAGTACAAGAGAGTGAGCCTGTTAGCAAGGAGGAACGGTTCATGGATGATTTTGACAGGAGCTGGCCTAAATCAGGCACCTCACCATTATCCTCTAGAGAACCTCCTGCAACAAGTCCTGCTCTCTCAAGCAGAGGAAACTCTCTCCATGGACAAGATCCATCACACCCACATCTGTTCAATGAGCGTTCGAATAGATTGGAGCCATATGGTCGTTCCGGCACACCAAACTTTCAAAGTCGGAGAGGTAGCCACAATGAGGGCTCAACATCTCCAGTGGAATTTAGGAAAGGCAATCTGCAGTTGTTACAGAAAGGTAACGGGGAACTTCCCCCTAGACCTCGTAATATCAATGGTGCTCCTCGTGCATTTTCCGGTTCATTTGGTGCTAGAGATAGAGAATCTAGCTCACGCCCACCCCCCAGTCCTCGCATGTCAAGAGATGGCTGGGGACCAGACCGCGATTCTTTCGAACGAGAAAGACACTCAGACATGGGCCCGCCATCGTTACCTTCCCATCGTCGTCCTTCACAAGAATCCGGTCGACAGCTGCCTCCTCATCTTTCACCCAATATTCAACCAACTAGACGTCTATCCTCTCGCGATAGTCATCGTCAAAATCCTACTTCTCCTCAATCGTCACGATTTGCACCTCCCTCGCCGGCGTTGTCACATGCCTCGACGCTTCCTTTGTCACCTGGAATTACAGCTGCGACAGCGTTGCCTGGAGTTTCTGGTACTGATTTAGAGGTAGCTGCGAAGGATTTAATGCAGACTGCAGCAGCGAGAGCAAAAGCGAGGAGACAACAGGAAGAGGCCGAACGAGAGGCTCAGAGAGAGAGGGCGAAGAAGAAGGCGTTGGAACTGGAAGAGCAGATGAAGTCAAAGGCTGCAAAGGAGCAAGAAGAGATAGAGAAGGCGGAAGCAGAGTTGAAAGCAAAAGAGGCAGAGAAGGAGAAGGAGAAATTGGAGAAGGAGAAGGTAAAGGCAAGTTTTTGTTACAACTGTTCCGTGTGGTTGCTTGCTTATCGCATATGAATAGGTTAAAGAAAAAGAAGCCGTAGCATTTATTGAAACTGCTATCGGTGGTGTAGAAGGATCGAAGCTAGAGACTTCACGACAACATTCAAGTTCGGATGCAACATCAATGCACAGGTCTTTACCACGCCGACCGCCATCATCAACCCCACGAGAAGAATCCCGAAGACCTTCATTTGGGACTGGAATTCGTTCAATAGTATCCGATATTTCCCCAGCCTCTCAATCGGATTCATGGCGAGCGAAATCCAATCCCATTCCGCCGTCACTGCCTACACCGCGTTCGATCCAAACGCGGCCTTCGGCTATATCAGCAACAAATTCACAATCTTCATCGCATGCAACTGAATCCGCTCAGGCTCCGTCAACGTTATCTACTGCTCCTTCAACTGCTCATGATCAGCTCGCTACATTAACGGAGACATCTATCGAGAAATTGGAGGTTATCGATTTCTCGAGTATGGATGCATTTTCAGGTGATAATGTAAATCAGGTGGAACAGGAGAAACCTGTAGCTGAGAAGCTCGAAAATCTTTCGACAGCGGCGTCAACATCAACATCAACATCAACATCTACATTGAGATCCAGACCAATTGCCAGTGACTTCTTTGAAGATAAGGATAAAGAAAAGGAAAAGGATCCGTCTGCTTCTAATATACCCCCTTCCAAGAGTGACGCAGGAGTTTGGAGAAGGAAACCAACTGTTCATGTTAATGAGAACGAAGATAAACCGAGGTCTGTTTCCGAGACTTATACGAACACTAGTCGAGGAGGACCTGGGAATTCTCAATTTGTCACCGGCATTCCTCCCCCCAGGACGTCTATGTCGACAATAGATACTGTAATGTCCAGGATCAAGGGAGCTCTTGATGGAATCCAGAGTGAAAACGCATTGAATAACAGTCTAAAGGAGAATCGTCCTCCAATTGCTAATTCTTCGGAACCCGATCATCAACGACTTTCCCCTCGACCTCAACATTCGGTTACAAAACCATCACCACTTCGGGAACGTTGGTTACCTCCACCAAAGTCACGGACGGAAGAATTGGATAAATTGGAACAATTACGAGAGTCTTTGAACACTTCAACTGAACCTTGGTATTCATCACCAGAGGATGTGAAAGTACAATTGCCTGGGGTGTCAAAACCTATGGCACCTGTACCTAAACGATTACAACATTTATTCTCAAAACCAGCCTGGGTACCGATGTTTGATTCTTTGAGCTTTGATCCACCTGTGGAAGGGATGAGGAAAGATTTCAATCTTAATATGGTGTTGTTCAGAGTCAACCACAAAATATTAAAATTTCCAAAAGTCAAATTACCGAGATCTAGGTCTGGACACACAGATACTAGGACCTCACCAGTTGCGAGATCTAACAGCACATCGGGATTGAGTACTTTTGGAAAATCAACAAATGCAGATGGTGCAACAACATGGAGGAAAGAAAATAAAGTGGATGAGAAAGGTGAAGAGAGATCAGAAGGTCAAGAGGCTGATGAAAAAAGTGGTGTGGACAAGGTAAAGCAGGAGACCTCGAAGACAAAGGAGAAAGAAGATGAACGTCGACAGTATCAGACTAGATCAAGACCACCGAAGATGCCGGCTGGATCTTCAGTTGCTTTTTATCGTGATTCAAGGATAGATGTTGTCACAACAGATCCCAAACCTCTTGTCAACTTTATTGTAACGAGCGAACTGGATGATTCGGAGAGCCAGAATGATTCAGGTAGTACAGGGAAGGGAGATAAAGTGGACGCTGAACCGTCTCGAGTTAAGACAATTAAGAGCTCTGATGTTCAAGGGGGTGATACGGCAAAATTGACTAAGGAAGAACCTAGTTCGAAAGAGACAGTAAACTTGGGTGGAAAGGCATCTGATGAATCAGTAGGTGTTTCTTTTAGTCGTAAATAAAGTTGAGATTTACGAGAAGTATTTCTATTCAGACAACGACCAAAAGTATTCCAACGCCGCCATCTGTGAATCATCAGACGACGTCTTGGGCTCGACCTGTCAAAGATAACGCAGTTAGAGCTCCCGATCCAGAACATCTTAGGGCTGTTTGGTCGCAAACCTCTACCAAACCAGATCTCAATCCTGTCAATTCGCTGGAAGGAATAGCGGACGACTTGACATCAGTACCCTTCTCCATTCAAGATGTCAAATCTGAGGGCGGCGAAACGCCACCTCCTGCGTTACCTACAACAACTTCACGTATGTCTATGCGTGAAGTGACGGAGGCGTTCCAGAAAGTACCCACATCGTCATCATCTTCCAAATCTGGCCAGAGTCGAAATTCTCTTTCTACGCCGAACACTACCAATAGCCCTGCTGTACGTTCTCCCTATTCCTATTCACCAATGCCCGCAAGCGCGATGCGCCACCCAACTGGTTATGATCATTATTCTCCCCTCTTGAGTCATTCTCCTAGCCCTACAATGGTCTATCCCCACCAAATGACATCGAGTCCCGTCCCAAGTAGAATGTCAGTCAATGGACATGCATCTATGTATCAACAACCAATGTGGATGCATCCACCTCCTGCTTCAGGTAACCCAGCAAACATGATGCGACCTATGATGTCACCTTACATGTATGGTGCAACCACTACTCCCGTTTATGGTGGTCATCACCCTATGGGTCACATCACTGCTCCTCAACCACCAGTGGGCACAGCTGCTGGAAGAGGACGGGGAATGCCTATGATGAATTCTGCAATGGGACAAGCACCAATGTATGGTAGTCCAGTACTTATGCATATGCAACCTGTGCAACCACCCCAAAATGCGTATATGAATATGACCGCTACTGCCACTTCTACTCCTGGTAGAGGTGGTCATCAACCTCGAACAGAAAATGGTCTAATGCAACCACCCGTATCTCAAAACCAACCGTTCAACCTCCTCACCTTTCTAACTCATATAATCCCGCTTTTGTTAGGTCTGCATGGTAAAAACTCCTCATATTCGCCATTGTTGTGTTTTTTTTTTGTGTGTATGAGTTTTGGCTAAGCATTTTTTTCGATAGTTCTTTACGTCGCACATCCCCGCACGTCCATATCATTTGTCATCGTTTCTTGTTAATTTTTTTTTTTGTCACCGTTCAAGTTTTTTTTTTTTTTTTTTTTTCTTCTTTTCGTTAGCTATGTTGTGATAATTGTTCTTTTATGTTATATGTCGTTCTTATTGCATACAATCATCGTGCCTTGAACAGTTCAAGCTCTGCTATCTTGATTCCCCCGTTTACTGAATTTAACTTCAAAGTTGTAAGATGCGATTCCATTAGTTATGGTATATTTACTATCCAAATAAGGATTATTGAGACAAATTGTTAGAAGAGGTATCTACAGTTTATCATATCTAAAAAAGTGTTCAAGCATTAAGCGGCACCAAGTAGAACAGCTTGTGCAGCCGCTTCGTCTAAGCTATCAAATGCAACAATCTTAAGACCGGAATCCTTAATCATTCTACAAAGAAAGAAAGAAAAAACAGTCAGTCTCATGAGGTGAAGTATAGGAGAGGAAAACATACTGTTTAGCCTCTTCTTCTTTTGTACCCTTCAACCTAACAATAAGAGGGATATCAAGGCCAAGTTCCTTGGTGGCCTTAATGACACCTTCAGCAATATAATCGCAACGCATAATTCCACCAAAGATGTTAATGAAGATACTCTTGACCTTGGGGTCAGCGAGAAGAATTTCAAATGCTTTCTTGACAGTTTCGGGGGTAGCACCTCTGTTAAAAATATTGATTTAGACCATATCATATCAAGTTATAGATTGTGGGCTTACCCTCCGACGTCAAGGAAATTAGCGGGGTTACCACCATGTAGTGAAAGAACATCCATGGTAGCCATGGCTAGACCAGCACCATTGACCAAGCAACCGATGCTACCATCAAGCTTAATAAAGTTGAGATTGGCCTTTTGAGCCTCAACTTCAGAAGGCTCTTCTTGAGAAATGTCGCGGAGATCGAAGACATCCTTTTGACGGAACTCTGCGTTGTCGTCGAAGCCGAACTTGGCATCCATGCTATATAAATTAAACGGTGAGTGATGGGAAGTATTTATAGGCATAATCGAGGATGAGCTCACCAGATAACTGCACCGTCCTTTGTGAGTGCCATAGGGTTAATCTCAATTTGTGTGGCATCCTTGTCCTTGAAAATCTTGTAAAGGTTGATGAAGATATCAGCAGCCTCAGATTGTGTTTGCTCGTCACTGAAACCAAGTTTCTTAGCGACATCAATAGCCTCGGCCTTGCTCAAACCCTTCTCAAAGTCGATAGGTGTGGTGATAATGGCGCTGGGGTCTTTTGCGGCAACCTCTTCAATGTTCATACCGCCCTGAGCGGAAGTAACAAGGACAACACCCTGAGATGCACGGTCGTTTAGCACTGCAACGTAATATTCGTGTGCAGGTTCTCGGCATTCGGCTAACATGACCTGTAGGTCAAAAAACATGAGGTTAAGGGTATATGCCTGGAAGAATTTTTCAAACATACGGTATTGCAGATACGACCTCCTGCTCCCGTTTGTTTGGTGATGAGGTTAGAACCAATCATCTTTTCAGCGTAGTCCTTGGCTTCTTGAGGGCTATTTTGACGCGGGGTAATAATTTAGGGGTTTATGAAATGCTTGATAGAGGCTGTACACATACCCATTGACCATATGTACACCTCCTTGCAAGCCGGTGTCAAATTTACCCTTGCCACGACCACCTGCGAGGACCTGTGCTTTGATAACAAGCTTGTCGGCACCTTTGAGTTTTTGTTACAACGTTAGGAGAAATTATGTGGGTCAGAACCGGGAGTAAGTATACCAAAGTTCTTCGCAACATCGAATGCCTCCTGGGGGGTCTTTGCAGCAATGCTTTTTGGTGTTGGAATGTTATACTGTGATTGAAGTGGTCACAAAGAGTGTTCTAGACCGAGGAGAAAAGCCAGCTCACGGAGTTTAGGAGTTTCATGGATTGGTATTCATGAATGGAGAGGAAACGCCTCTGGCCTGCAGATGCAGCCTGTAATTTTTTTTTTAGAGAGTAATGATTTAAATGCAAAAGAACATACGCGAGCGGCGAATCCAGCCTTTCTAATTGTTGCAAGCATATTAGTGGAGAGGGTATACAAGTGTACTTTGACCAATGAGTTAGTACTTCCCGTTATAGAGTGACATTGATGGGCTTAGTCAGCACTACGGCTATGTAAACTGCGCCGAATTAATTTTTTGTTTTTTGTATCCCAAAGCGACGACGACGGTTGATGACCCTTTGTAGCGCTTCATGTCTCTCACCGCAGCAGGTTTATGAATCTGATGCTGGCAAGGCTTTGGGAGAGGGACTATCATGCTCGCCTTGAGTTCGGACGGCTCTTCGACTTGTGGGTCGCCCGAAATTAGGCAGAGGAACAGTCGTGTACAGCTGAATGAATTGATGTTTGTCGTTTAAACCCGAAAAATTAATTTTGAGATTGGATGACAGGGGTGCAGTGAGCTCGCTGTTTACGCATTGCATCCTGTATAAATAAGTCCCTTCCGAAAGCATCACCAATTCCAAAATGCAACCTTCCACCCAACCTCATATGAATGATCCCCTGGTCCAGCAGTTGTCCGTCGCCAAAACAGTTCTTCTGCAGGCAATTGACCTTTTGGACAACCATCTCTCATCAGACGAACAGCTCACCGTGAGCTCACAGTACCTGCCAGGCTCAACAATCGGTCCGTCCATAACCTGAGCCTTCTCCCGCGTTCATATTGATATATACATCAATACATTTATTTCGTACAGGCAAACATCTACGCCATGCTAGAGACCACTTTGTTATCCTTGCATCTAGCTTGCTACAGCCTCCTCCATATGTTGTTTCCTACGATACTCGAATCAGAAATACCCCAATGGAGTCTAACCGCTCTAGCGCCAGAGAAGCTATCCTTGAAGCCATTCAGCAGCTTGAAGAGGTCATTCCCAACGCTGACATGAAGCTTCCTGTAACACTCCATGCCATCACACCGTACATGCAAACATTCCAGTCGACCTTTGGACGTGAGGTAAGCCTTGTGTGTGCTTGCGTCGGTAAACTCTTGAGCCTCATTGTATTACAGCTATGGTTTGCGAGTCTTCATTGCGTCCACCACTGGTCTATGGTGAGTAATTGAGCGAAAGCAGCGAAGACGTTGGTTGATGTATATTTATCCCCCAAGGTCCGGGTGATTGCTGGAGAATTGGTGAGTGTACTGCTGCTGAATAGCGTCCCGGCCGGAACGTGAATTGATAATACCCCATTAGAATATCAGATTATCCGAAGACTTTGGATTTGCCCCCTCTACACTTGTGTATCAGGGTAAAACGAGCATCCCTGCACAGTCTTCATGATCATGTGTACTGATAGATAATTGCCATGTAGATCGTGAAGCGCCCCTGGGCAAGGCGAAATTTTAGCGATAGCCTACTAGTTCTTAGTTTACTTTTTCTCCCATAATAGCGAATTTGGATATGGCCTAGTGTAACGACGTCTTGGAATCTCGCTATGGCAAATTCAGCCACAGTCGAATAGAAGGACAATTTACCTCCCAGACTTGCTACTTTGGCTGAACTTCTCTGGCACTGGTGGCCTAGCACTCGATGGATTCAGTGCAAACAATATATATGTTCTTGGTGCCTTTAGTAGCGTCCGCTACAGAAAAAGAGAAGACCCAATCCTCAAACATTCTGGAAATGCATCCTACTCATATCAACGATCCTCTCTTACAGCAGTTGGCACTCGCCAGAACAGTTCTTCTGCAGGCAGTCAACCTTCTAGATAATCATCTCACATCAGATGAACAACTCACCATGAGCTCCAGGTATCTACCAGGCTCAACAATAGGTCTGCTCGTAATCTGCGCCTTGTACCCATCCATATTAATACAAGTATTTCAAACTGGCAAACGTCTGCGCCACGCTCACGACCACTTTGTTTTCTTACACCTTGCTTGCTATTACACCCACCATATATTCTCTCCTATGGTATTTTACCCCAGAATACCTCAATGGAGTCTAGCTGTGCTAGGGCCAAGGAAGCTCTCCTTGAAGCCATTAAGCAGCTCGATGATATTGCTCCCAACGTGAGCATGAATCTTCCTGTGACACCGCACGTCATCGCACCAGAGATACAAGTGTTCCCATCGACATTTGGACATGAAGTAAGTCCTGTGCTTGAGCTTGAGCCTTGAATTGGTATTTCATTAGATTTTCATCAATTTCATTTATTATGGTTTCAAATCTTCATTGCGTCCACCACTGGACTATGGTAAGTAGTTAAGCGAAAGCAGCGACGATGTTCTCATTGACGTATGTTTACTTCAAGATCCGACTGCTCGCTGAAGATCTAGTAAGTGTTCATTAACGCCCGGGTCGGAGGGTGAGTTGATAATAGCCCCATTAGAACATTAAGCTATCCGAGACGATTTTGGGTTTGCCCCTACTAAACTTGTGTACCCAGGTAAATCAAGTAGTGCACAGTATTCTTCGTTTTATTGATAGAGACATGTCAAATGGATCGTAACACTTCACAGAGAAAGGTCAAGGCTAAGTTTTAGTTGTAGCTATTGCATAGTTTATATACTGAGCCTTCTGCCCAATAGTGGCAAGTGTGACGTAAATCCTCCGTGACAAATAAAGCGCGGCACGTGCGGACTGTTCATTACAATCCCGCTGCACTCACAGCTTAAACCTGACAACACCTTTCATGCAATAAACTGTTCATCCAACATACTACAAATGTCGGACAAAATCGTACCCATTGCGGGCGAACAAAAGAAGCGCGTTGTAAGTCTTGTTTATTTTTTTCTGCTATAAAACCTTTACAGAGCTGAGTTCATGGGTCACTAATCTTCCCCACCTATCTGTATCTTTAGTGTTATTTTTTTGATTCTGATATCGGCGGTTTTCACTATGGTCCTGGACATCCGTGAGCTCAACTTGAAGTATTTCTATCGGGGTGCAAGATATTTATCCCAGTTGCTGCCTCACAGGATGAAGCCTACGCGTATTCGCATGTGTCACTCTCTCGTAATGAACTATGGACTATATGAGAAGATGGAAATATTTGTAGGCCAATCTCCCCCGTATACCTATTACTCAAACTGAATTTCCCCATCGTTCATTATAACCAAATCATTTATTTGCGAAATTTCTAGCGCGCCAAACCTGCTACGAAACGAGAGATGACACAATTTCATTCAGATGATTACGTGGACTTCCTTAGCAAAATAGTACCTTCCAACATGAATTCTTTCGTTAAGGAACAGCACAAATGTGAGTATCTCCTACACATATTCATTTGAGGCGCTCATTCTGATACTCATCTGGTCCATCATTTAATGAAGACAATGTTGGTGATGATTGTCCTGTGTTTGATGGTCTCTTTGATTATTGTTCAATATCTGCTGGCGGCTCAATGGGTAGGTTTACTAATTCTTTCTAAAATTCCAGACTCTCAACTTCTTCAAATTTGTAGAGGGGGCTGCAAGACTCAGTCGTGACAAATGTGATATTGCTATTAACTGGGCTGGAGGCCTACATCATGCAAAGAAGAGCGAAGCAAGTGGATTTTGTTATGTGAATGGTAATTGGAACTCGACTTCATCTACTCATATCTGACCTGTGTCTTCGGACAGACATCGTTCTTGGAATATTAGAACTGCTACGGTATGGACTGATACATTAACCTGTTTGGTCTCACTTAAGCCAAGCCTCACAGGTATCACAACCGCGTCCTGTACATTGATATTGATGTTCATCACGGTGACGGTGTTGAGGAAGCCTTCTACACAACAGACCGTGTTATGACGGTCAGTTTCCATAAATATGGCGAATATTTCCCTGGCACAGGAGAATTAAGAGTGAGCATATTACTTGGCTTATATGTACCAATATCTCACGCACAGGCCAGGATGTGGGTGTAATGAAAGGCAAAAATTATGCGTTGAATTTCCCCCTTCGCGATGGTATCTCAGATGACAATTATAAATCAGTTTTTGAGCCTGTGAGTTACACTAGTGATTCCCCGGGATCATCATCGTGATAGATTGGGTTAGGTTATTCGACAAGTGATGGAATCTTATGATCCATCGGCAATTGTACTTCAATGTGGTACTGATTCTTTGTCAGGGGATAAACTTGGGTGTTTGAATCTGTCTATGCGAGGTACCAACCTCTTTTTCATTCACTCGAGTACGTAGCTTAAGTTTTTTCAATAGGGCACGCGAACTGTGTTCGATTTGTGAAGTCTTTCAATAAGCCTTTATTGCTTCTTGGTGGTGGTGGTTACACAATGCGGAATGTCAGTCGTGCGTGGGCTTATGAGACCGGACTTGCTGCAGGCTTCGAGCTTGGACCAGGTAGGGTGCACTAAGTTATACACGGCTTCTAACATTATTGACTCGTGGTTGTAGAAATCCCAGTGAATGAGTACTACGAATATTTCGGTCCCGACTACACACTGGATGTCAAGTCATCGAATGTGGATGACATGAACTCCCCTGCATACCTTGAACGAATTAAACGCATCGTAATGGAAAACCTACGGAAGATAGGTGGTCCCCCAAGTGTCCAGATGCAAGGTAAATCCTCTTCCTTCACTAGTACTCCTAAATTAGTGCTCATGAGATAATAGATCGGCCTAATATGCCAATTGACGACATGTTGGACGATCCAAATCAGGATGAGGATGAAGATGATCCTGATGACAGACGACCTCAACGCCTTCTCGACTCGCGCATACAAGCAGATGGTGAATTTTCAGACTCGGAGGATGAAGGGGACGGTCGACGAAATCACGCGAGCCATAGAGGACGCGGACATAGTAGTGATAGCGATGCCAAACACAAATTCGGTATGGGCGTTGGAATTCTTGCGTCAAGCTCAGGCAATACACATGGTGCGGGACCTAGTAGAACTACTACTGCTGTGAGAGTTCTATCTACTTCTACACCGCATGAAGAAGGTTCGAATGAAGGGGATGATATGGATTTGGATGATACACCTTCTGTGGCAGGTAATGGAATTACAAATCCTGCTATGAATGGACAGAGTGCCACACCAGCTACATCATCACCTCTGCCACCACAACAAGAAGGAATGGGGGATGATGAACGTGATGATGATATGGTTTTGGACGATACCCCCGATAGTCACACACGTACTTCACCTTCTGCTACGTAGTAGTTTTATTGTTTATATGTCTGTCATATGTTCTCTGTATTGTTGGTTAGTGTCGGGTTTTCTGTGTTAATTCATTTATTTTTGCCACCTGTGTAAATATTTTGGGAAACGATAATGTGTATTTTTGTTTCCACGTGATGCTCATTTTAGAGACGCGACTGACTCGACGTGATGATAAATAACTCCTAACCTTGACCCTATACTACATTCTACCATTTATACACACTCATTTGCTCTGTGCTGCAATGCCTGAATCGTCTACGAGTACGCAAATACCAACAGCACCAGAACAAATTCGACAAATTGAACTAAACAGACTTAGAGGTCAATTTGCTCTCCTCCCCATCCTCTTCAACTCGTTGAACTGAGAAAGTACTGCATTATACAGCAAAGGCTGCAAGACGGTTACAAGAATCTGAAGCTTCTTCGTCAAATTCACCAAATAGTAATAATAAACGACCTTTAGATGTTGCTAATAATGGAACGACTGCGGGATCTTGGCCTCTTAAACGTGATTCGAGACTAGGAAAATACTTTGAATATGATTTGTCAAAGATGGTTAATACTAAAGGAGGATTTTTGGTTGAAGATGGGAAAGAAATCGACGAAGATAGGATAAGGAAGGAAAAGGAAAGGGAGAGGGAGAGAGCTAGACAGGATAGAGAACCTCGTATGTATTGGTTAGTTTACTTTTTGAGTTTTGGGTATGCTAATGAAAAAAAAAATTATATTATAGCGATTGCACTTGACCCAGCGCAAGCTTTGAAATGTAAAGAATGCGAGTCTGTGGATATTGATTATCAGTTTTGGAAGGTGTTTAGGTGTTTGGTGTGTAAGAAATGTCAGAATGAGATACCGGAGAAGTATAGTTTGTTGACGAAGACGGAATGTAAAGAGGTATTTTGTGTTGATTTTTTCTGTGAGATGATACTATTTTCTGAACGTATGTTTAATCTAGGATTATCTGTTAACGGATCCAGAATTGAGAGACGAAGAAGCCATGCCACATCTGCTCAAAGCTAATCCTCATAAATCTACGTATGCGAACATGATGTTATATCTCAGATACCAGGTCGAAGAATTTGCTTGGAAAAAATGGGGATCTCCAGAAGCTCTTGATACAGAATATAACAAGAGAGTAGCTGAAAAGAAGAAGAAGAAAAATAAGAAATTTGAAGAGAGTTTACGAGAATTGAGGAGGAAAACTAAGGAAAGTTTATGGCAACGTCAGAAAGACGAAGAACATAAACATTCGTTTGGACCAAGCGAATCCTGTCCGAATGGGATTGTAAAGCAGATTTGTCATACTTGTGGGTTTACTCTTGAGTATGAGGAGCTGTGATGAGATGTACATTGCCATATGTTTAAACCTATTGGTGGGCATCTTATTTTAGCGTGGCGCTGACAGATACTCTGTCGTTGTTCTTCGGTCTCGGGTATGTGTAGTTATATTTACTTTGTGTATAGTATTAGCCTTGTGATTTCAGTGAAGCCCAATGAAATCACACTTTAGGAAGGACGAGTAGTAATGACGAGCTAGTGCGTATGTTAGTGTACATCTGATGCTCCGGCTACGTGATTTCCCGGTAAAAACCCTATATGATCAGAGGTTCTCCAACTTGGACGGATCACTATACTAAAACCATTTCTCAAGTCATCAATGTCAGACCAATCTCAAGTCGAGCAAGAACACATCTCGACCTCTCTAGAAGTGGAAAGAATCGAATTAAATTTGTTTCGCTCAAAGTCGTTGTGGTTGCCTCTACGTGCGCGCGGAGTGTTTGGAGGGTACTGTTATCTTTTGTTCATATGGTCCTTGTTGAACATACATTGACTTGTTTCATTATAGTCAGGTCATCAGTCAAGCTTTGGTAGCTGCTACCAACTGTGTTGATCCTCAGTTCTCTCTTCACGTAAGTCTACCTCTCCAAATACCTTGTAATAAACGCGGTGGCCTTACTTTACTACGCCCTCCTCGGGGTAGTCATTACATGTGAGTTGTTCTAACCCGGGACCCTACACCTCCTTCTAATTCTAAAACTATCACACATAAAGTGCTACTTTTTGACTAGTGGTTCACCTTCAACACCAATCGTTTACGAAGTAGAACGCGTTCGTAATGGTCGTTCTTATACTACACGTTCAGTCAAAGCAATTCAAAATGGTCGAATTATCTTTATTATGATGTGTTCTTTCCAAAAACCTGAACCTTGGCAACCTTCTCATCAATGGCCTATGCCAAAAGTACCTTCACCGGAGGAATGTGAATTGGACGAGGTTGTTTATATGAGGAAATCTCAGAAGGAAGGGTTGCATCCAAAAGTACAGGATGTTTATAGACTAATGGCCACTGTAAGTATACCAACCTTAAGTTTTTCTCTTCTGATTTTATTGAATGGTTGACCTATGTGAGTAGGAGAGGGGAAAGAGTCCTATCGCAGTTAAGCTTGCAAAGGAGAATGATGTTTCTCAGGAAGGGGTTGTTCGATTTATGTATTGGATGAAGGCGAAGGATATACCTAAATATGAAGCACCTTTCCAGAAGGTATGTTTTTTCCTCTCTTCTTTTCTCATATCAATAGACTAATATTGAACATTGATACAGTGTATTTTGAGCTATCTGTCTGATTTATACTTGTATGTCACCTTCATTTCTATCGCTCACCAAATATATAGTAATCAGAACTTGTGCTATGACGTAGTATCTCCTCAGCCTCAAAAATTCTCGGACTCAAAAGAGGAGGACAGGGCCCAGGAAGCCTTAGTATGCATGTAAGTGACTATATACATGACTCCATCCGTCATACTCATTGGTTCTCATCAATGCAGTCGACATTGGATCATACCATATGGTTCTACAAGTAAGCGTTTATTTTCATGAAACCATTACCCCATTATAATTCCCTACATATCATTCACCCTTGATTAACCTTTTCATTCGTAGTGACGATTTCGACTGCGGGGATTGGCTTCTATACGTTGTAAGCATGTTTTTTGATTCTATTTCAATCCTTTCTCCACCGCCTCGGTGTTCGTGGGATTTTTTTAAGAATGAAACTTACTCATACTCATAACCTATTTCTTCCATTTTCACTTTTATGTGGAAAAATGAAGATGGACTCTCCAAGAACGGGTTCCGGTCGCGGAATAATGCATGGAAGGGTGCGTTTCTTTTCTCTCCACTTCAATAATCAAATCAACAAAAAAAAGCTTACACATGCTGATCTCTCCGCTTCTCCCCCTTCTTCGCAATCCCTTTCTACATATCACAAAACCAATTCAAATTTACCGAAATCACTTTCACTCCTTGAAACCATTACTAAAAAAAAACAATTCGTTCCTTTTTGTCACCGACGGCTCGGACAACTCGACTTTATCCGGAAATTTTACAATTACGATTACAATTTTACTCCGTACTTAAAATGATCCCCTTGGACTTGGTATGATGACTTGGTATGATTCCATGATGCATGATGTATCATCATACATCACTTCCACTTTCTTTCTTTCTTTCTTTCTTTCTTTCTTATTGTTGCTGTTCTCCTTCTATTTTATCATCTGTTTTACTTTTTATTTTCAGATCTACACAAAGGAAGGTGTACTAGTCGCTGTTACATCTCAAGAAGGTGTAGTACGCGCAGATATTCGTGGACCTACTACTACTCCTACTCCTATTACCAATGCAAAACTCCAACAACCAACATCAAAGCTATAAATTCAAACAAACAACACCTCGTATACAGTTTTTTTGTTAATTAAAACCCGCATAGATCCGGATATATATATGCGGGTATTTTAGAATGACCTTGTCCTATTGATAATTTGAGTCTTCTGGACTCTTATTAGAATTGTTCATTGGAGCGTGGGTTCCATGTTTTGTTTTCTTTCCTTCTTTCTTTCTTGAAACAGAATTCCCGAGCCGTGGAATGGAATTTTCATTGGGAAATTCTGATCTAAACCACGTATGAACGTCAAACTCAAACCCAATTGGAGGGTTATTTTTCATTCGTTTTTTTCATCTCTTCTTCTTAACCCATTTAATTCCAATTAAGGGTGTACTTGCTTTGTATTTGAGTAATTTAGGCGAACACAATAACATTGATAGTTTCGTGATAATTCCTGGAAGACTTTGACCAGGCACTCGACTTCATGGGGCTTGAGCGCAGATTTAAATTCTTCTCAGGGCTGTGTAGTTACGCATCAGGGGCTCGAGACAAGTAGAGAAGCCAACGACAGAATGATTGGGAAATACAACAATAAGACTTCGGTTTGATGCTTGGTAGCAACGTGGTATTCCTTATATTGTCTTCACTCAGGTCCTAGGTGTTGTAATATATGAGATGGAGAAACATGCGGTTCACATACCAGGGTCAGTCACACGAATTAGCCATCTGTCCCCATCAGAATTTCCACCAAGGACTTGCTATAACGGATTGTAATGCATACTGTACAAACACTGCTTATTGGCAATGGCACATGGTAGAAATTAAGACTAAGTCAGACAAGGGGGCAAAGAAGTATACATGTAGGTTGCAATCGTATGTGCGCGCGAAAGGCCGTGTATGGGGGGGGGACATCAAAATCGTGTAGAATGACTAGAGATGATGACAGGATATCTAGTTCTTTCTACGGAATGAGCAGCCTGGGAGGGAAATGAAATTTGGATTAGCTTGGAATGAAATGAGAAATGGAAGATATATGCATACCCTCAGTCAACCTGGCCTTACCACCAGTGGGCTGGCACAAGACACTTGTGCAGGAAGCACAGACAACAACAGTTTGGGCGTGCGAGAAGACGGTAGTGATGGCAAAACAACCTGTAGGGTAGATCAAAATGCGTAAGTACGACTGATAAGTAAAGCGTGGGTCACCAGGCTTGAAGGGTGAGACTGACCAGGGCACTTGACGTCCATGAAGTAGGAGTTAGGAGATTGCACAAGACGCTTGAGCTTGTGCTGCTTGTTCTCGTACTCAGCAGAGGGGTGGAGCAAATCAATAGCGAGAGTCTATGTGCAGAATTGTTACTATCATGACGACCAGGAAACCAGGGCATGAAGGCGCGCGCACCATGGTGAAGGATTTTGGTCAACTGGTATCAACGAGTACTGTTGTTTTTTTAATGTGGCGAGCGCACGAGCGATTGGCAGCAAGTTCTGTGGATGGACGAAAACAAGGTTTGAGCGCGGGTTGGCGGAGTTTTAAAACGGTCGCTGCCGATCGCTCGCAACGACTCATGTTTATGACTTGCAATTTTCTCAGGAAGTAAGTATGTACATATGCATATAGTAATGGCGGAATGGAGACGTAAGTTCATAACGGCAGAACATTCTGGTATAATGTGGCAGATCTAGGAAGAGGCAGCAAGATGAACATGGATAATAGAGATGAGTGTGGCAGTGACTCTTTAATAATTGTGTGATAAGATCTACCGAGTGCTTTTTGTACTAGTTTGACGTGTGGTTGGTAAAGCCCGTAAGGAAGAAGGACAGATCAGAAGAGAAGACTGAAAAACAACAAGTACGGTGTCAGAGCGACGGTATACCAAAGGCGATCAGGGTAGTCTATTGTGTTGTCCCAGAATGGTACAAGAACAAAAAGGAGACCTTGTTCCGTTTGGCGTGGATGGGGAAGTATAAAGAGCCGTTGGGGAATTTGATTTAGCAGCCAGGTTTTCCTTCCGGTCGTCTCCTATAATCCAGCGCAGGTTAGTACTTGATTCCGCATTCTAGACATCCGCCCTGACTTGCCTCCGCTTACGCAGCCGCGGGTTAGGCTTCTCGATCATTTCACCCCGCGCCTCTTAAAGCTGACCCAGCCTCCTTTCTCTTCGTACGCTGTTTAACGACCCTTGCTACTGTCTCAGCCTTCTGTTTGCTCCACTATCGCCGGTCGATAATCACTCGTTCTTATATATATCCCCTTCTATTCTTGTTCCATCACAATGGCTTCCACCTCTGCAAATCTCTCCACCACCGTCGCACATGCCATCTCCTTCCTCACTCGTCCTCTCGTTGACATCCTCGCCCCCTCTCTCATCATCAAGCTCCAGATGATTCTCGAGGCAAACCTCATCCCTTATTACGCACCCACCTGGGACCTCAAGGACCCACTCCGGGGCTCTGGTCGTCGCTGCCTCACCTTGTCTCCTGCCGCTTTGCCCCCTCGTCCCATCTACACTACCTGCAAGGCAGTCAGCATGTCGTGGGTCCAATGGATTACTGCCCTCGGCGGACGTGAATTCGACTTCTTCGTAGACCCCGGTTGTGTCAGTGTCCGGTTCACTGGTGCTGGATCCGAGTCCAAACTCATCACAATCTGGGCGGATGAACTCCCTTCCCCCGCCGTGACCTACCCCGCTGAATTTTCGTTACCAAGGAAGACATTTGCTCAGCAACTCTCGGAGGCTGACGCCGAGGAGGACGAACAACTCTTTGCAATGATTGCTCACGAGGTCGGAGCCCCTACCTGGCTCGCTCCTGTCCATGACAAGTTCCATGTCACTACTCGATCGACCTCGCCACTCTCCAGTATCTCTCCCACCTCCCGTTGCAGCTCTCGCTCTTCCAATTCCAGCTCGGGCTTCTCCTATGAAACTTCGAGCTCCGGATTCTCTCAACCCAAGCAATCCCGCAGGGAGAGGGCAAGGCATTCACATGTCTACGTCGACACCTCCAAGACCGAGGTGACCCCTTACGATGGAGGAAAAACCACCGTCCTTACAGGCGGTGTTATGCTTGGCAGTTCTGCCAAAGCAAAGCCGACAAAGCCCCAGCAAGAGGGCTCCGTCGCAGCGTGCAACAGCTGGCGTTCTGTTCGCGTTTAGAAAACGTTCCTCGATCATCATACTGGCATTCCATTTAATATCCGCGACGCACATGATACGATTTCGGAAGCTGTTTCAAGTTCATATGCCTCATCCACGATATTCGACGACGATTGTGCAAGCAATCCGATGTTTCTTTCATGACGCCATAAATTTTTGTTAAACCATTTTCCGTTTATCTTCATGGACACTCTCTAAACCGCAGCAATCTCTTTTTCATATTTACAATCATAACCATAAACACTCTGTTCTCCAACTGCATTTTTAATCTCGCTGTATTTTGCACCTTCTCATTGTAGCCATCTCCATATTTCCCTCTCGACCTGTGCCCTGTTCCTTTGTATCTTCCAAACAACCCTTATATCTCAATTCTTGGTATCTATAGTAGGCTCTTTTATTATTGTTTTCGTTCCTTTGGGTATCTCAAGGTATAATCAACATCTTGGGATTCTCTCACCACTTTTTCGTTTTTCTGGTTTTGGCTTCGGTTTCGGTTTCGGCTTTTATTACTCCCATCTGTTTTACTTCTCGATCCTCTCCTGGTACGGGGACCTGTTTCTATTAACTTCTACCACAAAAAACTCATATATTGTAACGGTCTTTTATTTCCTTAACGATAGTTGCGATTTCGACCGCGTACTAAAATAAATTCCCATTTTCGTTTGTCTATTCAAACCTACTTAGAGTTGGAACGTGTGCCCCATTCGATTCTTTTGAGCCGGTGCGAGAGGTGTAATTAAGACTGACATCGGCAATGGCCACACTTAATGAACTTCCATTGATCCATTGATCAAAGACCTTCTGGAGTGTCTATGTATGACGCAGTGAGACCTAATGAGGCTCCATGTCAGAATGTGTTGAAAAAGTCTAGCACTTGCGACAATTTAAATTATCTCGTGTGAAAAATGCACTTATTCTCGATTATCATTCTAGAAAATTTGTGGTAAAGGAAAAAAAGGAGGCGCAGAGATCTCATATATATATCAGAGACTGAGCAGACCGAGCTGAGGGGTTGAAAATGAAAGTGGAGAAGAAGAAGAAAAAATTACAAACCTATGCTCAACGGCGAAGAAAGAAAAAACCTTCGGTGAATTCGTTGACCTTGGGAGATGCGATCAAAAAGTGTTTAACATCAGATCTCCATACAAGAGAACACGGGGATATGTATCATGTTGTACAAGAGAAATAAACTATGTCATACATAATGTCTGATATCTACCGTATGATTCATGAGTGAATACAACAAGGAGTTTGGTGTGAGAAGTGAGGAAAGACATGAGGATCTGAAAGTTTAGTGACGTCTAGGCATAATTATTTATCTTATCCGGATGTGAGGATCATATCATATTTTTGGAACTTGAGATCCAGGCCAAACATTTTTTTTACCTTAGTAATCCAGAACCCTATGGACAGATCGGTTGTGTTGAGCCCATGAGCCTAGTACCCTCAGTGATTAGATGATACATTGTACGCTCCATAAGTATGCAGTTTATTCAAAAATGGCTAGTGACGGTCGGGGTTGGTCGTCAAGGTCAGTCAACTTGGAATGTAGTACCTCCGTTGGTAGTAAGGTGAAAAAAGAGAACCATTTTGTTGGTATGCATTGTTGACATGGAGGAGATCGTAATGAATACCTTTAATCCTTCAATCTTTCATTGAAATTGGATAAATACTTATTTTTATCTTCCAAGTGAATAACTCCTGTGATATGCACAGAAGTCGCTTCGCTTCTAAGCACATATTTTGACCTTGTCAAACAGTAATCAACACAAGTGTGCTTTTTTCACCAACCGCTGGAACAGCCATACACTAGTTTCATTCCTATCCTTCTACCGTTGAAGTATATGGACCCATAAGAATGGATGAGGTTAAGATAGGACCCCCGAATATCCCTATAGAGGCTAGTTCCAAAATGCTCTGATTTTTTACTCTTTTGTCCGGACCGAAAATCCCTGACTTTGGAGAATTTTGTCCGGATTCGCCTCTAGCCTACCCATAGGATCTCAAAATTTGTCCGGACTACACCTGCACGTAAGGCAACGAAAGTATGAAAAACTCTCTCATCTAGAGTAAATCCTATCGGAGTAACATCTCTTGGTGGACAATGAAGTACGGTCAGCATGTTATGTAGTTCCAAAAGGGCAAAATGGGAGATACTGAGGGCATTGAGAGTTGTCCCAATGAAATGGCGTCCGTGGTGATGCTCATACATTTGAAAAGCAATCTTTGAAAGGGAAGAAAGGCTCCTTGCTTCACCGTTAGGAACCCAAGAGTGTGGGGCCGCTTTTCCAGTCAATTTAGCATGACAAAATAGAACTGTAAAATACGAGAGCAATTGTCCGAGTCAGCCTCAAGTTTCAACATGTATGATGGGTACAACTAACTTACCCTTTCCTATATGAATGCCCCCTTTGAAAAGGACAAAAGTCAGGAGATGGAAAGGGTCGAGACCTATATATGGTCTGATGCAGGCCTGATTCCAGTGAAGCTGGTCCATCACCTGGATCCAACCTTGTCATAGAGTCCCTTTTTGTCCAACAAAAAAATCTAGCCTCACAGAAAAAAGGTCCAAGGTTGTCCGGATTGCCTCAAATTTGTCCGGATTGGAGAACTAGCCTCTATAGGGATATTCGGGGTCCTATTAAGATGAAGATGGTCATGATGGCGATGACGTTATGTCTCCTTGGTGGAGTAGAGTCGTACCTCTCAAAACTCAAGTTATATTTTAAAAATCTATATAATGGTGTCAGAAGAGCTATCCAAACAGCACGAGACCAATACGCCTTATACACCACCGCGACATGATGGCAGCCACTACTATCGAACAACAGAAAATCCTATATTCGCGCCAGCTTGTAGCACATACCCTTCGACAATGTAATTTATTACAGGAGAGAGCTGATGAGAAGAAAAGAAGTGTACTGCCAACATCCGGTACACAGACTCCAGAAAATAATGGTGGTTCTGTGCCAGCGAATGCAATTGGGGACGGAATTGAAACAGGAGATCATCAGAGGAGGTCGGATTCAGTGCAGGGTACGCTCGAAACTTTCATCTTGCCACATACATTGGCGTTGAGATGAAGATATATCCAGGTAGTCGACTACGGTCTTATATCATCACCAAGTGGTCTAAAACAAAAACAAAAGCATGATAAAATGCAGGCTCCTTGCTATTCCCCCAAACAGAGACAAGCTCTGCTGACGTAAATAAAACTCTGTCCGAAGTGCGTAGCGAGAGCTGGGAAGGAGCCTTACATATACATGTTGATCATTATGTATGACATCATTTGATGTGGTAACAGACTATTACCGCGGTTTCGGAATCAAGTAGTTAGAGCCACCTATCACGGTTCAATGATTGTAATAATTGTAAAGTGGACTTCAGTCCCCAGCTTATCTTCCGGACTGTTGCTAAATGGACCGTAGCAGTTTAACATTATTCCGTGCTTCAGTGCCCACTTTTGATTATGTAACAACCTAATTAATTAACCATCTGGTGTTTATCCACTTTGTTTTCGAAATTCAGGATCCTACCTACTTTAGAATGCGGAGTAGACCTGTAAGGTAATGGGTGTTTGAGGGATTCTGCTGACGCATTGATGCGCATTCTGCTAACTTGTTAGATAGGGTTTCCATGAGATTGCGAGCGGAGCCCCGAGGCATTGCCCTTAGGTTTTTGAGAAAGCCGGACACGGGTTAGTATGGATCACGTGGGGCTAATCTGAGGACCCGCGACGATAATTGGGGTAGCGCAAATAAGAAGAGATCGCCGACGATTTCCTCCAATCCTCCTCCCCCAGCTGTTCTCGCTTGCTTTCTTCCCGCTTTATACATCCCACCGCCACCATACCAGCTAGAAATTCGCCAAAGATACCATGATTTCTCTATCTACCAAGAGAGCCAGTGTTCAATTTAGTCGTGCTTTGGCTACTCATGCGTCGGCACCCTCTGAACATGCGACCAAACTTACTCGACATAACTGGAGGAGAAAGGAGATCAAACAGATTTACGATAGCCCGTTGATGGATCTCGTCTTCCGTGCTGCTTCAATTCATCGCCAGCATCATGATCCTAGCAAAATTCAACTCTGTACTTTAATGAACATCAAGAGTGAGAATTTTATCATTTCTAACTATTTTTGCATGGGGACTAAATGGGTTTATTTTCCAGCCGGAGGATGTAGCGAAGATTGTGCGTTATTTATTTATTTATTCATATAAAAAGCATGGCTCATTGCAGCAGGTTCTTACTGTTCCCAATCATCGAGATACTCTACGCCTACCCAAGCGTCAAAATTACTAGAGGTTGATCCGGTCATTAAAGCAGCCCGAAAGGCTAAGGAGAACGGCAGTACTCGTTTCTGCATGGGTGCTGCATGGAGGGATCTTTCAGGTCGTAAACGTGGGTTCGAGCGCATTCTTGAAATGGTCCGTGAAGTCCGCGGTATGGGCATGGAAGTCTGCACTACTTTGGGCATGTTATCACCTGAACAAGCCCGACAACTCAAAGAAGCGTAAGTACGCAGTGTCTTCAATTTGAAAAAATCCACTGAATGATCTCTTGGCTAATAGTGGACTTACTGCGTACAACCACAACCTTGACACTTCTCGAGAATTCTATCCTGAGGTATGATTGTATCCTTCGAAATTAATTGTACATCTACTCAGGGTAATCCAGGTCATCACTACACGTTCTTATGATGATAGGTTGGATACTATCAGCGCCGTCCGCGAAGCTGGTATCAGCGTTTGTTCTGGAGGAATTTTGGGTCTTGGGGAAACCGACGCCGATCGGGTTGGTCTAATCTGGGAGGTTTCGTGGTAAATATAATTTTATTTCTACTGCGAGTTGCTCGCTCATAGTTCATCAGCATGCCGGAACACCCGGAGTCGTTCCCAGTCAATGCACTAGTACCTATTCCTGGTACACCACTTGAAAAGAATGAGGCAAGTTGACAATCTATTGGTCTACCTTCTACCAGTCTAACATCTCATCATAGCGTGTTTCTCATACCACCCTTCTCCGTACTATTGCAACAGCCCGCATTGTGCTTCCAACCACTATTATTCGCTTGGCTGCTGGGAGAAATACTCTCTCAGAATCAGAGCAGGCGATGTGTTTCATGGCTGGAGCAAATGCCGTTTTCACTGGTGAACAGATGTTAACAACTCCTTGTTCGCCTTGGGATGAGGTGGGTTAAATTAAATATAAATACATGGATAGTACCCATGGCTGATATATTAAACAGGATAAAGCGATGATGGGACGGTGGGGTCTCGAAGGCATGCGAAGTTTCGAACAGTCAAACGTTGCAAGGAAGGAAGGTGACAAACTGCCAGAAGATGCAAAGTGCCAGGCTCGCGCTCATGCTGAGTCCTAAGCTGACGCCACATGCGACGTATAAATCAAAAGGACATATTTTTAGATAAAGTGGGTTACCTGTGGAACGCTATACGACTTTCAATTTTGACTTTCTCTCTCCTTTTTAGCCGCATTTAGAATATATAACCATTCCTTGGTTCAGTGTGACACGATATTCGGATTCCCAATTTTTGATTATTTATATACCTTTATGAGAAAAGATGATTGTTATGAGATTCTTCTATTCTGAATGACTTCTGCGGATCGCATTGAACCCTTCCCGTGAAAAGGATTGTATTTTGAGTTTCATGAACTTCTGGGATTGGTTATATGCAGTCCTATGATGTATTTGTGAATTAAGGCCCACCTGTTCTTGGATTGACACAATGATCAATGGGTTTGCACCAGGGATTTGGCGGGAAGTGATATTTAATGCTTCATGATCATAATTTAGGTGAGTTTCGCCGTTCTAAAATGATTTGGGAGCCTACTCCTTGTTTTGTGAGCATTCGGGAAGGACAAGACACAGAACACTAAGGCCAATCGTCTTTCATCGCACCAGGAATAGGGTACGGCCAGGAACCATACCCATATCCAATAGTTTCTACAAGTCAGATGGAACCAAGTCGAAGCCGGTTCGATGCCATTGACAGACCAAAACTGTGAGTGTAACATTAGGGGGTTGACCTTGATATTGAAGTACTGAAGTTTCAAATTGCGTATAAAGTTATCTTGCAATAGCAGTAGTCAACGTAGTCATTGGAATAAAATTTGTTAATGGATGTTGGTGTAGAGTTGAAATGATTGCGCGCGTCGATTTTTTCTCCGACTAGAGTTATATGAGTGATGATGGGTACTGAAAGTCTTAGAGGCGGGTATCAATTCCAGATTATTATAAACGTACGGTTTATGATACCTACATTCATCCAACGTTAGCATTGCAATTTCTTTAATAGTTATAGTAGTGATTATGGTTTGTTGTACTCACATATAAGTGTGACTTCCTCTAGACAACAGATAGATGATCTGAAAGTTACGGAAATTGAGTTGAGGTTTGCAGATTTGATGATGGGTAAGTGATACCTTTTGTTATATATTCTGTATTCATAGTGATTTTTTTTTGTTTAGCTCCTTCGTCTGAACAAGTACAGAGTTGAGTAGTTTAAGGTAAAATATTGGCTGGTCATCGTCTTTAGGAGGTCCTTTCGGTAGTATCCGTTTTCTTCTTCTTGGATTTGGTATTTTTCTGAGTTCAAAGCTTCAAAGGTCCTAGGAATATCACATCCAGCACTGCATATACGAGATTTAGCATTGTACTGTCCAGTAAGAATGAAAGTTGAAAAGTAAGGAAGTTAAAGGGTTGCAGGAGTTAGTGTTTATATTATTGGGTCATCAAATTGGATTGCACCAAGAGGATTCGGTACGTCAGTTTTTGTTTGAATATACACCTAAAAGTTGAAAAACTGATTCCTTCGGTAAATCGGTAGATGGAATTTGCGTGTTGAAGGAGAATTTGAAGTAGTTGGTACAGGTGCAAGGCCATGTAATTTGTCGCCTGTTAGATATATCCAATATTTTTTGTAAGATCGGCAATTGTCGGACACCCCCCACTTCAGTAAGCTTGCGATCTACTCAGGCATCAGGAGCCTTAAGTTTCAGAGTCTCCTAGAGCTTATGCTGCGCATCTTTTAAATGAAGAATGATTTCAGTAGAGAAAGCTTGTCTACATAGTAAAGAGATTTTTGTCAATTGTTTTCAGCAGCAGACAGGCCAATATCATTCCAACTCCTCAGTTCTCTTCCGTACCGTATGGTGAGTAGTATGATACTATGTAACGATCTCAGTCCACCGGAAATTCAAGAGAAATGCCGATGAAGATACTCACAGAAATCCAATCCAACACAATATAGCCGACAACGCATTAGCTGCTATAAGACCATAAGTATTGATCATTGGGAGAATTCCAGTGATGGCAAGTGATATAATTAGAGAGCGGAAACCACTGTTGGTATTGTTTAACGCGTGACTTTCCCCAACATTATTGAAAGTGATACTTGCGTGTTACATGCCATAGCTTCAGCACTACGAGATTGCATAGTATCTACAATATAGCTTGCGCAGGGACCCAGTACAATTGACACCTATGTATATTCTCATAATTAGTGTTCATGTTCATTTTTTGATTATTGAATGCTTGAATTACCCCGAGCCCATTGATAAAGAGCGATATTAAGTTGAGCGTGAGTCCAAGGCGTCCTTCGATGTAGGTTGTAAACAATGCACATGCGAGGACTGATAGAGGAGCTAAGACAGCTGCTCCGAAAAGCGTGGCTCGCAAACGATCTTCGGGATACCATAATCCGCCGCGTTTGTTTTTCCATCGGATGACAACCTTGTCTGAGATATATCCTGCGGCTGGAGCCCCAACTAAGATATGGAAGATATGAGTTACTGAATTTCATCGAGACAAACCACACACACTCATATTTCCAAGGCCACAAGGCACGAAGCATGTTCCAAGGACAGCTTCATTATCAATATTGTAACGCTTTCCCTGTTAGATTATGGTTTTGGTGAAGTTATTGTACTATAATTGATAAAACACACGATTGTATACGCCAGAGGTACAAAAAGTACTGTGGATTATTCAGTACTGGAATGCAGGTGTTATAGGAGGCATACCGTAGTCAGTAAGAATTATCAAGAATCCGGCAGCTGTCTTGAAATACCATTATTATGATATGTGGTTTATATGAGCCAAAAGACATACCATACAAGCTACGCTTGGATTTCTAAGCAAACCTAAGGGCGCCAAAGGGTTTATGAAGACGGGAAGCCATCTTATTTTTGCTTGTTCAGAAGGATGTACTTTATCAATACCGCGTTCTCCAGGATGACTTGTTTCTGGAAAGGTCCAAGCAATCAAGACCATACTGAGAGCCCCAAAGACACCGAGCCACAGTTGCAGAACTCTCCAGGACGAATAATGGGCAGCAAATCCTATATTGTGAAGTGAGGAAGGGGTATTTATGGAATCAAGTATAACGAACCCCCTATTGTTGGTGCTAGAGCGGGCCCCAATAAAGTTGCCTGGGTGCATGGAGATACACGTTTGCGTAGATGTAGATTATGACTTACTGCAAAAAATATCCCTATTGCGGTTCCTCTATCCTCTGGGCCGTAGATATCCCCAATAACTGCTGCCCCTACTGCCATTCCAGGTGAAGCACCAACAGCTTGCCAGAAGCGCCAGAACAAAAGCTCGGGGATATTGTACGAAGCGGCTACACCAATTGAGCCAATAATAGACAACGGAAATGCGAAAAGATAGACTGGTCTTCGGCCATCTGATGACAAAGTAAGTAAGATGAAGGAAGTTGGAAGACAAATTTTATCACAGTAGGTTGAGTATGCAGAGGTACTTAGTGCACCTAAAGAGGCGGCAAGGACTGACAGGCTGACAGCCAAGCTACGCAAATTAATGGTGAACTCTGTAGCCGGTAACTGGAATGAAAAAACAAGTTACTTTACGTTCTCGCCTGACGTGTGCAAGTCTTTCGCGATTTGCGGTATAGAGGGGAGGAAAGTGCCAGAAATGAAAACTGTAATCAATTTGAGTACTAACAAGAAGGGTCCATAACCATTGACTGACGAGGCAATAATCCACACCATGAAACCAATGCTACTATGTATTTCTTGTAGCTATCCGAGAATCTGTGATAGATCAGATCATGGTCAAGAGTTCGTGTTTCGTCGGATAGTAAGGGTGTTTCTTCAGAGGCCATGAGAGTTAGGGTTGTTGGCGTGTTGGGGATGGCACTTTTTGTACGTATACGACATGTGCACCATATGCAAGTGTCACAAGGTGCATTCGGCAGACTGATAAAGCTTTATGATAATTTGTTTTATGTTATTACACTAAGAATCATATTATCTATTTATTGCAGGTCGGCAAACGCCGAATATACCTTACCCTCGAGTTCACCGTTATTCTCCAATATCCCTCCATGGCCAACCACAAACGAAGTTTTACCCACTTAGAGAGTCCAGAGTAGGTACCACCCTCTTCCAACCTTTTTACAATTGCACCAACAACGGCTCATAGGATGGACTTGCCGTCAGTTCCTCTGAGCGACCATAACATGTGGTACTACCCTTCACATGGCCACAACTCCGACGAAGACGATCTGAGCGTTGGTTCGAAAAATGGAAATTGGGGCTGCAAAACTGCCAGGGGTGCACGATGGGTGCGACGGGGGAAAATCACACCCTGGGGACCTGGGATGGAGGATTGGGAGGTGCGCAATGTTAGACTGCCTACTCGTAATGAAATACTAACCACGTCCCTCAGGCTGAGGAACGCGCAAGGAAGCGGCTGAAGATGTTATTGCCACAAGAACGACGTTCCCCTTCACCTCCCTCCCTCCCTCATCTATCACGCTCTCCATCCCCTCCGCTCATGTCACCCTACACCCCGCCTACCTCTGTTCATCTCAGTTATTCCTCGTTTGTGCTGGATAAAGCCGTTACGCATTCATTCAGGTCTAAGTTGCTGGATGAACTTGAACATGCAACAAATGGTCTGATTGAAGGGGAAGCTACACTGAGACATGCATTGGGTAGATTATGGCAGGTGATGAGTGAAGACCCAGAACAGAAAGAAGATTATTCTCTAATACCAAAGATGGAGGATGAAGATGAAGATGCCGAAGAACAGGACAGCAGTAGTCGAAGAATTTCCCGAGCCCCAGATCTCATGGACACCACGCATAAACTATTTATCGGTGCTGACCAGGAACTGGTTGGACCTGACACGCATTTCAGCCAACCGGAGACGCAAAAAGATAGTTTACAAAAATCATTGTTGATGCTACGAGAATTACAGGATAATGGTAGAGAGTACGCGGAGCGATTGGAGGAAGTCAGGGAAGGACTTGGTGACGTACGTGCCCAGCGGAATGTAGTATGGGACGTCGTACGGGAAAGAGCTATTAAAGAACTGCAGAATACGGCTGTGATGACTGCAGGCTCGCAGAATGGACAATGAGTAGCTAGTAGGAAGTTGTAGTAACTTCTCTTGTAATGAATTTGCTCCACTATACGGGCGTCCCTTATAAACAAACTCTTCATTCTACCACGACCATAGCTTGATCACGTATCAGATATGTATGTGCGTCTGACCTGGGTACTGCCCATAGCTGTGTACGCTTACGTTGCCTTTTTCACTACCCCGTCACAGTCCATGAATCTACCAGACATTGCAAACCTGCGAATCAATGGCACTACAGACCATTCCACACATCGTCCAACAATCCCTCAAGATGTTTTGGATACTCAAGGAGACGCCGAAGTAGAAAAGCTAAAGAATCTCGCGTCTCTGCTGCCATACTCAATTGAATCAAACTCACACATGCAAAATATGTTGGATTTCATCATTCTACGGCTATGTCAGTGTGTGGAAGCACAGGACTATGACGTTGGTTTCTCACAATGGGATACTATGTTAAATTTGTATGAGCATATATGTGACTGTCATTCATATTCATGCAGGCTGATTTGTTGATTCTAGTTGGTTATCGCTCAAGTACCCAATTCCAAAAGACAAGAGGATAAAGCTGGCTAAGTTGTATTTTGAACTCAGCGTTACTCCAGGAATTTCTATGCAGATGGTTGCATCGTGTGCAGACGCTTTTAAGGCGCTGACTAGATCCAAGGATATCCTCACAGTGGAAGATATGAGATTGACATGGAAGCCTATATATGACATTTTAAGCCAGGATCTCTTTCTCTCTAGGCGACAATTTGAGTATACGTGAGTTGTCACATGTTGTTTGAGTAGCAGGAGGCTAATACATATTACATGCAGGCAACTCTCATGGTGCATGGGTTACATAGCCGATATTGCTCGGAAGTTCTTTCATCCCGTTGCTACCAACGATATGCTAGCTACGTTTGTCCCATTAATAGACGGAACCAGGTTAGATGTAAGTTTGAATTACTGAAGAATTGTACTTGTTCTAATCTTCGCCTTCCATAGAGCGTGTTATCTTCTCAGTATTACCTTGTGAACTTTCTGCCCCTTTCTCACCCTCAAACCTACCTTCCAATGCTAATCCGCGTATGGGAGTCCATCAACTCATACAAATATGACGAAAGGATGTTGCACTTCCTTGCCAAGTTAGCGGAGGTGCACGTGGTACCTGAAGTCAGTGATCCCCAAAAAATCGCACAAATTCCCGACGATGCTATATCGGAGGGGGAGACAAGACCAAACTGGTCAAAGGGTAGTGCTAAAAAAGAGGAACATCCTTGGTCTGGTATATACAAAGATGTGGGTATCTTTTCTGAGCATGAATGGAACTTGGTGATGTGTAAATGTTTATCTTCAATGGGTATGTCGTTTTCTCTGTCCTCGTGATGGCTATTGACTTTTGTGACATCAGCTATATCACTTGCTGATGGGGGTTCACTCACAACGGGACCTTCAGCAGATAGTAGTGCCGGTTTCGAGATTAGAAGATTACCCAAACCGCAGTGGCGTATTAGTATGTCATTACATTCGTTTAATGGACTTTAAAAATTAAATTGACTATTGCCGATAGTTTCTTTGGCTAAAATCATAGTATGGTCAATGGCCCATGACGGGATGCCAGTACCTGCTTCAAACGCACCCACACCATTGTTTTCACCGCTCCCATCTGGAATGAATACTCCGCAAATTCATGCTACTTCTCTTGGAGATTACCTTTCTTCACCCCTTCAGAAGAGGGCGCACAGTCCTCAAAAGACATATCTAGCTGGCTCAAAAGCACTAGACTCGCTTGCACGTCTGATTGCTTCGGTTGAGAGCTTTTTCCATCCATCGAATTCTGGCTCTTGGACCCAAGATGTAAGATACTTAGTAAACCTTCGCTCACTAGCACATCTCTCATCACGGAAATGCATTAGCTTAGCGCATTTATTAAGTGTATTGCCTCGGAATTCAATAAAAGTGAGTATATCAAATTAACAGAGAAATCGCCTTTCTTATGTAGTTTAGGATGGTTCCAGGAGCAGAAGCCTGATTGCAAGACACCGTTGGTGAGCCTACCTTCGTCTTGAAGTTGAATTTATCAGTTGATGCCCTATCCTTTAGAATAGAAGATTGACTCTTACAATGAGGCGAGAGCTGGTGAAGTCAATGAGAACAGTCGCATTGTTAGCCATGTTCTCTCAAGATACTACAGTAGTAAATAACATACAAGGATGCTTAAAGTCCATGTGTGTTATGGAACCCGATTTAATACTGGAACCGATTCTAGAAAGAGCAGTGCCATCGTTGGAAACCTTGACCGAAGTTTGTCCACAATTTGACTCTTAGATCTATTCTTGTTCATTGACATCTTGACCTAGACGCACAGAACGCTTGCAGTCATCAAGGCCTTGGGAGCAGTCGCCCCTGCTATTGTCTCTCGCAAAGTCAACTATGCTGGAGCTAAGCATCTGGTACCCATTCTTCAACTTCTGATCCCTGGTATCGACCTCGTACGTCCAATACGAATGTCTTGACACGATACTTACACAGCGAGCCAGAATGATCCTTCCAAGACGGTAATTACCTTCATTTATCACACTTGTGATGTATTAAAGCCCCCTTCAGCTTTGCACAACATCATTCCTAGTTGAAATATCGCAATATATCAATATTGGAGACTTGACTGGATTCGTAGAATCATCACCCCTACGAATGGATACTGAACCAACTTTGCCTCCGGATACTAACCTATCCATGCCTAGTCTGTCTTTGGATGAATATGATAGCTACGGAGACATCATTCCTAAGCTGACACCAGAGCAAGAAGATGCTTTGTTGATAGTAAGTGATTTTCTGATTCAATACCTACCATTGAATGTCAATCGGTCACATTGTAGGACTCTACTGGTAGTTTCCCAGATTGGGTAGCAAGCTTCATACGTCGAGTGATCCAGTTATTGGAGAACCTACCCGAAGAAGGCCCAAATGGTTCCAGCGGAGGTGCATCGGAAAGTATGTATATGTTTTAAAATGAGATCACACTCTTTTGACGTTGTGCAGTCCAAGTCGTGGATGCCGTAGCCGGGGCATGCAGTCAAATATGTATACATCTCTCGGAGCCCTTATTCGACATGGTCTTGAATATGGTATATGATTATGCCAGTACCAATGTTCGGACGAACGCGGTCCGCGCAATCCATCAATTGGTCGAATGTGTTGCCAATGCGGATCCAGTCAAGACATTAGCAAAATTCTATCCTTTCTGTGCAACGAACATTCGCATTGAACTCGAGAATGGTGCCAGCTCCTTAAGGACAACAGCAGCATCTCGCCCATTACCATCGGATGCTACTTTGCATTGGAGTACGCAATAAAATCAAATTCTGTATTCCTGCCATCTGACGATTATCCAGACCTTGCTATTTTGCGTGGTGCTGTCTATAAGTGAGTCTTATACTAGTTTGTATGTTTTCTTTGAAATCATGAATCTGACACGACCGTATTAGCGATGGCCGTTCGGTATTTCTTTCCCTCGCAGCCTATTGCTTATGATCAATAGGCTTACACTATCTTTCTATAGGTTCTGAAGTACGGAGACGATTTTATCTCATTGCTACGTTTCCTCCGCGAGAAGACATTCTCAAAACGCGGGTATTCTTGGACTGGAAAATTGCTATCCAGCTTACTACTCACTTTAACTCATACCTACCCTTCGGAGAATAAGTTTGTAAACCCAAGCGAATGGGGTAGTGAAGGTGTGCTCATTTTATTGGGTCAAATGTCAAACTAGCTTCTGAGCTGTTTGTGGTAGAATTCCGCAAGAAACACCATCAATACTGGGGGAAAATGTATGCACCGAATGAAGTAGAAGTAAGTTAATTGATTAGTCATGGCGTAAAAAAGAATGCTGAATGTTACAGATTTCATGGCATGTCCCATCTGAGCGAGAGATTGCATTCGCTTTACGGGTATTTAAAGAGCTCGTGGAGCCTACTATGGACATACTTGAAGGCCTTCTTCTACCAGGTACGTACTATCCAGAGCACAGTTTCACGCCTAGGCGTTTATGTGTATAATAGATGTGCCACGAGATGCTAAATGGCGCAATGACTTCTGTCGGTGAGTTTGATTTATTCTATGTTTCTGTCGTCTTTCTATATTTACGGGCCACATAGTTTCTTGACATTTGTCCGGAATGCCTTCTCGGGCATACCAACTTTATACAAAGAACATACTCCCCCAGGTTATCACAAGATGTCTGCTAAGACGAGCGATATTCTGCAAGTGGCTTCAGTTAAAATCGAAGGCAAAAACTGATCTGTAGAGTAGTGATGAGATCCCAGAGATGATTGCTTCCCTCAACCCAATTAATGCAGGATTTTGCCTCACGGACACTTCAGATCCACGATACATCTTCATCACAAATCTAAGGCAACGTTTTGGACGTTTCTTGCATAATGCCTCTGTTTCACTTTTGAGGCAAGGCGAAGAAAACACAGTTGATGCCGTACAAATCCTCGTAAGAAATACCGCAACTTAATGTGTATTTGAACCTAACATATCTCGTAGGTTAGATCAATGCGAACATATTTCTTAGAGTATGCAGATAGCAGAGATAGGTGAGTGTTTTTACTCTTATGCAGTCACTATAGTAGCTAAATTATACGTAGCTCACAAGTCAACGGAGATAGTTACACCACCGAAAAAAACATCGCTCGTTTATATATAGGACAGAAAGTGTGGCCGCGAGCGGTCTATGTGCGAAGAGCAAGGTGAGTGATCATTTGGATCCAATTCCTATTATTCTTATGTATAGTATTGCAGATACTATGCTTCCACGCGGCTTCGATGGAACGCTATTGAACGATGTCGAGGCCCGCTGGAGGATGACCTCATCGATGACCTTGTGGAGTGGTCGGTTTGGCATTATCCAATCATTCGACAGTATGTATTGTCAAACCTAGACTTTCACTCTCACGTTTAACTATGGGCATTGCAGATCAGGCCAATCAGCGTTAGAGGCGTTAGCTAATGTATGTATATGACCTCTCCTTAACCAACCGTCAGCTTGTTCATGATTGCCTTAAGGTATACGATGGCATTCGACGACGCTCTCTACCTGTTTTGTTTAAATCACTCGAGCCCGGTGTAGACGATGATAGAATGAAGGGCGCTTTATGGACAATCAACTACCCTGCATTTGGAAAATATGCTCTATCCGGTATGTGACCTACACAATTTGGCAAGACAATAGCTGAACTTCAAGATAGAATCCAGCCTTGCTTTGACAACCATTAAACACCTCTTTGGTTGTCAGCATAATGAAAAGGTGCATTCATTTAATGCGATCCCCAAATAATGACAAACTCATAGTATATTCTAGCCCTCTTTGCAAAACTGCGCTCAAGTAGTATTTGAGAACTGTAAATAGTTTTTGTTGAGAATTATATATTCCGCTCGCTGACATTCCCCTAGGTCTCAACAGTTTCTCAGAACCGTGCACCATAGTGTATGATGTTGCAAAACCGGCTGTTAATGAAGCAGTATCACAATTGAAAATGCTTGTCAACGAAACCGAGGACGACAGAAAAATTACTTCTCGTTGTCAGGAACAACGAATAACACGAACAAGACAATCCGACGAAGCTGCTCGACAGATTGTATGCTGTCCCTTGTTAACAATCTGACCGGAGAAAAGCTCATGAATTGTCAGGTTTCCTATGTATTGGATGTCGCCAATTTCAGCAAAACACACTGGCGTTATGCTATCAACGCTATCAGAGTTTTGCGAACACTGATTCGACGTGATGCTCCAATACTAACGTTTCAAATCCAATTTTTCCTCGAGAAGGTTCATGATAATCATCCAACCATGGTAAGCTTGCTTACGCCGCTATCAAATTCCAGCAACTGATCGCCGCCCTTCTTTAGCGATATGTGAGCGTAAGTCCCCACCAATTGTAGCATTTCTGACCTATGATACACAGTATGCACAAAGGGCCATCATGAAAACTGTCCGGTTCATCAAAATGCGTACATTTTGCAAGGATCCCGTAGATCTCGCACTCATGCGAAGTCAAAATCCCTTAAAGCAATCTGCTCCAGTGAATCCTTCTACACAAACAACCCCGGATCTCCTAAATGCGTACAAAATCCCCGTTGACATAACTGTAGTAAAAAATGAGCCGTAAGCATATCTTGATCTTCTGTATACATAGTGTGATCTCATAATGATCCATAGGGTTTACTGTGACAAAGACCCTCCTGGGTGGTTAACATGGGGCCCACATGTCAATCTGTATAAGCTTCCAGATGCAACCAAGTCTACTTTCCAGCCATGGGACGCTTCGAGTGAAGATGCTATTGCCACGGTACTCAAAATCACAACAGATCAGAAGTTTTGGGAGAGGTTAGCCTCTTACTACTCTGAGGAAAATCATGAGAGTGCCATAATTCAAGACAACGTGTCCTGTGTTAAGTCAATTTGTAAGCCCCTCCCATTCACACGTAGTCCACCTAGATGCAAATAGGCACTTCTAGTCCAACTTCTTGAAGACAAACCGTTTTCCGCCTTCAAGCCCACCGCTGAGAAGCTTATTGCTGATAAAGATCAGAATAAACAAAGAGCCGCGGCAGAATTATTGGCAGGTATACTCGGAGGTAAGTGTCCGACGACCCCTAAATTATTTTCTTCTTATACAATCCAGGGTCAAAACATTGGCCAACAACGAAGCAAAAAGCGTTATGGAAATGGTTTGTACCCCACATGAAGATCATATTCACACAGAATATCAAAACGGATACGTTACCCATCTGGTCATCTTTTATTGAGGTATAACAATATAGTTATGGTTGAATACCTACTGAGTATGCTGATTGGATGGATGTCAACAGTATATGATCTATCACCGGGATCCTAGAAGAATACAGCCTCTGGTGGACTGCATTGTTACCGCTTTCAGATCCCTGGATTATAACGCCGAAATGGCTTTTGATGCGGTTAAAATCGCAACACTATACCGAGCCTTTTACGAAGAGCTCGGGAGGAAATTTGTAGCCTGGACAGACGAGACTGTAGAACGTTCTTGGGCCGAAATCTCCAGCGAACATGATGATGTATGCTTACTTAACTCATCTTTTTTACATCACAAAACTAAAGCTAATGCCTAATATAGGTTCGTGCTTATATTGGTGACATTTTGACATTTTCCGAGAACATCAAGGTATCGTACTCATTCAACACGTGTTGATTCTCCGGCATATGTTTACTAAGAATTTCTCTAGTGGCAGCCTAAGCCATCATACCCAGACACGGAGGCTTTTGTTAGAGAATGTCAAGTTGTTCCAGCAGATTATGACATAATGGGCATGAGAGGGACATATCATAAAGGGCGGGTTCTTCAACTCGTGGATCAGTTCAAAGTATGGCGCGAACAACGAACTCCAGGGGTTCGGGCATTCCAGTCTACCTATGACCGGTACGTTCTGAACATTAGTGATGTGGCGGCCGTTTTGGCTCACTTTGGCGCTTCTTTTTCTTCTCAAGGGTGGGGACCACCGTCTGCAAATGGTTATACCAATCTTTACATGGCACCCATGCGATCTCCACTTTTGATTACATCCTACCTCTCATGGTACGCAGTTTGTGCCATTTATCAAGTTAGCTCAATAAAACTAAAACTAAGTCATCCAAAGTCGGAAATATTCCGATTCACAGAAGGTCAATATCCATTGTTGACGCAGTAAAAAATAATTCATGATTTTCTTCTTTCTAGTTAATGATAACGACGATCTTGCAACAAGAGCGAGTCGTTTGTTAGTACGCATGTGTGGTGTTACACCACCACTCCCGTTAGTTAGTCCTGTCCTGGACGCCATCTTCGAAACAATCCAAACTTCTCCAGTAGGTTTTATTCCAGACAAATCGGAACGGTTCATTTACTTAATTGGGTCTTAGTCGTGGAGGGTTCGACTCAAAGCATTACCTCTAGTTCAAGGTAAATGATCATGTTCTTCCTTTCTTGGTACTGTTCTTCCGCCGGACCTCAATGGGGACATTTGTCCCTTTTCTGTGTTTCTGTTGATCGGTGTTGATTAGCTCATTGAATTTTGGCTTGGGGCGAAAACGGAAACGAATGTTCTAATTTCTGACGGCGTCTAGTATTCTATTTCCGTCAACTCCCCTTGATTCACGAAATTAAGATTGTGGAAATGTTGGAGGTCCGTATATTCTTGCCGCATCTTATAAAATTACTTTTCACTCTTCCTCCGCATATTGACCAACTATTTGATGTATGCTACGTTATAGGTATTATGTCGGTGTCTAGACGATGAAGTGGTCGAAGTGCGGGAAATGGCAGCTATGTACGTTGATCCTCAGTCATCAATTGTTCTTTCCACACTTGCCTCCTCTTTTGACCTTCGGGCCACTTGAACGAAGCTTTCTAGTCTCTCACAGCCCCACCATCCTCATGGTAGGGTTTACATATACAAATTTGTTCGTTCGGTTCGGAGTAAACTTTGTGTGGCAATTTCTGGGGAAGTGATCATCTGCTTCGCTTCTTCACACTCTCCTTTATCCCATCTGAATGGTACATTGACTCATCCAAATATATATAGCACCCTCTCTGGAATTCTACGTCTATCACCGCGGCGTAGCGTGTTAACATTGAAGGTGAGGCGTTTTCTTTTCTGGAGATCTTCCTGGTTTCCGACCTGGCGGCTGAAAGCTCGAGCTAGGAACGCTTCGTGCGGCTTTTGAAGAATAGTCACATTCCAAGCCGCTCAGACCCCAATTATAACAAGGCGATCAGACAACGTCATGCAGCAATTCTTGGAATATGCGCATTAGTAGAAAGTTATCCATATACTGTAGAAAAATGGATGCCTGAGCTTCTGACGAGAATTTTGGCGGAGCACACATATGATCCGGTTAGTCCCCTTTCAGATACCTATTTATACGTTGCTGATCTGGACGCACTTGGTAGATTCCTATATCGACAACGGTTCGCAAGTGCGCAAGTAATTTCAAGAGGACTCATCAAGATACTTGGCATGAAGACTGTAAACGTTTTAATGAAGATCAGCTTGCTGCACTATCAACTCTTCTCTCGGGTTCCTCATATTGTGTGTGATGCGCAGTCGTGTGTGAGAAACATACTGACTTTATTTATGTAGATGCATAGGTAATGAAAAGTTGGTCAATCCTAGAACACACATATCCTGTCTACTCAGGTAAAGCACACAACTGGGAAAAGTACGGGGGTAAATAATGCTATTATGGCCATGAGATCCGTAATGTTTTAGACGAGAACAGAAAATAATATACTATGAAAACATGTTTTGAAACTGTAGTGACCGAATGAAAGGGAGACCGGTTGACACAACTGGTTATACATTGCAAAACTACACTTGCAGCTGGGGTATATGACTTTGGGGAGTAAGGAGAGAAGAAGAATGAGAAAGGGAGAGTGGGGAGGGTTGCCCCTCTTCCAGTGTTTCATCTATGTTGTGCGAAAGCCCGGAGACCGGGATTTCCTTGCCATCTGCACTACCAGTACGAGCGCCAGCGTTCGGAACAAGGTCAATGGGCGCTCGTGAGCGGTTCTCATATCCCGATTTAATACGATTGTTTGAAACAGACTCGCTAGAATTTTGTGAGCTTGGTTCCATGGAAACGCAGCGTTTACGAACCGGATTTCAGCAATGAGGTCGTCAATGGGATACCAAGCTAGTGGTCCATAAGCCACGCCCCGCCACCAGCCCATTAGGTCTGCAGGTGAAATGTATGCGTGTGCATGTAAATGATCTGTTACAGGTATCTTATTGTCCTTGAAAGGAGGTGTGATAAAGCCAATACGAAAAGAGGGGTTTGTGTTTGATGGAGGTAGCGAGGTGGAAGGTGAAAGTGGCGTCGAGGTAGGTACTAGGGATGTGAGTAGACGGTTTGCAAGATTGCGAACATTAACGAGGAGTGGCAAGTCTGAGGGTGACTGTTGTCTGTGGTTTAGTATCTGAGTCTGAGGTGGAGCTGATGGACATACAAGAGTATATATTGAAGGCACATGAAGACTATGTCTAAGTCAGTGCAAGCTGGATAAGACAATGGGTGAATGCGCACTTGAAGGCAATGATCAGATGTCCCTTGGAGGAGACAGGATGGGCCTTCTCTCTGTAGGCGGTGAAGTTGTCGTCACGCCACAAAACTTCTGGCTGAACGGAGCCAGGGGGGAAGGAAGGAGAGCGCGGGGAGTTTGGGGTTGTGTGTGACGCAGATGCGATGATGCTGCACATTGGGCAGCCAGGTTTGGGGGCGAAGGTCATGGGTGAAGAGTGAATGAGGTGACTTAGCTGAATCTCTCTGAGCCTAACTTGAGCGCCGAACACGTGACTATCCCTGCTCTCACCTTCATGCCGCACAACAAGGATCTTCTCCTTATCAGTTTCGAGTCTTTCAGGGTCGAGATTGACGATTTTAACGAGAGACGAGAGCGACTAATAAAGGTTCTCTCTTTCCACTGTATGTTATTACAGCTGTCAACCTCATCCAATAATAGGCTAGTCGAGATGTGACAAATCTGTCCAAGAAGGTCATTTTCCTGCTTCATCGAATCGCACTAGAGGACGACGACAAAGCTTCTACACGGGCTGCTCAACGTGGGCTCGAAAAACTTCGGGAGGTTCAAGCTATCTACGCTGGTCTCTCACATGAACTCACAGGTGATCGCTTCTGGAGACATCAGCGTCAAGTCTCTCCAGGACTACAAGAATACATTGAAGCTCTGAGCTTTGCTCATTATCTCCAACATGGCACTCTAATTTCCTTCGATTTGGTTCAACAATCTATCTCATCTCCTAAGGGTGTGCCTGTATGTCTTGGTTACTCTCTGCGACAATAGCCAATTTGTGGCTCAAAGGTTCTGCCTTAGTTCTTCCCATTGACTGTGGCAGACTATCTCTTGGGACTCTCCGATCTTACGGGTGAATTGATGCGATTTGCAATTTCCGGACTTTCCGCACACAAAAGAGGTCGAGCAAAAGCTACCCAAGTCTGTGCTTTCGTCAGAGCATGTAAAGCGGGTCAGTACCTTTTACGAGATCGCTCGTTTTTTCTGAATATCATATCCACCAGACTTTGAGCAATATACGACTATGGTTCCTGAACTCCGTAAGAAGCAGACGGTCACAACACAATCTCTTGAAAAAATAGAAGATGGTCGGTTTCCGCCCGCCTCTATCTTACACATTGCTTAGGCTCCCACAGCTGCATATACTATTGTCGTCCGTACGTCCGAATATGACCTACCTCCGGAAATCCTTGATGACCTTGTCGCCCAATCAATCTTGGCCTTTTCTGACAACTCGTTGAAACGTACAAGAGGGAATGACGACCAGGAAGATGTGTGTGTTAATTGATTTATGTAATTCAAATACGCTATTTTTATCATCAATGCACTCAAATATCATCAAGCCAAGACGACCTCAGCGCTCGGTGTGGGTGGAACTCTCGCTTGCATTTAAAATATTGTATTTAACTGCTTGGGGGTGATCCCAGTTTACATGCTATCTATTCTGAGCGCTGATATAACCATATTTATCCGCTATTCCTTCAAACCGAGCTGATGTTGGCTCGAATAGTCTGATAATCCGCTATAGATAGTGAAAGGCTAGACATACTTGTAAAACTTCTTGAGATAATCGATTAGAGTCCATTGTTATCCGATAACTGCATCACGGTGTTTTAGTGTTCTTCTACCCTCTTTTTATCGAACTCTTCCCTTCATTAGCGACCTGACAAATACAGCCCCAACCATGTAAACCTTCTCTATGCTCATTTGAAAGATATATCGGGGAAACGTAAGGAGACCTCCGAGCCGGAAAATGCTCATATCGGTATTCTGAGAGCTTTTCCTACATTATCGGGGTCTACAAGTATGCTTCTCTCGACACCTAATTCTCTTTAATGGTGAAGCGGGAAGGGATTTTGATGTGCGGGTGGTTATAGTCTGTGATGATACGAAAGTGGTGAAATGTGGGATATCGGTTGGTAATACATGAGATAAACGAGCAAGGAAAAATAAATAGTCGGTCTATGTCGCAATTGTAGAACAAAGGAAGAAAAAGACATAGGTTGCTGATGTTGAGATAAGAAGGGTACCATGGAGGTGCTGGTACTTCTGTTGGGTAACATGACTCGGCAAACTTTAAGTTGGGGTTGAGCCAGGAATTGGTATGTTGTTGAAGAGTCGAGGCGCAATTGGAGTTTTGTAGATGTCGGCGAAATGAGGAAGAATAATAATTGTTTGAGAGAAGAACTAAAAATACAATATCCGCATTTGGATCATATGCCCTAAGGTGTAATTTTGTCTGAGCAACATGATAAAGGTAGTGGTGGTGTGACATACTCATCAATAAATGGACCAACTTGGCATTAGTTTGGTATAAACAAATACCTTGTACAATCGACGGAAGCCCCTCGTCATACGATTGTAGACGAGTTCTAGAAAATTTGAATTATCTCGTCGTGTATCGTTTTATTTCGTCGTGTATCGTTTTATCACACTGCAGTGATATTTGGCCATCTGGTTCGTAGTGTCCAAAACCAATCAACAAGACCTGATGCATTTTGACATCGGTAGGTAAAAGGCCAGAGGCCTTGAGCGCCCATAGGGAGTGTGATCCGCGCTCTCACTTGCTTCCGTTAAGGGAGAGGTATATAGTTATTTCCCTTATTATTCGCGGAAGTGATCGATTTGATTCGACAAAGTCTACCGAGTGCCGAACTTTCGCTTCTTGGTTATCGACTGGTATGTTGGACCAAACCAGGAGTCTTGCTCCCTCGTTTTGTATAAGCATAAAATAGGGTAAATCGACGTAGGTGATGAATCGAAGTGATATCTTTGATATTCTGTGAAGAAGGGGAGTTGTAGTGATGGTATAGGTTTCGTCCAAGGCAGGTCGAAATTGCACGGAGATGAGGGTGTGTTGAAGTTTGGGTTTGAACGTGAACCCGTCAAGCTCTTTTGTGTGCTGAGACAGGTCAAATCAATTTCAGTTGTCTCACTTTTTAGAGATGACGTCAGACAACAAAGAGCGATTAATGCTAGGTTTGTGTCATCTTCTTCCTCTCGTGTTGCGTCTTTGAACTCCGCCTGGTCGATTTGGATGGTTGAATTGTAAATTTTCTTGAGACGCGACGTACTCGTCATCATCATCGTCTGGTAAAAATAGCGCCTCGTTCAAGATAGTCTCTGGTAGGTCGTCAATCGGAATGGGACGGACGGGGCGTTGGCGTTGGCGTTGGCGTTGGCGTTTCGACTTTAACCTTGCTTTCGCAGTGTTCTTCCAATTCCTAAACATGCCAAAATCTGAGTATTAATTTAGATTGTATTATAAGCACCCACTCCAACCGCGCAGCTCGTTCCTTAAGATTGGAACTAAGAGGCTGCCACTCCTCTACACCTACAGATTGGAGATGACGTAAGTGACATTCAACGAGATTATCCATTGCAATATTCGGAATGAGTGGTTCTCGTTTTATGAGTCGTGCTCGACACACAGGACATTGATCTTGTTTCTATTATGCATCAACGTGGCAGCCAATGCACCATGATAAATAAAGACCACTCACACTCTTTTTAATCCATTCCCATGCACAATCACCACAATAACTATGACCGCATGGATTACCAACATGTGCAGCGACACTACAAGAGAGGTGTCAGGTATCCACCAAGAGCATGAGAAGGTCATTTACAATATGTCACAACATCTTCAATGAATGATCAGCAAAATATATGCTCGTAAATTAGAAGTTACTCACACAGGGCAGGTCATTTCATCCTCATATACCTTATACAGTTGTTGAATATCATCATTTCTCTGTTTACCTTTCTGTTTTTCTGATCCTGTAAAGGACTGAGTCCGTGGTCGCTTAGCTGGCGGAGGTGAGGTTCCTTTTTTGCAATAATATGAAATCAGACTTTCGAAGTCTGATCGAAAACGTCATGAAACACACCTCGGTCTTGCTGTGGCGGGTTTTCAACGGCATTTATTCTAGCATTAGTAAAATATAGGGAATGTTGATTTTCCGTATGGTCTTTGACGGTAAATTCAGTCTCTACAACGAAATGAATAACGGGGGAATTTACTTCCTGATTCAGGATAGGTGAATGATGTTTCAGGTTAAGATTGAATATGATACCTACCTAAATGACCAGCGGTCGTGGAGGCTGGTTCGATGGCTACATGCCCGTTTACATCAGATTTGGCTTACGGACTATATCTATGACGAACCTGTCCTTTGTCCTCCTTGGGCAATTGGTACATTTGATGTTTGTGTTTGGAGTGCATGTGCTTCTATGCGGTCGATTTCCGCTAGTACGCCAGCATCCATATCCATAAATGCATCATCAAAATCAGAGTTTGTTCTACTGTCAGGTCTGTGCTGGGCAGTACTCCCTTGTCCCTCTGGACTCAATATCCTAGACCATTCTGTCTCGCTGATTCCAGTAAATAGGTCAGGCAGATCCTCGAATTCGTCATCAGACATTGGTCGTTGGGAGTTGATCCCATTGTTGGATCGGACGCGTTTGAGGACGGTGTGAGGTCACGTGGCTCGGGATTTCGGTTCTGATCTATTTATAGAAAATGAATGGGCTAGGTCCGTAATACCCGGACCCAGCCCGCTTTAGATAAAGTTCCGGGGGATGCATCATACATACGTACGCGTAAAACCTGCTCCATATTGAGTCCATAATGGGCCATATGATATGAATTACAAGTGTATCAAAATGACATGGATGATATAAATAGTTGCGACGTGTGCAACATGATGAAAGATAACCGCTTTCCAGCTGATTTTCCCGAACCATCGCTTCCGCCAAGAGATGGATTAACATGCTGTCAAGACAAAAGTTGGAACACGGGTTAGAAGCCAAGGACAATGTACATACACCTCTAATCACAACATATTTCGTGTTTGCATGGTGACCCAAGAATACCCGGCCATATTACAAGCAATGCATTACAGACAAAACAAAGCGTGACTCATAGACTAATAAGTGCCATCATAAAAGTGTAAGACACCTATAGAATGGTATCGGAAAGTATCGTACAGGCAAAGAGAAGACGAATAAATAGATATGTTTCTGACAACAACGATGGACCTCAACCATACGGGATGATATTATTGACATGATTAACTCGGCTCCTATGGTCATGCGCGCCATCATTGGTTTTGTATATCTCCGTTAATTTCTTTGCTTGGCCCTGCTGAAAGAAGGGAGCCTATTGCCATTGACTGGCGCGAGCGCGGAGAGTATTCAGTGGAGTTGCTTCTGTCTGAAGATGAGTATGGGGAAGGAGGGAATTGCTCATGCTGCGAACCGGAATGTGATTCGTAGGCGCCAGCATGAGTTGAGGGGGGCGAGTGTGACCCTCGATGACGCTTGCGAGGTGGTTCGGTATGGTACATGGTCGGTTCTCGTGGTGGAAGTGCATGCGAATGCACTCGAGGTGGAGAACGGCTTCGTGACGTATTCCGAGGATATTGATTGCGCCTAGAAGATCGTTGTTCACAAAGGGGTGGCGACTGAGTAAAAGATGGAGTAGGATAATGATAGGTGCCGTTGCGAGGTAGTGGCATCGTATCGGAAGAAGCTTGATAAGCGTCGAGAAGAGAACGTTGAAGATTTGCCATCGCAGCTATGCGCTAGCAACAGCATAAGCTAATGTTATGCGACATCACAAGGCGGTTGTCTAACCTGATCTTCTGCGGCCTTTGTGTTGAGCATGGCAATCAACATATCGCGGTCGCCATCTCCTTTCGTTCTGTATGCTGCAAGAATTTCTCTTAGAGTAGGTGGAGGGGGCTTTAAAGAGATCAGGACACTGTGGCAAGAAATACGTAAGGGTCGATGCTGACCTGTTCAAGGAGCTGGAATGTGGACGCAAAGAGACGTTTGAGGTCAGCGTCGGAGGACATTCTTGAGTAGGAGGAGGAGTCCTGGAGGGGATGGGTAGAGTTCATGGTACAAGGAGAGGTAATGGGGCCAAGCAAATGAGGGGCAACGCAGAGGGTTGCTCTTATGCCTCACCCGTAGCCTATTTTTGGACACTTCCAAGACTTCAATTGCCAAGCCTTTTTAGCCCGGCCACCTGTTCCCTGAACTATTTTCGAATCAGGAAAATGCTCGGAGCCAATAATAGTCTAGCCTGATCTTACATCCCTTGTCCTCCTCTATCCCCCCAGTATCTCACCCAACCACTAACTCTGGCTCTCAGAAGAGAGCTGCAAGAGAGGGTGGCATTTGTATGGTCGGCATGAAAATTGGATATCACGGCTGTGTGTGCCTTGTGAAATGTCTTGGCGCCTCTCTTGCGTCACAGGCTCCTGTGACACAGAGACAACATTTTTGAATAGGTCGGGGCCGTTCCTCCAAATAGCACCCAATGGAATGCCGGCATCCAGGTTAAATTTGGCTCTCTCCCACGGTGGAACATAGTTGTCACAGCCAGCCATCCGTTAGCATCTGATGAAAATAGTTTTGCTATATTCTTACCCATCAGCCAAGGATCAACCACATTTATAGCCCTGCCGCTTTACATGCGCTGCACCAGATTTAGACTCTGACTAACCCATTGTCCAGCCATACGCCCTCTTGGGTCTTCCCCAGGTTCTGTTCTTTCTCCCGCCCCATTGTTGTGCCTCCGCTACAGGCAGAGAAATGTCTACAACTGTACTTGAGCCTGGTCTCGATGTCAACGTCACTCAATCTGACCAGTCTCTGGCATCACCCATTACGCCTGCACACAAACCACATGAGCCGACCGTACACTACTCATGGCGTAATTTATATCCCGATGCTCATTTTTCTTACATACGTGACCATCACGAAGCCAATCGTGTACTTGGAGGACTTGACGGAGACTTTTACGGCTTCGATCTTGAATGGAAACCTTGTTTCAGGAAAGGACAACCCGAAAACCCGGTTGCTTTAGTTCAGATCGCCAATGACAAGAGAATTGTAATTTTACAAGTCACTGCTATGCGAGGTAAGCCATCGCTTCAGAGTGATTGATGTTCCTACTGACTGATTATGACAGAATTTCCAACTGTCCTGAGTGATTTCCTTACGAACCCCAAAATCGTCAAGGCAGGCGTAGGTATTCAGAGTGAGTTTGATGACACGTTATCAATTTTCGAGCCCTTATGTTATGTACCACTCAGATGACGCCCGAAAATTACATACCGATTGGCAAAAAAATATCACCAATTGTGTAGACCTGTCTTTGTTAGCAAGGACTGTCGACAATCAACAATGGAAAGGCAAATATAACAATTCGATTGGGCTTGCCCGCCTGGTTGCTGCGTATGAAGACCTTGCTCTCCCAAAGGGCAAAATCACACGGAGCAATTGGGAACAAAATCTAAGCCAGGCACAACAAGATTGCAAGTGTTTTAATCTTGACAAGGGGAATACTAGGCTGATTGTTGTACCTTTCAGATGCGGCCAACGATGCACACGCAGGTTACACGATTCTAATGAGGCTATTATCCATGATCCCATCAATATCACCACAACCAGATGCCAAGTATTATACTTTTGACTGTGTCAGGGGCCGTTTTTGCCGACCGTCTGGGGAGACCTGGATGCCCTTTAATCCTAATTACGACCCCGGTCCACCTCCACCACCCAAAGTTCGCAAGTTCAAAGAACCAACCTCGAGTCAAATACAAGAAACTACCGCCGAAGGAGTACTTGTCACTACACCTCAAGTCATAGTACCAACTATGAGTTCCAGGGGTGTGACAAGTGCTTCCCGTAATAGTGGCAGAGGTCAGCAACAATATACATCATCGTGGAGGCTGCGAGTCCCTGCGGCGCAGGACGATCTTTAACCTGATTAGCATCGGAATACCTAACCAATCTTTTTCTCAAATCTCTGTCTCAATATCTATCATACGCATCAATCACTCATAGTGACGCATAACATGCGCCTATCAGTTGGATGTTCATAAGTATATCGGGTATTTTCGTCTCCCTTCCCCAATTAATTGTGAATATTCTTGATCCGGTTTTTGTTGTATGAATGTAATTGTACTCTGGCGGTTGCAGTCTCGACAAGGTCTCGACAAAAAAAAAACGATAGCTGTTATACAAATTGATACTAGCTCTGAACTCAATTTGTGCGAATTGGACAACTAAAGAGGGAAAGTATTTATAGAATAGTATGCCAAGCCAAGAAAAAAAGAAGAATTGTTATCAACTGAGACTTCGGAAGATTCGCGCAGGTGTCTCTACCCGACATTTGGGTTGGGAACATTCTTTTGATAGCCAAGACATACTAAATATGTACCATATTTCCCCATATGACTCCTCTCAATTCAATTTATCCTAGTCAAGTATTACTAACCGCGTTTTTTGCGGGAGTTGTTTTTATACATTACCAAAAATTATCAATCAAATTCCACTATGTGACAGCCCTAATTTAAGACCATTGGAGCTGTTGATGAGAAGACCGAACTAGACCTAGTGCTACTTGGGTAGCGTGCAGCGGTTAATTGCCTGACACGTTCGATACTCGGATACAACACTATGTGCGCGCTCTCGTCAGACCCGAACATTACTTGCTACATACTTCACTGCGTTGTCATCAAGGGCCACGTATATATATATTCCGGTGGTGTGCAAGCCTGTGCATGTTGTGTGACGTTGTTCTGTTTTTGTCTCAAAATTGACACTGCGTGTGGCACTGATCTACAAACCTTGATTACTGTATAAATAAACTTGACTAAACTAATATCATCAGGAACATCGGCTGATTCCTGGAGCGTTGGAATGATGAACAATGCAACCCTACCTGCCTAATCAAACACCCATTTTACCGGATAAACTTATTTGGAAACCCCCGGAAACCCGGAAACCCTGGGAACCCCCTTACTTTGGGGGTTTTCTTATTTAGAAACGTCGTTGGAAACCCCATGAATTCCCGGGCCAAAAATGATGACCACTCCTGCCCCATCACCGTAGACGGTGATTGATTGATCACCATCACTGATCAGAACTGATTTCAAGATACGCATTACACTCTCAAACTACCACAATAACTCCACATCTCATGTGTGCGCCCTCACTGTTCTCTCACACAGACAGACGATATGATCACTCTATACTCTAGTTAGTAAACATATTTATTCCTTTGTAGTTCGAAGCTGAAGGTGTTAACAGATCAATTGATCGATTGATGGTAATCAATTTCAAGATATGCATCGACTTATACTCTCAGACTACCACAACGACATGCCAACCTTCCAGGTTCCAACACCTTAAATACGCACTCAATGGATTAACTCTTGGAAGGAAAAGTGATTTTTAGGAACTGGGTGCGCTTGTACACCGCTCGTATCACCAGAACACCTCTCCGGAGCAGGCCATCACCCAAGACCATCAGAGAACTTATTTGGAAACCACTTTGGGGTTTCCACTGGTTTCCAGGGTTTCCGGGTTTCCGGGGGTTTCCAAATAAGTTTATCCCATTTTACCTCCGTTATTTTGGGCTTTGCATTTGTTTTATGTATAGCATTTCCGTTGACCACTACATTAAACAATCTCCTTGGAGAAAGAGCTGAAACATGCAGAGTTGACACAGATCGGCGTACAATTACATTTTTTCACCCAAAATAACTACACAGGAAAAACAATAAACACAGCAAATACAGCAACTGTCAACTGAGAACCGAAGATACTTTAGTACTATTCTACATCGGTTGGTAAAATGGATTTATATATACAAGTCTCTTTGGACTTTGACAAGCATTGACGTGGACACTGAGACAGATGTCTTGTCATGATTTAAAATTTAAAACATCACTTCATCAGCGTAATCATCTCAAACACGGAACATGCGTGAATTGGACCTGGGCCTGCCAGTGTTTTCTGCTTCTCGTTGATTTAACGTGAAAGTAGGTCGTCTCACACGACCCTTTGAACGAGGATCTTGGAAGTCGGTAGGTAATATAGCTGCTGCAATAGCCTCAGTGGGTTTCGAATCGTCATCATTATCTTCATTGCTATTGCCTGGACGATCTGACGAGGTATTTGAAGACGGGGGTCTTCGTCCAGTAGAAATACCGGTTTTGACTTGTTGGTCAAAGTGTTCATTATCTGGCCCAAATGTCAGGGGGATGAGTGATTTACGGTCCTAAGAGAATCACTAACTGTAAGCGGTATCCGCATCCCAAAGCATAACGCCACCGAATGATGAATATTGTTTTTGTGCGTCTTTAGCCGCTCGAATCAGTACATCAGCATTGACATATCCAGAGCCTGCGGCTTTGGGACCTGCAGGAGCACCCAGGTAAATCTTGATATCACGATTGGGTGATTTTGTCTTTGCCCAACGATCCCTGTAACAACTTAGATGGTTGTAATCCTTGGCTGGAGAGTTGAAACGCACCATGTGCCAAAATTAAACTCCTTGTAGTATTTTTATATAATTAACGTGATGATAAGGGTAGTTGGACAAAAATATCACTCACCGATGGACGAGAGGTTTCACAATAGTTGTTATCTAATGATATGACCGTAAGAGGATATAGGTAGATCATAACAATTTCATACTCACAGAATTGAACATAAATAGCATCGAAGTCGGCGTTATCAAGGGCATCTCCCACTTTAGCGTCTGGGAATGGGCATTGTGGAGCGGCAGTAATATAGTACCTACTCGGGATAAGACTTTATTTTGTTAATATAAGTATGTTAGGCATGCGTACCTTTTCCGAGACTTATTTGAAAGAGCACGGAGTTCCTTGACAAATGTCGTATAATGGTCGGCAGAGCCTGATTCAATATCTAGGTCCACACTTTTGTATATATCAGTAACCGATTGTTATCTGTCAGATTTTATATGTTAATGTTATACGTACCCGTCTAAAACAGCATCGCCAAAGGGCCGTATGTCACTTTCTGTGGGAACATAAGAGGTATATTTAGCCTTGTTGCTTCTTCAGGGTAATAAATAACTCACGTCCTCCTATTTGTGTATTTCATGTCAGCAGATTGACACGTTGCATTCCAATTTGAACAAACGTACCCAAGAACATATTCCAAATTGTATCCGCGAAATCCCTTGCCTGAGAGGCATCTCCAAAGCCTACCTTGGCTGTAGCACCGCCAAGACTAAGTGTGACGATCTTTCCCTTGGCTTGACACTCCTTAATATCGGAAGCCAGGAAAGAACAATCAGCTAAATCAGAATTGGGAAATTCCTTTCTGCCTGGACCACATATCTATCAACAACACACATGTAAGCAAACTTTATCGCGAATGCCCAGAATTTGATATAGATATACCAGTTGCAAGCACAAAGTCTAACTCACGTTTGAATGGTCAATCATAGGTTGCCCACCCTCCCCAAAGAAGACATATAAAAAGGCCAAAGGTATAACATCGATAGTATCGTCTTGACAATAGAAAGACAACCTAACAATTCGGTTAAAGATAGGTTTAATTCATAAAGAAACCGTACGACATACCGCTCTTGCTTTCCTGCACCATCCTGTCCCCAATAACTGATGTTTATTTTTTTATCAGGAGGAACGCTTGGATATGTTAACAAAGGATGGCACTACGCACACTGCAAGCTATGAACAATAAAACTTGGAGTTAGATCGAGGACTATAATAAGATGATCTACACTCACGTTGTCCGAGCGATCATTGTTAAAAGCTAGTACCATTGGCAAGGTAAGGAGCCCAAGCATATAAGATGCTAACATGAAGAGGCCATCTCTATTGGACAACATCTCCGTTGAAGAAGGGGACAAAAGACCGAAAACCAGAAATACCGAACGCCTTAAGTATCCCAGCCAACATATTCTCGTAGAACATTGAGGGGAGATAGGAACCGAGAACGGCTATCTAATGGAGCGGGAAAATGTTAAAATATCGTAATGAAATGATGTTACAATGCGGTTTAGATTCTCTACCGTCGAGAAATGTGTTCTTCCTGCACTGGACGCGGTACGCGGGGAAATTGTTGCCTTGAAATGTCCGCGTGACCCAATCATGATCGAGAAGTTTACGTTACTGTTCCCAGGTGGAACCAAGTTCCCATCAACTTCGAGCATATGCACTGTATGCAAAAACTATGTCGCCTTTAGACATTGACAACTTACCCTGATGATACAATTTCATAAGAGCACTTCGGTATTAAACCCCCTGAGCGCTGAGCAATGTTACTCAGGTAGCCGTCTGTTGCTACGTTTCAGGCAATTGAAAAATATTCATAATATGAGTTACAACAATTACAATTTGGACTTTATAAGAATAAACGTTCACTGAGAATGTCCGCATGATTTCTGTCAGAAGAACCAGAACTCCTTTAGAAGGTGTAAGTGCGGGAACCTCACCTTGGAGTGGAGGCCGCTTCTTGGCTCTGTGAATATTCTCCCGTAACTCCTTTCGCAGCAGAACACGGTCCATTGTCGGTCCACACGCCCGCTGACCCTTTAAACTATGTGAATCTAAAAGCATTAATTTGGTATTGAGAAAAACGTACCTCCGGGAGTATCAGCTTGAGTCCACCAAGCTGCGGTCCATAAGTGGGAACTAGGAATGACTAAGTGTTTGAGAAATATATAGAAAACTCGGTAAGCTTACTTGTAAGTGACCTTTGAACCGCCGGTGTACGCCACAGAACTGGACCAAGCGGTAACTCCTGCACAGTTCCCACCAGGAGTAGGTGTGGGTGAAGTTGTGGTTGTTGTTGTTTGGGAAGTGGTAGTAGTGGTAGTAGTAGTAGGAGATGTCGTGGTAGTAGTGGTTGCAGATGATGTAGGTACACTTGTACCACCACAAGCACTGACTGAGCCAATCAGAAAAAATGGATTCAATAACCCTGGGAAAAAATCTCACTTGGGCTCCAGTCTCCGTTTGAGTTAGCTGCAGGTTCATTGGAAGACCACCATTTAGACTAAATGTATTATAAGCTTTACATAATAAGTTGCATATGTCAGAACATCACTTGCCTGCCATATGTATCTGGAAGACGGACAGAATTAGAATTAGCATCATAACTCCTTTTTCGTACATTAGTGATGGCTTCTTACCCTCGATAAGAAACCTGAGAGTTGGCTGCATACCCATTCCCCGCCACCCATGCTGGAGCGGAGCAAGCTGGGAATGTGAAACCTGTACCACCAGCAGCGACCAAGGCATCCTTGACTGATTTGTCAAACCTTGCATTGGCTAGAGGACGTTGATGTTTAGTTTAATATCTCTATCTCTTGAAAGCATATTATTGTGCTTACCATAAGCTTGCGATGCATCCCAAAGCATCACACCTCCGAAGGACGGAAAACTCTTGCGCATTTGAGCTGAAATACTATTTAATGTTGCGGGGGGAACATATCCACCACCAGCGGCTGAGCTGGACGCAGGTGCACCAATGTAAATCTTGACATTTTTATTTGGGCTGATTGTTCGTGCCCAGTTGTCCCTATTCATTAAACGATTAGATATCTAAATATGGATATGCGTAGTATATTTGCAACTCACCAAACACCAAAGTTCCAGTTCTTATAAATGGGAATGTAAATGCCCGAAAAACTGATATACTGTGTGCACTACTTACAGAGGCCGAGTTGAAATTCTGGAGACCGCATGGATTGTTGTAAAATCTATGACCATAAATGAGTTATCGTTACTTCAAGCATGCTGAAAGGTTATAGACGAACTGAACTACAGAAGAGTGTCAGAAAAATATTAATTCAACATCAAAGGGGGGACTTACCGTAGACTGCGTCAAAGCTGACTGCGTTGAGAACATCACCAAGTGCACCATCAGGGTAGACACATTGAGGTGCAGCGGTCACATAATACCTGAAAAGGACATGAGAATGATTTATGCCTCGTGAAAACGAATTCTTACTTCTTGCTACTTCCATTAGCTAAGGATCGAATACGGTTGACAAACGCAGCATAATGTGCAGATGTTCCACCTTCAATATCAAGATCAATACTATTCCGTTTATCAGCTTCTTGACAATTCAATCCGGACCGAAATTGATCTTACCCATCAAGCACTGCATTACCGAATGGACGAGTAGATGAACTTCCTCCCAAGAACATATCCCAAATAGTTTGAGCAAAAGTCTCTGCTTGATCATCAGAAGAAAATCCGACTGCGCCGGTGGCACCTCCAAGACTGAGGGTAACCAGTTTCCCTTTGGCCTGGCATGAAGCAATATCTGGAGCAATTCCAGCACAGTTGGCAAGGTTGGTACCAGGGAATGTCGCATTATCGGTGGGATTACAAGTCTATTAAGGAATATGGATATGAGTTACGATGTGAATAAGAGGAAGAAACCCACATTTGCGAGATTGATTACTGGAGCACCACCTGGTCCAAAGAAAACGTACAAGAAAGCAACTGGGAAGACGTTGATAGTATCATCCTACAACCGCATTGTTATCGCAAAGGATGGGTTTTAGATCTCAGAGTTTACGCACATTACAGTAAAAAGACAGAGGCTTCTGGAAATTGGCTGTATCTGAGCTATGACCAGCACCATACGAGTTTTGACCCCAGTATCTGTTGTCATGACAATCATAAACTAAAGTGTGGGTAGATCGACTTTTGATAATACGCACACGGCTAACTATGGGAGAGAATAAGCATTGGTCCCAGTAATCGCGCCCAGGGTTTACTTACATTATCGTAACGACTGTTGTCAAATGCGTTTATATGTAGAACAGTAGCGGCCAGAGACACGAGGGCAAGTAAGCGGTGAAGCATGGCGTAGCAGCAGCAGATTTCTTCCTAGGGTTTTAGTCTTTAATTCAGACCAGGTCGAGGTATATAAGCCTAGAGGAGGATAGTAGCCATGTGGGTCTTGAAATCCAAGCACGCTTGACCAGATGGATTCAACTAGGCTTCGGGCGAAGTTGCATGAGGGAACATGCGTCTTACCGTGCTTAGACGGAGTAAGTCGCTTAAAAGGGTATTCAAAGTAGACTGGCTTTGCGTTGAGGCTCGTGTGGAGACCATTCATTTTTAGATCTGAATGCGTGTTGAGCCATAGAAGTATGAAGGAAGGCGGCACAACACATCGAGTTATAGCCGAGGTAGACTGATATAGGAACGGCGGATCAGCCACATGATATAATTCAAAGTCTATATCTTTTGTCCGTTTGACTGAAATGTTCAATACCATGAAATTTCCTCAGAACTCAGCGCGCTTGATCATTGGAAAAAGTGAGATTTAGTGGAATCTATACATACGAAGGACCAAAGGGGTGAAAACGGAATATAACAAATAGGTCAGTTGAATGGAATTTACGCAGATACTGCTGCTTCGCTGCCTCCGTCAACGACGATTGGCGCATCTCCTCTGACAGGATCTAGTAATCATAAGATTAGATAATTGCGCCAGCCTCAAAGGCGGTAAGTCAGGACGCTCACCGAAATACGGCTGTGCCTGTGCTTCGCGAGCTGTTAGACGTTCCTGATGATCATAACGAAGGAGTTTGTCAAGCAGATCGATGGCCTCATTTGAAATATATCTTTGGTTATCTGATGAAATGAAACGAGTCCACGGCTTCCTTGGGTACCTGATGAAGCGGCGTAGAATGGATATCAACGACCTTTGGACGAAATCGAGAAGGTACTGTACCTTCCGAGCAATTCGTCGTATTGGGAGTCTAGGCGAATGTTGTACTTGTCAACGTATGCATACAGTTCATCGGTTCCAAGGACTTTGGTGATCTTGACAAGCTGATCGTAGTTGTCATGTCCATGGAAGAAAGGCTCCTTGCGGAAAATCTGCGTGGTTGCATTAAATATATAAACTGAAAAGTAATAGCTGACTTGCCATTGATGCAAACATACAGCCGTAGCTCCACATATCCAAGCTGTAATCATACTCTTGGAAATCTACAAGAAGCTCCGGTCCTTTGAAGTACCGCGATGCTACACGGACGTTGTATTCCGTCTTTGGATGATAGAATTCGGCCAGACCCCAATCGATGAGTCTCAACTATACGATCAGGATATATCACCGCATGTAATGACGAGTAGGACGGGTATATACCTTGCGATGTTCGTGATCTATCATAACATTATGAGGCTTGACATCGCGGTGCATGATTCCTTTGGAATGGCAAAAGTCGAGGGCCTGTGCGATCTCAGGCTGAAGTGTGGAGACAGGAGCGACGTTGTACACACACCTTGAGCAGTTCTAGCATGTAAAACCGTACATCATAATCGGTGAAACGGGGATATAATACTTTGAAATCGATGTTGTTGACGTATTCCGTTATTAGACTGGGGATCTTTGAGGCTGGATCACGAACTACATCCAACAAAGCCACGACGTTTGGACCTCCCGCTAGGTTTTGGAGAATTTTTATTTCACGTTTAATTTTCTTTTTCTTTACGGGTTTTAGAACCTTGATGATGCATTTTTCCTCTGTAATGACATTCACGCCTTCGAAAACCTGGGCGTCGTGTCAGTGGTATGGGTGGAAATCGGGGTATTTTGAATACGGACCTCGGAGTACTTTCCACGTCCTACTTTCCGCACGATTTCGTAATGATCTTGGGTGCCCCACTGGACCTGGAGGTTGTCTTTTGAGAGTATGAGAACGATGGAAGATTGATTGTAGTGCAAGGGGGCATACCGTATTCGTGCCAAGACGGACCGAGCTTGGCGTTGACGTCGGGGTACACCCGAGCAACAGATTTTGCTGCAGAGCGGCCCATGGACTGGAAGAGTAAGGAGGATGCTGTAAACTGACTTGGACAGCGAGGAAACCGCCTGTCCACTGATCAAATGCGAAATTCCCACGGGTACCTTATCATGTCTCCCAACACTAAGATGCCCTCTCGATGGCCAGTCCATCTGCATTTTCTGCGTTCCTATAAGTTTCATTCTTCTCTGACGCCGGGTGCACGTTCCTTCATACTGGGCCAGCCATCGCCATCTACTGCGCTGTCTCCCATTCCGAGGCCTTGCATTGCAATCCGATCCATAACAGATCCAGCGCATCCTGCATGTGGCCAGTATGGGCTCTTTGCCACCTCGCACATTCCACCAAACACGCGGGTACTAGACTACATGGGTACTTTCACCCTTTGGCTCACTTGTTAGATGCTCACTTCGACTAGGCGAACTTCATTGTGACGATCGCCCAGAGTCTGATTATGATCTTTCGCTGCACCGGTTTCAAGATGGTACAAATGTGGGGATTGATGCTCAGTTTTCTGGCAATGAAGCCAGGTTTATTAATGATTATCGGGGTGTCGCAAAAAAGGCAAATGCGGCCTTTCGTGACATCCGGCTGAGCTCAGGCGAGTTGCGCATGAGTGTCTGGAGTGGTTCAGTAGGGATTAAGAAGGGAGAAGAAATCTTAGTTTCATACGGAAAGTCTTGGTGGCAGACACGCTCATAATATTATCATGAACTTTCTGGGACTTTCGGCATGCCACGTGCTGTACCCACACAAACATACACAAATTTATATTATTTAGATTTTCGGAACTCTACGCCAAGCTTGCAACTAAAGTCAAATGCGTCCTGCACCGTCTACCTTTTCTTCATTTGTTGCCTTTTCTTCGTGCTCCCGCAAGCACACAGCACCCCAAGTCAGGCTCTTTTCAACTTTTCGTCTCCCCAATTCATCCGAACTCCGGTGTAGAACGTCATTCCTGCGGTCATTGAACGCAAGACATAATGGCCGGAAGGTTGGTCTAGTTCCTCATTAACTCTTTCACAAGGCTCATCATACACTAGCGTTCAATACATGCTTCGGCGCCGTTGCGAGCCAGCTCAAAAAACCCGTATGAAGTCCTCGGAGTGAAATCTGACGCGACGGCAGCCGAGATCAAAAAGGCGTATTTTGGCGTAGGTCTAGCTTAATTACCAACATTATCACTTATTAAATCTCGTCAGTTAGCTCGTAAATATCATCCGGACACAAATCCGGACAAGAATGCACGAGACAAGTTTGGTGAAATACAAGACGCATATGATGTTGGTCTCTTTCATATCACACTCGTATATCTATGACAATGACGTGTTCTCTAGGTATTGAAAGACGCAAAGAAAAGGGCATCCTATGACAAGTACGGGGCCGCGTCTCAACAGCCCGGTTTCGATCCGGATGCTTTTGCACGTGGATTTGGAGGTGGAGGTGGTCCCAGTGGTTTCTCAGCTGGCGGTTTTCATTTCGAGGACTTGAGTTCAATGTTTGGACGAGGTCGTGGTCCCCAAGGTTCTCAAGCTGATCTCTTCGAGCAACTTTTTGGTGCTTTCAATGGGGCCAAAGGCCCTGGTTTCCGCGGTCCCACTAGAGGTGCTGATATTGAAACCAGTCTCAACGTTACCTTCTTGGAAGCATGTAAAGGAACGTCCAAAAAAGTCACCGTACAACCCGTTACAAATTGTGGAACCTGTGCGGGTAGTGGACTCAAACAAGGTGCTAAACGAACGACATGTAATTCTTGCGGAGGATCCGGAACACGAACATTTATGTCCAACGGTTTCCATCTAGCTAGTACATGTGATGCTTGTCAGGGAACAGGAAGTACAATTCCACGGAGTAGTGAATGTTCAGGTTGTGGTGGTGTAGGCAAAGTCCGCGTGAAGAAGGTTGTACAAGTTGACATACCAGCAGGTGAGTAAATAAATATGCAACCAATCTGTATTGTGACTGAAAAACACATTAGGTGTGGAGGATGGTATGACCGTCCGTATCAACAACGGTGGTGATGCGCCTATCACAGGCAAAGGAACAACGGGCGATTTGCTAGTACGGATAAATGTTGCGCAGTCGAAGAACTTTGCGCGACAAGGTTCAAATCTGTACCATGAAGCCCATATACCATTCTATACAGCATTGCTTGGTGGTCGGGTTCGTGTGCCTACATTGGACGGAGAAGTCGATGTGCGCATTCCGACTGGGACTCAGCAGGGAGAGGAAATGGTGCTGAAAGGTCGCGGGGTTCCTTCAGTGTATGGCAGTGGCAGTGGAGACCTTTTCGTTACCTTCTCTATGATTATACCAAGGTCAGTCCTAAAGTTTTACCTGTAAGCGGTAACTCATATCCCTATCAGATCTTTGACTAGCCGACAGCGAGGATTACTTCAGGCATTCGCAGATGATATAGAAGGGCGGTCATCGACGAAGCCTTCGAATGGCCCAAACCCGCCGTATGGCTCGAAAACTTCAGATGAATCGTCTGGCAGTGAAACAAATAACGGTACGGCTTCTTTTACTCATTCAGCAACGCATGGCGGTTGGGTGCCTCGCGTTTGGCAAAAAGTTCGACAGCTCATTGGATTTTGATCTTTTTTTACTGGCATGTGGTTTCATTCGCAAATCTATCTACATTGCTACATGAAACCCTCACTGCAGCCAATACAGAAAACCCGTCAGTCGACAACCCAGAAACGGAATCTCAGGATGGCAAAGATGGCGAAAAGAAACGAGCGACAGCGTGACATGCATAGACGCATAGAATACTTCATTTATCTGGTAATAAATAATACATGCATCCACAACTCTTCGTAGAGTGAACCGAGCTGAGAACCTCCATCAGCAGATTGACATGCTTAGTAATCGGCTCAGATTCCACACACAATCTCGATCTTGCCCACGGTGGCCATGAGGTCAAAAAAAAATATGTCTAGAAGATGTTATTCCAACCTGAGTTTTCCAGATGTCTATTCCTGTGACAGGCGGTGGAAATTACTCGCAAACCAAGAGAAAACACTTACGTGGTGATCTCAACTTCTAGGATCTCTTTCTCATAGGTGTCTTCGGCACATTGGCTCGCAGTGAGATCTGTGCAGTTCAAAACAATCCCTTTGGCAATCGAGAAGCCATCATCTTGTCGACACCGATGTGATAACCCTAACAACATCTTGTCGTCCTGTATAAAATGCGCCAGGACACTCCTGGTCGACTCAGGTCTTCTGTTCTTCTCTCGGATTCTGAAAACCATCTACTTCATTCATGACTATATTTTCTACCTCAAAACAACCAATGTCATCCATCGTCGACGACACCACTACTGCGAGTTCTTGCACTGTAAATCGTCCTGACATCATAGACTCGAAGCTTGCAACTGTGCTTCCTTCCTCGTGCAGTATCACCACTTCATCAACCACCATCGACGAGTGTCGGAAAACACACAAGTTCTCAACTGTTCGACTGTTATTTGCTCATATCGGGTAACAGCTTTCATGATATCACAAGTGCCAAATTTTGATGACATCCCCTTCAGAGCCGCATTAACCCTATTTCTGGCCACGACAGATGCAGTCAGTTGCTCCAGTTTTGACACATTTTTCATATACCACGTCTAATTTCCCGAATCTTTAGACAATTGTTTCAACAAGTCTCCCTACAATCTCAAGCGAACTTAATGCATCACAAAATCACTACACTTGGGTTGGAATAGCATATATGCTGACCCAAACAGCATTTCAACCACTATACGGGCGTATATCTGAGTTAGTTGGACGAAAGGTAAGTGCAAGCCTGAATAAACTTTGATACAAACATCTTAACTCTAATCTTAGAACGTCCTCTATGTGAGCATGGCCATTTTCGCCATCGGTTCACTTCTTTGTGGTGCAGCAAAGGTAATGTACCCCCCTACTTTTATGTAAATTAATATAATTGTTGATCTGGCTACTATAAACAGAATATTAACTGGCTTATCGCTGCGAGAGCTCTCGGTTCGTGTATTTCATTGTTGGATCGACAATCAATATCCTGATGATGGAGAAGCTGGGGTTGGTGGAGGTGGGATCGTCAGTGCCGTCTGGGTGTTGACAGCTGAGATTGTTCCGATTGAACAACGTGCCAAATGGTCACAGGCTCTTAGCATTACTTGGAGCTGTTCTGCTGTTGCAGGCCCCCTTATCGGAGGAATATTTAGCGGTAACTCACCTCATTCATTTCGGGGATGAAATTTTTTAATTTTCCGACTAGGGCAATCTTCCTTAAGCACCTCGTGGAGATGGGGATGTGAGTTCTTTTCTATCAACCCTGATATATCATCATTGAAAAAAAAATAGTTTACATTAACTTGCCAATATGTCTGGTCGCCTTTTTGGTTTTGGTTCTGTCCCTCCGCGGAATGAAACCTACACCACCACCTACTGGGACTTCATGGCGCGACTTGGCCAGGAAATTTGACTTTATTGGACTGTACGCTTTTCACATACTAAAAGTTGCATCGTTTCCGATTTTTTTCGATCATCCTGCTTTAGGGTTCTGTTTATGACTGGCACCTCCTGCCTTGTTGTTGGTTTCAGCTTCGCAAATGAAGTCGGGTGTAAGTTGAAGCACATTGATGTGATAGAAATCACTAATTGAAGTCACAGGGAAAGCTGTATCCACACTTCTTCTCATTTTAATTGGATTCGCGGTGCTTCTTTGCGGTGGAGTATATGAAAAATACACCACCCGTGAATGCCTTTTCCCTCCCACAATTTTCAGCGGTTTTACGACGGGTAAGAAAATGATTTTTTGAAACACCGTACCTATTGAAATATTCCTAATTTTAATTCCCCAGTGGTTATCCTTGTAATCACATTTCTCCATCAAATAACCTTTACCTCTGGAACATTTTATCTCGCCTTGTTTTATCAGGTAACCCCCTAATTCTACACATTACTTCAGGATGTTCATCTATTTCCACAGGCTGCTAATGGGTCCACCCCTTTAGAAGCCGGTCTTAAACTCCTACCATACTCACTAGGATCGTCATTGGCATCTATTCCTGCTGCTTGGTTTATTGGTTATTGGCAAAAAAGGACTAATGACACTAGTGGACAGAAGTTGATAATCTTATCAGGTCTTCTGATCTCTACGATTGGCTTTGGTGAGCAATAACGGATGTATAAGGTACTCTCATTAATCATTTTCGTGCAATATTTAGGAGTCATGAACTTACTAAATGAAGATGCATACGTATATGCGCAAGTTATCTATCCATTGATCGCTGGTATTGGACTTGGTATGCTATTTCATGCTCCATACCAAGTCTTCAGCCGGTCTTTGAAAGCCCAGGAACTGGCTCTTGGGACCAGTGCATTCTTCCTCGTCCGATTTACTGGTGCAACAATAGGGCTTGTGAGTACTCAGTTCTCGTTCTATAGTTGTCCTACTAAGCACTTGCGTTCCACTTAGTCCTTAGCAGGGATGATATTCTCGACACGTGCTATTCCAAGGCTACCTACCGAATTTTTGCCTCGTGAATCTGTTTCTTCTGTGGAATACAGTTCCATTCGCACACTCCAGCCTCTTGAACTTCGAATGCAGGTGTTACAAGTCGTTTCTTCTTCAATTCAGGTATAATTCAGACACCATTGTGAAATTTTAACCTTAGACTCAAGTGCTTCTCCTCTAGACTATATGGACTGTTTGGACCCCTTGCCTAGGCTTGGCCTTCCTGGTGAGTCTTTGAGTGCTAACGCAAAACTGTACGTAATCGATTAATGGTATTTCCGTAGCTGGCTTTCACCATTCGTACGGTTTCGCTATATGAAGACACTGATGGAAGTAAAGAGGTCGTAACGCAGCCGGCTACTGAAAAGGACGAATCGGAGAAGATACAGGCACAGGTGTAGTAACTTGGTGCCATTAGGTCGAGTCAATCTCTCAAAGGGGATGGGACTAGCATGAGCTTAGAAATTTACTACTACTTTTTTGGGTTTCAACTTCTTTTTCGTTTGTCATTTTTTTTTTCACGACGCATGGCAGCTCATTAAGAACACATTTCTCTCACGATGGACAATTTTCAATTTTAGTTGGGCTTTTTCATTTTTTTCATATTGTACTATATAGTATATCTTCTACGATGTATATATATGTTAAGCACATCTGGAGGTTGTATCTATGTCTATAGAAATATACAGGAATAATTATGAATGCACTGATCTTGAACTGAAACAGACTCCAGTGGATAATCCAAGTTCCACCGTTGAGCGCTAGATGACCACTTGAGCACTTCCCATAACTCATTTGAGGGGTATAAAGCATATGCACGCCATATGTATGTCGTTTACCAATGATGATAAAATTAAAAACACCCCGCTCTGATGCTTTCAAGTATGTGGTCCCGAACATCGTACAAGGCGGATCCTATATATTAAAGTTATTACTAAGATATGTGGATATTATCCACTCGATAAAACAGATACAATAATGTTTGAATACATTTATGTGTTCAAGCCAGATTGAAAGATAAAATTACGTTTCTTCTAACTCTCACGACATGCCAATTCGTATAATAAAAGAGTTCCTCAATGTAATTGAGTAAAAACCGACAAACTTCAAGGGTAATAAACGATGTGCGTGACCTACGCCGCACAACACATGGTTGTTCGTGTGCACGTTTTTGGGTGTGCAAAACACACAGCCATATGGGAAATTTAATTCACGGGAACTAAAAAAGATAGAGAGAAGAAACACGTAGAAGTGGTGCGAGGTGGAAGCTTTGTTTAATTTCGGATCGGATGGCGTTTACGGTTTTTGATTCAATGAGATGTTTGGATAAGACTCGGGCTCTTAAGGTTGATTTAATATGAAAAGTGTTTCCATTCATCCACATTAACACTGACACAAGTAACCTACGGCTGACCATATCCGGTTGTGTTGAATGAATGGATGCCAAATATTGTTCAAGCGAAGAGAAACTGAATATAAATGAGAACATCTGACCACAAGTTTAATACAGATAAGTAGTTTGGTGAACTCGTGCTCAAGAGGGTTAATGACCTCGCGTCCGAGTTTGCGATCTATCGTATTCTTTCCCTTGGCGATATTTAAGTACGATCTGGGAAAAAAAAATTCAACTCAAACTCAAACTTGGTAATGGCTAACTAATTCGAATATAAGCTTAATCTCCCAAGAATCTGGGTGTTTCCTCCATTTGTCACTGTCTAAGCATTGGGCTAAAATCCTCGCACACTCGCATCCCGTTTTGTGGGGACCTCGAATCTTAAAATTGAAATCTTGATGACACCGAATCGTCACATCCGCTTCCCCACGGGGTTTGGTTTTCAACTTCTACGATGAACCCATTAGAAATGCTAAGGATTATTATTAATCCAAACAACGTAATTGCTAAATTTTTTAGGTTTAAATCAAGCTTGAGCTCCAACAGTGATATCGAGCGTTGAACGTTTGAACATCGTTGTGATTGAATTAATATTAATACTGCATGTGTGGTCAGTGTTACCGACACATTCTTATTTAACTAATGCTACTGACCAGGCCACGGCTGGTTGCCCCTGATATCGCAATCGAATTACTTGGAAGGAAAGCTTCAATCAATGCTTCTTTTTCAAAAGAAATTCCAGGGTTGAATTTTGTCAGATTTTTTATTATTACCCCAGCCGTTGGTAGTATCATGAGCCAACTCCGAAATGGAGCAATCTAGTTGCGGTTTTTTTTCTTCTCGTTTTCTGATTCAATTTTTCCAAAACGTCAACGGAATTTCTGATATCAGACTTTGTTCTAATTAAATAGTATCATAACTATCTTGCCTTTGTTATCCTCACATGCATTTCAAATTCGCTAGTAGTACATAATGTAGAGATAAACTTTTCCAAAAAAACGCGGCAATATATGAAAACGAGCAGGATGGGTTGGGTAACATATTAAAAAATAAAGCAAGGTTGAGGGATAACATGCGATAGCTTTGAGCCTTTGGCCCGAAGGTCCGACATTGGTGCTAATGGGTAGGTGCATTCCCAAAAACGACGCTGAGAACAGGATAACAGGGACCGTTTAGCATTTAGCAGGGGCACTGTTAATTGTTTTCTGTAGAAGGAACTAGCGAATTTACACCCCGAACACACCTGATCAATTCTGATCTATATTACGCCCGCTACACGCATGACCTTGGCTATCGGAAATAACGGGGGCCGACGGAGAGGTACCCACCCCTTCAGCAATGAGGCTCTTTGAGTTGTAACAGAAGAAACGTTACAAGCCAATTTTGTTTTTATTGTGTACGACTTATTGTGGCTACAGTCAGTGTCCCTAGAAAAAAATGTGTTGATAGAAGTCCCAACCCCAAGCTGAATTTAGCGTGTGAACAAGTGTAATCCTGATCAGGGACATGTAATAGAAAAGACTAAATAAAGTCAACTACTTCACATCCACCTTCAACACAAAGAACTGGTGTCTTCTAGACTCACAGGTTTGCGAAAGTATGCTAGTCCCTGTATTTTGAATTGGCTTGGCGAACTGTAGAAAAAAATGAGTAAACGGTTTGGAACATTGATTTGAGCCAGTTGATACATGAACCTGATCGAACTGATTCTCACTGCCAATTCAGTAACCGTTCAGTTCAAGTTTAGAAACTTGGAAAAGGGAGTTGACTCCGTGGACAGCTCCGCTTGACCCTATAACGACTAAAGTATCAACGGAAAAAGAAGGAATTGAGATGTGCCTTCAGCCGAAATGAATAGATTTAGAAGATCGCAACGGCACCTGTAATGATGAAGTGAATCCTAGCTAGTATGCAGAATGGAGTACCATTTTGTATGTCACTCAGCCAATGTTACGCCACGAAGACAGTACATGTCACATGGGGTTTCGGTCAATCGTCAATGTAGATTGAACAATGCACACGACCAGCAGAGCATGCTCGGGCATCCGGCTAGCAGCCAGACAGGTAGATTGGAACAGAAGCAGTCAGTATGGATAATCAGGGAAAATACGAAAGACTTGATAAGAGGGACGATAAGGATGATTAATGATAATTTTGTCCCTTAGTTTCTTACCATCATGACCCCTCTACTTTCTCCTTCTGCCTCGCCTCCCATCTCTCCACCACCCTCTCTCGGCAGACAAATTTCAAGCGCATCTATTCAGAGTATTGCAAATATCATTGCAAGTGCGTCTTCCTCTAGGACGTCCCTCAAACTTCCCGAGACCGACTCGGAGAAAATCAGAGTCGAAGGACTGCGACATGCCAGGGTTCATCTCAAAGCAAGGTAAGCTTTCTCTATGCGACATCAGGAGTTTCTGGGAAAACTGTATCAAGTCAGCGGACCTTAGAATATCCACCGGTTTGATCTCGCTCCTATGTCTTCTTTCACACAGGTTCTGATTATCTCTTGTCTTCTAGGCACTACAAGACTCCACAATTTGCTGAAGATGTTTTTGAAATTCTGAGGAGCCTTCATGTTCCATATTTTCATGCTCCTGATGTTCTTCCTCGAGACCTTGTCATTCGTAAAGTCTCAGGTGCTCTTACCAATGCCGTATTTTTCGTTTCCTTTCCCTCATCTAAAAAGACTCGCACAGTCCTTCTTCGAGTCTATGGTCCTTCTTCGGGTTCTTTGATTTCTCGACCACAGGAACTCCACACCCTTCATATTCTATCGTCCAAATATCATATTGGTCCTTGCATTTATGGAACTTTTGAGAATGGACGCATTGAAGAGTATTTTGATTCGACCACACTTACTGCTAAGGACATCCGTGACCCGAAGATAAGTCGATGGATTGGTGCACGTATGGCAGAATTTCATTCCGTCGATATTGTTTCCGTAGAAGGAGAGGGATGGGAAATTGGTGTTGAGAAGAATGTCAGGTCATGGTTAGCTCCTGCACGTGAAGTGCTTGAGCTTCCTTCTGTTCCGCAGGAAATCAAGCAAGAGCTTGACCTTGATAGCTTCTGGCATGATTGGGATAAATATACCCGTTGGCTAGCCACTGTAGATGATGTGCGGTTTGGCAGTAGGAGAGTATTCGCTCATAATGATACACAATACGGTAACCTACTCAGGTTGAGTCGACCAAAGGAGGGTACGGACGATCATAGACAGGTATGTTTAACGCTGCATCACTTTCCCCAGAGATTAAGCTTTTCTCATGGCCTTTTCCTTACACACACATTCTCTCTCTGTACCTGCTGTTTGTTGTTTGTCCCTTTTTTTTTATTTTTTATAAACACCAAGATTGTCGTTGTCGACTTCGAATACGCAAGCGCAAATCCTGCTTCTTACGATATCGCAAACCATTTCCATGAATGGACCGCAAATTATCATTCCGAAAGTCCTCACATTCTTAATTCTTCAATGTATCCAACTCCAATTGAACGTCGCAATTTTTACTTGGCCTATCTCAGTCATACCACTTTATCCCAGCAGCAGCAGCAGCAACAACAACAACAACAACAAGATAATGATGAAAATGAAGATATTGATTCTATCATTACAAAACTTGATAGACAAGTTCAAATTTGGAGTCCTGCTTCTCATGCTCATTGGGCACTTTGGGCTATAGTTCAAGCTCGTGATGATTTGGAAAATATTAACACGAATACGAATATGAATGTGACTCCACCTGAATTTGATTATCTTGGATATGCTAAATGTCGTATGGATGGGTTCCGTTTGGAATTGAAACAACTTGGAGTGTTGTAGTGACCCTTGCTTAATCTCTTAAATTCTTGTTCTTTCTCTCTGATCACTTTTTGATGTCCTTGGGGTTTTTTTTTGGTTTTTGGTTTTTCGAGATTTCTTTTTCTTCTTTTTGAATAGTTGGAATGATTGTTGTTATTGTCATTGATATTAAGGATCTGGTTTTGGTTCACTTATCCTTAGAAATATAACATTAAACTACAGTAGCTAGAAGTCTCTCAGTTTTTTTTTATACGTATGTTTTGTTCTCACAGAAAAAAATCAAAAGAATCAAACATATCACATATATTGCTCTTACTCTCTTACTCTCACTTTCACTCGATTTGAATCCGTTTTTCTTTAGATGAATGAATGCATTACCAGTACTTAAGTAAAGAGGAAATTTTATAATGCTACCCAGTTCAGAGGAGGATATATATTAGCACCTATATATTGAGAGATTGAAAACAAAACAAGCAAACAAAAAAAGAGAGAAAACGGAGATTGATAAGGAATAAAAATTTGGGCAAGGGAAGCGTCGTTGTCGTGTGTACGTGTGTAGGGTTGCAGGTTGCTGATTGACAAATATAATGCGAGAGATATTGGTAGGTAGAGAGTAAGTGAGATGGCATGGGTTGAGGCAAAATCAGGATAATCAACGAGATAGAGAAATTGTTTGATGATGGAGAGCGACAAGAAGTAAGGATATAAGAAGAAAAAAAAGCAAAAAGTTAAAAGACGAAGACGTCAAAAGAAACAAAAAAAAGGAAGGCGACGACAAAGCAGGTAAAACGAAACACGTTTTATTTGTGAGGGTGCAAAGGGGGGTAAACGGTAGGTAAGTAGAAAAGAAAAGGGGAAAAATAACACGAAGGAAACCTGTTTAAACAAGCAGTAGTACACTTTGATGTTTAAGACGAAAAAAAAAAAAGAAACATGAATTGCTAAGGGTTGATATGTCCGACCGAGCGGTTGATTATACTTCATAAAAACACATGTTGTTGAGCGAGAAAAGGGAGGTCATGACCAAAAAGCATCTTGAGGGGTTGTATGGGAAGAATAGTTAATCCATAAGGTCGTTTCGGTGAGTTTCTTTGATTTATGCCCACGCTTTTTCATTCAGTAGAGCACTGACGGAGAGTTCGTTCCATGGAGAGCTTGTCATCCTATCAGTGGTAGCACTTGAGGCATCGGGATATGACGAGTTAGCAAGCCCACTCCGAGAGAAGCTCGCCCAGTTGCCTGCACTACCCGAACGAGTATGTCCGGAGGCTCGAGGGGTAGAGACTGGTGTCGATTCACCACCGCCTGAGGAAAGGTTATAATTATGTCCTGAGCCGTTAGAGAGCGAGCTAAGGTTGAGATCGCCTTCAATCCCAGCGATAGAGTGACGAATGTTGGAGCTCGAAGTCCTTTTGTGGCCAGACTATATAACGAATTTAAGTAAAGACACATTTCATAAAATTAATATTCACGTACGTTGTTGAAACCAACAATCTCGCGCCTTGCGTTGTTATGACGTCCTAGATCAGGGCCTGCCGTAACAGGGGCAGGCTCCTGGATAGGAGTCTGTTCCGCAGCTGGAAGAAGGATACCGTTGCTTGTGAAGGATGGATATGCCGACTTGTTTTGTTTCAAAGAAGGAACAGCGGTATTGACGCGCAGTTTTCCACTAGGTGGGCGATCAAATTGGAAGCCACCTTTGTTCAGTTCTACAGGTGTCATAAGACCATTTGATTCATTGCGCTTTGCGGAGATACGGGCGAGCAATGACACCGAGGAATCATTGGGGTCGCTATTTGTGCTCATCGAACGAGGCCGAGCTTCAGGGGGGTTCTCCGAGCCTGGTGTTGCAGGGCTGCCGTTTGAAGGTAGTTCGGTGTGGATGAAGCAACATCTTTTGCCATAAGGGCATGAGCCAGAAACCCAGAACGTCTATTTAGGGAGGTTATTAGACAGGTCCCTTGTCACGAGATGCAAAGAATGCGGCACTCACCCTGCAAATCTCCGTCTTGTACTATGATCGGGGAAAAAACGATTAAGCATGTAGTTTGAAGATCGATGGAAAGATCAAATAAACATACCTTGGGATGACGTGATACCCTACGCAATTCTTCTTCTCCGTGAGCAAACTGGCATTTGGTCCCATACCGACAAGTGCCTTTTTCTTCCCAGCTTCTGCACAGCTCCGTCTTATAAAGACCGAGCTTCCTATTGTTAGCACTTGGTCCTGACTGACCGCTAGCGCTTAAAGTAGGACTGCCCATGGGCGGTTCAATGTTGACATTTTGTTGTGATGGCAAATTATAGGGGCCAGTAAACTGGGTGGGAATTCTCCCGGGCATCTGCGAAGCAGCCAGGAGTTCTTGGGCGTTATAAAATTGATTAGGGTACATTGGCATGGATGGGTGAAGAGGTGGGGTATAAAGTCCGTGAGCAAAGGAATTGTTGAGAAGTGAGAGGGTAGCGACATCGCGCATTGCTGAGGGGTCTGATGCGGAATGATGGTGACCTCGAAACACGTTGTGTTGCTGTTGGACCCGTGCTACTGCAGGATGACTGTCGAGTGGAGCTTGGGGTATCATCATCTCGTACAATTGCTGGGTATTGCCGAGAGAAAGATGAGAAGTGTGATGACCAACAGGGAAGGACAACGGGTTTGCGGTGGGGATGATAGCTTGTTGGGGAAAAATCCGAGGAGCCTGACGATAGGCGACATTTTGTACATTAACGACATTGTTAAGCCGACCAGCGACATATTGGGGAGGGAGGGAAGCCATAGGAAGAGATTGGGGGATAGTAGAGTAGTTTTGAGAGAGATTGTAATCTATTTGACTGTCGTCACGATCAGAGGAAAGATGAGCTGCCGACCTGTAGTTATTGAGGAGCTGAGGAGGAGAGATGGGTTGAGGTCGATGAAGTTGAGAGAGAGAGGGAAGCTGCGATTGTTCGCCGTTGTCACGGAGTTGATTGGAAACCCATTGCTGTGCATCAACCTCATCATTGTCGATTTGGCGCAAGCGCCTAAGGTCGGCGTTGGAAAGACCGCCGCTGAATGAATGGGGACGTTCTTTGGGTTCGATAGTAGAAGCTTTAAGAGTATGATTGAGCAAGGTAGCAGTGGTACCTGGTGGAGAGTCTTGAGAATTGGAGGTAGTTGTGTCTGTTGATGAACCACGGGAGTGATTGAGGTGATCCGGGGTATGTGGTGAAGAGCCAATACTGGTGTTAGGCGAAGCATCGAGAGGGCTGTTCTCATTGACAGCCGAGGCTAGTTTGCTCTTTGGCGGTGTTCGAATAGAGCGATGGAGTTGGTCAACATCCTTTGCTACGTCGCTGATTTGGAGACGGACAAGGTCGTCTGTAAGCCCCCATGCTGAAGACGGGGTGTCTGCATCGACGAGACGAACTGCTGAGCTTAGGCTCCAGCGTTGAGAGGCGGACCTGATTGGTTCCTGGGGAATGGTAGCGTCTCTGGAAGGCATAACTGAGAGGGGCCAAGGCTTTTGTTTTGTTAGAAACACGTGTAGGGGGAGGTTGAGAGAGAGGGGACGTACATGGGTGTCTTCTTCTTCGTGAAGACGGAGAAAAGAAAAGGAAGAGTAGAGATAGTGTGGCTCTGTTGTGTGCATGAGAGAGGAGAGAGAGAGAGATGGAGAAAGAGGACTTACGGATAATTTAGTTTTGTAGACGACGTTACTGTCAAAGGAGCAAGGCAGACGGCAGGCCAACCTTTTGATCGCTTGCAACGTGCCCGTCCTCTTCTATCGATCCTCTTCCCTTTTAGGTACTCCATCCACCTACTCTCCACACCATCTTCCAACCACAATGAACAATGCCTCGTGTACCTGCTGCTCTTGTATCCTGACTCTCTTGTTCCTCCTCTGTCTGACGTCAATCCAACTTTTTTTTTTTTCTCTTCAAAACTATTCATCAAAAACCCCCCCGCATTACCACTTCCTTGGGGTTCTCTTTCCTATCCCAAGTTTCCATACAATCCCTTATCTTACAATCAATGATCCTCCTTCTCTGAGCTCTTTCCAACTTGATCTTATTATTAGTATAGTAGGGTCCTCACATCTGGTGCAAAGTCTTTTTATGTATAGCCAAATCATCCTTTTTTATTTTTTAAAATTAATATAAACACCCTCTTTTGCTTTTAATCGATGCCTCGTTTGCGTTTGTTGATTCCGTATATCCCTTTTCATCTAGGAAGAATCAGTAAGTACCCCAATTTTTTTTAGTTTTCTCATCTTCAATCAACATCTCTTATCACAAATCATTAGATCCTATGTAAGTCTAACAGAAAACAACCGTATACCATATAGTACTCTTTCTGAAACAGACACATTACCTCCCAAATGCATTTATTACCTTATAACTCAACCCATTCCCGATGCCAAAAAAAATACTTCCACCATTGCCGAAATTAAAAAAAAAAACAATCAACAACACGTGTCTACTTCTTTTCGTCCCTTCTGACCTTGCTTCTGACCATCCTCGCTGCCGTCAATTGACCAACCACCCACACACCTCTATGTAACATCAATAATCAACGATCGTATCTTCCTGATTTCATATCTAAAACTTCGTATCTCCACCATCTTAATCATATTTATATTTATCTATCCCTATCCTCGAACTTGTATGCTTATCTTCATCATCTATTCTCTCCAGTGTGTGCTACACCTCTTAGTACCACACACATAGTACGCCGTCATCAAAATCTTCCGACTTCTCAAACATCATCATTGGTTAGATACCACAAAATCATCACACAACTCATTCCATTATCACTCCATATAGTACAATACAAATACAATATCCAACAACAACACTCATTAAGCATCTTTCAAACAAGTATCAGCGACATCATCATACATAATCCAATCAAACACACTTACAATATGAAGTACCAACCAACATCGTCGAAAGGCTCTGCAACTGATCTTCATTGAACAAAAGTTGATCTTTATGCCAAGTATCCTGAATGGGGGGAACAATTCATCAATTATTATTACTTCACACCCTTTTTTGTTTCATCCCTTACCTGATGGGTCTATAATAGATTAACCGGAGTCAGCGCTCGAACCCCAAGGAACATTAAAGAAAGTGTTCTCTCTCTCTCACCTTCTTAAATTCCGATGCGCATTTCCGGATCGTTGTTGAGATAGGCACTGGGTCGGTGGCGTGAGAAGCCAAAACTAAGTCAATAATTATCAGAATTATTCCCTATAAATCATTCTCTAGCCCACCTTCTGTCAATGGAGGAACCCAGAACTCGATAGAGTATGGTACACTCTCGATCAGTGCACATACACCCAATATCGCCGAATGCAACGTCCGAAGCGCATCGGTATATCCAGCATCCCTTCTCGGCGGAAGTGTGGTCTTCTTAACAAGCGAAACAAAGTGATTCTGTAAATATAAATCAGTAAACATCATGTGAATATGAATGTTATCTTTTACCTTGAGTGGTATGATACTCTGCCGTTGCGAGCATCGGACAACACCTGCCAACGTCTTCGATGCCATCTCCCTTACTTCTACATTCTCATCAGCAAGACAGTCCATAAGAACCTCCATCACATTCGATACTCCTTCCTGTGGAATATACAAAAGATTCCGATAGAAGAATACCACCAGGATTGGTAATGTTTGTAGTCTAGTACGCCATGACTATCACCATTGTTAGTGCTTTATGTTTAATCAATAATCTTGGTCACATACTGATGTTGATTTGATCGCTGTAACAAAATCAGATAGGATCCCATTTATATATTCAACTGGTGGTGATACTGCAGAGAGTATATACAAAACACCTGAGCTGTATCGGTGCAAGTCAGAGCTGTCATTGAGTTCTGACATGCGGAGGATTTCTGGTCTAGGTTTAATGTCAGTTACCATTGGCTCATGTGGACAGCTTGCAATCTCACAGCATGACCGTTGCATATGGGAAAAACATTGAAACTTGCGGACCATGAGCCGAAATCCAAAGCCACTCCAGTACTATGAGTCGCGGTCAGAATCCACGTTGTATTCAACGATGGCAGTAATTAACTTACATGTCAAACCAACTTTATCATACTAAATCAGGGCCCGGGGTGAGTGAACTAAAAGAGTCAAGAGCAAATAAAAAATACCTCGGATTGACTAACTCGCGGCGGGGGCAGGCGTTGCTCTCTCCATTTGGGCATCTCCTTCAAAATTCCCTCGATTCTATCCAAGTATTTTGTCTCTCTGTTGATTAGATTAGAACTGTTTAACCATCCAAACTCTGTTTCATTACCTGACCGATAACGGATCTGCCTTGTCTGTACATCCTTCCAGGAATGCGGACACAGATGGATGCCAAGGTCGCCACTGGATTTGTACTAACGTGCGAAGAGTATGACAGAATATAGTACGGATCTTATCCATCCAACGGTTGAGCCATATGTTTAGAGATGGGGGTTGTGTAAACATACCTCTGCATAATCGGTGTTTGCGTTGTCGAATATGGCATTTACATATTTGTCGCAAAGAGGTGTAAATAATACACCGACTGCTGAGGCAAATATGTTAACAAGCGCTACGGACTTCTTCACTGAATTAATGACCGCATCGTAAGCACTCAGACATAGTTTAAGTGAAAGATACAAACTTTGGAAAGCAGAATCTCCAGAAAAGTCCATTGGCAGGGAAAGTATCCAATCAGACAACTCGCGATGTCTCCGAGGATCACGGTCACCCAGAATCCACTGTTTAACATGAACATTCTTTCAGTGGGACGAAGATGTTAGGACATACCGTAAACAAAGTCTCCCAGAATGACATCATTTCTGGTTTGACACTATTCAACAAGCTACCCAATCGATCAGCTGTCCATTTCTCAAGCACGGCTTTCCGTTTTCGCGGCCAATGCTTTGAACCTAGTCCGGAGTAAGTATATATAACATGCTCACCGCGACCATTAACTAACCTCGAATTAGCCCGGCCCAGACCTCTGCTCCAGCACGCTGTTTGAACTTGTCTGCGTCCAAGAACAGAGGTTCAATTATCTCAAAGATCTTTTTGAGCTCATAATGCTCAAGCATTTTCACTATGTAATGTCATTAAAAATAAATCCAAGCATGCATTAAGGCACAAACCTGCGATGGCGATTATACAAATGTTCTCAGGCCTCATGTCGACATTTCCAGATTCTTTCCCGGTTTCCTGGCTCCATAATGTAACAAGCTTTGTTATATATTCTGGTTGCAAAAGCTGAGATCCCAAGACATCAAGTACGCCTTGAGAGGCTTTCTCCCACACGAACGGAGATTGGTCACCCGTCACTGGTTTGTAGCCTTTGAGAGTCTTTTTCCAAGCTACGAATCCCGTTGGAATTTTATCGAAATAATACCCGCTATGATATATGATATATCAGTATACTAAAAGCACGGAAATAACAAGGATAAAATATGCCTTGCATCCACGTCAGTGGTCAACCGGAAGCTGTTCAAAAAGGCTTTAGGATCACCAACTTCAACTTCCTCAGCCAATGGATTGCGCCACTCTTTGAACCAGAGCTCTTCTTTGGATTTTGCATAGGTCCTCATCTTGATATGACGGAGAAGTCTTTCCAGTGCTCTGGACAATATTCAAACACGAGTCAACATAAGATACGAAATGTACGTACATCAAAGCCATGGTACGTATTCCAGGTTGCGGGCTTATAGCTTGATCCAAGAAAAACTGTGCTAGTTTTGGGGAGGTTGGAACATCTCTCCGAAGTAAACTCGAAAGGAAACTAAGCGAGATTTGAATGTAGCGCCACTAAACAAAAAATATGAGGGCGTTATTTCTTGGGATCCCTGGAACATAAACATACATGTGTTGTTGGGTTTGTTGCCACTTCTAGAGTCGCATTGACCTTTCTCGGTTGTAAGCACTAATTTATTTGTTACAGCATAAGATACACGTACTGCTTGTTGGTGTCCTTCATTCCTTAATGTAGTGCGCCGTCCCCCTTTCCGCAAAGCTTCATCCAAGAGTTTGGGATTTATGAGTTGATCCGAGAACTCGCTCTCCAAATCGCGAAGTGCCTGTTCAACTCCGCCTAAGTCTAGGGTATACCCCTCAGTGTTGATTGTCTCCTCGCTTAGTAGGTTTACGACATCATTTGCCACGTTAGCAACTAATTTTTGTATGGAGGGCTAATAATGAATGTGAATATTTTATAGCCTGCAGAGTAGGGATGGCAACGCACCTTTTCTTCAGTTTGACAGCTAAGTAAGGATAAGAGGTACTTTGGGTGCGAAATGGGATCTATTGGTGTCGTCAATATTTTGTGTGTATGAACACAAGGAGCCGATCAAACCTGACAATGCAAATGCAGCTACCAATAGTGTCAGTTTATCCTTTCAATTGGTTGATTGTATGACCTACCAATTCCCTTGTTCCAAAGCATATAAAGTGCTCCCTTCATCCGATCAGGGTCATTCCCCTTTTCCACTGTATCATACAACACTGGCACGAGGAAACGGGCTGAGCGAACATAGTACTATGGACATACATTAGATTTTGTGCTTTCATTCCGAGAGCTCCAACTGATCTTACCCCCGTCACATTATGAAAAACGCCTTGTGCTTGTCTATGATTAAAAGGAAGTGTTCAAGACGAGCATGGTAATTGAATCGTATACAGCTTACCGTCTTATTCTTGTATAATGTGAAAGGGAAAGCTCCATTAATTCACAAAGTATTCGGTCATCAAGCTCGGTTCTTCGACGGAACAGACCTTGCACATATACTCGCGCGGTATGATATGCACGTGCACGGTTCACAAACACGGTCCTAGGAAATTTCGTCTGTCGTGGCCATAAACGAGCTCCTCTGGAACCAATGGATCAGTATAAGCTATGTCACAATGGATGTAATAACTTACTCTCGCATCAAAAGATAGTTCTGTTGGATACCTTCATATTCAGCTTTCGTAATACCAAATCCCAGAAGATACATATCAAGAGCTCTTATTACACTTATGACGGCGTCGATGTGATCTTCGCCGCCTGTATTCTGCCGTAGAGCAGATGACGCTCTTTGGCATGCTTCACCAAACCTTTGCCGAGCTTGCTTGAATTGCTGATAGCGAGGCTCCGAGGGATCAGTGAGAGTGTATCCACATTCAACATCCAGGTTACGGGGAATGAGTTCTGGAATATCTACATCGAGATTCCAATGAGGGTTTGCGCTTTCTTTCCACTCCTCCTGGTAAATCGACGGAAGACCAGCCCAAACAGATCGAACAGCATGAAGATAGCTATTGCACATGAGCGCCTAACTAACATGGGAAGAACGCGGACTACTAACCGACAAAAGTCGTTCCTATCGATGCTGTCCCACGAGGAGGTGCGCGCCAGCAAGGCTTCAACTTTCTCCAATGCGGGATTGGCTATCTTGTTGAGTATTTCTAAAGCATAATCCACTTCTTCATCGGAGGGGACTAAAGGGTGACATGCTCAGACTCATTCACTATGACGAGTACATACACGAACCGTGCCATTCAATTTCCACTTCTTGAGCTCGATATTGTTTGCCCCAGTACAAATGGTGATCGGTCTTAAAGCCTGATAGAGCGAGTTATGATTGTGTTCAGGACTTTTGTGTAGTTCAGCTTACTTGGGTCATTCCATTCATCCTCGTTCACGAAACGACCGACCAGAGGGTATACTCCAGTCAATGTGCGCAAGGTTCTGGAGATGAGTCTCCCGGTGCCGGTGTATCCCCTTTCACTCTTGGTCTTTTCTACAAGCAATGCTAGAAGGGAAATAATATCATCTTTGTACTTCAAAAGCTGGGAGATTTGGTAAGCCATTACATATATCGATCTCACATCAGGAGATACCACTTACTGTAGAACCACCATATCCTAGACAGCCACGTAAAATGGACATATCTACATTTAAAATTAGTTGTGTTTCTTCCAGTATATGTTATATGAATTTACTCCAGTGCAACGTAGTATCTGAAGGTTCAGCTGTATGCGTGGAAGTCGTCCGAGTACTTGAAGCACCATGGCGTAATTCATCTTCGATCTGTGCTTTACAGAAAGGAAGAAAACGTTTAAACGTTTTTTCCGGTTGAACTCGCGCCATGCAAGCGATCATCTGACCAAATACACGGACAGCATTGGATTTAGCGTTCTGAGTGGCGTAATCATAGACCAAATTGAGAATAAGATCGAAGAGTTGATCCGAGAGGTGGAGGCACACAACATCTAACATCCCTTTTATGCATTTGAGTATTCTCTCTTCCATTTTACCACCTGTTGTTCCTTTCTTGCCACCTTCCTCTGGTAAATTCTCATACAATGCAAGAACCCGTCGGAAGAGGGATGTCACCCAGTCTGCAAATGCAGCCGTACTATCACGAGTAAGCGAGTGTTCTTCTTGCTTGTCGAGCCTTGGTTGTAACCCATTTTCTGTTCCACTTGGTAAGAATTCAGAGTTATCGTCGATGTTCATGACCTCGTCAGGTGGGACATCTCCAGATAGTGCCACGCCACTTTGGTGCATCGAGAGATCTCCTATTTTAATTTCCTGTACGACGGCAGTAATGAACATAGCAGTGCAGATGGTCTTGAGAGGGTCATTCTGGATCGACTGTGATTAGCTCAAATTTACCACCTATTCACAAGGTATACGTACAAGATCAATACCAGGAATACACAATTCAAGGAGCGGGACTACGTGCTTCTGTCCACCAAGCCAACTTTCTTCCGTTGTCAGTTGAGTAGCCACGATGGACAACATACTCAAAGCAGCTGTGGTCCTGTGAGTCTCGTTGACGGCTTCGAGCCCATTATATGCACGTTCCAGAAGATCAGGCATAAGGATATTAGGTTCTAAATGGACAAGTTGCCGGACGGCCGCCTGGCCGAAAGACATTGAAAGAGTATCCTTCGAAAACATCGCAAGGAGACAAGGGGTGCGCAACATCTGAACGAAGGCTCGACGTATTTCAGGAGTCAAGCGGCGCTCCTGAGATATGGTTGAGCCAATTCATAGCGTTTTATCACCAGGTGGACTTACAGGAGGTGTTATACATGTTTCCAAACTCTCTTCTTGAATGCGTTTATAAAATTCTCCAGAAAGAGAATGGACGAATGTGGTGAGCTTAATCAGATTAGGATCAGTACGTAAGACATAAAGTTGTAAACAGAATATACACACATAGATTGACCAGTGACCTGAATTCGACGGGTGAAAGAAGGTCTCTGTACTAGTAATAAACTTATCAAGCGTATCTAAAGCTTTCGAACCGGCAATATATCCAGTGTGCTGCGACAAGGTGCTTCCAGAATTATTAGGTGTTGATCTCATTTCCCCATCTACAAACATGGAATAAACGAAAATCTTGGCTAAATTGCCTGGGTCATGTGTTAATATTGATGAGAAAGGAACAGAAAAGCAGTACCAATTTTGTTTCCTCCTTGAGATTTGCTAGGAGGTTTTTCCAATTGGCCGTCTGCATGCGCTGCTGTCTGAGACGAGTTCTATAAAATGATGTTAATAATATTGATTCGAAAAATATTTGCATCTAATCAATACCTTCATGTTACCGACCGGAATATCTACATTTAACTTGATGTTATTTCGAGAAACAATATCATATAATAGAAACTCACTCATCAAACTCAATCCTTTACTTGTCAAAATATTCCATTGTCGTGTGGTCCAAATACCGACATCTTTGAACTGAGCAGCGCTATCCTTGTACGGCCCAGCTGGACCGGCAACATGGGTCTGGGTAAGCTCCCCTGCTAAATCTATAAATTGGTCGTCTAGGTTAGCAGAGTTGAAAGCTTCCCATATCTTGAAGATTGCAGGTATATAAGTATCGGGATTCGAGGGCGGCAGAAAAGCAGTCATGACAGTTGATATAACCAGAACGGTCTTTATGGACGGGCATCAGCACACAGATACAAAATCATCTGGTAGGATTATCCTTACATCAAACGTGAGAAGAGGAAGAAACGTTTCCAACATCTCTGGTATAGAATCGGCGGGAAAGAAGATGTTGCAAAGCGAAGCAAGCTCTAGATATTGACTTGCAAGCTTTTTCCTGATAGAGTATGAGTGGTGGCTCGACACGGATTCAATGAACCGTTGACAAACCCTGAATCTTTCCAGAGATTCTTCTGTAAAACTCGCCATAATGGCTTCCAAGAAAGTTTCAAATCGCTTGATTCTAGCTTTCTTCTTAATCCAGGTTTATTGCAGCCAAGTCGCATAATCATCTCAGACCAGCCCCGGATGGTGCGTATGTCTACCCCTGGCAAGACTGCGAGTTCATAATAGAAGGCCAACAGCTTGGCGCGTACGGATTTGGACATAGGATAACGCATAATGAGCCAACTAAATGCGCCGTTAAATAGCGGATCAGAAAGAGAGTGATAATGTCATACCATTGAAGAAGACCATCCCATGACGAGATTGATACTAAATTCTTAGCTTTGGCTGCGATAGATAAATTCCCAACAATCCATTCTAGTTTCTGTTGCATTTGTTCCGATGATTCGCATATGTATGGGAGAGACTCAAGATACGACTGCAACACTTCGTTCTGTTCGTTTGGGGTGTCACCTGTAGAATAGTCGAGGATGGAATCGTCGTCGTCCATGTTTAGTGGTGAATAAATGCTTCCTTGAGTTTGAATGTCTGATCTAGGTCAGCGAGGATTTGCTACGATGTGAGAAGTGATGATCTCCGTGAAGGAGAGAGATGGGAAGTGTAAATGAGTGATTTATATGACGCAATGATATAAATTCAACGCTTACGAGTCTAGTGACGCGTCCTGGTCAGTGAGTCACTAACCAGCCAAGCTTTCATTACATCTCTTACTTATCTACACGACGCGTGTATACTGTGCTCGGCACGTGCATCATCTTCATCGGGCCGGCCCTGGACCTGCTCTAGGTAAGAATATGTTGTCTTTCCAACCATTTGCAAGGCTCGTCAGCTCCAGTGGACGTCGTATCGGCCGTGTAGTTACGCCGCGTCTATACTCGACTCAGGTCATTAACAAGAGTGCAAGAATTACGAGGCCTTTGCTATGGGGAGGTGCCCTGGCTGTCACTGCTTCACTTGCATTTGCTACTCGCTCTGTCATTCACCTGGATGCTAATGTCAAGTACATTCAAGAGACTGAAGAAGGAGAAGAGCAAATAGGTCCGTGATCTATGTCCCGGGTTATCACACCTATTTATTCTCTTCCAGTCGATCCTGCAACTTCTCTTGCGTTTCCTAAAACGATTCGGGTTCCCGCCAAAATATCAGTCCCGCCTTTGACCCTCATTGGTGTTGGTGTGAGGACAGTCTCATTCATAAACATCAAAGTCTACTCTGTTGCTTTGTATGCAGACCTCGCAAACAACAATCTTAAAGTTTGTCTTCTCTCTTTACTATGGTTGTAAATCAGTGAGGAATTTGTAAAACAGGTACCTCGGGATCTTACCCCGGAACAAAAAATTGACCACATAATCAAGAACACTGCCTGTGTCATCAGAATTGGTAATGCCTCGGAATGAACAAGTTATTTCATATCTAATTGTGCTTTTAGTACCAACACGTTCGACTGGCTTCACTCATCTTAGGGATGCTTTCGTACGGGCTTTGAACACCCGACTTCACAAAGCTAAACAAAGCGGTGAATTAACTGAAGAGCAAGTTATCCAGGAAGGCTCGCCTATCAGGAAACTCTCAAGCGTGTTCCCTAATGCACCTCTGGCTAAGAAGACTGCTTTCGACATTTTCGTCACAGCACCAGAACCAGGAAAAACGCGTGCACTAGTGTTCCGTGACTTTGGAAGCGTTGAAAGTGACTGGATGGCTACAAATTTCGTTCTAAATTATTTCGGTGCATTTCAGTTGAAGGAATCCGTCTTAGAGAACATTGCCGATTTTGAGAAATAATCTTACATAGTCGGAGCCTCGGACCTTAGATAACAAGACCATCTATTTATGAGACTATATAATTCTCACTGGTGAAATCGGTCATTTGCTTCTTGTGAACTACGATTTTCCGAATTTCCACCGGTTCTGGCATTGCGATATATAAATTAGTACTTCTCCGTCGGATCGTCTTTACATCACTCCCCCTCTTCAAACCGGCAGTCCCTGCTCTTAATAACCATCAGCCTCTCGCAGTTTCGACACATTGATTATAATGTCCAAGAAATATGAATTTCTTACAGGTAAGTTTATATGGTGATTTAGTATGACCTACTACACACCATCTGTAGCCGATCAAGTTGACCATTTTCTTGAGCATGGCTATATAATTATCAAGAACGCATTTACCGCAGAACAGGCTGCTGAATTTACATCTGAATTGTGGGTGCGACTCGGATTGGATCCTCAGGACAAATCCACCTGGACCAAAGAAAAGATACATATGCCTTGGCTAACACGGGTACCAGTAGCTACATTTGCACCAAAGGTAAAATGACTTGTTTGACTCCTGATGAATATGACTGATTTAGCTACTACATGAAGGCATGGCGTGCGATAAAAGATCTACTTGGAGGCGAAGAGCGCATTGACGAAAAATCCGCGACGTGGGGTGATTCTTTCATTGTTAATTTGGGAACCGATAGTTTAGAGCAATGCGAGCCCATTCCCCCGAAAGAATTGGATAACTGGCATATTGATGGTGATTTCTTCGTACGTTCATTTATGGAGTTTTAATTGGATTTGGAGCTTGATTTCTATGGTTAGGTCCACTTTTTGGATTCTCCAGAGCAGGCGCTACTTGTTATACCCATCTTCTCCCACTTATTACCTAGGGGAGGAGGTACAATGATTTCACCCGATGGACTGGACCGAGTAGCCAAATATCTGGCTGCTCATCCAGAGGGTGTTTTGCCGGAGAATCTTTGTTTCGTTCCATCTACTTCACAATATGCCAATCCTTTACTCGAGGATCCTGGTGTTTGGTCGCACTTGAAAGCCATCAAGGAGTGTTCCAAGTTTGTTGAACTAACAGGAGAGATTGGTGATGTTGTTTTGATGCATCCTTTTATGCTTCATTCTGCATCCAAGAATCACCTGCGTACCCCAAGGGTTATTACCAATCCTCCAGTTGGTCTCAAAAAGCCATTTAATTTTTCCAGAGACAATGAAGAGGAATACAGTCTTGTGGAACGGAAGACATTAAAAGCGCTAGGGGTGGACCGCCTGGAGTTCAAGATAACGACGGAAAGAAAGCTTATTGTACCTGCCCGCATGGCAGCACAGAAAAAGATGGAAGAGGAGGAGAGAATGAGATTAGCCAAACCCAATGTTGTATAGTAGTCAAAGTTGCTATGACGCGTATTTATGTTTGTGTACCTGACTGTCTGATGGCTGTCCAAAACAGTAAAGTTGTCGGTCGAGGACATTCACTTCACCACACGGCCATGAACGCACCATCCACACTGCTTCGGACGTGTTTAAGAACGAAAAGCTGCGCTTCACGTGCCAGTGTCTTCTACAGTCACAATCAATGCAAATTTCAAAGTTATTCAACACACAGAGAAACCGTCAATCTAGACACTGGTACCTCGAATCTATCTCAGTCACTTGATACAAAACGTCACTCCACTACGAGAAGGGATAGTGTTGGTCCTTTTCAGCTCGGTGTATCGCAACAGACCCTACGAAGCGGTGAGAAGGTCAAGAAATGGTCGGAGTTGAGTACCGGGGGCAAGGGCAAGTCTCGGTTTTCTACTTCTTCCATGTTCATCCTATTTATGTACCTTCCAATGCATTATTTTAGTTGTTCGCTCAGCTACCCAGACCAAAAACTTGGCAGTTATCTTGGTTGGAGCAGGACTTGCAACCTTGTTGATATATACAATCACTTCCGAAATGTACTCGCACAATTCGCCGACAAATCTTTACAAAGATGCTTGTGAACGAATTCAAACAAATACTAGGGTATTTTTCCTCGCCCATATGGACGAGGGTACTCGTTAACTGATTCTTAATCTCAATAGGTGTTGAACTACCTCAACGGACCTCTCACATTTCACAATAATCCTCCTTCGCTTGTGCGACCCCGGCACCGGAACCGCCATGTTACATCTCAAGTTTTCGTCGATGCTCATGGTCAAGAACATATGATCATGACATTCTTCATCCAAGGCAGACCTGAAGGGGCTGCTCCATTACCATCAGAAATTGGATACTTCGCGTCTGTTTCTCACTGGTTGCAGGAAACGGCCGCCCACATTCAGATGTAACTCTAAATGAAGTAACGGCTTGGTCCCGAGACAAGGTGGAAAACCTTTGGGAACGGTCAAAGAAGACATTTAAATATCTAAGTGGCGCACCAGTGATACCGCCAACGTTGCCAAGTACACCAGAACATGAAAAGCCAACACAAGAAGAAGGAAAGAGGTGGAATGTTACCGGCATATTCTCTTCACTCAAGGGCTCTCGGGGAGTCGGCGAGGAAGTATCGAGGGTGGACCATAGATCCTTCACAGAAGGTGAGGTTCATGCAGACCTTGTTCGGGTAAGTCAACAATCTGGAACTTGATACACAAAGACATTGACGAGTTGTTTAGAATGAGGATGGTTATTTTGTGTTCCGATATCTGCTTGTTGACATCCCAAGTAAGTGTTTGCGACATCTGTCATGAACTTCTGCTGAAGCAACCTAGGTACACGGGATTCAAACCCTACTCGTGTTTTCGTAGAGCGTGCTCCTGGGGTTCGACAAAATGAACCCGTAATGCGGTGGACTACGCACTAATTCTGCGGTGTATATAATACTTAATAATATTATAATGGCAAATCTATACAGCTTCAGCTAGAAATGCTTGCCCGCTAACGATAGTGAGGACCTGAGAATTAGTCGCCAAAGAGCTTTTGTACGCGTTTGAGTATCGAGTCTTTGGAAGGGTCTACGGATGTTGATGAAAACTAGTGATAAATTAATTAAAGAAGTGTGAACACTCACCATATGGATGGTCTTTGGACGGAATTTCGAGTAGTGCAGGGAAAGCTTGATTATATTTGTCGATGGTTGGACGAATCTTCTCAGCCACCTATGCATTGGGGCCTCAATTTATTTCAGTACCCAAGAGAAGGAGGACGTACATGTTGATTGATTAGGAGAATTGCAATATCCTTGCGTTCGGTATATTCCTGAAAAGCAGCTTCGATCGTCGCGACAGGGGTCTCTGCAAAGCAGGGTTGAGAGCACAATTTATGGACATATCATACACTCGCCGTACTTGCATCTACAACCAAGAAGTTCTTCTTCTGTTGTTCATTAACATGGCCGATTCCAGCGAGTAGCAATCCTGTTATAGAGTCCTACGCTCCTATGTGAGCAAAGCGGGCCTTGCTCGAGATATCAAAACAGACATACCTCGTCCCCGATGACCGCTATGAGATTGCGATCCTTGAAGGAAGTAGCTGAGGCCATGGTGGTCACAAGCTGGTGGTGGTTTGGGTGTACTGGAAATGGTAAGATGATATCAGATGCGTGGCCCTGTTTGGTCAATACACTTCTGCTGACCGCCATCATGGATATATTCAACCGTCCACCGTCCATCTCAGAGGACACTCTGCAATATGTCCTATACCCAACAGAAGCTGCGTCCGACAAACCATCAGTCACCTCTCTAGCTGCTTGTATACATGACTTCGTAGATACTTTGCTTCCCAATTTTATATGGCACCGCGATGCCTTCGAGTTGAAAGTGTCTCAAGATCCTGATATGAAATCATGGTTTCTTGAGGGTCGAATTAGAGTTGGTGACTGTGTTGACGACGAATGGTGTACAGTCTGGCTCTTACGAGAACTCAGTTCCAAGTGGGACTTGGTCATTGGGTGCGTATATTATTTATAGTATTTCAATATTTCGTCTTTGTTAAACCAGTCGCTTAGTGTTTTTGACTCTGATGGTGAATTCTTGCTCATAGAAGCCGCTGAAGAGGTTCCTTCATGGGTAGAGCCAGCCAACGCTGAGAACAGGGTGCGCCCTTTTCCAAAAAAATAATGTCAGTAAGAGAAAATAATGATCTACGTATCATAGCTCTGGATATATAACTCACACATACACCTGATCCCTCTCGTACATGTCTCCCCGTCTTCTAGACATCGTCGCCGTCGGAAATATACTGATAATGATGGAAGTGGAGACGAAAACAATGTTGGTGAGGACATGGACCATTTCCTGGCTGTACAAGACGCAGTGAATTTGGTCAGGGATCCACATACGAATACACGAGCACCAGTAAAAGCCGAAAATGCTGTATGGAGGCGTATCTCTGGGTATGTTCTAATACAAAAAATACTCTTTTGTATGACTGATCTTATAACAGATATCCAGCCGCGTTGCGAGAGCATACACATACTGCCAAAGCTTACATTCCAAAGGACATCGCCAAGGCGCTGCTGGTCAATCCTTCCCTAGTTCAAAAAGCTGTGGAAGCATTCTACACAAGAGACGCATTACAATTACACGTGGGTAGAATCATATAATGCTACCTTCCTGAGTTATAATCATATTCTCCAGGCCGTGCATCGAATGTCACGCTTCCCACCTAGCACTAATGTCCTGAGATCTGTTAAAATGACAAGAGCCGCATATGCTCAATTGATAGGCCAGAAGTTTTTTCCTCCAAGGATATTTGGGCAATGGATAGAAAGTGAGGGAACGAACGAGCATAGATGGAAAGACGTCGGTATGAAAATAGTAAGTTTGTGTGTTAGAAGCTAATTGACAGTTTACTAATCAAAATCTTTAGGCTGTAGGGTTTGAAATGCTTTATCAGGAAGCAGGTCGGTCTGCCGCAAATGCCCCTAAGGAAGATCAGGTATGCAATACTAAATGTAAACACCCCCAACAATATTACTTACTTATGTAGTCCGAGGCAAACAAAGATGCTCTCCGGCGCAATCCAGATTATTCGAATTATGTGCAAAAACTTGTTGAAGTCGGTTACTTCAAAGGCGAAAAAGAAGGTTCTCAATTATGGCAGGAAATGGAAACTAAGGCTGCCAATGCCTTCATGGAAGCTCGTGCATCGACGTGCGTTTCTTTACCTTACGTGTTCAAATCGGTGCTTATGTTACGATTTACTAGTACTACGCCGCGAAAATCATTTGCTCTCCAGGTCGATCAAGCAATCTCGAAAGCAGCCTCAGCAGGCGATGGTGGCCTACAAGAGGAAGATGACGATTCATGGCTCACCATTGATGCAGCAGAGTTTGAAGATAGATTACAGAGTACTATGGGTCGTATATCGACTAAGGATGAGAATGATAAGATGGACGTCGATGTTCCTGAAGATGTTTCTGAAGAGGATCGTGTAGCTACAGAGCAAGCTAACCGGTTGAAGGACCTTGCTAGTAAGGTAGAAAAATTTGTTGAGGGAGAAGGAGATGTTGAGGGTGCACGATTTGAAGAGTATGTCTTCTTGTATGAATTTATATTTATTAAATTTTCTAACACTGCTTTTTCAGTGACGAGTTTTCCGATGAGGAATTCAGTGACGATTCCGACGATCAGTCTGATAATGGAGAAAATCGACCAGATACTTCTTACGACAATAGGTCTGCTGAAACTCAAGCTGCTATGGACAAACTTGTACCTGGGCTAGACCCAAGTGAATATGGACAGATGCCAGCTTCTTATTACAAAAATTCTCAAAAAGTAGCCCCTACAACAACTGAAATGGATGTAGTCCAAGAAGACATTCCTGACGATGAAAAAACAAAATCGCCCGAAAAAACAAAATCAACGCAGATCAAAAGGCCGGTCAGGAACCAATTCTTCCTAGAGACAAGTATGATGGAGTTGATTCTGATGATGAAACTGACGAGGAAGAAGAGGAAAACGATGAATCAGAGGAAGATAAACCTCAGGTTGTTGGTGATATTGAAATTGATATGGGAGAGGAAGAGGAAGAGTTTTTAGAGTTTACTCGGCAAACACTTGGTATTAGTGATGACCATTGGAAAAAAATATTGCAGGATAGGGAAGGGCGTGGTGGTATGTTTGATCTTTTTATTATTATTATAGTTGTTGGTTTCTTATGATTTTGTTATAGCCTTTATACCCAAAAGTGCGAAGAGTGGGATGAATGCACTTCCTTCACAGTTACTACCTCCGAAGGAAGGAAATGCGAAACCATCGTTTGAAAGAAGAAGAGAGCCTAGAGTTCCTCAACCAGGACCTCGTCCTAATGTAAACCCGGAGTTAGATTCATTTGAAGCTGTGATGAATGCTATGGACTCTGAACTCTTCAAGCGCGGGGCAGAAAAAAAGCAGACTCATGAGAAACCAGTCAAGCAAGAAAAGCCGGACAAGGGTAAAGGAAAGGCAATTGTTGAATCAGAAGATGAAGACGAAGATATTGAAGCTGCTATGGAGGCAGAGCTCAAACTCGCTTTGGAACGAGGAGAGGATGCATCTGAAGATGAAGATGAACCGATGGACTATAATATGATTAAAAACTTTCTCGAAAGTTTCAAAAGCCAAGCTGGTCTTTCAGGTCCAGTCAGTAATCTCGCTGGTCGCTTACAGCCTGATTTCAAGCTTCCGAGAGACGATTCGTAAAGGGATTTTTGCATCAGTAATATAACTACTAGATACAGATACGTTGATGTGTAAATACTCGATATAATCTTATTCAAACGTCGTCAAGCAACAACACGAAGAGTCGTTTTTACATCGAGTGACTGATTAGGCCATGCAGATCAACTCATTCGATCAATGACATAACCAGCCGATGGCTCAGAATACAAACAGTACAATCCTTTCCAGCTAACCGTGAGGTCTCAAACCCCTACTAATCCAAAACATGATACACGCCGTCCTCATCTGTTGAGTGTTTACATACTACTATATCAACCAAAAAGGGGAATCACTAACTTCAACTCTTGCACTTTCCACAGTCAACACATCTGGGGTGGCTCGTTTAAGCAAATTCTATACGCCTTTACATCAGTCAGCGCAGACACTAATACACAAGATCTTCTCTCTTGTGATTTCGAGACCTGCTTCGTTGTGTAACTTCTTGGATGCACCAGAGTTGGAGGCATTTCTAGGTCCTAAAGGTGGTGCGGATGATAAATGGAGAGTTGTGTATAGGAATTATGCGACACTTTATTTTGTGTTCGTGGTGGATGGAGCGGAAAGTGAACTTGGAATTCTTGATTTGATACAGGTGTGTTTTGGGTTTTGCGACCTTGGCTGAACTGTGCAAATAATGTATCGTTTTATGTGTGTGTGTATGTGGTTAAGGTTTTTGTTGAATCTCTTGATAGAGCATTCGAGAACGTTTGTGAACTTGATTTGGTTTTCCATTACGACGAGGTGTGTTTCATATGGCTATTATGCATAGTAAGAAGATGGTTCTTAATTTATCATCGGTCCATAGGTACATCATATTTTGTCTGAAATAATACAAGGCGGTTTGGTATTGGACACCAATGTCGATGAAATCGATGCTGCAAGTGAGAAATTTGTTACAATTATATCTTTCCCATCATGTATATTGAGCAAGCTAATTATTTATTTTTATTATTACAACAGTTCAACAAGCGGCCAAAAGTAGAAAGGATTCTTATGCATCTGCAAATCCTCTTTCATTAGGAAGCGGTGGACCAAGAGGTGGTAACATAAAGACGCCTTTGGAGTGGTTGACGGGGAAATTCACAAGCGGTGTAATACGATGATAGCTGGTATCATATTTTATTACATATGTTCCGTTCTGAACCTCTTGGCAAGCAAGATTATTGGTTTCTTCTTCTTCTTCTTCTTCTGTAAATTAGGCTACGATAATCGGTCAAGTCAAGGAAGATCTACGCGTGGTGAAAGATTGAATTCATGGGTGAGACGTATAACTTTTTAGACTGGACGTGTGAATCAATACGACGTCTTCACACTCGTCATGCGAATTTGATGGGGTTCAGGATGGAGCCGAAGGTAATGTACCTTTGTTGTTATTCAATACCAGTTAACCAGAGAGGCTAACATTTACTCACGTTTTCTCTTCTTTTTACCTCCGCCAGCGGGTCCTTTTGTAGGTTCATGAGGCTGTCCGGCAGTTCCTTTGGACGTTTCATGGGAACTTGGACCTGGAGTTGGGGAAGGATGCTGTTGGCTTGGCACTGGAGTTTCTGCAATTGCGGCGGCGGCGGTTTCTGCAGCTTGTGCTGTTGTGGATGTGAATGAAAGTTTTGAGTGTATAGCAGTGGTCCGCATGGCATTGACGAGTAGCATGTTGTTTTGCTCTTTCTTCGCATTACGCTTATCGCTGGTGAGATTATCCTCCGGAAGCGTGGTATCCGAATCCTGTTTTCGTGACTTTGAGGTATCCTCAGGGAGGGAAGGATCCGTTACAGGCCATATGAACCCGGTTCTTGGGGTATAATCGGGCCGGTATTTTCGTAGAACATCCAACGATCCTTGGAGTGAATGGAGGGAGGTGAGCTGCCAAGAGTTATAATTGACAATGGGGATAGGAATATTTGAGATAAGCGTACCAAACGGTTGGATAGAACAGAGTAAACATCTGGAGATTGATATATCCTGTTGTGAAGAATGAAATATACTGCAAGCGGTCTTACTTCACTGAATGTAAGTATACGCCTGTTGGATGAATATAACATCAAGGCAATACCTTCCTCTGGAGACAGACGCTCTCTTTTGTGAATAACGAAAAAGGATGGCGGCTCAGCGTGGACGACTGCGAACTCTACGCCAGTAAAACGCCTGACGGCTATTAATAAGACCACCAGAGAAGAGCACATTGATCCCACCTGAGTTCTTCAGCCTCATTGGCAATTGGAATGCCGGTGTGAATTGTCTGCATGCGCAATACCTGATTGTTGCTTTGCTTATCATAAAACATAGAGGTTGTAAAGTACTCGAATACATTTTCGGCTGTCAGAGGACCGTTGGCCTGTGTATGGTGGTCAGATGAAGTGTGAATGAGACTGAATGAGATTCACTTGTATCCACTCGTGCCATATAAAGAAGCGATGGCTGTAGTCGTCTGGGGGATGGAGATCGTTAATGTCCATGGCCAAGACGTACGTGACCTTCGCACGCGAAGCTCACCATTGATATTCACACCCATCTGTTCTCCTGGGTGGCTACTATATATTCCTCCAAATGTCTCTTTTGTTCTCCTACTCATGTCGCGCGCACCTCTGCATACTAGTGGCTCTCGAAATGTTAAGAAATACGCCATTTCTGCCCTTCGCACGACCGCACACCATCTCCGAAATCATGTCGGCGTCGGTATAATTTGTTCGATCGCCTACTTTGACCCGTAATGGTCTATCTATCTCTATGGGTGAATGCAAACAATAATGCCATTCCTTCTAGTGGAAACTGGGGCGTTGACCTACAAGCTGGATCTGATTTTGGATACCGACCAATGCTCTTCGTCATCTTAATGGCAGGTGTTGGTGCAATGGTCCTTCAGGTAGTCCCAGAATATCCAGATTATAACTTTTAAGGGTGCTAAGATGACTTTATTTAGTCTCTTGCCACTAGGCTTGGCTGTGTGACTGGATTGGGTGGGTACAATAATTATTATACACTGACTTCCTCATCATTTTGCCTCCTAATCATAGACTTGGCCTCTCATTGCCGTTTGCTTCTTTACAACCGTACTCGGAGGCCACGGCTTGTCCGATATCTTGCCCTTTATCCTTTATATGTTTTATGCGAAATTGCAATCATCTCGACGGATCTCGCGGAACTCCTGGGTTCTGCCATTGGCATTTGTCTCATTTTCCCAAAATTACCACTATATGCTGGAGTATTAATTACTGCAGCCGACATCATTGTATTCCTAATGATCAGTGACCCATACAGTGGGCGTGGTAAACCAGTCAGAAGTTTTGAACTCGTCATAATGTGCTTGGTGCGTGGTTTTCTATGGTTCCACCTTGCCAACTGCCCGTTTATAATAATATGAACTTGCTCAGGTATTTGCTGTCTTCGGATGCTTCGTTGCCTTGTTGGCCAAAAGTCGACTCGACTGGGGTCAAGTGTTTATGGGTTACATACCGAATAAAGATCTAGTAAAAGAAGAGCCTGACGCAGTATATGCTAGTAAGCATTTCTGATCACTTGACATAATGTGAAGAATATGCCAACCATATGTTTCTCATCCTATCCCCCTTCCTAGTCGTTGGTATTCTGGGCGCAACGATAATGCCCCACGCACTATTTTTAGGATCGTCGTTAGCTACCTTGAATAGGGTTTCCTCTGACACACTTCAAACAACTTACGACAGGCCAATGCAAAGAAGTTTCATAAGCACTTTACGTCGATATCTCAAGACATTGTTTAAAATCTCTTCTGCGGAGCGTATATCTTCGTCTGTCGATTACCAATCCAGATATGGAGAACGTGAAAATAACACTTTCTTGTTCATTCAAAAGCACCTTGTACATGGTATCGTTGATGTCGTGACGAGTCTGCTCTTCATTGCAGTACCTATAAACTCGGCGTAGGTGTTCTCTACCCCGTTTCTTTGGGTACAACTCATATCTCATCTTAGGATTCTAGTTATAGCTGCGAGCATATTCCACCATCACGGTCACTCTAAGGGGTCTTCCAAGTCTTCTGTAGGCCTTTTTGACGCCCATACGCTCATCAAATCTCATCTTGGTTCAGGTTAGTCTAATACTTAGTTCTTAATTTGGCTGGTATCCTCACATACAATGCACTTTAGGTGCCGCTTTTGTATTCGCTTTGGCTTTAGTATGCGCTGGCCAAACATCTAGTATAACTGTTACCCTCTCCGGACAGTTAGTCTCCGAAGGTTTCATAGAATGGCGAATGTCTGTGAGTTTACTCTTCTGGATCTTACATATATATGTTGTATACAAGAACTCACTGACCTTTAAAACCTTTGTTTCATTTTTCATTATTCTTCTCTAGCCTTTCCTTCGAAGACTTCTAACAAGATTGATCAGTCTCATTCCTTCAGTTATCGTGGCAGCTTCAACAGGTCGAAATGGAGTTAACACACTGCTTGTTGCATCTCAAGTTGTTTTATCGGTTGTACTCCCTTTTGTCGCATTTCCTCTCATCTATTTAACAAGCTCTGAGAAGGTAATGCGTGTACGGAGGCCAGTCCCTATCCCTACCCCAATCTCTCCTTCACCAAATGAAAATGATGGTATAAAGATGGAAGCTATACAAGAAGTTCGAGTTCAAGATATAGATATGGATATACCACCGCCATCACCCTCGCCACCACCACCTTCACCATCACAGCTACCGTCCACTCTTCGAAGCCACTCGGATGATATCAGGGATTTGCCAATGATTGCCATTCCAATTCCAAACGATGTAGATGTAGAAAAGATGAACAGGGAGTCGATAAAACAGGAATCGACTAATGATTTTATTGATTTTAGTAACCATAAATTCGTTGCGTGGTTGGCTTATGCCATTTGGTCCATAGTCTTAGTTGCCAATGGGTATGTTATTGCAACGTTAGCTGTAAGAAGTTCTTCGTAGTGTATTTGTATGAATATGGTATGTATATACTTGAAGCTGTATTTCACCAGTGTATCTATGTATGTAGGATAGTTAAGAATGCCTTGTACTTCCTTTCAATGTACAGTACGTGTGTAACCGGTCGTAGGGTTACAAGTGGGTGATATTCTTACACGTAGTCGAACAGCGGCTGATTCTGCACGGTCTCTGTATTTCAGAGCCGAAAAGGTAAGAATTAAGTACATTGTAGCTAGGTCCAACGTCTTATAAAGGACGTTGAACAAATAATAAACTTTCAAGAATTGAAACATAACAGATCATGTAGTAAGTCATCTACCCGTTACAACGTGTGAGTGACAAGTGCTAGGTTAATCTTGCGGCCTTGAGGTTTACATATCTGTTAATTACGAGATAGTAAGTTCCAGAGTATTCTGATTCAAAAAGGTGATAATCGCAAAAGTAAAACATATTTCATAGTGGAAACGAGATACAGGCACTTGTCCATTTACATTTTCTTTTAATTGGTATGGGATAGCAACGAAAGGGAACGATGAAGCCAACGAGAATCGTAAAAGCGCATATGTAGAACAAAAAAAAGCCGTAAACTTGGGTACATCAACGTTCAGGTCAAAAACAAATTCGAAACGAAAAGAGTCCTAGGTACGAAGTCCACCCAATTAACCAGATATGTATGCCAACTCAACATAACAGGAGACATAGAAAATGGAACGGAGTGGGACAGGAGAAAATCACACGAGAACATGATCGTCGCGGGGCTAGGTGATAATCACAAAGCGGTACGAAACATGCTACATCGTATGTGCAGGACTGGCAGCATATTTTTTTGGCGCTTAGCACAAACAGGACGAATATTGGCAGCCTAATATAGAAACAGCATAATGCCTAAGGAGGAAGAATGAGTCAATGTGGGTTGGCATCATGCACAGCAAGAACATACGGTCGAAATTGGAAGAGATGTTGCAATATCACTGTTTACTTGACGGGTACACAGTCACATGGTGCGCTGCGGCCGATAGAACTCTTTCCGCAGTTGTCACACCAAACACGTTTGCCGTTGCTGCTTGCTAGACCTATGGCGTTGTCCATCTTCTCGTTGGTGCGGGCATCTTCCCGATGAATGCTGGTCAAATGTCGACCAAGATCATGCTTGCGACTGAATGATCGACCGCAATTGTGATAATGACACACGTGGGGCTTCAAACGATTCGGATCATGGGTCGCTTTATGAGTCTTCAAGTTATACGCCCGGGCAAAAGCTAATCATCCAACGTCAGTCAAAAATAGTAGATAGTGTGGTGGTTGAAAGAAAACTAACCTCGAGGACAATGAGTACATCTATATTTCTTGCGCATATCCATCTTATGCTCCTCTAATATCGGGCGGGTTTGCACGACGGCCGGGGGAGATGAAATGTGGACAGGGGAGACGGTCGAATGAGCATTTAAATGCGGTGTATTGAAATTGATTTGAGGATATAAATCCTGAGTGATGGAGCTGCGCCTAGGACCGTAGTCAGAAAAACTTGTTCTTTGATACCCTTTGATCGCAGCAACCGGGGAAGGAGCGGGAGGACTTCGAGGGGGAGTGGGCGGCAAAGCACCAAAGGAGGTAGGGTCAATGGTGTCGTTGATAGCTTCAAGACCAGATTGAGGAGAATAATCTCCAACGCAAACGCTCCGGAATTCCAAAGCCATTTCGAGGTCGAATGAGGAAGAGTATGTAGAACCTGAGTAGGAGTACACAGATTCGCCCTTAGGAGAAGGGGGATTATAGGCACTTTCGGATCCAGTTGACTCGTAAGCGGATTCTGTGAATGCAGATCCAGAAAGAGGTCCGCATGGCCTAGGGACCGTCCTCAGGTATGTAAAGTCATTGTTTACAATTGGAAGGAGATTTTGTGCATCAAAGCCTTCGAGAGTGGAATCAATCTCGGCGTCGAATTCCAAGACGTCTGGATGTGAAGGAATTGGATCTGAGCAAGTAAAAAAGAAATCTGGATAACTCTGAAATTTGGAGTAGTCAGTAAATTCAAAGTCTGCTGTCTGCTGCGAGGACATGACTGCGGAAGGTTTGGGGGGGTGGTGGTTATGGAGAAGGTTGTTGCGCAAACTCGATCAGAGTCTGCAATATACAAGATGCTGCGCATTACATAATAATCATCTGCCGGCCAACGTCAACCTCAAGCCGTTGAGCTTATTCATGCCGCTTCCCACGGAGGCTTTGTGTCTCCGTTTTTGGACATTTGGCCTTGCGTATCCTGTGCGTTGGCACTCAAATTGGTCCTCTAGGTGGGCGTGTACGTTTCAGATCATACACTTAGTGTATACCACATGTCCAATACAACCTGAATCGAACGAGAAACCCGCAGCTTAGCTCTTCGAAAAGACAACTTGCTTGTGAAACGGGGCACTGCCTTGACATCAATCTTGAGATTGGGCATCACGGCCAAACTGGGGCTGTCACAAGGTTGGGCGCTACCTATTTTAATCAACTACATCTATGAAAATATTACATACGAATTGTTGCAAACTCTTTCAGCAGCCTGCCTAGCTCAATTGGCCAGAGCGTCAGACTTTTAAGGCTAGGTGATCCCTGCAGCACTTGATCATCTGAAAGTTGCGGGTTCGAGTCCCGCGGTGGGCTGTATTTTTTTTTTCTATCTTTTTGCTTCTACCTACCTGTTCATTACCATATTGATCATGCTCATTTCATATTGTTTGCCAGTGACGATTGCACCGTATGAGGAGTGCTACTTTGATATGCATCATATAGTATGGTGCTAGTGATTTAAACACCGAGTGAAATTGCCTGGAAATGACTTACAGAGTGTCTGCCCAATTTGAAACCCCAAAAATGTCCGAAAACCGTGCCACTCCAGTGGAGCCTGAGTAGTCCCGAACAATATTTACACTCAACCCAACACATTCATTACGCGGGGGGTGTTCGTCGTTTTCACATTCTTATACATACGTACACAAGTGAGCCAGTACATGATTGACCATGAAAGCTTCACATGGATTCTTACATAGCCCAACAATTTCTGTATGGCATTGCCCGGTTCCGCACCAGAATAGGAGAGAAGACCAAAATACAACCTAGTATACGTGGCAGCTTTCGACAACGAGGGGCTGACGGTATCTTGTCTTGGTTGCCATCGACAACAAGGTCGCGATTTGAGTGGTTGTCAAGTGTGCTGGAGTATAACAATATTGTATACTGTTGGGATCATCATACACGCGTTTGGGCCTACCCTAAACCCAATTATTCTCAGAGACGCGTTGACCTGATATGCACCTTGTATATACGCCAATATGTCCGGATTCGACGCCGACAGAATCTACAACATAGCTGTTCATGATGTCCCCCCATCAGCCTCTCCCGATCTACCGTCAGAAGTTGAAAAACGACTGCTGGAATTCCTGCAATCATTCCGCGTCGGAGGAGAGTTCATTTACAGGTGGGATCAAATCTACTTCGATTCATTACATTATTTGTAACATACTGTAGGGACAAACTGAGAGGCAACCTCTTGATGAAACTGTACTTACTCGAAATCGACTTACAACATGTTGCATTATTCAATGAAGAGCTTGCGTTCGGTATTCAGGATAGACCTGCTGATATTCTACCATTGGTGTGTTGTGTATATTTATAGTTTTGCTGTATACCTTCTGATCCTTATCGTCAGTTCGAAAATGCTGCTAATCGAGCTGCTCGCACAATCCTGTATCCTTTGGGAGGTCTCAACGAAGACGGCGACCCAAATGCCACATCAATACCAAAGATTCAAATCACACTTCAAACCGGTTTGAATATGCTAAAGTTTCGCGAACTTACGGCAAATACCATGAACAAACTTGTTCGTATTCCTGGCATCGTTATTTCAGCATCCGTATTGTCATCACGCGCCACCAAACTGGTTCTGCAATGTCAGAATTGTCACAATACCAAGATCATATATCCTCAAGGAGGTTTAGGTGGTCTTGGGTCAGGGTCTGAGCGAGGACTCCCGAGGAAATGCGAAGCTGCGCCACCAAATGGTGAAGCCAATAATTGTCCGTTAGACCCCTACATTATTATGCACCAAAAGTCATCATTTACCGATCAACAAACACTCAAATTGCAAGAAGCTCCAGATATGGTGCCTGTTGGAGAGCTTCCTCGACATATGCTGCTCTCTGTTGATAGGTATCTTACCGGAAGGGTTGTTCCCGGTTCCAGAGTCATCGTAACAGGTATCTACTCGACATTCCAATCTGCAAAGAATGTAAGTCACCATACCATTATACTATTTGATTGTTTTCTGAATGATTGATAGAAAAATGCCGTACCTGCTGCGTTAAGACAACCTTATCTACGCGTGGTTCACTTGGAACTCGCTTCGGCTGGAGGAGCAGCTGGAACAAATCCTTTCGGAGTTCAATTTTCCCCTGAGGAGGAGGAGGAATTCTCCCAAATGGCTAGAAGCGAAGCGTTTTATGAACGATTCGCTAGAAGTGTTGCTCCCAGTATCTATGGTAGCGTGGGTGAGTGTATCGAAAAGCATAAGTTTTGTGTTGGTGGCTGATCTTCCCTGATAGACATCAAAAAGGCTATTACCTGTCTATTGTTCGGTGGCTCAAAGAAGGTTTTGCCAGACGGCATGCGCCTGCGAGGCGATATCAATGTTCTGCTGCTTGGTGACCCTGGTACTGCTAAATCTCAGTTGTTGAAATTCGTGGAGAAGGTATGGCCCTATGACACCATCGTCATTTTATCATCTAATTTGTTTAAGGTTGCACCCATTGCTGTTTACACATCAGGTAAAGGATCAAGTGCTGCCGGTCTAACCGCTTCAGTACAGCGCGACACAGTTTCTGTAAGACATTGTTCATAATACATTGGTGTCAATACTTGAAACTAATTATCTTTTCAGAGAGAATTCTACCTCGAAGGAGGTGCAATGGTATTGGCGGATACTGGTGTAGTATGTATAGATGAATTTGATAAGATGAGGGATGAAGATCGAGTCGCTATTCATGAAGCTATGGAACAACAAACGATATCAATTGCGAAAGCAGGTATTACCACAGTCTTGAACTCGCGAACCAGTGTCCTGGCAGCTGCCAATCCCGTTTTCGGTCGTTATGATGAAGGCAGAAGCCCTGGAGAGGTTTGTGGATTCCTTTTTTTGTTGGCTGAAATCGAAGTTGATATATTTGACAGAACATTGATTTCCAAACGACTATCTTGTCTCGTTTTGATATGATTTTCATTGTCAAAGATGAACACAACGAACAACGTGATAAGGTTTGTAATAGTGAAACATCTTACTGAAGAACTCATAAAACATATTCTTTTCAGATGATAGCGAAGCATGTCATGAATATACATATGAACAGACAAAATCAAAATGAGGATGGTCAAGGTCAAGAGGGTGAAATACCACTTCAAAAGATGAAACGATACATCGCATATTGCAAGAGGTATTTTATCACGTCTTGGATTAAATTCATTTGCAATTATCTGAATCCATTTTATTAGTAAATGTGCCCCGAGACTTTCAGCAGAAGCTCAAGAGATGTTGAGTAGTCATTTTGTTGCTCTAAGACAACAAGTCAAGCAAGTTGAACAAGATAACAATGAAAGAAGTTCCATTCCTATCACTGTTCGGTAAGTCCTCTTTTTTTTGGGTAGTGACATAATTATAGTTTAAATTCCTAATCCTCTGTTAGTCAACTGGAAGCTATAATCCGGATATCCGAATCCTTGGCGAAGTTGACATTATCGCCTACTGTCAAGAATCATCATGTAGAAGAAGCCATTAGATTATTCAAGTATTCTACTATGGATGCCGTTTCAGCTGGTTCCGCCGATGGTTTATCAAGAGGAGAATTGAATGATGAGATGCATCGAATTGAGCGTGATATTCGAAGAAGACTTCCTGTTGGATGGACAACTACTTATGCCAGTCTTGTTAAGGAATTTGTCACACAACAGAATTATTCGAGTCATGCTCTTGAAAGAACATTATACACGATGGAGAAACGTGAAATCATTCGGTTCTCGGGTCAAAAGAAAATTATTCATCGGTAAGTTAGAAGCTACTTTTTAAAATTTAATATGACTGAATGAATGAACGTTTTTTTTATAGCGTTGGAGTGTAAGCCTCCTGTTTCATGTTGTTGTTCTTGTAAATCTGGGAAAGGATGTATTGTCGTGCGTGTGTATCAATAATGTGTACCAGTAATGTCATAATGGGAACTTGTGTTCCGTCGATTGAATTCAACCGTTTGAATGAGGTTTGCCTCCTCTAAACAACGCGACCAAGGTGTGGTTTCTGCTTCTTTCCAGCCAACATAAACATCTACATTTCAATCCAATAGAAATGGAGCAGAAGTAAAAATATACTCGAGTAGATGGATGATAATCGATCGGAATTTATTGTGTATACCAGAAATGGGAGATACAAAAGAGCTCATACAAGTGGAGAGGGTCTGGGAAAGTCTTCTTAGGATATGGATATATGAACAACGCAATGTAGGCGAGGCATTGAGTATTTCGATGGAGATCTCCCTCGTTATCTAGTAAAAGTAGTTACATACATACAACATTAATGCCAGTCTGCCATGCCGCTGCCTTGTCTTCCTGGTAAGTTTCGTCTTCTCATACTTCCGCGATCATCCCGAGATGCTGTTAGTACGACATGCTTGTCGACAAGCTAATGAAGCACACGACACATACACACAAGAACAAAGGCAAATGTTAGCTTAGACCAAGTATAGAAGGATGGTATGGGTAACTTACATTATTAAGGATGTTGGCAGATTTAGTGAGAGATGAGAGGAAAGCTGTAAGCTGCACGTCTTCATATTCCTATTTTTATGAGGATGAAACATGAGCTCTAACTAAAATGCGAATGGGACTCCAAAAACGAAATATTAATCACCGTGTCAAACTCCTTCCTGAAGGACTTGTTTTCTGTAGCTGGTAAGGAAGCAACAAGGGCAGTCAAGGCACGAAGCGTAGCATGATCTTTTGGTGCTTGGTCTACAATGACAAAATGTAATAAGTGATACATAAAAAAGGGTGTACGTGTTTTGTGAAGAGGGTACCACGAACGAGGGAGGAGAGGGGGAATATCACGTACTAGCAATGACGTCGCTCACGTATTTGACCAGTATCAAGATGCGTTCGTGTAACATCTTGACAGCAGACCTTTGTGTCTGAAGATGAGATTCCACTAGTTAAATGCATCAGAATTAATCAGAATCATCTACGGAAACCCCAAAAATACTCACAACTAGTTCCACTGCCGCCTCCCTTGGCCGTCCAATCCACAGCAATACGTTCAGCTTCACCAGTTTCTACTTTATATGGTACTTCAATAAACACTGATCTTGAAGTTCTATCTCGAATTTCGATTGAAGGTTCGTAAGCTTTGAATGGAAGAGTTTGACCATGTACATCACTACCACTTGGGTTTGATGAAACGTAGGCAAGTGATGGTTGGAGAATTAGAAGTAGTGGTGCTGAACAATAAGGTGTGAACTAAGGGTGGACATAAGAGAGTGTGTGGGTGAGCGGGAACGGTTAGTATTATATGCATATATAACACATTAAAACGAAGAAATAAGTACCTGCTCATGAAGTGCGATATGCTTTGCTGTAGGTCGGCCCGTAACTGTATACCATCCAATAAATTCAAGCGAAGGAAACACTTGTTTATCTACAAGCCACACCCAACATCCAAAGATTTTGATGTAATAGATATCGATTATCGGACATCAGCATTATATCAATTAGCATATACCAGCCCCCGCAGTATACACAACTATCATTGAACCTATTACTTACATTGATCTCTTCGAGAAACGAGGAACGAATGATCAACTGATTCATCGTTATTGTTCTCTAAAGCCAATTCAAACGTGTTTACGATCTCTACTTCGCGACCATTCTGATTTCCTAACAACGCGCCAATGACTGATTATGCGTGTTGTGTGGGGGGTTACGAAGAGAAGATTTCAAACAGAACCGTAAGTTTAGCCGTTGTTTCCGTTGTGCATGGAAATAAGTTGTACCAAATGGATTTGGAGAGTTTGTTTGAAGTTTACGACGAGTAAGATGTTCGGATATGTTGAGGATCGGTAGTGGATGTCTAGTGGTTTTGGAATGATAAATCGGTGCTGATGATCGCTAAAACGCAATTACGGTTATTGCTCACAGAGAAAGCGATAAGCCAGATGTTGTAGAAGAGGATAGAACAACAGAGGTATCATCGGTTTCCATTGCGCTCATGGTGGAGAAGTATCAAAATTATGTCAAGCGTTATTGCTGTGAAGCAACCCCCCCAATCAAGTTAATGTTTAAAAAAACAGCCGGAGAATAAAATTAATTCCCTCTAGCCGACTTGAACGACTGACCTCGTCATTACTAGTGACGCGCTCTACCAACTGAGCTAAGAGGGATTATGACTATTACACTTGTGACACGTGTATGTCGGCGCTTAGATAACTCTAAATAGCCTCAAGTTTAGACCTCTCACGTTAACAGTAAAGTGGACACAAAAAAACCTAAACGCATTACTATGCTGTACAGTATACCTACACCCCGCATATTACATTGGGTATAATTAATGCAAACAGATCGCTAAATTACACTTTTTTAATAAATATTAATGGAAACCTGGTGTTCCTACGATTTGGAAATTATATGATTCTTTGCATCTGAAAGCATCCCACCTAACAGTGCTCCTCTTGAACTGGGTCTCTTCACTCTCGTCATACTGGAAACAGAGTCGGAAGCCAGTCGCATATTACTTCCAGCACCGTGAGAGGTCGCAGGCCGTTTGCTTTTAGCATTAGCATTCAATAATATGCCATCTTCCTTTGTTGGAGTTATTTTATTCTCCAAACCCGCAGATGCTAATGCACCCTGAGAGCTTGGCCGCCTTAGTATGGTTGATATCTTACTTGGCGGTTGTGTGGTTTGTATCACAGGGGGTGGCGGGGGTATTTTGGGTACGGTGGCCTTGGCAAATGAAGTCCTCCTAACGTTAGAGGTGAACCGTGACCAAAAGCCCTTTTTGGAAGGTTCTTCCACAGAACTGGATATGGGTAATTCGAAGTCGGGATCAACGTTGGCTATCTTTGGAGGTGACGTATCAGTCAAGAAGGACGTATTCGTTGGTGGAGTAGAGAGAACTACTGGGTCAGTAGACATGTCGTCATCAGTGGAAGTCGAGGAGGTAGACTGGCGATCGTAGCCCACTCGAGGTTCCCTCTGATCCGGCTGCAACGACGCGGAGTGTGTTTCATTATCAAAGTGAAAGACGTTCTCTGGGTTTTCGTGATCGTCTTCTTGGAGAGCAAATTCTTCAAGGGGTAAACACCTATGATGAATTGTGCTGGTTGGTGAATGAATTGTTGTAGCGAAATCCCACGAGTCGATAGTATTCATGGCTTGATTATGACGTATAACACGGCGCTCTTGACGCTGAGTTAATGGAGGTAAATCCTCTAAGTCAAAAGTCAACATTAACCTTGAGTTTCCATACTGATGTAAGATGGATACCACGTACTGAGAATAGTATTGATAAGATATTGCTTCTTTTTTACGCTTTTGAAAAAGGGTGTTTGTAGCAGCTGCTCTGCGGTGGGTCTGGGATAATAATGACATCAGTAAAAAGAACGCAGGAACCAACATTATATACACTAACCGCATTGAAGGGTCTTTAATCAAACAACTATCGACCATTTCTTTAAAAGCGCGCGAATATTTGAATGTTCCACCTTCTCTGTTCAAAGTCGGTGGAGCATCGCTGATGCTGTAAGATAAGGTCAAGAGCCATATTACGGAAACAGATATGGATATCTCCTTACGTTCGCAAAAGTACATCTTTGGGAGATTCCCTGGACCTCGGGGGACGACCTTGAGTTAGTTCTAGAGCGGTGATACCAAAGCTCCAGATATCTGCTGATGAGTCGTATTGACGGCCTTCAATCAATTCAGGAGCCATCCAACATGGCTACATAGTGTGGTTAACGATAGTGAGAGCGAGAGCGGGAAGCAGCAACATACCGTGCCAACGAATGACTTGCGTTTCCCTATCCTTGGTCTAGTCTTAACGTGGCTATCATGAGCAAATGCGAGTCGTTGATGATGTTGTGTCTGAGACAATGCAGCAGCGGCGGTGACGGCATAAGCCTTTCCAGAAGGGCTTGAAAGATGATGTGCTGAGTCTTCGCTCAAATCTGCAGCAACACCGAGGTCTCCCAGGAGAACGGTACCATCATCATCAATGAGTAGGTTAGCGGCCTTGACATCTCGATGAATGAAGCCATTGATGTGCAAGTAGCTGAAACAATCGGTCAGGTAGGGTACCAAGATTGAGGGATAAGCTTACTTTAGGCCTTTGAGAGCTTGTTGTAGTATACACCGAACGACGTCTTCCTCCATTCCGCCGGGCCAGCCATATCGCATTACGTCTGCAGCACTACCTTTGTTCATAAGTCGTGTTGCAATGCAGAGTCTGTGACCGTCCATCCACGAACCGCGGACACGTAGGACGTTTGGGTGCTTGGAGAGCGACATGAGAGTGGTTTCCCTTTGCAAGAGCTTGAGAGAGCGAGGAGGCAGGGAGTCTAAGTCAAGGACTTTGAGTGCGCATGGTATTGGTTCTGGAGAATCGCTCGGATTTGTGATGGGAGGGTGGTATATAGCGGCATAGACTACCGAGGATGCACCATAGCCAATTGGCCCGCCTATTGTGTAGTCAAGCGCACGGTCGCTGGATAGGCATTAGTGGAAATTGAATGTATTGTGATGTAGGTACCTGTAAAGGGTCCATTCATCCTTAACTGCGCCAATAAACCTTTTATTGACGGTGGACATAATGTCAGAAGGAAGAGTGCGGAGGGATGGGTCGGGAGGTGTTGGGTTGTCAGGCATTGTTAGTGGTTTAAAATGCAGTAGGTGGTAGTAGACAGGTAGTTGCAGCTTACCATTTCCGTACGGCCCAGTCTGGCCACACTTACGGAATCCGGTGGATCATCACTCTACAGCCATTTATTCGCCAAGCATAGTGCCGATGGAACTTTCACATTCGTCTAAAAGGTTCAGAGTTGATAATCATTTCGGTCTTTTCTTTGGTACTATTTAAATTCGCACATGGAAACGATAACTGCGGGGATCCGTCATGACTCGTACAAGCAACCTGACGAAGTAGAGGCTGCCGGAATGTCGTATGCAAGTTTTGGTCGATGGAAAATAGCATCTGAAATACATTTAACAGCTGTTTCATGGACTGTAAGTACTAGGCTGTTGGCAGAGCAAAAATAATGCTCCGGGTGTGTGACGGGTAAGTGAGATGTGACGGTGACGATATGTGACAGTTGAGCGATAGGTGCCAGCTTCTCTACCTCCCCCTCCTACCGCCGTCCCACTCCAACTTCCTCCCCGCCATCCTTCCGTTCCCGGCCCTCTCGTCCATGGCGCACAAACAACCCTGTGCAAAATACCAATATATTATCACTCCCACTGGCGGGAAAATCGTGCCTGTTGACGAACCATCATGCAAGGACGAGGAAAGCCCCGCAGATTACAATGTGGGTGGTTATCTACCCGTAAAGGTTGGTGATAGTTTCAAACATGGTCGTTACCGTGTCATTAGGAAGCTTGGGTATGTTCCCTTCCTGCTCCTTTTCACTGACTGGCCTTGACGTCTTGTGTTGTCTTAAGCTGGGGCCATTTCTCAACTGTATGGTTGGTAAAGGATATCCAGTACGTCATTTCCTTTCTTCCGTTTAAACTCTTTCTTATTATTATTTTCTTTCTTAGTGCCCACCGTCACTCCGCGCTCAAGGTCGTCAAATCCGCTGGTCGATACGCCGAAACCGCACGGGATGAGATAAAGCTGTTGACCCACGTATCCTCCTTTTCTCCGACTCACCCCGGACGAGAACATGTTGTCTCTTTTTTTGATTCATTCACCCATCAAGGGCCGGAATCTGCGCACGTCTGCATTGTATTTGAACCCCTCGGGGAGAATCTGCTTGGGCTGATATCGCGGAATAAGAAGGGCGTCCCTCGATCCCTTGTAAAGGTGATAGCGAGGCAGATTCTACTGGGCCTCCAATATCTCCACGACGAATGTGACCTAGTACACACTGATATTAAACCAGAGAATATTCGTGAGTCGTTTCGTCCTATCTGAACTGTGGCGCTTGCCGTCTCGCTGTCGCATGTTATCTCTCCTGTACTTATTTTTGTCTTATCGCTGACTCCAACTCCTCTCCCCCATTTAGTAATATCCATCCCAGACATTGAAGCTCACATCCAAGGCGAGCTAGCTTCCTCTCAATCCCCGACATCTCGCCGCGTAGGCATTCCATATCCGACAAAGTCTCGTGCAGGTGTAACCATACCCTATAATCCACATCGGCCCCGAAGACAGGTCCAGATATTTGATTCGCAGCCACTCTCAAGTCCAGGAAAGAGCATAGGAAGGAGCATTGGCCGGGCTATTGCTCCGATAAATGGCCCTCAGGTGGGGACAAACAGTGGTAGTAACAGCTTGGCCGGTAGCTACATCACCTCAGTCCATGCAAAGGTTGCCGGTTCGGCTACAACCGGCTTTGGTGGACTTAGCGCTCCTGCAACTGTGCCCTCTTCTGCTCCCAAACTCTCTAGCACCCTTGCTGTTTCTAGTAAGTGTGCACCGGAAGTAATACAGAGGCTAGAGAGGAAACCGATACTGGAACCTCAAGCATTAGCTGCCACGAACAGTGCCACTAATGCCTCTCCAACTACTTCTTCGTCATCCTCTTCAGTGGCGTCAACAACTGTTGAATCTAGTAGCATGGTTAGCACGCCACCAACCTCTTTGTCCAATTCTATTGGTAATGTTGTGGCTGGCTTCATCGGACTGGCGAAAGTGGTCACTGAGGTAAATGCTCGGCTGGCGGATTCCGGTGACCACGACAATGTAGATAACGATTGTAGCAGTCTCCAAGTGAGGGAACCCAAGGAAAAAGAACGTGCCGTAGAACAGGTCGTCTCTCAAACAGCTGCATCGTCGTCTTGGAAAATGACGTTCGGTCTTTCATCGTCTTGGAAAGAGAAAATGTCATCATCACTTTCTACTTTCAGAACAAGTGCTTCTGCAGACACCAAGCAACAATTGACGGCCAGACCCGATCATTCCAATCTACGCTCTTCATCAGGCACGTCCTCTTCAGGTTTTTGGAAGGATCTAGGAACGGCCGCACCTGCACCTGCTGTCGTGGTCTCTGCGATTGCTAATGCTGATGGTCAAGTATATCGGTATAATCTTTCTGCATCTCCGAGTGTACACGGTCGTGTGTGCACCTCAGATTCGGCGTCTTTTAAATCAACTCCTGCCCGTCCATCGCCTCTCAGGACGCCACATTCTTCGATTACCGAAACACATTCCGATACAGTTCACCCTCCTTCTCTCCTTGCCCAAACAGCTCCAACATTAAAACGTGTAGGGCTGCGCGCTTCTCCTATCCGACACATTTCTCAATTATCCGCCCATATTCATACCAATAAACCCTCCTCAAATAGATGCTCCAACTCATATAATTACCACCCACGGACAACAAAGTCGCGTACCACCACTCGTGTCCTTCACTCACAAGTACCATCCCAATCCGTCACCACTGCCTCTGCGAGCGTTACCCCTACACCTAATGTCGCTTCTCCATTAGCACCTCCCCCCACCCCTATCACATCACCGACTCCAACTACTTTCATGCCTATGTATATTAATGACCTTGACCGTGCCTCTGCTGAAGGTCCTGCGTGTATAGTTCCACCCATAGCTGTCAAAATAGCCGATCTCGGAAACGCAACCCCATCCACTAAACATTTTACCGAGGATATACAGACCCGTCAATACCGTGCTCCTGAAGCCATCATGGGTCGAAAAGATTGGGATGGAAGAGCGGACATGTGGAGTCTAGCTTGTGTGGTACGCCAATTTACCCATATTTTAGTATTGTACTGACAACATTTACAACGTAGATCTTCGAGCTTCTTACGGCCGAGTACCTATTTGATCCCCAAGGTCAAGGCGAACTTTTCTCGAAAGATGATGATCATATGGCACAGATCATCGAACTCATGGGTGACGTCCCGTTGGAGGTTAAGATGGGTGGTAAACTCAGTCGGGAGTTGTTCGATCACACTGGTAAGACACCTTTATGGCGTATGGTAGTTCTTCGCTCATTATTGCATCAGGTGCACTACGCTATATCCGCACTCTGAAGCCGTGGCCGCTCAAATGTGTAATGTCAGAGAAATACTCGTGGGCAGAAACAGAGTCGAACGAGTTGTGTGCATTTTTGGAACCCATGCTAGCTGTTGACATGAGGGAACGTAAACGCGCCCGGGACATGATTGATCATTCATGGTTGTCACCTACCGAAGCAGATGGTGTTGTAACAGAGTGGTGATTGTTGGCTGGTTTTTGTACCCCGAATGTTCCTCCTTTTGCGTTTTCGTTCTACGGCTGTGATCCTAGACGTTGTCATACCGGTTTGTTTGTTGGTTATATAACCATGTCTGAATTCTTTTTGCATTTCTTTTCTACTTTATTCCTATGTGCCATCTTTGGGCTCGGTGTTTCTTTTTTTTTTTTTACCCTTTGGTCATCTTTTTGTCTTGCTATGTTTTGGATCACGCCTCCCTTGTTTAAACTCTCATCGCATTTGATATCCCCTGTAGACTTGTCCTGTCCCACTCTTTATACCTCTTTTGGTTATTGGTTACTCCCGACCTTAATTCTTCTCCCTTCCATTTCCAGCGCTCCACCTATATCCTCATCTTTCCTTGTGGTGACAATGTGCTAAATATGACCTGTGTTTTCTGTTTCTTTTTTTTTTCACTCTTCCTACCATGTTCATTTTTACATAGGACTGTTTAATTTCTGCTAGAACATTTTCCCTGGCATTTTCTTTTGGTTCTTTTTCATGTTGAACTTTTCTCTTTCTCCTCCTTTTTGGTACAACACTTGGTTTTATGTACAGAGTGTCTTTAGCTTTTAGTTTGTTTTTTTTCAGGTCATATTTGCATCACATTGTCATACCATTTTTCTTTACAAGTGCTATGAGTTGGGTACTTTCCTCCTGTCTCCCTTCTCCCTTCTCTTCCTCCCTTTTTAACCGAGTCCTTTCACATCCACGTAATTTTCATTAGTGCACGCCCCTTCTGTGATAGGTATACTTTACTGATTTTACATATTTTTTTTTGATACGTACACGACGTAGATTATGACAATACGCTTTGTTTTTCTCCCACACACCCTACTGATACATACATATAAATACGCGGTGTGTTAGCTTTATGATAGCAAAAATAGATCAACGTGATTCGGGGAAGATAGGGGATGTTGGACCATGCGTTGTGTTAGTTTTTTTAATTAATTATTCGTCATTTTTTTCATTTTTATGAAGAGCCCTTGGAATGTTACGTATGGACTATTGTTCGAGCCCTGAGGCCTTTCGAGAAGGGCCTGAGGGTCTGAGATCCGAGGCTATTCTTGGCATCAACGTCTCTCTGTGACTTTACATAGGTATATGTATTTAGATTCCCTGGAGTTGTGTATGTGCTTGGACTTGAGCTCTTTGAGTATTTTTAAAAAAACTTCATGGGAGAGGGAGGAGAGTAGTAATGGGAGACCAAACAGTCGAGTAGGTTATATAAAAAGGAGTGTTAAATTTTAAATAACTAAAAAAAATCATGAACTGAACACAAAATAAACCCCTATGTATATATTCGAATCTATTCTGAAAAGGTATCTACGAATCTGTATATCTGTATGTAAACCCTATATATGTTTTTTTTTTTGATCCGATACTGAGTACTGATGTATAATCCAAACAAGGTTGTAGTATGTACTTGTAATTACAAAGAGAAGAAAGAGAAAGGTGTTCCGCATTGAAAAAATAAAAACAATGTACTGTTACGAATGCGATATACGACTATAGATAGTATGGTCATGACAACAAACAAAAAAAAGAACAAAGAGTTGATCCAAGGTCCATTCCTTCCCAAAACAAAACAAAAGGGGAAGACTAAAAAAAAATCTACCTTGTTGTGTAGTTTTTAGTCTCTTTTGTTTTTGAAAAGGAGTTTTTTTTTGAAGAAAAAAAGGGGGGATAGTACGTATCGGTATATACACATTTCAGATAGAGTCATAGATGGGTAGATGGGATGGAAGGGGCAGTAAATAGGGTAGGTAGTAAGGAAGAAATGGAAGGTATGTAAGTAGGTTAGGATGAAAAAATGAAAATGAAAAATCCACAAAATCAAACCGAGTCATGCTAAGCTCGTCAGTAAAATTTTGCTACTTCGTCCAGATTTTTTCCCTCATAAAAGTGAGCGGACTAGTTATAAAAAGGAGTGTCAAGGGAAGAATGAGAGGCAGGGAAGTATCATCGACTTCTAGAACATCAACATCAACATCATCCTTGGTGCGGGTGGAGTATTATTCGTTGTTCGTTGTTTCATTCTTGTTGGTACTTAGACTAAACTTCCAATGATGCCGAAAAATGACGTCACGGCAGCAACGATGCCAGCGTTGCCGATTTGAAGTGACGAAGCCGCGTTGGAATTACTGCTGCTGCTGTTGCTGCTTCCGGTGGGAACAGGGGCATGAATAGCAGCTGTATTGGAAGAAGCTGAGTTAGTAGGTGTGGTGGCAATACCAATAAGGCTGGTCGCACCAGAACCAGAGGGCGGAGGGTTCTCTTCATTATTATTCGTCTCGATGTACGCATCTGAAAGGGGCCTGTTAATACAGGAGACAACGGGTTCGATAATGAATGGAGGGTTGTGCGCAAGAGCATCTGGCAAAATGTAACCAGTCGCAACCTGAACGGATTGTTGGTGAAGGTCGTGCTCGAGGACAATAAATCCTGTGTCCATAGTTGAAACATTGTTGGTGATGTACTCCCAACTTTGCAAAACCTGTTCAACAGTAGAACCTCCACCTTTGATGTAGAAATCTATTGATGTGTCAATATTATGGGCCTTGATGAACTTTTGATCGTAACCCACCGTCAGTATCAAAGGTCTGGTAGGGACTGAGACGTGTCCACATGACGGGCGTCAAGCCCATAGCCAAAGAAATCGCACGGACACGGTCACTGATTGTAGCGGTAAGCTGAATAAAAATTTGCAAGGGACACAGCGACATACTCAATATCACCCTCAGGAGGTCTCATCATATTGGGAGTGACACCAAGAACATCCTTGATAACTTTCTTGGACCATCCAAGCTCAGCAATGATTTGATCGTTAGTCAAAGTTGTCAAGGGTTTGTGACTCCAGGTATGAACTGCGATTTGATGTTGGCCCATATATTGAGTCTGGAGAATCGCTGGGAACTGCGAGACACGAGAGCCAACAACGAAGAACGTCGACTTGAGATTCTGTTCATCAAGGTACTGTAGCAGGTTCGAGGTGTAGAATCCTGGGCCATCATCATAGGTCAAGCCCCAATGCATTCTATCCGGACACTCAGTGATGTCTGACTCGCGGGTACAGCCACTGCAAGTCCACCAACAGCGGTTAGTATCAGCCACGGAAGCAGCGTTAGCGGCACATCCACCTGAAGAAAATTAAGCGAAACGGAATCAGTGCACTGTCCTCCCAACCTGGACCTCGAAAAAAAAACTAACCAAGAACGTTGGGCTGGAAGTCGGGAATGGGAATGCCAGAATTCGCAACATCCTGTTTCCATTGTTGAACCTCGGGAGAGTCTACCGAAGGAATAGCATCCCAATCTGGATAGTTTGTGATACTGAATTGGGAGACTATGGAGTAGTATTAGTTAATGTACGTAAAGTGGAGAAGGGAATAAAGATTCTCACTATCCGGAAGGGCAGGAGCTCCTGGAAGGAAAGTGGGAGTGCTGCCAGCGACAGCTGTACTATCGAGAGCACGAGTTGGGGATGATGTTGCGGTGGAAACGATTTCTGACAAGGGGACAGCAGTTGGATTTGTCGCGTCGAGAGAGAAACTGTAGGATGTTGTGACGGGGGGAACCGGGGGAGGGACTCCAGGAGTACTAGCTGCACCAGTAGCTGCACCAGTAGCTGTTGCGCCCGGAGGGACAGTGACACCTGAGGAAACCGAATTAGTGACAGAGGGGACCTGGCGACGATGCTGGACGTGGTCGCCAGCACAGGCAGTGACGAGGGGTGCAGCGACAGCGAGGGCCGCAACGGGGAGGAACTTCATGATGGGAGGAAGAAGAGAGGAATGGAAATAAAAGATAAGCTCGGAGTGTTTAAGCCGCCCTTTGTTTGTCTGTCTATTTTCGGACAATTCGCTACAATGAACACCACACGGCTACACTAAACATATTTCTACACCCGAGCCTTTTTAGACCGAGGTTTTTCAAGGTCAATTTCTACAGACCCTTCGTCATCGTCATCATCATCATCGTCCTCATCGTCCTCGCTATCCAGCTCCTCGTCCCCTCCAATATTACCAAGGAAGTAGTCAATCGCTTCGGTAAACACATCATTGGCAATGGTTAAACCGAGCTGGATAAAAATAAAAGATTAGTCATTCACATCTCATCAAACAATATGGACTGTCCGACGACCACGCCGTTGCAACCAGTAAATATACACTCACATCCATCGGATCTTTCTCGTGTTCGAAAAAGTTGAAAAAACTCCCAGGCTCAGTGACCTCATCCTCATCCTCAGGATCAACCACTCGAGGGTAAAGCTTGGTCAAATTTTTGTTATCCTCCTTCCAATCAATCTTCATAGTCTGTTGAACAATTATTTTTTAAATATTTTGCGGGTTTAAATGGCCGAAATGTTAAAAAATACCCACGTTGGCTTGTACATCCCTTTCCCACGAAAAATCAACCATAGCGTTAGTAACCCCATTTTCATCTGGAGTATCATCCTCCGCGGCAGGGGGTGGTACATATTTGTATTCCTTTGTGAGGACTTGATTGTTGAAATACGGATTTTCTTTGAAGTGCTTTTTTGATCATCAAATTATCAGCCGAGTCCCGAGTCCGTCTGAGACCGCACAAAAAAAAAAAATCAAAAAAAAAAATACATACAAATTCAATCTTAAAGCACCGAGGCTCTTGTGGATCTTTTTCGACCCACAAATCTTCAAGGTAACTCAAAGCAGACTGATCGGCGCTATGAGTCAAACTGAATGACAAAAGCGAATGGCGCAAAAGCGCGACAGGCCAAAACTTGGGGATAGTCTTCAACAAGTCCCTGCGCTTCTGGAACACTGGAACCAATTTCTTTTGTCCTTGACGCTCTGTTATACAAATCAACCAAATATCTCACATCAGGTTATTGTGTTCAGGAAATAAATAAATAATATACATACCAATAGCAAGTTCAATGCGAGAAACCTCTCGTTGAACCTGTTCCAACTTGCGAGCTTCCTCATCATCAATTTCAACTCCTTCGAAGAAATTCTTCTCGTGTTCAGCACCAGGGGAACTACGTTTTGCACCTCTTGCCATTTTGTTTTTTTTTAGTAGAAGTGAGAGGTATGTGAGGGTATATGTACAAGGGTGTCGCTGATGTGTGAAATTAATTGCTCTGTTAACAACTGAAATTTTGTTGATTGCAACTCCGCGAACCATATCAAGTAAACTTACTCCTTACGGATCGGATATCTTTCTTCAAGCTTCAGCCGTTGCTTGCACCACAACATTAAAATATTATAATATGGGGTATCAAATTCACAAGCCAAAAAAAAAATCAATCTACTCTCTTCTTCAACGTCTCCAATTCTATACCATTTTCAAGAGCAACTTGAGACCTTCCCTTACTCAACCAATCCAGTCCCTTGTTCAAAGTGCCTTTAGCAGCCCCATTTCCTTTGACTCCCTTACCATGGTGCCCAGAACGGTATCCTGGTCCACTATAATAGATAATATCCGTAGGTGGGTTAAGCTTTGGCCAAGACACGTAATCAATCCCATGAAGAAAAATGAATGAGAGCGCTAATGCGAGTACGATAAACCAAAGGAGGAAGTAGTAAACGAGCGAATAGTCTACATTCATAAATTAGCAGATGCACTAGATGCAATTTTGACACATGTCATACCAGACGTCCGAGGCAATGTCAACCCAGCGGTGATCATAAAAACTGCAAATGATGCAACAAGAGGCATCTTGAACAACGCCAACAGGTCAGCTCATGATTAACCCCAACTAACTCAGACATACCGAACGGGTGACGACTGGACGAGGGTCAGAGACTAAGAACATTGATGCAGATGGCGACCTTCTGGGTACCCACGCTCCTGTTACTAGGTCGAAGCCATCCTAGTGAATCAAGTATTAGTACCATGTTAACACTACAATTCTCCAATAGAAGTCCCACCTGACGAGCGCCGTCGAAGAAGTTGTTCTTGATATATCTTGTTACTGACTTGACACCATCCTCAAGAAGTCCTTTCCTAGTCCTCTTGTTGGTTCTAGTAAAGTCGGATTTGAGAGCTCCTGAACCACCGTATGCCTTTGCGATTGCATCAGCATGGTCCGCCCATACTATACAAGATATGAGCATGCAATATAAAATTCAAAAAGAGGGCTACACACATTCTCTGAAATCCTTGCTGAAGGATTCATAGTCATCAACACCAGCAGTAGAAGACAAGATACCCAATTCTCGGAGTTGTTGATTCAAAGTCCATTTGGCAATTGCAGCTTGAACAACATTGGTACGATCTAAGTTGTCCATACAATTGGTTCTAACGATACCCTGTTGGAGCTTGATGGGGTGCGCCTCATTCGTACCGATGTGGAAATATCTAGGAAAAACATTTGATTTCGAGGGGATGACCTGAAAATACACACTTACGCTTTTCTTTCCAACTCATCTCTGAGGGTATCGATGAGCACTGAGATCCGGTCCCAACGCATTTGCCGACATTCGTGATGGAAGTCAAAGTACTGGTATCGTACTTTAGGCAAGTTCAACTACAGAGAAGAAATTATTTAGAACACCAAACCAGATTAAATACAGCAAGCATAACATACCTCTGCCATGTACCTTTCAAAGGCATCCTTGACGGGCTTTTCATGCCCCTTTTGGTTGATAAGATTCACTAACGCTTGTCCACCATAAATGTTCACTTGTTCTTGCAAATGTTGCTTCATGGCATCAGTCTAAACACATTTTTTTTATTACGAAATTTGATCAGCCAAGCCGTCCTCACCACTTCCATGCAGCAAACACTCACCGTGTCTTGCAAGTCCATGATTTGCAAATCAGGTTTATACCTCAGGGTATTAATTTCGGACCAGAACAACGGCACACTTCCACGAATTTGCACAAAGCTTAACTTGGCCACAACGTTTGGATCACCACTTAGAGGAGATCCTTTAGCTTTCGGGCGTAAAATAAGTTTAGAATACTCACGTCTTGTTGAGGACTTGTGATATCAATGAATCTGGATTGAAGGTGTCGATTCCAGAAGAATCTATCATCCGCCTAAGAAGTCATAAATATATGGTGTCTCCTCGCAAAGAATGAAGGGGACTTGCAGTCTCCCAGAAGGGCTTAACCTCGTCTTCCTCCCTTCTCTCCCATTGAGATTGCAACCTCCTGGTCAAATCCCATTCATACGAAAACAAAAAGTTGCCGTCATGTAAGTGTGAACGAACAAGAGCCAAAAGATGTGCTTCCACTGGGTGAGGGGGATTATGGGAAGAAATGTTGGAGTTTATAGGAAGGATATCGAAGTTGGTAGCACGATAGACTTCATGGTCAAGTACACGACCCAAAAGTTCACGGCCGGTAATTACAATGACATATTCCGCTATGCGAATGTCAGTATCAGGTGATTGTTTAGGTGTGGGAGGTGTATGCCAACCGCACGTACATAGTGAGAGAGAGATTATGCCCAGAATTCCATAGAGAGCCTTGTTAGAGCGACGAGCAGATGTGGGTATCGGTGTTTTTGGTCCTAGAGGCCAAGTTGGAGCAGAGAGTGGAGAGAATAGAGAAAACTACTTACTGTTGAGGACTATTTCGCCTGAAGCGCGGTGTATGGTGAGAGTTTGGGTATCAACGGCGTCTGGGACCAAGATATAGGTGTCGTTTGCCTCTGTGTAGCTAGAGTATAGTTAGTGAGGGCAGAGAGGGAGAGAGAGGGTAGTTACAGGCTGAGACGTTGGTGGAGGTAGCGCATTGGTGGAAGACAAAGAGGAAATTGATGTGTGTCAACTTTTCAGGCAATCAACGTTCAACCACCATGAAGCTCACCCCAGAGCTCCTCCAGCAGTCCGTTGCTGCTCTCAACCCCGTCAAGGAACGCCAGCTCGACCTCAGAGGTACTTACCACACACATCCTCTACTCCCATGCTCAACCACATACAGGCTACACAATCCCTGCCATCGAAAACCTCGGAGTAACAAAAGTACGCGTCTTGCCTTGCACCCTCAACCACCCACTCACGCCTCTCCAGGACCAACACGATGCCATAGACTTTACAGATAACAGCATCGTATCCCTTGGCAACCTTCCTCTCCTCAAGCGTCTTCGCACTCTCCTCCTCGCAAACAACAGAATATCATCAATCTCTCCCAACATCCATCTCTCAGTCCCAAATCTCTCATCCCTCGTCCTCACAAACAACAATATCCACGAACTCGGAGACCTAGAACCTTTGAAGGACCTCAAGCATCTCCAGTACATCTCTCTCATAGGAAATCCCGTTCAGGACAAAAAGTATTATCGCGAATGGCTTGCATGGCGCATCCCCACTCTACGAGTCATCGACTTCCAACGCATTCGTGAAAAGGTAATCTATCTCCATGTCATCCCTTTGATCAAATCTAATTACTCCTCTCCCCTCTCAGGAACGCAAAGCAGGAAGAACTCTCTTCCTCACACCCGAAGGTGTTCCAAATGCACTCGCAACAACAATATCAACCACTGTTTCATCTCAAGCAGGAAAAACCCTTGTCACATTAGACGAACCTAGAGCAGCTCCTCTAGCAGCAAAAGCTGGTCGTCTCATGTCAAAGGAAGATCAAGAACGGGTCAAAGCTGCAATCGCAAAAGCTACATCGATGGAAGAGATCAGACGCCTCGAGAGAAGTTTACGGGAAGGTTATCTACCAGAGATGGAATCTGTAGGAGCATGAAATATGTATAAAAAAAATCCTTCCCATTCCCATCGTGTTGTATCAACTTGCCATTTTCTTTTATAATGTTCGTAACTCTCCCTTCTGTCATTTGCATTGATGGACAACTCATCGCTAATGTAATAGCAGCAATATCTCTTTGGTGTCACTATACATAATACCGAACAAGTTTCTTCTTTGTCAAGATATCTAATATCCCTTTACACCTGCTTTCCCAATCCATAATCCATGGAAGCCTAGGGCAATAATAGCCCCTAAGTTTGCCAATGAACTAATACCGTGAAGTGCTCCAAAGCGACGATTGAGAGCTTTCATTTCTGAAGATACCTAAAAGTATGAATCAGTAACCACATATTATGTTCAAAGAAAGATGTGTTGAATGAACTCTCACAGTAGGATCATTGTACTGTTTACCCTCTTCCTTCTCCAACCTCTGACGTTGGAACATAGTCCTAATAATAAGTTAGCATTAACACCAGTACCAGTATAAATGTTTTTTTTTTTTAAAAAAAAAAAGTAAAGAACGTACTTGGAAGTCATAGGACCAATAACGAAATAATTAAACCCTTGACAAACCAAAACGCTACCCAAAGCATAAACTTGAGCCACATCCGCAATGTTAGGTTTAGTGAGTTGTGTTGTAACATCAGGATGAGAAATAATCCATTTGGTTAAAAGTCCACTTGAAATTAATATTGATTGGACGAAATAGATTGGGAATGTTTTATGTTGTAAGGCTCCGAATTGGTGTCGAGCTGTAGTATGTCAGGGTGGATACATACATACATCTATCTATATGTTGAGGTTGAATTACTCACGTAGAGACTTGAAAGCAATGATACCTAGTTACACAGTTCTATTAAGTTTCAATAACCCAAATATCAAATCGCGCATTACCTCCGAAGAATGAAATCCAAACGGCTGTCCAAAAGAATCTATCAACTTCACTACTTGGTAATACCAGAGACTATAAACTTACACATCCCAAACAACCAAGCATATCCAATCAGATACAGGCCGTCTACATTGACGAGACCAATGAGAGATTTCAAGGTTAGGACTTCAAAGCGTGACATGATAGTTAAGAGAGAGAGAGAATAACCAGAGTTATTGGTGTGTAATTGCCGACGTGAATCAACGTTTCAACGTTTTTCAACCACGGTCACCTGAAACCTCAAAATAGTCCATACTCGAAATAAGTCAGATTTATTCTATGTATACTGATCTATGGTTGTAACGCAGAAAATTATCCAATGACGAGTTTCTGGTCTCCCTCAGTGAACTCGTATACGGGAATCTCAAGGTTAAGCTGCAAAATATCTGGTAAGCAACGGATACAAACAAAATGGGTAGTAGGATTCTTACAGGAGCAGGGCCCTTGCGAGCGCGACCAGCTATTTAGACAGTCAGCTAACCATACCTCATATCAATAAGCATACTTAATACTCACAGATATCATAATGCGAACCGTGGCATGGGCAGAACCTGTAGAGATACTTGTTTTAGTTTCGTCTCCCTTTAACCAAAGTAGTAACAACATACCATCCACCAAAGTCACCAGCCTCACCAATAGGAACACAACCCAAATGTGTGCAAACGCCCAACATGACGAGCCATTCAGGCTTCTGAACACGGTCCTCATCTGCTTGAGGATCCCTGAAACTCTTCCAATTCGTTGAACGAGCTTCTTCAATTTCACCCTGGGTCCTGTGCCTAATAAACACAGGCTTTCCTCTCCATTTGATAATAACGTTCTTTCCTTCAGGAATTGTTGAAAGATCGACTTCAACCTTTGCCAAAGCCAAAACATCAGCCGAGGCAGCCATGGTTTGAAGGAACTCTGAGATAGAGGATTTGGCAGCGGAAGCGGAAAGGACGCCCATAGTGCCAACCATGAAATAGGAAAGAGTGCGGTTGTTGTCAACGTTGGTGCGGTACTTGGAGAAATCTGGGACCTCAGGAGACTCCTTCCTTGCAACAGTGGTATGCATGAAGCGTTGCTGGGAGTTGACTAACACATAAATTTCTCTTTAGCAACCAACGACCATATTTGTTTTCAATTTAGGAGATAAACTCACCAGTTGTAATGGTCTTGCTAACTACTCCGGAAGAAGTAGAGAAGGAAACACCACCAGCCCACCTAGGTTGGACGTCAGAACGAGTAGAAGAAGGGCCATGGTGGTCGTGGTCTGACACTTGTGCTCGCGCGGCGAGGTTAAGACGGGACGCGGTGGGGACACCAGAGGCCAGGTTACGGACTGTTGGAGCAAGAGTTGTTGCTCTTTTGGTGGCCTGGAAGGTTGCCATTTGGGTAGAAGGGATATATGTGTGTTGTACCGGCTTTGACGATGAGCAACTGAGTTTGTGTTTGACTGCACTCCCCTCTCGCCGGAGTTTTCCATGACCAAATAAATCACTACCTCCCGTTCCGTCCCGGTCCCCAATCACAATACTCACATTACCCACTTTACATTCGGCGTCCAGACTCTATGTCCCCTCTGAAAAAATTCACGTAAATTCATGAAAAATATACTGGTTAAAGTGATATATCACTCAAACTTTTTAATTTGTAATTTCCGAACATCAGTCCGCAATAAAATAAACTTGACTACTACATTTTGTAAATCGTCTATAGGTGTTGTCTAAGACAACGTTCAACCACATCCGAAACAAAAGGGGGCCTAACTCTGAGCCCATTCTGTTGAACAAGCCTACGAATAGGTATCGAATAATCTGAAATAATCCCATCAACTTTCCAATCCAACAGCTGCTGTGCAATATTCAATCTATCAACCTATAATAATAAAAATGAACACCATTAGTAAAAGAGACTCGATAAATTTAAAATACAACTTACAGTCCAAGGAATAACACTAATTCCAAGTTCATGTGCTCTATCAATCATTTCCTTTGTAGTAAAAGGAACATAACCAGGTTGAGAAGGATCTGGAACTGGACTTGTTCCAGTAGCAGCAGGAGATAAAATACCGGCACCAATCTCAGCTACGGCGTTTACAATTTTTTCACCCTGTGTAGTTCCTGGAAAGTTGTTTATATCAAGACCCGCTAACCAAACGGATGGAGAGCCATTGCTTCCTGTAACCGTGCTCCTAAAAAAAAATGAACATTTAGTTAGTTGTTTTGAGATGATTTGAGTATTTAAATATGATTATTGACGTACGCGCTAATTAGAGCAGCTAGAGGAACTTTATTGTTAACTTTCTTCATACTAATGAGTGTCCTCCAATCGAAGCTTTGATACTGTAATTTGAGAGGTCAATTCAAATTCACCACTCCTAGTATATCCTTGAAAGACCTACAGTAATTTGTGAAAGTGGATAACCACTCTTAAGAAAATCGGCAAGTTGTAATTCTACAAAATCTTCCGGTGCGCGAGTGGTTCCAGGAAATTCAGGGTTAACTTTGGATTCAATATTCCAAAAGATATCACGTCTTGGATCAGCACAACGAGCGAATGCGAATACTTCTTTGAGAGTGGATATTTTGGTTCCTGGAGCCGTCATTTGTAATGCTGAAAATCATTGTCAGTGTTTGGGGTAACTTAATAGAGAATGAAGTTGTAAAGGATGTTTTACATACGGAAATCTTGCAGGCGCTTCGAGCCACAGTCCAGAGTTTTCACTTGGGCCAAGGTAAGATTCGCAATTAATTTGCCAACATAAGGGAAATCGGGATCGCCTTTGAACTAAGTCCAAGTCAGAATTATCACCTTGGACACATCGGTAATTGAATTTTACTTACTGCTGGTACGGTGTCCTGGCATTTAGTCCGCATAATCTGTTCATCGTGCCATACAACCACGACGCCATCCTAAGTACGGTTTGAACGTTGAATATTGAGATTTTGACAGAAACAATATGCTTGAACCTATAGTACCTTTGTAATCCCATTGTCGAGCTCAAGTGTCGTAACACCGTTTAAAAGCCCTCTAATTGTCGTTTAATTTTTTTTTTGCTAAAGACCACCAAAATGATGAATTCCCACCTTGCAAACGCTGGCAAAGTGTTTTCAATTTCATCGCCTCTACCTCCACGATGACCCTATAGAATTACAATTAGCTCAAATACGTTGGCACGATAAGAAAGTATAGCTTACTTGCACGTCATAGAACTTGGTTGGTGTAAACTTTGGTGGGGCCGATAGAGCAATATTTACTTGAATTGCCATCAAAAACCACTTATAGATAGACATTGCGCGTTGTGGAGAAACTGGTCTTGACTGAGCAAACGATAGGACCCGTTGCATTTATGTATATGAGCGGGCGTCCTGGCTTCCCATTGAAGCTACATGAGAAAGGATAGCCGACGAACGTTTGGGGATTCTCCGCCCTGGCTGTCTACTGCATTTTTATCGGAGATGGAGATGTCGTTATGTGCGGTTTGCACGTTCGGATCCATATCGTATACCAGACAGCTATTAGAAATCCAATACCCCTGACACGATGCTTGTGTATAGATTCCTGTCGAAACTGGTAAAAAGGAGTAATATTGGCACATGGACGTGTCAAAACGTTCGTCATGTGGCATGAAATACACTTCACAATACCCAGTAGAATATTACCGTGGGATCATTGGATGCTTTTGCTATTTCCAGACAGAAGAGAATGGGGAAATGGAGGTGAGAAAGCTCTCTAATAAAATTAAGATATATTGAAATTAGCATGCATTTTTCATGTTCTATATTGCTGAGTAGGGGATTAAGGACGATCTCCAATGACGTGCGTTATGATTTAGTCTTTGTTGGTGCAACGTCTTTCTTCTGGCCATCGACATTGTTGAGCCCAAGATTCTGCCATTCATCACGTTCCATGAGGCCCCTGAGAAAGGTCAACAACTTGAGAAGTGACAATGGATTTGTACTCACTTATTCATCCGACAGTTCAAGTAGTCCTTGCTCAATGCACGACATGGCGTTGAATTACTCGAGTTCTCGCGAAGGCATTTCATGTATAGTACCATCGTATCCTTACATTCTCCTGGAAAACAGTGAATGGGGTTTAAGCCGTAGCAATAAGCAGGCTAACCATAGTGGTCGAGGGGGAAAGAGCCACGATCTGGAGCATTAGGCTTGAAGCCAATGTTGATAGAGGGAGGCCGGCCAAAAGACATGAAGATGATGAATGCAGAAATCGCGGAACTACAATTGGTAACCGGTAAACGAGTAATGACCCCGTGAGAAATATATATAAAAAGATTATCTCTATTATAGTACAGCAAGCAGTACAGTACTTATAAAGTACACACCACAAAGTCAGAATATAATGCATAATATAACGTATGTTCATTTGTCCTTTCCTTTGTCTATCCTCTTACCTTTCCTCTTCCCTTTCCTAGTCTTATCACTATCGTTATGTTCTTCTTCTGATGATGACTCCTGTGCATCCGGTTTTGACCCCGAACCGCCCGAGTGTCCAGGTCCATCTATCGGCTGTAAACTCAAGTCGATACCGGCCGCCTGAACTGCTTGACTTAGGGCCAACCTCTTCTCTGCATTTGCAGCCGTATATTGAGTTCCTTTAAGCATAACAATCTCTTTCAACCAACCATTCTCACGTCTCAAGTCTGCTACCTCTTTCTCTAATTCCTCTGCACGTCCTGTCAAATCCGAAACCGAACGCTCGAGGTTGACTGTTCTCAACTTCTTCTTTATGCGAAACCGAGCTGGTAACATAGCATTGATTAATTACTAGAAAGTTATTCCACAAGACACCTACCCGAAGCTGCTGTATTTCGTCTACGTTTTTCTTCGGCAATATTTCCATGTTCTGTTTCTGATATGTCAAAATCTCCTTGAGGTGAGCTTGGCTGTGTTGATGTCGACGGGGACGATGCACTTTGTTGAGGAGTAATGGTTGATGAACTAGCGGCTGGTGTTGTTATCACAGACCTTCTGGTTGTTCCAGTGCTAAGTGGTGTAGTTTGCGGATGGATCTGGTTTCCTGAGCTACCAAGAAGAAATGGCGGAATGCTCGCAGGAACATTTGGATGGTAAATATACAGTGGGTGATCTCCCTGCATAACTTGGTTCCATGGAAAGTTTAGTGCTGATATTGAAGGTAGGGATGTAGGTGGCAAGCCCGCTGGATAATAAAAACCTCCATATAATCCTGCTGGGGGCATCGTATTGGCATAAGGCATGGCATTCATACTCTGCATGAAGGTTTGATCCAGTCCAGTGTTATGTTCTCCAGCGGCTGCAGCAAACTGAGCAAGTAGAGCTGCATCCTGAACGTCCGGCTGGCGCATAATGAGCACATAACTTTGAGAAATACAAGGCATACTCACATTATTAGATCCTCCAGCTTGTGTGGAAGAAGACGAACGTGACCGTCGAGGCTTCTGTCCATGACCTGTATTGCTTGTTGAGGACGGTATATCTCTATCCATTTCGAATGAAAAGACGAGCTGCTCCCAGTGTTCTAATTCTGTCTGTGCTTCGAGTGGCTTCTTCGGCAGAATGCTGCCAATAACATCGCTTTTGAGAGGAAGCATATTCGCATGGATACGCTACATGATGATGCAGTGTGGTAGGAGGAAATAAACTGGTAAATATGTTGATTCGCCATCAGCAGCCAAGATTGCGTTAGTTGAAGTGAGGTGCACGCCACCTCATCAACTTCTCCAAATCCTTGCATTCTATAAACGGTCTCTCTTTTGGAAGCTCTTGCCTCTTGTGCCTCGGTACCCATGGCTCCGTCAAACGGAATCAGGAAAGCGAATAAACGTATAATTATACTGCTGATTACTGCCATAAATATATATAAGGGTCCGTCCTGTTATATTAAGTGCATGAACGCCTAATCTCTTGAGAATATTCACTCAGGTTACCCGTACTAGATACTCTAGAGTCTTGGAAACTCGGACCGGACCCTGAAATCTTAATCACAAAACAAACAAAATTCTGGTGCCGTGAACAGTACCGATTTGGAGCCACGAGCCACCTGAGGGTTCTGTGCGATGCCCTAGCTGTCTCGATGCGTTTCCATGATGGCGTCTGCGGTCTCGATACACCGGAGAAGCGACACCAGTTGCCCTTCAAGGCAGCTTATCAGTTTGGTCTATGTTCTATACTTACCCTGACTGCATACGTAAACGTACGCTTAAATTCTCATACAATTATTGGGCTTGCTTTTTCTACGGGCCTATGTCGAATCTGTGGAAACTCCCCCGTTTAAAAGACATAGGGACATAGTTGGGCCGCCTGCCGGGTGCCAAAATGAACGACCATGTCCCATTGTGAGAATTTTCGTGTAATAATAACGGGTAAAAATGAGAAATCATAGCAATTATCTGGGGTCCTGCCGGACAACACTACTCCAGAATACTCTCACAAGTTTGGTGTAGATTGCGTGCTCTACATCGACTGTGCGTTACATATACGGATAGGGTCAATTAATTCCACGTGAGGCTTAGTCAGCCAATTACGCGGTCGGTGATTGACGCGTTCAAATGAATGCGTCACTGTCGACCCTTCAGGACAACCACACTACAATGGTATGTTCAGAAACAAGGAATTTCAGTTGTATCTTATAGAATATTGTTATTACAGATCGTGCGTGTAAGATCAAAAGACGGCAACTTTCGCTTTGATCTCCAACCTTCCGATGATGTAAAGGTGTTATTGGAAAAGGTGTGTACATGGTACTGACACTGGCTGAGTGTTAATGCAACAGCTCTCAATATTGCGTTAGATTTTAGGAACAACTACGGATGCGGATCCATCTAGTATCACAATATCCAATCAACCAAGGGGAAATGAGGTCAAGATTCAGGATCTGCTAGGAAGGTCGCTAGATAAGCTTGGACTGAGGTGAGAACTTGACCTTTTAATGCTTTTATAAACCATTAACATGAAACAGTCACGGCGACCTGATTTTTGTAGCATATAAGTCAAAACCTGCATCCTCAGCTAGCGCCCCCGCACCTGCAAGTACCGATAGTAAAACAAAGACTAATGTTATCAATATAGGGAAGCGACCATGGGAGCTAGTGAAAGAAGACCCGGTCGATGAATACTGGCGCACGCAAGATGGGAAAATACCTCGTGGAAGGGATGCTCAATTTTGCAAGCATGGGCCCAAGGGCATGTGTGATTATTGCATGCCTTTGGAACCATATGACGCTTCGTATCACAAGGAAAACAGCATCAAATACCTGTCTTTTCATTCATATTTGCACAAGATTACGCCAAAACAGACACTCTCAGCATCATCTACCCTGCCCCCGCTAAACCCTCTTTCATACAAGGTTAAAGTCCCATGCCCGACAGAAAGTCATCTTCCCTGGCCTGCAGGGATCTGTACAGCATGCCAGCCATCAACAATTACCCTACAGTCACAACCCTTCCGCATGGTGGACCACTTAGAAATCGCTTCTATGGAAATCATTGATCGATTTTTACAAGCTTGGAGGAATACGGGCTTGCAACGCTTTGGATGGTTGATTGGGCGCTATGAACCATACGAAAAAGTTCCCATGGGTGTGAAAGCCGTCGTGGAGGCAATCTATGAACCCCCACAACAAGGAGAACTAGATGGTCTAACTCTTGGATGGCCTTGGGAAGATGAGGCTCGGATTCGAGAACTATCTGGCGCGGCTGCTGTTCCTCTGACAGTTGTTGGATATATTTTCACAGATCTCACTCCAACCCTAGAAGATAGGACTAAAAATGTTTACAAGCGCCATCCGCAATCCTTCTTTTTGTCTTCTCTTGAAGCTATTTTTGCTGCCACGATCCAAAAAGCCAATCCTACGGTGACGAAGTCATCCCCAACCGGTCAATATGGATCGAGACTTGTGACCGCAGTATTGACCGCGACGGAAGATGGTCAGGTGGATATTGCTGCATATCAAGTATCTGAACAAGCTGTTGCCATGGTTGATGCAGATATGATTGAGGCTAGTGTTGATCCGGGTATTGTACGTGTGAAGGATGAGGATCGTAGTGAAGATTCTGCGAGATACATACCCGATGTCTTTTTCTCTTATAAAAATGAGTATGGACTGGAGGTCAAGAAAAGTGCGAAACCTTGTTTCCCTGTGGAGTATCTTCTAGTGAACGTACGTAATATTCTTTCTTAGGAATGATTTTTTGACAAGGAGGCCAATGACTCTATGTACATAATAGGTCACTCATGGTTTCCCTCAAAACCCATCACCACTCTTTAATTCGACACAATTCAAGATCGAGAATCGACCTGGACTGGAAGATCAATCTTTAGATGGAGTCATGGCCAAACTTAGACAATTGGAAGCGCCAGACCTTAGGGATAGTAAATCAGCAAAGCCAGGAGAAGCTCATAAAAGGATTCAATTAGCGAAATGGTTAAGTGATTGGCATTTAATCACTTTCCTTGGAACAACACATCTCCTTTCTGATGTATGTAGCTTTTTTTCATCGTTTTTTTTTTTGCCTTGTATACTAATGAATTAATTATAGGATGATCTCAAATTACTCATAAGAACTGTATCGAATCCTAGGATATTCGATGATATCTCACTTTTAGATCCTGTTTTTAATACTGATAGTTGGCAAACGTTAATGACGTTCACTCGTGAAAGTGCACGTAAGTCATTCTCTAAAACTTGACCAGCCTTTTTTTTTTAGGTTCGGTTTTACGTGTGCTAACCTCTCATTCATTACCTATAAATACAGCTGCTCGACCGTCATCTTCTGCACCTTCGACATCAATGGGAGGAGGGTTTGATGATGATATTCCTCCAGAAGTTTATGAACAAATTGCAGCTGATAATGCAGCAGCTAATAATAATAATAATAATAATGGTGGTGGTGGTGGTGGTGGTGGTGGTGGTGGTGATGGTGAAGGAAATATTCGAATCTGTCCACATTGTACATTCGAAAACACACATGGAGGAGGAGATTGTGAAGTTTGCGGATTACCACTGTGAATTATTATTTTTTTCGATTTTTCTTTCCCATTTTGTAGACCTCACGTTTTAAAATGCGGATTGATATGAAGAGATGAGAAGGAGTTTGTGAAATAGGAAAAGTTGGAACTCTTGGAACCTGTGATTAGAACAACGTTTTTTTTGTGTGTATTTTATAGGTTATTGACATACTCCCTTGGACCTTGGACTATCTACTAAACCTTAAAAAATGTGTTTGAAACAGGGAACTATCATGAGAGAGGAGTAAATTCTAATAACATCAACCATAAGACTAGATTGGTAGATAGGTTGTATACAGTTTAAAAAACTCGTAAATGAAAAAAAAAAATGAGAGACAGAAAATCCATCAACATCTTAGTCCCGAAGAAGCTATACAAAGTAGAAAAAAAAAAGTAATTTGAACATTGAACAACACAAATGATATTTTTCCACCAGATGAAGAAAATTTGAAACGTGTCAGGGGGAGGGAGAAAACAGACATAGCTCGTCATAAAAAAAATCATTACGCTCACTGACTAAAAATCCACCAACTCGCAAAAGCAAACCCAAACAAAATACCTAAAGCACGAGCAACAATAACAACTACCAAAGCCTTACGAATAGCAGCATAAAACGTGCTAAGCGCAGAACCTGACCAATTGATCCTATACACAATAAATTGGCATCAGTCAGTTGATTTTCATTCCTCGTCTATTTTTAAAGTACCCACCGTCTGTCATTTACTCCTCCAGCACGTAAAGAAGTTTCCCAACCACGCATTACTTCACGATAACGTTTACCAAATACCCTATGAAGCAGGTTTAGGGATGAAGTCAAAGATGCATATGTGGGCTTACCATATCCAAAAGTTGACGTCAGGATAAGAGAATCGAGGGAATACACTCGCTAGACTGGGAGCGATGTATTCCACACGGAACTCCTCACCAGATTCATAGGGAAGTTGAATATATTGAGAAAGCGGCGACGAGTTCGTTTCCCTTGATGGAATAGACGTTCCCGAGGATGATTGCGGCGTTATCATGTAAGACATTAGGTCCAATGTCATTCCCAAGGAAAGTCCCCAGAGTTTGAGGACTTTGGGTGAATACCCCTTTTCGATAACATCTTGAGGACTCGTTAATTTCTTTTTCTCTTTGTTTAAGGGCCCATCTAAGGAAAGGGAGGGTGCTAAAACGATGGCGGGGAACTGCATACTTCCGACTAGGAGGCGAATCAACAGTCGGAGAGCAGTGGAATTCTTGGGAGCAATTCGCGAAGCAGCATCAACAGTAACCGACGACCAAGTTAGCGAAGAGAGGGGTGAAACGAGGGAAGCTAGGGGTATCCAATGCAGAGTGGTGGATGAAACAGGGTCTGGAGGTGGCGCATGAGGGGTGAGTTGAAGGAAAACAAACGGCGAAAGGACCATTAGGAGGCGTTTTCCTAACGATGTAGTAATTTCGCGGTCGTCTAGTTGGCCAATACATGTGTAATATTTTTCTGCAAGGTCAAGGCCAACTTCTTCCCAGGTCTGACGCATTGCTGTAAAATTTGTAAGAAAGAGGGAAGGGGACAAGGTATGGGTGATACGCACCAGTATAAAGTCCACCCTCATCGTCCGCCTCTGTTCGACCTCCAGGGAAAGCCACATGGGCTTCATGCTTTTTGTCTACACGCGATTCCGACAGGAACGAGGCCTTTTCTTCCGCTTGAGAATCACGATGAAGGAACAGTATTTCCGGACGAGATTGAGGATCCTTGACCCATTCCTGTTCGAAAAACTCGGCGAGGGAAGGAGGCGGGGAAGAGGGGTCCGGTAGGTTAGCAGTGGGAGTGGGCACGACGCGGATGAGGAGGGAGACAGCAGCGCGTCGGGGCTCTGTGGAAAGTATCAGTAAGTGGGTCACCCTTATGTCGAGTGGAACATACGAGTTGGTGGTGATGCAATCATACGAGGAGGGGTTGAACGAATGCGTTGCAATGCCTGCGCAAGCAGCGGGAGGACCGAGACAGGCTTAGCCGTCTGAGCATTATACTTGTCTACGAGGATTGTTAGCCGAGTTCATCGTCGAGAACGGCGAGCAGAGGTACCTTTAGCCATAATGGATGTGAAACTGAAGGAGAAACTTTTGGGACTTGTCTTCCCCAACCAATTGGTCCTGACGTCTTAGCTCGGCATCCTCCGGCCCAACTCTCCTTTTATAAACTCATCTGAGCTCATACATGACATACTTGCTGACAATATATTAATTATTCTGTCCAATTAAATATTGTATTCAAATTAATCATATCTCAACCCATCCTTCAGTCTCCTCTGGGCTGACAAAAAGATCGAGTATAAAGTAGACGGCACTAGCTCCGAGACGCATTCCAAGGCCACGGTACAGCTGTTGAAGTCCGGTGTTTTTCCACAAACTCTCGGGCTCATCAAGCTCGGCAGAGCCCTCTTTCTCATTGTCCTTGTCCTGGCCGTGAATAGACTTTCTGCGTCGTCGAGGTCGTCGGGATATAGGTAGGTCCGATCGCTCTTCGGTCAGAATGTGCCAGAAGGTATCCACAACACCGTTATAAGGAACCGGACGTAGCTCCACGCATCCTTTGATAGGTTCCGCACTCCCACGCACTTGTACTTGAAGCCGGCGTCGGATGGTTTCTATTGGCAGTGTAACAAGCAGGCCTAAGCAACTTGCTCCAAGTTGGGCACAACCCCATGCAACAGGGTGGGTCTCTTGAGTTATGTGAGATGCTCCGAAGTATGATGCAATGATTCCAGGGAGGGCTATCGACACAATGGGACGCATTGCACTGTCTAGCAATGTCGGGATAAGTAGATTAGGGTGGAAGTATATACCCTTGAGCCCGCCTTCGTCTCTAAGGATTTTGTGCAATGCGTCAAATGGACCAGCGTATGTCCTATACTTTGGGGTAAATGATTGGACGATGAGCCGTGTCTGGATGAGGTCAAGAGGTGAAAGGATAAGACCAGTGAGAACATGAGAAGCAACGGGTAGGATGATTGGGGGTTGATGGAATGGCGACATGGATGGGAAGAGAAGGGATTGTAGAAACTGGTGAATGAAAGGTTGCATTGTCGATGTTAGCATCTCCGTCACAGTAGATGTTAAAAGACCTAATTGGTGTCAATGCATTGAAATATCAAGGGGATAGCGTATTCATACCCTTCCACAACGCCAACCAGCCTTCGGAACGGAATCGACCAACCCTCTTGATCATGTCCCATACGCCGGCAGCACTGCCGACGGGAATGATGTATTCTGGCCGTGTACCCTCTTCCAAAACCGAGCGACGAATAACATAGCCCTGTTCGTCGGTTGGACGAGGGGCGGGATGTCGTTTGTGGGTTGGTGTGCTATGAGGGTCGGCAAAGTAGGAATCGTCATTGTCTGAGTCACTGAGCTGCAATGACTTGTTAGTCTTCCTGGTATCCGCAAATAACAGAGCACATACAAGATCTTCATGTAATTGTTCAACACACTCTTCCTCCTCATCTTCTTCGGGACCGACATCGCGGGGAACCCACTGGACCTGGAGCAATAATTTGCTGAGCTCCCACGGGTTAACTAGTGCACAGCTTGTGTATTGGAGAACGGCAGAGGCTACTAGTGCCTTGAAAAGTTGAGTGGGATTTATTCCTGCGGGTTCTAATGAGTCGAAACTTGGAGACAGTTCAAATATTGAACTGCGCGTTGGCCGCGTAGACCACTGATACGCCTGGGATGCGGGTTCTGAGGTAGCAACAGCAGATGCATTATGGGATGGATTATTTGGAGAAGGGGGGACAAAGGCCCATGCAGAGGACGGGTCGATGTACAAGTCTCTGAGGGAGGTCATTGAGTAGTTTGGTCCAGTCTGCTCCTGACCAAAACCTGCCTTCCTCTTTCGGCATCCCACCCACGTGCCGTCTCCTCATCCGTGACCTCTCCACACTAAACCATTTATATATTGTATTTCTGATGTTATCACTCCGAGAAATACAGGCAATGTTATCTTTCCGGCTCTAGTGCGCAGTATGTGTATTATGCAGGACAGGCCTTATGTGACATGTGACAAGAATGACGGAGGTGACATCACATCAAGCGACACTATTCGCGTGAGGAACCACACCTTGTTCAGTTCAAAGTTCAACTCCTCCTCTTCCCCCACACGCTCCTTCCACACGCTACCGTGTCTGGCCACCTCCAATGGCCTCTAACGGCACTCAAGCACACAGCCCACAACTGGAGGCCCTGCTCAGACAAGACGCCGAAAAGAAGGCTGCCCCAGTCTATTCCTTCAACCCAGATGCTTCTCCTAGTCAAAAAGCCGCCGCTATAGCTCCTGCTCGTGACCAGCCTGTTAGTTATGTTGCAGACAACAAGAAATCTCCCGCGACTCCAAATAAAGGTGCGTCTTCCAAGGTTTTACCCCCAACCCCCCTATTCCCAACGTGGTGTCTTGCAGGAATCCATGTCGATAGTGGTCACTCGTCCATAATTCCCACTATTACCATTGACGACCACGATCAACTCAAGTTGCAACCTGTAAACGAAGATACTTCTGAAAAACTAAAACTCGAAGTCCCTTCTCCAACGGACAGTATTCCTGGTGCACTTCCGTCAACCCCAGCGCCAGAGCTCCCAGACTGGTACACTGTTGGCTGGCGTCAAGCTTCGGGAATCGACAATCTACCTTTGTCAGATGCAACAGAAAAAGCTAGATCTGTTCTTGAATTGTTTGTGAGTGAACAGTTCTATGGTGATTGGTACCACAACGCCGCAGTGATTGTCGTCGTACGTAGTTCTCATCATATTGACATCTTGGCGACTAAATATAACCGCTCTATAGGCCGTATTTGCCTCCCATTTTATCACTCGCTTTGGTTTTGGTTGGGGCTGGTTGTTTATCCTTCTCGCCTTCTGCAATACGTATTATTCGACATCTATGACACGCACACGAAGGCATGCCAGAGATGATATCCAAAGGGAACTTGTCAAAACCCGGCTTGCATCCGAGCATGAAAGTGCGGATTGGATCAATCACTTCTTGGATCGCTTCTGGCTGATTTACGAGCCTGTTCTCTCTTCTACCGTCGTTTCATCCGTGGATCAAATCCTTAGCGCCAACACTCCTCCTTTCCTGGACTCTCTTCGTCTTACTACCTTCACTTTGGGAACAAAAGCACCGAGGATCGACAAAGTGAGGACTTTCCCTAGAACCGAAGATGATATTGTCATGATGGATTGGGGCATTTCTTTCACTCCAAATGATGTATCCGAAATGACCCAACGCCAAGTTACACAAAAGGTTAACCCTAAAATTACCTTGTCCATCAAACTTGGCAAAGGTTTGGCTACGGCATCTATGCCTATACTACTGGAAGATATCACCTTCAGTGGTGTCATGAGAATTCGGTTGAAGTTAATTTCAAACTTCCCGCACGTCCAAATCGTCGATATTTCGTTTGTCGAGAAGCCAGTTATTGATTATGTCCTCAAGCCAGTCGGTGGCGAAACCTTTGGCTTCGACATTGCTAATGTAAGTTGGTTTGGTGCAATGAATTGGAATATAAAGACCTGATATCGTTGTCCCAGATACCTGGTCTTTCTTCCTTCATTCGTGATATGACGCACGCTACGCTTGGCCCTATGATGTATGAGCCCAACGTCTTCACTTTGAACTTGGAACAATTACTCTCTGGAAAACCACTCGACGCTGCAATTGGCGTTCTGCAAGTACACATTCATAGCGCACGAGGAATCACAGGCACAAAAATTGGCGGTGGTACTCCTGACCCTTACCTTAGTATCAACATCAACAATCGCCAAGAATTGGCCACCACTACCTATAAGCAAAATACGTATGTTCAGGTCATAGATACCATTGCCAACATTACTAAATTTCCAATAGTTACAACCCAACATGGATGGAAACCAAGTTCATTTTGGTTAATAATCTTAGTGAAATGCTCAACCTTCAACTCTACGACTTCAACGATCATAGGAAGAACACCTTACTTGGTTCTACTTCTTTTGAATTGTCTCAACTTGAAGAGGATGCATCTCACGAGGACATTGTCTCTCCATTGTTGAAGGACGGGAAGGGACGTGGAAACCTGAGATACGACATCACCTACTATCCAGTTTTGGAACCTGTTGAAGGTGCTACCGAAGTACCAGATTCTAGTATGTTGTATCATATGAACATACCTCCAATGTTACTTATTGACATGTTAGGTGTCGGTATTGTCCGTCTTGTCATCCACCAAGCCAAGGATCTTGATCAGTCCAAGTCCCTCTCTGGAGATCTCAATCCTTTCGCAAAGCTCTTCCTTGGTAATGATACTACAAACTCTGTTTTCAGCACTGGCCTATTCAAACATACGATCTCTCCGGTCTGGGAATCCGCCTATGAATTCCTCTGCTCCGATAAAGAAACCTCTGTCATCACTATCAAGGTTATTGATGACCGTGATTTCCTCAAGGATCCAGTTGTTGGTCATATGTCAATCAAACTTACAGATTTGTTAAGTTGTATGGGCGAGGCTGGTCGTGACTGGTTCCCTTTGAGTGGTTGTAAATCTGGTCGTGTCAGGCTCACAGCGGAGTGGAAACCTGTTGCTATGGCCGGTAGTTTACAAGGCTCTGATCACTACAAATTCCCTATTGGTGTTGTTCGTCTTCATCTTATTAAAGCGACTGATATTAAGTAAGACGAACCTTTTGGAACATCTTCATTAACATTACTGACGGACTTAGAAATGTGGAAGCTGCACTGGGAGGAAAGGTTAGTTAAATGATTTACTTCATCCATTCTTCTCACAAAAAATGCCTTTCTAGAGTGATCCTTACGTTCGTGTTCATGTCAGTGGTTTCATCAGAGGTCGCACTGAGGTTGTTGATAACAGTGAGTACCCAAATATTCATTCGGAAAATGTACTTTAACCTTTGGTAGACCTCAACCCGGTTTGGGATCAAATAATCTACATCCCTGGTAAGCTGGTCGTGTATAGACTTCACATCTTTAGCTAATGTACGCATAATTAGTTCATTCACTCAAGGAGGTTTGTGAATATTTCTACACAATTCAACCCATTCTCATTTTCATTTAAGACTATCTTTTTGGAATGTATGGATTATCAACATCTGACAAAGGTAAACGGGTCTTTCAAATCAACATCTAAGTGTTTATTAACATATTTGGTTAGGATCGCTCCCTCGGTAACGTCGAACTTCATCTGTCGGACTTGGCACAGGAATCCAGCAATCTCGAATATCCCTATGAATCTACTGGTGTCAGATCTGTCGATGATCCTATTCAACTTGATAAAGGCCAAGGTTCCAAGGGAAGACTCACTTACACAGCCGAATTCGTACCTGCTCTCGCTCTCAAAGATCTTGCCTTTGGCCAACAAGCCAAAGCTTTACAAGCCTCGGATACTCGTTCAGTCCACTCTACTGCTTCTTCCTCTGATGTGGGACATCAAGCTGTTCCCGAAGGTGTCACTATTCAAGTTACTGACAAGGGTAACCGCGCTGTGACAACCACAGAGAATGGTAATGGAACTGTCGCTGACGATGGAGCTCAAAAGAGTGAACCCTCTACCCCTGTTACCCCTACCAAAGCCGAAGCTCCGGAACAACCTGGTGTTGAGTTAACTATTCCGGAACTGCTCCAATATCGTAAGTCTTTTACATGATTCCGCCAAACAATGTGCCTGACAGCGTATTAGAATCTGGTATCATTGTGCTGAATGTTATCTCTGGTAAAATTGCGAAGAAAGCTCGTTTGGAGTTCCTTTTGGACGATGGATATTGGCCATGTTTCAGTACAAATAGGTCTAATAGTACACATGCGCAATGGGGATATGTTGGTGAAGGTGTTATTAAGGAAGTTGACTTTAGCCGGGCTTGGCTTCGACTCAATGAAGCTGATGAAGGTTCAAAGGATGATATTATTGGTGAATGGAAAAGTGACGCCAAGACGTTCCTTCAAAATGCTTTGGTACTTTCATTGACCTGTACACCAATTACATGACTAATTGTATTTAATTAGGCTGGCCCTTATACCGTCGAACTTGTTGATGAAGACAATGAGAAGAGATCTACTGTCACTGTTGAAGCCAAGTATATTCCTGTTCCTATTAAACTGGACGCCAGAGAGAGTATTAACAGTAAGTGTTGTTAAGAACCAATTTATCCCCATGATTCTGACGCGGTTTGCTATTAGACATGGGTATTCTCCGCGTTGACCTCATTGATGGCCAAGAGGTTCGTGGAGTTGACCGTGGAGGTATGTGTTATTTCAAGGTCTATTGGTAAAAATTACTGACGAACATGTGATATAGGTAAATCTGATCCATACGCTGTGTTTACCTTGAACGGACAAAAGGTTTTTAAATCCTCAACCAAGAAAAAGACACTTACACCTGAATGGAATGAGAACTTTACAATTCCTGTGGTACGCCGACATACTATTACCATTCTTTTTTGCAAGCTTATACCTGTTTTTAGCCATCTCGTGTTGACGCAGATTTCTCTGTTGAGATCTTCGACTGGAATCAAATTGAACAAGCTAAAAGTCTCGGTACTGCACGTATTAATTTGGCCGACATTGAACCCTTCACCGCATCACAAATCAATCTGCCTTTATTGACCACTAAACATGGTATTCACGGACAAATTCGCATTAACATGGTCTTCAATCCCGAAATAATGGCCAAATCACGACAAAAGACATCTACTTTCAGTACTGCCGGGCGTGCCGTCACGACTATTGGTGGCCTACCTGTAGCTGCTGGAAAGGGTGTTTTCCACGGTGTTGCTGGTGTTTTCAAACGTGATAAGGAAGTAGAAGATTTACCGATCACTCCTGAATTACCTGCTGGACAAGCTTCTCACCCCGTTGGTGTCCCTGATGTCCTTGCTGCTAGTGCTCAATCTGAAGCATTCCCTACATCGAAATTCTCTATGGATGGCGCTCCACAACCTCCGGGTGCTTTGAGGGTGACGGTCTTGAGGGCTAAAGATATTGCTCCCCATGAAACTAAGGCTTATGCTACTATCCGGGTTGGTGACAAGGAATTAAAGACAAAGCATGTTAATAAGTCTTTTGCTCCTGAGTGGTATGTATCTTAGTGCTATTTAGTGATAAAGAGGTTGGCTAATAGACAATGACTCAGGAATGAATCCTTTGTATTTGCTGCATCACCAGCAACTGCTAAGGTCTATGTTTGGTTGTTTGACCATAAAACTCTTGGAAAGGATAAGGAACTAGGATCTGGAGAAGTCGATGTACGTCGCTTGACCCCTTAGAGGAAATTTGTCGTTGGTTAACATTTTCATTTTAGATTTGGAGACACATCTCATCGCAAGGTATATCCGCGGCTGACGTTTCCATTGAGTTGCCTCAGGGCGGCTTATTGCAACTACGTCTTGAGTTCGATGCTTCGGTGAACCCTAACAGCAGTAGTGCTTCGATATCTTCGGGAGAACATGTATCCAGAACTATTTCTATTGTAAACCCCTCTCGTTTCAGTATGCGAGGTCGTCGTTCCGGTGCTGAAGGCGAGGAGTAAATGGTTTTTTTTGTAGATACTTGATTGAAATTTGCGGAATGGACTTTTTTTTAATATCTTTTCACACCCTTTTTCTTCTCTTTTCAAGTTTCCGTTGTCAGGCATCTTTTATCGATTCAACTAGTCAGATCTATTGGTACAACAATCGAATGTGTTATGCGTGCTACATTGCCTGTGATTTTTGACAGTTTTTACCGTATAACTCGTTTAATGTGTAAAACGGAGGATGAACAAATGTTCTCGTCCCGCGCGACGTTGAATGACAACCTACAAGAAAAGTCTGTATCTTGGCGAAATGATAAGAGAGCTCGAAGGAAGTACCTGGCTTTTAAGATTATGTTGTTCTAGCATTTGTCTTTGGATTTCGGGTATGTTGTTTTGTTTTAGTGCAACTAGGTAAAATCGACCCTTTTCAGAAAGCAAGTTCTATAGACAAAAGAATTCATTTTTTGTTCAGTTAGTTACAGAACCACGAATCAGATTTAAAGTAGATTATGTTGGTATTTCTGACGCACCTTTACTACGGAAAGAAATTGATTGGTCACTTGCATACCATCATATCCACCAGCCCAAGCTCCAGATAAGTTTTTAGAATTTTGAGCTATTTGTGCTTCTTCATATTCAGTTGGGACGTATGGTGGGTTGAATAGGATTATGTCTACTTTGTGATGTAAACGAGATGATAGAGGAGACGCGAATGAGGTGTTTATGCAATCGAGAGTAACCTGTATAGGTGTTGAATGGTAAATAGTGATTGGTTTGTGTTTCAGACATTAGGAGTTGATTTTACTTTATTTTGAATTCCGGTAAGAGAAGTAGATTTGCTTGCGTATGGATTGATATCTGTACATAGGTAAACTGGTTGGATGATGAGATTTAGGATTCAGAGGATATTAATAAGATGTAGTCATACGGGTGGAAGATCCCAGAATTTGAGAAATGAAAGTCGAAACACAACCAGATCCTGAACTTTGTAGGAATTTGTTTATTAAGCAATTATTAAACCGTGATAACATTGTAATGTACTTACCCTATTTCTAAACAGATAGTAGGTTTCAACTCTTTGAGATTTTCTGCGTCTGCTTCTAGGGCATCGAGTAAAAGGAAAGTGTCCTCTGTTTATACAAAGGTAAATTCACACTTCCATTATTTTTTTGTTTCGATATTTTTTATTGCGATTACCTGCAGGTTCGTAAATCAGATCATAATCTTTAGATTTCAAGTGAGAGAGGTCGGGAGTAGGAATCATAATCTTGTCAAAATAAGAAAATATCCAAACTTGGGTTAATCTCTCTAATTACCGTGGGATAAAAAGGGTTATGCCCTGGACCTCGTTGATATCGCGTTCTCTGCGCATAAACAGGAGGTATCAACAATGGTGTGGCAATGCCGCGGGAGTGTGTCATTTCTCCTTAATCCTCGTCTTGCGATAGCCTGACTTTCAACATCAACGGTATGTATAGATATTCATGTTTACATGCGTAATCGAGTAGAGCCTAGACTGGTAGGCCGACAGGATAGAAGCAACAGAAACAGGCTTAATTCTAGGACATAATGAAAGAGAAGGTTCGAAGCGAATGTACTCCTGCTATTGGAGCCGTCCGTATACAATTTCAATCAGCCCATCTGAAGAAACCGGGATTGGGGAGTCCACTACGACCAAACTCTTTCATTGATATTTCTATCAATGACAATCACTTTATCGGCCGTAGCACGCAAATTCATGACACGTAAGTCTCTCTTTACGTCTTACCATTTGGAAGACATCGAAGCTGAAAAAAATATGAAAAAAGATTCGATCCTCGCTGGTTTCCGCAGACATTTTACGCTCTAGTTCATTCTCCACATGATGTGGTCGTATTTTCTGTGTCTTCTCATAGACAGTATTGGTGGACCAAACTGCTTGGCAAGGCCTCATACCCTCTGTACTCACTTTTTGAACATGATCCTTGCGGTCTTGGCATAAGCAGGAAGCTTCACAAAAGAAACCAAGAGCGTGGTGTTGTTCTTTTTGACCTCATTTTTTACCAAGTTGTCGATTCACCTATATATGGAAATGAGTATGGTAGGCAGCAAATTGATTGATAACTCACGTAGTCAAGTGGTGTATGTTAATATCACGTCTAGGAATGGGAATAGTATCTTTGGAAATATATGAAGCGAAGGATCTGTGGTCCCCAGGTATCGGGATCGATAAACTCAAGCCTTTCGTCATTGTGAAAACGAGTTTGGATGATACTGGAGTACAACTGATAGCGCTTGGATACTTGCCCAATCCTTGGTGGAAGTCACATTGTGAAATATTGGCAGTAGAAGGGAAGAGAACTAGACTAATCATCGAGGTGAAGAATGACCGGGACGACTGCCTTGGTCATCTGTTCCTACCTCTTATTGATGTATTGGATAGAAATGAGACAGGTGGTCGATGGTGGCCTTTAAGCGGAAGCTCCAGAGGTCAGCTCAGGTTGGGAATTGGATGGAGGGAATTGTCGGGCGGTTAGGTGGAGCATCCTAATTCATAGTGTGGGTTGTGTATATACGCATGCAGATATCAGTATTCTGGTACATTAATATCGTAGTATATTGCAGAACTTAATTAAATTTTGCATTCAAGACTTTCCAGTTGATTGCTGCACCGGATCCATAGTTCGATTCGAGCCATTCGTTGGCTTTTTTGAAGTGTTCATTTCCTAAAAAGCCCCGGTGTGCCGACAACGGTGAAGGGTGCGCTGATCTGAGAAGCAGTAAGCATGTGTAATATGGGTGTTGTCAATTAGAATACGTGCTTTAGAACAAGGTGTTTTGTCTGCGCAAAAATATCAATGAACTGCACGCATCGTACAAAAAAATAAATGAGCTTACTTCGTCAATACCTATGGCTGCGCAGGTCTTCTGGGCTGGAAGGCCCCAGGCCATAAAAACTACACCTTGCGGATGTTCAGTAGTACACCTCGCCAAAATCTTCCGGATGACTTCGGCCGTGAATGTTTCCCAACCTTTCTTAGAATGAGAACCTGCTTTGTGAGCTCGGACGGTAAGGCTGGTATTAAGCCAAAGGACGCCCAACGATGCCACAGGACTTAGATCACTGCGGTGGGCGGGATCAGCAACACAAGATGAGCGGAAATGAGTTAAATTTGATGTACCCAGATGATGGTACCGAAAACCCTGGAATATCTATAGAAAGTTGTTTATAAATATTCCTTAGTGAACCCGGGGTTTTGGTTGGGGGAAGCACGGAAAATGAGAGACCTATCCATAGTAATCAGTCGAAGCTAGCCGAAACCTGCTAGTAGCAAGAACTTACCGTGAGCTTGGCCAACATTGTGGTAAGGGTCCTGATGGTACATGTAAACCAATCGTTATCGAGTCAGTTAGTATATGCAGTTCAGTTGACCCACCTGGCCCAAAATTACGACTTTCACTTGATCAAGAGGAGTGTATCTTGACCAAGAGTATATCTGTTCCACTGATTTCGACATAAGTGATCCGGTTAGACGAATAATAATACATAAAATCTAGACCCACTTGGAGGGTAAACTTCATGAGAAGTATTTTCATCTTCTAGGAACTGTTTGAGCTGTTCATGGAGCATGAGCGGGGTTAATCGATGGTAATTACTTCTATCTTTCTATTTGTACCTTTTTGAAATATGGTTTGGTGAATTCTGGTTTGAGGACCTCATGCCACGACTGGTGCATGGTATCTTCTTCAAGGGTTTCTAGAGCAGCCTGAATACTTGCTCTGCATTTCTTTGGACTCGCGTTGTCGTTTTCTTCAATGGTCTTTGCTGCTATTCGTCATAGTTTTAGGACTAGAATTTGACAGCCGTCCGGACAGTCGCATACCACTGGTGTTTTCCGCGGTGGAGGTATGGTTCGATCTGCCACCAGAAGACCCTGCAGTTTTTGCAACGACTACCTTCTTAGGCCCTTTACCGGAACCCTTGGCGATAGTATTTGTTTCGCCTTCTTTAGTTCCAGTGCTCGCCTTGGGCATGCCTTTTCTTAGCTCTGGACGAGCAGTCTCTGTAGATCAATATTTTATGTAATTACTTACTAGTGCGACCGCGTTATGTGCGTTTGTTTGGCAGGTCCAGACAACACTAAGTGCATACCAGGCCTTCAAGCTTCGTTTAAGGAATTAGTATAATACAGGAGTTATAGTTATATGTTTTAGAGTGTATGGAGCCTACAAAACGGACAAGAAAAAGTCTTAACCAGTATCATAAATCATTCGGGTCAGCTGTGATTCATCGGTCTCCTGTTAGTCTCCGGATTGTCCGGTTTCCTTGGGTCCTTGCCACTTTATTCTCAACTTCCCAAGCTACTCTTTCAGCGTTGTCAACTGTTACGACAGGTTTCTTTCCAAGTTGCCTAACATCTCGTTAGTAACACTGCGAGAGAGACAGGAGAAACCATACCTCTTCTTTTTCTTCACCACTGGTATGGAAGCAATCTCGTCATCGTCACTTTCATTAGCGTCTTCGCTATCTGAGTCGAGTATCACCTTCTTGATATATTTTGATCGTTTGGGCAAGATAATAACAGAATCATCAGGATCCTGTTCTTCATCATCTATTGTGAGAGCTTTCATATCGCGTGCAATCTTCGACACAGGTTTTTTCTTGTTTCCTGTTGACTCTTCAGATTTCTTCCCTAAAGCGGGTTTTATTTTGGATGAATTCTTTGGAGGAACCCATTCTTCTTCTGATTCCTCCTCGGTATATTCCTCTTCCCCTTCACCCCCAGATTCTTCAGCTTCAAAATCTAGGAGATTATTTCCAGTCTCCTCTTCTTCGTCCGACTCGGTTAGATCATCCAACATTGATTCTTCCCGGACATCCGACATGTTCCCGTTCGCACTGGTAGCATATGTGGACGTCTGATTCTGCTTGCCTTTACCAGCTAATGGCGACGAGCCGTCCATTTCATCATCCTCAAGAAATTGAGAGCCTTCTTCCTCAGTCTCATCATCGTCCCGGGGCATCTACGATTGATTATGAGTAATGTATTCGTAGTAACAGGTTCCGCAACATACCAGACTCATCTCGACATCTGCAATTTCTTCTTCATCTTCGCTTTCGGACATTTCTAAAACACGTTGGACATTTTTAATAGGACTACCAAATAGACCTGCTTTATGCAACATGTCAATTTTGGCATCGGTCTTAAGTTCGTTTTGTTCCAGCTAAGGGAATTATGAACGCCATTGACATCATTATTTATGGTGATTTAAACAAACCTCGGTCATCAGTCGGCGTGAATACTTTTCTTCCATCAATCTCATGCGGTCCTCCATCTCGCGCATGACTTCTTCTCGAGTGTCCGCTTCTATTAGTGCGCACCTCATTTCGGCTTCAAACAACTAAATTTCAATCAGAAAGGATTAGTTAAGGAAGGAAATAAGATGTTACCTGCATACGTAGATTCTCAACTTCATCAAATAGAGCATCGATAAGTGGGTCAAGGGGTTCGTCATCCACATCCATTTCGTCCATGGCCTCTTCCTCTATCCCAGAATGAGTTTCATTGCAATACAAGCTGTTTATGTGTCACAAACCTTCCATAACCTCGAGGACGGCTTCTTTCTTCTTTCCCATTGTGATAGTGACCTTTCTCCTGAATGGATTTGGGTTTACGTCGGGATCATTAATGGTCAAAGGACTTAAATCCTTGAATTTTTGGCCCTGTAACTTCCCTGGTCCAATTGGGGGTGCCTTTTGCACAGGCACAGGCGCATTACTGAAATACACTTCCCTGGCAAGAGAAGAGAATTTCATGACGTGCGAGTTCTCATCATACCCTGTGTCACACGGGTTGACATTGACAATCATAACCTATGTACCGAGAAGCAGAGTTAAATACTAACGGTAACATAAGGTTTGCGAGGTGCACTCACTGCTCTACCTTCACCAGTGAAGTAGTCCATGAGAACCTCGGTGAGTTTGCTATGACGGAATGGGACAACCGCAAGCGTCTTCCGGACGTCTCGTGTATCCATTCGCCCATCTTTCTCTGATGAATCTTGAGCGAGACTACTCGCAAGTTTGCGCTGATTAGAACGTAAAACTTCCATGCATTGTCCTAAGACCATCAAAGACTTGTTTATATTTCCGGCCTCCTTCAGACGATCCCCTGTTGTGTGTGTGTGCTTCGTACGTTCAGAACCTGCAAGATCGACAAGTGTTAAACGAGATACTTGGAGGGAAGTTGGGTCCTAGGTATAGAGGATTAGATATTGCAATTTTTCACACTGAACATACACACGTTCTTCTCTCCTCGATGTCCCCTGACAATCTTAATGATAACCATCCCATGACTTCTACTACTTTCGCGGTTGGCAAGGGTACCAAAGACGCGACGGTGTAGCTGTCCAAGTTTCACAAGTGACTTGGCTTGTGCAGCACTGGTGACACGGAATTGACGAAGTCCAGAGATATATTTACCATTTATTTCAGTATCCCCATTATCTGAAGCGGGAGATGATCGCAAAGGCAAAGCCTTACGAGTCAACAACAGAGTTCTATTAGCATTCTTTTGAGCTTGTTTCTGATCGGATTCCTCTTTGACAGATTCTAAAAGATCGTATACTTTTTCATTGTATACCTCGACATAGGAAATCCACACGGTGTGTTCATAATTTCGATCGACTGTGATGACGGTTGGGTCAACGTCCAGGTCCACGATAGAGTTGGTATCAAGCTGTCCTAGAACTTCGGCCAAGGTAGGTTCCGTAGGCGGAAGAGGTAGGTCAGTGTCAGTGTCGTCTGCAGGTTCTATGCCATAAAGCCGGACAGGACGATACTATATTCGACACATGAGTGTTTGAGGATAGTACCATTGTGAGCCACTCACTCTACCATCACCCTGTAAACCTTCTATACTATTGAATATAACGTCAAGGGTCCTAGGCAATATCCCTGCTGAGCCTTGGATTTGACCGCCTTGAACGGTGTATGTTTTTCCAGAATTAGTCACTCCATAGGTAAACAATAGTCCATTCTGTCCTTGTAGTACATCACGAACCAGAGACAGAGTTGTATGGTTGAAGAAATCCGATTGTGTTGTCTCAGGGGGGAAAATATGAGAAAATGTGTACAATGAGGAGGGGGGTACTGCGGATGAACGGAAGCGATTACGATTGGCCTGGTTTTCTTGAGGTTCTGTCATTCGCACCGTCGTATCGTTAATGGGTGTTAGATATGGTGTTGACGCCAGGTCCTCCTCTCCAAGTCGCGGTCTTATGCGAAGATATGCCTGGTGTCCAGTTAGTTCGGGGTCAATGGGTGTGATCTTACAAGCTCACCATGATGGGTTCAAGATCGGAGGGTTGAGACGGTACTGGTTTCATAGGCTTTCGGATAGTCTTTGCTGTGCTTGATTTCGAATTCGATGAAATGGTTTCATGGGGTTCAGCAGTAGTTTGGCGGCTACTTGCAGGTTTTCTTGTGGTTGTTCGTTTTGGTGCGGTTGGTTTTGCCGTGGTAGCAGCTGCTGCCTTAGTTGCTACTGTCCTCGTTCTTGTTTTCGTTGGGACTGGTACGCTAGATGTGCTCGTTGTAGCCTTGTTGCGTGTGGAAGCCCTAGTTGCCATTTCTGCAGCGCTTGGTGTAAACGAGTAAATGACAAAGGTGTCAATTCATTAATTTGGGCCTAACACGCGATCATGTGACTGACGCGTCTAAATGCTGGTTAGATGTAAATATTTATTATACCGTTTTCTCGTCGACAAATGTTCAGAAAAAAAAAGTGAAATTAAAAGTATATCTTAACGATGTTACCTTGCTGCTTACATGGATATACTAGCTTCTACTCTCTTATACTTATACTTGATGGTGTTAGACAACAATAGACAGACGCGGTCACATGACTGCAATAACGCGGTCAGGAGATTGTTAACGTTCGGTTAAGGTTTACCAGTTACAACCTCTTCTGTTGCTGGTCTCATGGCTGTAGCTAAGGATGGCGCATCTAATCGTCGACGTTCAATAGCCGTTACAAACCAGAACAGACCAACTCTTGGTGCTGCGCCAGGAAGACGACGAGCACACAGTATTGTTCCAGGAGGCCTCAGCCCCCTCGCAAAGGCACGCAGATCTCTTGTGAGTGCTTGAAGATGAGAAATACGATAAACACAAACCCTACTTGATTAGGTACCCAGAAAAAGCATTCTGAAGACTTCAATAATCATCAATACAGAAGAAACATCAGAACAATCATCCCAACCTTCACAGTCACAATCCTCTTTCTTTGATGATGGAAACATAACGCAATCTATGGACCTCACTACGGAGTACCATGCTCGTGTACACGATAAACAATCCCGTAAATCCTTTGGTCGTCGAGTCAGTTTTGCTGAACATGCACAAGTCCGTCTCTTCCAAATACCAGAGACCAACCATACCAACAACACTGCATCTCCTCAATCATCTCCCGCACAACCATCTCCAGAAGAGAACCAGCCTCCTGCTCTATCCAACGAGAACGATTACCCAGCCTCGTTTTCACGAAAGCGGAGAAGGAGTTCAATACGTAATTCTTTTGCGGGTAGTGAAGACATGAATTTTACTTCTGTTAACCCTGCCGATTTCTTGGAAGGTGGAGACGGATCTGCTCTGATGGATGAAGAACTGGACCTTGATGACATGGACGTAACGGAGGTATTTGATGAGCTACCTGAGGGTCGCCGACCATTTGCCCCTGTGCGACGGCGAAGCACAATTCAATTCCCTTCTGACGATAACATCCCATCCGATGGTGATGATTTCGACGACAACAGCCAAACACAATCTTTCACCAGAGGAGAAGAGCCTCATCTGGAGCATGACATAGAGCATAGCCGGGAAATGGAGTTTACCGTTCCCATGGGCCAGTCCTTGCGACCGCCACCAACAGAAGATCCCATATGGTTAGCCTTACGTCAAGTAACACACTCGGGGGATACTCCTCACGAGCCTGAACCTCCTTCTGAGGATGATATTACGGTACCTGCCCAAGGAGGAATGGATCTTAATGATGCTGTTGCGCGACTGATGCGAGCAAGGGATTCTCTTGCTGGGGGTGGCGAAGATGATTCAGACGATATGGACATCACAACTGCCAATGGCCATCTCATTGCACAAGAAGATTCTCTGATAAGCTCGGATGATAGCCTGAATCATGGTGTAGAATTTGGAAATGAGACGCTGAATATCAGCAAGATTGTTGGGAGATTAAGTCTTGGTGGTGACAATCGCATGAGCCTAGGTTATCAAGACTCAACGATGGATGAGTCTGGTATCTATGGGTCTATTGTTCCTGTATCCTCTTCGACTCCGCGACCCAGCACAGCCCCAACAGGGAGTCTGACAGAAGAATTGCCCGCAGAAGTTCCTAGCGAAGCGGATGCGGAGGACGACTCTGCTCCTCTCTCGTCAGTATTTCGACCACCCCCTACATCGGTGGCAATCTTTCCAGAAGTTTCAGCTACCCATGAACAAATACAAATATCGAAAATAACCCCTTTTACTTTCGTTCCACCGCCCCAGGACTCACAACATTCGCAACCATGGAAAAATAGTAAACCTAACTCACCCGTGAAACCTAAACCTAAACCAACGTTCTCCGCGGCTTTTGCCCTTCCCGTTACAAAACCATCTCCAAAAAAACCATCCACAGCAACACCCTCAACCCCAAACAAACGCCCATTTTCGGTGATGCAAGATAACGATCCAAATACCCCGACACAACCCAGTCCCGCGAAACGGCAAGCTGTTACCCCTAGACAATCTGCCCTTGGAACTCCAAGCAGATTGTCCATACAGTCTCAAGGACGAGCTTCCCTATCGCCAACGAAGAATTCATCATCATCATCAAAACCAGTAAATAAACGACCTTCGATAAGCTATTTCGCACGTAGAAAGAGCCTTGGGAACAGTTTATTACCGTCACAGAATACACGAAATGAACAAACGGCGCCTCAGTTTGATTCACCAAGCAAACAAACGAGTCGTGGTTCTGGGCGCGTTAGTCTTGCGTCGGCTCCCGCTAATGCTTGGACCCGTTTTGACAAAAATGCGTCACCTATAGGTGCACCAACCACCACTGTACGATCAGCGACGCCCGAACAAACCAATAGACCAGAAACATCTCAGCAAGGTGATGCCCAATCTAATCCTGCAAGCGGTTCTCCCGTTATTATCTCTCCTGAAGTCGTCATTTCTGGGGCGACATTATCCCAACTGCCCATCACTACACCTGTGATAACTGTTAATCTCGCCGATGATGATTTGAATACCAATGACGTTGTAAATGTCGATGAAACTACTGCGACAGGAGTTGTGGAGACAACAGAAGCTCAACCAGAAGAGGAAGTGGTAAGCTCTGTCTTGATATTTCGTAGAGCCTAAAGCCTAATATAACTTCTGGCGCAGCCGTCGGTATCAATTGAACAATTCTTCTCAATCACCGGTATCAAATTCATGGATGAGCTTACTGCTCCAAGACGTTCAATTCACCCCCAAGGTGGATCACGCCAGGCTCGCAATCCATCTGACATTCCCTTGTCAGATTATTACGTTGCAATGGGCATTGATGTTCCACAGCTAGGCTTATTCACTCGAGTATCGAGGGATCTCGAAGGCTGGATGTCAAAAAGTAAAGCTGAGTTTTCTCAAGCGGAAGAGGAAGCAACAAAAATTACTCCAGAACTATTCGTCGAGTTCATGCGGGCAGATGAAGAAAGCCAGGCAGCACTTATGGTAAGGATCATGTAAAAACAAAAAATGTCACAAAACTAATGATCAAACAGCATACATTGAATCTCATCCGGGTAAATGCCAGAGCTCAAGCGAAGTCGGATTGGTATGACTGGAAACTGCGATGGGTTGAAGGGCTCCACATAACAGCTGAAGAGGCCTTCAACAACTTGCAATCGGTAAGATATCTGGAAACTATCCATGCAATGATTATATTCATCTGTTTCTCAGGACGCCAAAACCCTAGAACCCATCAAACATGCAGCTGAGGAGCTTGCACCAACTTTGGAGAAGGAATATAATGAAATACTGCAACAGTTGGAGCGCGAGCAAGCAGAAGTGGCAGAAATTGAGGCCAGTGATCAAGAATACCTCAATGACCTTAAGGTCTCTATTTCGGAACAGAAGTGAGTGATGTCATGGCACGTTGATATGGCGTTGTATTAAGTTTTTTTGTGCAGCATTGAAGTAGAAGCACTACGAGCCGAACTCTCGGAACACATGGAACAGTTAAATTTCGTTCAGGGTCGATTACATGAACAAGAAACTGAAAAGAAGGAAATCAGCGAAGCGATCGCAAAAGCGCAAAGGATACTCCAGATACAGAAGAATAGTACAACGGCTGAAGTGTTTCGACTGCGGGGTATGTTCTCATCTCCTTCGTTGAATGATGTCTTCCAAATTTAACAAGTGATGGATTTAAAGATGAATTAGAAACCTTGGAAGATCTTCACCGACTTCGTATAACTACAGTGGATGAGATGCTTTTCGAGTTTGTGTATGCTTCTCGCTATCAAGTCACGATTCCGTGCAAAAATTATTTGCCTGTCGTGTCGTCGATTGATATTGTACGAGTTGGGGACTTTTTAAGCAAGTATAAGGACGATTTCCCTCAGTTCAGTAATGTGACGTTCAAAGCTTCCAAACTCTTGGCCACCCAATCGAAAGCTACTTCATGTCGAGAGGTGAGTCATATTTTAGAACTCTTCATATCCACCGGATACTGATAATGTCATTACAGGTCGTTCATCAACTGGCAGACTATTGGACATCATGTGTCCAACTCCGTTCGCAGTTAGAACTGTTACTCGTAAGATACCCTGTTGATATCATTGTAACTTCCAACGACGGCGCTCCGAACTTCAAGGCCAGGGTTAAAGTTATGATACCGTCCAAGAAAGCTAAAATTTACGTATCATTCAACTTCACACCGGAGATATATTCACGTTGGCCGATGTCACTCAACTCATTGACTTGTAATATTGATGTGAGCTATGGCCCCGTTGAGTAAGTCAAATGTTGTATAGCCTCGCGGGTTGCACGCTAATTTAAGATATCCAGTCGTTCCCTAATAGCCCAAGCGGTAACTGAACGCCTTAATCAAGCAACACCATCCGTCAACTATGCCTGTTTGCTAGATGCATGCATCGAGGCCCAGGAGATATATAATCAGTAATATATGTTGTACTAAACAAAACTTCTCCAGTTTCTTTCCACATTTATTTTCTCACATCGTGCAGCAGTTCTGAATATGTATGTACTGCACTAGCACGCCGTTTACGTTTTTATTTATCTTTCGTAATCATTTGTAATGGTTCTCATAAAATATTAATTATACCAGTCTTCGCCAGGACACTGAAAAAATAGGGTTGCTAAAGGAGAATAGTTGGGCATAACAAGAGGAATACATATCCAACGAAAAAGCATAGAGAGAATGATATGTTACAAAACTTCAAAAAGAAGATACTAGTAAGATGTCAGCACATTATCAATTTCAGTTCGTAGGCGGTCTTACTCACACATTAAATTATAATACAAATGTTTGCGCGAGATGATCCAGCTCAGTCAAGAGAATGGTCAAAACACCCCGGTCACCGTGAATAAGGTCAAGCTCAACTTCCGATAAGTCCTTCACACTTAACCACTCCGACCTGGCCACGCAGGCTGTAGCCCTAGCTTCAATCACAAATTTTTCTTTTCTTTTTTCATTCTCAAAGCTTCTCCTTGCTCTCTCCTCACATCGCTGTGTCGCAAGATCGATTGCCTCCCGTTGATGAGACTCCATTTCCCTAATTTGATTTTCTAAGGACGAAAGATAATTCATAGATTCTTCTCCTTTTCGCTGGTTAGCCTCTAAATACTCGATTTGTCTAGCGGTTTCTTGCATCTGTCGTACATGAGCCTCTTGAAGACTATAGATTTCTTGTTCCATCGCCTGCATTTGCATCAGTCGCTGCTTCGCGATGTTCTCCGCTTGTGCGAGTTGAAGTCGAAGCAACGTCACAGCAGGAGGGTCGAATGTGTTGTTATCTTCCGAAGAGAGTAGGGTAAACCGTTGGGATCCATGCATGGCAGGTGAAGGTGTTACATCTGGAAGAAGGACCTGGGATATGGAGCCATAACCACCAGGAGAATCCAACGTGCTCAAGCATGGACTTTCTGGTATTTCCAAGTTGGCACTTAGCGCAGGTGACGCTACACCCGATTGGAAGGGTGCAGGTATGTCTGCCAACATCTTCTCAAGTTCATCCTCTCCGAGTGTCTTGGAGGCTTCAGATGCAAGCTGTTCCCATGACAAAATAGAGCCTCGTCCAGCATTTCGAGCCGACAGCGATTTCTGACAAGGTTGAGGAGGACGAATCGATAAGGAATTGTCCCCAGGAGGCATCGGTGACAAATAGGACATATTTGCTCGCGTAGGTAATTGATTAACAGCCCGGGTTGGAGTCTTGGGCGCGCCCGACCTTCGTGGCCGCATTTTCTGAATCCTGGGCATAGTCGGCGTAGGGGCAGTGATATCAGCTACAGGAGCTAAAAGCATTTCAACAGCTTCTTCGTCTTCGTCATCTTCATCTTCACTCGAGCCCTCGGAGATATGAGACATGTTACCCATAACAGGGCTCGCTTTGTGCATAAAGCGAGCATGTCGGCTAGGTGGTGAAGGAGAGTCGGAGGATTGGTTAGAAGAGGTGGAATCAGGAGCTGGTCGCTGTCTATTTTTATCCTGTCTAGGAAAACGGATGTTTGATTTAGGGGTAGAAGGGGTAGGAGGAGTAATAGAACTTGACGAAGAGGAGGACGATGGGTGGGGAGCAGTAGTTGTTGTTTTGATGGTCTTGGAAGGGCGTGCAGGAGAACCTCGTACAGGCGGAGTTCGCGTGTGGACTTGGTTGCCTGTAGGAGGCGTGGGGGTGGGAGTATTCGAACTCCTCCGTGCAGCTCGCTGCGGGAGTGGACTAATCGGGCGAGCACATTTGTCTGCTTTCAGGGCGACGGGAGAGTCTGCAACCATGGCCTTTTCCACCTTCTCATCATCTGAAGTACTGAATCGCCGTCTTGTACCAATACGGATCGCTGAAGACGAAGGTGACTGCTTTGATGGCTCAGCAATGACAGACTTGGGTCGATATTTGGGCAAAGCTGAGGCTGTGGTATTCATATTTCTTGCCCGCAGGGTAGCTGCACGAGTTGTAACCCCAGTCGTAGCTATTGGTGTATTTCCAGCAGAGTCACATTTTCCGGGTTGTTCAGTAGGGGAAGCCCTTTGCACAGACATTCGCTTCCGACCAGAGGTTCTAGATTCCGGAGTGACTGTCCTGACAGTAGCCTGAGAGGGAGACCGTGTATCGCCCATGGAAGTGCGAGGGGTAGCAGCCTTTGTAGGGTTGGCTGTGCTAAGGCGGCGAGACTCCTTTGTTTTCTTCGCGTGTTTGTTCGTGTCTTTGTTGTCCTTGTTTATAACTTCTGCAAACGCCTTGCTGACGGAGGCGAGGTTGAGCGACTGTCTGATAGAACTTCTCCTCGTGGTCGGCTTAGCCTTCATGCTAGAAACTCCTGACTCTTCAGGCATTTTCGAGCAGATAATAGTGTCGTTGTGCGTCGTTACTGGCGTTAGAGTTGCGTCAAGTCGTAAGAAGAGGTTAGAGAGCAGACAAATAACTTGTCCATCAACTTCGCGTTTGTTTGGCTATGCTTGACACTGTTCGAAATCCTATGACTTGCTTCTCCAGGTCACATGATAATGACTCCAGTGATACAATGTGGTGATATCATATACGATATATCTGCAACAATATATACGCTGGGAGCTACCACATAAACCGTACTGCGCCTCTAGGATAATACAGAAATACACTCATAGTTACCGCGTTGATAAATGCATACCAAGCTCCCTCTAATACTAGTCCCCACTTGCGAGTATCAACCACTTGTGCTCGAAGCAAAATGTAAGGTATCAGGAAATAACGTGGCTCAAGTAATGGCGTAGGCAAAAGCGTTGGTAAGAGCAGGACAGGTAGAAGAAGTGTTTGAAGTAACGTCTGACCGTGACCTAAACCTCCTATCAATCAATGTGGAGAAAAGGACCGTGCATGAACACGCACCGACACGCAAAAACCATGCCCATCCGCAGGCAAGGTAAAGGGGCACGAGGAGATATGGGACTAATGAATGAAACATATATATCCTCCGCCATACATAAAATGTGTAATGTCTATTATCCGCAAGCAGAAATGGATGATGAATTCTGATAGGAAACGTCAGGATGTCTCTGAAAGTAGATACGAACATACTGACGTGAAGAGATTCACTGTCAAAGCCATCACGCTGATAATGACAGCAGTTATCAAAGTCCGCCTTTGCAGAGATAGATTAATTTGTAACATTCGAAACAAATGGTATCAGGAAAGGTTACTGACATTTTATTGCCAAACATGCGTTTCCAAACATCCTGAATCAAATCATACGCACTGCGTGGACCGCTAAGAAGTACTGGCCAACCAAAAAAGGTGGTAGTCGCTACAAAATAATACACTTGAGGGATATGAAAGGTTGGTATATGATTCGATTTGTCGCCTACAACCTCGATTAATTGCATGGACTATCACTTTAGGAAGCATCCAATGGAGTACATACCAAGAACGATACCTCCATTCCAGATGACAAAGGCACCGAAAGCAAGGATAACTAATGAATAAGGTACAAACGATGGCAAAATGTCTGGCAAAATTCTAGGAATGCTCAGAAAAGACCATAAAATATCGTCTGAAAGCTCTGGTTAAGTAGGACGAAATTACATAAAGTAGAAATGCTTACCTATAGATGCCTCTAGTGCAAGCGGATTATACAGTTTCGCAAGAGGAGAAGCATTAGGAGATGGGCGTCTGAACCGGAGATAAACGAGCTGACTCAAGGCATAAGCATAGATTACCCAGATGATATTATTTTGTCGGAAAGCGCAGCTGACCAAACCTAACTAAATGATCATTTTCAATACAGAACCTAGAACCACAAATCCCAAAGGACCCACCAGAGCAGCGAGCCAGTGCTGATCATCCATAGCAGCAGTGACGGTTGCAACTACAAATAACAGACTGGGAACATCTGTGTAATAAAGAAATCCGAAGAACCAAGCTAAAGGGAAGGTTGCCAGCACAGTCGCTTCCATCACCGGGGAAATGATCGATGTTGGTGGATGTTCTCGCTTATGGTAACACACGAGACGTGTCAATACCAGAGGGAGAGCAAGTAGAGTCAAGAGTGTTGTGAGCCGTAGCATGGATATATTGCATTTGAACAGGAAAATTCGTTTCAGCAAAAACGACATGACGTAACTGGCTCAGGACTTTCAGTATCATACGATGCTGGACACGCGAGAACTACGTGTATGAGAAGAACGTACAGTCCTGGAGGTGTAGTAATCTTCGGGTCCCATGTGAGATAATCACCGTTACAATAGGCTTGGGCTTGTGGAATGTGAAAAGGTTCATCCTGGAGATGATGGTTTGTGTCGTCAGCCAGCGTGGAATTAATATTAATGGCTGAAATATTCAACGCACCATGTAGGGAAAGTCAACAAGTATATTCAGCTCCTTCAGAACGGTCACACATATTGCGCAGAAAATGGCATAGGAGATGGACATTGGGTCCTTATGTGTCGTTCAGAACAGGGGTATATTCGAATATCAACGCGGCGCCGGACAATGTTCGGGGTCCGGATCGGCGATCGGCTGTTGCGGAATGAACTACTCAAATAGATCCCCCGGACCCCGTTGTTGTCACAATGTTGTAACATTCTGTAAATAGCATATGGATCAGCAACGCTTCGTATACCAGGCTAAGCTCGACACTACTATGCTTTCAAATATAAAAGGGCCACTCAATCCTGATGCCGATGTCCAGAACTTTCCTTCCTTGTCTTCCTTTCCTCATCCTCCTTCAATCTCTGAAAGAACTACCATCATTCCCTCTGACATTTCTCTACTATACTTCGTTCTCCATCAGTCATACTACAATGATAAACCTCCTCCCATCCGAGCTACTCTGCAAAATATTTATCACATCCTTGTCGGACACACTCTTCGACCACTACGACAGAGACTCGTACATGAGCAACAGTAATGACAACTCGCCCATGCGTATAACCCCTTTTACATTCATTGCTGTTTGCCGCCATTGGAGAAATGTTGCGTCTGCAGAACCCCGGCTTTGGAGCACAGTATATCTCCTCGTGGCTCCTTCTAATGCCAGGCGCCAGGCATCTCTTATGGACACCATTTTTTCGCGCTCCGGTGATTGTCCTCTCTCCCTTGAACTCGATTGCGATTATCAAATATGGATGAGCGGCAACGCACATTTTGCTCTCCCTCTTTTAGAGGTGACAAGTAAATACAGTGCGCGAATCACGACATTCCGCACTCGCTTGCCACCCATTTGTCTACTGTTTCCCGAGGAAACAAACATACCTCACCCTCACTTCGCTCACCTCACCACCCTACACCTTGTGCCGGAGTGGGTTCCTGAAGATGAAGAAGACATGGACATCAGCGAAGAGGATGATGATGATATGGATTTAGTGGATCCCGGCCACGAGATATCTCTCTTTAGGCATTCCAACAACGTAACACACCTGGAAATACGACAGCTTAACCTGCCGCAAATCCTTTTGGGTAATTGGAATAGATTAACCAACTTCAAGGCATACATGCTTGAGCTTGCTGACTGCTACCAAGTTTTGTACCAGGCCCCGAATCTTGAATCGGCTGAATTTCACAATATTCTTTATTCTACCTTTGACCCAGAAGAGCCCATTCCCACACCACTCCACCTTTCCCATCTAAATTTCTTAACCCTAGATTTACGCGAGTCAGGCATTGCCGACACCGTCCTTTCCAATATTATCGCGCCACGCCTGAAAGTATTGGAATACATTACAGAGGTAGACCCTCATGTCGTAGATTTTCCTGTCCAAGATTTTATCAACTTCGTCCATCGATCTAACTGCAAACTCGAGGAGTTATTGATAATGGATTCAGCTTTGACGGACTGGAAGACCCTCCTGTCAATATTGGAAGTTATACGTGCCACCATCGTGCATCTGAGGATTAATCTCCTTCCAAACAACCCTAGTCATTTCAACCAAACACGTCCGACATTTATAATACAAGGCTTTCTCAACCTATGGAGGGGGAAGTTTCCCAATATCAGGTCCGGCTTCGTCGGCGGCCCAACAGAAGTCGTCTTTCCGTTGAATTCTTTCTTAACTGCCTGATTCGAATCAACATTTTCAATTCCTACTCGTTTCTGTTCCCACAAATGTGGAAATTTCTTTTCTATGATCTTTCTACTCCGTTTTGATGTTTTCTCCTCTGTTTTAATAGTTGAAGTTTTTTTTTTCTTTGTCTGCGTCTCATCTACGTCGTCGTTTGTCTTATATCTCCTTTTGTGTCTGTAAACTGCCTAGTAGTTCCACGGTATTCGTATGTTTCTCTCCTAAACCCCACTCAATTACAATTTATATCCTTTCACATCTCATCGATCTTATTCACCCAACGCCTGGAAGCTCCTCGGAGTCAGTACGCCATCTCTTCAATGACACACGAAAGAATACAAGGCGGCACATGGCCCAGACAATTTTACTCCTTTTTCAGTCAACCCAAAACCATCGCGGGTGGGTATCCCGGTCATTTGATATATTGGAACGTAACACATTTACGTCACCAGTGAATCTACGCCATGTACAGAAGAAAGAATAGCATGTCATCCAAGCTTGCTCAAAATGGAGTGCGATGTTCAAATTTGCAAACTTCCGCTGGTGAGTTATGCTATCCCTCTCATGTGTCAGATATATATTTTTATTAATATTTACATTTGGTGTCTGCTATCAAAATGTTACAATCCAGCAGTGTAACAGCTAGTGCTTTAAAGTTCTTGAATCTGAATTCGACACCTGTTCGCTGCGAACACCTGAGATCTAAACACTCAGATCAAGACCTTCCAACGCAGGCCTGGGTCGTTCAGCTTGGGGAGTAATCCGAGCGCCATGGCGGCGTTCTCCAGTTTCCTTAAAGTCAACGATTGCGGACTAAAATAGGCAGTTAGTAAATGCTCATGTATCAAACCGGTGGTGGTAGATCAACACGACATGGACAGCGGAAGCAAGTGTCGAGCGGAATTCGAGAAAATGACTCACATGAGCTGTGACTCGATTGTCCCAAAGAACAACTGTATTAGGCTGCCACTTGACACGGGCTTGATTATCGGCACTCTTGTCGATGTGATCATACAAGAACCTCAAGATATTTTCTATAAATAAAAGGTTATGTTAGACAAGGTATCGCATTACCAAACAGAAGGGCGTGCTATCCAACAGGGCCCGCTAAAAAGTTCTAGTGCGCTTACCGGATTCTTCACGTTTCAGTCCCACAATCCTGCGAGTGAATTGTCTGTTGACATATAATGCCTCCTCCCCGGTGACGGGATGTCTCCTTACAACCGGATGGACATGTTCGACCGGTTCACGGCGGACAATGCCACCCCGACGGCCGGAGCGCGAGAAGTCGGCCTGTTCAACACCAGAGTGAACAGCTTTCAATGTACGAAGGAACGCGATGAATTGCGGTGAAAGATGTTTAAGGACAGAAACTTGAGATGTGAAAAGTGTATCTCCTCCAGTTTCGGGCTGCGCAAGGAGGAAGAAGGTAGTAAGACCTGGTGGTTGGAGTTCGTAAGAAACATCAGAATGCCAGACAGTGGATGTGATGCTTTGATCGTATTCGAAATTATAAGAACTATTGGCGTCACTGGAATGCATTAAACATTAGTCAGGGACTACCTGTGGGATAATTCCCGAGTAACGAACCGGTAAACGAGGTGGATTTCGGGATAACCAGCAGGGTGTCCAGAGGTGGGATGAATATGCAGGCTACACAATGAAGCAAATAGTGAGATCGCAAAACAGGACGAGTTGTGCGGGTAGGGAGCTTACCGGCCGAAGTGGCTTCCCCACTCACGATAGAAGTCGGGCCCGCGGTCGATGAAGTCTTGTTGATCTCTGAAAACCACCAGACCTCGGCGGGCAACCTAAAGATCATCAGGACCTTGGTCAGTCTATCCATTTATTACCCCCTGAATAGAAAAGTATATATCCCATACCTCTAACGCCAACTGATCGCGACCTGAGCTGTCAAGTTCCACAAGATTAATACCGGTAACTTCTAAGCCCAGATTGGGTGTTAGCTCTGACACGGTAGTAGCACCCTCTAGGAAGGCACGGGGGTTGGGGAGCTCCAGAGCTCGGTGACCAGGGTCAATATGCTCAAATGGTTCCAGCGGAGGGTAGTTATCGGAGGAGAAATGAGGGAGTAGGTGCGCATAGCGATATTCCTCCGTTTCTTTGGCCTCTTCTCCGGTCGGAGGACGGAGGCGTAATACGGAAACACCAGAAGTAATGGTTTCTGTAGCAGTCTGAGCCATCTGGAGTGCTAAAGTCGTTATGGATTTTCACAAGGCCATATGGATTTTTAAGACATTAGCCGCCGTATTGATGGTGGGAGAAGGATCGTCATTTCGGTCAGGAAGAACGTCATACTTAGTTTAGAAGGTGAAAAAATGTGTCCTGTGAGCATTGCTCATATGCTCGTCAGTAATTTATAACGGTTGATTACACAGCACCCCGCGATGGCATATATCGGCGTATCATAAGGGGGATTTTATAGGGAGCTGTGAGTTGACGGAAGGTTTGCAGATATGAAAATGCCCAGGGTCCAATCGAGGCTAGACTCAAGAATTAAAGTATGTTGCAGTCCAACGTGTCAAAGGTAAGATAGTTATGTCAGTTTTATTAGGGCCACATGCCATCTTCTCGTCTCCATAGGTATGTGATGGGGTGGGACAATATCCTGTTGTGTGGAGATAATAATAATGGCGGTGGGACATATAAGTAGTGTCGGCACGCAAGAGATCTAATCGGGTGCAGAGACAATTAGAGGATACAGGTGATCAGCCCCTCGTGGGACAAGATGGCGTCAACAACAATAAGCTGGTCAACCCATCATTTCGACCTTGCCACTTTAGCAGCTACCCTGCCAATCAATCTTGGACCACCTACGTTTACTTGCTCGTTATTGCACTGCTGTCTGGGCTATTAACCTGCTATTAGGGCTCAAAGACATGATTAAAGACCAACATAATGGTTTTACCTACTCGGGCAACACCAGAAAGCAACTGGAGCAAGGGTGACGCTATACGCGGTACTTTCTTATTGTTGTTTATATGACTGTGTTATCAGGTTTACACCTCATACACTATTGTCTAATTGTTTTCATGCCTTCCATCAATCCTTCGCAGAATGGACGTGCCATTCGTTCCTTACCCGGAAGAGATTCAAAAGGACCATCGTCGGCTTTATATTCCTTACCCTTTCCTTTCCCTCCAGCGGCCCATCCCCTTCTCTTCATAGTCTGCGCAGGTCAGACACTTCGCTATGGAGGACACCAAGCAGGAAAACTCCTCCTTAGACCGTATTGTCCTTCCCAATGTCCTTCGCAGTAGAAATGTCCCCGATGTCCCAGAAGATGTCGACTTTCTCATGGAGCATCTCAATGATCCCAACTATGACCTGAAGAAGCCTTATCCTCCTTCTATGCGCTCTGTCTCTACAGATCTTCAGGGAAAGAAAATATATGCCTATGATCAGTCCGACTACGACACCGAGTCCCATTTCGAATCTGAGCGCCCCGAATCTAGAAATTCGACGACCATCGACTTTGACGAGTGAGTCTCCACCATGTTGTTTATAACGCTATTCTCACCCGCATACAGCGAGTCCCCTTACCCAGAGGTTCGAGCTGCTGTTGCAAGCGTCGACGATCCTTCAATTCCCGTGAATACCTTTCGCATGTATGTTTAATTCTTTAATTGTATATCTCACTTGACCTGACTGCTATTAGGTGGTTCCTCGGTTTATTAGCAACCATTCTTGTTTCCGGCTTGAATCAAATGTTCTCTATGCGCTGTAAGTTGACAGTTAAGCAACCGGTCGATATTGGCACTGACATTTCCCCAAAGACCCTTCCGTTTTCATCAGTGGTATTGTTGTTCAACTTATCTCACTTCCGTTCGGAAAACTCCTCGAGCGGATACTTCCAACTACTCGTTTTAATACCTTTGGATATATCTGGTCTCTCAATCCAGGCCCATTTACCATCAAGGAGCATGTCTGCATTACTGTCATGGCTAACGTTGTCGTCGGTGGTGCGTATGCAACTGATGTCATGCTCACCCAAAGCGTCTTTTACGGACAAAAAGTCACCTACGGATACCAGATCATGATTGTCCTGTCGTCGCAGATTATTGGTTATTCCATGGCCGGTGTCCTTCGCCAATTCGTCGTTTGGCCGTCGAGCATGATTTGGCCTGGTGCATTGGTCAACTCGGCACTCTTCAACACCCTACACAAGAGTTATGGCAAGAAGGACAACGGTCACATGAGCCGTGAACGCTTCTTCCTTCTGGCATTCCTCGCTAGCTTCGTCTGGTTCTGGGTTCCCGGATATCTTTTCACCGCCCTGAGTATGTTTAGTTGGATCTGCTGGATTGCTCCGAACAACATTGTTGTTAATACGTTGTTTGGTGTTAACACTGGCTTGGGAATGAGTGTCCTGACTTTTGACTGGAGCATGATTTCCTTCATTGGTAGTCCGCTCGTCACACCTGTAAGCTCTTCAGATTTGGCATTGATATATTATGAAGCTCATTTATTGTAGTGGTGGTCGGAAATGAATACTGGCATTGCATTCATTCTTCTTTTTTGGATTGTTTGTCCCATCTGGTATTGTAAGTCTTCGTTTCACAATCAAATTATTCCTCAGCCGACGTATATATTTTTAGTCACAAACACTTTCAACACTGCTCATTTCCCCATTTCTTCTTATCTCTCCTTCGATAATATGGGCTTCCCTTATAATCCCCGAGAAGTTGTAACGGATGGTCTCTTTGATCCGGTCAAATACTCTCAATACTCGCCCATCTTCATGTCTGCTACACTTGTCATGGCATATGGTATTGCATTTGCTTGCTTCCCCTCTGTCTTCGTGCATACATTCCTCTGGTTCCGCAAGGATATTGTCAAGCGCTTCAAAAACACGCTCAAAGATGAACGGGATGTGCACTCTCGCCTCATGTTGGCCTACACAGAGGTTCCGATGTGGTGGTATGGCATCCTGGGCGCTGTAACCTTCGTCATGCTATGTGTTGCCGTCGAAGTCTACCCTACTCAACTTCCCGCATGGGGTGCTTTTATCGCAGTTATCCTTTCCGCTGCGCTTGCAATTCCTCTGGCTATGCTTATGGCCATTACCAACCAGCAAGTTCCTACTCAAGTCATGCATGAACTCATTGCCGGTTATATGCTCCCCGGTCGTCCTATCGCCAACGTCCTTTTCAAGACTGTTGCCTTCATTGGAACCCATCAAGCTGTTAGCTTCGCTGGTGATCTCAAACTTGGACACTACATGAAGATTCCGCCCCGTGTCATGTTCAGTGTTCAAGTAGTTGCTTCTGTTGTCAGCTGCTTTGTTGTTACCGCCGTTCAAGATTGGATGCTTTCCAACATCGAGGATATTTGCACACCCGCGCAGAAGAATGGATTCGTGTGCCCGGGTACTACAGTATTTGCCACCGCATCACTTATTTGGGGAGGAATTGGACCTCAGAGAATGTTCGGTCCTGGTGCTCCTTATAATCCCCTGCTATGGTTCTTCCTCATTGGCGCTCTCCTTCCCATTCCATTCTACTTCCTCGCTCGTCGCTTCCCCCTCTCGTTCTGGCGTTACGTCAATATCCCTATCTTCTTTGCGGGTTTAGGTGCTATGCCACCCGCCAGTGGTATCAACTATATCTCATGGGCTGCCACTGGATTCCTGTTCAACTACGTGATCAGGAAGTACCGCTTCAGATGGTGGATGAGATACAACTATATATTATCCGCTGCCCTCGATGCCGGTGTTGCAATCGCACTGGTAGTCATTTTCTTCTGCGTGCAATTCCCCAAGGGAGGCTTTGAGCTGAATTGGTGGGGTAATACGTGAGTTATTTATTTCAATCTACTACTGGCCTTAACTGATGAACTTTTATTTATTTATTGCAGTGTGTGGCTAAATAACGCCGACGCCGAAGGACGTGCTTTCAGACCCATTCCTGAAGGTGGTATGATTGGTCCTGAAACATGGTCATGAACGGCTTATTCTTTTTCATATCCTTGTATCATCACTTCACTTCACGCACACACTACGCCTCACAATTACAATTGTCTCATGTATTATTTACCACGTTCTTTCCGACGCTGGTCGTAACACTCCCTTGGTTAAAAAGCAAATGTCATAAATGACTTCGCTTTCGTTTTTGTACAGAATACCCTTTGTCAATTAGTTGATAGGGTTGTACTTTTGTTTTCTTTTTTCGATGATTTTTTTCGATGAAACAGTGACGCATAATACCAACACGTACCACAAAAACTGTTCTTTGTCTCTTTTTTTTTTTTTCGCCGCTGGAAACTTTTTTTACGATTGACATTTGGGGTTTCGTACAAACTTGCATTATCCTATTCTTATTTCTTGTTTATATACTGGTCTCTCCATTCTCTGTATTAGGTATCACGAATACACTAGTGGCTGCTTGTGTTGCACAATCTCTTGGAAAAATATAAAACTCTTCGCAAACGAGTGTAATCATGGACACAATTTTCTACAACATGCTGCACAAAAGTAAAGGGAAGAGAAAGCAACAGGAGTCAACTAACTAGCTATTCGATCAAGCTGTTCCCCAGATCTTAACTTCTCTTCCAATAGATCCCCAAATCTCTCTACCCTGCTCCCCAAATACAAAATCGGAAATATCAGATTCCTCATCCACCCTCAATAATTCCTCCCATGACTTGTGAGCATAAACCCTTGCACCATGATTACCAGCAACACCCAAGAATTGAGCACTCGAATCATACGTGACTCGGTTGACTTTGAAGTTTTCACCAAGGGCAATACTATGAGTACTCTTCGCCTTACGTAGATCCCAAACGGCAACAGAGGAAAGGGAATCAGGAGCGAGCATATGATAACCGTTTTCGGAGAATGCAAGGGTGTTGACAGTGAAAGGAGTACTTTCAGAAGGAGTAAGAGTGGCTGCGATAGCACCTGTACGAATATCATAGATTTGGATTGTAGAGGTGGGTGTACCAGTAGCAAGGAGTGTACCATCAGGATGAATGGCGAGTGATGAGAAAGCTTCATCTGCAGGTGCAGAACGGAAGACTTGAGTGAAAGTGGTCAAATCATGGATAGAATAAGTTTTATCCAATGACGAATACACGGCGAGAGTGGAGGTAGGGTGAATGGCTAAACCAGAAATCTCGCCTCTGTGAGTACGGACTGTATAGTTGGGTATATATTCGCCAGAGGCAGAGTCTTGAGACCATATTTTGGCGATTTTGTCAGCACCAGCGGAGAGTAGAAGGGTAGCCTCACCCTCGCGTTCGCGAATAGCAACGTGGTTAATTTTCTTGCTATGACCTTTCAGGGACGCGAGAACTTTGTCCGTGTTTCTATCATAGAATTGAACGATTTTGTCGTTACCACCGGTAAGGAATTGTGATGGGTTAGACCTGGAAACAGCCAAAGAGGTGATTCCAGCTGGCGAGGCAGAATGAAGGGAGGGGATGGTGTGCTTGGTAGTCATGGTCTTAACTTCTGCAGCGGTGGCATAGCCTGCAGGTGGTTTGCGCTTTTTACGGCTGGCAGAGAGGGTTGCATGAGTGGCATCGATTTGAGCAACTACAGGTGCGGGAAGGCCTTCTTCGGCAGCAGCATTATCACTCATCTCGACGTCACCACCTTCTGTTGAAGCGGAGGGAGCGAGACCCATGGAAGCTTGGACATTGGCAAGAGCCCTGAAAATGAAAATGAACATCAGAAAATAATATACTATGTATATTTACGCACTCTCTGGCAGCATCACGTTCTCTAATGAGACGAGCAACGACGCGAGTAGCAGCGTCCTGTGCATAGAGGGCGTAGCTCAATTCTTGACGGACTGAGTTGTACTTTTCGCGCAGAGAGAAAAGCTCGAGTACGATGGCGTCATATTCGTTCTGGAGAGTATGGAGCAAAGCAGGAAGAGAGGTTGCTGTTGAAGGACGTGGGGGAGCAGCTTTGGGGGCTAATGGGTGGATTAGAAGAGAGTTGGGAAGAGATAAAAGAGAGACGTACAGGCCTTGAGCTCTATGAGATCAGACTCCTCGAGCTTGTCGCCTGTGATGGGGTCCGTGCCATTTTCTGTGATGTACTTCGTGATGAGACGACGCTCGTAGATCTGGCCCGACTTGACAGAGACGACGGGGTCCTGAGGCGGCTCTCCAGAAATTGCGCAGAAAACCATTGTTGGAGTTTGCAGGTCAGTCTTCCTCACGTTGCGTCACCTTTGTTGTCGCTTGTTTACTCCATCTCCTCCTCCCCTATTACCATGTCCGACAAGCAACAGCGTCTCGTTCTCTCCATCATCGACTTCCTCAACTCCTCCATCAATGAGGGAACAGTAAAGGCAGACGACAAGGAGAGTCTCGAAGTTGCCAGTCAGTACAAGCTATACCTCTTTTATTATAATCTAATCGCATCAATTAGTCCAGTGCATCGGTGAAGCTTTCGGTGTAGATCCCTCCAACCAGGATCAGGTCGATAAACTCAGTGTCAAACCTGCAACTCTCCAGAGTATCTTCGATGTATACATGAAAACCCGTGACAAAGTCGGCACACGCACACAGGCTCCAGCCGCCTCTGCTGAGCCTGCAGAATCTTCCAGTGGCCCTTCTGCCGACGATAAAGCAAAGGCTGAAAAGCTCAAGCAAGACGGAAACAGTCTCATGTCCAATAAGAAATATACAGAAGCAATTGCAGCATATACGCAAGCAATCGAACTCGATGCATCCAATCCCGTCTACTTCTCCAACAGGGCCGCCGCTTATTCAAGTTCTGGTGATCATCTAGCCGCTATCGGTGACGCTGAGAATGCTATTTCTGTCGACTCGTCGTTCTCCAAAGCATACCATAGGCTAGGGTGCGCATCATCTGCCTCCTAGAAAATTGCATACAATTCCTTAATATTCCCTCACATCCAGACATGCTCATTACTGCCTTGGAGATTTCAAGTCTGCTGCGGATGCATTTGAGCGCGGCCTGAAGATTGAACCAAGCAATTCTGGCCTTAAATCAGGCCTCAAGAATGCAAAAGATAGAATCAAGGTTGACGAGGCTGATGTGGCTACCAGAGCGGCACCATCTGGCGGTGCCGCTGGTGCGGGTGCGGGTGCGGGTGCTGGTCTTGGGGGTATGGCAGATATGTTCAGGAATATGGCCGGTGGTGGTGGAGGCATGCCTGACCTGGCCAGTCTAATGAATAACCCTCAAGTCATGCAAATGGCTCAACAGATGGCATCCAATGGTGGACTAGCTCAGCTTATGCAAAACCCCACGGTGGCCAGCATGATGGAACGAGTACAAAATGGAAATATGCCTTCAATGTCAGAATTGATGTCAGATCCCAGTCTTAGAGATTTGTGAGTTTGTCTGTGTTCACATGAGATATTAGAAATTGATTCCTCCTAGGGCATCACAATTTGGAGCCGGTACCACAAACCAACCTGGTCAAGATCAACAGTAATGTACGAGATAGTATTAAACAAACGCCGGATCGGCTAAGTGGTGCGACGTTTTGGACGTCCTAGTTTAGACATGACGTTTTTGGTTTTGATTTTACAATTTATCTTGAATAATCTTTCGTTTTTCCCCTTTTGCTTTATCGCTCTTCGTTTATTCTGGCGTGTGAGAAGATTGTATAAAGTTGGTATATAAAGTCGATATATTACTTGCAAATTGGTCATCTTTTATCTTTTATCACTTTCGAGAAAATCAAATTTTCAAGAATGTCTCCGAAAGTTTCACTGTTTGTCGCTACCCTGGAACAGACGATCATTTCTCGTGAGCGGACTTACGTAGAATGGGGCCGTGGATTAACGTTGGAACAATATCTTGAGCGAGATGAGCTTGGTGAACGTGAAGAATTTGCAAAGGATGGAAAATTAATCACTTGGTATGCAGTATGGATATTTATATTTCAGCTGCATCTTTCTGAACTTGGATGGCTTTTTTAAAACCAGGGTATTGGCCCCTCAAGATAATCCGACTACAACAGAATTCTTTTGTTCCTGCGAAACGTAAATGAAGAATTCTACCAAACCATCACAATATACTCACATTTATCTATTTTCATTTCATTTCTTAATTGAAAACAGCTTCAAGCGTCAAATTGCAATTGCCAATCCACCCACACACCAAACTCCCAAACCAACTTTAACACTAGGCCAAGGATATGGAATCGCTTCCGTTTTCACACCTTTACAACATCGCGGACATGGTTATGCTAAACAGATGATGAAATTGTTACATTGGAGATTGGCACCTCAATCGTATTTATCAACCAAACAATTGCGAAATTTGGGTCCAATTGAGAGGATTAAAGAAGCCGGGGATGCTTCATTTAGTGCTTTATGGAGCGATGTTGGACCTACGTTTTATGCAAGTGTGTCTGTCGGAGATTTAGAGGAAGATGAAAATAAAGAGAGAAAGGAAAAGGGTTGGGTAGTTGATAGTCCTTATTCGACTATTTGGAAACTCGATCAAGTAGATTTTGGAGGTGTTGAAGAAGTTCTCAAGAGTTATGAAGACAAAGTCAACTCGGATGCCAATGTGGTATGGATGGACTCGGCTGCATCAGAAGAAATCTTGGATAAAGATGCGGAATTAATCAAACAAGAGCTTGTCGAAAGCGCGGAGAAGGAGAATAAAATGCAAATCACTTTTATGCCTAATAAAAGCGTAGCTGCTTTTCAATGGTTTAGACTGCATTACCATTTCAGCAGGTATATTGCTGATCATCCAAAGTATTGTGGTTTGCGTATCGCAACTTCAGCATCGGGAACTCCACAAGAGCCGGGTTCATTTGCAACTTGGACTTGTGAATATAGACCCGGTACACCCAAGACATTGACTATCACTCGTATTCGGGCAGATAAAAATACTTTTGTTTCTATAATTACCAACATCCTAAAATTTGCTAGGAGGTATGGAATGGAAGAAGTAGAAGTATGGAATCTTGGAGAGGAATTGGAACAGAGTGTTTTGAATACTGTGTTATGTGGTAGACGGTTTGAGAGAGATGAACATTTACCTGCTGTTAAATGGTACGGCGAGGAAGAAGTGTCATGGAAGAATAATGAAAAGTCAGTTTTTTGTTTTTATTTTCATTGTAATTGCAATTGGCTAAATGGTGTTGATTTTTTTGGAAGGTTTTGCTGGTGCTAAGTGCAGCTGCCGCTCCAACGTTGCGGGGTGATATATATTTAGAAATTTCCTTAAAAATATTGAAGTATAATTGTGCATTGGTGTGGTATATTTTGAGTAAACGGATATGAGTTATAGGGTCGGGATAGATACAAGGGAATTGAGTAGTTGCGATAAATCTAATAAAATATTATGGGGGAAGTAAGATACACTGCACATCACACCAAATGCCGATCACTCTCTCTTGTCACAATATCAAGAGTTAGACAGCCGGGATATCTAAACTTACACAGCTGCTTTCATATTTTCAAGCCTCAAGAGAATGTCAACACATGCATATTATTCATCGCTACCCCAGAACAAATACTCATTGTTCGGAAACGCCTTTACGAACATTGGGGGAAAGCGTTTACATTGGAGGAATTTATTGATCGAGATGAGGAGTTTGCAAAAGATGGAAAACTGACACATTGGTATGTCTTTATATCCACTAGTATACTGTATTTTCATTATTGATAAACAATTTCGTCTTGGCGACTTCCCCCCCGAAAATCAGGATATTGGCTCCTCAAGACAATCCAACCACAACGGATTTCTTATGTTCCTGTAGAACGTATGTAAAACACCTCAATTCCAATTTCGGCTTAGTTGAAGCCTCATATACATCATGGATATACATTTGACTTACGAACAGATTTAAGCGCCAAGTTGCTATTGCATACCCACCCACACCCGAAACTCCCAAATCGACTCTCACGCTCGGTCAAGGATATGGTGTATCCGCTGTTTTTACACCTCCATGTAATCGAGGTCATGGATATGCTAAACAAATGATGAATTTGGTTCATTGGAAATTGGCACCTTTATCATATTTATCAACTAAACAACTATCAAGAGGTGATAGTGAGTTGGAACCAAAATTTGAAAAGGCCGAAGGATTTGGAGATGCATGTTGTAGTGGGTTATACAGTGATGTTGGACCTGATTTTTATTCAGGTATAGGTGTAGGCACAGGCATAGGAGAGAAGGGTTGGGTAGTTGACAGTCCTTATTCGACCATTTGGAAACTTGATCAAGTGGATTTTGAAGTTGTTGAGGATGTTGTTACCAAGAACGAGAATGAATTAGGTCCGGGAGAAATAGTGTGGATGGACTTGGCCGCATCGGAAGAAATTTGGATGAAGGATATACTGAATTAATCAAACAAGAACTCGTTCAAAGTGCAGAGGAGAAGAAAATACAGGTCTCCTTTTTACCTGACAATGGTATAGCTGCTTTTCAATGGTTAAGACAACAATATTATTTCAGCAGATATACTGCTGATTATCCCAAGAGTTGTGGTTTGTGTATTCGGACGGTGATTCAAGTTCCAGAAGAATGCCCTGGCTCATTTGCAACTTGGGATTGCGAATTTAGACCTGGGTTTCCCAAGACGTTAACCGTTACCCGTACCCGAGCGATAAAAATACTGTCATGTTCATAATTGCCAACATTTTTGAATTCGCGAAGCATTACGGGATGGAAGAAATAGAAGTATGGAACCTCGATGAAGAATTAGAACAGAGCATTTCGGATGCTGGGTTGCGCGGTCAACGGGTGAACAGAGATGAACATTTACCTTCTTTGAAGTGGTACGGGCCAGAAGAAGTATCCTGGAAAAATAATGAAAAGTAAGTTTCATTGATAGTTGTTTTCCCAAGCCATGAATGATTTAATTACGTCTGAAGGTTTCGTTGGTGTTGACCAGTGAAGAGAAAGACTTAGTGTTAACTAAAGATATTAAAAGATATTAAAATGGTGCTTAAATTTTAGATAGTACCATGTAGTATTGTTCTGCTCTACAATACGGGAATGGTGGGAGTGTAAATTAAAAGGGGAATTGGATAATCCCCATACATAGAAGCAAATGATATTAGGATTAGGGTAACGCAAGCATAGCAAGGTGTAAATAGAGCGAGCGGCTATCTGTCAATTCCGATGATGTTAAGTTGCGACACACTCGAAAGGCAAGTTCTGGCCGTTTTTGGTTGTATTTGGACCTGAAACCGCATTTCACTGCATATGACATCGCTAGCCAACCCAGCATCCAGCAATGTGTCACGTTTGAGATAAAATGCAAATCGAACCTGAGTAAAATTACTCTTCATGCTCAGAACACTGATGTTGATCCAGACTCATCGCACGAGACATACACGAGTTCCCAAGAGCAGGTCGGATCAAGAGTGAATGGCAATCGATAATCAACTTCAGCCCCAATAAATTGATGAGAGATGCCTTGAACTCATTGTTACGGCACGGAAACCAAACGGAAACCAAGCTCAGAGACACCGAGGGCCACGTTCTTTGTGACAAGAATAGTCTCCTATATGGCTTGACAGTATCATGGGGCAAATATCCAACAGAGCTGGACAAATCATTGTATGAACATGACATCGCGCTAAGCATTGATAGAATCGGGTAAGGCCCATGGGATGTGCACAGCAAGTGTACTATACAGTGATGTGTGAGTTTGATTGTATCCAATGACTGTTCGAGGATTTACTGCGAAATTGTGGGTATGAACGACCAGTTGGTGATTGTTATAAGGCGGTATGGATAATTGTGAATCTTCTCGTAAAAAACCAATGATAGTAAGTATCGTGAAACAGGAAAGCAGTATAACAAAAGCAACATTGATGATATCAATAGCAGGAAAACAACAGATCTTATCATTCCTCGGTAGGTAATTTCCGCCGCATGCGTCGTGTCTTGATGGGGAGCTCACGAGCAAGTGCTGGCGGTACTTCATCAAGCTGAACAGGGATCTTAGGTGGATGTCCCTGTGACGGAAGTGAGTATAGTTCGTCAGTTAATGAATTGGTGCTTACATGTCTTTGGTGGTATCTCAAGCCACTGGAATGTTTGTAGGCTTTGAAGCAATCAGGTACGGGACATAGATATTCTCGCCCATGTTCTTCGGTTTCTGCATCAGCGTTAGGACTTGCGCCAGTTTGTTCTTCTGTTACAGTTTGTGAGCAGAACCTTGATGATAGTGCTGTGCGGAAATGTGCGGTAGACCTGTGCAGTCAAATAAGCAATCCAGATACAGTTATCCATGTGTTATACGCGTACAGCTGTAGGTGGTATTGGAGACCGTTTATGGACTGCAAATAATCAAGTAAGTGAAAGGCACGCAGTTATGGAATGGGTTTTACCTTCCAAGACTTTCCACAACCTTGTAAAGCGCAGCGATATGGTTTTTCTGTAGCGTAATCGTCTGGATGTTGAGTTTTATTGTGATCAAATAGTTCCTTTGATGTTAAAAAACAAGCACAGCTTGTTGTTGCACTAGCTGGCCAACATGAATCGGCTCCGCATGCATAAGGTCTGATAGAAGGACTAAGAACTCTTATATTAGCATATAACTGAACTGAGCTGATTCATTTACATACTCGGCAGTTAGAGGCAAAGACGAAGAAAGTCTGGTTTGAGTACTGGGTTTCATCAGTTTCTTCGCTGACAGTCGACGACGGCTTGGTGGTATGGGGTTTGTACGAGTGTCCCGTGCAGTCGAAAATAACAGCGAACCTGTAGACTGAGATTGCTCCCCGCTGGGAAGGTCTACAGGGGAAGACACATTGGGGCTGGATGTAGGGGACAACGACGACCGTAAACAAAACGGAGTCGAGGAAGCTGAAGATAGATCATCATTAGCATCTCCCCAAAGCGAGATCTCATGAGAACGGGGAGAATTCTCGAAAATTTGAGGGGTAAGAAAATTGGTAAAAGGGTTGGGCGATTTCCAGAAACTCTCAGTGTGTTGATCCACCTGAACTTGCAGAGGAATATCAGAAGGGTAGATAGGCGAGTCGGATGTTGGTTGCTGTATGTGTATGTTATTATGTGGTTGCAATGCAGGCGAGATTGGTGTTGATTGTTGTACATGAGCGTTAGTATGTGATTGCAGCGTAGGTGATGAAAGATTTGTGTGTAGATGGGAATAAATTTGAGTAGCTTCATGATTCATTGGTTCCGTAGTTACGGCAATCGGAAGCTCGTCCAACAGCATCGTATCATCTTCCGTGGTCTCTTGGCTTGCAAAAGCTTGGGGAAGTGTTTCGGTTTCGGATGCAATTTCCATGAAGGGTTGTGGTGGTGAAACCGGAGGCAAGGGCATTGGAAGCAGCGGGGGAGCTGACAAAGCGGTACTCAGAGAGGAAGAAGTATAATGGAATGGTGCATGGTGAGGTGAGGGCGAAAACGATGCTACGGACGGCAGATCGAAAGGAAGGGAGAGGTAAGAGTCAGTTGGTAGAGATCCTGGCAAAGAATATGTGTCTGTTGGAAAGAAACTCCACACGTCAAGTGGGTCAGGGTCACTTTGAGATTCAACACAATCAGTTAGCTGACTCTCTGAGAATTGACTCTCCGGAAATACTGGCAAGGGAACATCGCCTGGAGGTGCAAGGGGAGATGGTTGAGGGGAAGACAATTGGGAAACACTATACGCAGGTGACAATTGAGCGATGCTTGGAGCAGGTGAGAGGGTTGATTGCTGTGAAGCAGGCATGTCGGGAGGCAGTAGCTGACTTTGCTCCTGGGAAGTAGCAACCAGATTCAAAGTTGTATGTACAATTGCTTTAGCTTTCTTGCGCTCCAGTAGCCTCCATCTACAAGAGTGTTGAGCACATTTCCGGGTAAGGGACATTGGGGCATCACCTGTTTCTGCAACCTAGACCACTGCGTTGCATTTCTTGACCGATCTTTCCCCATCTTCCACCAATGCGGTTGAAAACGTCCAGCAGCTGCCTGTCCTCGTCAGGGGTCCATTCTTCCTTCTTGAGGCCGGGATCAAGCGCTTCTCTGTAACGCTTTGAGCAAGCATCGTCCGTCCTGCCAGGTATTGAGCGAGCTATTAGAGACCATTTTGGCCCATGTTCTTTGTAGAGATCAAGTAGTATTTTGTCCTCGTCCGGGGTCCACACCGATTTCTTTACAGTTGGGGAAAGCGAGTGTAGCCAGCGCTGGAGAAGGGTTCAGTCAGAGGGTCAATATATTAAAAAGAGAATAGACACCTTTCTGCAGGCTTTGTTGGTGCGACCTGTGACACAGTCGGCAATAACCTTCCAGTTGTCCTGCTCACCATGCTTTGCCACAGCCTCTGTGAGCAGTTTATCTACGCCAAGACGCAGTGAGCTTGGGTGATAAGCTGGGTGAGAGATTGTACGAACCTTCTTGTTCTGTCCATGGTCGACCAATGTTTCTCTCTGCCATGAGGAGGATGAATCACGAAATCATGACACAGAGCCCGTCCAGTCCTCTGCCTACACCGCAATAGCCCAGCGCTTGTCACATCGGCCCGTCTTGTGACCTTGTGTCACTCCCCACTTCAACGCATAGCCATTATGTCGCTGGCCATTGATTATTCTTCAGACGACGAAGAGATATCGCGCGCAGTCGCTAAGGATGCATTCGGTATAACATTGCTGCCCTCTAACAAGAAACCTCGCGTCCAGGAATCACTACCCTCACAGACTAGAGAGGCCGATGCTGCGCCGCACGTATTATCAGAGGTCAGTAATCTTCCTTGTTAAATTCATTTTTACTGAACAAATCCCAAGGATCCTCTAAAAATGACATCCCTTGTAACAAGACCAACAGATACACAAATGAATGTGAATATCCCGTATCAAGACATGATGACGCCTATTCAAGGACCAGAAAACCCGTTCAGTGACAGGAATCGTTTCCTCAACCAGAATGCTCTTGCTGGTCACGTAGAAGAACAGGCAATGTCAGAACATGCGTTCCGCAGCCAACACCTTACACATGCCATTCTGGGTTACTCGGCAAATCCTTCAATGGACCCCAATGCTCCGGCCATTTTGGGCTCAATGGAAGGCGCAAAGGCAAACAACTTTCAGACGATAGACACTCTTAGAGCACCTAGAAGTGAACGTAAAAAACTCAAACGCAAGAGAGAAAACAAAGGAGATCTCGAGATTGTAGACGGCGAAGGTGCTTATGTTGGTCCCTGGGCAGCCTACAAAGGTGAGGATAACCAGGTTGAATTCTTGGCCGGTGTCACCGGTGGAGACGAGGACGAGGAAGAGGAAGAGGAAGAAGAGGAACCGCAGTATATTGTCAAAAAGGCCAAACCCAAGCGGGGCACTATTGGCCAGGAATACTCAGTTTTCCATGGTACATCTATGACGGATTACCAAGGAAGAACATACATGCATCCCCCTGTCTCGGAGGCTCCCCAACTACTCCAGGAACCTGGTTCACAAGATTGTTTCATCCCCAAAGTGTGCATACATACATGGACTGGACACACACAGGGTGTCTCCGTTATTCGAACATTCCCAGAAACTGGCCATATGTTCATTAGTGGCTCAATGGACACTAAAATCAAGGTTCGTCTAGTACAACGGACCATTCCATATTGTACTCATCAACGGCTGGCAGCTTTGGGATATTTACACGCACGGAAATTGCCTGCGAACGTTCCATGGTCATACTAAGGCTGTCAAAGATATCAGCTTTTCAAATGATGGGAGGCAGTTTCTTTCCTGCGGTTATGACCGTCAGATGAAACTTTGGGACACTGAAACTGGACAATGTATCAAACGCTTTAGCAATGGCAAGATTCCTTATGTCATTCGTTTCCATCCTGACGAAGACAAACAACATATTTTCCTGGCTGGTATGTCAGATAAAAAGATCATCCAGGTTGGTAATAGCTTGATCCTGTCCAGGTTATCGACTTATATTTCTCAATGACAGTACGATATGAACATCGGGGAAATCACACAAGAGTATGATCAGCATCTTGGTCCTGTGAATACAATTACCTTTGTGGATGAAAACCGTCGTTTCGTCACAACTTCAGACGACAAGACCATTCGGGCTTGGGACTTCGATATTCCCGTGGTTATCAAGTATATTGCAGAGCCACATATGCATTCAATGCCCTCCGTGACCCTTCATCCTTCCAGTGTGTTGCCCTAATGCCACGATCTGACACAAATACTTAATATCTCTCGCAGAAAAATACTTCGCCGCTCAATCTCTCGACAATCAAATTTTAGTTTACAGTACTGATAGCTTCAGACAAAATCGCAAAAAACGATTTGCTGGTCACTCTGTGGCTGGCTATGCATGTCAGGTTGGATTCTCTCCTGATGGCAAATGGATAAGTAGTGGTGATGGTGAAGGGAACGTCGTATTCTGGGATTGGAAAACTGGCCGCATCAAGTCAAGGCTAAAGGCTCATTCCAAGGTCGTGATAGCCCACGAGTGGTTACCTCATGACACAGTGAGTAATCTTTTTAACCCCTCATTTCGTATTCATACTCACGAATTCCCTAGTCAAAGGTCATCACAGCCTCCTGGGACGGATTGATAAAACTATGGGTAAATATTTCCACTTTTTGTACCTTAAGTCTTGCTAATGGGCGCTTCTTATCAGGACTAAATGTTAGAATACTATTCTTTCTATTCTTGTATTACTAGGGTCACTAATGCATGTCATCGCCGGTTTTGAGCCCTCGTGTTCAATGAACATATGGAGTTCGGGCCCATGGCTATGGTCTCAAGCACCATTTAGTACTCAAAGCGAATATTCTGTACACAGCTTCTTATGTATCAGCTGTTCTACCATAAGTTCACCTGACGTCGGTAAGTGGACTTTTGCTAGGTTGGCTACAGGGAAGAGAGGCCTTGTCCCTCCTTTTCGCACAAGAATAGCATCCATAGAGTTGTTGCACACACTTGATCAGATGTGATCCTCTCATGCCCATTGCTACCAGGCACAACAACATTTACAGATTTCGCAGCTTCGATGTTCCCGCCCAGGCGCTACAAGAAAACGTGCTTGTAAACTCTTGTATAGTAGGGGAGTGAAATCGCTCTCTGATACAAAGGGCTTATTTTCATTTTAAAATCCATGGTTGATGAGCTACCTCTAAATAAGCTCACACGAGAACTACCAATGGCATGGTACTTTGGATACTACATACGGAAAAGCGGATTGACATGCTTTCTCCGGAATCGACCACATTTTCCCAAATCTGCGGGAACACTTATAAGAATCCTAACTCCTCTTGTCCTGCACCCACGCTATTATCCCTTCCTACACACACACTGAACAGACTTGGACATGAAACTTTCTATCATTCTCTCTACCCTCTTGGTCGTCTCTGTAACTGCGATTCCGGTATATAGTCATTCAGAGAGTATCATGGAACCTAGATACTGATAGCCTTATAGATCGCTATGCCTATGCCTGCTGCCATCGCTATTGCTGGCAATAGTGACTGGAGACGAGGATCTGAGGTTGAAGAACGCGGCAACTCGGACTGGAGACGGACTGTGATGGCAGCCGGTGGCGATTGGGAAAGAATTAACCATGGAGAGCTGGGTGATCGCGGTAATTCTGACTGGAGAAGAGAACAAGTTGAGGTCCGCGGAAACTCGGACTGGAAACGAGAGAGTCGTGGTGCTTCTGATTGAAAGCACGGTGGGTTAGTACCTTTCACCAGGGATTTCTAGAGCTTAGGTGTGAATTAATTTGTAGATATGATTCATTTGATAACTGTATGCACAAACCTATGTTGTAACCTGTTGTAACATGATAGATTGCTTGGTTGAGATTGGGTTTGATGACGTCTGTTGACGCGTTAATGAGATCGCGCTCAGCGTGACCCTGTCGTATTTTCTATCTCTACCTTCTGCCGTCCAGATAATGGCCAATCTCAGCGACGCGGTCCCAGAGGACGCTCGTAAACGTGACTATACCCGCTCCTTTGAAGAATTCCTGGAATCCGATTCTGCAGTCTACAACTACAAGGATGAAATCCATCGAATGCTGCGTACTGACCAGACGCGTCTTATTGTGAATATCGATGATCTGCGCGACTGGAAACGCGACTTTGCGGACGGATTACTCAAAGATCCCTTCATGTACCTTCCCGCCTTTGACGATGCCCTTGCTGCCGTGGTAGAACGAGTCTACGATCCAGACAAATACTCAATTGACTCGAAAAACTATAAAGTCGGCTTTAGCGGATCCTTTGGAGATCACCATGTCAGTCCCCGTACTCTTCATGCAACACACCTGGGCAAGATGATCTCCTTGGAAGGAATCGTTACGAGATGTTCCCTTGTCAGACCAAAAATGTTCAAATCCGTCCACTATTGTCCAGATGAAAACACTCATTTCGCTCGCGAGTATCGGGACGCCACTGTACTCTCCAACCTGGCTCCCACCCCAACAATACCACCTACACAAAGCGACGATGGTCATCCCCTCCAGATGGAATACGGTTATTGTGTCTTCCGCGACCATCAGCGGATCAGCATTCAGGAAATGCCAGAGCGTGCTCCCGCTGGCCAGCTGCCGCGTAGCACGGATGTTATTTTAGATGACGACTTGGTGGATAAGTGTAAACCTGGCGACCGAATTCAGTTAGTCGGAATCTACAGAAGTGTTGGAGGTGGTTCGAGTGGCGCTTTCAAGTACGTCTTTTCACCCAAAGTCCCTTCTTTAGTTTCTCATTGCGTATAGATCGTTAATTCTCGGCAACAATATCAACCTTCTAACGAGCAAAATAGGCGGAGGAATTGCTCAAACCCCACTTACAGACACTGATATTCGTTCCATTAATCAGCTTTCCAAGCGCTCTGATATTTTCAATTTGCTTTCTGAATCCCTTGCTCCTTCCATCTTTGGCCACGGTCAGATTAAGAGAGCGATATTATTATTACTCCTTGGTGGCGCAGAAAAAAACTTGCCAAATGGCACACATATACGTGGTGATATCAACCTGCTTATGGTTGGTGACCCCTCCACAGCCAAATCTCAGCTGCTACGATTCGTTCTTAGTACAGCCCCCCTAGCTATTGCCACTACTGGCCGAGGTAGTTCTGGTGTCGGTCTCACTGCAGCGGTGACCAGTGATAAGGAAACAGGAGAGCGGAGGTTGGAAGCCGGTGCCATGGTTCTTGCGGACCGTGGTGTTGTTTGCATTGACGAATTTGACAAAATGTCGGATATCGACCGCGTTGCAATCCACGAAGTCATGGAACAACAAACGGTTACTATAGCCAAAGCCGGTATTCATACAAGCTTGAACGCAAGATGTAGTGTCGTTGCGGCGGCGAATCCAATCTACGGCCAGGTACGCTTCTACCTTACAGTCTTTATGCTTCCATTTTGTTAACTCCTTGGTAGTATGATGTTCACAAGGATCCCCATAAGAACATCGCGCTACCTGATTCATTACTATCCCGTTTCGATCTCCTCTTCATCGTAACGGACGATGTAGACGAGATAAAGGACAGGAGCATCGCCGATCACGTTCTCCGGATGCACCGTTATATCCCACCTGGTGTTGAGGAGGGTACCCCTTGCCATGACATTCTGGACCAGCAGCTTGCTATAAACGGACCAGGAGTCAACACGGATGAAAACGTTGAGACCGGTCCCTTCCAAAAGTATGACCCACTTCTCCATGTCGGTATCGGTACTTCTCTAGGTGGTCATGAAACCCGTAGTAGATCAAAGAAAAAGAAAAAGGAAGTTCTTAGTATCGCTTTTGTGAAAAAGTACATTCAGTATGCCAAGAGCAGGACTCTACCCATCCTAACTAAAGGCGCCGCTGATTACATCACGCAAGTCTATGCAAACCTTCGAAACCAAGACTTGGAAGGAAATAATCGGAAGGTATGTATTCACTCATGACATCTGGACCCGCAGTCTAACGACTCCATCTAGACTTCGCCTCTGACTGCTCGCACGTTAGAAACCCTAATTCGTTTGTCGACTGCACATGCCAAGGCCCGACTATCCGTGAAGGTAGAGAAAGATGATGCAGAACAGGCAGAAGCAATTATGCGCTTTGCTCTATTCAAGGAAGTTCCTAAGCGCCAGCGGCGAAAGAAACGCAAACTTAACAGTGGTGCCGCTGTCCGTAAAGGAGATGATGTTGAAGGAACTGATGAGGATTCAGAGGATGAAGATAGTGGGGATGAGACCGAAGTCCAACGAATGCCCACACCTCCAGTAGTACCAGAACAAACTCAAGATCCTATCTGGGGAGAGGATAGTCAAAGCCAAGATGTTCAAATGGAAGTAGAAGAACAAGCACAACCTCCTCCCAATGCTCCCGCGGATCCGACCTTCAATGGCAAGCTAAGGACAAATAGGTTAGTAACAAAGAGTTTTTATCAAGCGTCTATAAATTGAACAAATCTTGTTTTTAGATTACAACTCTTCCGATCGAGATTGGCGGAGCTATTTGCAGCAAGGTTCCAGGGCGTAGATGAGATTCTGCTAACGGAATTACTGGAACATGTCAACGAAGGGTTACCTACGGACCAATTGTACGGCACCGCGGAGGCGACTGAGGCATGTAATGCCATGCAAGAGCAAGATGAATTGATGATAAGTGGAGGTGTTGTCTATCAGACGTGATGGAAATTTTATTGGAATTTGGATGCGCAAATATGTATGTATGATACCTAATGTAGACGATGTGATTATTTTTCAGGCATGTATAGCTAACCTTGTATCATACCCTTCTTTTATTATCTGACTACACCTGGTCTTGGTTTCTGGGGCAATACTTTCAAGTTCGAACTGACGACAAAATATGTTGTCAAGAATAACGTTATTACAGATTATTTATCTAGAGTTTGGAGTATATATCTCCTTTCCTTGGATTGTCTTGTAGTTAGTGAGGGGGTAACACCTACATCGTTGGGGTACAACATGTACAACTGGGTATCCTGTTATCAACGCGGTAAATAGCATTAGCTCTCTTAAAAGAGCTTTCGTTAATTGCCATCGCGGCTCCATTGAGCACAAGCGCCATTACAACCAAAGATATAACGGATAATAATATCTCGCAAGTACCAATTCGTTGTCATTGCATTCTGCACTCGGGCAATGCATGAGTGTCATTGTGATTTGAGGCTCTCGCAAAAGACTCGTCTAATCTCCCTTATGAAGCGATATATGTCACCCCCTTCGGTAAGGTGACTTATGGGTAGACCGAGATTGGGGAGGTTCGGCGAAACAGTGAGAACTAGCCGGCCTATTAGCAGAGAAACTTCATACTAGCGATGTGCTCTTACCTCGATATGATGATTCTCCGATTTCTAACACGAAGCTAGCCTCGCGAGTCGGGTCGTTTGGATCTATACGATTGAATCGTACCAACAGTTGGTCCTTCCCTACACCTTCGATAATGCACGCCAGCTTCTCTTCACAGACAATGAGCTCAGGGGAAATATGGGACGCATGTGTGCTCAAGGTCGTCCGTTCCTTGTCTTTCTCTTCAAAAACATAAGCCTAAGTGGGTGAGCATGTGACGGAAATGGAACGAACCTCGCCGCAAGTTAGCAGATAGTGTGATATACTGTTCCATTTCGGCTTGGATAGCAGCAGATTTTTCCTTGAGTGAAGCCAATTGGCGTCGTAGGGCGGATACAGTAAGCTCAGCATCTTTCCTTTCTTCCTTTTCACGTTCAAGATCTACCACATTCTTTTAGTATAGTCTTATAGCTTGGTGAATGGACTCTAACCTGCCACTAAGTCAATTTCTTTCAGTTTACATTGATTTGTTTCGGCCTCGATGTGTTGTATCTTTTCGCCGAGTTTCTTCTTCTCCGTAGCTTGATATTTTCGTCTTTCGGAGATGGTAGCAATAGCACGGTTTTTGTAATTGACAAGGGCATTGATAAAATTCTTGGTTGAATCTTCGTAGACTTGTAAGCGAAGATCAATAGATGGATGCTGAGCCTGAAGGACTTGAGTAAGATCAATGCGAAGTAAGCGGGCGCCGGTAGCCATTTCCTCGCTGTGTTCGTTATTACTTGCGATTTGACTAATAACTGGACGCGTTTATCAACACGCGTAAGTGGTTGAACATCATGTGACCACTCATTCCTTTGACCCCTGTTTATCCCCAAATCTACTTAAGCATAATAACCTACCCTAGACCTCGCTTAACACCCATGGCTTCAGAATCCACCGACATTCGGATGGGAACTGCCAAGGCCTTTACCCGTGATAACAAAGTGGGAACATCGAAGCCTTTGAACGACATTCGAATGGAAACCGCAAAACCAGGGCTGACGTTACGCCAAGGGGCTCAAGGGGCTACAAAATCTTGGGAGAAAGAGTTGTTGGAATCCCCAGAGGTCAAAAGGAAGGCAACTGTGGCTCAACTCTGTGGGTTACATCAAGAGCTTGAAGATAGACCCATATACTAATCAACATATCCAGATTTCCTTGATTACTACTTTCAGACCTTGGGATACATCGCTGCGCGTAAAGAAAGAAGAACAACGTTCGACAGAGATACTGCTGCGAGAAATGTTAAAGGAGCTGAATATGCAGCCGAGTTCAAATCCTATTGTGGGCGAGAACGAGTGCTGCTACGACGACGAAGAGCAAAACTTAAGGTTGACCAATTCCACATTATTACGCAAGTAGGCCAGGGAGGTTATGGAGAAGTGTATCTTGCACGTAAACAGGACTCTGGTGAGGTCTGTGCACTAAAAAAGCTGCGTAAACGTACACTTCATAAAATGGACGAGGTCAGTTCAACCTAGTGATATGGACTATATGCTACTAAGATCTAATACAGATCCGACATGTTCTTGTAGAACGTGATATCTTAACAGCAACAAAGACACCTTGGCTTGTTAAATTGCTGTATGCTTTCCAAGACCCTCAGTTTGTTTACTTGGCCATGGAGTATGTTCCGGGAGGAGACTTTAGAACAATGCTGAACAATTCGGTGTCCTGCTGGAGCCACATGCAAGGTTCTACATTAGTGAAATGTTTACCTGTGTCAACGAGCTTCACAAACTAGGCTATATTCATCGCGATCTCAAGCCGGAAGTAAGCACTGCTAAATCTACACATCCTCTCTTTAAATTCTAATATTATTCATAGAACTTCTTAATTGATGGGACTGGACATGTCAAGTTAACCGATTTTGGACTTGCCACTGGTGCCTTAAACCCTCAACGCATTGAATCGCTCAAGATCAAGGTAGTTATTGTTCCATTTTTTCACAATTACGCTATTCACATGCCCTGTAGCTTGACAAAGTCAAGGATAAACAAGTCATTCAACGATCAACACTTGAACGACGCGCAATGTACAAGTCAATAAGAAACGAGGATCCTCGTTACGCGGACTCAATTGTTGGTTCTCCTGACTATATGGTTTGTCCCCGTTTGTGAACAAAGGCATTCCAACAACTAATTGATTTTAGGCACCTGAAGTCCTAAGAGGGAAGCCATATAGCTATTCAGTTGATTATTGGTCGCTTGGTTGCATTCTTTTCGAGTTTATGGCAGGTTTCCCGCCGTTCACTGGCAGCTCCAACGAAGAGACTTGGACCAATCTCAAAAACTGGACAAAAGTACTTCACAGGCCTCAGTATGATGATCCACAAGACTTGATGTTTAACCTGACTGATATATCATGGGATGCGATTACTCGGTATGTGCCTACCTGTCCGATTGTGTCTTTCGGTCACCGAGTCTAGTCTAGTTTGATCGCCCATGCGAGCGTCCGTTACTCCACGATATCTCAGATAACTCGACATCCATTTTTTAAGTCCGTTAAATGGGATGACCTTAGAAGAATGCGGCCCCCTTTTGTTCCTACCCTGGAATCTGATTTTGACACCGGGTACTATGACGACTTTACATCTGTAGAAGATATGGCTAAGTATGCGGAGGTACATGATAAGCAGAAGAATGTAGAACTTGTTCAAGAATCACAAGAACCGATGGGAAGAGGCGTTTGGGTTGGATTTACCTTCGGTAAGAATGGTCCTGGGAATAAAGCCGCCGCTGCTAGTAGTTATGATGACGACGATGGCACTTTGGCCACTATTTTTTGAAGCACGTTTTCCATATACGCTATCCCAATTGCTTTGTGTATTAGTTGTAAACCTATTAATAATCGATATCTCTCCGACATAAGTAATCAGAATATAAAACTGTCCTTAAGAACAAACCAAGTGAACAAAAGATGAAAACAAAAGAAGCCTAACGCCATGAATAATATCGTAATGGTCATGAACAAGAAGGGTAGAACCGCCTAGTATCAGGTAACTATGTGGTCTTCAGCAGATAATTCCCCGAGATCGGAGGTTATAAGAGCCTATGCCGTCGACCCAATCTTTCCTGGCGTACTGTTAAAAGGTTAGGATAAAGGAGATTGATGAATGGAAAAATATATACCTTTGATCGTTTATCTACGGAATCGATATTCTCCTCAATAGCCTGAACCTTGCGCTTGATGCGTATCTTAAGAGGCATTTCCTGGTTGCCACCCTGTTATAATAATAAGTATGAGTGGGATAACGTTCACGAATGAATGGACTTACTGGAGTTGAAAGCAAGGTGCTTGCCACTGAAGTTCTTGATGATCCGGCCATGGACAAGTTCTCGTTCCAGGCTGGGGGTGTTGCGTATGGGTACATCAAATCATTCCCAAGATCGGTCCGGAAATTTTGTTGAGCGAGCTTCGACTCTGATAGCAGTGATAGGACAGCATCAAGATTTCGTAATTCAAGAGCAGTGGGACCATTGAAACATTTGCCCTCGATCGAGTCCAGTCGATGAACCGTAGCAACCGGGCTAATATATTGTGTGACGATGGGCAAAGCGATCTTGCTGACATATTTCTGGGCAAGGTTGACCGCTTTGTCGGTGTCCACACGAAGACCTAGGCGTTTAGCATGCATCTTGGCATGGAACGTAGGACGATGTGTGGCGCGAATCATTTGTGCGATATTAGCGTAGAATACATTCGCATTATGAATGACTTGAGAGAGTCCGACGATATAGCGACGGCTCGTAGAAGGTCGTGAATGTGTTGTAGAGGTAGACATATTGAAATAGAAAAGAGGAATTGAAAATGTAAAAAGATAAGTGTATGCGTCGGAGGCAGATAGTAACAATGGATAGGCAACACGCACAGCGTGTATGAACGGAGGGTCAGGACAAAGTGAGAGAGAGGGTGAAATAACGGGGGACAGAGTCTAGTGGAATGTTGTTGGGGCCACCGACCTTTTAAGTAGTTCCAACATCTTGGACCCACAATGCAAGGGAAAAAAACAAAAGAACACGTGGCTATTTTTGGAAATGCTCATGAACGTGGATTCAATTGTTTTCTGTGACTGTGCTTGATGCAGAACAAGGGATGTGCTTCTTAATTGCACCTTGTAATTATTGTATTCGGTTATGTGCGAATATAAATGATGTATCATAGTGTTGCTTTGTGTTCCCCTAGAGGCGCCCGTCTTTGTGCTGTATAGAGTAAGTCACGCAAGGGATATGTGACCTCTGTTTGTTAGCGGAGTGAGAGTCACCACTTTTCCATTCCCAGATAATTACACCTTTCACTCCCTGTTGCCAGTTTTCACATGAGCTTGGCAGAGAAAATAGGTCAGCCAGGAAAGCATAGACTATGGACACGATCCGAGAATGATGTATTAATTAGGTTCACTTTTATTCTGTCCTCAATGTGGGACATTACTAGATCAACCAAAAGATGGTGAGGCGGCGGTCATTTGCGAACAGTGTCGGTACGAAGAACCTGCAGGATGTACGTTGTTGATAGAAGTGGATTGTCCAACGCAATTGATAGCTTCCAACTAGCTTACGACAATATTGTGATTACTACCCGTTCTCACCCTGACGCATTTCCATCAGCATTAAGACAAAAGAGAAAGACCCAGACCAAGCTACACGAGACGGGAGACCAAGGAACCAAGGTAAGCTTTACCTACACATCTAAGGCACGAGGGAGGTTCTTAATGTACTCTCAGGTTTCAGAAAAGTGCCCCGCTTGTGGACACATGGAGGCGTATTCAAAGGAAATGCAGGTATGGCGTTATTGAGCTGATACAAATAAATTTTAACTTGAGGCCAGTTACGAAGCGCGGACGAAGGGTCAACCATTTTCTACTGGGTGAGTGGGTGAAGAGGCCAAGTGATCAAAACTAACAAAGATCTAGTGTACATCATGTAAACATGGGTGGCGTGTCAACAATTGAGCAGAAGTTGGATATATTACTCAAACATATACGCCTACACTGCAGAATAGGGCGACAACACCAAATCCTCCAAGAAGGCTGGCAGTGGATGCAACAGCTAGTTCTCGCGTAGGAACCTTTTTCTTTGGTATACTGCAGGTAGTCAAGTTAACAGAGACATTGGAGTGAGTGATAGTGGTCATACGTAGTGAAGTAGAAGGCAAGAGCAAAAGTAGAAGCCAGAAGGACTAAAGCGAGTGAAGGCAGCGTTGAGGTAGGGATGATGGGGCTGAACGAAGGCAATGCTTTGAACACATTCTACTTGAAAATGAGAATGAGGAGACGATTGGAGACGTGGTGCATACCTTGGCCTCGATGTAATCAGCCATGGTGGCAATGACGATGATATTACGCCCAGAGCGTGTTTAAACGTCACACATCAACTGAGACAAACACACGTAATCACTACATATCAACCGCCTTCCCAACCGCCCTCTCTTCCCAATACACCCACAATGTCCGCCTCTCAAAAGATTCAGCAGCACCCCGTCTTTCTCCAGGTCCAAAATAAGGCCCAGCAGCACATTCAGCAGCTCGACAAAGAGGTAAATCCCAATTATGACGTACACAGAATCAAAGCTCACTCCTCTTTTCCAGCTTTCCAAGTATCCGGTCCTCAACAATTTGGAACAACGCACCCAAGTCCCTAAGAGCTATGCTGTCCTTGGTGCAGTTCTCCTCATTGCAATCCTCCACACTATCAATCCTCTTGCCGCCCCCGTCTCAAATCTCGTCGGTTGGGGCCTGCCCGCATATCTCTCCTTTAAGGCACTTGAGACACCTTCCCCTAACGATGACGTCCAATGGTTAACCTATTGGGTTGTCTTCGGTTTCTTCAACTTCTTAGAAAGCTTTGCTATCCGTCTGGTGTTGTACTACGTCCCCTGGTATTACGCATTCAAGACCGTTTTCATTCTCTGGTTGCAGCTTCCTGCCTTTCGCGTACGTTATTTTTTTGTTGTCTTCCAAACGAGCCTGTTTTGGACTAAACTGCATCACTTTCAGGGTGCCCAAACTACGTATTTCACTCTACTCAAGCCCGTCTTGTCCAGCCTGACTTCTCAGTCTGGCGCTGTTGCTCCAACGACCACCACTGCAGACCCACATCAAGAGTGATGAATCACCTTCCGGTGGTACTTCACTATCTTGCGCTGTCTCCCTTCTGAGATAGATCCTTTTCTATGTTGCTTTCTATCTTCCATAGACTTTTTGACTCTGTTAATAATGCATTTCTTCGTGGTTTACAATATATTAGTACTTGATCTACGCTTTCGCGAAATGCAAACTTGGTTTGATAACTTGAATCCTCACTGTCCAACGCGGTGATTTCCGAGATTTTGACACTATGACTCAAGCACGCGCTTTCCTCCTGCTTTTCCTCGTGTTGTTAATCTGCGTCTATGTTCGTTGTTGAGGCCTTTTCGCCTACGCAACTGTCATTTTCATTGGGATCGAGATATCCGCCCATTGTTAAGTAATGTTACACCTGGTGGGTGTTTCACCGTGTTGGGACTACCCAGCGCCAAATGAACATGATCTGCGCCTGATTTGCACCCGATCTGTGCTACTATCGTTACCCAGAAGTTCGGAATCACCAGAAGTTCGGAATGTCACAAGAGTGACCGTGATAGTTTCAACCTCCGCTTGACGCTAGCGTGTGCGGACATTCAATGATATGTGATGTGCAATCAATACCTCATCAATATTCAATATCCGACATGGCAAGGCTTCGGCAGGCGTGACAACTCTCCCAAAAATTTTCTTCAAAACCCCACTTTCCTTCTCGCAAAAAATGGTATGATGGCATTCAGAGTAGTGTAAATAATAAGCATACAAGTTCTCAGGTGAAAACTTGCCCCGAGCGAGGAGGAAAGCGGGAATTCCGAACTTGTGGTGATTCCGAACTTCTGGGTAACGATAGTATCACATTGTAAATTGCTACATCAATATTTATGTCGTAATATTTATATCTATGATGTCGAGACTCAATGAACTATCTTGTACTTTTCAAGGAGAGTCCAAAAAACGTGGTGGTATGCATACATTCAACGGGTGGATGTTGGGTGGAGTCCGCATAATTTACCTCGCACGATAAGTATGTCACCACTGCCGAGAGATGTCAGCAAACGACGGATGGTTACAAACAACGAAGCAATCCAAGTACAATTGACACGCGGTGATGGGCTTGTTGTTTATTCTTTGCCACATGGCAAACAGTTGCCGTCAGCATGGCCAGTTCTGGGAGTCGTAAGGTAGAAAGAAACCATGCTCCCCCACAAAATCTACTTACTAACACTATACCTAAGCTTTGGCCTTTATATTAAGGTATTGATGGAAGGTCTAGAGTGTAGTTCCACAGAGAAGAAGAAGATTCGATGAGAGAATCACTCAAAGAGACCAAAGAAGTAGTAACTGCTATCTTGGTATATATTTCAGATGAAAAAAGGATGTTTCAAAGCAGTGGATATATATTTTAAGATGACACACCCTTTATGAGCGTACATCATACCCAATACTAGTGTAAATAATGCCTTTTCAAGGAAAACCAGGTGAATTTGACGAAATTACATTACGGTGTCACAGTGTGGCACTTGACACATGATGTGGGTAGTTCTTGGTGAGACCTACCTTAAGTATAGTGTATTATTACCAGACGCGGTCTACAAATATTTACTCGCCAGAGTAGGGTACAAAGTAAAACAATTTTTGTTCCTAAACTTATGGATATACAAGTATGTACTTACTACTTGTGGCCTGCTTTTGGCATAATCTGGGTATGACCAAGTTATGACGAAAATAGCACCAAAACTCCGGGCCTCGCGAACCATCCGGAAGCTCCGCTGTGAATTTAAGTGGCCACTTTCTCATTTTTTGTCATCGTATATATGAATTGACAATGGCGGATATGATATCTAAATTATGAAATCCGAGAGTTCCTGTTTACTGGGCGATGAATGTGTTGTACTGAACCTCACAATGGTGTGACCCCAGTGACCGTTCCCAAAGTAGGAAAGGGTAAGATCACAATTTTTTATCTAACTATCGTCCCATATCACCCTTACCAATGCTACTAACGGCCAGCTGTTCCGCGGTGAGACAAATTCAACGTTTTCTTCGGTAGTCTCATTGTGACTGAATATATTCGAGAGCTTGGCAACCATTGAAGGCTAATTAAAGCATCGAGCGTACATGTTGTAGGTCCCACTGGGTACTAGAAATCATTGAGGTTTGATTCTACACGAGTATACAAGAGTATACAGGCATCTTCACGAGTAAAAAGATATCTCACAGAGTTATGTTATCAGATGTTCCTTTTTGAAAGGTTTGATATTGTCTATTTATAAACCTAACCTAGTACACAACAGACTCAGAGAATCGAGATCAATTAAGGTCGTTTCATGTGTCTCAAGCATCAATGCAGCACAAAGACAAGACCGGCTGTTTCTGGCAACAACCTAATAGGGTTTACTCACACAAAATACTATGAAGCATATGGATCAGGACGCGTGCAGTAGGTATGCAATCGAGTGGTATTATAAGCGTTGGCGTATTAACTCCACTCCCCACAGATAGCCGAATCATTCTGAATGGTCTTCTTTGCCCGAGGTGAAAAAATAGATACATCCATTGCATAAAGGATTTTGCCGCGAAACAGAAATGAATGGCGGAAACTCCATTCGAGGTGTGCATGTGCTTCGCATCAAGGCAGCCAGTGCGAACCTAGCTCTGGTATACCTTATAATACCTCACTCAATTCAACCCCGCACCGTCGCCTCCTTTCCAACTCTTACATCATCTCGTCATGAGCGACAAAGATGGCACGGATACCAGTGAACAGCTGCAGATCTATGTGCGCCCGACTGGCCTGAAGGGCCTCTATGCCCATCCTGTTACGCAAGTAACCATGCTTGGATTTGTCTGCTTCATGTGTCCAGGTGAGATGTGATTGAACTTCTGCAAAATCAACTTCAGCTCAGACTTTAAAAAAAAAATAGGCCTCTTTAATGCATTGAATGGTCTCGGGGCAGGTGGCCAAGTCGACTCTGAGACCAGCGCGAATGCAAACGCGGCACTGTATGCAACCTTTGCCGCTGCCGCATTCTTCGCTGGGTAGGTTGCTGGATATTGCCTTGGAGTTAAAGACTGACCATGCTTCCAGCACTGTAAACAATATGCTCGGATCTCGTCTAACACTTCTAATCGGAAGCGCTGGATATGCATTGTATATCGGGTCGTACCTGTATGTGTTATATACCCTATGTATTGTTATATACTTATCAAACAACTCAAGGGCCATGAATATCCACCCGAACGCTGGAGGTTTTGTGATCGCAGCTGGTGCCATCCTTGGCATTTGCGCCGGACTTCTATGGACTGCCCAAGGTTCCCTGATGTTATCTTACCCAACAGAAGCCCAGAAAGGTCGTTTCATTAGTATCTTTTGGTCAATCTTCAACCTGGGTGGTGTTGTGGGAGCAGCAGTATCTCTTGGTACCAACTTCGAATCCACGGTATGTATTCAGACTTCTGTCTACCTTGCTTTATGTTTATTTAAATCATCACTATATAGTCCAACTCTGGTGAGTCTCAGTTAGGCCTGGGTTTTACATTAGCAACTTACATTTTGTCTTGTCATTCAGTCGGGAATGGAACATATGTGAGCAGATTTAGATTGAACATCAAATGTGCCTACTAACTTTTGGAAGATCGGTTTCTTAGTCTTGACGCTCATTGGCGTTACAATTCCACTCTTGATGGTTGACCCAAAGAACATGGTGAGGACAGATGGAACGAAGGTCGTCACTCCTCGCCTTCCTTCCTGGAAGACAGAGTTCATTGGGCTATACCTTGCGATCAAGACAGACCCTATGATCATCATGCTGTTCCCTATGTTCTTTGCTTCTAATTGGTTCTACACCTGGCGTGAGTTGGGTATAGTTTAGTGTGATTGCATCTGGAGTTTGACACGACTTTTACAGAGTTTAATTGCTTTAATGGGGCACTCTTCAACATCAGGGCTCGTTCTCTAAATAACTTCATCTATTGGATTGCTCAAATAGTAGGATCGCTCGGTATTGGTTTACTACTTGACCAAAAAGGAATCCGTAGAAGGGTACGCGCTTTCACAGGGTGGTCTGTTCTTTTCGTTATGGTATTCGCGATACATATCTGGGGTTACTTCTACCAGAGGTAGTGTTTACTTCATATTTCATATAACTATTTTCTAAATTACAAATAGGCAATACACTCGGGAGTCCGTACCACCAACAGATGCAAACAAAATTGATATCTATGATGCTCCATTCGTTGGAAGAATATTTTTCTATGCTGTTTGCGGTATTCTTGATGCAACATGGCAAATAACGGCATACTGGATCATGGGTGCAATGTCAAATGATCCTGCGAAATTGGCCTACTTTACGGGACTGTGTGAGTTTTATGCAAATTATATTTATACATGGAATTCACCAAACAAACCATTGACCATAGATAAATCTATACAATCGGCTGGAGCTGCTGGGATATGGCGTGCTGACGCTGTCAAAATTCCGTATGTTGGAGGATATTTATTAACATATGCAACAATACTAAATAATGGCGAAAAAGGTTCATGAATATTTATCTATCAACATGGGTTTTACTCGCAGCTGGTTTAGTCTTTGCATTGCCTATGATTCATTTACGGGTTCGAGACCATACTGACTTGGTCGAAGACGAAATGTAAGCTATATATCTTATAAAAACTATATTAACTTACTGACATACTCTAAGGGAAAAAGAGAGGGCGTAATGAATTCCTGACGAATCACTTTTCACAGATTTCCCTTTTGCTATGTTCACGAGTGTACCATGTATCGCGTATACTGTAAATGTTTCGAGATATAAAGATTGAATTTGAATATAAAAACGAGCATCACGAGACTGCCAACCACAATATGATTACAACGGGGTTATCCCTGGTTATCCCTTTTGACTCCTGCATACGATGACTGATCCGGCTACCCAATCTAACTACGATAAGATTGCGACAGAACACGTCGAATTCGACTGGACCCTGGATTTTACGGAACGTGTAATTCGAGCTAGTGCAACCCATATTTTGGATGTTAGAGAGGATAATGTCGCAGAGGCTATGTACAGAATAACGAGAGGCCTTGTCTTTAGGTTGTTATACTGATTTATTGATGTAGCTTTGACACCAACACACTCAAGATTCTTCGAACAACGGTAGATGGGAAGGAATCAGCGGTGAGGGTTGTTGTTTGTTGTACATGATGCTTTGTACTGAAAAGGGGCTAACTAGTTTGAATTAAAAGCCCAGCATGCTGTTATGGGATCAGCACTTCATGTTCCATTGCCAGCCGGTCTATCCAAGAACAGCAAGATACGTGTCAAGGTTGAATATGAAACATCATCAGATAGCACCGCACTTCAATGGCTGGCCAAGGAGTATGTACTATTACGAGTTGATCAAGAACTACCCAAACACTGACGAACTATTTATATATAGGCAAACGCAGGGGAAAAGGTTTCCTTATCTTTTCAGCCAATGCCAGCCTATCCATGCGCGATCGCTTGCACCATTACAAGGTAAGACAACAAGTTGTTGTGTCTAACGATATGCTCACTGGAAATCGCAGATACATCGTCAGCGAAAATTGTACGTATGGACGAATTCCCTCATACAGACGACGAGATTAATATTTGTAAAGACATATTCCGCTACAGTCAAGTCTATTCTTCCCGTCTTGCTTTCCGCTATTCGACAGTCTCCTCCGTCCAATGGCCCACCTCATGGTGGAAAGGTGATTGGAGAGGACGAGGTAGTCTATACCTATAAGCAAGTACGCCACAATCTTCTTGAAAAAGGGGGTTTATCTAATCAGCGAGAGATCAAATAGCCAGTTCCAATCCCCACCTATCTAATCGCCATTGCTGCTGGAAATATTCATTATCGTCCATTCGCCGTTCCAGAGGAGAAAACATGGACCAGTGGTATTTGGACTGAGCCTGAACTTCTTGACAGCGCCTTCTGGGAATTTAGTGAGGACACAACTCGTTTCTTGGCCAAGGAAGAAAGTATTGTTACACCTTATCGCTTCGGAGTGTATGATCTACTGGTCTTACCACCTTCATTCCCTTATGGTGGCATGGTACGTTTTCTACTCTTGTGTTCTCCGCAGTTCAAGTTAACGTTGCTGGTTCGGATAGGAAAATGCCTGTTTAACATTCCTTACACCCAGTACGTCGTTTGTCTTTGCTAACGAATACTCATACTGAATTAAAATATCATAGCTCTGCTTACTGGCGATCGCACGTTAGTTGATGTGGTAGTCCACGAATTAACCCACTCATGGTTTGGGAATGGTATTACGTGCGTTCTTTTTTAATCTATCGATGATGATATCATATATATTGTGAATTCAAGTCTAATATCTACCTCATATCAGACACGCCGACGCATCCCACTTCTGGTTGAATGAAGGTTGGACAACCTTCATGGAACGTGTTCTCCAACAGTTCCTCCACACCCCAGCACATCGTGGATTTGCTTATTTGATCGGTAATCGGGCACTCAGAGAGTCTCTCGAGCTGTATCAAAGCAGACCGAAATACCAACAATTGGTAATCGAATTTGAGCAGGGGGAAGATCCTGATGATGCCTATAGCAGTATTGCATATGAGAAGGGTGCAAACTTCCTCCTCTATATTGGTAAGTGTATCTAGCATTGTTTGTATTATCAGGTCGATATCTGAGGGTGCGTTTTCTTAAGAACGGGTGCTGGGTGGCCTCGACGTCTTCCTGCCGTATGTCAAAGATTATGTAACCACCTTTAACGGAAAGAGTATTCGAACAGAAGATTGGAAGAAGCACCTGTATAGTTATTTCAGCTCTCAACCTGATAAGATCAAAGCATTGGATAGCATTGATTGGAACGTGAGTGGTGATCGGATTATTTTGTATGGTTCCCTTATCACCAACATAGGCTTGGTTGTACGGGCGAGGTCTACAGCTTCCTGTACAGGTGGAAGTTGACACAACACTTGCCAAACAATCATACGAACTTGCCGACCGCTGGGATGCTGCGCGATCTATTTCTGACGTCTCTAAATTGAATTTCAAGAAGTCGGACCTCGAGGGCTTGGATGGAAATCAAACTAGTGGGCGATTGTTTTTTCACCTAATAGGATCAACCTATTTAATAAATTATGCTTTCAGTCGTATTTTTGGAGAAGCTGCAATCACTGGATCCTTTACCATCGCACTTACTGACCCATCTGGGGTCAGTATACGAATTATCTCAGACATCCAATGCCGAAATACGCCTACGTTACTATACACTTGTCTTGGCGGACCCAACTTCTGAAGCTGCAAAACATTCTGCTTTGGAAGCCGTGAATTGGATCATTGGTCAAGACGGCAGTGGAGTATTGAAGGGCAGGATGAAGTTCTGTAGACCCATTTTCAGGGCAGTTGCCAAAGTTGATAAGGAGCTCGCAACTAGGAAATTCAATGAGGCAAAGGACGCCTTCCATCCAGTTGCGAAAAAACAAATTGACAAGGTGAGGAGGGTATACAAGTTTCCATGAATCATAAGCTGAAGGCCATGGCGTATCATATAGGACCTCCAATTGGCGTAAGAAGAGACAGATTTGGTGCTAGCGAATAGCTTAAATTACTTGAGGATTATTAGTTGTGTATAAAGAGATCACGTCATCATTTGAATGAACCCCAAATATCTCCGAAAAGGTCATCTTTCTTCTGTGTGGACGAAGTCGTCGACGCTGTTGAGAATAAATCTTGAGTAGCATTGGTTGGGGTAGACGAAGCACCACCCCATATGTCATTAGTGTTGAAAATGTTATTCTGTGGGGGATTGGTGTTGGTTGGAGCCCCCCAGACATTGGGTTGGGCTGGAGGGATAGGTGCGACAGGTGCCCAGCCTGAACTAGCTCCCCATGCGCCCGCTCCCGTATTTCCAATCATACTTGTAGGTTGTGTAACAGGGTTTTGTGGTTGCGTAGTCCACAAGTTGGATGCAGTTTGCATGGGAACAGGATTAGAGGGGGGTACAGAGAATAACGAAAGTATATCTTGTTTAACATCCTTCTTTTGTTGCTGAGGAGCAATATTCGAAGATGTAGCGGGAGGTGCGGCGTGGAAATCGAGGGAAAAGAGGTCATCCGGTGGTGTGGGTGCAGGAGGTTTCTGAGATTCAGCGACTGGCTGGGAGGGCTGAGCCACGGTAGGTTGCGTAAAGTTGGCAGAAAGAAGATTATGTGGTTGAGGTTGTTTATTGGTAACGCCCGCGTGTCTAAGGATGCTGCTGCTTGGGGCGTGGTTGGATCTTGTTGAAGGCGGAGAAGCAGTTTGAACGGGAGGGGGGGCAGGTTCTTGTCGTTCGCCACTCTCCAAAACACTGGGATCAATAGGAGGTGGGCCATCCATAGCCCATCGGCGTGATTCATATTTAGAACGTATAAAAGATTCCATTTTACTGCAATACAAAATCGAAATTGTTCATGTTAGAATATTTGGCAAGGCTGGTGAAGTTGATCAAGAGTACTGACTGTTCTGCAGGGACATGACCTGGCTTAAGATGGGCTTCCCAATAAAGATTAGCCCTCCGATTTCCCCATTTCTGTATCGACTATATTTTGTGCAGGTCAGCAATGTGAGATTTTGAGGGGAGGGGGTGTGATTTAACTCACAGCCATCTGCTCAGGGGTCCACATATCCAAATCTACAGACTTAACCTTGCTGATATGCGTCCCCATTCCTCGATGGATACCAGAGCATCTAATGCATAAGAATACGCCGCTAAATTCAAACAGATCAGTCTACTTCAATTCACAGGTATCCACAATGTTTTGACCATACAGATTCCAAGAAGCCCAGCGGGGATCTGTCAAAATCAACCAAAAGGGGGGGTTAAACATTACAGGTGTCCCAAAGAGTCATTTAAAAGTTGGATATTCATACCATTGCGTTTACAATCTGCACATACTTTATTTTCTGGTCGTTTTACTAGTTCTCGAAGTGTTCTAGTGTGTCTTTCCGCTGCGGCTTTATCTTGCCTTGATGACATGTCGGGTTGTGGTGAGTGGCGAAAAGGTGATGGTGTTTATACACAACAACCCTGGAATTCAGATCACACGTGACGAATTGATCGCATATTTAATTGTCCAAATGTTGAATCGCGTATTAATTGAATGTTATAACCAAAAGTCCCATGAAAGATATAGAAAGGAACTACAGCAGAGAGTGATAGAGAGATTTAAGCTTTGGTAGACTTGACGTTGTACTTTGTGAGTGAAATCATCACAGGAACGGTCCAGAATGCATGAGCAACCCAAACCACTATAATTAGGGGTTAATGTTAAGTTACCAGAAACGAGATCGTTTAAAACATACTAGTGAAAGCATTCCCAATATTAGCAATAAGTTCTGGTCCAGAGGTTCCCAGAGACTCAATGCTCGAATTGAAATCTTGAACAGCCTTTCCGAACCACATGCGTAAGATAAGGAAAGAGGTTAAGCCTATTGACGTCAATCGTATAGATATGAATATGGTTAGCAAGGATTAAGACTTTACACACCGACCATAAATCCCAAGAATCCTACACCAGCAGAAATACTTTGAAGCATAGGATTTTCAAAAAGAGAACCGCTCTTTCCCATTTTATGACGTAGGGAAATTAAAGTGAATGAGAACAAGAAGAATACATCCAAAGCCAATGCAATTGAGATAAACACTGGTGTGGATGCATTAGGAGCATATAGTAAAGCGCTCGGTGAGTTGGCAGGTAGAACGCCAAGGTCTTTCAAAATACTATATGTTAGATACTTGAATGACAAGGTTATAACTATAACAATCATATTCACCGAATTGAGGAGATACACTAGGTAAGGTGCAGTTCAGTGGTGTATCATTGTTACTTCTCGCACAAGAACCTATGTTTCGCATGAGATCATACTGTGAATAAGTAGAATGGGAAAGAACTCACCCAATGGCCCTAAAAATACACTAGGGCCATCAACACTCTGTCCAGGCCCAGGTTGAACCAGAAGTGTTGAAGGAATGACAGTTAAAAGTGCAACACGATCATTTAGAAGCAAACTCGGTGCCAGGAAAGCAAAGAGGGATAGAAGAGTCGCGGTGAGAGCCAGAACAGGAGCAAGATAAAGTGTAACGGCTTTTGAAATTCCAGCAATCATGTTAAATTAAAGAGTGATGAAATATAGCGTGTTAAGTCGTGAAAGTCAAAGAAAGAAGCTCGGCTAGCGAGATGAGAGGAAGGGAGGTGAAAATGAATGTGGCAAGCAAGACACAGTCTAGCGATAGCAAAATATTTGGGCGCATAGCTGGTTTTATAAGACTGCCCATTGTCCTGTTTTCGGTTGGGAGAACAATAAGTCATAGTGCAGAGTTACATAATTATTGTATTCGACACAGATTCAACAAAGGCTTTTTGGTACCCTGGAATGTAGACATGAACGTTTGAACCTCGGTCGCCAAGGTCGTTCTTATCAAAAATAATATTATGCACAAGAACCACAGGGTACAGATGGTAACAATGGCAACTAGGTAGTCAATCCTCCATACCATATATACATCACCTCAAGTAAACCACCAAAAGAACCAAATTAAAAAGAAAAAGATCGGAAAGGATTGATATTGAACAAGAGTATAGAGGAAACAAAGTGAAACAGAGGAGCATTGAAGTGAAAATATAAAAAAAAAACATGGAGGCGTTTTTTTGGTTACCCTAGTCAGAATCGAAGAAAAGAGTAAGGACAGGGAACATTCAATGAAAGAAAATGTAAGTGCGGTGTAATTGATTTTATGTCCATCCAGTCATTGGCAAAGGAGAAAAAAATAAAATGATGAGGGTTTTTATGATCTGCAGTGAGAAACATGGGCCTAGGGGTGAACACAATGTCGGGCATTGTTATAATCTACCACTACTAAGCTAATTCCGGTGCGTCGCGTTGTAATATTGACGAGCGGGGTATCTTGTAGTGTGCTAAAGGTGGGGTGTGTGATGATCTGTCCGAAATCTTGAAAGATACGGGAATAATGAAGAGGGATATCTTGCAGGAATACGTTTAGATCAGAGGGGTAGGCAACAATGCTTGCGATATATAAAGAATTGATGCAAGGGTGTCATGAATAGCAAATCCAAGAGACATCGTCCAAATTAATCAAACGAAGAATTGGGTGCTAAAAAGAGTATGATCAGCATCGTTAATTTATCACCCAATGTGTGATGGATACATACTGAATACGACTAGAAGCATGTACTTCCATTTCTTCCATCTTGTATGAATTTAGTTCTTCTTTAATCCTCTGTGCCAAGGCGGGTGTTAACCGACTCCATGTCGCAGGTTCACTCCTGCGGTCATAAACAGACGACGCAAATGTGTCGTAAACTGAGAGGTTGTTGGCAAAGGCCAACTTTTTGGCGGGTGCCGTCGCTGATCTATGAGTCAGCGTAGGGGCGGAAGAGGGCGCCATCGAAAGAGCAGGAGCAGAAGAATTAAGGGAGGGATGCTGGAATATCGAGCTTGGTCTCTCCGAGAGTTGTGAAGGGGTATCGGGTAGATCTTTGGAACCAAAAGTTGAACTGAGAGGTGAAGATGTGATCTCAAATGTGAGAGGTGGAATGGCTGGTGCGACGGTTGATGATGGACCATGTGCGGAAGAATGTGAGCCATGTCGGTGAAGGCCGTCAATGTGGTCAGGATCCGGTGACGGAATACGAGCCAATGGGCCGAGCTCAGTTTGTCCAGTATGCGAATTATACGAATTAGCGCGTGCACGAACAGGTGCCACTTGGTCGCTATATTGAGCTTGATTATATGAATTTGCGTCTAACAATAGAGAGGAGATCATTAATAGGGCTCTTTTTTAGAAATGGAGTGAAACATACTTTTGAGAATACCTCTCGCAGGTTTCTTAGTCCGCTCTAAGCTCCTCCGGAGGTCCACAGCCCATGGTTCTACATCATCATCATCGTTAATAGTTGCCTTTGCCATGCCGACTCGGATGGTATCATCTTCGTCATTTTCAGGCACATCCCAGTCATCATCATCATCCCAGCCGTCTGCATTATACGCAGCATTTGGCTGTTGGGGATCATAATGCCCGTCGTCGCTATCCTCTTCGTCCTCTTCTACAACTACATGAGTCCCATCCTCATTAACCTTGAGATTACCTGATCGTTTGACCGGAGAACCAAGACCGGCTCGTGTTGTCGTATTTTTGTCCCATGTCGGGACACCAGCAATGGGCGTTACAAGTGCAGAAGAAATAACTGCAGCTTCAGCTACGGCGGCGGCTTGTGCCTCTTGTTGAGCTTTAGCCCGGGCCGCAGCTTCAGCGTTACTCTTAAGCGTATGCTGTCGGGCTAATTTTGCCGCAGGACTTAGCCCATTCATTTCCGAGCCAACGTTCCAATCACTTCCTCGGTCTAATTCCGCAGTGACGTGCGAGACACTGGCCTCGAGAGCATCGGACTTTGCTCCCTTCTTGTCCTTCTTTTTGGACTTGTCGCTATCCTTATTCTTGTCTTTGAATATGGAGGTAATACCTGCCAACGAGTTCCTCCTGACTACAAGCTTGCCCATGGAACCCAGCTTTCGAATCATGACACTGGCACTACTGACGGTGGAAGAGAGAGAGATGTTGTCGGTACTGGCATTAAGCCTTGAATTGAAGAGTGAAGCAGCACGACCCTTCTTTTTCGTCTGGACGGTGGCCGTAGATTCGGCATCATCACGACCACTATCAGGACTACGTACACCACCTGCCGTTTCTGGGCGTGAAACGGATGAATTAATGGAGAGAGATTCTTTACCCTTGGCTTTGGCGGGGTTGAGGGTGGAGGCTTTGATAGACTCGTCGTCATCAGCTTCCTCTTCTTTGAGTGCATTGAATGAGAGGGCACGACGAAGTCTGCCTTTTAGGCCTCCGCTCCTGATACCAGATGAATTCTTATTAGGAGTTTCCATCATCGCAACCAAATCGCTATCGTCGCGTGACATACGCTTTTCGGAAGCAGTAAAGGTGCCCTGGGAGAGGGGAGAGGGACGTGCCAGACGGGAGGCTGAAGTGGATGCAATAGAGGTAGCAGTTGTTGGAGTAGACTGAGATAACATGGAAGGACGTGATGAAGTGGGTGAAGAAGACGTTGGTGATGATGATGCATTGCGATTATGGGGTACTCTGGATGATATTGGTTTTGGTGGGGCATTTGAAGAAGCAGAGGAAGGAGAGGTTCGGACTGAGGTTGATGCTAATGATGGGTTCGGTGAAGCATTGTTCCGGGTGCGAGAAATCGAGCTGGCCGACGAGACATTCTGACCGCTTTGTGCACTCTGGTTGCTATTGGTGCGTTGGCGCTGAGAGGAGGAGGAATTGATAGAGGAGGTTGAACCAGAAGCGTCGGGGCGCGCATAAGGGGGCTGGGGGATGTGAACAGCAGGAGAACGCCAATCAGAAGCGTCTTGAGTGTGTGAAGTCTGTCGATTAGGGCGTCGATAAGGGTGATAGCCTGTGTACTGGCTGTTTTGTGATGGTTGCTGTTGGTGATCGCGCTGGGGGTGGGGTGGGGGCGTTCCGCTGGGAAAGGGGTTGAAATTTGGAGGCAGACCGTTCTGGACAAAGTAGTCTGAGGGCGAAGAACCATTACGTGCGGCTGGAGGAAAGCCGTGCTGTGCATTGAACATCATCTGCTGATATGCCCATTGTGCGAACTGGGCATTAGCCGGGTCAAAAAACGGCTGCTGGGATGGATACGGCTGGTTTGCCTGCTGTTGGGGGTGTGCCTGGAAAAACGATGGATAGAAAGGAGCTGCTGCAATAGACGGAGTCCACCCGCCCTGGGGTTGCTGTTGGAGCGGGAAAGTGTAGGGGGAGGGCTGCTGCGGTTGTTGTTGTTGTTGCTGGCTGCTGTGGCTGCTGTGGCTGATTATGGTCAGCTGGAGGGTCTGTGCGTTGGCGTGGGTTGTCCATGTCGTTTGTCCAGTCTTTGAGGAGAACAGCCATGGACTGTGGACTGTGTCCTGCTGGCTCAATGACAACACAGACGATGGCAATCAATCAAAATAAATTCATTTCTTCCCACGTATCCATCTTCCCAACCATGCTCTCACTCCCATCCTGCTTTCGACAACAAATACATGGAAGCAGCGCAACATCCTCCTCTCCCTCTCCTCCTCCCCACACACAAAAGAAACGAAAATCTCCAGATACTGACGACCTTCCTCCCCAGCCAAAGCGTCCTAGAGCCGCCCCTCGCAAGAAACAGAGAAAGCGTTCAGCCTTTTCTCATTCTCTTTCGCGCGAATCTGGTCGCAACTCCCTCCTAGCACCCTCTCCAGAACCCATATATCGCAGTGACAGATCAAGGTCTACCTCGCTCTTTCCAGGGCCAGACTCGGAAATTCCACCTTGTACTCGACGTTGGTGCACAGACGAACATGGTGATCCCGGTCCATCTTTTCTCAGCTCAGAGATCATGGTCAAGCGCCTCATGTCCAAGTACTACAAAGGGTGTTCGTACCCACTCCCTACCTTTTAACCGCGTCCACTCACCTTGTACGCAGTCTTCACCAATCCAAACGACCCGGAGGATCGCTCCTTTGATCTTCATCCGGACAATTATCCTGTTGTAGAACTAGAATACCCAAACACGCGTGCATCAGAAAGGTAAGCGCCCTCCTTGTTGTAGCCTTGTTCTCCATTCTAATTTATGTCATAGATACATTCTCCTCGCACCAAAGGATAAAGATCACTATAACCCTATTATGGATCTCGAGAAATCTCTTATTACTATTGTAGAATGTTTGTGCCATAATCCGCGCATATAAGCTTTGGTTAACCCATTCCAGATTATCTAACTCCAGAACAAAAGATTTTGTTCGGCCCTATTCCACACGAATCTCTCGCAGACGTGGACTCACCTCCCGGATCACCATCGCCGTCACCAGTAAACTCAGAAGCATCCTCATCCGCTCCCTCAAGTCCAACCCACTCTCCGTCTCCACCGACTTCCGAACACCGTGTACCCTTGCTCCGTGCGCTCAAACGAGCTATTAACCTTCAAGATGGACCCCTTTTTCTTCGCACTATGGAAGCTATAAATGCTATATTACGCGACATCAAAAATCCTTCCTTGCCACCGGACTCATACGGCCCGCCACCACGCAATCCGCTCATGGCCATGGTAGAAACGTGGACAGATAAAGGCTTACCCGAAGAAGTTCTGTTGCGCATTATAGATGAGAACTACCAGCGTACCGTCGGTCCAAACGTTAAGAAACTCAAGAAATACGAGGCTTTCTCTAGTACTGTCTATGGGGAACTCATGCCAAATCTATCGCATGAGATTATCAAGTTTGCTGGACTTCGAGAGGATTCTTTATTTTTAGATCTTGGGAGCGGCGTTGCTAATGTTGTTGTACAAGCCGCTTTGCAAACCGGTTGTACTGCATATGGTATTGAACTCATGCCTCAGCCAGCTCGCGTCGCTCAGGATATGGTTGAACAGATCAGGATTAGAGCACGAATGTGGGGGCTCGACATTGGGAAGATGGAGCTGGAGGAAGGAGATATGCTGAAGAGTAAACGGGTGGACGACTTAATGGCGAAAGCTGACGTCGTACTGGTGGACAACAAAGTGTTCGAAGAGAGTCGTAAGTGGTTGTCGTTTTTTTTTGTCTTTCCGTATGTTTAACATTCATGTAACAGTAAATGAAGCCTTAAAACCCAAGTTCTTGGATCTCAAAGAAGGTGCAATTGTCGTTTCTTTAGCACCCTTTGTAAGCTCTTTAAATGCACGTATGACAGAACGTAACGTACGATATTTCCTCTCTTCCAGTTCGAAAATAAAACTTAGAAAAAAACAGGTCGATGACATAACCACTATCTTTGATGTCACCGAAAATCAATACCGTTCTGGGAGTGTTTCATGGGGTAACAATGGCGGAACATATTACTTTCATCGCGTTGATCGTGAGGGATACGCTCAAATTCGTGAAAGATTCGAAAATTCACGTCAACATACAACTAGGTCATCACGTAGAAGGAATCTTCAATGACAGACAAACTTCTCACTCATATACAACACGAACCTGTTCTCTCTTTTTTCTTCTTCACTAGAATGAAACTTGTGGTAGATTCTCATTTTTCATTTTTCATTGGTCTTTTTTCATTATTATCCTTATTTTACTTACACTCATGACTAGACTCACTGTAATACTGCTCATTTGCTTTGGTCTCTCCCTCTAGTTGTATACAGTACAGCTTTGTCTATTTACATTTCCTATACCCCTAGTTGGTTCAAATACATAGGATCCCCTTTTCACACTTATTGATTGAGGATTGTAAGGATGGCAAATGTGTACCAAGTCGGATCGGATAACACGCGATCGGGTGATTTCTGTGATATGTGGAAGGTGACAATTGATGAATGTCTTTGTGGTGTTTCGGTTGTGTTCTTTTCTTTTCACTGTGTCTTCTTTGTTATAATGCGATACAGACTTTTACTAGACAGTTGGTTTTCATATAAATAATGTACTGGTTCACCAGAACACCTCACTCTCTTATTTCGTCTTCGAGTGTGAGCTTATATCTAATCTCAAACTCTTATAAGGATTTCCAGCTAAGGAAGTCTAGAAGATCAAGAGACTACTAAATTCCCACTCAGAGCTTGCATTGCATTGTCCACCTCTTTATTCTCCCAAGTAAGTTCTCTTATTATGAGTATACTGTATATATGTATATATTTATATTTTTTTTTATCTTTATTTTTGTGCATTATTGTCTCCCTTCTGATAATATGATTTCATTGGTATACATTAGTATGCCTTGGAATACTCTCTGAGTCCTTGAAAAAAAATCACTTTTTATACATATATTCCAATATTCTTGATTTACAAGCTTGAGAAAGTGGATTTGAAGGCAGTACAGGTACAGTAGTTAATCTTTGGACACAATCACTGCTCTGGACAAATGGAATTCTCTCAGTTACCTGACTCCTTTTGGGATAAAATCTTTGTATCTCTTTTAGATTCTATGTTAACAAATAGAGAATTTTTTTTAAGGAATTTCATTAAGCCAATCTTTTATAAAAGAATAATTACTCTTGGGTTTTGTTCAAAATGCACCTGTGGAACCCACATGCCAAGTCTTGATAGACATGGGTGATGGGTCACCCCTCTGATCTTGTTAGAATTGATTTCAATATGTTCCCACACAACTTGAGATTTCCCAATAATTCCAAAAAACTTGAACAATTTTTTTTACTTGTCTGGCTATAGGAAGCACATTCTGGGTCTGTCATCCTTCACTGGCACTCAACATCATTTTCTGGCCTGTCACCTGATATCATCTTGCTCAGCATCCCAATCCCTCCCTTCTTGTTGTCCCTGAATATAACATTGCTTACACATCCCCCATACATTCTTCAGCCATCAGACCATCATTGATTCTATTGCTGTTCACTGGCATCCCCTCTATCATATTTCTACTGATAATCATTGTCACTCACTGACTTCATTTTGATTAACTCATTTTCTATCTTCATGACACTAGTAAAATAATAATATCTGAGGTACTTGTAGAGTTGTCTTTCTACTAATAAATATCTTGTGTTACATGCTCTATGACCTGGCCTCCTATCTCCCCAATATTCTTTTCCTCTCTCTTGTTTGTATTACACAATTTGTATGTGATGACAAACTCCTGTTCATTTAACTGGAAGGTGATCAACACCAAGTATTTATTTGAGGGAAAGATCCAGATCACATCCTGTGATGTAATCAACCCATTACTCAAGCACAAATTCCTGTCTTAAGTACATGAAAAAAGAAAGAAAAAAGTATTGCATTATTTTGTAGCTACTCTTTCACTAAGGAACATGAATGAATGCAAATTTCCACCAGTTAAAAGTATTCATCCTCAGATTCACTCTCCTCAATGAATTTGGCACTTTGCATTGGAGATAACTGTTTGGTGACCTTCTTGCAAGGTCATTTTGTACTAGCCTGACTTGCTTTTGTTCCCCTCTTGCCTTGCTCTTATCCTTCCTTGGAGCCCTCTGTGGTACTATTTTTTCCCTTCCAATGATTCTTCCATCTCTTTGTATTCATTCCATGTTATTGAAACCCAAATACATGATCTCCCAACCTCAATGCATCTCTTAATTTCCTTGCATCCTTGGCATTCAATTTTGAGGGAGAGTCTGTTATAGTACTTGCCCAGATTGTGACACAATCTAGATAATATTATGATGGACCTCTTAAGGTGCTTGTAGGAGGGGGGACATCCACTCAAACTGAGACTAGGCTCAGAGAGAAACCTCCACAATTCTCAGACTGTAGATAACAGGTAGTCCCTTAGTAGTAGCCATTCATGCAAGAGTTGGAGCTGACCCCAGTCAGAGTATTGCTTAGAGAGACACAAGGCAGAGACAAGAGAGCTGAGGAGTTAAGGCAGAGATAGAGAGCAAAAGATCTATGAACACAGTATAGAGCAAAGCTAAAGCTTTCCTGTTATGAACCAACCCAGACCAGTCTGTATCACCACCACCAAAGAGAACTTATTTGAACTCTTCCCAGAACTTATCCCCTCAGAGGATACCCCCATAGATGTCATGGAATAATGGAGACACCTCTGCTCTCCATTCTAGCATTTGCTGAAGTAAATATAACTCACCTATATTTACAGAGTTTCATTCTGGCATGTCACCATACTAAGTATAATTTCCATTATACTTAGAATGCATTCCTCCTATTGCTATTATTATCCCTTTCTCCTCTCTATCCATTCTTGTTGTCAACTCTTACATTGTATATAGAATGGTACCATTATCTCATCTCAATCTCTATCTTTATCTTACTCCTGTTGGCAATACTTTCATTGCATATGGAGTCTTATTCCCATTTGTGAAAGTGGTACAATGTAGTAGATATAATTAGTAGTCAGCAGCTATACTTAGGTACATCCCTAAATAGTAAAAATACTTGATATATTAGACAATTAAAGCCTTAAGCTTTAATCTCTTCTGTTATATCTCTTATACATTTGTCTCTATACCCTTTGGTCACTAGAGAGAGGGGCCTTTGGATTGCAGCAAGTGTTTATTGAAAGCACATTCCTACATGAATGCACTCTAGTGTTTAAGTTCCAGGAGTGTTCAGCCTAACAGTTTGTGGTCTTAACATTTCCTCTATCTAGTCAATGTATTTATACAGCTACTAGTACAGGATTTGTAATACTAAGGCTGCATATGATACATCTGAAACACAAGGTGAAATGACTACAGAAGTGTCAATATGAAACATGAGTCCAAAACAATAGTCCAACAATAAGGTGTCAGAATGTTATGGACTTGCCTATACCTCCATTATGGTATAAACAATGCTATGATGGACCTCTCAAGGTGCTCATAGGAGGAGAATGTCTACTCTTACTGAGACTACTTTCTAGGAACAACCTCTACAATACTCAGATTGTAGATCACAGGTGTTCCTTACTTATAAGCCATTTGTATAAGAGTTAGAGCTGATTCCAATTACCTAGACTATCAAGGATATCAGTCACAAGCCAAGACAAGGGGCACTGAAGAGCTGGAGTGATAGAAGCAGTAATGAACAACAATGAAAGAGTTAAGCTAGAGCTTAACCTCTATTGCTGTCTATGTATTTATACAGCTATGGGTACAGGTTACAAGCTGTGTATGATACATGTAAGACAGGAGAGTGAAACTATCTACTGCTGAAATGGTAAGTAAAACAATAACTGAAATATACAGAAAGTACTAGTCCAAAGGCTATATGAAACTGTAGTCCAAGGCTGTGTGAAATGAGGAAGAGAAAGTACACTATCATCTATCATTAGTTCTAATGATTAAGTGTGATAAATATGAAACCATAATATAGAATGGTAGAGAGTGATGTTGAGAATGAGAGTGAAGTAGAGAGAGAGTTAAGCTCAGACACAGATACAGATACAGACACAAACACAGACACAGAAAGAAGGGAATTGATTGGACAATTTGGCTAAGACATGAGAGACTTATATATCTGCCAGATGTTAAATACTGAAAACACTGAGTGGTGTAACCCTGTTATGAATGTTAGTACTTCACCAGATTACTTCGCCCAAGTTCCCAAGATTCCTCCTAAATCTCTAAATAACTGAACTATTATTAGTCCACACTAGTTGATTAGCCAGAGCTATAATTAGTGTACTTATCTTTAGTGTACTTATTTTCTTTTGTTTCTCTTCTTACTCATCTCATCCTTGTCTCTTACTTGTTTCATAACTATCTCTTACATGTTTTGCTTCTATTACAAGTATCAGTAGGAGCAGGACTTATTTACATGTTTTGTCTATAGTTCCACTTATTATTGGACTACTCATAGACAGTATAAATAGTTGCTTGTATTGGCCCTTGGAGCCCCAAGCTTCAAGTTGGTTAACTTCTAATCTATTTGTTCTACAACCTTCTGCCTGAACACCAGAACAGTAGTTTAACTTATAGAGATTGAACACCTGTCTCAAGCTGCCTTTGTGCACCAGAGATCTAGGATCATAACAAACCCTTGGCTTCAGCATATGTGCTGCACCTCCAGAATTTGTACAAGGTCAATTTACAAATTTCCAGGAGACTTCCAGTAGAGTTTCCAGAAGACCAGAAAATTAAGAGTGCAGATGGTTGAGATAATTCAGAGAGTTAAAGAGTATAATCAAGTTAATTCTGAAACTGAGGATATACAAGAATAGCACTAGACTATTTATATGAAATGCTGTAATGAATATAAAAGGTAAAAAGGAATAACAGAATTCTAAATCAGAGAAGAAATACAAATGGAGGTAGATAAAATGGAAGACAGAAAGTAATGGCATAATATAGGAGAATTAAGAAGCATAGAAATCATATGGAAATGTCAAGCTAAACTGAATAGAAATGATAACCAAAGAATAAAGCAAGATAAGAAAAACCCAGAATTTCCAGATAATAGAAAAGTCCCTTTGAATAATAATGAATAATGGAACTTCTGGGAAATTAGGAAATTAGGAACATTGGAAATCTAGAGATTCAATATCTAATTGGAAATGTAATATGTGAACTTGGCAGTAATTAGGGTTAGCAGTCATGTGATAGAATAGAATATAACACTTATTCTCTCTGCTAAGTATCTCAGAACAAAAAATAAATGTCTTACTACTTACCTTCTCACTGCTTATTTATTTTCTTATGTGTATTTATATGTATTTATACTTATTATCATATTTATATATATTATAATTCTAATTACTAATTTAAAGAAATTAAAGCTATTGTTGTTACCAGCTGGAATTGAACTTGGTATCTAACAACTGTCTTGCCTACAGTAATACCTCTACACTTCAAAGTTACACAAATGTTACTGCACTAGTACTATTAATAATATAAAACTCAATATGACTTTGAGTTGCACTGGTTGTTTCATGAATCAAGATGACTGGCCTGCCAGCTCATTACATACACCATGTCCATGTTTCACTAACCAGAGGGAGGAAGTGGGTAGAATGAAGAATAACAAACTAACATTTGAATGGTGAATGTTTGGATGTATATATTTCAATGAGCAAGGTCAAATAGAAATGTTTGGTTCTGCTCAGAGGGTATGAAGGGTGTGAAATTGGAATTGAGGTGTGTATAAGGTACCTGATACTTGAACCAAATGTATTATTCTAACATATTCATTAACAAATGCTATATCTCTTTTGAATATGCTGTAACATATTTGTATATACCATCTTGTTGTTCACAAATATCCTGTATGTGAACATATGTATACCATCAAAATTTGTGTAAATGAGATCAGGGCAAAATCTGAGGTTTTCTAAGTCTGATGCTAGAGTTACATAGAACTCAGACTTAAGTTTTCTTATGAATGGTCATATTTTCTTTTCAGACTCATAAATAGTCATAAACACTTGTAAACACTTACAGTCATGGATCAGTCACTGTGATACAATCACTCAATATGATACTGGAAACATAATTCTGCTCCTCCTGTATGAAATCTTATCCAAGTAATGTAAAATTGTAGAATAATATTCAGATATCCAATATACATCTTACTATTATCTTGTTTGTGCATTGCTCATATAGATTGTAAGGAATGTAATAGTATTAATATGAAACCTATCTAGTGACACTGCTTTCAATGTTTGGGATAGGAGACCTTGTCATCTGACCATGTCCAACTTCTGAGATTTCAGATTCTAATATTTTGGGAAGCAAGGATCAGTGTGTCAGAGATGGTCATTTGACATGGTGACCAGGCAATGTAATGGAGTGAGCATGATGGCTCACCCAAATGAAGAGGGGACCTCTAGCCATCAATGATCATGGAATTGGATGGCTTGCCCAAGTCTGGTCTCCTATTCTACTCTTATTTCTCTACTACAGTTTGCTTTAACACTTGTTGACATCTCGAGTTTTGGTATGTTGTGATCTGAGGTTGTATTGTGTGTGACATGTTGCTGATGTCATGGGAGTTAGATTTTTTGCATGTAAGGGAGTGATTTGCTCTAAGGACCTCCAATATTTTTGGTAAGCATCTGATGACCACTGCCCTATCATCTTGACTATGTCTGGTAAAACACCTGATATTAGGAGGTGTGTTGTACCACCAATTCAGAATGAATGGCCTGTATACCATGGTAGGCTGAGAGTGTTCCATATTTCATTGCACCTGTCTAGAAATTTGGATTTTGATAACACTATGATTGTGTCATCTTTCTGGAAAGCAAATAGAGTTGATGAAGGTGGAATAGATTTAGATGCATATGATTTTAGAAAGGATTTGAGAGTGTTGATTGGATCTGTTGTATTGTTTTCCTGGCTGAAGAGTAGTATCTTCTCTCCTCTTCTATTTGTTTTCATGGCTGGTATGTATAGATTCCAATTTGATCTGTCTGATATTGAATGCCTAATGTTGTTTTTCACAGGTTGAGTGTTGGTTGAGAGGTCTGAAGAAGAGGTTGGTAGGAGTTCACCTAAATGGCATTGTCCCCAGAATGCAGTTGCTGCACTTGTACTGCAATGTTGAAGGGGTCTGTCATATCCAAGTGGGTGAATAGGGCTTCTAGGGCATTCATGGATACATGATGTTTCTGAAGTTGTTTTGTCTCCTTCAGTGCTAAGACTTTACATCCTTTTATGACCTGTTTTAATTGTCTTCCTCCATGCCAGGACCATTTGTTGAAGATATGCCATGCTCAGAGGGCTGTGATTTTGTTTGTGGCTGTTGCCCCTGACAATTTTCCAATGTCATACATTGCAAAGGCACACAAGAGATCTTTGGAGGTTGGTGTTCTGTTGTAGTTGGGGATTCCTTCCTCATCACAGTAGTCAATGAACTTCTTGACAACACATTTGTATCCTTTCATTGTTGTTGGGGCCCCGCTTGACTCTAGTGTTTTTGATATTCTGTCTTTTGTTGACTTTGACAGCATCAGTGGTGGTCTCTGATCCTCTACTTGATATGTCAGGGATATTGGCTTGTGTTGTTGTTCTTTGTGAATGGATGGTGTAAAGAAAGGGAATGTTGGTGGCATCTTCTCTTTCTGTTTGAGAAGTCCATAGGTGTATAATAACATGTAGTGAGTACCTAACCATGTAATGTATCATTTTGTTTATTTGTGATGTGATCATCTAATATTATCTAATCAATGGGTGTGATATTAGGAATTTTTCTAAGCTATCTGGTAAATGGAAGGTGTTATGAGATTGTGTGAAGCCTCTTGGGGGAATAGATGGGTCATCTGCTAAGTTTTGTTTGGAAGGAACATATTCTGAAGTCATCCAGATTGAATTGAATTGTAAGATTGTGGTAATGTCTTATAGGACTTTATTTTGTTCCACACTTCTTGACTTTCCATTTTTCAAGGCATCTATGACTCCGATGTTGTCAGATTTTAGTACAAAGTGTATGTTTGTATATCCTCTAAGAACAGCTAACCATAGACCACATTCAATTGCTATGATTTCTGCCCAACCAATTGTATGTTCAGGATAGTGATTCCAGCCTGATTTTAGCTTCCAAGAATCCCATTCTTTATTAGATACTACTCCAATGCCCCATGAAGTCAAAGCATCAACCCAAAAATTGATGTTAGAAGGAGATGGTGGTTTGTATATTTGAGAGGAACAATTTTCTTCAGATAATCATGTTGCCCACCATTGTATATTGGAGTGAACTGTTGCATTTGGGGTTCTTTTGGCAAAGTGTGATTTATTCCTAAAGGAACTCAGAAATCTTGACAAGGCAGGTAGCTGAGATTGGCCTTCTGGAATAGCAAGTGAATAATGTACTAGAGAGCCAAGGAGGATTTCAGCTTGTTTTTGATTGAATTTCAAATCTGGAGGAGACCATTCCATACATTCTAATCAGTATTTCTCATGTTTGTCCAATGGTAGTCCAATTGTTTTTCTTTTTAAATCCCAAATGAACCCAAGGTAGTGAAGTATTTCTGAGAAGTGTTTGGTTTTAGATGGTTCCATGGCCAGCCTAGTGGCCTTGCAATGTCTTTGATGTTATTTATATTGTATGTGTAGAATTTTGTGCTGTTGTGTGAATTTATGTGTGTAAGGGGACCACTTTCTGACATTCTTTCCAACCCTATTTGTAAGGGGACCTTCCTCACCGACCCTTACACCGACACACCAACTACCGACCGATCCTCCGACGTTCCAACTTCCATCAGAACACCTCCTGACTTCACACTTTCACAACTTGCCCCCTCACATGACTCATCCCCCATTGTTCCCATTGTCCATGTTACAACATTCCTCTGGACAATAGCTGGCATCTCTGTTTATATAGTAGTATATATTGTGTGTAGCCTGGGCAAGTGAATCCCCAACTCTTTCTCTTTGGATTCCTTGCTAGGTATGTTGTATCTGTTCTGTAATACATTTCCGATTGAATATAACTTTGGATTCCTCGCTAGTTGTCGGGCCATTCGTCGCCGACATGAGTTGCCCTTACACTATTGCCAATTCACTGACTGCCAATGTCTCTAACTCAGCAACCAATGCTGACTCTGACTTGTTATTTTGTTGGAATCTGTATAGCTCTGGACCACTGTATTGATGTGACCTTCCACCTCATGTGTTATGGGTGCCTAATTCACCAACATCAGTATGATGGCCAACTTTCCTTTTCTGGTAGTAGTACTTAATGTAGATGCCTGGCAAGCAAATCCTTATCTCTTTCTCTTTGGATTTTCTTGCTAGGTATGGTGTATTTGTTGTATTGCATTTCCGACTTAATATAACTTTGGATTTCCTTGCTAGACATTGTGCTGAGTCACTGATCCTCGAGTCACCCTTACAATGTGTATAAATCAAAAGAAAACAAAATTGTTAACCCAATTCTCAATTGGTAACCCTGTTTTAAGGCACATGATGGCAGCCATTGTATCTGCTAGTCAGCCAAAAACACCTCCAGAACTGCAAGCTCTAAAGGGAGCACAATGATTGATATAGAATTTTTCCTTCCATCCCACAATAAAGTTATGTTGTTGGTCTGCTCTAATTGGGCAGCAATGAAAGGCTGCATCTACATCCATTGTTGCTGCCTGTGTGTCTGGTGGAGCTTCCTGTACTATTTTGTATATTTTTGAAAAGGTTCCCCAGTCACAAGGGAAATTGTCAGAGTTAATTTTGGAGTTGACAGAGTGTTGATTTGGATCATTTCTTGGAAATGAGAAGTCTTGGACTATACAGAACTCATCAGTTGAGTTTGTCTTGGGTACTATGCCCAACAGTGATGTTCTGAGTTTCCAATCTTGTTCTGAAGTTCAGGTAGAGTGAAGGGTCCTGTGTAATGCCCAGCATCAAGTTCTTTTTTGATATATTTTTCAATTATTTCTGGTTGTGATTTTGCTAAAGTATGATTATTGGGAATATAAGTTTTGTTCAAAGGAGTTGAGGATACTCCCATATTGAAACCATGTTTGATCTTAAATGGCACATCACTGAATAGATGCATTAGGTCCAAGTCTTGTAATGTAGATCTCCACACATTTGCAATGAGTGGAGTTGTGATGAATAAGAAGGGGTTATCATTATGAAGGAATGGATGGGTGGGATTGTGCTCCATGATCTCTGGCTCAGCACAGGGGACACTGGTGGAGTCCCTTACTACATCTTGAGCTAAACTGGCATCCTCATACTCCATTGTAGTGAAAACAAAAGGAATCTCCATTTGTATCTACCTGCTGAGCATTTGGAGCTGTCAGTAAAGGGAGTACCAGGGGGTTTCCATTCATGATGGTAGATGCTATGCAGGACTTTGGATGATGTGATTTGTCTCCACAGATCAGGCATCATGATGGAATTTTCCATCTATTTGAATATGTATTTGACCCTGATGGTTGGTTATTTGCAGTGATTGGAGTTCAAGTGTATGGATTGTATGCCCTTGGAGGTCTGTTGTATTGACCTGGGGGGGGGGGGGGGGGGGGGGGGTCTTGAGATCTGAGATATTTGGATGGGAGTATACCTGTCTATGTAGTCTTCTTGCACTGCATTCCAGATTTCTGATTGGAAAATTGACAGATCTAGGCTGCTCTTGCAGCCTTGTTCTCTGACCGTTATGTTGTATGCCAGCCATATCTCCCACTTTTCTAATCAATTTGGAGCATTAAGTATACTTTCATAGTGTTTATTCCATGCATCATAGAGGATTTTGTCATTTAATGCTTTAATGAGCTTGAGCAACCTCCTCCAGGCTTGATGCCACTTGTCAAAGCTTAGGTTTGGTTCATCAGTGTCATTTAAAGGTTCTTCTGACACAATGAATTTGCCATTTTTGGTGTCTAGCTTTATGTCCTGATTTTTGAGTGTACCTTCAAGATGAAATGGCTGACAATGTTTGTCTGTGAGTAGGGAGAGTGGTATGTGACTCTTCCATCCATCCCCTATAAAAAATCTAGACTTAATGTTCTTGGGTATCTCCAAAGTATGTGGGATGCCTAATTGGCCTAGTACAAGTTTTGGCCTGGATCTATAAGTCTTCCTAGGTATAGGTTTGACTACATTCTGTTGGACATTACATCACATGATGTAGTTGTAGATATATAATGTCTTCACCAACATCAATATAACTTAACCTTGTATCATCATTGTCTCTAGAATCTTATACATTCTTATTGAATACATCATCCACTGTGAATGAAATGGTAGGTCAGAATACAATTGTGATGTTTTTGGTAAATGATTGTGGGTATATAATATCACAATGACATCTATGTATGCCATATGCTGCAAAAGTGGATTGAAGACAGGGCAAATGTTGCAGAAGAAGGTATATTGCAATCACTGATAAGGCAAGTCTTATAAAGTGCCATATGATATAAAAGTTGAATATGCTATGCAGTGCAAAGAATAGATATGCAATATGTCATGAGGAATTGATGTGCAATATGTCACAAGGAATAAATATATGATACATTTTAAAGAAAGGTTTGTAGTACTGTATATCATGATGAATAAGAAGATTTTTAATGAAATTTGAAGAGGTGAATGTGAAAAAATTTTGTGGAATGGATTGAAAAAAGTTAATGAAATAGGTACTCACACTCCAAGGTGTCCTCATTGGTATCCCCATGGTGATCTGAACCTGGAGTAGCAACTTGCCTCTGTGTGACATTATTTTGATTTCTGATGTGATGATTTGCCTGCCTCAAGTTTCTGACTACTGCAGGATTAGGTGCTTGTCTCCTAGGTTGTGGTTGTTCTTGGACCTGGATCTGATGTTGTTATTCCACTGCCTGATCTTCTACATCAGGAGGGATGCCTCCCCATTTGCTCTTGCTGTTGAGTGTTATGTCTGAGCCATCTTCTGAGGGTTGCACTGAAGGTTGCCTAATGTGTGGAGTCTGTGCTGCTGCCCTTCTAGGTCTCCTTGCTGGTGGTCACCTTCTGTTCCTGGGCCTTTGGTTTACTTCAAAAAGGCTAGTGTATCTAGGGTCTTCTTTGAGGTATTGATTTTGGTTGAAAAATTCAGTGATATTGTCCTTGATTGTTGGCTGTAATAAATCATTTGTGAGGAGCTTGGCTAGTAGTCCTAAAGAGTGTCCAAGGGCCTGCAGCTCTGGCTTTCTAAGGTTCCAGAGCAGTTTGTTGAACATGGGTTGTGGTGGTTCTGGTTGTTGTTAGTCTTCTGCTCCTGGACCTATCTCTTCCTGGTTACATTCCTTGGGCTGATGGATGATTTGGTCCATTTTGTGTGTATGGTGTTTCAAAGAAAAGAATCTGAATTGTACTGAGTAGATGGGCTGATGATGTACTTACAGTAAGGGACAAAACCGTTCCAATGTTTTGAAGTACTGCCAAGATTGCTTTATATCTTAGGAACTACATAGTCTACTCACTTGTAAATTTAATTGTAGATAGCCTAATCCATTGCCTATTGGTTTCCAAAGTCCCATTATGTAAGCTAAAAATGCGTGGGAGATATGAATTAATTATTATTTTATACTCATTGGAACAGTTTTGTCCCTTTTAGTTCTAGAACACATGACTTCATTTATTACATCCAAATAAATCCAAATAAAATCACATGACCATTCCACATAATGTATAAGTAGGTGTACTGATTCCCTGGTATACAATAAACCCCCCACTACACTTCTATTATTATGCGTGCTCTTTCTTCTACCCAAATCAACCAAGTTCTTTCTTACCTGGATAAAGGCAACTCTGCTCATCAAATTGCTTCTATGACTGGTTTGGGACTTAGTACTATCTCTAGACTTCGTTCCAAACACAGATCTACCCTTTCTAAATCTGTTGGTGGTCGTCCATCTAAGCTTTCTTCCTCTGATATCCATTATTCTGTCCGCCTTATTACATCTCACAAAGCTGATAATGCATCTCAAGTTATCAAATCACTCCAAAATGTTGTTGCCCAACCTATATCAACCAAAACAGTTCGAAGGGGACTCAAAAGTGTTGGAATGAAGGCTGTAGTGAAGCAGAAAAGACCTAAACTCAATGCAATTCATAGGAGGAAAAGGTTGGAATAGGCAGAGAGGTATGCTGATTGGACATTGGAGGATTGGAAAAGGGTAATTTGGACAGATGAGTCTAAAATCAACCATTTTGGGTCAGATGGAAGAGTGTGGGTATGGAAAAAGGCAGGAGAGAAGTTGAATAATAGGCTGGTAGAAGAAACAGTAAAATTTGGTGGAGGAAATCTTATGATCTGGGGTTGTATGTTGTGGGAAGGGGTTGGATATGCTACTAGAATTGAAGGCAAGATGGATGCTGACCTATATGTTCAAATTTTGGAGGATGAACTGCAGCAAAGCATTGAGTATTATGGCAAGAATGTGGAGGATATGGTGTTTCAACAAGACAATGACCCCAAACACAAGAGCAAAAAGGCAACAAAATGGCTTGAAGAGTCTGGATTAGAGATCATGGTATGGCCCCCACAATCACCAGATCTTAATCCCATAGAACATCTTTGGAATCATCTCAAAATAAAGCTAGGAGAGTATGATTCTCCTCCTAATAGTATGCATACTCTATGGGAAAGAGTACAAAAAGAATGGAATGACATAAAGCCAGAAGTATGTCAGAATTTGATAGAGAGTATGCCTAGAAGGGTTCAGGCAGTTTTACAGGCTAAGGGAGCCTATACCAAGTATTAGAATATCCATTTTGTATATAATTTTTGAGAGGGACAAAACCATTCCAATGAGTATAAAATAATAATTAATTCATATCTCCCACGCATTTTTAGCTTACATAATGGGACTTTGGAAACCAATAGGCAATGGATTAGGCTATCTACAATTAAATTTACAAGTAAGTAGACTATGTAGTTCCTGAGATATAAAGCAATCTTGGCAGTACTTCAAAACATTGGAACGGTTTTGTCCCTTACTGTAGCTTGTGATCGCTTTTCTGATCATGTGGTGTTACTGTGTGATGTCACAGCTTGCAGAAGCATCCTGCAGACACTTGGTGACCTTCTAGTCTCATACCATTGTCTGCAGGTGAGTAGTTATAGTATAACTTCATGTTCTAGTCTCATACCATTGTCTGCAGTGTAACTCATTCATTTCTTAATCAATCACCTTCATTCCTTCGTTAATCTACACGTCCCATCGTGCTCTACATTCCTGCGCTTACAGCATGACCAAGGATGGCACGGCACATCTGTGTTGATAATGACACAGATGCCTTGGCAAGTGGGAGCCATGAGCCACCATGAAGGTAGCTTGGCTGGAGTGGGGTGTTTTTAGACCCCTTGAGGTCCATGAAGTGATGGCCTTGGTACTTGGATGAGTGGAACATAGTGATCCATTCGTCTGAGCAGTGTTGAGTGCAATCTTTATGAAGGCACTCAAGAGATGTTGTGGGAACCACACCATGTGGAACCTGTAGTGATGTTGCAAGCTCATGGGCTTGTTGATGTACTTTCCATTTTGCCTTGGAAGGAACATGGACAAGGTGAATGGAAGATTCTGGTTCTTGTTGGAACCAGTCCCCAAGTGCACATATAATAGCCAGAGCATGGCTCTGTCCTGATTGTACAGTGGGTCTTACTGCTCGTCTTGCAACAGCAATTGAGTCAGTAAATATAAGAATATGTTTGACACCTGGCAAGGAGACAGACAGCCTTGCAGATCCCAAGATGCATTGCAAATAACTCCCCTCCAGGGGCAGTTACTTTTCCAGCAGCTTGCCACAACTGAATGCAGCAAGCTCCCTGGAACACAACAGCTGCCGAAACAGCCTGGTAGCACCCTACAAGTGGTAGACTTGCATCTACACCTGCATAGACACTCTGTGGGTCACCTTGTACATCCTCTAAGAGATGATCAAGGTGTATGATATAATTTTGGAGATGAGCTGCTGCATCTTCTCTAGGTTTGTGATATAGAGTGAACTTGATATGGTCTGGAAATTGATTTAGTAGCCACAACCCTGGGTGAGCTTCACACACAGTAGGGTCAAAGCATTCACCCAGTTTATGGAGGTGGTTGTTTGCCTCCATAACTGCTGACTTGACTTTCAACCAGAAGGTCTGAGTCATGCCAGTGATTGATGTAGGATGGGCATCTGCCTCTCCTTGGTATGGCCTATCAAGCAATGCTCAAAGTGGGTGTGAAGGTTGCAGAGTCCCTATACAGAAGATAGTACATTCTGATAGTTTCTTAAGATGTAACTGTATGGGGATGAGCCCTGCAAGAGACTCAACTCCACCTGTTGGAGATTGTCAGGATTGCTCCAGGCAGTCCCAATGTCAGTAGTTGATGGAGTTGTAGCTTGTGATCGCTTTTCTGATCATGTGGTGTTACTGTGTGATGTCACAGCTTGTAGAAGCGTCCTGCAGACACTTGGTGACCTTCTAGTCTCATACCATTGTCTGCAGGTGAGTAGTTATAGTATAACTTCATGTTCTAGTCTCATACCATTGTCTGCAGTGTATCTCACTCATTTCTTAATCAATCAACTTCGTTCCTTCATTAATCTACGCGTTCTGTCGTGCTCTACGTTCCTGCGCTTTCAGAGATGTGTGAAATGTACTTGTAACCCACAATGCAGCTTTATGTTGCATTGTGTTGAGAGATTTCAGAGCCCCTTTGTATTGGGCACCCTTGAAGTACCATAGGCAATGTCCATAGGTGGCTATGGGCATCACACATGAGCAATAGAGAAGACGCTTCTGCTGTGGAAGGAGTCCTCGGGTTGAATTACCAAGCATGCCCATAGCTTTCACAGTGGACAATGCCTTGGTAGAGTAGAAGCAGACATGCTCTTTAAAAGTAAGAGCACGGTCAAAGTAAAATCCCAAGTACCTCCAATATGGTTTGGGGCGCAGAGGAGTGTCTTCAGTAAATGGAGGAAATCCCAAGTCAATGGCTGGGTTTTCTGTGTTGTTTGGCTTGTGCGCAAAGTGGAATACTTCAGACTTGTCATGTTCCATAACAAGTCCAAAAGATGTGAGGATATTATGAACAATTCCATATGCTCTTTGGAGCGTAGGTATATTGTCTGTAGGAGTCTTGGCCTGGGCCAAGATAGTACCATCATCCACATAGGAGACCATTGTGGACCTCAGATTGTGTGCCCGTAAATCAAACAACTTCATTACTGGGGACATGTAAAGCGCAGATAGTACTGGTGACAAGGCAGAGCCCTGGCCCACTCCTACTGAGGCTGCAAATGGACCTGATTGGAAGTTATTCCACAAATAGGAGGTCTCTCTCCCAACCAGATATGATGCAAAGAATCCAGCCACATGTGGTCCAAATCCTTGTTTGTGTAAGATTGCCATGAGCATGTCATGGTTCAATGAAGGAAAGAACTGAGCAATATCAAAGGCAATAATGCTTGTCTTGAGGCCTCTAGCCCATCCAGCTTGCGTGGAGCGTTGGATAATGCCCCACATTGATTTGGATGGAAAATGTTCCATTTGACACAGTCAAATTGGAGACGAGTTGAGATCATTTTCTCAATGAGTTTCCCTAAGGTGTTCAACAGCACAATAGGCCGGAATGCCTTTGGGGTAGCGTATGAGGCTTTGCCTGGTTTTGGTATAATAACTGACACAGACTCCTTAAAGTGATCTGGCCAATGCCCTACATGCATGCAGGCACTAGCTGTAAGCGCAGGAACGTAGAGCACGACGGGACGCGTAGATTAACAAAGAAACGAAGGTGATTGATTAAGAAATGAATGAGTTACACTGCAGACAATGGTATGAGACTAGAACATGAAGTTATACTATAACTACTCACCTGCAGACAATGGTATGAGACTAGAAGGTCACCAAGTGTCTGCAGGACGCTTCTACAAGCTGTGACATCACACAGTAACACCACATGATCAGAAAAGCAATCACAAGCTACAACTCCATCAACTCCTGACATTGGGACTGCCTGGAGCAATCCTGACATACCCCCCTGATCTAGACAGTCCAAACAAACAATGGAACAGAGATAGGGAATCATGATGACAGTCCAAGAAGAGGAACAAGATGAGAAACAACCTTGGGTTGAACAGCCTTGGTAAAGATGTCTGCAAGTTGTTCAGAGGTAGGAATGTAGACAGGGGAAATGATCTTCCTTTGCACAACTTCTCTGAGCCAGAAAAAGCGCAAATCAAGCTGTTTCATCCTACCATGGTGTTCAGGATTCTTGGACACAGTTATTGCTGACTGATTGTCAATGTAGAGGGTGGAAGAGGAAGCACACACACCAGAGTCACATATCCACCTGTTGCCCTTCCTGTAGCTTGACAGGAACCATGGGAAGCATCTGTAAACGTCACAAATGGCTCATTGGACGCCAAATCACCTTTATAAACCAGTTTGTAGCCCATAGTACCCTTCAAATAGCGAAATAAATGCTTGACAGCTGCCCAATGAGCTGGACCTGGGTTGTGGTTGAATCTCCCAAGGTAGGAGACAGCAAAAGCGATGTCAGGACGAGTCATGGTGGCCAGATACTGCAAGGCTCCAACTGCACTGAGATAAGGAACATCTTTCATCTTGAGTTGATCATCTGAAGTGACCACAACTGTAGAAAGATCAAGTCCAGGAGCTAGTGGGGTCTTCACAGGCTTGCAATCGGACATCTGGAAGCGTTCTAGAAGGTCCCTGGTGTATTTCTCTTGGCTGAGAGAGATAGAATGATGATCCAGGTCCTGTTCAACCTTGACAGCCAGAAGCCAGGATGTTGGACCAAGGTCACGAAGTTTGAAGTGAGCTGAGAGTTCCTTGACTGTGTCATCCATGGCCTTGTCATCCTTTGAAGCAAGAGTAATGTCATCAATAAACACAGGAACAATGACCTTGACTGGACCTTTGGAATAGAGATAGATAGAACTGTCAGATTGGAGTCTGGTGTAACCAAGAGAGATGAAGATGGAGTGTAGCTTCTTGTTCCACTGCCTGGCAGCTTGTTTGAGGCCATAGAGCGACTTCCTGAGCCTAAAAACCATGTTGGGAGCGCCCTGGTGGTATCCTTCAGGTTGCTTCATGTAAATCTCTTCCTCCAGGTCTCCATAAGTGAAAGCAGATGAGATATCCAAAGAGCGCAGTTTGTAGCCCTCTTTAGCAGCCAGAGCAACAATGAGCCTAAGAGATGCAGGCCGAAAAGTAGGAGCAAAAACCTCAGTATAATCATAACCAGGCCTCTGTGCATAGCCCTTGGCCACAATGCGAGCTTTGTAGCGCTCTATAGAGCCATCTGGGTTCTCTTTCACCTTGTAGACCCATCCAGACTTGATAGCCTTCTGTCCTGAAGGCAAAGGAACGAGTTCCCATGTCCCATTAGCCTCCAGGATCCCAAACTCCTTATCCATAGCTTCTTTCCAATCTTCGGATGCACAAGACTCCATAGCAGCCTTGAAGGAGCCAGGTTCACCACCAGTAACAGCTCCAGCAAACTCTACCACCCGAAAACCCTCATCATTCATGTAGAGAGCCAACTCTTCAAGCTCATCATCATCTTCTTCATCATTCCCATTGTTCTGAGCTACTGGAACTGGTTCAACTGGTAGTCTAGCTATAGGACGATGTTTTAGCTGTTCTTTAGCATCCCACCAGTTGTAGGGACCTGTTCTGATGCGAGTACCTCGTCTTCTAGCTGGTGGTTCAGCTGAGGGAGGTTGCTGATGGACAGGAGTGGTTGGAGGAGGCAAAGAAGAGGATGGAGGCATTGGAGGTGTAGATGGAGGTGAGTGCTTTGGAGAGAGTGTTGGTGATGTAGATGGAGATGGAACAGGTTCTTGAAGAGGAATAGGAGCCACAGGAGGTAAAGCGACTGCAGGGAGAGCAGGAGGAACGATTGGAGCTGCAGGAGCGACTACAGGATGTGATACACTACCCCCCTCATCTTCAGAAGCTGAAACATCGTCAGGAGGAGGAATAGAGGAGCTAGAGGGCAAAGAAAGCGAAGTAGAGGTAGGAGATGGAGGAGGGGACAGCCCAAAGTCAGGAATAGCATCCATTTTCGCTTTTGACAGCCCAGGGAACCATCTCTCATCAAACTGAGCAGTCTCAGAGATGATAACCTTCCTTGTAGTTGGATTGTAGAACTTCCAGCCCTTGTAGCCAGTGGGATATCCAAGAAAAACGCATTTTTCCATATGAGGCTCCAGAGATTTCCTTTTATCCTTCTGAATATAGACATAGGCAGTGCAGCCCCATACTCTAAGGTGAGAAACGTCGGGTTTTCGCTTATAGAAGGCCTCATAAGGTGTAGTGTTGGGTAGAGGTGAGGTGGGAAGGAAATTCCAAACATGAACCATGGCAGCCAGACATTCACCCCAGAAAGATGGAGGTAAACCAGACTCTGAGAGCATTGTGGTGATTCTCTCACCCATAGTGCGATTGGAGCGCTCTGCTAGGCCATTCTGCTGTGGTCTATTGCGAGTAGAATGTCTCCTTTCAATCCCAGACTGAGTTGTGAAGGAAATGAACGCTTTAGACATGTATTCACCCCCTTTATCATCCTGTAGAGCCTTGATCTTGGTCCCCAGCTGGTTCTCAGCCCATGATTTGTATGCTTTGAACGCTTCAAAGGCTTCTGACTTGGCCTTGAGCAGGTATACAGCCCGAAAACGCGTAGAATCGTCTATAAACGTCACCCAGTACTTGTAGCCTTGAGCTGTAGCTGTAGGAAGCGGTCCATGAAGATCTGAGTGCACCAGATCAAGTGGGGAGCGAGTATGGTGTGTGGAAGGAGGGAATGAGGCTGAATGCATCTTCCCAGCAAGGCAGGGCTCACAAATCGCGTCAGGGAGCGTTCCAGAGACTAGGGAAAGGCCAGTAACAAGTTCCTGACTGATTAGCTTCTTCAAATCAGCAAGATTATGGTGTATAAGGCGTCTGTGCCACAGGGAAAGGTCAAGGGGAAGTGTAGAGGCCGAAAATGCGGTCTCTGAAACGACCACAGTGCCATTAAGCAAGGCATTGTTGGATTCAGTGATTGAAGCAGTAAATAGAGTCTTCCTATCCTTCCTGAAGGCCAGAGAGTGCGAAGATATGTTGATATTAAAGCCCTTATGGCGAGTAAGGTACAAACAAGCAAGGAGATTGTTTCTTAAGGCAGGAATATGTAAAACTCTAGAAAACTCGACCACTCTCCCCTTCTTTCCTCTCAACACTGGCTGAAACATCACTGATCCCATTCCAACTGCAAATACAACTGAATTGTCTGCTAAGCGGACAGGAATGCGAGCTGGGGAGTAGGTCTTGAACCAGTGAAGGTGTGGGGTCATATGAGAAGTGGCCCCAGTGTCTGCAAGCCAATGAAAGTCAGCATCCAGCTGAAGAGGTGATGATGATGAAGAGGAAAGACAACTTGCATTGCCAGCAAATTCCTTGATGCAGGCGGCCGATTCAGCGATTGAGGCGGTGGGAGAAGGTGTAGGAGCTTCTGAGGCCTTGTTGGCCTGAGTTTGACGCAAATTGGAACGCTTTTGAGCGTTTTCTACAGCTTTCTTCTGAGCCTTCTCATATTGCCAGCATTTGGCCATAACATGACCACTTCTACTACAAAAGTCGCATTTCTGAGAGGAGGAGGAGGGCTGGGACCTTGCCAAAAAAGCGGAGGCATGGGAGGGAAGGTCTACTGCCCTTCTATGACGTTGAATTTCCTCACTGATGAATGCCTGGTGGATGGTGGCCTTGTCAAGTTTGTCAAGGAGGAGGAGGTGAGAGGTGAAGGAGGAGTAACCCTCAGATGGGAGAGCTCTAATAAGAGCCATGGAAGCGAGTTCTTCATCCAGGGAGGCCAGAGAGAAGCCCTGTGGCCGAAGATCTTTGATTTTCTTCATACATTCCTCCACCCTGTTGATCAAAGACTGCAAAGATTCATCATCCCCCTTCCTAATGCTAAAAAGGTCGTCATAGCTGTTGAACCTTGCCCCAGGCCTCTTCTGCAAATGCACCCCCTCCAAACTCTTCCACATCTTACATGGATCATCCTGAATCCCATTGAAATGAATCCTCTGGTCTGGCTCAACCATGAGGAACAACCAGCCAGCAGCCTTGTCAGCCTTGGCTTCCCAAGCATCTAGAGCCTCAGAATGAGAGGCAGGGGTTGGTGCAGAAGGGGAAGAGGTAGTGGTTGACTCTGTGGTGGTGGCAGGTGTTGTTGAAGAAACAGCAGGTGGGGAAGGGGTAGGCTTGGAGTAGGCACCTGAAACGACTTTCCAGAGCCCTGAAGCGCGGAACCACGCTTCCATTTCACCTACCCAGGTAGAGTAGTTGGTACTGTTGAGTTTGACAAAGTTTGGTGATGAGGAAGCCATATTTGATAGAGGAAATGCGAAAATGGTGCAGAGAGTGAAGTGAGAGACTGAGTGTGTGTGAGATAAAAACGCGTCTGTAAGTCTTTAAAGCGCGGGGCCCATAACCTGTAAGCGCAGGAACGTAGAGCACGACGGGACGCGTAGATTAACGAAGAAACGAAGGTGATTGATTAAGAAATGAATGAGTTACACTGCAGACAATGGTATGAGACTAGAACATGAAGTTATACTATAACTACTCACCTGCAGACAATGGTATGAGACTAGAAGGTCACCAAGTGTCTGCAGGACGCTTCTGCAAGCTGTGACATCACACAGTAACACCACATGATCAGAAAAGCGATCACAAGCTACAACTCCATCAACTCCTGACATTGGGACTGCCTGGAGCAATCCTGACACTAGCAAGGTCGACGAGTACTTTGCAGCAGTTGTCATCTGCTACTATGTGCTTCAGGTGAGACCATGTGATATGATCTGGGCCAGGGGCAGAGTTGGAGGCACACCCATCAAGGGCTTCCTTCAGCTCACGCTGTGAAAATGACTTCCATTCTCTTTCAGGGAGGTTAGGAAGAGCATCAAGGATATGGACATCTACAGGGTGGTTGGAAGCCGCATTGTAGGTACCATTAAGTGCACCCCAAAGGGTGTTGAGATCATGGCAGGGTCGGCCATTGTATTGAATGGCCTCACATGCTGGGAGTTTGCGAGCTTTGACCCAATCCATGAGGTCCCAAGGTTGCTTGTTGGTGGTAGCAATCTCCTTGACTTTAGCATCAAAGAAGACCCGTTTTGCAGCCCTTATTGTTCTGTGGAATGTGGCAAAGTCCTCTGGGAGTCTGCTCTCCCTATAGGTCTGAAGCGTATCTGAACATTCCTGGTTCCACCAGGATTTTGCTCTTGAAGAAAGGAAGGCATTCTTGGCACTGGTATTCCAGGCCTCAGAAAAGATTTGAGAGATAGCCGAAGCCATCCCCTTCACCTCTGCCTCTGTAGTTAGGGCTATTCCAGCTAGCTGGCCAAGGCCCTGAATGCAAGCAATAAGAAAGGAAACCTCCTCATCAGAGTCCTTTGGTAATACTTTGCAGTGTATCCCTGTCTTGGTGACAGGGATGGGATATGTAAGGGTCAATGGGACATGATCCGATGAACCCCTCAGATCTGGACATCACTCAGGAACTAGGTTGATACTCTGAGTGATGGGGGCAAATACCAGATCTATGACTGTAGATCGTAGACCGGCTGCATGGGGAATATGGGTAGCACCTGGATTCCTTGGGAGAACCAGATCTAGGCTAATGTCTGATGCAAAATCTAAGATATTCTGCGCCATGGTATGGTGGTGGTCTACCTCAGGGTTCCAGACTGAGGAATGACAGTTGAAGTCTCCACCCATGAATATGTGGGGAGGAAGGTATTCACCTTCTGTCATGAGATGACGGATGGCTGTGTTCTGGGCATCATTGTAAACATTCATCAGGTTCATAGTCTGGTCACCATGGAACAGTGACAAGATTAGAATATCCTGATGGTCAATGAGATCTCTTCGTAATGATGGTCTCAAGCTTTGTAAACGGTTATGGACATAAGCCATAACACATGGAGGATCTCCAGGATCTGGAGGGCGGACCATATACAACCACTCAGGGTGTTTGGGTGCACCAATAACATCCTCTCCCTCAGGGTTAGCTGGGGATGGGGCCTGTCATATAATACGCCAAGGTGGCTCTTGAATAAAGAAAACATCAAAGTCAGACTTAAGATGTTCCAGCAACATGTCTACATTCACATAACTATGATTCACATTGAATGTAATGATTCATATACTACTGATATCCTCCCCAGGCCTCACTTGGTTTTGTCCTGGGTTCATCATTTAGTACGGGGTGTATGGGAGCGAGAGCGTTTATCTCTTACCTCCTGATAGCGGGCCTTGATCCAGTCAGAGTCAAACAAAGTGCTTGTCCCAGAATGGGCATTTGCGATCATTAGCAGCATGATCACCTTTGCAATTCACACAGTGATTAGCATGTGGGCATGGCTCACTAGCTGTGGTAGGAGCAATTGGTGGCTGAGCTTTGGCATTACCTTTACACAGACCACAGAGAAGACGATGATGTTCCTCACGATGAGGACCCATGCACCGGGGACACTTGATGGCTTGAGCCTTACAAGCAGAAGAAGGATGACCCCATTTCCAGCAGCGCTGGCAAAGAGGAGTACCAGGGTTGGCATTTGATGCACGAATATGGCATGCATACTGCCTGATGTGAAGGGTCCTATCAATAAGAGCCTTTGCTCGGGTACCTTTAGAGGAGTCCCAGATTTCAAAGTACACAGTTGCAGTATCTGCATGACTTGAGTTGTGTCTGACCCTAGGCTTGACAGCTAGAGCAAAGTGTTCAGCAAGGTGAGAGGCCTTGATAGCCTCTTCAACCTTGTCAGCAGTGAGTTCAGACCCACAGAGATAAGGGGCATCCATGATCTTAAGATAAGATCATGAGGATAGGAGGTGGATGTATGGCTTTGCAGCCTCATCAAAAAAGTGAGTGTTACTAGCCTGCAGGACTTCAATGTCCTGAGGTGTAGCGACTCCGGAAGTGGCCATAGAATAGCCCTTGTATGCCCTCCTGGTGGATTCAACACGCAGTGTTGAGCGAGCAGCGACCAGAGCCCGGTTGGCGTTCTGGGTGATAGTGAATGGGACCTTGTCTTGGAAGGTCTCAAGTGTAATGAGGAGTTGGTGCCTGGAAGGGCCAGCAGTGGTCATCCTGGGATACTTGGAGGCAGTCGGAGGAGGAGAAGATGATGCTACCTGATTAGCAATAGTAACAATGCATTCAGGAGGCAAAGAAGGGAATGTCTGAGCCAGGGTAGCAATAGCTTCTGGCTTAGAAGGGTTCCAGGAGGACGAGGGAGCATTCTGCTTTGTGACTTGAGCAAACGAGCGCTTGGAGGGGCAAGGCTTGGTGGCAAGAGGTGGGACAGGAGGAGGGGGACCTAGGAGGTTGGGCCTCTTCGCAGGTGGTTGTTGGGGAGGTGGAGTGTTGTTTCTGGCCCTCTTCTTCTTCTTGGGAGGGACAGGAGTGAAGTCGGAGTCTCCTAGTGGGTTGGGTGGTCTAGGAGGCATCATAGAGACATCCTCTGGCTAAGGAGGTGCAGGAGGAGGGTGTTGAGGGGGTGGGGGAAGGGGTGGAGTGCTCGAGCCATCATCAGAAGGTCCAAAGATATGTCCAAGAACATCACCTAGGGTGGTTTGGTCCTGGAGGGAGGTATCGACTGTAGACTAGCCAGAAGTGGAGATGCTCTGGCCTAGGGAGGCCAAAGCACCAGCAAGGAGGGTAAACTGCCTGTCTAGAGAGTCCCAGTTGAAGGAGGCAGCAGAAGAATTAAGCCACTTAGCTAAAATGCCAACAGAGCTTGTAACAACCTCAATTTCCTCCTCAGATCGCTCCGGATTGCCAGATAAAGAAAGAACATGAGAGATAGAGTCTTCAGTACCTTCCATGTGGAAAGGTGAACCAAGAGGAGGTGGAATAGAGCTGTCTCTGGGGGGAGATGAGGTTGCTGATAAGGAAACAGACCTGGAGTGAGTAGGGCTGCTTCTGTGACTTTGGGCAGGAATGGGGGTGGTGTAGCAGTCCCTGGCATTGCTGGAGGGGTCTACAGAGTTGGATGGACAACCCCTAGGGGTGTCAGTAGAGCTGGAGGAGCTGGAACTTGTGATGGGGGGGTCAGGAGGATGATTGGACTGGTGTGCGTCGCCACAGTGTCCGTTTCCCTGAAACTTTGAGGGAGTATGGATGGTGTCTTGACCATGGGGTGTACCAAATTTCGAAAGAAACGGTCCACTCATTGTTGAGGAATAAGCAAAATACGATGTTGGGGGTGATGATTCCAAAAAAGGCAGGTGGTGGTACTAAATCAAGAAGTGATGGTCATAATTTCTAGTGGTGATTGTTTGTTAATGGCATGGGGATGGGAGTTATAACTGAATTTGGGAAGTGGAAGTGCATCGACCCAGTCATTCAGTTGGTTGTTGCAGTAGATCAAGAGATATGTTTCAATTTCTTGATTAGCTCATTCTGTTGCACCATCTGTTTGGGGATGGTATGCCGTAGAAGGTTTCCAGTTGATCTGGAGCATCTCAAAGGACCTTTGGGCAGCTTTAGAAGCAAAATGAGGATCATGATCTGAGACAATAGTGTTGGGGGTACCAAACCGTTTGTAGACATTGTCGATCAGGAGTCTCGAAATATCGGCGAAAGTGCAGGTTTTCAACGTTGGACAGAGTATTATCCCCTTCGATAATCCGCGATCTATCATGGATAATATAGAATCAAATTTTCCGCAAGGAGGGAGATCGGTGATTAAGTCCATAGCAATATCACCAAAAATGCACATAGATTTGGATGGAGGAAGTGGTTTGAATGGAGGTTTTGCAGGATTCTGATCAATCTTGAATTGTTGGCATTGTGGACAGGCTTTGATATAGTTGGTAATGAAATCGCGCATTCCAGGCCATTTCACTATTAACTGAATTCATCTTAATGTTTCATCTATTCCAGGGTGGCCTGCGGAATGATGATCATGATGCTGTGCTAGAAGCCATTGTTTCTCCTTCAGAGTGGATTCTTGGGCAATTAAGGCAGGTTCAGTTGAAGTGGCATTTAAGAATAGCTTGTTTGGTAAAACCACAATGTCCACATTTTCTTCGGCAGAGTCAAAGTTATGATCTGGTTGTCTAGAGAGTGCATCTGCAGCAGGAATTTCTTTTCCTGGTTTGTGTTTTATCACAAAGTTGTATTTCTGCAGTTCAGCCCATGTGCAAGCTTGACGATGTGACAGCTTCTGTGAATCTTGCCAAAAATGGAGATTGTTGTGATCACTGTGCACAGTTACTATATGCAGTGATCCCAGTAGGTAGTGGCGCCAGTCATCAAAAGCTTGTTTGATCGCAAGGAGTTCTTTGTCTGGAGTGGGATAGTTGTGTTCCACAGGTCCAAGGGATTTAGAACGGAATGCACAAGGACGAGTAACTCCATTATCATCTGTTTGACATAGAACACTGCCCGTTGCAAAGTCAGAAGCATCTGTTTCAACATGGAATGGTTTGTGAGGATCAGGAGTGAGAAGGATAGATCTGTTCGCAAACATGTCTTTAACAGTGTTGAAAGCTTCTTCTGCTTCTGGGGTCCATTTAAATGCTACCGATTTGCGTAGAAGGTCATTTAGAGGATGGGTGATATTGGCATAGTTCCTGATGAATTTTCGGTAGAAATTTGCAAATCCTAAGAACTTTCTAACTTCGCGTTGTGATGTTGGTGTAGGCCATTCTGCAATTCCAGCAAGTTTGTCTTCTGACATGGTAATACTGTTCTGGCTTATCGTCATTCCTAGGAATTCAATGGAAGTTTTCTTGAATTTGCATTTCTTGGTCTTGAGATAAAGATTGTTTTCTTGGACTCTTTTTAGAACTTCTAGAGTCATTTTGTTAAGATCTTGCTTATTAACAGAGAAAATGTGAATGTCATCCATATAGACAATAACTGCTGTACAACCAGGTTTGTGAATGAGATCTTGGAAGATATGATCCATCATTGCCTGGAATGTTGCTGGAGAGTTTGTCATTCTAAAGAACATAACAGTAGGTTCAAAAAGACCAAATGGAGTTTTAAATGCTCCTTTCCATTGGTCTCCATCAAAGATGTGAACATTGTTATATCCAAGACAAACATCCATTTTGGTAAGGTATTTAGCTCCATGGAGGTGATCCATAATTGAGCTGACATTGGGAATGGGATAGGTGTTTTTCACAGTATGGGAATTGTGGTAGTGATAATCTTGACATGGTCTAAGAGACTTTCCATCTTTCTTGTTGACAAAAAAGAATGGTGATGCCATAGGAGATTTAGATGGTTGGATATATCCTTTGGCTAGGTTTTCATCAAGAAAGGTCTTTAATGTAAGCGCAGGAACGTAGAGCACGACAGAACGCGTAGATTAACGAAGGAACGAAGTTGATTGATTAAGAAATGAGTGAGATACACTGCAGACAATGGTATGAGACTAGAACATGATATTAAACTATAACTACTCACCTGCAGACAATGGTATGAGACTAGAAGGTCACCAAGTGTCTGCAGGACGCTTCTACAAGCTGTGACATCACACAGTAACACCACATGATCAGAAAAGCAATCACAAGCTACAACTCCATCAACTCCTGACATTGGGACTGCCTGGAGCAATCCTGACATCCATATACAATGAAAGATTAGTCAACAGGAGTAAAATGATGAAATGGATAACTAATAACTGGAGTGGAAGAAATGTAAACTCTAAGTATAAATAGAAACTATACTTAGTTTGATGTTAGTGTTAAAAGTAATGCATATGCATGAAGACATAGTAGTTTAATGATATGTACAGAGTGGTAGATAGTATAGTGTGCTTGTGGAGAGAGCAGAGTATAAGAGAACTTAATAGTTCAGAAACTGTAGAATATGTATGAGAATGTACACTACTATGCTGGTCTGTGCTACAACAATAAGAAGTCAGGTGTCAACTATATGTAACTAATTATACATGAAACAGGAGTTGAAACAGGAGTTGAAACACATAGGTGAAACATTAACTACAACCAATAGGAGCAGTCCACATAATGCAGAGCAAGTATGAAACAATACAAGTGAAACAAAATTGAAAATGTCATGTGACTATCTAATAATAGTCTATATTTTCCAACAGTTAGGTCATAGTGGAACATTGGAGTATCTTGTCAGATGATGTCATCCATGATGGAGTCATCATTGGGAATGAGCTTGGGGAAAATAGCAAATAAGTCTTCCTTGGTAGTGGTAGTACAGGCTGGTGGTTTGGGTTGGCTCATAACAACATGAACCCTGAGAGGAGGGTAATGTTAGGACTTATTCAGCAATATTAGTAATCAGCTTAGTAGTGTAATTGTGCTTACTAGTGTACTATTTTTATCCTTTGCTAACTATTGTCTTACTCATCATAGTTACTCTGGTCCCCATCTTTACTCTGGTCCTCTAGTATATAAACACTGTAGTTACTCTGTGTTTTCTTAAACTTTACCAATTGTACTTTTCCCTTTGTACTCTCTACTACCATTGCCTTAAGTTGCTACCTGAGTCTTGTACAAAGGTCATAACATGTTACAGTTTCATATTTATCACGACTAATCATTAGAACTAATGATGGACAATAGTGTACTTTCTCTTATCTGTTTTACATAGCCTTGGACTAGTAGTTTCTACATGCTTCCACTTGTTGTTTCACTTATTGTTTCAGCAGTAGATTGTTTCACTCTCCTGTCTCACATGTATCACACACAGCCTACAACCTGTACTCATAGTTGTATAAATACATGGACAGCAACAGAGATTAAGCTTCAGCTTAATACTCTAAGTTGACACCTTCTAGGTTGCTTCCTCTCTATCTCACTCATTCCCCTCTGCTTGATAACCCTAGAACTCAGAGTCAGCTCTAACTCTTATACAAATGGCTTACTAGTAAGGAACACCTATGATCTGCAGTCTGAGTACTATGGAGGTTGTCCCCTGAAAGTAGTCTCAGTAAGAGTAGATGTTCTCTTCCTACAAGCACCTTGAAGAGGTCCATCATAGCATTATCTATACCAAAATGGAGGTATAGGCAAGTTCATAACATAACATCAGCAAGGCCAAAGCCAATATGTTACCACCTCACTGACCTTACAACCTTAAGATTGATTGTGAGGAAGGTACCTCACTACCCATCAGTGTGCTCTATTTGCTGTCACAAATCAAGCTCATGGCCTTACATGAGTTCATTGATGAGAACTTAACTTTTGGTTTTATTTGACAATCTTCTTCTTCTCATGCTGCATCTGATCTTTTTGTCAAAAAGAAGGATAGTTCACTCCAACTCTATGTTGATTTTTGTGGTCTTAATCACATCTCTAAAAAGGATGTTACACACTTCCACTCATTTCCAACCCCTTAGACTTCCTCCCCCCCCCAAAAAAAAAAAAAGGCTCATATCTACACCAAGATTGACCTCTGTTATGCTTATCATTGTTAAGACCTTGAACCATTAGATGCCTGTGAATTTAACATGAGCACTGTATGGGAACAAGCTGGCAATCTTCACTACTATCCTTCCAATTAGTATTCTAGTGCCCAGTGGCTAGGACTGTTTTGGGATAATAAAGAGTTAGAATTAACCAGTTAAAAGCCAGGCTTTTAACCCTACTAGTACATGTGTATTTATACCTATCTAGACTAAGTTCTAGAGATATCTATGTACTGGTAGTCCATGAGTCATTACTAGTCAACTATGGTGGCTATAAGTATCTAGTCAAGTACAGAACAACATACATGATGAGAGAACTATCTACTTGGGTTCTTAGAGACATAAAGAAATATAAAGAAACTATTAGTCTATTCTACTATGTACCTAAGTTGCTGCATATTAGTGGCTATTTCAATGTACACAGGTATATGGCTGTGTGTGTGTATACATATATAGTTTGTAGTAAGTTCTCAAGGCTATACATATTGTGCAGAACTATGAATAGTTCTTCTAGAGGGTGGTAGGATTGTCTTCCACTGAGTGGTACTCCAGTCTGGAGTCTGAGTCATTGGACTCGGTATGTGACCAACTGGGTAAGAGTATGAGAATAGTTTGGTTTGGTTCATCATCAGAATCAGATGATTCTGATTCAGTCAGGTTCATAACAATCATCTTATTTGCATCACTGAAGGTGATGAATGGAAAATGGCTTTCCAAACTCACTATGGTGTGTTTGAATGGCTTGTCATTCTATTTGGTCTTACCACTCCCACTACTTTTCAATGCTTCATGAACAGTATCTTTTCAGATATGCTTGATGTCTGTGTTGTTGTCTATCTTGATAACATTCTTATTTATTCTGATGACATTACCTCTCACAAAAAACATGTCTGTGAAGTTCTCAAATGTCTGTGCAAGCATGGTCTATATGCTCATGCTAACAAATGTGAATTTCATTCCAAATCAGTAGAATATCTTGGTTATATTCTCAGCTCTGGAGGTCTTATACTATGGCTCAGGACAAGGTTCAAATAATTCAAGACTGGCCTAAACCAAAAAAGGTAAAGGACATTCAATCTTTCTTAGGTTTTGTGAACTTTTATCAGCACTTTATCTATGGCTATTCCAACATCCTTGTCCCTCTGACAAGGCTCACCCAAAAGGGCATTGCTTGGTTGTTTGACAGTGAAGCTTGGGATGCTTTCAATGCTCTCAAAAAGGTGTTTACTTGTGCTCCTGTACTTACTCATTGGGTCCCTGATGCTCAAATCATTGTCAAGACCAACACTTCCAACTATGCTCTTGCTACTATTATTTCCTTACTTACCAATGACAGTGACATCCACCATATTGCTTTCCACTCCCATACCTTCTCTGCTCCCAAACTCAACTATGACACCCACAATAAAAAACTTCTTGCCATCTTTGAAGCTTTCTGAATCTGGCAATACTATCTTGAAGGAGCTTCACTTCTAATTGATGTTATCACCAATCACAAAAATTTGGAATACTTTTCTACTACTAAGGTTCTTACTCATCAGCAAGATTGCTGGTCTGAGTACCTCTCTGGGTTTAATCTTGTTATTCACTTCTGACCTGGATGCCTTAGCACTAATCCCAATGCTCTTACTCATTGGTGGGATGTCTACCCTAAGGAGGGGGGGGGGAGTCAGCTATGCAGCTATTAATCCTCACAACTTCTGACCAGTCTTCACTCAAGACCAACTTGTGGCCTCTGTTTGTGCTACATACCTTCTTACTCTTGCCCTTCATGCTTCTATTATTGCTGACATTTCTAAGCTTTATTCTGATATACTCTATTCTCTTTCTTCCAATGCCAAGATCACCAAACACCTTGTCAAACCAATAGGTCAGTGGTCTAGGGACAATCATAGATTCCTTTGCCTTGATAGTAGGATCTACTTTCCCAATGCTGAGAACCTTTGGGTTCAGGTTATCCAATATCATCACAATCATCCCCTTGCTGGTCATTACAGTCAGAATAAAACTCTTGAACTTATTCATTGGGACTATACATAACCTAGTATTTGGGAAAAGGTCAAACTCTTTGTCAAGAGTTATGTAACCTATATGCAATCTAAGCCACAGCATCATCAGCCCTATGGCTTACTTAAGCTGCTTCCAATTCCTTCTCACCCTTGGAATTCTATCTTAATGGATTTCATTGAGAAACTTTCTACTTCTTCTGGCTTCAATGCAATTCTCATTGTCATTGACTTATTCATGAAGCAAGCTATCTTTATTCCTTGTCATAATACAATTACTTCTGCTAACTTAGCCCAACTGTTTGTTATCCATGTGTTCTCAAGCATGGTGTACCATCCTACATTACTTCCAATCATAGCTCAGAGTTCATTTCTCATTTCTTCTGATCACTTGGTGAAGTGTTGAACATGTGACTTCACTTCACTTTGGGTTACCACCCTGACGGTGATAGTCAAACCAAACAAACTAACCAAACTCTTGAACAGTATATTCAGATCTACTGTAACTACCAGCAGACTGACTGGTTGGAGCTCCTTCTATTTACTGAATTTGCATACAGTAATGCACCAAATGCTTCCACTAATGTATCACCATTCTTTGTTAACAAGAGCTACCATCCTAACATTACAGTCTATCCCAAATGCAACATGGTATCCACTTGTGCTCATGAATTCATGACTAACCTTGATAAGTTACATGCAACTCTCAAGTTAGAAATTGCTTCTGCTCAGAAAAGGTATCAGGCTTCTGCTAATACAAAGCAACTCCTGTCACCAAGCTTCAAAGTTGGTAACCAAGCATTTGTTAAGGCTCAATTCTTCTGAACTACTTGCCCTGCAAAGAAATTTGCCAAAAAGTATTTGGGCCCCTACAAGATCATTGCACAATGTGGTATACTTTCTTATACACTCCAATTACCTCTGAATTTCCATTCTGTATATCCTGTCTTCCATATATCCATGCTTAAACCATTTATTGCTAACCCCTTTCTGAATTATTCAGATCTTCTGCTACTACCAATTGAAATCAAAGGTGACATTGAGTATGAAATCTCCCAAATCATTGATTCCAAGATCAACTGATGTCAGGCCTGCAAACTACTTTACAAAGTTGCTTGGTTGGGATATGAGGATAAGGATGAGTTTTCTTGGTTACTGGTAAATGAACTTGAGCCTGCTATTGAATTGGTTGATGCATTCTATCATTCCTATCCCCAACTGCCAGGACCTCTATCTTCTTTTTAATTATTGTTTCTGATCACCAATTCTGGGCTAGGCCCAACTTCAACTTCTTCTGACTTCTGTTATCTTCGCTGATTGTGTTCCAATCTTACTACTCTCTCTCATCTTGTACTGTACTCTCTTCTTGCACTATTACCTTCAACCTATCAGTCATTTTGCCCACTTTTAGTCTGTTCTTTGATTTTGGTTGTTGGTTCTTGACTTGTTACCTACTCTGATTCTTCTTGACAGTCACTGACATTCTTGAACTTCTCATTATTTTTCTTGCTTCTTTAACTTCACACTTGGGAATAGAAGAAAATGGCTTAAAACTTGTAGTAAAACAAAGTACTACAAGCTACAAGTATTAAATCCAACCACAGACACCACTACTCATCCTCCTCTCTATTGGCATCCTTCTTCTCCTTCCTCTTGTCTTCATCATCCTTTCTGTTGTTTACCTCTTTCAAATCCTCCCTCAAGCCTTTCATCTCCATCACCAAGGCACCCAATGCCTGCTGCCAATTCCAGTGTTCCTTCTGCAACTTCTGCTATTCAAAATGGTGACTCTCATTGTATTGTTCCTGCTATCATATGCTCAAGTCAGGACATGGCAGTAGTAAACTGGCCAATAGTAGCTGACTCATGGGTAGGAGGGTGACTTGGGGCCAACAAAGATGGTCCAGTGATAGGATTGGCTGGACTTCTGAAAATCTCTTCATGGATCAATACCAACCCACTGACATCCATCTATGACAGGGCTGACACTACTGTTAAGGTTGCCTTGTGAGAAGCAGGCCTTTGCTTCATCTCCCTAACTTCATCTTCCTTCTTCTTTCCTTTCTCCTTCTTGATCTCCCCATCAATATCCTTCCCAATGTACCCTTTCTTGTCTTTAGCACACTATTTACATGGCCTGTTCAGCCTAGCACCTTCCTCACAACCTACACCCAATCTGACACACCTGCTATATGCTACCCTACATGGCTAACTATGTTTGGTTAGTTCAGGGTATGACAGTACCTGTAGATGACTTGCCTATCAGTTGTCACACTATGCTTCACACCTGCCACCACCACTAACTACCTTGTCATCACTGTTCTCAACAGTGGCCTTTGACTTCTTCTTCACCACCACTGCTAACACCTTTCCATCTGATTTCTGATACCTCTTCATAGTCTCCACTTCTTGGCCTTGTACTGAATTTGAGGATGCTGTCAGGGTGATTGGTGGTGGTGTAGGAATCTGTTAGGTTTTCCCAGATATCTCTTTATCTTATCTATCTTTCCTAATCACTTCACTTATCTTATTCTGATGTTCTGGACTCTTTCATAATATTCTTTTCCCTTATTATATTACTTACATATTTCTTTTGTGTGCTGGAAAGGGTCCTTATTATTCTCCTCTTTTAGTTATTCTTTATTCTGGTAGATATATAAGTCCCTCATGTCTTAGCCAAACCATCCAATCAATTCTCTTCTTTCTGTATCTGTGTCTATGGCTGAGCTTAACTCTCTCTCTACTTCACTCTCATTCTCAACATTACTCTCTACCACTCTGACAGAATCTGGGGGGAGGTTGGTGCTGGGGTTGAAGACAAAGGGGCCAGCTCATCTGCTGGTACTGCTACCACTGCTGCCTCCACAGGACTGGTGGGGGCCAATAATGCTGAGACTATCTGGACAGCCTTCCATATGGCCTCAAATGCCTCCTGTTCTTTGCTGCTCATATTCAAGAAGTCATACATAGTGGGGATGTTAGACATGATGATAGAGAATACTGTCACCATTGCTACTTGTCTTTTAAGGTCAACTACCAACATGTTATGTGCCTAACACATGGTAACTTTTCAACTTCTTTTTGACATATGGTAACTACATGTTTCCAACTTCACTTCCCTGCTGTCACTTTAACTTTCCACATTCACCACTCTAAGTCCTCAAGGGCTTAGCCTTAATGGGGGGCACTATCATGTACCATGCCACCAACTGACCTTCCAACAACTCTTCCAACATTCCAATAGTTCCAGCTATCATTCTTGCTATCAGTTGCCAACCTCTTGGACCTCTTTCACTTGTTTGCTTGTTTCATCCCAACTTCCTGTTTCAGCTATTCCCCTTTCAGTTGGCATCATCCTGTTGAACTATTATTAGTTCTACAATGACATTCTCTAATGGCATTACACTAGATGAACATGTAACTCAATATATTCTCACATGGACCATTGCATTAACATATATAAACCTTGTATTAGATGCATTATATACTTAAGTTCTTTCTACCTCAAACACCACCCTCAGTAAGTCTAAGTCATACCTACCCTAGCATACTATGCTTCACACTTGTTTTAACAGGTTATGGGCCCCGGTTAGCCTGTACGACTCTAGACGTGTACTCAATGAGTACTACTTGTTGTACAGCTCTGAGCTTGAGGGTAAAGCTGGATTTACTTGTGAGGGAAGTCCAAGTTCCACTCACTCAAGACATTTGACCAATCAGTGTTCTCTATGCATATCCTTACCATACTCGGTTAGATGGGCAGCATGTAACTTAGTAAAACATAAGTGCAGTAATGCTGTTTTAGTTCACAGTTCTGACACATGTTTTATTGTAGATTTCTATCTCCAAACATTAATCATGGCATCTTTGATCCCTTTGATCCCAATTCTCACTGGTGCTGGAGACTACCAAATTTGGGAGGCTTGCATCATGTCTATTGCCAATATGATCCACATGGATGGATGGTGCATTGCACACATGATTGATGGCAGCACCACAAGGCCTGCAGCTGTCAGTGGTTCACCAGCAACTGCTACCACTGCTATGGTACCCCCCACAAACAAGGATGCAATCTGAAAGTTCAATAATTGTGAGGCTTTCGCTCTCAGGATGATCAACTCCTGGTTGAGTGATGACATGCTTAGGCATGGCCAGACCATATCTGACAATCTGTGGAACCATCTGAGAATGCAGTATGGCACATTTTCAGCAGGTGCAGCTTACAAGCTGTATGCTTCTGCAGATTCCTTCTGTCTGAGTGGTGTGAATGATCCCTCTAAGGAGATCTCTACCTTCTGGAACTATTTCATGCAGCTACAGCAAGCCTCACCCCCCATCAACATTCCAGAGATCCTTCAGGCTCTCATGTTGATGACTTGTATTCCTCCCCAATGGAGTGCAACTCATGCTGCTCTTCTTGTCCAATATGGTAATTCCCTATTGACTTTAACAGTCCAGATAGTATCTGATGCAATCATGGGTGCTTGGTGGGACTCCTGTGGAGCTGCATCTGCTTCTTGTGCCACTTCTACCAGCATCAAAAACTACAAGGGTGCAAAGCCGTATTCTAAACCCTCTGGTGGCACTCCACAGCAGCCCCAACAACAACAACAGAAGTCATCCAGATCTGGCTCCAAGCCAAATCAGACTGAGAACTCCAGTTCCGGTGATGCTTCTGGAGGGGATAAGGATAAAAAGAAGAAGCATTGACATGGAAAACATGGCAGTAATAAGGCCAACAAGGCTGATGGTGATGATGGTAATGTTGATATGATATTGTCTCCCACTGTTCTGGAGTCTTTTACAACTCCCACTAACAAACCCTCCTCCACTCATTCTCTCGTTGAGAGGATGAAGACAACTGATCCCTGCCTCAGGGCAGTAGCCTTGAAAAAGGCTGCAGACAAAGTTGTCATGCATGGTGTTGAGCCCTATCAGGCTCCATGTGCTACTCTTCTTCCCCCTGTTGGTTACCTGGTCAGTTGTACCCAGTACCAGAAGAAGAAGGCCGAGATGTTCTAGAAGATGGGTGCTTGCTTAGGTTTTGCTGAGCCTTCTCCACCAACACTGCCTCTGTTGATTGATTCAATGATGGCATCGGCCCATATCCTTCCTGAAGAGGAAGTTGATTTGTCTTTGGTTTCTACATCTGGGTCTCCCACATGTCAATCAAAGTCTCCCTCTTATGTTCCACCTTCTGATGTTCCCGATGCGATCACAGAGGCTAATGCCTACATGAATGATCCAGACTTCAATGCTGATGGTGACTACCAGGTCAATGATGGTTGGTATAATGAGTATGTACCATTCTTCTCTCAAGATTTCTTCCTTACTAAATGGGACTTACAGAGATGCCCCCAAATGGGGGGACAAACCAATGGCTCCATCAGACCCCATGTTCTAGAGTGCCATTATGGACTGCCAGACATTAGTCAGACTATTACGAGTTCTCATGTATTATCATCTACTACTGTTTCTTATCCTGTTTTGAATGTGATACCTTCTCCTGCTTCTATTTGTGATCCTTTTGTCTTACTGGCAAAATATTTAAGAGATCCTAAAGATGGTGATGAACCAGTTAAAGATCTTGAATGCTTATGCAATTTCTGTGAAGATAAAGGAAAACCTAATTATGCTAGAGAGTCTGCTACTTGGCTCCTTGATTCAGGCGCTAGCTTTAATTGCACACCGCACATTAGCAACTTTATTGAGCTAGAGGAAGGAGAGTTTGGTGGTGTTAGAACTACCAACAACAAACTCATAACCATCACTGGTCATGGGAAAGTTCTCTTTCAACATGAAGTAGACAGAGTCAACAGAACAACTCCACTGTATCCAGTCTATTATATTTTGTCTCTCTCTACTAGAATCACTTCACCTGGCACCTTATGGCTGCAAGGAATGAGGAGTGAGTCTAATTTAAAGTGAACTAACATATTTCATTCAAATGGAAAATTATTTATGCATGCTACATACATACCTGTGTTCAAAGAGTTAGAGGATGCACTCCACCACATTCATACCTGGATTGTGCATCACTATACTGCGAACCAGGTGCTATCTTATTGCGCATCTAAATTATCTGTTTATGATCTTTGGCACCGTCGATTGGTGTATCCTGGAAAGGAAGTATTGTGACAACTTCCAAAACACTTAGAGAAAGTACCTGAGTTTGATATTCCTATCTCCCATCAAGTATGTGATGGTTGTGCTTGTGGCAAAATGTCTGATGATGCACATTGTCCTTCTTCGACATGAGCAAAGTCATTTTTAGAATTGATCCATAGTGATCTTCTAGAATTCCCCATTGCCTCATATCACAAGTACGAGTGGGCAATGACGTTCTATGATGACTATTCTAGCCATGCCTGGATCCTCCTCCTATGAGCCAAATCTGATGCCTTGATGGCTCTTGAAAGATTCTGTGCCTTTGAGGAAAAGCAATTCGGTAATACAATTAAGTGTATCCAGACTGATAATGGTGGTAAATATGTCTCTAAACAATTTGAGGAATTCCTTCATTCAAAAGGGATAGTACATGAGACATCTGCACCACACATACACCAGCAGAACAGTAGAGCAGAAAGACTGAACCACACACTTCAGGAAAAGGCGCAAGCCATGTGACTTACTGCATGCTTACTAGATTCTTAGTGGGAATTTGCCCTTAACACAGCAGTTCATTGTTATAATCGAACTCCCATCAAATGTCTTGAATGGAAAACTCCCATGGAAATGGTAACAGGAAAAAAGCCAAATCTATCTGAGCTTCACATGTTTGGCTGTGCAGCCTACATTTTCATTCCAAAGGAATCGTGTGATGATAAACTATCACCCAGATCTTAATTAATGATTTTCCTTGGCTATGCTGGTGCTAACTTTACATTCATGCGACACCAGAAAGGAAATGTTATTTATACTGCAAAAACAGCTATTTTCAATAAGGGCTGGTATCCCAAATGCAAGCCAGATCATGAAAAACATAAGGACTCCAGTTCTTCTAAAAACCCCAAAATAAATCCTCCTCCTCTGGCGCATGAAGATGACAATGAGGATACTACACCTGATCTTTATCCTGATCCTATGGACACATCTCAACAAGATGACAGTAACAGAACTCCAACGCCTAGACTGCAAGGTCCGATCCCCAGACCATCTACTTCTCAACCACCTCCTGTTCCTGGTCTGAGCAAATCTGCTCCTAGGAAAGTCACAGTTGAGGAAGTCTCTGATGAAGATGATGATGACGCACTATCATACACTGATCCTGGATCACCCATTTGTCACCCAAGTCCAAGCCCTGCTCCTTGACCTGACTCCACCTGTCCCATTTCTCCATCACCTGAATGACCTGAACATCTTACTAGACCAGTTGAACCTTTACCTCACCGTTCTGGCAGAGAAAAGTTTGTTCTGTTTAGAGAAGGTAACATTTATGGAGAGAGAATACATCCATCTGAGATCCTATGAGATTACAATTACAATGAACCTCTACCACCCCAGGGGAGAGTTCATCTCTGTGGTCATGATTTCAGAATCCGAAATCAACGAGATCACCCTAAAGCAGATCCATGTCCTATTCTGCCTGAAGAAATCCGAGAACATCACAATGAAATACGCAGACAGCATGAGGATGCCTCATGGCAGTATGTGAGGGAACAACAACCTGACGCAATGGAAGAAGATGCAGATTGTAAGATTCAATAGATAACTAAGGAAGGGGGGTTAGAATTGATGAACTTTTTATTGGCAAAGGCAAGTTCCTGAGCAATTCCGTGATCTTGTAAAATTGAATCTGGAGGAACAAGAACACTGGCACAAATCAAGTTGAGGGCATTGACTTTGATGAATTATTTTCTCCAGTAGTTAGATATGAGTCTGCTCAAATCCTGCTTGGGTTAGCTGCTCTTGAAGACTGGGATATTGAGTCTGTCAATGTAAAGACAGCATATCTCTATGGCAAACTGGATGAGGAAATCTATATGGATCAACCCGAAGGTTTCAAACTTAAGGGCAAGGAACATTTGGTCTGGAGGTTACAACATGCATTGTATGGCCTTAAACAAGCCAGCTTGGCCTGGTGGAAGGAGATGGCATCTTCGATGAACCAACTAGGCTTCAAGTGATGTGAATCTGATGCTGGTATTTATATATATTGTTGAAAAGATGGCAAATTTGTCATTGCTGTCATGTACATTGACGATGTACTTTTTATGGGAAATGACTCCACCTTACTTAAAAAGTTAAAAGGAGAGTTCATGAAAAAGTGGGAATGCTGCGACCTTGGAGAAGTCAAAGAATTTCTTGGTATGCACAACAGGAGAGATCGAGCTAATCGAAAGATCTATCTTGATCAATGTGCTTATTTAGAAAAGATCCTGGAAAGGTTTAAAATCACTGGCTCTGACCATGATACCAAACTGGTGTAAACTCCACTGCCAGAAGGGTACTATCCAGTTCCTAATGATAAGCTGATCAACTCCTCCATCTGTTCTAGGTACCAACAGGTGATCAGATCACTGTTGTACATTGCTATTGGCATATGTCCAGACATTTCATTCACTGTGACTAAGCTAAGTCAACATTCTCACAACCCTACAGAAGAATACCTGTGTAGAGCTCTCTATATTTGTAGATACCTCTTAGTGACTTGGGAATACTGAATGACACTTGATGGTTCTGGTAATGAGGGTTTCATCGCTTATAGTGATTCTGATTGGGCTAGTGATCCTTTGAACCGAAGATCCCAAACTGGTTATCTGTCGACTGTTGTATCCTGCCCAGTAGCCTGGGTCAGTAGATCACAAAAGACTATTGCATTGTCATCCACTGAGGCTGAATACATGGCTCTCTCTGATTGTAGCTATCAGTCAGCATGGATAAGAAGTCTGATGATGGAACTTGGTTTACATAACAATGAACCAATGGATATTTGTGGAGACAATATGGGCTCTCTCTTTATCGTGCAAAACCCTACTGTCGAAAAGAGATCAAAACACATTGATATAATATTCCATTTCATTCATCAAGTAATTGATGAAAAGAAAGTCCAATTATATTTCATTCCAGGCACTGAGAATCCTGCTGATCTTCTCACAAAGAATCTCGGACATGTGAAGTTTGAATACTTCTGTGATAACTATTACAGGTTGGAGTTTTCTAATCCTACATATAGCACTGCCAAGCACTCAAATAATATGTCCTCAACATAGGGTGCTTCTTAGCTGCCATGTTCGAATTCAGGGGAGTGTTGAACTATTATTAGTTCTACAATGACATTCTCTAATGGCATTATGCTAGATGAACATGTGACTCAATATGTTCTCACATGGACCATTGCATTAACATATATAAACCTTGTATTAGATGTGTTATATACTTAAGTTCTTTCTACCTCAAACACCACCCTCAGTAAGTCTAAGTTGTACCTACCCTAGCATACTATGCTTTGCACTTGTTTTAACACATCCTTTTAGATGACAGCCTATTGTTCTGTTTACCTTATGTTTTGATATGTTATATTCTGATATCAGTAAACAATGTACCTGTATTTGATCACTAGTCACTCATGTATATCTTTTAGTCTGACATCAACATAGCATCTGCACTCATTCTCTATCCTTGTCTTGTTCCAACTCTAAGTCAACCTTGTAACTTCTCTCATTCTCTACCCTCCTCTGTAAATCCTCCTGACATTCTTCCCAACCATTTGGTGCTCTTGCAAGTGAGGCTAATCACAGTATCAGAAGGGTGTAACACATACTGTATATTGAAGCTGAAGCCTCATTCTGACATCACTAGCTCATTTTCCAATCCCTGTTCTTAACAGCAACTCAAGATTGGTAACAACAGCATGTTAGGAATGCTCTAGACCATCCCCAAGGTTAGTACTTATTGTTGGTTGAGGTTAGAAGAGCTGTGATTAAATATTCTCTTTGGAGTTCTGGACTTGTAGATTGTTTCCACTTTCTGTGACATCACAATGTCATGTCACACATTACTGAAGCATCCTGTAGACCCACAAAGACTCTCTAGTCTAATATATGTTGGAAATTAGAGACTATTATTAGATAGTCACATGACATTTTCATTTTGTTTTACTTGTATTGTTTCATACTTGCTTTGCATTATGTGGACTGCTTCTATTGGTTGTAGTTAGTGTTTCACCTATGTGTTTCAACTCCTGTTTGGACTCCTGTTTCATGTATAATTAGTTACATGTAGCTGACACCTGACTCCTTACTGTTGTAGCATGGACCAGCATTATTTAGTATAAGTAGTGTATATTTCTCTTCTTTCAATCTACAGTTCTTGAACTACCAAGTTCATTCTACACTTATCTCTTTCAGCAAACACACATACAACTACCACTCTGTGTGTATTCATACATTAACATGTCTTCATGTATACATGTTGCTTTCAACAATACAAGTGTTTACAGGTGAGTAGTTAAGAAGTTATTGTATGTCTTTAGTCTAATACAAGTGTCTGCAGTGTTTGTGTTCTATCTCAGTCATTTCTTATCAGTTTCCTTCCATTCCTTTGTCATTGTGCTTGTTTCATTGTCCTCTACGATCCTGTACTTACACAGCATAATAACTAGCAAGGAAATCCAAGGTTATATTAAGTCAGAAATGCAATACAATAATAAATACACTATACCTAGCAAGTGTTAAATACTGACAATACCAAGTGGTGTGACCCTTGGCTTTAGTGTGTGTGCTGCACCTCCAGAATTTGTACAAGGTCAATTTACAAATTTCCAGGAGACTTCCAGTAGAGTTTCCAGAAGACCAGAAAATTAAGAGTGCAGATGGTTGAGACAATTCAGAGAGTTAAAGAGTATAATCAAGTCAATTCTGAAACTGAGGAAATACAAGAATAGCACTAGACTATTTATACAAAATGCCATAACAAATATAAAAGGTAACAAGGAACAACAGAAATCTGAACCAATGATGAAATACAAATGGAGGTAGATAAAATGGAAGACAGAAAATAATGGCATATTATTGGAGGATTAAGAAGCATAGAAAACACATGGAAATGTCAAACTAAACTGAATATAATTGATAACTGAAGAATAAAGCAAGATAAGAAAACCCAGAATTTCCGGAGGATGGAAAAGTCCCTTTGAATAAATAATGAACAACAGAACTTCTGGAAATTAGGAAATTAGGAAGATTGGAAATCCGGAGATTCAATATCTAATTGGAAATGTGATATGTGGACTTGGCAGAATTCAGGGTTAGTGGTCATGTGACAGAACGGAATATGACAGCAAGGAAATCCAAAGAGATAAACTTGCTGGACTTCTATGTTAAGTATTACTACCAAAAAGGAAAGTCAGCCATCATACCAATGTCAGTGATTTAAGCACCCATACATAGCACATAAGGTGGAAAGTCATAAGAGTACTGCAAACAAGACCTGGAGCCCAAGTTGTACAAATGTTGGAAATGTAGTAGGCCAGAATTGGAAATGGTATTAGGGTCAGAAACATTGGCAGTCAGTAGGTCAGCAGTCAACAAGTTGGGATCAGAAAATGGTCCTCTTACATTATCTAATAGGCAGTTATTATTAAGTACACCATCCAAATATAGACACATAACTCAACAAAAAAGACATAGTTAGAAATGTGTTTTGTGGCATCTCTACATGTACACCAACTTCGAACTCCCCCTATTGATCCAATTTATGACATGAACAAATGGTACTGATGATTATAATGGGAGCAATAGGATGGAGGTTAGAACAATCATTTAGGCAAAACACACCAAAAAGTGCAGAGTAGTGAGTGATGGTATTCAAAGTCAGTAATTACATACTGTTGGTTGGTTGGTAATTAATCCCTAACAAAAACATACTGTAGATTATCAAGTAACACAGACTACTTCTTCAATAAAGCTTTCACCCGTTCTTTAACATCCCTACTCTTTTCACTTCCTCTACCTTTCATCTTTGTGAAGATCACCACATTACCCGACATTCCAGCCCTCCCACTCCTTCCTGCTCTATGCAAGAAATCCACCATGTTTCTCGGTTCATCCACAATAAAGACATTTCCCAATGCAGGTGAAAAATCGAGTCCTCTCGAAAGTAAAGAAGTAGTCACCATAACGTGAGGTGTCACCCTTGGATCCTTCACTCCCTTCTTAACCTCTTTCTTCTCTTCCCTTTCTAATCTACCTTCCTTCACATCATCACTTTTACTAATCTTAACCGGCCTCAAAAACCCATCCAAATGTTTATTAGACCCTCTCTTCCTCTGTTCACTATTACTCGTCAACGCAACACACCTAATACTTCTCTCTTCCAACTCCTTCGCCAACTCCAAAGCCTTTGTACTCCTATTACAAAAAGATCAAAACCTTTGACAACGTTGCTTGTTTCTCTTCTTCATTTGATGGATTTGGATTAGCCATATCATAAGCCACAGCATCATCTGCCCAAATCTGTTTAATCTTTCTTTCAATATCCGCTATTTTATTTCCACCCGTCCAAGAAACATATTCCGTTTTCAGGTTTCGAGGTAAATGATGTAACCGAGGTGTTGTTAATCTTATTAAATCTGGATGATGTTTATCTAGATATGTCGCGAAATTTTTAGGTATTGTTGCGGATGTTAGGATTAAGTTGAATGGGTAGTGGATTGGTTCTATTGATTTATTTTGTGTTGCTGATGTTGGTAGAGGAGTGAATGAGGAGAGTAGTGTATTATCGTTCGTAACGAGTTGGACTGGTTTTCCTCTTGCAGCGCTAATATCAGCTAAAAACGTTCTCGTTATTTCCTGGAAATCAGGGTCTAACATAAAGTAAACGTTAGAGAGAGAAAAGAACCTACAAAAACATAAATAGGACATACCGAAAAGGACATCAGCCTCGTCAACCACAACCCATTCAACATTCTCCAATCCTAACTGAGGTTCCTGTCTCCACTTTCCAACACCAGGCATCTTATCCCTACCTCTCCTCAACTTTCCCTCAAACTGTTCATCTAAATCCTCCGTACGACGATCCCAACCTCTACCTCTCAACAACTCCATCAACTTTACGGGAGTCCCAATCAAAATATCTACCGGAAACTTATCCTTCGAGCCATCCACATCAAATTCTTGTGCGCCATCCACAACTGCATCCATCTGTTCCGACAACTTCCTAGCCGTAACCTCTCTCTTGGTCGTACTAGGTGTATTAGGTTGACTAACACACATAGCTCTCAACCTAACCTCCTTAGTCAGCGCTTTAGTAAAAGCCGAAAGTTGTCTAGCAAGTTCATGTGTAGGAGCCAAAATAATAGCACGAGGATTAAGTGCTCTTTTATAACTTCTCTTTTCAGGATCATATTTCCCCGATTCTTCCTCCATTTTCAAATGTTGAAGAACCGGTAACAAATAAGCAATAGATTTCCCAGAACCAGTTTCTGCAGCCAATAAAAACCTCTTCCATTCATTTTCAGGTAATGATGAAATACTTGAAGCGAATTGTTCGATTATCCATTTGATACTGAGTGCTTGAATGGGTGAAGGTATCGCATCCTTTCCCAACATATTTTCCAAAGCAGGTAAGAATCCAGGAAGTAGAGGTGGAGAATTGAATTGACGTTGTGGAAGGTTTGAAAGTTCTCTAGGCAAAGGAGGTACTTGTTCTGAAAGACTGGCGGGTGTTGGAGGATTATAGAATTCGGTTTCGGTTTCATCGAGAGTGTTAAGGATAGAATTGAGTTTCTTGAGACGGTCTTCCTTTGTCGGTCCGGATATCGGTGTGGTTGGTGGTGGTGCTCTTGCCATTGGAGGGTCTCGCACCGACCTTGCCATCTCCGCCGCAGAAAACCTTGCAGGTCGTGAGGATTCCCTTGCAAGCGCTTGTGAAGACCATGGGAGCTCTGATCGAGGTGTGCGTGCACGTCGTGGTGCTATGTCGAATGGCTCTCTGGGTTCTTCATCCTGGTGTGATTTGCGTGACTTTGAGGGCAAGCGAGAGTAACGTTTATGTTTCTCCACGAGTTCTGGGTCTTGGTGGGGTAAACCATCGCGTGCAAACTTTTTGTCTTCATTCCGCACAGAGGCTTTACACAAGTTAATTCAACAGAGAAAACGACACAGAAAGTCAAATACCAACCTTTTGTAGACTGCAGTCTTGTGGATAAGCACCTAGTATTACCTGTTGAGCGACGTATGGTGGTGTACATTTCTAAATCTGAAGAGACACAAATTGACGCGAAACGGAATAATTGCAAAAAGTCACATGATATGACGTTAAGGGACGTGTGTGTACTACAGATACATTGATGATTGGGAAGATCGGGACGCCGCTTCGACTTTTGTGATCATCTTCCAAGGAATGAGTACCAGGCTAACATATCTCCCATCTGGCAAATCATCCATCCCATCAATTCTAATTCAAAAAATTCAGAGCTTGTTGGGATAACAAGAAGTGGAGATATACCTAAATTCCTCTGCATTAGTGAGGATAATATTCAGTGGCTTGTCTGTGCCCGAGAAAGTGCCAAGGAAAATGCGGCCATCGTTAGAAGTGATTCTAACAGGTTGACGCAGAAGCGACTCGAGGCGTTTTATGGCCGGCGTGGAATGGTTTGGAGGGGGAGAGTGGAAGGGACGACGGATTGGAGGAGAAGACATTTGGGTGTGACAGGTCACAGAACTCATGAACCCCTTTGAAAGTACAGCGTCGTTGAACATGCAGGGCACATTTAATTCGTCAGACTCTCACAAATACTCGGTCATTCTACCCACATACAATGAACGCAAGAATCTTCCAATCATTGTCTGGCTGCTGGCAAAGACTTTTACTGAAAAGTATGCTCTACGTGTCCTGTAACTACCACGGTCACTGATTCTGGAACAGTAAACTAGCTTGGGAGATTATTGTGGTGGACGATGCGAGTCCTGACGGAACACAGGAGATAGCTCTGCAGTTGGCAAAGGTGTATGGCGAGGACAAGATAGTAGGTGCAACAGAGACAACGACCTAGCACACACTGACGCTGTATAGCTTCTGCGACCGAGAGCTGGCAAGCTGGGACTTGGGACAGCATACATCCACGGACTAAACTTTGTGTCTGGAGACTTTGTGATTATCATGGACGCCGACTTTTCGCATCATGTGAGTGCAAATAGGGGTGTTCATCGTCATACTAATTGAGTGTACAGCCTAAATTTATTCCGCAATTCATCCAACTACAAAAGGCGCACAATCTAGACATTGTGACTGGAACACGCTACCGCTCTGGTGCATTGCCTGCACTGCAAGGAGCGACACCTGGCGGAGTATACGGATGGGACCTGAAGCGGAAGCTGGTGTCCCGAGGAGCCAACTTTCTTGCAGACACTGTACTGAACCCTGGAGTCAGCGACCTTACTGGTAGTTTCCGGTAAGAGCGACGAGGTAAATAGGAAATGTATACTGAATGATTTGTAGATTGTACCGACTACCAGTACTACGACACATCATCAGCGAGACAGTGTCGAAGGGATATGTGTTCCAGATGGAGATGATGGTGCGAGCTCGTGCGCTTGGATACAGTGTAGGAGAGGTGCCTATCACCTTTGTTGACCGGCTGTTTGGAGAGAGCAAGCTTGGGGCAGACGAGATAGTGTCCTACGCAAAGGGAGTCTACGCCTTATTTACATCTGTGTGACGTCACAAATACATCCATGTCTCTGCTCCACAACGTCCTGCGTCCTCAGCCAGACTCTGACGACGAGTTCGTCAACGTAGCCTCTCCAGGCAGCACTCGTCCCTCCTCTCCAGTCCCCAGGGGCGCAGCTGCCAGGCCTCTTCCAAAGCCTCTTCTCATCTCATCATCTCACAAGTTGGATCCCCTGCGTGCACTTCCAACAGAGCTATCGCAACAAGTATTTGCAAAACTACCCATCAGAGACCTCGCAAGGTGTGCTCTCGTCTCAAAGAAATGGAACCGCAGCCAGACAATCAACTATGGTCAGTTCATCGCTCTTTATCTAAAACACTATCTTAATCTCCTCTCTAGTTTGGTTCCAACTCTACCGCAAAGATAACTTTCACGACGACAGTCTTCCACCAGGAAAATGGACAAAACGCGAATCAAAACAGAACTGGGTATGACCTATCAACATCTATCTACTCATTCTAACAGTTTCAACAGCGTTTGATTCACCTAAAGACAATCTACGAACGTTCTCCTCCATCCACCCCCTTTTCTCGCGTCTCATCCGCTTACACCTCTGGTTATCAAACTCCTCGTGAAGTTAAAGAAGAACAATGGCGTATAGAAGCAGAAGCAACTGCTAGACCAGGTAAACTAGAGATGCGGGAAATGTACAAAGAACTAGGTGGTCGTAAAGCTCGTTCTAAAGCTAAACATGCTACCGGTACTCGTACTCGCGACAAAGGAGGTTGGGGTGAATCGGATGATTATTAAATTCTGCATTAAAAGAGAGAAATCTGAATAGTGTGTTGTGATGATCTAGGGAAGGGGTTGTGACGTGTTTTTTTGATTTATATTTGTAGTAAATATATAGAAATAGATTTCTCTTCCCAACCATATAATGTCTGTTAGACCTCTTGTTGCATACGACGATATCACCCTTCCTTATGAATCTCCAAACCCACCACCAACCCCTCACAAGAAACGTAAGCGCAACAACAATAACAACAACAACAATAACAACAGAAAAAAAAATAAACACCGGGATGATCCACGCTCTGTAATGGAACAAGAGCTAGAAGAGGAAGAGGATGAAGAAAGTCGTGAATTGACACATGAAGAAATATGGGATGATTCTGCCCTTGTAAATGCTTGGAATTCTGCTATGGAAGAGTATGAGGCCTATCATGGTCCTGATAAATCTTGGAAGAATCAACCTATTCATAAATCTCCTCTGTACGTTCATCCTCTCCATCCCCAATACCTGAACTTACTGGCTTAGTTGGTACAATACTCCTTCAATGAACCCACCCAAGCATACCACCGATATCATGGAAGTAGACCAATACCAAGAACATGAACAAGATGAAAACTCCAAACCTCTAAACTTTGACACATTTATTCCTACACATGATCCTACCCTCGCTCCTCCTGCTACTACCTCCTCAACCACAATCACCACAACCACACATTCCCAAGTACCAACATTAGAAAACCCATCAGACCTTTCAACTATTTCACAAGATGAAGCTTTCAATAGGGCTTTACAAGCCAGTTATTGGTCCGGATATTGGACAGCTATCTACCACGTACGTTTTTTTTCTCTCCCTCTTTTTCAACCCTAATTCGTGTAATAAATAAATAAATCTTAGTCACATCGTCAACAACCTCCTCAACCCACTCAACCTCAATCACAATCACAATCACAATCAGAACCTGAACAATTTGAACAACAAAATGCTCAACCTCAACCTCAAACTCTCACTCAAAACAGCACAACCACATCCACATCCACAACACATCCAATAACTGACCAAGACCAAAAAGACAGTAGTAATGACATACAATCCCAATCCCAATCCCAAACTGAACTTGACAATATTGATTCCTCCTCCTCCAATAATGATGATGATGACAATGACGATGAAGAAGGAGAAGAATTCGTATCGACTCAAAGATGAAGAACTCAGTCTGAGAGAGCCAAAAAATCTTTGATAAGCGAGTCAGAATACTACTATAATAATCTACATTGCATATTATTCTCTCCAAAAAAAAAAACATTATGCACTCAACCTCTTTTTTTTGTCATTCGTCAGTACCCCATAATACCATGATTCACCATAACTTGTTACTATTCATTTTGCATACATATACATAATAAATTTCTGACCCTTGGATATTATTATATTTCACAGTATTCTTCACCTTTTGATGAACGCCAGTAGTAGCATTGTTGTCCTGATCAGTGTATGAAGTCTATATTACTTATCAATACTTTGCACTGTACATGTACGGTTAATGAAGTGGAAGATGAGAAAGGTTAAGAAAAATTCATATCGACAGAGGGGGAGTGTTTTCCTATTTTCCAAGAAGCTTTACTAGTTTATTTGTCAAATCAAACCATGAGATCCACTAACTCCTTCCCATTTCCATACATTACAATAAAAGTTTGATCCGACGAGGATATGATATTACGACCAAAGGGTAGCTACAAACTTACTACAAATGAAGAAACAAAACAAAACAAAAACATAAAAGAGGAAGAGAGAATCGAGAACACGCGAAAAGAAAAGAAAAAACATTACAGAGAAATTTCCACATCCAACCGTGCAAGATATGAATATACATCCGGAGACATCCTATATTTAAGGATACCAGCAAACACCATAAGCGATCTTGCCTTTTTACGAATCGAAGCAAGTGTCTGAAAAAAAAAAAATCTCGATCAAAAATCTCCACAAAAAAAAACAAAAACAAAAAAGAACACACCATTTGTCTCGTAGCATCAGCAACCATAGTACTCTTCACCTTCTGATGAACACCAGCAAGAGCATCCATAGTAAGAGGTAAATAAACCATCAAATTCCTTTGCAAACTCTCATGTAAATCCTTAAACTCCTCTCCTCTCTTTGTAATTTTCGCCATATCCCCACTCAACGGTATCAAATCCGTAGATTCCAAAACTTCCAAAGCAACTTCTGGTTTCCCATTCCCTTTAGCTTCAATAGCTTCTCTAATTTTCAACAACTTAACCACTGCATCTCGATTTTTTCCAACTGCTCTATTCGTACGTTCATAATGACGTAAAATTTCACTTGCTGTTTTTTCGATTGTTTTCGATTTTTCTTCTATACCTGATTGAGCTATTGTGTTTCCTAAAGATGTTGCTAGACAAGCTACAACAGTTGAATAATCTCCTGCAAGATTATACAATTTAATTGCTTCCGGAATCCTATCATTTTCTTCAGAATTACGTGCTGCACGAATGAGAATATTCTCATTATATTGTTTAGCATCCGTAAGACGAAGTAACGGAGCTCCTAGTTCAATAATTCCACTCTGTAAAATACATTATTTTAAATAAATAAAAAATAGATAGGTGCAAGGAGCCACTTACGAATTTTGAACCATCAGGTCGGAATCCACCAACAAGTTCTTCCCAAGCAGGTCCACTATTAGCAAGTACAATGATCCTTCTAACCAAATCCCAAGCAATTTCCATTTGTTCTTTACCCACACCATCACCTTGGTCCGAAGACAAACAAACAGTATAAACGTATTGCAAAGCTTCTTTAGCATCCATCTTTACAAATTGACGAACATATCGCCAAATCATAGTGGATAAACTCAAAGCAGGAGGTGAAGCAGGTGAAAGTGATACTACAAAAATGACAATGACTTAGTAAATGGTTGGGTATATGAATAAAGAAACTTACGAGGAGTTACATCTGACGTTTCCGCTCTTGGGGGAACTCGTAAGAGTCCATGATAAGCCAACGCAATAGCAAGATGAACCGCTTCAATTTCCGTTTCCGAATTTTCCCAAAGTGCAGCTACAGCACGTTCAAATTGACCACAAATGAGAAGAACACCAGGCCAAACTCTTCTTCCTCCTTGATTCGCAGGTCCATCAAAGTGTCTCTCTCCATAACCAAGGAGTACATCAGCCAATGCACGGAGACCCCCATCTTCATCTTCATCAATCTAACCAATCAATTTTAGAGAGCGTCCTTGTTCTTATTGAGTACCCACTTACCATTGCCAATTGGAACCATAGCCAATCTTCCGTTGTTGTTGTGACTTGGGGTACGTTCCTGCGTGAAGGTTCGAGCCTGCCCATGAGTTTATAGAGGGCAAGTTTGAATGGATCGGCAGTTGATGAATGCAACATATGCGCGTTGTATACAGCCTGTAGATGATCCCGATGTGCTTTAGGAAGTCTAAAATATGTATAAGATAACGAGATTCTATCAGTATATGTGAATTACTTACTTGCGTTCGGGAGACTCGATCCATGTTTTAAAGTGGTTAATGAAGCTAGCCTCACGACGTTCAATGACTGATTCATGATGAACCGCTTCTGCCAAAGCCTCATTAACGAAACCAGTCCTAACAAGGTAGAAAATTTTGGCCCAAAGAGGTTGACCTCCAACCAACTAAAGACATAATTTAATAACACTGTATAACCCAAAATCAAAAAGTCGCGCACCTCGATTCTGTCCTCCCATTCTCCATTCTTATAGAACCTAACAGCCAGGAATGCTCTAACTCTGTTGGTCACACTAGGATCGCCACCCAACCGAGCCTCAGTAGGACGTGCTTGGATAGTCCTCTCCAAAATATCCCAATACTGTTCTTCTAAAGCTTGACGAGCCCCACGTGCGATCTGTTTGCGCAGAGCAATAGCATCACGCGATTCGGGGTCACCAAGATAGGTTCGAGCATATTTACGTTCAAAGAGGGGAGCATTGAGAACATGTGCGCCTGCATGTTCGATGGGTGGGAGTGCTGGTGGTTCTGCTGTGATTTTTGAGAGAATATGGAATATTTGTGCAGTTTCAATACTACGCGGCTGAAATGAAGCCGTCAGATGATTAACTCGTTCGAATTTGAAGAGTTCACGTACGTCAGAGGCGGTAAGTGAGAATGCAGCATCGATGAAAGAGTGAACGACAGGATAGGATGTTCCTTTCAAACGTGCATTATTGAAGTCAGTGATAACACGGCAAAGGCCATCATTTTGCTTTGCATCTGGAGCGACAAACTTGGTGCAGTTGAAGTACTCGCCTATGTTTCTGTAAGCACAGAAATAATATAAAAGAAGGTATGCATACCATTAGACTGTTCTTGCCATGTGTACTCTTCCTGAGTTCCAAAGATTTATTCTCGCCACCGACGCGCCCTCCAAGCTCTTCAAACACACGCTTTTTCTTTGCCTCCCAATCCTTCTGACTTCTCTCTTCCAAAACTCTGTAGAAATCCTCTTGTGTCTCCTTCCTGCCCTCTTCAATGGTAGATATTAGATTTTGTTCATGAGCATGACGAAGATAGCCTGCGACATCAGTATCTTGCAATGCCTGAAGCGGTGTGAAGGTGGTTGAGGTATTAAGATGTGCAATATTATTCGCCAGTGCCGAAGCATCTACATGTGCCTGCGCAAGTAGATAATTGCTATATAGAATATCAGGACCAGCACTAACAACTTGGAAACTGAAAGCTCACGCGCGATCTGCATCTGTGGAAGTTCCAGGCTGACGAGAGACAAGACGACGTGACTGAGCCTCTACCTGGTCAAGAGAAAGCCTGACTGAAGGCAAGTCAGGTCTGTTGAGATGGTTTGTAAGGTTCTTCGAGGCAGTCAGCAGAGCAGACAAGTCGGCCATGTTGAGCAAAATATAGTTGAATATATTCAATATTCTCGCTTGGCCCTCCATTGTTTGCGTCTTCCCTCCAGAACAAATACAAACACCCCTAATCGTCCACAACCCACTCATCCCAGTTACAATGTATATCTTTGAAGGGAACAACTCTCCTTGGCCACCACCACCATGAACGACGTCGACGAAAGTAAAATATACACCTTTCCTCTCCTGCCCCATCCCTCACTTCCACCACCTCCATTCGATTATAATGAAGACACAAAAAACGACATCCTCATAGACAATGGTGCAACCACCTTTCGATGGGGTTTCAGTGGAAACAAACCATATGTCGCGCCAAATGCCATTGTAAAGTACAAAGAGCGCCGCTATAATAGACAACTTCTACTGTTTGGTGATGGTATTGATTCAGAGAGTGGTGCAAGAGCACAAGCCAAGACTCCTTGGGAAGGCGATATTCTTCTCAACTTTGATGCTTTAGTATGTTCTTTCTTCAAACTATTTCATACCTAACACAACGCCATAGGAAAATGCTCTTGATTATGCTTTTCTACAACTGGGTATCAATACACCTACTGTTCAACACCGTGTTGTCATGACCGAACGACTAGCAACACCCCTCCATTCTCGTGCCTGTATGTCCAAGTATAAACCTTGACCACCGTTTACTAATACTTGTGTTACAGTAACCTCCGAACTCCTCTTCGAACTGTACTCAGTTCCAGAAGTAACATACTGTGTAGATGGAATTATGTCTTTTTACAAGAACAAAGGCACCAGTACAACTCCTTTCACAACGGATGGTCTTGTTATATCCTTCAATACCGCATCAACCTCAGTAATCCCCATGTTAAACGGTAGAGGTATTCTAAGTCATGCCAAAAGGTGCTTCACAACCTTGAACTTTTACTTCAATTTCTAACTCAATAACCCGTAACTCAGAATTCCATGGGGTGCATCCCAAGCTTCTGATTACCTACTCAAACTCATCCAACTCAAATATCCCAGTTTCCCAACGCGCGTAACTAACCTCCAGACCAACGTAAGTCTCCCCTCAACTCAAAACTTCCTCATCTAATTAAACCACTATACATAAATCAGTGGATGCTTCGAAATGTTTGTTCATTCGCAACAGATTATCCAGCTCATCTTCAAACGCTCCGAAACCCGGACGTATTACGCGCTGCTGAATGTATTATTCAATTCCCATACATCATTCCTGTTCAAGACGAGAAAACAGAAGAGGAATTAGCAAGAGCTGCTGAAAAGAGAAAAGAACAAGGCAAAAAGTTACAAGAGATAGCTGCTAAGAATAGGGCTGAAAAGGTATGTTATATACAAAAAAAAAATCTCCCGCGCATTTAAAAGAGGACATGGCTAGTTGATACAAAAAGAAAACGACTTGCAATATCTCACAACGTTACGCGAAGGCAAAAGTTCAGATTCAAAACGTGAATGGATGGTCAGTACCCCTTCAGTTCGACATTGATTCGTAAAAAAAAAAAACTCTTACTGATACATCTTTTCGCCTCACTTTTTTTAGAGCAAACTTCAAACAGAAGGTTTTGATTCCGATGCCGCACTTGATCAAACTATCAAAAAACTAGAGAATGATGTTTCTAAAGCACGGAAGAAAGAAGCTGGAAATACTGTCGAACAAGATGAAGTTATGGTCTGTTTTCTTGTTTAGGCATATATTGAAGTGTTGTGCTAATGAAATCTCTAGGAGGAACCTTCGTTCCCTCTTATTGATGTTCCAGATGCCGAGGTGCATTCTTCCCTCCATATTGCATCCAAAATCCTAAATTTTATTAATCGATACCGAATAGCTCGATGAAGAAGGCATTAAAGAGAAAAAGAAACAAAAACTCCTTAAAGCTGGGTATGAAGCTCGTGCAAGATCCCGAAAAGAAAAAGAAAAAGAACGCGAGGAGAGAGAACGTGAAGAAAAGAAAGAAGAGGAGGAACGTCAGAATGATTTACAAGGCTGGTCGAGACGTTTACGACAAGAACAAGAAGTGAGTTCCCTTATGTGTCCACCAATTCATATTTTAAAAAATCTCTAATAACAATGAATAGGCATTGATGTCACGTATCAAAGAAAGAGCTAGACGAAAAGCAGCTTTGAGTGATAGAAAGAGTGCTGCTGCGCAAGCTCGTATGAAGAGTATTGCAAACCTAGCAAGTGATGATCGTGTACCAAAGAAGAAACGTAAAGGAGGAGGAGGTCAGCTACCACATTTGAATGCTTCATTCAAAGCATATACTAACTTTTCCTTTCTTCAGAAGATATGTTTGGTGCAGATGATGATGATTGGGCCATATATCGCAAAATTGTACGTGTGTTCCCCTGACCGACACATTTCCTCAAATATTAAACTTATGATTGTAACAGAATACCGCCAATGTTTCATCCGATGAAGAAGAAGACCTCGGTCAACTTCAAGCTATCGAACAAAAATTGTTACAACATGATCCAACTTTCACAGATCAACAAACCCTTGCTTCCATCAATTCTCAACGTTCCGCTCTTTTGAACGCTTTCAAACCTACATATGACGACAGTGACATACGAGGTAAGTAGACTATATGTCCTCCTCATTTCCACGAATCACTCACTCATGGATACAGGAAATGCTCGAATTCACCTAAGCACTGAACGACAGAGAGTCTGTGAAGCTTGGTTCTCACCAAGTATGGCTGGTGTCGATTCAGCAGGATTAGGAGAAGTAATTCAAAACATACTTTCACGTTTCAGTAATGACGAAAAAGGACGATTAGTTAAGGTACGCCCAAGCGAATCCTTTCTCTATACTAACCCGTACTTACCATCATAATACAATCAGAACGTATTCCTCACTGGTGGTCCTTCAGTACTTCCAGGTCTCAAAGATCGTCTCCATGCTGCTCTTCGACCAATATTACCACCTGAAATGCCTATTGAAATTGTTCAAGCTGCAGATCCATTTTTAGATGCTTGGAATGGAATGAATCAACTTAGTGCTGCTAATGATCTTCATGGGTTTACTAAAGCTGATTATGAAGAATATGGTGGTGAACGTATACGGAAATGGTGGGGAGGTAATTGGAATAGTGCTATTAATCCGTAATTTGTTTTGTTTTGTAGATTGTACGATTTTTTCTTGGGCTGGTTAGTTTTCTTTCTTGTACTCCATGTATTTCTTTTTTGTTCTTGAGTCTATTGCTCATAATATAAATTACAATCCTTCCAGTGTCCAAAATTAATTTCTTTCCAAGGTCATGACGAACAACAAATCAACCCATTCCCTTTCAACTTTGCTTTCTCCCTTTCCTCATCCACAACAGCCACTAATGATGAAGTCCGCAACTTCCACTGTACCCCCTTCCCCTCATCATCAATGGCATTAGTAAACTTTTCAAAAGGATCAATTCTATTTTTCTTAATCTCCTTTGCCAACAATTTAAAAGCTTCATTAACTCCACCACCACTTTCATTACTCAATTTCGCCGAAGTTTCATAAAACAAAGCAACAATTTCTTCAGCGAGTTGTTTTCCTTGTTCGGTACTTACTACTCTTTCTTCGTTTTGAATGTCTAGTTTGTTACCGATTAGGATTCGAGGGACTTGTTTTGGATCTCCACATCCTGATGATGATAAATCGTCGACCCAATTTCTTATACCTATCATTATTCAAGTATTCAGTATCCAATGTGAGTTTTTGCTTGATGGAGTATGAAAAACTAACCTTGGAATGAAGAATAATCCGAAATATCATAAACCAAAACAACACCTTGACTTCCTCTATAATAAGCTTGTGTTATAGTTCTAAACCGTTCCTGACCAGCCGTATCCCACTAATTGAAATCAACCACATAACAAATAGACATTCAAAGAAGTTAATATCCGACATTGAATAAGAAAACGTAAAGACACAAACAAAAAAAACTCACAATCAAAAGTCTTATCAACATCCCTTCAATATCTACAACTCTATATTTAAATTCGACTCCAATCGTACTTAAATATGAAGGACTCCTCCATTCATCATCACAAAATCGTAATGCCAATGATGATTTGCCTACACCTGCCATAACACAATACAAAAAAAAAACCATTAATACATAGCTTCAATTAATCAGAGGCTAATTGAACACTGATATACCTGAATTCCCAATACACACAACCTACAAATCACATGAGTCTCAAGCATGGCGTAGAATTGGTAATAAAAACATACCTTGAATTGATAATCAAATCTTCGAGGTCGATATTCTGACATTGTACACAAACTATTGTTATGAGTAGAAGTATCCCATCCAACTTCATTATATATATTTTTCCTACTGAGTCAGTACATGCGCAGTCCATCATCTCCAATATTCTGCGGTCCTGTCACAAGAACAGCTGCGCGGCTATGATTGATTGTCATATCATTCATGCAACCTCATGAGCATATGTTATGATAAACGGATCGTAGCCGGTCAACAGTAAGAAGTGCACAATAGAATTATAGGGCCAATACACAACAAAGTTTGCTAAATTGTTGGGATCATAAGTGCATTTCACAAGTTCATAGGAGCAAAATAACAAAAAGCGCCATGTCCGGAAGAGAATGCAGAAAAGGGGTGGTGCCAGGCGCTCATGGTGTGTGTGGGGGAATATGTACAACAAAATGTGGGTGTATACAAACATGTACGTGAAAGCAATCCAATTTAACCCTTTATGAACCACAACAAGTAGTTCCTGACTGGGTAGCTGGTTGGTTGACACGAACAGCACCGTCTGTAGGTGCTCCAGTCGAACCGGCCGCATCAACCTGTGAGTCGATTAAACGAGCCTTGATATCCCTGCCGTAAAGCTGAGTTTATGTGACATGCATAACGATGGTATGATGTGTACCTTGCCAACGTGAAGAATGCCTCCTCTACTCCTTCATTAATCTTTGCTGACGTTTCCATGAAGCGTACACCGAGCTCTTCCGCAAGCTGACGACCTTGTTCCTCTGTGACAGCTCGTTTGTCGGTCCAATCCGACTTGTTTCCAATGAGAATCTTATTAACGCCTTCCGAAGCATGCTGTTCAATGTTGGAGTGCCAAGTTCGGATGTCTAGTGGATCTCAGTTGCGAGCTTAAAGTAGTATTAGAGGGGAAGAACAACTGACTGTTAAAGGAGCGTTCGTCTGTCACATCATAAACCAAAAGAATACCCATTGCACCACGATAATATGCTGTTGTGATTGTCCTAAAGCGTTCCTGGCCTGCAGTATCCCACTGAACAAAGAAATGTCAGGTCATAGCCGAAGCCATACACTAAACACATACTATCTGAAGCTTGATGCGCTTGCCATCTAACTCAATGGTTCGGATCTTGAAGTCAATGCCAATAGTTGTAATGAAGGACGGCGTCCAAGCATCATCACAGAAACGAAGGAGCAAGCAGGATTTGCCAACCCCTGGAGAGCGTTTAGTTCAAGCAGTGCGACGAGGTTTTGGGGAAGCATACCAGAGTCACCAATTAGAAGAAGCTGGTAGACAATGTATGAGTGTGGTGAATATATACGAACAAAATACGGAATACCTTGATAAGAAAGTCGTAGTGGGGAGGAGGCATGTTGGTTGTAGGAGACAAGTGTTTGCGGTAACTGTTTGACCCCTCGCAAACCACGTGGCAATTAATTAATTCCTATTTTATCCCCGCTTCGCCTTCATCTCTCTCCACAATGTTACATGCATAACTCCTCCAATACATACTACTCCAATCTGAATACAAATATAATTCACCATCCCAATATCAACTCCTGCCCCTCCCAACACCGCACCCGTAACTCTGCCAGTGTAATTACTATACTGAATTGCCATGCTAATCTTCGAATTCCACGAATTAGGCAGCTGTTTCGATAACAAACTGAGTGTGCAAGTGCTTGCCAAATTGAATCCAAAGCAATAAGGAACCAACAAACATAATACGCTCCAAAACTAACTCTGTCCTCTCTCAAAATCGCCAACATAATAAAAAGCCCTGACAATCCTAACAATGATCCAGTTGCCAAAGTCACTCGGTCTTGTACATGTCGAGCCAAACGAATATTCGCTAGCAAGAATGGGAGTGTAGCAACTCCACCCAAAGCAATAAAGTTTCCAGCTTGATAAGGTGAATAACCAAGAGCAGCAGCAGAGAAGATTGGAATATTAGCTTCCCAAGATGCAAGGATGAAGAAACAAGTCATGGCATAGTAGCACATGCAAATGATTACACCCCATTGACGTTTATCTAGATCGCGGAAACTGACTGTCTCTTGTACTTGTGTTTGTTGTGGGGTAGAAGTTTCGGCAAGCGCAGTCGTCCTTTGTCCATTTGTTACATCCCGTAGCGGAATCTCCTGTTTTTCTTCAACCACTTCTTTCAACGTAAAAGTACTAACCACCCAAAACACGATCCAAACCCCAACCATAACCCATCCAGGACTCGTAAACCCATTGAAAATATCATTCCCAAACCCAACTTTATAAAGCACACCTCCAAGGAATGGACCAGCAGAAAAGCCAAATCCTTGTCCCAAAACTAACCAACTCGCAAGCATGGTTCTTTTCCGAATTCCAACAATTCTAGGATCAGAACAATACCTCTTGGAATACATAAATGAAATGAATCCAAATCCAGTGACAATACGTCCAATGAGTATGAGGTAAAGGAAATCAGCAGTGTATGCCAATCCATATAGAATGTTTCCAAGTATCATTGCTGCATATGAAAATTGGTATGGTCGTACATAACCACCTGTAGATGAAATAATAAATCTGTGTTGAATCTCTGAAGTAAATAACGTAAATAACATACCTCGATCATACTTAGCAATGAAGAAAAGAGCAATTCCAGAAAACAAAGTAGGAATACCGATAGTCAAACCTGAGAAAACCGCACTTCCTCCAAGATGTTCCGCATAAGCACTCGCAGATGAAACGATAATGAAAAAAGATGTCTTCACAATTCGTTCAGTCAACCAATTTTAAAAATAAAGATGAAAAACAAAAACCCACTTGAAAAAGTGCATTTCCAGCAATCACAGTAATAAGTGATTTAAGAGGAGGTAATTTGGTTTCTTGATCTTGACCATTATCATCATTGGTATCAAGTCCAAGTCCAAGTTCTTGTAACAACAAAGAATTGGAATTACCAGGTCCAGATCCAGATCCAGGTTGAGTCGTGCCAGTGCCAACACTAGTATTAGTAGTATTTGGTACTAAACTCGAATTTGAATGTCCATTTGATTTTGCTGTCGACAACGGTATAACACTATATTCTCGTTGTCGAAGTTGAATATCCTCATATCCAGTTGTATGATTTCTTGAGACGGTCTCTACAACACTGACTTGAGATAACCGAGACATGGTCGTTCGTAACGAAGGAGGTTCCCTACCCATCTACGTCGACAATAAAGTTGACCAATGGAGTTACATGAAAAAACCCCTACTTCGCCGCATCCCAATATTTTTAAAGGGGTTTATTAAAGCTAAGCCCTGAGCGCTGAAACATGGTACTCCAGGGTTCTCCAAGGACCAAATGCCTATCTTCGGTATTTTCCCGGAGCCGAACTATCCGTCGAAAAAAATCACACACACACACTTTCAGGCGCATTACACCCACTTAATCAATTCAAGTCCATATGTAGTTCGAAACAAAAGTAATTGAATATTCGTGAATCATGAGAATTGTGCTATAAAGTAGTACTCGGTGGTATCATTATGTTGGATACAAACTGGAACAGACCGGGACTTTTTCCCAAAATAAATCTGCGGTATTGAGAAGCTATCATGAAGATAAGGAGAAGGAGAAAGAAAATCAAGAATCATGAACCATGCACATGAGTAATGGGGGGATTCAAATTGATCGTTACATCAAGCACAAGCAACCGCAACCTGGGCTTGAGCTTGAACATTCTCCACTTGAGGTTTCTGTTTCTGAGCTCGATTCCTTCAATGTCGGGTTATCCAGATCATTGCAAATAAAATAGTCCCGGCGATCCCAAACATCTGATGAAAAAAATCAAATCAAATCAGTTTCTAGACAGTACACATGTTGAATCCGTCAGCATCGCAATAACATACTCCAGAGAATATAGTCGGCTTCCACCATGTATATTGATCGGTTAGCAATGCACCATGTGCCGGCGGTCCTATTATTACACAACAGCAGAAGAAGAAAAATCAATATACATACGCAGCACAAAAATAAAAATGCCACACCAACTAATGCGCCAATCCCTATTGAATACACAACAAGCCGAGATGTCAATCATCAAGTTCATGTTAATGCTTTTTTAATTTTAGAATGGAAGAGAACAATACTTGCCGCAAAAGAAGAACGCAACACCCATTCGCAGGCTGTCAAAGGTATTAATTAGTGAGAAGAAAGAAAAAATTCGCAATCGCAATCGCAATACATCCCCTTCGTCCGAAGAAGCATCGCGCGAATAAACAATTTTTAACGAATGGGTTACTCACCCAAGCTCATTCACATCATCGGTCAGAACCGCTATCACTGGAGCTATCAGTGCGATGTCTGTAAGCAAAAAAAAAAAAAAACGGTGTCAATACAAGAAACACATCAAGGTTTTTGACACTTGCACAATCCCAGGCTAAATCCATAAATCAATGCGAATACGACGAATCCAGCGACAGTTGTGACGCCACTAAATGCAAATATCAAGATTGCACAGCTGGCAGTTCCTACTATTGATAATGGTATAACGCCAAGATACCGAGTCAGTATACTTGGAGATATCCGTCCTACGAAACTTGCGCCGTTCAACATGACGAGCTGTAATAAGGGGCAGACCAATTGTAAGCAAAGAGAGGAAAGAAGGAAATAGGGGGAAGGAGCTTACTGTGTAAAAGGCAAATGTGGTGCTCAGATTATGTTTGACGGCAGCCAATTGGAGGAAAAACAAAGGGAAATACATCCCGATAGGAAAGACCATGAGTCTTCAAAATCAATACGCCAGTCAGCCATTAGTTCCACCATCTAAGGGTTAGATATTTACCCCATCGAACAAAAGACATAAGGAACGTCTTTAGAAAACCTCTTCAAGCTCTTTTTCAAATTGGGTGTACTAGCAGGAGGAGGGAACCTAGGGTGCATGAACACACAAGCCATCACTACTGTTACTGTTACCAATCCTGCACTTGCACGAACGGCATTTCCAAAGCCGATTTTATAGATGGTGTTGTTGAGCATTATGGGATGAATGACAGCGCCAACAGGTGCTCCTGCTGCTACTATTGACATCGCTGTAGCGCGTTTCTTGTCAAAGTAGTGCGCAATGACCGCCAGGCTAGGAAGGTATAATAGTCCTGATCCAAGGCCGTGCCCGACCCCCTGACATAGGAATATCTGACAACGACACTCTTCAATTACTTGGCGGTGAAATTGAACGTGAGTCTCCTACCTGGTAGAAGTGATTTTGTTGACACAGAGATAACATGAAGAGGGAGAAAACAGTTAGGAAAGCTCCTCCGTAAACCAAATAATAACTACGCAAGCATCATCAATCTCGTTCGGATCATGTCTGTGAAAATAGCGACATACAAGTAGCCCTTATCATACAAGCGTCCGACGAAGATACCGGTAGCTATAACAAGGAAGGCATTGACGCTACCAATCCACCTAAGAGATTGTGAACGAGTGACTCATGGAAATATAGATGCTGGAGGCATACGAGATTGCTGATGGGGACTCGTTCGTAAGATAAAATCTCGTGTAATAATCTAGTACGACTGTCAGCTAACTTGTCAGCCAAGTATATTCTTGCGTACCTTGATAGACTCCAAAAGAAGTGGTATATCTTAGTAAGTAGAAATCATCAGAAAGGGGCATATATATATACGGTTAAACCGTGTTTTACCCAAAGCCAACAGATTGCACACAGCAGCTAACAAGAGATCAGGATACGCACTACCAACAGGATAATCTGTACTTACGCTCCGAATACTGTTAGCCAAGCCTTCAAACCACCGTCAGGCAAACCACCTTCAGGGTCATCCGGACCGGATTCCTCAATCTTCTGGGTATATTCTTCCTTGGGCCCAGTCAGTGTGTTGTGACCTGTTGCAGGCCTACTTTGATCCTTCTCGCAATCCTCATGAGCCATTGTGTAAGTAGTTATAAAGAAAAGAGGTGTGGGAGGGAGGAATTGGGCAGTATGTCAGCCCCCTTTTTTTTTATAAAGCACTCTCGAAATGGCCACCTGACGACAAGTAAGCAAGGCTAAGAATATGTATCAAGGATTACATATTCGAAGACCTGAGAATCCCTCGGGACTGTCACCTCCCCTGCATGAGCCGCCGGCATGTCATTTTTAAATCAATAACATCAGGTACCAAGTCAACGATACAACATATCTTTTTTGCATTGTTGGGACCTTGTTTGAACACTCCTAACTCTAAGATACAAACATGACCCGGGAAGGATGAAACTCACAAAGTGATATTTGATAACAACGATGAGTACCCACTAGCTCGTATTCTTCCAGGCATCATATCGTGAGGACCGTCCGGCCGGCAGCGGTGTCTATCAATGGGTTAGAATTATCCTGGATTATCTGTGTTCCGAGAGTCAATCTCGTGCGTTATTCTGCTGAGATTTGTTTTTACAGACCCAGTACTCAAGGGCGCTATAGTGTAGTGGTTATCACTCGAGATTCTGAATCGGAATATTCTCGAAACCCAGGTTCGAACCCTGGTAGCGCCTACTCAACTTTTGGAAAGTTACGCCGTCTGCTGATTGCCATTTTTGGCTGCCACGTACCTGCATATTTTCCTCATCTTTCTTTTTCGCCACGATGTCGAGTATTTCCGAAAGGGCAAATGCGCGCCGCAAAGCCATACTTGCAAGAGGAGGTGACCGACTAGCCAAGTTGGCGACGTCTGCAAGAGGGGACGAAGGTTCTGCATTTTTGCAAGATGGTATGTTCACTCAAGGTGTCATGTAATTGTCTGACCAGTCCACACAGAGGGATCTTCATTAACAAAAAGTTTCCTGGGTGAAGATTCGAGCTCAGACATGCCTACAGCGTCGAAACACTCTGTTTCTCCCTCGCCAGTTCCCACACCTCGTAAAGCATCCAACACAGCGTCGACGTCATCATCACAAACACCCCCTCAACCACAAAACCCCTTCAATGGTGTTGACGACTCTGTATGGTCTCCAGAACTTCAAGAACAATTCAGACAGGCGTTGATGAATGCTTCTGACACGTCTTCACCACGTTCCAATCCTTCGAGTCGTGTTCCGAGCGCTTCAATGCCTAATTCTTCTGGGTTCCCTGATATGGGTTCTACAGATCCACTACAACAACTCATGGAATCTATGCAAGGCCAAGGAGGGGGTGGTAATGGATTTCCTCCTGGTTTCCCTTCTGGTTTTGGAGGTGCAGGATTTCCTCCTGGTCTTGGATTTGGACAACTACCTCAACCTCAAGCTGAAAGGAACAAAGCAATCACGGCCCTTCTTCAAACAATACTTTCATGGTTACTTTTGGCGTATTTTGTTTATTGGGCAGAACCTATGGCGTATGTGAAACATGTTGGATCTTTGGATGTTGGAAGGTGGTCGAGATGGGCGATGTTGGCTGATCGCACTGATGCTTGGGATATATTGCCGACTTTTAGAGTGCAAGTGGTACCATTCCTTTGGGCATTTGTTGCTCTAGAAATTGCTTTCCGTTTCTTTACAATTAAAACGACTTTTGTATGTTATTTTTTCGTTATTGTTAATTCACTCTTTACTGACGGTTTTATTATCTCATAGGATTCTGGTTCAGGGATGTTGGGAATGTTGAATATGATTCCTGGTCCTTTTGGTGTAGCACTCACGCAAGCAAGAAGTATTATTAGCCTTGTGCTTATTCTCTTAAATGACCTGGCGAGTATTGTATTTGGTCTAGGAATTGTCATCTACCTGGCAAGTTGGGCGAAGTGATGGTCCGATTAAAATATAGAGGAAGGGGCATATATTTACTTGATTGAACCACACAGCTCTATTATTTGGGACTGCTCACATGTTGTCAAGTAATTATTTTCGCATAATGATATTAGATCTATACACGGACGAAACAGGAGAGCAGTGGATATAAAGGAAGTTTATGATGATAATTTAGCCTTTGGCTTGGACTTGGACTTTGGTTTGGCTCGGGAAGTTTTGAATGAAGGTGTAGGTTTTCGTAGTTGAGATTCCTTCTCTTCACCTGGAATAATTGGTAAACCTTCTGCTTGTCTAGCCTTCTTGTATGTTCGCCAAGGATCACCACCTGCAACATCCATAAGTTCCCGGATGATTGCTGTAGACCATTTTTTGTCCATTTCGATTGTTGCCGACTTTCCGGAGGCTTTATTATTATAAGAAATTACCTGAGTAATGGTTTCGGGAAGAATGAGTATGACTGACGCACCCAATTTAACTTCAATTTCCTGCTTCATATGATCTTCCTTCTTTATAGCCTTGTCTACTTCAATTGCCAACGAGGGATTGGCCCAACGAATACGGGGAAGTGCATCCTTAACAAAATACCTACAAAAAAGAAAACCATCCACAAACAAAAAAAGCGCATTAATTAATCCGGACCTTTTCCCTCCAAAACCAAACCTATAGACTGACCTGGCACCAAAACTATCATTCTTTGCATTCCATCGTACTTTAATACCCGACACTCCAGAAAGTTGAAGACGAGGTTGTTGGTTAAGGGTTTCAAGGACTTTGGATAGAGTTGAAGGACCGTTCTTCAAGGCTTTCGCTGAAGACGCGACTACAGTCGAAGCCATCCTTGGTTTGACGTCAATAAACGCGTTTACTACGCCAATCTTCCTATTTTTCGGGAATGGCTTGTTTGTAGATGTTTGGATTCTGGACAGGGTCGTAACAACGTTCCATATTATCAATTGGCTTGACCTTAACTTGTACCAACACCAACACAACCATGGCAGAGGTGTTAGAAACTCTGGCTACTAGACGTTCGAGGAGGAGTACAGCTGGAAACCGGTCAGTAATCATTTCATCCAATCATTGTTTTGTCTTTTGAAAACCAATGACAATCCAACTTACGATTAGTGTTCAGTATGGAAGCAGCGTTGGCTGAAATGGCTTTGGAAGACTCGAGTAAAGAAAAAGAAGCAGATGACGATGTTGAATTTGTTAATGATAAAGGTATGTAACAGAAAAAAGTGACGTTCATTCAAGATCTGATTTTTATTTATTTAGTCGAGGAAGATGTATTCGAGTCTGATTTTGCTAGTACGGATGAAGAAGCGGAGAATCAGGAAGATTTGGATGCTGGAGAGAAAGCAATACATGAAGAAGAGAAATCAACTCGAAAGGTGCGTACGACATAACGTTTTCAATCTTACACACACTAATTTAATATGGTGCACACATAGGCTGCGAGAACACGTTTTGAGAAACACACGGCTGCTGCACATGCAAAACATAAAGCTACATTTAACCCTCAAGCCATTGCCCCTCCAGTTAAACCCAAACCTGTTGTTAAATTGGTTGAGACCCGTATTAATGAGTTTGCTTCAACATCTGGAGAAGTAATTGCAAGTCCAAGGCGAGCAGGTCAGAAGAGGAAGAGTCAACGTATGCATACGGTACGGAACACTACAGAAACTGTCAGCAGGTTGAAGGAAACGGAAGAGAAGAAGGTACGTTTCCACTCTTTGACCTATCTTACTTTATTAAAACTCTTGCATTCTATCATTCAGGCTTCTGCACCCAAGAAGTATAAACCAACTACACGAATATGCTCTCAAAGCGAGTTAATACGGTGGGCGTTAGATAACGAGGAAGGAAATATTAAGGAACACAAGAATTACTTGAAGAATGAAGAGGAGAAGAGGAGAAAAGCACGTGTAATCAAGATGCCTGCCGTGGAAGGTCCTCTATTACGATGGGTTAGCAAGATCGAGGAAGAAAAGTTTAAAGTCCAAGTTGATGTTACGCCCCCACCACCACCTCCACAGCCCGTAACCAATCCCACCTTTTCTGCCTATACGAACTATTATGGGGCATATAGCTATTATGCAAATTATCTTTCGCAGTTAATCACTACTTCTGCCGCGGCAGGAAACACTCCAACTACCGCTACAACGACTACTACTACCGCTGCGGTAGGTAATACCGCAATAACCGCTGCTATGTCACTGCTGCGGTAGGGAAAACTGTAGCTACTACCCCAACGACTACTGCCACCTCTCAAACGACAGTATCCCCGAACGATAAATCTCAGACTGAAGGCAAACCTATGGCACAGGTGGTAAGCCAAACTCCTACGTCACCAGTTGTGCAACCCACAGCTCCTACTTCTACTTTTACATCCACACCCACCACCACTACTCAACCAACTGTGCAAACCAATACCACTGTTTCCTCGTCAATACCAACCAACCCAACGCCATCAAGTATACAAACCTTGTCCTTTACTTCTACACCAATACCTGCGACCCCTGTAACACAACCAACCAATCAAGCGTTTTCTACATTCCGCGTAAATGCTCCTACGACATCTACTGTTCCTACTACATATCCAACATACAACTACTATACCCCAACTTCAACCAACACCAACATAAGTGCTTCCACATTCCCAACTACGTATTCGCGACCTGCTACTACTACTACGGCATCTGTACCAACCCAACCTGTACAACGACAGTATGTTGAAGAAGAACGAACGGAGAAAGTTACCAAGAATTATGTAGTTCATGAGCTTGGTCAACGTGAAGGTATTGGAAAACCACCTTGGAAGGAAACGATGAAATCTATGTTTGGTGATCATGTTAAATGGGATGAAGTTAGAGTATTAAGTGGGAAAGGTCGACCTATGTGTGAGTTTCCCTTTTGCATTTTGACCAGATATATATTCATATCTTTATTAGCTCGCGTAAAACAACGTTGTCCTATTACTGGTCAAGTTGCTCCTTACTTGGATCCTCGTACAGGGGTACCTTTTCAAATGTTGAAGCATACAAGATTTTGTCGGAGGTTTTGGATCATGGATATATTTGGAGTCCTGAATTAGGATGCTATTTGACTCGGGATGAAAATACAGAGATGCAGGATGTGATTTAATTTCGCTTGTATGTTTTAATTGGCTCGCGTGAAAATGACATTCTCCAGAGGTGAGAATGTTTCTTAATAAAAATTTCACTCAAAAGATGAGAATCCGGAAGCATAACAAGTTATGCATTTGATCACTATCTAAGAGTACATACAACAAAAAAGGTGCTCCTGGCGAACACATTATGAGATTGAGAAGACGAAAGTGGTGGTATGTATGATACTTTATAATATATAAAAGAGAGTCGTCAAATAAGGGGGTGACGGCTAAAACTCCTTATAAAAAACAATCCCAATTCCAATTGGTGGAATTGCCAAAGGTGATAATACGAAGAGGAAAAAAACAGCATCGCCCTAAAAAGATATGCATGTGCGATGTACAGAATGGTGGGTTGCGAATATGCGAAATGTTGCTTTGCAGTGCGAGAACGAAATTGCGAATTTGTGGAAAGAAATTGTCATGAAGCGAAGTTTGTGATAATAATGCGGGATGTGGTCAAGAATGGGAACATATGTGTGTTTGTTGCGAATCAATAATGATATCTAAGAGAAATAACAGTTAATAAAATGAGACGAGAAGGAATGATTGAAGAAGAACAAGCTTACCATGATGCATCATGAGGTCATAACGAGAGTGGAATTTATCCGCTCATGCGATAACACAGTAGGCGTTGTTGCCCCAACCGCTACTGGTCTCCTCATTAGAGGGGATGGAAGTAGAGGGATCTTCAACCTGAGTAGAGGTGGAGGTGAAGAAAGAGGTGATGGTAGTGAAAGAATCCATTTGTGAGAGGAGATTTAAAAGTCGGTTTGAGTGAGGAGAGAAAAGGTTTGGAGAGAGAGGTAGCTCTTTAAAGGGTTGCGAAGAGAGAGAAAAGGCTTTTGTAAAGACAAGATCCTGGGGGAACCGTTATTCGTACTCTCCTTTTTATACACGATGTGGTAATTCCTCGCTGCATAGTTAAAAAGACAAAAAGCCCAATCGACCCGGGTGCGGAACTGGTTATGAATTCTGATTCGTTCTTATTGTTGAGTCGGAAACCCTTTAGCGAAGACCGACCAAGGGGTCTTGTGGGTTAGTTACTATTAGGGAAAGAGGTAAAGACAATAAGACGCCTGACGCCTGACGCCTCTCATGGAGACGGTTATCACCGATTTGGATTTAATATACACTAAGGATGCACAAGTAACTCACCCGGCTTCTAAAAATGATTTTCAATCTCCCATAACCTCTCATAGACCACCAGAGCCCATCATCCGAAAGACAAAAAGCAATTGTTGATCATGATGCAATTACCACCTTCCTGATTGGGATCGCCGGTACCTCAAAAATGCATAGGCTGTCAGGTCTTTTTTTTTATTGTGTTGATAGTTACGAATGAAGAGCGACTCTTTTGTTCAAATATACTGGATGCACGCGAGAATTAACCTTGACATTGTGGTTCCGAGGATTTTATACATATGAAAAGGGTATCCAGTGAGGGAATTCGTTCCGATGTTCCCTGAAATTCTGGGGTTCAGGTTCATGGATATTTGGTCATCATTTAACAGCAAAGTGTATAAAATTTAAATCCAGGTTGATCGTTGTTCGAAGAGTCTGGTAGTGGCGATGAGTAGGGAGAGAAAGGGGCTAGAGGGTGTAGCCAATCAAAGTCAAACAACATACGCAGGGTTTTGGCACCTACTGGACAAGAACGGTTCAATTACCCAGCAATTGGACGAATACGGCGAAACTGACTTCTACGGCCCCAAACGATACCATGGCCTTGCCCGTTCCAGAAGAGGGTAAACTCTTGAGCGAGGCCCTCAACACCGTCAAGATTCAAGTTCAACAGATGAAGCGTCACCTTGTAAGATAGTACCAATGATTCACTTTATATATTCTTAACTTGACTTTTAGGAATTGGATCAACTGATGGATGCGTTGAAAAGTGCAAGTCTAATGCTCGCAGAACTCAGAACGTCGTCCTTGTCGCCCAAACAATACTATGAATTGTGTATGTTCAGTAGTAGGACCCGTCGACGTCACTCTTAATACCTTTCTAGACATGGCGGTTTTCGATGCTCTTCGGTATCTCTCAAACTACCTCTATGACGCTCATACACAAGGCAGACATCATCTCGCGGACCTATATGAACTTGTACAATATGCGGGCAACATTGTACCTCGTCTCTACCTAATGATCACCGTGGGCTCTGTCTATATGTCGATACCCGAAGCACCAGTCAAAGAAATTATGAAGGATATGATGGAAATGTCTCGTGGAGTCTTACACCCTATTCGTGGTTTATTCTTGCGGCATTATCTCAGTGGGCAAACAAGAGATAATCTACCAACAGGTCTTGACTCAGGGTATGCAGTATTCCAACTACGTTTGAGAAGGTGTTTATTAAACTTTATTTAGCCCTGGAGGTTGCTTGCAAGATTCTATTTCATTTGTCCTCACCAATTTCATTGAAATGAACAAGTTATGGGTCCGTCTTCAACATCAGGGTCATTCAAGGGACCGTGAAAAACGTGAAATGGAACGTCGTGAACTGCGTATTCTTGTCGGAACTAACCTCGTCCGACTCAGTCAATTGGATGGAGTCGACCTTGATTTATACCAACGGATTATTCTTCCTAGCATTCTTGAACAAGTTGTAAATTGCAAGGACGTCATTGCGCAGGAATACTTGATGGAAGTCGTCATTCAGGTGAGTGTTTATTATAGTAATTCATGGAAGGCGCCATTTAATAGCTGTGTTTCAGGTTTTCACAGACGAGTTCCACCTACATACCCTTGGACCATTCCTTTCCGCCACTGCTCAACTACATCCCAAAGTCAATATCAAACAAATTGTTATTGCTTTGATTGACCGACTTGCCGCTTATGCTGCTAGAGAGGCAGAGAATGAAGATCCTGAAGAGACTAAACGTCAAGAAGAAGCTGCTGCTAAGCGCCTTGCTGAGAAGGTTAAAACGCAAAAGGCTAAAGCAAGGCAACAATCTTCATATGGAGTATCATCTCCTACAGTCCCTACAGAGGCTGATGCATGGGCATCAGCCACCTCTGTGCTGAACCAACTCCAACCGCGGAACCTGAGAAATCACTAGTCGCCGAATCACCTACCGCGGAGGCCAAGGGAAAAGAGAAAGAAGGTACCATTATTCGCAAGTTCAGAGGTGTTCCGGAGGATGTCAAGTTATTCGAGGTCTTTTGGAAACAAGTTGTCGAACTAATAAAGGTGGGTACAAACTGTGGATAAGTATCAGCGGTCATCTCACTTCTCCATGATCAGGCCCGACCAGACTTGTCTATTCAGGATATCACAGCGTTGTTTGTCTCGTTGACCAACCTCTCGGTTAGCTGCTATCCCGACAGACTAGAATATGTAGATCAAATCCTTGGATTCGCAGCCGAAAAAATCAAGGAGTATTCGGAAAAGTGAGTTTCGGACTTGGGTTAACCGTTCTGACTTTGTATCTTACATATGTTTTGGTAGTCCCGATCTACATGCTCAACAAACAACATCCAACCTTGCCGCCCTCCTTGTCGCACCCATCAATTCTTATCAATCCGTTCTTACATTGCTTGCCATTCCCAATTATGTCCCCTTACTAACAAGACAATTGTTCTCCACTCGACGATCGATAGCACACTCGATAATTTCATCTGTTCTCAAAAATGAGACAATTATGGAATCGCCACAGGATGTTGATGGGGTGCTTGAATTATTACACGTTCTGATCAAAGATCAAACTGATTCTTCGGCTAATGCCAATGCGCCAAATGGACAACAAGTTAATTCGAGGGAAATTCGGAGACATGGTCCATATTTCGTGGAAAGAGAAGAAATGGCCGAGGAGCAAGGATGGGTCGCGAGAATGGTCCATCTTTTCCGAGCTGAATCATTGGATGTTCAATTTGAGGTAATGAGAATTTATTTCCAATTCCCCTCTTTGTTATTGTTCTCTAAGAGACAATAATTTCAATAGCTGTTACAAACTGCACGAAGACATTTCGAGACTGGTGGTGACCGAATGCGGTTTACGTACCCTGCGCTCATCACATCCTCTATCAAACTCTGTCGCCGTTATAAGAAACGCGAACATGTGGTATGTGTCGCCTCTCTTATTGTTATTCAAATTCAAATTTTCACATGTAACCTTCTTTTCTCTTTTCTTTTGTACGTCAGGAAAATGATTGGCAGACCAAAGTTGCCACCATTCTTAAATTTATCCGACAGCTCACATCAATACTAGCAACTCAAGTCGAGGCACCGTCTATCGCCTTACGACTCTTCCTTTTAGCAGCACAAATTGCTGATGAATGTGGATTTGAAAATTTGACATATGATTTCTATGTTCAGGCTTTCACAGTTTATGAAGATAGTATTTCTGAATCAAAGGCTCAGTTACAAGCTATTACACTTATCATTGGGACGTTATCGGGTGCTAAGGTGTTTGGAGTTGATAATTATGATACTTTGATTACGAAGGCGGCTTTACATGGAGCTAAACTTTTGAAGAAGAGTCATCAAGCGACTGCGGTTGGACTTGCTAGTCATTTGTGGTGGCAAGAGGCGGTTCCTGTAGTTGAAACCGAGCCTGAAGCCCATGTGGAAAAGAAGGAAGGGGAAGGAGAGAAGGAGAAGGAGGAGAAGGAGAAGGAGAAGGAGAAAGAGAAAGAAAAGGAGCAGGAAAAAGAGAAAGAGAAGAGTCCTAGCCCTGTTAAGGAAGACGGTGCCTCAGATACCAACGTCAAATCCGTATGTCTCTCTGCGTCTTGAGGTCCCTACCGTATACATGATGCTAACAATGCATTTCTTAGTATCCTCATCAAGATAGCAAACGGGTGTTGGAATGTCTTCAAAAGTCACTTCGTATTGCAAACTCTGCTATTGAAGAGATAGTTACCGTTCAACTCTATTGTGATACCCTTGACCAGTATATCTATTATCTTGATCGTGGCGCTCCAGCGGTAAGCCAATTGTTCCGAATACTCCTTTTCCTTTCTCATTATTTTTACGTACAGGTTGCTCCTAAATTTGTCAATAGTCTTGTTGAACTTATCACCTCCAGTATCGACAACATCTCATCTCCCGATGTCCATCCATCTCAAAGAGCACCTCCTGGTCTTATCGAAGGCGTTCAAACACCAGAAATGATCACACGACATTTCAGGAATACATTGATATATATCCAACGGAGAAAGAATGCTGCAGATGAAGGAGTTAATCCGGAAATTGATTCAAGATGGCACGAAGTTGATGTTATTGGAGCTTTTTTGAAGATGGGTCTTAGTCGGTAAAACTGGTTTAGGGAGGTTGAACGTTAACGTTGAGGAAACAAAAAGAGTCTTCTTTTTGACTATTGTCTATTATCAAGCACCCATTTTGTTTTTGCTTTACTATCCCGTCTCCTAGTTGTTGTCTTCTTTTTTATCTTTCTTCTCTCTCATTGTGTTATGATTGTATCCACCTTCCTCCCTCGCCCCGCTTTTTAAGAGCTTGTATATTTTCTTACGGAGCGCTTTGTCGTCACTTATTAATAATGAGTCATTATCGCTATTTACTTGTTCATCATTACAATGGCTCTGCTATAAATCTTTGAGCTTCACAATGAGGAGTGTTTGAACTAATCATTTTTGGAATCAACAGAGGGAAGTTGTCCCCAGCGACCGAAGCCACGGCGAGATTTATTCTGATTCAGAACTACAGTGTTTCCATTGACACCAATATGCGACATGCCTTGACATATCTATATTGAATTTTCTGCAACAACCCCTTGAAAAGGAAGAACATACATGATATTTCTATTTCTTGTACCAAATTCGGAATTGTAGCTGTACGAGCCTTTTGTTGGTCGCTGTCACATACAAACTCTCCGTTAGACCCCATTCACTCCCAACCCCTTTATACGCATACCACATCTTTGTCATCAGTCCTCTATAAATGATAGGACCTGTTGCAACTTACTACATAATGTAGATGGTATCTATAGACTATAGTGGATATTTACATTCTTCAGTATATACCCATATAGTCAGCTTGACAAGGAATCTGGAGATTCTGAGCATACGAGATCCGGGAAAGAAATTGGGGCGGACTTCTCGGAAGTCAAAACGTCGGAGCTTGGACAAACTTTTCAGATCTCGAAGAAAAGGAGGAGTGACCACTGAGAAAAACCCGCTGAACAAAGTCGTCGTGAGAGGATCAGTTTTCGAGAAAAGTTGGTGGTGGTAAAGATGTTTGTAGAAGGAGGTGTGACACCTCTTTCTACTAAGTGTTAATTTTGGAGAAAATAAATGTGTTCTGTCATTGGCTAACTTAGAGACTGGTAGAAAGTGTGGAGGTGATGGCTAATATTAGATACATGCGGATTGTGGCTGTGCAATGAGACATGCAGAAACAACCTCAACATCAACAAGACATTTCTTAGTTCTGGCCCCTGGGAGACTTTAATTGAAGAATCCATTTCTTTTTAATAAATTAACAGTTATATATGAATAAAAATTATATACAAAGGGAATGTTTCAAACACCGAGACCAGGAGGATTTGAAAAATCCAGTGCCCAGCGCTCCTTTAACAATCCCGTCGCCGGCATAGTCAATTCCTGAGGACTAATTCCTCCATGGGCCTTGCTGTCCAAGGCCTTTATCCTCTCAAGGATATATGTTTCCCAGTCCTTTGAAAGAAAGCCGTCAACTTCAGTACACTTAAAAATGAACTAATGAACTTCGTACCTTTGACTGGGAAGAACTACCTGATTCACTGTTGAGGTCGATTTCCTCCCAAAATTCTTCTTCATCTGACCCCTTAGTTTCTTTCTCCTGAATACCTTTACCCTCCAACTTCTTAAATGTTTCCACCAACTTTTTCCTCTTTCCTTCCTCAACATCTTTCCACATTGCGGCATCCCCCCTCTCCCTCCAAAATCTCCTTCCCATGGCCAAGCATTTTAACACCGTGAAAAACGCTAGATTCCCAACAAGTAGGAGACCCAGGATGATGAAGATGTATGACCATGGTGGAATGGCCTTAAATGCCTTCACCCAAGCATTATCCACCGTTGTCGTGGTAGCCGTAACCGTGGGCTCAGTAACCTCTGTAAAAACAATATAAGTAATTGCCATGAAATTAGTGTGTCCAACGTACCGTAAGTCATTGTCGGAGCGATTGATGATAGCGTTGAGGAGATGACGGTGGTGTACGATTGGGGTGCCATATTTTCAAATAAGAATTATATATGGATAAGTTTGAGTGCGAGTTATAAATGCAAATGTGAACTTGTGCGAGGAGTAAAGTGTGTACTGTGACGAAATTCATCAGCCCAACCGAATCTACCTTTTTATATCCCCCGACCTGAGGTCTAAAATCCATTTGAAACTTAAGAAAAGGGTTTTCAGAAACACCCGCTCCTCCGTCCATTCTACTTACTCCAATTTCCTCCTAAATATTTGGAGTATCGAAGGCCTGATCATAATAATATGCTACAGTTTGTACTTCTCCTGTTAATCAGGAACAGCTGGACGATCCGGATTCTAGACCCCTCTGTTAGGATAACAGGAGTTAGCGCCCGTACGTGGTTCTATGAGTGTAAGAGGACATACTTTACATGCCTTCAGACATTGCCATTATACAAATAGTATGCACACAGGAATTCGGTGGCACTGTTTGTTTTAGATCATGCAATGCAAATCCTATCGTTTCCTCTCTTCGACTCTTTACTTCCAGCGCGTTGAGTCTAATCCCATGAACATAAACTCGCTTGTAAGATAGCAAATATTATGAAGCGCGATTGTCTCAAGGGAATGTGATTGTTAACTGTGCTTCGAGATTCTCTCCAAAACCATATCAGAAAGGATCCGAGGTGGAATGTTCAGATGAAGATCTACTGCTGTTCTTTTTCCTTTTCCTTTCTGTGTGAAGGACGGGGTTAACAAACAATATTATAAGATAGAAGGTGAAACAATAAACTCACAAACAAAGGCAGTGGAGCCATGTTAATTTCACCGCATACAATCTTTTTTCCCGGAGGGTTGGACTTGAGTCTTGAGTTTTAAGTCCAAAGATGAATAGGCACTTTAGCATTGGTTACCACATATTCGACGGAACCAGTTAGTAAATGGTATATAGATGGAAATAGTCCTGGACCTCCTGGTGAAAGCAGAGGATAGGCGTACAACTGGAAAACTATGTTGTCTTTCGGTGCTCATAGGCTTGTCGGCTAGAGAAGGTATGGATATGCAGCCAGTTGTGTTGTTATATTTTTTTCTTGATTTTTTGTTCTTTCCATAGATCCGAAAATTAAACCTTCAGTGATGTCGTGTTCGGTTGTGTATAGGTTAACAACCCCAGTCTATCAGCCTGGATTCCAGAGAACCACGGGGATGGCAGGTTGTAAAACCATATTCATTATGGTATTTTTAACTGTAGAATAATTAAGCATGAATGAAACGAGCCAATTCAGGAGAGTGAGGTTTAATGTTTATGATCAAGACCGTGATGGTGTAGGTAGCAGAACCGTGGGAGACATCACCTTGATGGTGGCGACATTGATAAAAAGCACTACTGCACCAGCGACCACTCATGTGTACCGGCACTCGTCTAGGGTGCTTTATATTATCAAAAGGCAGTTGAACTTGTAAATAATCATTAATTTCTGTACTATACAACTTTATACCATTCAAACCATTGACAGTTTATGTAAAGAGAAGGATGTGTAATGGAAGATATGGGTATGGGTGCGGGAATAACACATGGATAATGTATGGGAAGATCTTGAACCAGCCTACAGAACCTGGATTGAGGTGACTCATGTCTTGAATCAAGAGTTAATAATGTAAATCATATTAAACGACTCCGACAAATTGGCATGCAGGATGAACTTGTAAATAGCCATTCTTTAAATGACCTGTTCCGAGCTATTATAGATTAAAAGTTATTTAGATAATATATAGAAGTCACAGCTTACCTAGGGTTGTTCATCCTGGCATGTTTCTAACTCCAAGTTCTATTCCAATGGATATGGAATATATAAGCCCATGTCTTCCACGAAAAATAAACTCAAGATGGTGGTGGCGTAACTAAATTCGCATGAGAAAAGTGGAAGAAAACGAACTCACTGCGAAATATTCATAATATGCTAGAAGAGGAAAAGTAACAAGGGAAAGGTGAAGGCCCAAGTTCTTAAATCTTTATTCCAATCGATTAAAGGGAGCTTGGGACAATCTTATTGTGTACTATAAGACCACAGCTCCTCCATCTGTTCCTTGGGCGTTTCATCGGCAGTCAGTTGTAGACACCTAGCAAATAACGCTTGTTGCCAATGGACGTTCAAATGTTCGCAGGCAGAAAAGTAGATCCAATTGGTGTATATGAAGATATGGATATATTAGCCAACCCAAGAAAATCCTATTAGTGTACACACGACTCTAAAAAAATATCCATCATTATCAGTGTCCATCCCTATCCAATAGAACATGATTGAGACTCAAACATGCTCTCTTGACTTTTCTCTCTTTTGCCACTTTTTCCACCAACTCCCTCGTGATTACAATTGACTCATGTTCTTCCACTTGTGATAGTCTACGCATCAGTAATCCGCATTCATTGAGAGCAAAAGCAGCATCTTCCACACGAAGATTCGTAGCGCTTGCAATGTCAGCCAAAGTACATTGTACACTGACATGAATCTCAGCAGCACCATCTTCTCTTTGGATCGTCTCAAAGACTCTTTGTGTTGCGAAAAGTGGATCTGAAGGGGTTGATTGGGTAACATAACTTACACATTAAAAGGAATGACACCACATACGATCAAATGTACTCAATGGAGCCGCATTCATTACAGCATCCGCTTCACCATCCCAACCCTTTGCGGCCTTTTTTCTTCTTTTCGGAGCATAATCTTCAACATCTCCTGGAGGATTTTGTCTAAGATCGGGTAGATTTCCAATTGTTCGCACTCGGGGGTACTCAGGCGGAAGTGCGCTTAACACTCGTCTACATGAAAAACATATTCAGCCAAGTAATAATAAATGATACAGAACAATAATAATACCGAAAGAAGCGTATTATGGCTGACACCCAAAAAGCAAGGTAGCTGCGCAGTCCCAGGTCTGATAAAGGTCGTTCGGGAGTACCAACTTTACCTGCTCGGCGAGACAATTCATAACCTATGTAAGAGTCAATATACATAAAATTAACGTGAAGACGAAGAGCATACTGAATTCAATCATTAAGGAACCATATCCTTTGCGCTGGTAAGGCGGTAGCGTCATTATACAGGCGAGGTTATAGTCATCGTAGGATATCTTTTCCTGGTAAGAAGAGAATCGGTTAGCATTGGACAACCAAGGGAAGGGGTTTCGGACGTACTTTGGAGAAGAAACCAAGCATATGGTCGGCGTTAGGTGTAGCATCGGTCAATATATAAAAATGAACTGTCGCGAGATATTTATGAGCGATACACACATATAGTTTGCGTCGAAACTCACAATTATCACAATCAAAAAATAACGTCTTTACATCAATAAATAGCTTCCCAAACAATGCAAGATTCTGGCAGTATAACTAAAGAAGGCCGCAACGTTAACAGAGAGCCCGAGACGACGCGACGGGCATAAAGAAAGTAACAAAAGAAAAATTCACCTTCTGTTGCGCACCATCAACTTCCCAAATAGTATGAGCACCTCGTTGGTAAACTTTCCTCCCTGGTGGGTGTTTAAGTTCGCATATTTTCTATTCACATCAATATGCCAAACACGCAATCTCATTTTATGCTCATTCAGATACAAAAAAAAGAGACTTACCTTATGTAGTTCTAAAGAAACAGCATCTGCCATATACTTGAAACACATATCACAAACATAAAGATCCGATTTATGTCCAAGAGGGTTATAGCGATTCAATCCGCCAGCGAGAATATCAACGGTCCTTCCATGAGCGCGTGCAGTAGTTCTAGCTACACCAGGAATTCTTGGGCCTTGCGAAGTCGACGGCTGCGTTGATTCTTCTTCATCTGTCAAAGGGTACGGAGAGAAATACCTAAAAGAATGCATCAGAACTACACAAGAGAATGACAGTCGAGCCGAACAACAAACATACCAAGTCTTTATCTGCCAATCCCCAAAATGAACCACTTCAAAATTCCTCTGCGCCGTAATCTGTTTATGTTGCTGCGTATCAAGGTCTTCCTGAGATGTAACATTTTCATTTTCCTCTGGTAGTGGTTGAGTATCATCGCTTTGAGAACCTGAACCTAGATGATTTTGTAACGACAAACTAGCTTTTCTCTTCCTTGAATTCGATTGTACTCTTGGTGCCGAGTCATTTGCTAATGTACAATATACTTCATCGACCCATTCGTCCAGCCGTTTGTCTTGATTCAGGTAATGAACGTAGGCTTGACCGTTTCTTCTTTCAAGGACATGAGCATATTCTGGGGTTGGCCCTTTTTGAGGAATAGACCTTCAGCCTACAAATACAGATGCCTCACTTTTTGAGTTGTCTTTTGTGATGATATACACGCGTGTATCATGAACTTGCTGGACTACATTCGTAGTGGGCATTACGAGGAAGAAGAAGAGTTCAGAGGTTCGACGACGTGATAATGATAGCCGTTCCTTGAAAGGGATTATTATATAATGTGGGGTCACTAAATATATTTTCGACCAACTATAAAAACCAAGCACGGTATCTACCAACAGAAGCGAAGCATGTATATGGACTCAATTGGGGTTGAAAAGAAAAGAAAAGAATGGCTTCAACCAGAGTGTAACCCTCCCCATAGCCAAATATGTTATTCTACAAAGTATGTGTATAAAGACGTAGATGTAATGCATATGTTGGATGCAACAACGAAGACAACAAAAAGCAGTTTGTCACCAAGCAGTTTAATCCCAAGTTGGGTTCGATTGATATGAATGATTTCTGCTTGTTCCGTTTTGCGTAGGGCTGGAAGGTGACCATTGAGGTGACGCTGGGCTATATGCAGGCGAGGTCGGTGCTAAAAGATCAAGTTAGTCAACTGTATACATAAACAATTACACTATGGATGCTCACAGTAAGCTGGAGCTGGAGATAGTAAAATAATCAGCAAAGGCCTGAAAGAAACATAGTTGATATAACTCACAGGCAGGGGAATAGGCAGGTGAGGTAGGAGCTGATAAACATGTTAGATACAAACCCTGCTACAGAAATGATAGTTACTTACAGAATCTGGGAGAGGAAGGCGATGCCATTGGAGATGTGGGTGAATACTTCGGTGATGATGGACTCATACGAGGAGAAGTTGGTGAAACTAAAAACAAAATATTATTAAATGTTCATAGAAATAGAAGACAAAAAACATACATCTTGGTGAAGCAGGACTGAACGATGGGCTCGTTGGTGAGTAGCGCGGTGAGGTAGGGCTGAATGAAGGCGATTGTGGGCTGTAACGTGGTGATGTCGGAGAGAATGAAGGTGAGGTTGGGGAATAGCGCGGACTTGTTGGAGAGTAAGCCGGGGAAGTAAGATTGAGTGCGGGTGATGTAGGTGAATATGTAGGTGACGTTGGTCCTCTGCTTCGGTCGTAAAATGGCGAGGTGGCGTAAGGTGATGTTCCGAAAGGTGAGGTAGGAGCCCCATATGGTGATTGAGGAACGAAACTCGGTGATGTAGGAGAATATGCGTTGGGCGAGCTTGGACTATAACCAGGTCCAGCTGGTGACATTCCACCTGCACCAAGAGGACTTTGACCAAAGCCAAGATATTGGAAGTTTCCTGATTCATCACTTCCGTTCGACGCAAGAGGAGTAAATGATGCCGATTCACCCTTAAACATACCATCATGCCATACAGGTGAATTAGTGTCATATGGCGTCATTGCCACTTGTCCAGGTGTCATACCATCGTCCAATTGTGCAGCAAGCATTGACTGAACAGGTAAACTGTGATCGACGATGGCATCCTTAAGCATATCAATATCAAGTGCGACCTCGAATGCTCCTGTGCCCATGGGTGCCATTTGTCCAAACATAACGTTCTCTGCAATACCATGACAATCATCCTTCTCTCCCACCGCCGCTGCTTCCATAAGAATTTCTACTGTCTCTTCGAACGAACACCTCATCAATGCGCCCGTATCCGCACGATTAATTCCATGACGGGTGATAGCCATAAGCGTTCCACGATGGGTCATTAGGTCACAAAGAAGAGCAAGATGACGGTAATTGACATAGGAACCATCGAACTCGATAACACCACGCAATTCCTTCATGATAGCACCACGAGCAGCCTCAATACCAAGCACATTAAATACTTCAACACACGAGTTGGAGTAAGTCTTGGTAAAGTCCACACCGTCAACACACATCACCGTCTTCAAATTGATACCATCGGTTTCAAGAATCCACTCCTTCTCCTTTCCAGAGACAATGCTACCATCGGATGAGACAGTAACTTTGTCCTGTTGGGTCAAGAAAACCCTATTAATACCCAGCACACCACGCAAACTAACAGAGTTAAGCATAGTATTCTCCAGCTGCCTTAAGAATATATCTTCCTCAACAGTTCCAAGTCCCTCCTCATCTTTATCTGGACTACCAAGCACACGACAACGAATAATAAGTTTCTCCGAGTTATCTTCAGACCAGATCACGAAGAGATCAGTCTTAAAGCTCTCTGCGATTCGGCTAGCCACATAGTGCATAGTAAGCTTTCGATCAATCATCTTTGCACGATCAAGTTCGAGACGAAGCAACCATGGCGATTGCAAATGAAGCTTCGATTCAATTTCTTCATCGGGAATAGCGAAGAAGGATTCAACGAAAACGGAATCTTCCTCGATAATGGTTGAACTTGGATCTGGATCATACCAAATCTCGACAGCAGCGGTAACAGTCCGTAGTGAAGTATATGCCAACTCTTGCTGTACATTCTTCGCCAATTCAGTAGATTGAGCAATTTCCGGGTCCAAATAGACGGTGAGGGAAGGTGTTTTGATGTTGGTCGCGACGTTGATGATTTCTTTTAGACGCGGTACACCAAGCGTGACGTTCTTACTTGACACACCAGCATAATGGAAAGTGTTCAAAGTCATCTGAGTGGCGGGTTCACCAATGGACTGCGCCGCAAGAGTACCACACATTTCTCCAGGATGTACCACAGATTGGTTAAACTTCGATTCAACTTCACCAAGCACCCAATCGAACGCCTCGCGGGTGAGATGGAATTTTTCAAGAACACGACGAGTAGCGAATGTTGCCCGCAAGTGCATCTTAAACATCAATGTTGCGTTCTCCTGGGCTTCAGCACTCAAGGGGTCATCACCACGAGAGACAAGAAGACGATGGCCGAGTTCCCTAACAGCATCCACAATGTACGAGGGTTCCAGGTCACTTGGTTTACGACGATCAATATGGAAGATTTGGGTAGCATTTTGGACAATGCGGTGGAGGTTGACGGGGAGGTAATGAGGTTGGGTGGTAGGTGTGCGAGGGAAGATAAAGCTACGAAGTGTCGTACGATCCTTAACGAGTTGGTTGAATTCCTCGTCAAGTTTCGACTGGAGTTCCAGTGAGCTATCATCAATTCCAACTTGCAATACACCAGGCAAGAATCCTCCAGCAGGGTCCGTAACGTCCACGCGATAGCTGTGTTCGAACTCCTTGTTGTTGAGACCAAACGTTTCCACCGTTTGTTTCTCGATGAATGCACCATCCATACCGTCCTCACCGTAAATGAACTGGATCAAGTCTCCGAGAGAATTACGAACGGTACCATCATAACAGACCATCACATCTTCCAATGCTTTGACGAGACGTCGTTGAATGTAACCAGTTTCGGCTGTCTTGACAGCAGTATCGATCAAACCTTCACGACCGGCCATAGCATGAAAGAAGAATTCTTGTGGGGTCAAACCACGCAAATACGAGTTCTCGACAAATCCTCTAGCTTCAGGACTGAAATCATCCTTGGTGAAATGCGGTAGAGTACGATGACGGAATCCAAAAGGAATACGACGACCTTCCACACTCTGTTGCCCCACACAAACAGACATCTGAGAGATGTTAATGAATGAACCCTTGGAACCGGCAACCACCATCTGTTTGACATTGTTATCCTCCTTCAAATGCTTCTGAGCATATTGACCGGAAGTATCACGAGCTAAATTGAGCTCGCGCTCCACCATACTCTCGAAAGATTCACGAATGGTCATACCGGGCTTGGGTTTCAGACGATCATGAGTAGCGTCATCAATGATCTCAGACACCTTTGCCTTGCGATCCGCGATGGTTTGAGTAATGTAGGACATGGTTTTGCTATCAGCAATAGTATCACCAATACCGATACTGAATCCATTATGGAATAACCAATAGTTGACCACGCGTTGGAGACCGGTGAATAATGCTCGGGTAACCTCCGGGCCCTTTTCACGGAAGACGACATGAATGAGACCACCTTGTTGTGCGCCAGCAGTTTTCTTTTCCACAATACCAAATATCAGCTCTCCGTTCTCAATGAGAATGCCGTCGTCGAATACGGGATTCGAGGATTTAGGATCGGGTGAACGGTGAATGTTGGTACCACGAGGAATCGTCAGGCTGAGTATCTGTTTTCCTGTCCATAAAGGTTTCGGTTTGAGGATAGCGGGTGTGGGTATTGAGCCGTCCCATTCAGGGACCCAGAGAAGAATATTTTGGACTTGATTCCAATCCAAGAAGGTATCACGGAGAGTAAATTTGCGAATACCACACAGAGTGTCTTGTACAATGCCCATGACAGGCTTATTGGCTTGGGGGGAAATAATCTGATGCACAATGTCTGAGCTAGGGTACACTCGCTTGGAATGTGATACCAACCTGTCGAGGAACCCATGCAACCTGCGCCAGTTCAGCTCTTGTTTCCTCGCTTTGAGGTACACTATAAGGGCGATATTAAGGAACTGATGGCCAGGAAATACATATAGAATACATACTGCATATTCATTTCGTCACCATCGAAATCGGCGTTGTAAGGTGGGGTGCTAGTCAAAGGTGAGCGGAGTGAAAGGTGATTGCAACAAATGCATACACAGAGAGATTGAGACGGAAAGCTGAAGAAATATGTTAATATATGCTGAACATAACATGTAGATGTTGATACTTACTAGAATAAGGCATTAGCCGAACACGATGGCTCATCATACTCATTTTGTGCAAACTAGGCTGCCGGTTGAAAAGCACATAGCTAGAAAAAGATATTAGAAATGAAATGAGGTAATCGGTGGACAAGCTACTCACTCTCCATCTTTGAGATGACGTTCGACAATCCAACCAAATTGCAGGAATGCATCGGCACGCTTATTGTACCTGAGATCGATGCGTTCACCAGTATCACGGACCACATATCTCGCACCGGGGTAATTTGTCGGGCCATTTCGCACAAGCTCCTGTAAATAAGCGATATTGTATGGTGTGACTCGCTCTGGGAATGTGAGATTCATCGCGATACTCCGTGGTACACCAACTTCATCCAATTCTAAATTTGGATCACCAGTGATGACCGTACGAGCGGAGAAATCCACTCGTTTTCCCATGAGGTTACCACGTAGACGCCCTTCTTTGCCTTTTAGGCGCGCGCGAATAGCTTTCACTGGCCTGCCCGACTTCTGTAGAGCTTGTGGGATACCTGCAATATCATTATCCATATACGTGGCAACGTGGAACTGGGCAAGCATGAGTACAGCAAGTAAATGTCAAAATTTAGGTTTATGGTACCTGTAGGAGCTGTTCAAACTCAGAGATGACGTGAGCCGGTGCTCCTTCCTGTTCACAACGACGGACGTTCGCGGATGCCTTGATAATATCACCAAGCTTGTAAGTCAAATCATCCTCACTGCGCATTGCACCGCCGTCGACAGCAATGCTGGGACGAACAGGCGGTGGTGGAACGGGCATAACGGTGAGAATCATCCACTCCGGCCTTGCATACTCATCAGAAAGCCCTAAAAGGTGCAGATCTGAATCAGACATCTTCTTGAAGACGGTATAAACCTCAGAGGGTGTAATCGGCCTTTTGTCAGGCTGCATGGATTTAGCCTCCTAATGATCCAGGCGGGGTTAGTATCAACAACTATTAGCATATGGGAAGGACCAACGTCGTCGTCATCTTTCGTTTTTTTATACTGAACAAACAGCTTTAAGCCTTCCTTCCTAATCTGTGGTTGAATATGACCACATCCACCGTGTCCCTTTTTAGTTTCTTCGGTTTCGGGGTCGCCTTCTTCCTTCACCTCATCTGGTTCACAAACCGTCTTGGTCTTACAATGGGACCAAACAACGGCCATACGAGCCTTTGGGTCGCGAAGGTGGCGAATCTTGTCCGCGAAATTGGGATCCGACTTAATATTAAAATACAGTAACGATGCGAAAGGTGACGCGTGTGATGTGATCGTGGAGTCGACGTTTAATATGAACAGAAAGTATGTGAATCAAATCGTCAGTATTAGTGTCTACCAATTGGAAATTGCCCAGTGTATGGACAAAACACCAGTACAACAGGGGGCCACACCCAACGAGCCAAAGCGCAGTGGCAAATGGCACACATCCAACGCTGCGTTACAGCACGGATGGACCAGCCAATTCCAACGAGATTGTTTTCCGCACTCCTCGTTCAGCCCCCCATTTCACCCGCAACCTCGTGTCCAACCAAGCGCCGTGCAGATGTCATGGGATAGACGCGGCGATCAAGCGACCGAAAACGCGCGTCGTACATCCCCTGCAACGGGTGGAAGAACGCCCTCGATTATCGAAGGACTTGGCGTGGTGCGAGCTTGGGGTTCTCCGTGATTGGAGAGAGCCCCCAGAAAATTGGGATGGTGGGGTGCGAAACGAGTAGAGGAAATATACGACTCACGATGTCGGCTTTCAGTCTTCCACAATTAACACATATACACTCCAGGATTTTCTTTACTTTCACAATAAAACCTAGAGAGCCCGATGGTTAAAACGCCAGAGGCTACGGGAAAGAAGAACGTACCTGGATGAAAAACAGGCCTCGCTAACTCTATATGACCAAAATGACCAGGACACTCTGACATTCCTTCTCCACAGGTTTGACACTTGAAGTTACGGTCGATTGTACCCATCCGAGGATCCATCAAGCCACCCATTTTGGGCTTATGAGTACCTTCATCCATGACTTCTGGATGCTCAATTTTGGCGACTGAGATGGCTTTCTGTGAATGAGAAAAAATATTTTGTCAGCACAATAGCAAGGGCCAAAGAGAAGCGACGCACGATTTCCTCTGGCGAAAGGATACCAAACTGGACTTCCTTGACCTTGCGGATAGGAGCTGCAGAAAAAGCAAACTGGTGACCAAGCATGTTGGGTTATATATCCTTGGTGAATGGCAAAAGAAAGGGTTAAAATGAGAAATCAGAAGCAAGAGAAGTAGAGCGAGAAGAAGTCCAAGGCAGAATTAAGTTGGGTAAAATAGATCCAAAAAGTTTTGTTGAGGTTTTAAGTACTGCAGAGCGCGTCAAGAGGCGGAATTGCAGAATTGAACAAGGCGACGAAAAGTCGGAGCAAAGAGTCTTCTGCTGGTCTTGCTGAGCGCAAAGTACGCGAGAGATGCTGTAGACTGCAGATAAACGATAGCTGGTGCTGAGAGCGCAGTTGGGTGGCCAACTGAACGAGTGACGACGATGCGTGTGGTGGTTGAGGTCAACCAACGATGGAGACACTCTTTTCGACTCCGCCTCGGCACACACTCAGCTCACGCGTGACATGCTGACAAATGGTGTCACAATCTTGTTCTTACAGGATTTCTGAACGGAAAACAAAAGATTGCGGTCGAATAATCCTTGAGGACACAGAACAGAACACCGAGGGCCAATCCAACACATCCCAGCTTTCCATAGGCTTCTTCTCTGCCAATCCTGGCATGGCCCGGTCACGTATTTGTCCTTGTTGTGTTCCTTCCCCGAGTCCCCGCCAACTGACTCGCACTTGACTCGAGGCGGTACATGCATACAGTCTGCTATGATTAATCACAAATCAGTCGTATTCCTGACTTACTGACCCGTTATGTTATCCTCTCCACAACTAAGTACCCACCAATTAACACATATACAAATCACCCCGCTTAGTCAGCATCTCCTTCCCTCAGCAACTAGCGTCACTTGTTCACTACAACTCTCAGCTTCAACTTATTCTCTCAACCTTCTTACTCTTACATCCAAAATATCATGTCTGGTCTCGGCTCATGGCTCTGGGGCACATCCCAACTAGACGATGCTGTTGGTGAGTCACTCCAGTCCGCAGCAATACTGTAGTATTCATCCGCTATGGCAGACAAAGCAACGTCAGAACTCCTACCTACTGGTTCGGAGGATATCGCACTCAATCTCGAGATATGCGATCAAATACGCTCAAAGTCTGTCCCCGCCAAAGAAGCCATGCGTGCTTTGAAGCGGCGGTTGAACCACAAGAATCCCAATGTCCAATTGTTGGCGCTAGGAGTCAGTTTCCTCGACACATCTTGGCGTGCATTTACTGATTCTCAAAACAGCTTACAGATACATGCATCAAGAACGGAGGAGATCACTTCCTTGTCGAAGCCGCATCCCGAGAGTTTATGGACAACCTCGCCTCCATACTCAAGATGCCTGGTCTCAATCATGAGGTCAAGAACACCATCCTTCGTTATATTCAGAACTGGAGCATTGCCTTCGAGGGAAAGTACGCACTAAGCTACGTTGGTCAGCTTCACAAGACACTACAAGGAGAGGGTAAATGTGCCATATTGCTGATCAGCCTCATTGTTCTAACTGAAATTTAGGATATAAATTCCCCCCAAAGGATTTGGCCGTTGTAAATTCTGCTATGGTAGACACACAGACAGCTCCCGAATGGATCGATTCCGACGTGTGTCTACGTTGCCGAACAGCTTTCTCCTTCACAAATCGCAAACATCACTGTCGGAATTGTGGTCAGGTCTTTGACCAGCAATGCTCATCCAAGACACTTCCTCTGCCGCATTTTGGTATCACCCAAGAAGTTCGTGTGTGTGATGGATGTCATACGAAGCTTTCGCGCAAAGGGGACAAAAAGTTTGTACATATGCTCTTAGATAAGACGCATCCATGCTAACCTTTCAGTAGCGACAAACGAAATCGGACAAGTGCAAACGCTCAGGATACGACGCGACATAGGAGCGCTCAAGAGCTTGCGGATGCCGAGCTCCAGCGGGCCATTGAATTGTCCCTCCAGGAAACCAACAAAGCGAGGGGTTATGCACCGCGACCTTCAGAATGGCAGCCTTCCGAACCTCCAATTGCAACCAGAAGATCCTATTCAGATCATAAGACAGCTGATGAAGATGAAGATCCAGATTTGAAGGCTGCTATTGAAGCAAGTCTGCGCGAAGCAAATGCTCCTCGTCCTAGCGCACCCGTTGCCCCAGAAACTCCAAGAGTTGAGGAACCCCCATACACATACAATTCACAATACGCGCAGTCAAACACCCCAGTTCCTATTCCACATCCTCCGCTCCCCAAGCTTCGTAGCTGCGATCTTGACCCCCTTGAGACTGACGCTATCTTGTCATTCAATCAAACTGTGGAACAAGTCCAGGCACAGGGTGGACGTGATCTTTCACGATATCCTGCCGTTACGGAGCTATATGACAGAGCGAATAGTGTGAGACCAAAACTCGCTCTCAGTCTTGATGACACTGGCCGGAAGCAAGGTAGGTATTCATTCGATATTGCGAGGACTATGCTAATATGTCAAATTCTTCACAGAAATGCTTTCAGATATGCACGACAAACTCTCAGAAGCAGTCAAGCTATACGATTACATACTGACAGAGCAGGTTGCGCATCCTCGCTGGAGAACTGTTTCTCCTACTCTGCAATACCAACCAACCACGTCTAACTATTCATACAATCAATTTGCACCTTCTATGACTCCTGCTCCGCAAACAACATATATGGCATCCCAACCGGTGTCTGCTCAATTCTCTCCTCGGGTTGGATACACACATCAACCTCAGTGGTCCGGCGAAACCACTAGTTTCCAAAGTCAGCCTATTGATCTCCCCATGCAGTCCTTCGGATCACTTCAGGCTCCTCCTCAAGCTTCGCCAGTCCCTGAACCACAATCACGCACTATTTCCAATGGACCCACAAGCAGCTATGCACCAAGCTATGTACCACCAGTCCCTCAACCAATTCAACCACTTCAACCACTTCAACCACCCATGACAGCAACCACCTCGGCACCTTTGACGCGTACCTCAACATACATTTCACCAAACCAACCCCAAGCTTCCTCTGTTAGTTCTTCCGGACCATCTCTACCTCCGCCTGTCCAGTATCAGCATGTGCCCCCCGCTCCTGCGTTACCTCTCGCGAGAAGTCACACGATCTCGAACGCTAGTTTCCAAGCCAATCCCGCCCAACCACAATACGTAGTGCAACAGGACAATCCTCTTCCTCAATTCCCCTCTGTACCTACCACTGCACCGATCACACTATACGACCATACCCCAAGACACAATAGTTTTGCTCAGAGCGGAGAAAGAAAGGAGGCTCTGTTGATTGACCTTTAATGCCTATTGTATCTTGGACTTTTAACGTAGATTTATCTTGGCTTTCGTGTATACTATTGCAAATAACTTGAGCTTGGTGGACAACTGTGGACAAGTTCTCGCATATGGATCACTTGATTGTATCCCGCATGCTCGTGTGAGGCACTTTCCCGCTTATAACTGACATGTCTACATGTGCACAGCTGTGTGTCCCAAGAGATTTTGGGCTGCGTAGTGTTCTTTTTCCCCGAACCATTCGGTGAAATTGTTTCTTCAACCACGACGCATGATGTAGATTATATTTAACTCATTTTATTTTTACCCGTTATCGTCCTACTTGTTGATATGTCATCAACCAGGTAATATTGTAGCACATGGATTTGTTCTTGGAATTGTCCATATGGTCGTCTGTAACAGTCTGTAACCGTCTACATTCTCACATCACTGCTCCTGTCTGGTACCTAATTTTCTGGGGTAATTCTGTGTATTCCCATCAATATCTTCAAAGGTTGATGGAGATTTGGTGCTCAATCGCTTCAGCATTGCCATATTCCTAATATCCTATTCCAAAATATGAAAAAGCTGTGCAAATAAACTCCGATCAGTGGGAATACTCGAAGCAGTTGACCTTCTCTCGAACTTACAATGAACAGATGCCGATGTGTATTTTCTTTCGTATACGTTATCGTGTTCATGCGGAAATATTTTTTTAGCAGCGCCACTTGAGCCCAATCAGGCCGCCCAGGATGTTTCTTCGCGTATCCTTGGCACGATGCAGCATATGTTTCTCCTTGGTATCCACCCACCAAACGCCTGGCGACGAGTCGCGTCAGCTTTGCAACTCTATTATAATTTTAAATCAACCACTTTATCAGCGCCCTTTTCATTACACGCTATTGTATGGCTACCTGAGAGGACCACACGCTTCGCTTTGTTGGCCCTGTCTTCCAATGATTTACGCCATTGTCACTTCTTATGAAATTCGCGGATAAGAGGGTGGCTGGAGGATATAAATTGGTTTTCGGTGTTGTGAGTTGACCTTTGTTGAGTGTTCACCTCCTCAGCTGTCTCCCACACATAATTCTTCAACATCAATATGAAGTACGGATCCCTCTTCCTTCTCGCCTTAGTTGGCGCTGCTTCAGCTGGCAGTAACGGTCATGGAAAGAAACCTCTTGTTTCTTCCAAAGAATTCCAATCCACCGTGTCGAGTCGTAAATTGTTGAAACACGCTCAACAATTGGTTTCATTCTCTCAAATCGATGGTTCCAATACTCGCGCTTTCGGTACTGTCGGACACAACGCGACTGTCAATTATATCAAGTCTCGTCTTGACAAGACTGGTTATTACGATACCTTCTTGGATACTTTCCCTTATCTCTACTCCGAGGGAACTGCTGCGATCACTATTGATGGTACTAGTTTCGATAGTGCTTGGTTCACTTATGGTCCTGGTGGCGATGTTTCCAGTCCCCTCGTCGCTGTTAACAACCTTGGTTGTGACGCGGTAAGTACTATAACATTTCAAAAAAGAAGTTCATTGGTTTTAAAAAATACCTATACAGACGGATTTCCCTGCTGGCGTTGCTGGTAACATTGCCATTATCAAACGTGGAACTTGCACATTCAGTGACAAGATTGCTCTTGCTGGTGCTGCTGGTGCCGCCGGTGCCATTATCTACAACAACGCTGATGGATCAATTGGTGGTGGAACTCTTGGTGATATTACCAATCCTCTTGGTCCTTATGTTCCTGCTGGATCTCTCACTGGTGAAGATGGAACCGCTCTCGTTGCTGCTCTTGCAGCTGGAGAGACTATTGTTGTCGATCTTCATGTCGAAGCTACTACATCGAAACTCGTTGGACTAGCAATGTTATTGCTACATCCAAGTCTGGTGATAAGAACAATATCATCTTCTCTGGTGGACACACTGATTCCGTCCCCGCTGGACCTGTATGTCCTTCTTTTACTTTTCAATCCTTGTTCTAAATTTTCTGACGTCCTCCCGTTTTCTAAATTTAGGGTATCAATGACAATGGTTCTGGAAGCATGGGTATCCTAGAACTCGCTCTTCAACTCCCCAACTTCAGCATCAAGAACGCTGTCCGTTTCGGTTTCTGGACTGCTGAAGAATTTGGTCTGGTCGGTGCTGAACACTACGTTACCAACCTTTCCGAAGAAGAACGTGCTAAAATCGCACTTTACCTCAATTTCGATATGATTGCTTCTCCTAACTTTGGTTATTTCATCTATGATGGTGATGGTAGTGCTTTCAATATTACTGGACCTGCTGGTAGTGATCACATTGAAAAGACTTTCGAGGACTTTTTCGCTTCTAGAAAACTTATCAGTGCTCCTACCGAGTTTAGTGGTCGTAGTGATTATGGACCTTTCTTGGATGTTGGAATTCCTTCTGGTGGTCTTTTCACCGGTGCTGAGGTTCTTAAGACTGAAGAAGAAGCTACAAGGCATGTTTCACTATCTCTCATTTTTACCTTAATTCGATTTAACTGATGTACTTCTCTCTCAAACTTTAGGTGGGGTGGTGAAGCTGGTGTCGCGTACGATAAATGCTATCATCAAGCATGTGATGGTCTTGCGAACTTACATATCACTTCTTGGTATGAAAATACTAGAGCTGCAGCACACGCTATTGCTACATATGCTACTTCTTTGAATGGTATTCCTCGTTCAAAGAAGAGATCACTTCAATCTCGTGTTCCTCTTTCTCATGACCGTCGTCGTCATCAAGCTTGCGGACATGAAGTTCTTACTCTATAATTTTTTCTTCTTTCTTTTAAAAGTGTTTTGATACCTTTTCTTCTTGTTTATTGTAATTGGAATCTCCTTGGATATTGATTTTTGTTTATTATCTTGGGATTCTGGATATTATTTGTTGTAGTGCTGTATACCAAAAATTAGGATGGATGTTGTATTTACTTTGGTTGTGATTAAAAAAAGAATTTTGGTTGTGAAGATCATTTGATTTCCGTACATGTGACAGAATGAATAATAACAATGTTTTGATCCGTGAACAACACTTTATTTACTACTAGCTCTAAATCAATTCTAATAAAGAACCGTACGAAGATATAGTTTCAGGGCAATGATAGATGTGGTACAACTATAGCCTGAGCTCAGTTCTACGGGAATATCAGACGAAGGGAGTCGGAAGCTCAGCGCCTCAGCACTACTCGAGTAATGGCAGGGTCGTCAAGGACTTGAAATGGTATCAATACCTTAATGATGCACAGCCCCCTGACCATAGACGCCTTGAGGCTTGTCCTCTAACGACCAACAAATTGACAACCTACACATTGCCCTTCCTCTACTTCACAAACACCCTTTCTCTCTATCCCTTTTGGTGTCTCCGTCATGACTATTGACGTTGAGTCAGTAAACGCTCGCGCCCTATTATATCATTGGTTTGACTGACTTCTTTTCTTCATTCCTACACTGAATAGTGGACTTTGGTATCTGACTGGTATGTTTGTTTTGAATGATGCATTTTCTATGGGGTGGAGCTTAATTCAAGTTTCTAGTTGTAAGGGCACATGGCCTAAGGTATATGCGCCCCGAAAAGTCATGGCGTCCGATTATCAAGCTTGAAGTGGATAGTCATCATACATATGAGACTGTCCTCGGGAGTGACGGTCAACATATAAATCTTAAAGAAACATTCACCTTGTAAGTCGATTACATTAAGATGGTCAACGTTCTCATTTTCAACTTCTTTCTTATAGTGATCAAGCCAGTGTAGAATCTATCTTGGATATCCGTGTATATCAACAATCCCAAACGAAGAAGAAGAGTAAACGAAAGAAGGAAGTAGCAGCTGTAACTGGCCTAGCGTTAGGTCAACTAATTAAGAAACAAGAACTAGAACGAAGTTCGTCCTCTCACCTTTGTCTATGAGCACACTGTGGTCCAGCTTACTGATGCATACTGCGTGTTTTCAATTAGAAATTGAACTTCGACTTCAATGCCAAACACAAAACAAGCCTAACTGCGCTAGCCGTGGTAAACCTCAGAATGGGGCTACGATTGTTCTTCGAATCCGACCTCCTCCCTCTTATGCATCATCCTCTCGATTACAACAAGAGCAAGAACAATACACTTCCTATGCCTCTGATTCCGACTTGTGTATGTGCAATTTTTTTGTTTATTATTTTCACCACATGCTAACGAAAAGCACGCTCTGTATAGCTGATACCCTGAATGCACCACCCTCTCCTATTGGCCCAATCACACCCCCTCCAGAACCCGAAAATGATATTGCCACTGAAGGCTTACGTCGACGAAAACGTGTGAAAGGATATACCATCTATTCTGATGAAGAGCCGTTTTCAAGTGGCGGAGAAGAAGACGAGAGACCTCGTATCAGCTTTGCGGATTTTGCAGAGAAGGATCTACCCATGGATAATTTTGAAGATGAAGAACAAGAGTTGGATGCTCCCCTTCCGGTACCAAAATCATATGGGCTCATTCGTGCGGTCGAGTCTGTTAATACCTGGATTGCCGCATCACTTCTTCCGCAATATACCCAACATATTACTGTCGAGCCGGCTTCAATGAACCCTGCTGAGAGAGTCGTCTCGGCTTTCACTTTGTATAGTGAACTCAAACATGCCGATCGAGAATCACAGTATGAACCTATATTTGAACGCTTACAAAGAGAATGGCAATATGTTGGTGGTTTGGTAAGTTTATTATTATCATCATTTAACAAAAACTAGTTACTAAGTTCTTCTGTCTGTATAGCTTGCCGCCTTAGCTGCTGTTAATGCCGCTGTGTTTGCCATATCGACTGATTCCCTTTTCCAAATTCAACCATACGCGTTGAGCGCCATTGCTGGTAGCAGTGCTGCCTCTGGTTTTGGTATGGCCATTGACGCATGGTTTCTCTTCCGTTACACATGGGTTGACCTCAATACATTCATTGTTGGTTTCTTTCTTTCATCTTTCTTCAAAAGCCGACTAACTTTACGCGCTGTATAGTACCGGGCACAAGATGTTTATGGTTCATATTTCTTCTTCGCCCTCTCTGCCCGTATGCCTGCGATGTGTATGCTCTTCTCTGCTACAGCATTGATGGCATTCCTGGGTATCGTCGCCTTCGAAGTTTGGCCTGAAGGAGTTGTCGTGGTTTGTTTCATTGTTGGAATTATGATGTCGTTACAGTTCCTTGTATATGGTGTACATTGGTGTGCATTAAAGATTGTTGTTGGAGGGAAAGCAGGGAAGAAGGGAGTTGCGATGGTTGTTCGCAAGATGACATCTTCGACTGTTGAAGTTTGATATATTGCATGTGCTAATATTCATGTCCAGTTCATAGTGATTGTTCGTCAATATTATCGCACTATATCCGCAATTCGAGACAGCTTGTCATGGTCATATGGAGTCCCCTTGTCCGGAGAGAAAAAGAGAAACGGACCGCGGCGCGGGATGGAAAGATGGAAAAACTAAGGAAGTAGAATCCACAGACATATGCGACCCAATTTTTTCTCCACATTCTTATCATGTGAGCTATTCTTGTCTTCTTCTATATGCCAAACAACCGCGATTCGAAAATCAAAAGACGGTTTTGCCGAAATATAGACTTTTGCGATTTCGGTTCGTCACAGGACTTTTGTCGGTACCGACGTAGGAAATCTCGCTTCCATTTACCCTCAAAAGATTGCTTTGAAAAATCCCTTGAAAAATTGCGATTATATTAATATCTTCTCTCATTCACACGGGAATGTTAGAACTCGTTATGGAGAAGCTCCAAATGGGAAAACGATTAACTATTTCTGTGGCTGGCTGTTTTAAACGTTTAGAGAAGCAAAGTGCTTGGCGAAGGTTTCTGCAGCAATTACAGCGAAATTTTTCCTTGACAGCTAATTTCAAAAATGGTATTTAAAGGACGTGGACCCTACATAGTGGATTCACGCAAACAATCATGAAGTCGTTGACTCCTAGTCTCATTGCTTTGTCTCTCTTAGTTTCTTCAGTAGTCCCAGCCCTCGCCGCCGTACCCCTCTACGGCCAATGTGGGGGGTTGAATTGGACTGGTGAAACTAGTACGTATTATTGCTCTTTAGCTTTCCAGCGCATTGGTTCATTAAATCATTTGATAAATAGCTTGTGTCTCTGGTGCCGTTTGCATATTTTCAAATGATTGGTACTCTCAATGTCTACCTGGATCTTCTACAACTCCTACTACTACCACTTCACCCACTACCACTACCAATCCTACCACCACTAGCGTTCCTCCTGCTGCTACTGGTTTCGTAAGGGTATCTGGAACTCGTTTCACTCTTAATGGTTCTCGTTATACTCCAGTTGGGTATGAACCTTACTCCTTACACTTCCTGTCATCACGGTCATGATTAACGTTTGTTTTATAGAGCTAACTCTTATTGGGTTGGTTTGAGCGGTATGGGAACTAGTGATATGAATAAGGCGTTTGCAGATATTGCTGCAGCTGGAGGAACAACTGTTCGTACATGGTATGTTTAATCCAATACTAAGTTCAAATATAAAGTATTTGCGTTATTCAATCTACCGTAACTTTTTTAGGGGTTTCAATGAAGTTACAAGTGCCAATGGGATTTATTATCAATCTTGGAATGGAAAGACCCCTACCGTCAATACTGGGTCTACCGGTTTGGCTAACTTCGGTAAGGATCCTTCACTAATAGACACGAAAAGGAAAGGGAAAACTAACCACATACATGAATAGATAATGTCGTTGCTGCTGCTAAAGCTAATGGAATTCGTTTGATTGTTGCCTTGTAAGAAATTCTTTTGTATCCGCCTTGCTGAACTTGTTTCGATAATGATCCTTTAGGACTAACAACTGGGCTGACTATGGAGGAATGGATGTCTATGTTCGACAAATTCTTGGATCTCAAAATCATGATCTTTTCTATACCGACTCAAGTGTTAAAGTAAGTACCAAAACAATTTTTTCTTACTTTTTTTTTTTCTAAACGCTAAAATTTTTACTACAGACTGCTTTCAAAAATTATATTAGGACATTTGTTGGTCGTTATGCCAATGAGCCAGGTATCATGGCTTGGGAGTTGGCGAATGAACCGAGGTGTAAAGGCAGCACTGGGTATGTCATATTTCATTACTTTACCTCGAAACTGACATAAATCATTTGATTTAGTACATGGTCTGGATCATGTACTCCTGCTACCATTACTGCTTGGATTAGAGAAATGTCGGCATACATTAAGTCACTTGATTCTAACCATCTTGTGGCTGTTGGTGATGAAGGTTTCTATAACCAACCTGGTGCACCTACTTATCCTTACCAGTAAGTATTGTTGAATCTTTGAATACTTCATATATGCGTATGCTTACTGCTTTATCCAAAAAGGGGAGGTGAAGGTATCGACTTTGCTGCTAACTTGGGTATCAGCTCTATCGATTTTGGTACATTCCACGTACGTCTTCTTCACGAATGATATATAATATTTTTTTACTAAACTATCTTGTTAATCATAAATCATTTTAGTCTTACCCGGAACCTTGGGGACAATCCGGTAACGAATTAGCCTGGGGAAGGCAATGGATTATCGATCACGCAGCTACACAATCTAGTGCTAACAAACCGGTTATTATTGAAGAATTCGGCGTGACTTCGAATAAGGATGCTGTTTATACTAACTGGGGTTCTGCCATGGTTTCTTCTGGTCTTGCTGGTTCACTCTATTGGCAAGCTGGTTCTTCTCTTTCTGGGTAAGTCTTTTTCTTTCCTCTTCCCCGGAAATGATTTCTTAAATAGTGTTGGTATTTTGAATTATAGTGGTAATACTCATAATGATGGGTATACGATTTATCCTACGGATAGTACTTTTGGCGTTGTTCGTACTATTGCGTCGAACTTGAAGGCTCGTGGCTGAAGTGTAAAAAAAAAAAGATGTACGAATTATTGCTGTGGGGTAGAGTTCGGCGCTGGATGAGGGTTGCAAAAACAAAGAAAGTGTGAAAGGAGTGAAAATAAATTAAAGAAGGACTTTCAAGTGAACGTTAGGAAAAAAGACGACTTTTGCATTAAAGGGCATTGCCCGTATATAAGATACAGTTGTATGTAACTAAGCTGAATGTGAACATGAGTATCCGAAACTTGTATGCAAAGAAAAATGAGTAAAAAGGACAAAATTTAGCTTAAAAAAATATCCTTGATGGGCAGGGTTTTCCCCTTTGAAGTAGTTGAAATATTGTAGAGATGACGGACATTAAAGAGAACGACGTAAAATAAAAGGAAACAAAGAAAAAAGAAACGAAATGAACTCGCTGATATCGTTACACTCGTGTGACTCGCGGCCTCCTCCAGTCATCTGTCTTCCCCTACATTGTTTGTTGAGAGAGGGTGTGTTGATGCCAAGAATTACAAATAATACATGATTTTTGGTTTATCATGAAATTTCTTCGCCCCCTTTCAGCCACCCCTTCAGCCATCGATTTGGGATTAACCTTGCTCTGCAAACATTCTATGTTAAACGCCTGATCAGAATATATTAATATCATTGCTTTTGAACTTCTTTGGGCGACAGGGCACGATAGAAGCGATGGTCTCTTTATCAATCACACCTACTAGCGCAGATCCCCTACTTCTCCATGCGTATGGTACGTAACTGTATCTTCTAGTGTAAGTTGCTTGTATATGCTATTATTCGAGTATCGACCCTTTGATGGATAGGGGCATCCAGATCCGGGATCGGCATCCGGTATTGAAGGTTTCCGAATCCTCGTAGCACATTCCTGACATCCGACTTATGTCCTCAGATTAGGTTAGATATCATTGCGGATGAACGTGTATCCTAAAGGTTAAGAATTCATTCCAATGCCGAGACCCAACACATCTTTTTGTATTCGTTGTGTTTACGGCTAGGGGCTACCCCATGTTTTGAAATATGTAATTTACGAACCCCACAAACATAATTTGATATTCGAATATTAAACATCGTCATCAGTCACCATCTTGGAATCTTTCTACTGATGAGGTAAGGTTTCATTGATTACACCATTAGTGAGTAGCAGCTGACCCAAAAAGACCATCTTCCTTACTAACCGCCTTCTCAGGCGGCCGAATAACTCATTGTCCTAATATAGGGGTCCAGATATAAGCCTAGTAGAGCTATGGATAGCAAGTCAACTTAATCATGTCTTCCAACGAACCCCAGATCCCAGACGTTACTCTCCCGACGCTTACCTCGTTGCAGGCTACCATTCCATCCGACTTGGATGCTCCTAAAGTAGCACACGATTGGTTCAACGCCTTCTCCTCTGCAATCTCCTCCAAAGATGCAGCAGCTGTAGCTAATCTATTGCTTCCCGACGCTTTTTGGCGCGATTTACTCGCTCTCACTTGGGATTTCCGCGCATTGTATGGTAAAGAGAAAATCGAAGAGTTTTTACGAAGCCAATTACCGATCATCAATGTATCCAACCTCAAACTCAGAGATGATTATCTTGGTCTCCAACAACCATATCCCGATCTCGCTTGGATTAACGGTTTCTTCGATTTTGAGACAGAAGTCGGTATTGGTTCTGGCATTGTGCGGATCGTTCCAACATCGTCTGGAGAGTGGAAAGCTCATGTAGTCTTTACAAATCTGGAAGATTTGAAAGGCTTCCCGGAAAAAATCGGTCCTTTACGAAACCACGCCCCGAATCATGGTCTTTGGTGGCAAGAAAGGCAGAAAGCGGCAGAATTTGCTGATGAACCACCTTCAGTGCTTATCGTTGGTGCTGGTCAGAGTGGCCTCGATATAGGGGCACGACTTAAAGCACTTGGAATTTCCGCTTTGCTTGTTGAGAAGAATGCTAGGATTGGAGATAACTGGCGTAATCGGTATGAGGCTCTTTGTCTACATGACCCCGTTTGTACGTTCTTGGTTTATGCTTCACGATGAACGCTCGCACTTACCTCTTGTGAATTATAGGGTATGATCATATGCCATATATGTCGTGCGTGGAATACCGATTATCAGTTTTGTGATTGTGGCTGACTCTCTTTTACTCTCAGATTCCCAGCGACATGGCCTGTCTATACACCTGCGCTTAAGATTGCCAACTGGCTTGAGAGCTATGCAGAAGCTATGGAACTTCCTATCTGGTTGTCATCTACAGTTGTTAGCGCTTCTCAAGATAAAGATAATAAATGGCATGTCAAAGTTAAGCGTGGTAGCAACGGTGAAGAACGTGAACTTGTTGTGAATCACCTTGTGTTCGCCGTTGGTTTTGGTGATGCTCAGCCTAAACCATTCCATTATCCCGGACTGGTAAGAGATTATAGGTCTACATACTAATCAATGAAAATATCTGATCCGGTATCCAGGATAAATTTAAAGGACAATATATGCATTCGACGCAACATAAGCAGGCATTGGATCATGCTGGCAAGAAAGTTGTGGTTGTCGGTGCCTGTACATCAGGTAATTCTACTTATTTCATGTATTTTCGTGTTCAAAATTGAGTAACATATTCCAGCGCACGATATTTGTGCTGATTACTACAAGAATGGAGTTGGTATGCACTCGTTCTCCTTCACGTTCCATTGCTTTTTTTCTTGACACCCAACAATGTTGGTAGATGTCACAATGATCCAACGAGGTCCCACATATATCATGTCATGCAAGAATGGATGGGATATACTATTTAATGGTATGCATTCAACATTGATTTTCTCGTTCTTCCAGTGATAGCCATTATCATATCAGGAACGTATTGTGAGGGTGGACCTCCGGTTGAGATCGCGGACCGGCTCACCCAATCGTTCCCACATTTCATGGCCATACCATTTAACCAACGCAAAGTTAAAGATGTAGCGGACCTTGACAAGTATGTGTACTTAATTTAGGTGTTGCTATCAGACTGTAATGATGTTCTTCTTAGGCCCTTATTGGATTCTCTTCGCGATGTTGGTTTCAAAGTTGGGTTTGGTATTCAAGGAACTGGATTCGGACTGTTAGCTTGGAGCAAAGCTGGTGGCTATTACCTAGGCACGTAAACCTCATCCCTTTCCCTGTTCATAATCAATCTTACAGCATACATACAGACACCGGCGCTTCTCAACTGATCGCTGATAAGAAGATTAAGCTTAAGAACGACAGTCTCATATCTGAAATTACTGAAACTGGTCTGAAGTTTGAGAATGGTTCGGAACTTCCTGCAGATGTGATCATCTTCGCTACAGGGTGAGCAATTATTTGTTATATGAAAACGATATTGTACTTATTGTGTTTATTATGAAGTCTCGGAAATACACGAGATACTATTCGTCGCGTATGCGGTGATGAAATCGCAGATAAAACTAAGCCTATCTGGGGTCTTGACTCTGAAGGAGAGATCAAAGGTGCTTGGAGAGATCTTGGAGTGCCAAATCTATGGTGCATGATGGGTTCGTCTTTTCTATCTCTTCGGGAACTTTTGTATTCACATCAATATTACTACCAGGTAATCTCGCTTTGTGCCGATTCCACTCGAAGCATGTTGCCCTTCGTAAGTTATTGTCTACATTGATTGATTCTACGATAGCTAAATTTACATCTGGTGTAACAGAAATTAAAGCTGCCGAGGAAGGTATTCTTGGTGAACGTTATAGCTTGAAAGAATAGAAAGATGATGGATGTCAAAGGTCAAACCCTGGCCAGCCGTATAACTTCAATGTATACGTATAATACATATAGCAATCACAATCATTGTAGTACAATTATTACTTGGAATCCTGCACCTAAGTAACAACCTTCTTCCTACTGTTTATAATTTACGCTCTTCTGTTTCTAGTTAAGTTTCTCGACGACTTTATGACGCAAAGTATTGATATCATCAGAATTCAAAGTTGTTGTTTTAGTGATATAATCTTCTACTGTGCCATATTCATCATTGATCATTTGAGAACGGCTAGCATATTCTCTGCTCTGAAACATTTCAATGTACTATGAGAAAACAAAGTCATCGGTTATGAGGTGGATTTACCTAGAGCTTCCCATATTTTGAGCACCAATTATATTGTTTCGAAATGCCTTTATTTTAGAAAGACGTTAGAAAAACAAGTCATAGACTGGTTGCATATCGATAGTAGTAAGGGAGTACTATCCTCCGCGACTTGTTCATCGAAAAACACCAAGGACCTATGAATTTGGGAGTTATTTTGTTGAGCCAGCTCTACACTATATTTTATTATTGCCGGATGGTTACCTCTAGAAACTGTCTGGTAGTACACCTACATTGTTGCAGGTTACTATCGTTGGAAGTTCTGGAATAGGTAACTGTGTGTCCATTTAGAGTGACATTTCTTTACGTAAAGTTCAATATATAAGGTTTAGGAATGGGAAATTGACCTATTTCCTTCTTACTGCGATACCTCCATGTTTTTATCCGGGTTGGCTTGCCGCATTCGCTTCGTCCTATTGTACCTCTTCAAACTTCTGATTCCATGCTGGACATACTTCCGGCCTCCAAGACCTGATCCTGACATTCTTCTCCCAGTAGTATCCACGCCGAACTTAAAGCGACAAGCAGATAATAGACTAACGTTTCCTTTTCCTGCATACACCAAGGACAGCTGGCATATGAACGCATTTCAAGGTATAAATATTTAAAATTTGAACTATATGCTACCTAGATCCCAACCTCATCAAATTGACGAAACTTAGAATGTCAACAAAGACTCAGGCATAGTATCAGATCACAACGATTGAAGTTTTCTGGAACTCCGGAACGTTGCTGTACACCCCTTCTACCGTTCCATACTATACCCACACCTTCAATTTACGAGGAAGATATACTGCCCGACTCTCTGGTCAATTATCCACCGAGGACGGCAAGAAAAGTGAATGAATGCGCGAATAGCATCAGCTCTCTGCTTCGACCCCCACACTAATATTTGATACACCGTTATCCACTTCCACTACTTTTGCTTCTGGTAGGTTTCTTCCTATGCATGAGTCCTAGCCTGACTTGTGTAGATCCTTTTGCATACTATGGAGATTCATACTATTCCAGTCAAGACGTTACACTTCCAGACAAGGACACTCGCGGATGTAATGCTTTTAACATCCGTTTATTCCCAGAAGATGCAAAGCCGTGTGGATCAAACAGGTCCTCTTATATATTCCGTGACAGCATTGGTGGCAAGTTTTCCAAACACTCAACTCACCTGTTTTGTGGTTGCAAGACTCGACGGTGTTCCAACTGTCTCTCTTTTGCATCTTTTCCCCGCCAGTCAATGTCTACTGTTATAGATATCAAGCGCTGCTCAACATCCACCACAACTTCATCGGTTTTACCTAAGAATCTTCAACGACGTCACAGCTTAGGGAGCAATTATTTTCTTGATACGCACACGGCAGCCAAGACTGGTATAAATGAAGTTGGTTCTGATAATTTGGTAATTGAAGGGCTGGACCTTGTTTGTTCACTCTCCAAGGTTACGGGTTGGCGTCGAGATTCGCTCTTATCGCGTACTTACTGCCCGGGAAAGTATCTGGCCTGTTCAAGGATCATCAGCGACAACAAGCAGCATCACGCCCCATAATCCTTTCAAACATTCCATTCTCGGTATCGATTCGGGATTCTTGGACGTTTCAACTACAACCCAGATGGATATACGAAGGTCCAGGATACATCGAGTCATCTCTGGGTTGAATCAACTTCGTTGTCTTCGAGAACTTGTTTCATTACTGGACCAATCTATGGCAGAAACCGAATCACAGCAGAGCTCACCTTTCCCGCTACCTTCTGAGTCATGGCCTGAACTTGATTGGGAGGATGTTGATCCTGGCTGGAGTCTGGAAGTTGCTGCCCCTCAGGCGTCTGCGATGTGATATCATTCACTAATCCTATATCATCTGTCATTGTTTTCGTTTTCCTATTAGTCTCGCTTTATATGCTTTCTTCTATTGCCCTGTAACTGTTGTTTTGATGTATTGTAGTGGTCATGCATAAGTTAATGTGAAGCTTTTACATAAAAATAAAATAAAATTGCATCACGTGAAATGGATTGGATTAAACTTGTTTGTTTTTGTTCGGAGTTGCATTCAAATTTCATGTCCAGCAACCCATTGCCAGTTGATCTCTACCAAAATTTACTGTTGAAGCTAGGAAATATCCTTCAGCTGACCCACCAACGAGATGGTATGACAACACCTGCAGCCAAGCAAACACTCTTGCGAGCGGTGAGTATACGACATGCCATATGATTGGGGCCAGTTATGGAGATGTCTATTATTATTCAGACAAACGATTTTAGAAGTGCGTTGGCCCAGGCTAAAGATAGGGTGACAGACCTTCCTGGTGGAGAGCTTATGGTTGAAGAACAAGACGATGTTATTCATATGTTAGAGGCTCTTCGCGACCGACAACGGTATGTACTTTCGTAACATTCTAACACATATTTTCCGTACTGATTCGGTCAGAACACAACTAGATCGTTTCTTGAAACAACCTTTGCAATCTTTCGTTGGATCTGAAACTGAAGGCGGGATAGAAGTCGATTCTATGGCTTCTACACCAGCGTAATGAGAGGATAATCAATCGTCCATTTTTTGTTGCTATTACAAGGGTTACAGTCTTGTCCTTCTGGCTAAAGATCTACGTGCGGACCAAGGGGTATTATTTTCAGAGATTGCTGTCAAGTTCAAGTCCGGTATCTCATCATTTCTTTGGTTCTGACAACGTTGTGCTATGCCGCAAGACTCTACACGGACTGCCTAATTTCCAAGTTTCGTCCCGAAGGCAAAGGTGTTCTTCACTCAGGACTTGTCTAGTTATGTGTACTTTCTACTATCGATACACTTTGACTGATATCTTCGCGTTCTACTATTGTCAACTACTATATCACGTGGAGGTGCTGCTATATAAATATGTCAAGGAATGAGAATATTTTCTTCTTTACCATCTTTGCCACCTAGCGCCACCTCAGCTCCCACCTTACGCCGACTTTGCGCGACACCTCTTCATGGCGGATACGTTAGAGGTGAGGCATCCCACGGTGCTCTAGTCGATTCAATTCCATCTCATTGGCAACAAGTCACCAATTACCTCGCCTGAACCTCATACCCCACCTAAGACTCCATACCCCGCACCGTTAGAAACACCGCGCCTCGAGATTCTCAGTTTTGAGCCTCTTTCGTTTTCCGTACGTATTTTGGCTTCAGAAAAGGGTTCCCTCTCATCCCAAATAGCATACAGTCTCTGATCTACTTAACGTCATTGAATTGGAAGAACAGTCTAAACTCTTACCGAGTTTTGAGGTTGTATCTGAACCTTCTGCTATCTCACAAAGCTTTGAAGTTTCACTTAATCCATCTGTATGTTTTTGACTATGCATACATCATACCGTGCTAATCTAGCCACAGCGATTCTCCGGTTTAAAAGACGTTGTTCTTCCTGATTGGACACCTGAGTACTGTGAAGTATGCGCAGTAACTGTTTGCGCAAAGTAACATAACTAATCTTAGTTTGTACAGGAGGAATCAGAAGTTTCGTTGGGTGATATTCTGGACCCAAGTATCTATGAATCAGCACCTTCAGAACATATACAAGATGTTAAGGCCGACCCAGCTTCTTCACAGAATATAGGGGATGATGAGGATCTCGTGTGTCTTTCCGACTTCATTCCGAGTACCATTGAGCTCGAAAATATCAATGTGGAATGTGTCAGAAGTTCCACTGGGCGTATTTATTCAATGAGAAAGGTATTACAGACTCGTCAATCTTGGTCAGAAGTTGCAATTTTAGCGGAAATCAAGGATGTATGCGCTTCATTCTTCCCGTTATTTCATTTTGTACTTGAAGAAGGGCATTATTTGTATATAATCACGGTATGTTTAGGTAAAGAAGCATTTCAACTGTTTGGGACCTAATCATGATGTGAAGGAACGGTATCCCTCTGTTACCCTTGCAGAAATAATCAGAACTTGCGGAGTCTTCAGTTCTTTGGATATCTTCTTCTATGCTTGCGAAATTGTGAGTGTTTAGAGTTCGTATTGATTTGGGGAGCTCACCAGCATCATAGATTACCGGTTTACGCTCTTTACATGATGCTGGCATCATGCATCGTAATATTTCTCCCGAAAGCATCATATTCGATGAGAGGGACATGTTGTTCTCTCGGGGCTAGAATATGGATTGTTTGTAAATTCGCGTCAACTGTGTCTATACGAATCAACGAGCCAAGAGAACCAGCTGTACCAGGCACCAGAGCTTTTGTTGGGTTGGAACCACGATATTTTAGTTGATTCCTGGTCTTTTGGAATGGTTGTATATTTTATGTTTCACGGAAAGGTTTGCATGCACTAGTTCCCTTTCTTTTTTTTTATATACTAAACTTGTGGCAGCATGCATTTTGGTCAGAAGATGAGCCAAATATCGATTCAGACTCGCTCACTAGCAAGATCATTTCCGAGGGACTTCCGAACAGGACAATCAGGTTCATCAATCCAATAGCAAAAGATATGATACTCAAGGTAAGCGCGTACATACAATAGCTGTCAATCAACACTAATTATATTCTTTACAGTGCCTTGAGCGTAACCCTATCCTGCGTCTATCTTCCCGAGGCGTACAAAGCCACCCATACTTCTCTAATGCGTGAGTAAATGGTATATGATTCTATCCACGAGTCTTGAAAAAAAAAAAAAAAAACAGAAACTGGGAGAAGATCAGGAACAGGCTAATATCAGGTAAAGTGGAGATGTAGAGATGGTGTTTATGCCTAAATCTCTGATTTTATCATTAGTACCACTCTCGCAACAATGTGGATTGAACACAGCAAGTTCAACGAAATGCATGCCTAAAATTGATGTAAAATCTGAGCATGAACGAGTAAGTTTCACTCTTTTATCAAAGCCTGCACTAAAGCTCGATGGTTTTACCAGGCCTCACCCCTACCACTCAGATCACCTTTACCTGTGATAGGGGACGGCAGTGCAGATTGCACATTCCTCAGAGAGCTGAAATGCGGCCTTGAGCAACCTGAACGTTCTTCTGCTCCTTCTGGTCCGCCGAGCGTCCTAGGCCCCAGCGCGAAACCAGAAGCTACAGGATTTTGGAGCACTTTGGAGTTGGAAGATCGAAGCTCAATATCATCCGAGTGTTCACGATTTTCTGATGTCAAGGTTTCCTTCACTCGAGCTTGGAATCGCCGAAAGGAACGGTCATTAGTGTATCCCCACCGCCTCCTGTCCCTCAGTACGACTTCGATTCAAAAGAGGCTTCGGCGGAAAACAAAATCCGCTGCAACACTTAAACATGCCACATATGCTGAACCTATCCCGATTTGCCGCTTGGCCTACATCAAACAGGAAGTGGGATTGGTTTCAACTTCAAATCTCCGCCAACTCCTAGTCCTGCGCCGATGTCAAGAGTATCTGAATCTACAATTGTACCGAATGCTTGTCACGGCTTATTTCAATGTTTGGGGGTATCAAGCTTCTTGTCTGGCGCAAAACATTTTGCTGATGTTCTTCCTAATCCGTTCGAGTTTGCGAGGAGTCCTGTTTTAGCGTGTACGGATGGCCTTGGTACCGTGTTCGAAATTTCTGCCAGGACCTCCATTGCTCCTCAAGATCATATCAAAACCAAAGAACATAGTCCCATTGCAACTGAACTAGGATACACCTCTCCACATCAAGCTCAGAACGGAGCGGAGCTGACATCGCCAGTAGAATCTTGCTTAACAACATCGTCTGGGGCAGAATCGCAATCAGTGCAGACTCCAGAGACACTCGTTTTCCAACCTCCTACTCCAGTAGGGGAGGATGATATTATTGAAACAAAGAGGTCTCATGAGATAGTTCACAACATTGGACCAAAGACGACTCTCAGATTGGTGCCTCGCGGAACTGGGCTTCGACGTTCTTGGGTTGCTCATAATCCAACTTGATTTTTCCGCCGCCATTTGTTTTCGATTTGTATTTTGTTGTATGTCACCATGTTTTTTAAAGTACGTTGAAATGAAGAATCTTTCAATTATTAAATGAAAATAAACACTTCGTTGAGGTATGATTTTTACATATTTATTCAAGAATCCGGTCCTAAAAATACAGTCTGCGATATTGGTATGATAATATATATGATATATGATGGTATGAATATTGTTGTGCTAAAAGGAAATGCTGCAATGGAAAACGAGAAAGAGGAAGAGATGTAGAGAGAAAAAGAGGAGAGAGAATGAAAAGAAAAGAAAAAGAAAAGAAAAGAAAGAAAAAGAGGAAAAATATTGCAAATAAAAATAAAAACGAGCCTTGAATGCAATAGAGGTTTGACATATAGTCTGCGATGTTGATTAGATCCTATAGGAAGGGTTGCGAAAAGGATCCAAAATAATGCACTGTTAAACTTCGCCCTTCACTTCTAGAAACCAATAGAAGATTCCGCCAATGCATAAACAGCAGTAAGATCCTTTGTATCCTCATAAGCTTTCTTCATCTGGTCCAAGATGATATCCATTTCATCACTGTTACAACTGATACGATGAGAATAATTGATAGATCCACCACCATAATTTCCAGAAACGATAACACGGGCACGATGAGTTGGTGTACGTCTTGGAGTAGTGTAATAAGGTGTATATGTTTCTGATTCAGTGCTTTCTGCTGTGACAAAACTGAAATCTCCATCCGAAAGGTTGTCATCTTCAGAAGAACCATTGTCGTTGTTCAGGTCTTCTGTGGTGGTGGTGATTACTTGAGATTGACCTTGTACTTCGAGTTTGGGTTCGTATTCGTATTCAAAAGCTGAATTGATGGATGGAGCTGGTGTTAAGTTATCAAGAGAAATGGATTCTTCAGAGTTGGAATTATTATCAGAACCAGAACCAAAGCTTGACCCAGAATCAGAAGAAGAACCATAAGAAGAAGCACCAGAACCAAAGTAATCAGAATCGGAATCAGGAATTTCGATATCAATACCAAATAGAGCTTTATGACGAAGAGCTCTAGCACGAAGAATACGTTTTTGAGCAGCTTCAGATTGAGCAAAGATATTTGGACCTGTGACTTGAGTGAGAGGGAAAGAAGTTCCATTGTTGTTGATGTTCTTGGTTTGTTTGAAGATCTTCAGGAGAAATAAGACCGGGAGTTTGATCATTACCGAAGAGGATAGATTGACGTTTAGCACGAGCACGTCTGATTCGAATGTTACGAGCACAAGTCTTGATCATTTCTTTGCTTGGGCAAGACGGACTTTGTGTTGTTGTTGGTAACGAGGTTGAATGGGATGAGAAACAGTGGCGGTAGTGGAGAGAGGAGGAAGAAGGAAAGAAGGAGGAGATGAAGGAGAAGGTGAGTGAGGAGGTGAGATAGAACGGATGGAAATGGGTTTGGGTTCGAGTACGACTACTTTGGGTTCTTCACGAATAACAGGGACTTGAGACTTGGATTTGGGCTTGAATTTCTCCTTCACTTCCTCGTCTTCTTCAATGACCTCAAAAAACCCAGTTTCAATATCCATGGTACCTGGTTTGATCTTATATGATGGAAGGAATCGAAAAGAGAAAGAGGCTGACAACAAAAATAGATTGACTCAGAACAACATTTTTTTTCTGGGGTAAAAAGAAACGTACTTGGGGAATAATGAGATTTACACTCCGTGATGTTGAAGATAGATTCAATATCGGAGTGGGAAGTTGAGATATTTTCGGAAGTAGTGTTAGATTTGGATTGGATATGTTTGGTGAAAGCGACGAGATTCATGTCATGAAAACGGGTTCGCTTGGGAATGACCTTGGAAACGACGACTGTGACGGCCTTGGTGATGACTTCGGTGACATAGACGAAAGGTTGTACAATGGTTGTCGCAATAGATTTGAGAGCCGAGAAGAAAAGCATCTTTGCGAAGCTTCAAGAGTTCGATATACTGTAAATATAAGAGTACGATGATGAGAGGGAAGATGGAGGAAGAGGGTAAAGAGATAATGGGAGGAAAACGATGGGTGCATGGAATATATATGGCTGGAGGAGGCTGACCATTGTAATCGAGACCAGAACAAAAATAACAACTTATTTTGAAGTCGATGGCCATATTTCCGTTTCCCGCCCAGCCGGGTTTGCAAGTTTAACAATTTTCAACCTCAATTTCAACCGGTCATGATCATGAATTTTGAGGAGAAAAAATAGGGTACACAGGTAGGAGAAACAAGAAACAAGGGAGTTCTTTTTATTTTCTATCCCCCAACCTCTCTTCTATAACTGCATATACATCAACCGTAGACGCATGATACCGTTGTGGTGTATGGGGTGCCACAGATGATTCTATACGAACATGTAAAGGAGGGGGTTTGGAGAGTGGTGCAGCATATATCGAGGTCGAGGGGGGAGTTTTCATTGTACGTCTTGTCACAACGAACCGTCCAGTCGTTGGATTCGGATTTGAGTTGGTACAGGATTGTTCATATCGTGGATCTGTATCGTAGGATTTTGGAAAATGTTTACGGCTCTGCGGGTGTGGGTATGGGGTTCGAGTTGCTTCTCTGACATCATACCGAGGCATGAAGGTAGTTATTGGGAAAGCATCAGGATTGGGACAATATCCACCTGGATATCTTGGCGATGATGAAGCTTTAGGTACATATTTTTCGACACTGTTATGATTTCTTGTTCGCGATAGTAACAGAGTTTTAAGTCCATTCTTTCGCTGAGCACTGACAAGCTTCCTTCTGGTTCTGATACAAAGTAGAGTGGCTACCAGAGCAACGGCGGATACTACTATAATGGGAACAGTGAAGGCGATGATTTGTGAGGGTCTGTTAGAAACAAAAACGTCGGGTAGAAGGGCTTCGGAGGTAGGAACGATGACGTGCGGTGTTTTGGTGTAATGCCCAGAGCCGACGAAACTACTTTCTGCTAGTGCAGTTGGTGTAGTAGACGTTGTGGGTGTAAAGGATATGGTTTCAGAGGCAAAAGCGGACATATGGATATGGGGAGAGTATGTAGTCTCGGATTGAAGGGCTACAAATGATACTGAATATATGCACCCAAAAAAATCAACCACAAGGCTCACTTTTGAGACAGAAGGAAGGGGAGAAGAATACATTTCCGTAGTAGTCTTGCATTTTCAAGTTGTAACGCTTATCCTCTGACACATCAGACACAAATCTACAACCCACAAAAGAAATCAAACTTCAGTTTCAGACAAACAGATAGTAAAGAATAATTGTCACTAACATGATAATTATATACCCATCTTCCTGTTCTTGAACATGAGGCCAAACAGCCAAACCGCACGCCCCACTTCCACCTCTACCTCTATCTCCATCTACCCCATCTTCATCTTTTTCTTCGGTATAGTTATAACTGTAGTCTTTGAGACTACCGCCAACACTTGAGACTTCGCAAAGACTAAAAGCGGGGGACACCAATGATGAATTCGAGTACCATTTTCCTATAATCGTATCTCCAGGGTGAAATGTAGATCCTTCCACAGGCGATATCCAAACAATATGCGAAGTCGATTCCGAACGCGTTCGTAACGCCAACTTGAAACAAAGATAAAGAATAATTGACCCCGACCAAAACCGCGCCATATGTACAATTGTCAATGTAATAGTACGACCAGCGTGTGTTCAAAACGAGAAACGGAGAGACTGTCCTGATAATAGAAGTGTGAATGTTCAATGTCGAGCGTTCAATGAAAGAGAGTAGCAAGGTCCAAGTCCCAAGACAATAGAAACCATTTCAATGAGGACTGGTAGGCTCGATCGTGATTTTCGATCATTCAGCAGGAGTAGAAGCCATAGAATCGATCTCAATATCAATATCTGTAGTATGCATTGTAGAAGCCTCCAACGGTTGTTTTGAGAATTGTTCTAGTTGACCACTACAAAACAAACGCGACCGTAGTTAGCATCTGTGGATATGTTGAAGAGAGTGATATAATAACATACCGTTTTCGATCTCGAAGTCCTTCCAACATTCGTATAACATCATCCTGTTCTTCAATAAGTAATTCACCACCTGGTAGGTTTGTTATTATTTCCTTCGCTTGTACAAGCGCGTTTTTGTATTCATTTGTCTAGAGAAAAAAAGATTGAATCAATACACTGCAGAATTTGAATATCCACCAGAAATCGAACCGCTTGTAAAAGAGCTTGCTTAGATGCCGGAGTAGTCACACCATCTTTTTGAAGAGTAAGTTGTAGAACTTTGAATAGATTAGAGAGTAAATTTTGGTAAAGCTGTACAGCTAAAGGGTTGGAAGGCATTGTGGTGTTCATTGGCAAAACCAATACGCAGGAACCAAACTAGGGCCCATTCTCACGCTGTTCCATAAATAGACCAACATCACACGGCGGACATTTAGTTATCCTGACGTACGTTGAGCTCTCAACATTTATACATATATACCCTATATTTATCAATACAATACCCTTATCATCCCAAACTTTAGCGGAGATACAACATGATATTATATTACATAGTAACCAATGCAGTGTCAGCTGTCTACACAAGTAGCAAAATATAACCTCCGAGGCTTCCTCCTGAAAAGACTGCGGGGATCAGGGAGGCCGATTGAAAGTACTTCTATGACATGGGTAGACTCATACAGTACATTTCACGCTTTACCTGCTACCACCACCACCACACCTTGACTAGTGCATACTTATATATTAAAAAAAAAAATCAAATCCGTAAAAAAAAAAATGCCAGTAGTCAATCAAATTCCTGAAGAATACTCTCAACGAGGTGTCAATATTGACAGCGTCGATGACCCCCTAAAATCCGATCCCATGCTTTTCGAGGTATGTACGTCTTTGTAACAATGTTTCTGATTTACACGTCTAACATCAACCTGCATACTCTGTTTATTATGCCACCTTCACTCCGTTTCCCAACAAGACACACGCAATTGAACCCCTGTTAACCAATGAAATGAACACCGAAGCCCAAAACCAAGCCATCCCATATTTCCAATCCACCTATGGTTACAAATATAACAGAGATGGAAATCTATGTCAACCTTGGAAATCTATTGGGGATAATAAACCTATTGATGAGATGATTATGATGATTTTACCAAGTATGGATGAGCTCATTGAGGCGTATTTGGACGTCTATATATTCGAGTATTATCTATTTCATTAGGTTACTTATAGGTAAAGCTAACTGAATATTCTTTCATTTTTGGTATCCAGTGTAATTGCTTTGCCTTCCTGGGCTGAACGTACGTATTAATTTTTCAACTCACAATCACTTGTCACTTATATATATATGCTCTACTTAGAAAACGCCATCGATGACCTTACAGCCAGAGTTAAAGTGCTTGTCCGACCTGATTTAGCCGGGCAATGGCAACTAACAAGCTATTCTCAAACATTCGTTGGGAACAATGGGCGAGACTCAATTGCTTGTGATTCAGTTCTTGTGTCTCCCAACTTTACACCTGATGATCTTCCACTCGCCTGCATTGCTTACTTTATGAGTGTAAGTCTTTATGTCTCTTCTAGAAATACACGTATGCTCAACAAGCTCTCTTGCAATTATTACATAGGTATACTACAAAACGCCACCACCTCCGGATGAAAACACACTCAATTCACTTCGAACACAAGCATACAGTAACATGAGCCAGATCTCTGACCTTCGACCAATCGTACGTCTTTAGTTTACATACTACCTGCTGCTCAAACTCTATAATAATATTATATACCGACAGAACGACGACGTACAACTTCAAGGAGGATTAGAATATTATTGCTCAGGCTCCTTCACAAGACATTTCGGCTTTGAAATTGATGAAAATCCACCCGATTCTTTACTTGAAGAAGGAGCGGATCATGCCTATATTGCTCGAAACAAGAAGCTTTGTAGTTTTGTCAATCAAAACGATAACAGGGATGCCATTACTGACTATATTAAACACAATGTGTTTAGGTGAGTGATTGATTTACTTTCATACTCAATTCCGTGTACGAACTATTTCCAGTGGTCTTAACATGACTTTGCCGTCCATAAGAAGTACGTAGCATATCTTGAAATTGAAAACTTCTCGAACACTTGAAACATACACAAATTTATTAATTTACTTAGGTGCAGCACTTTCAAGCATGGTCAATGAATTCCAACATATAATCCAAACTTCACCCACAAATCCAATGTGGTCCCTTTCTACCACTGTAAAAACCTACAAGTCGGCCGATCCAACTGCCAATCCCATTCATGAAAAAAGCATTTTGATGTATTTCAATCGTTCCAGAAACGCGCCTAATGGATCTGTGGTTAAGGTTACTTATATCTACGTTTTTACTGTGAGTGATTTATTCAATCAAAAGGGTTCTGAATTATTCATGTATGTGTAGGTATTCTATGAGCTATTGCCAGCAGAAGAAAGAGCTGTAAAAGCCCTATTCGTCCTCCTCTGCAACAACCTAGCAGAACGTCTCAAAGCCGAAGGATCCGATCGACTCAGTGCCTTTCAAACACCTGCCGCAGATGCAGTTTACTTGAAAGACTTATTATTCGAATATTCAAAACAAGAATTCAAACAAGAATTTGGATTTGATTATGAAGGAATAAATAGTAAACCGCCGGATGCGAATAGTAGTAATATTAAAGCGTATCCGGAATTGTTCCAAGTGAGTACGGAGAATGTGGATCTTCAAGATATTGAATATCGAGGAATGGCTTGAGGCGGAAGTTTTCAGGTACGAATTCTCGTGGAATGTGTTAGTGCTTCCATATTGAAATGTTCATTATAGAAAGGATGGCAGGACATTCCCAGAATTTGCCAACAGTATGTAGATTAGAAACTCGAACCATTGACTCACTCTCACTTTTTTTTAATTAGATGCCATCTGGGAAGATATTCGAGACACTTCTTTTAAATGTATCACAGAGTCAACTACGAAACCAGATTGGTGGTTCCATACGAGAGAAGCACAAGTCTTTAAAGATCCAGCAGGTGGTGTTGGTATTAAACAGTATGCGATTTACGTTTATGCGAAGGGAGTGATGGAACTCGAAGATGTAAGAGTTACTCGGACGTTTGTTTATTACTTAGGGGTAACTTTAATTCCTATCTCACCCTTTTGTGGTTCCGTAGAGGCTAACAATTTCATTAGGTTTTCTGTGTTGTTGCTCCATACGTCTTAAGAGTCATTTGTCTAGAAAAATATTCAATCAATCAGTGAATATCCAAGCCAAAGACGAACCGCTTGTTTAGATGCTGGCGTAGCCACACCATCTCTCTGAAGTGTAAGTTGTAACTCGTAGAGCATTGAATAAATTAGAGAGTAAATTTTGGTAAACATGGACATTAGTGTTCATTGACAAAACTACGGCAGGCTCACGCGTCTGGCTTGTCTGGGGCCACACTAAATTTCTCACACTATTCCATACCACCCTCTCACCAGATCGAAGTGATGGCCTTCCTTGGCCAACTAAATCTGGACGAACTGATGAGGTATGTTATAATGGAAGTCAGGTGTCCACAGAAGCAGCAAAATATATCACCTCTTCCATGTTCGCTGTCATCAATTTTGATTCTCCCGACTTCGAGATTTCCTCTTAGGAAGACTATGGGGACAGCCAGGGGACTAGAGAGGCTGGTTGAAAGTACTTCTATAACAGGGATAAACTCATACACTGTATCTGACACCCCAGTACACCTTGACTAGTTCGTAGTCATAAAAAACAGTGGAATCTGCGAATATGCCGGTAGTCAATCAAATTCCTGAAGAATACTCTCAACAAGGCGTTAACATTGACAGTATCAATGATTTCTCAAAATCTGATCCCATACTTTTCGAGGTATGTCTTCAAAATAGTCATTCTGGGACTCACCATTGACTATATACATTACCACCACCGCTCTCCATTGGATCAACAAGACCTACGCAGTCGAAACCCTGACAGACGAAGAAAAAAACACCGAAGCTCAAACCCAAGCTATCCCATATTTCCAATCTACCTATGGTTACAAATACAACAGAGATGGAAATAGATGTCAACCTTTAAAATCTATTGGGGATAATAAACCTATCGACAGGTTGATTATTATGATTTTACCAATTGCCAATCAAGCAGTCGAGGCATATTTGAAAGGATTTCTGTTCAAGTACTATTATATTCAATTACTATTGCCAACGTTAGCTGAAGTGTCTTTTTGTTTTTTTTCTATTTGTTCAGTACACTCGCCTTACCTTCTTGGGTTGAAGGTATGTAATATTATCCAATCTTTGATTCAATACTAAAGATTAACATTTTTTGTTTGTGTGTACTCCATCATAGGAAATGCCATTGCCGAGCTTTCCGCCAGAGTCAATCTTCTTGTCCAACCTAATTTATCCGGAAAATGGCAATTAACAAACTATTCTCAAACATTCGTAGGGAACAACGGTCGAGATTCAATTACTTGTGATTCTGCCATCGCTTCGATCAACTTTGCACTAGGTGATCTTCCACTTATTTGTATTGCTTACTTCATGGGTGTAAGTCTTACGAACTCCCGAAATGCGAATACTCAGCAGACTCTTTAATGTTACATAGGTATACTACAAAACACCACCGCCTCCGGATGCCAACACAGTCAATGCACTTCGAACCCAAGCATATAATAACATGAGCCAAATCTCTGATCTTCGACAAATTGTACGTTTCTTGTCTACAATACTATGAGACTGGATAACAATATGTACCTACAGAAAGACGATGTACAACTTCAAGGAGGGCTAGAATATTACTGTTCAAAGTCTTTCATAAGACATTTTGACTTCGACATTGATGAAAATCCGCCCGATTCTTTACTTGAAGAGGGCGCAGATCATGCCTATATTGCTCGAAACAAGAAGCTCTGTAGTTTTGTCAATCAAAATGATAATAGGGACGCTATTACTGATTATATTGAACACAATGTTTTCAGGTAAGTAATTGGTTCTATAACAAAGCTTCTTGTGCAATCCGTACTCAATTCCGGGGTTTTACCAGTGGTCTCAACATGACCCTACCATCCATAAGAAGTACGTAGCATATATTAAAATACTGAAAACCCTCTCCAACACCCGGAATGCATTACAAATGTCTACTTGACTTAGGTGCAGCACTTTCAAACATGACCAATGAATTCCAACGTATGATCCAAACATCGCCCACAAATCCAATGTGGTCCCTTTCTACCGTCATAAAAACCTACAAATCAGCTGATCCAGTTGCCAATCCTGTTCATGAAAAAAGCATTCTGATGTATTTCAATCGTTATCAAAATGCGTCTAACGGAACTAAGGTTGAAGTTACCTATATCTATGTTTTTACTGTGAGTAATTCATTCAATCAAAAGGTGAGATGTGATTTATCATTCTGATCCGTGCAGGTATTCTATGAACTACTTCCAGCAGAAGCAAGAGCTGTAAAAGCTCTATTCATCCTTCTCTGTAACAACCTAGCAGAACGTCTCAAAGCTGAAGGATCCAATCGACTAAACACCTTATTCCAAACACCTTCCGCAGATGCAGTCTACCTGAAAGATTTATTATTCGAATATTCAAAACAAGAATTCAAACAAGGATTTGGATTTGATTATGAAGGAATAAATAGTAGACCTCCGGATGCGAATAGTAGTAATATTAAAGCGTATCCGGAATTGTTTCATGTGAGTACGGAGGATGTAAATGTTAAAGATGTTGAGGACTGGCTTGAGGCGGAAGTTTTTAGGTATGTATCTCCTTTCCATTCAGATATTTTCATTATTGAAACATTTATTACAGAAAAGACGGAAGGACATTCCCAGAATTCGCTAACAGTACGTGCATTAGAAACTCGAACTATTGACTTGCTCTCACTTTTCTTTTACTTACTAGATGCCATCTGGGAAGACATTCGAGACACTTCTCTGAAATGTATTACAGAATCATGCACCAGACCAGATTGGTGGTTCCATACGAGAGAAGCGCAAGTCTTCAGAGATCCAGCAGGCGGTGTTGGTATTAAACAGTATGCGATTTACGTTTATGCGAAGGGAGTGATGGAACTTGAAGATGTACGAGTTACTCGGACATTTGTTTACTACTTAGGCGTAGGTTTGATTCCTATTTTCACTTTTTGTGGTTCCGCAAGACAGTAGACTAACAATGTCATTAGGTTTTTTGTGGTTTTGCTCCATAGGTCTTAAGAGGCCAATAGCCAATTCCGTTGAATATGAAAAAGTTCGATAACAATAAATGTATTCATAAATCATGAATGAAATATAAATGCACTTAGTTGAATCCATTGTAACGCATTAAGAGACTGCATGGCGAGATGTTGGCATGTTTGAAATTTGAAAGTTGATACAAAAAAGAACCAGTGTCCTGTGGAAATTTAGTTACCTAACACCTCTGACGAACATTTCTTTTTTAAAATAAATTAACAGTTATATATGAATAAAAAGTTATACAAAGGGAATAATTCAAACACGGAGACCAGGAAGATTTAAAAAATCACTCTTTTAATAATCCCGTCGCCGGCATAGTCAATTCCTGAAGACTAATTCCTCCATGGGCCTTGCTATCCAAAGCCTTGATCTTCTCAAGGATATATGTTTCCCAGTCCTGTGAAAACAATCGATCATCAACTTCAGTATACTCAAAAAATGAACCAATGAATATACCTTTGGCTGAGAAGAACTACTTGATTCACTGTTGAGGTCAATTTCGTCCCAAAACTCTTCTTCCTCTGACCCCTTATCTTCCTTTCCCTGAACACCTTTACCCTCCAACTTCTTAAATGTTTCCACCAACTTTTCCCTCCTCCCTTCCTCAACATCTTTCCACATTGCGGCATCCTTCCTCTCCCTCCAAAATCTCCTTCCCATGGCCAAGCATCTTAACACCGTGATAAACGCTATATTCCCAACAAGTAGAAGACCCAGGATAATGAAGACATACGACCATGGTGGAATGGCCTTAAATACCTTCGCCCAAGCATTATCCACCATTGTAGTGGTAGCTGTAACCGTGGGCTCAGTAACTTCTGTAAAAACAGTATAAGTAATTGCCATGAAATTAGTGCGTCCAACGTACCGTAAGTTATTATCGGAGTGATTGACGATAGTGTTGAGGAGATGACGGTGGTGTCTAATTGGGGTGCCATATCCTTAAGCAAGAAGAGTTGTATAGATGGATGATTTGGGAACGAGTTATGAATGCAAACTGTGAACTTGTGTGAGGAGTGTATGCACTGTGACGAAACTCATCAGCCCAATCGAACCCACCATTTTATATCCACTGAATCCGAATCCAAATTCCATTTGAAACTCAAGTAAAGGGTTTTCAGAAACATCCGCTCCTCAGTCCATTCTATTTACTCCAATTTCCTCCTAAATGTTTGGAGCATCGAAGGCCTGATCATAATAATGTGCTGCGACTCGTACTTCTCCTGTTAATCTAGAACAATGTTATCTCCAAGTTCCAACTGTGCTTCGAGATTCTCCAAAGCCATAAGAGAAAGGATCCAAGGTCGAATGTAGCAGAAACGAAATAAGAAAAAAATCGTTAAATCATTAAAAGAAATAAAAGAGAAAGGAATTATGCAGTATATGTCATTTGACAGTCTAATAGGAGTAATAAAACACTCACAATATAAAGAAAATTCTACAAAAAAAACTCGAGATACAATGAATGTCGTAACACCATTCGTTCCTAAAGAAGGTTGTCAACAACTTAAAACCCAATCCTAAGGCTGAAACCCAAGAATGGGCTTACTCGTTTACAATCCAGGCCTCTGATCCGGAATCCTGATCAAAGGTGGAAGGAGAGTCAGATGTAGATAAGTGAGTCGAAATAATAGTTTCATTTTCAAGTTCACCCTTTCCCAAGTCAATCCGCTTCATATCCAAAACTGCACAAGACTCCTTCCTAATATCCTCTGAACTACACATACATGCCCAAGGATTGTGCCACATATCTTTATCGAAACTAAAAGTGCCTTCACCATGTGCCAAAGCCTCACAGATCTCACAATCCCATGTCGTAATTCTTTCATCGACATCCACGTTCTCAACTGACTTTGGTTTTATGATTATAATGGGAGGTACGGATGGGAATAGACCAAGGAGATCGATTGTTGAGAGAGTGGTGTGTCATCTTCATCATCGCAGAGCTTATCTTCAGTGTTGGTTAGATCACTTAAAACGTTACGACTGGGGATAAAAAATTCGGGCAATGAGATAGAGGGGATGATGTTTGTGTTAGCATCAAGGTCATAGATGAGATGCTCTTTGAGAGGAGCTATGTCTTGAGTAAAAGCCTCTTGAGAAAGTTCAGTGATAACTACAACTGCATCCTCATCACCGCTACTACCTTCCATATTACAACCATATTCTTTCAAATCCTCACCTACGGTTTCAACACCTTTCGTACACTGCGCATTCGTAAAACCCGCCCTACATAATCCATCTTCATAAACAGAAACACGAATCCAAACCCCTGGAATTGGGAAGTAAAAGTTACAAGGTCCTGAATTCAATAACAATGTTTTCAATTCATGATCCTTCACCAAGAACCCATCAGGCTCCCTTTCCTTTGTAATCTTCAAGTTGGCATCAACAACATCCTTATCTTCATCATAGGCCGAAACCACAATTCAGATACCAGGAATGGGGAAGTAGATATTGCATGCTTTGAAGTTGAGTGTAGAGAAGCATGAACAGGATGAGAATTGTGATATGTTATCGTTATCTTCATCATCCTTCTTCGAATCGACACCACTATCCTGTTCATACCATGCCCTTGGTTTAATATTCTCAGTGTTCTGCACTTTGATTTCATTGGCATCCTTGGAAACTACCTGTTCTTTGACGATGGGAATGTCGGCATTGGAATCAGCGATTGGTTCAACTTCATCTTTGTCCTCGAACTCTCCTGAATCCTTGTTATTCTTCCTGATATCGCTTTCCTTGTTAATGTACTTGAGAATTGGAATAGAAATTTGTGGTAAGGCGGGGAAGAGATCGAGAATATCACCAGGGTCGCCATCTTGCGTATCATCACTAGACCAACCCCGGTTGGATTGTTCATCCTCATCGTAGACGTCGTTATCGTTACTCTGAGTATTCTTGCTGGTATTTTTGTTCGAAATGGTGCTTGCAGGACTTAAGGTAATAAAAAAGAGCTCCATAATGCATTTGATGTTCATCATCGTCAATCGAGGTGGACGATTCGGTGTCAGAAGAGGAGTTGCCCTCCACATTAACAGTAACAGGTAAAACGAATCGAGGGTAAATGTCTTCTGGTACAAGGAGCTCTTGGCTATTGTTCACGCCACTTGTATTTTTATTGGCATCGTGGAATTCTTCCTTATAATCTTCCACTCTTGATGAAGAAGAATCCGATTCAGCAACGGCTCTGAAGGGTTTATCTTTGAGAGTTAATGTTCTAGAAATGGCTATTGAGGGTGAGACGTAAGTTGAAAGTTGATGATAGATGAATTGTTAAATCTGTTTACCTTTCTTGTGTTGGATCAAAGCGGCTCGAACACGTGTGATGCCGGAGAGCATCTCCTTCTTGTAATAGTGATAGAGCACTGTTCGGAGTGTCAGTTGTTGCAGAGGAAATTAATATGGAGTAAACGTACGGAACAAGCATTTTGCCCTCTCAATACCGTATTCGTTCTTCGTCTTCAAAAAAGCAGCTTCTCCGTGACTTACATCTTCCCATTCATCTTCTCCCTTGTCCGAGAGGATAGGAGGAGCGACGAAGTTCAGAACTGTCACACGAGCCTTGTCCTGTTTCTTAACCTTCTTCTGCAAATCCCTGTTCCACGACAACATCAGTTCCCAGGTAACATTCAATGAGATTAATCACTTACTGAGTAGTTTCCTGCCCTTCTTAATCATCTTATCTTCCCTATTCTTCTTCAAACTCTCAATGTTAGTCTCATCCTTGCTTGTTTCCGGAGTCTTCCTCACAACACGTCGGAAGAAACACCGGGATCAAAGGGATTGTGCTTGAGATTGAACTCTGCGACGAGCCAAGCAGCTTCAGCACCAACGGATGGAGGTCCAGGTCCAGAAGCAGCGGGAGCGTTGTCGATGGTAAGTTCGACTGTCTTCATGTTCTCGTTCTAGTAATATATTATGTAGATGTGAATGGAGGCGTTGAAGGCATCCGGAAAGGCTGAGCAGAGTAAGGTATATAATTATTTTTAAAACGTCCTCGCCAGCCTCTTGATCACGTAGAATTCGATCTTGCTAGCCTCCCGTGTGGTCAGGCCCAAGAGTCAAATCCCGATTGGAGAGTTTCATATTTGGTGTGACTATGCGTAACTTTCAGTTTCCAGAGGGTCTTCAGAGCAGAAAGGGGAATTCTGATACATAAGATCCATAGGCAACTTTCTTGATACGCGCCATTGTGTGTAGGTGGAAGAGTGCAGTAGTTGTGACGTCAGCTGCCATGTCGAAGACAACGGCCCGAAATTTCCGATCATAAAAGGCTTGTACCAAGCTTGTACTGAATTATTCCTAGGAACCGAACACTACAAATCGTATTCCTCACTATCCCGAGATTGAAAATTACAAGTGGCCATGTCGTCCGTTACTCATTTACGAGCCCGAACGCGACCCAAACGAGCACGCACTAGTCAATATCCTCAACAAAATGCTTCAAGTTCCATCTTTCGTATTGTGTCTCGACAGACTTCAAAAAGCTCTCACTCAATTTTAAAATGACCCTGGTGGTTTCGCGTCTAATCAAGAAAACAAGGAGTGGAATTTTATGACGCGCTTGGAGAGCAAGTTCCACCTGCCTTCTTATTCCATTCCATCACTCAAGTGATCTATTCGGTGACAACTTACATTGTGTAAGAGCGCAGATCTCCATACACTCCAACCAAGGTACATTGAAGTTCTATAACCGTCATAAGACTTTCTATGGGCATGTATTCACGCTTGTCAACGTCAATGATAAAAATGCAAATATTCGAAACAAGAATTCAAACAAGGCCTTGGTTTTGATTATGAAGGAATAAGTAGTAAACCGCCGGATGCTAATAGTAGTAATATTAAAGCATATCCGGAATTGTTCCAAGTGAGTACGGAGGATGTGGATCTTCAAGATATTGAGGATTGGCTTGAGGCGGAGTTTTTAGGTATGCTAATACTTTAATATAGAAAGGACGGTAGGACATTCCCAGAATTCGCCAACAGTACGTGCATTAGGAACTCGAACTGTTGACTTGCTCTCACTTTTTTTTTGCCCGCCTACCAGATGCCATCTGGGAAGATATTCGAGACACTTCTCTGAAGTGCATTACAGAATCATGTACGAAACTAGATTGGTGATTTCATACGAGAGAAGGGGAAGTCTTCAAAGATCTAGCAGGTGGTAGGAGTATTAAGCAATATGCGATTTAATTTTATGCAAAGGTAAGAGTTACTCGGACCTTTGTTTATTACTTAGGGGTAAGTTTAAAATTCCTACTTCCATTTTTTTGTATTCCAGAGGCTAACAATTTCATTAGGTTTTCTGCGGCGTTGCTCCATAGGATTGAGGTCCAGAAGTTTGATAACATATTTGTTCACAATTCATAAATGAAATGGAATTGTAATATATATTGAACTAAACACCTTTGTTCATATAAATCGTCCAATCTTCCGGCCTAATCAAATCCACTAGAATACGTAAAAATAAATTAGGGATAATATAATGACATATGTGGCTTGTACAAAAAGAAATCGGAGTCATCGGATTCGATTCAACTTATGCTTAAGTAGGTTAACTTGTGTCTTGTATTCAGGCGTTTTTTCCTACCTGATAACTCGCACGATGGTATAGGAGTATGTATTGCTACTAGAGTACAAATTTATCGAAGTGATATAACCGCCAAATGACTTTGCACTTCGGTATGGAGTTAATGGATGGGGGGGTACGTACAAGTAAACAAAAAATCATAATCAAATTCAAATATCCAAATCCAAAAAACCCGAAAAAGAATCGAAATCCAAAAAGAACCCCCCTCTCTCACTCCCACTCCACACTCACACCTCACCCGCCAAAATTCTTTCATGAACAACGAATGACCAGTCTCATCTCTTTCCAATTCATCTGCCAACTCATTCCTCACAAACTTCTCACTAACATCTTCAAACACCACACCCAATCCATCCCCCTGTCTTCTCTTCAACGCATAAAGTGCTCTAACCACCCAAACTTGACAATCAAAACTTTGATTATGTCTCACCACTTCTATTTCCTTCAAAACTTTTGGTATTTCCTCCAACTTGTCTTCCGGAACATAACCGACCAAACAACCGCCACATAAGGTTCTATACTTGATCCAATCTTTCGTTTTTTCAGAGACATAAGTAAATGTATCAAAGTTTCCTCGTAATTCGTGGATTTCAAATTCATTTTCACTGAGCATGATAACAAGATTCCAATGTTCAGTTCGTGTAGGATGTCCTTTGAGTTCATACTGAGCTACGAGTAATGGATAACCTTTGGAGGTATCCATGTCTATTTATCGTTTGTGAACGTGTGAAGTTTGAAAGCTGTTGTTAAGGCTTGTATATCATGAGCGATAGACTTAAATATAACCCAATGCTAATAACCTACCTGAGTGATAGGTAGAAATATCTTCTCAGTAGAGAAGGTTCAAGCGTACAGATCTCAGATCGATAACGATCACATACCCCATAAATAGACCCTATTTATGGTTATATATTAAATGCTTACTCCATCACTGTGGAAACGGCATGGAAACCAAAACAAATCCACGTTGCATTATCCATTATAAGTCCAAATATTAAAAAAAGATCCAAAAATAAGGAAAGTTTAAACTAATCCGAAAAACGCTCCCAAAGTAACACCAAGTCCAACAACCAATCCCTTTCCGACACCAAAATTCATACCAGTCGCATCATTCGAGTTATTCGAATTTCCAGAAGGTGCAGTAGCAGTAGTAGATTCTCCTGTACCAGTAGTGGTTCCAGTATTCGAGCCAGAACTACCTTCGGTTGTAGTAATAGGAGCAACAGGACTACTAGCAGCGTTGTCTTTGAATTGAGCAGGAGTTTGTGTGAATGTTGGATTTATTGCTAGAAGCGCGCCTTGTGGACATAGACCACCAGCTTGGTCAAAGATCCTGTTTTTATAAAATAGAAATAGGAAAATGAGATTTTCCAGGGATTTTTTCCAAGTCAATGAAAGGAACGAACCAGATAGGGTTTGTATCGTTTATGGTGATACGAACAATAGGAAGATTAGGAGCATCGACCGGCAGACTGTCTTCTACCTGGAATATACCACTATTGAAGCCACCTTCACGTGGTACACACGGTGTTTCGAACGTAGTTTCTGTGAAATATCGATTCTAGTGTGGTTCCAGCCAAATGTATAAAAATGGAGTACTCACCAACAGCACTATGAGAACCGCTTCTAAACTCAAATGCAATAGTGTCTCCAACAGCAGGATGGATGACAGAAGGGTCAAAGCCAATTCCTTTCTTCCTGAATATATTTTCAATATAAAGTCCTTTGTAGAGTCGTAGCAACGGCCAATTTTGTCCGAAGTGAGAGAAGAAAGAGAATGCTCACCCAGTCGTTTCATCTTTTCCAACACCAACGAGATATTCAGCAGCAAAAGCAGAAGAGAATAAAAGAGCGACAAGGGCGATGGACTTCATCGTGGTGGACGTGTATTGTTGAAAGGTACCTAATGCCAAGAGCATATACAACATGATATAATGTCCGTTCCCACCATTAGGTAAGCCGCCTTGACCTTCAGTTAACCATTTATTTTTTTAAACCGGGTATTTAGCGTGTCTACTTATTGCATCCATGAACGGGAAGTAAAACTACACTGGACATATCATATTGATTGAAACTAGTCCCAGAGAGAAGAAACCAGAAAAAAAAGATTCAACCACCGGTAACTCGCTTCCAGATCTCCTTTCCAACTTTCCTCTTTTCCTCAGTAGCTTTGCCATCTCCTAAAACAGATTTGTTCTCCATGGCGCGTCGGCACAAATAAGGCATAACCTCCACTAAGGCACCATAAGGGACGTATCTAATCATCGAAGAGGTCAAGAAGCGTTCATATAATGCCGATAGTACTTTACTCACTTGATCACAAATGGCGTAGTTGCTCTTGTTCGATCCACTAAGTACTGGGTGAGGTCATCGCTCATCCCTAAAATGTATAATTAGCCTTCTTAAACAACCGAGAAGTAGAAAAACTTCCACAAACCATAGAGTTGAGCAATTGCTACTCGTTCGACAGCCTCCGGTTTAACTTCCAAGATAACCTCACCATCTTTATATCGTCCAGCATCAATCATTGGTACCGCTAAATCGTTTCGTAGAAGCTCCTCAAGTATAAGTTTCGCACTTTCCCAATTATGTGTTCCAAACAGAATGCCTATCGATGGAAGCTTATTGTCGTTACTTTCCGGTGGGAAGGTAGCAACCCTAAACCTGTATCCGGTTAGCCACGAAGACCAGAACATATTTTGTTCTCTCGGAACTAAAGTCGTAGAAGAAGAATTCGAGTTCTGCTGCGTCTCCTCCCTAACGGCGTTTAGTAGCAGTTTCACGCAATCATTATAACATCGGTCCGTTTCCGCCTTCTCAAACCAAACAGGAGGAAGTTCATCCGGAGATATTGCCAAAGAATCCTTGGTCTTGTGCGCTTTAAGTTCATAGGGGTGATAAGCTCCCCGAACAAGTTTAACTCCCAGCGCGTAATTATTTTTGCGCGCATCAGCGAGGGATAATGCTAGATGAGAAGGTGTCCTATGTAAATATTTGTCATAGAGCATCTATTTATAGAACCATATCTTGGAAGAAAACAAAAAACTAACCTTCGAAGATAAGCTTGGTATGTGGTATACACGAGAGGCTGTACCGAGCCATTCGATCCATCGAGGGCATTGAATTTGCGCATCAACCCCAACGCTATAGCGTCAATGGCGGGCTGGTACCAGCTATGACATCATGAGCGCAGATCATTGAACAAAGAAAAAAAGTCAACGTACGACCATTCAGCATCAATGATAACCTTAACACCTCGCTCTTTCGCATGAGAACAGACTCTAGAAAGATCCTCAAAAAGATCTGACAAACTCGTAATATCATCTTTGGAAAGTGAAGATGAAGTTAAGTGGGGATGGAGAATAATATCTAAATCATTGGAACGAGGGGAGCCCGGGAATGGAACAGAGTCTGGCGTGTTGATACGAGAAGCAGTAACGTAATTAGATAGATTAATCAGTGATTGGGCATCGGGTACGAGTGCCGTCTGATAACAAAATTAAGTCCAATGACCCTGGACATTCGGAAAGACGCACCAATTTGATGGCAACCCATGTCCTTCTGCCCCCATCGTTTACGGAATTCTCGAAGTCAGCTGCCACATCTATCGAGTGTATTATCTCTTTGATTATCATCTTATGGGGAAGCTCATCCTGAGTCACAACCTCATGGTCCGATGACACTGAGCCAGGATCCACTTCTACCGAATAAGCGAGCAGGGCCCCCTTATTAGCTCTACGAAATGCTCGAAGCAAAGGAATAGTTCCTTCCGCTGTATCACCGCCTACAAACTACGAGTAGTATGTAAGGCCTAGAGCGATAATGATAGGGTAGATATACTCACATGGTTGAAAAATGTTGCCCTAACGAGGGTTTCAGTTACTTGGCGAAGACCTGGCACGAGCATGAGAGAGTTGAGTATCTTCTGAGAGTAGTCTACCAGAGGAGGCACAGAGCACATAGAGAAAACAAAATAAGACCGAACGAGAGCACTGAGAGGTTGTTTCATTCCATTATCATCGAAAGAGTCTGCATAAATGTAACCAGATGTGAGTAAAATACTTCCAGAAACAGCTGCGAGACTTCCAATGCGTCTATAGCTACGCCTTGGATGGACTCTAGTACTAGAACGGAGCGTGAGGTGGGAGAGACGAGACAACATTACAGAACGGATCTTTGCCGCCTGGACCCCTATTTAAAGCTTTTTGAATTATTGATTGATTGACGCTCGTGACGAAATTAGCGCGTTTTGATGTACACGTGACTCTGGGGGGGGTCAAATGCACGTGTGTGAACTCTAAATTAAAGTCTTTATTTCTCTTTTATCATGAAGCGAAAACAAGTGGAAAATAACGACAATGTCATCGACATCGACAGCGATTCTGGTTCGGATACCGTATGTACTCTACAATTATTATCTGCAACTTCACAATACTTAGCAAAACAGTAGTCTCTTGTAAACGTTGATTTTGATTTTTTCAACCCGGATCCTAATGTCGACTACCATGCGATCAACAAACTTTTGTGCCAATTATTGCAGCGCGATGCAGAGATCTTCAATACCCATGAACTGACGGAACTTATCCTCAGTCAACCATCCATAGGAACAACGGTCAAAACGGATGGCACCGAGAGCGACCCATTTGCTCTCTTAACTGTACTCAACATGCACGCACATCATCAACATCCTTCCATAAAGGCTATTGCAAACTATTGTTTGGAAAAGGCTACCACGGACCAGTCATTTCACGCCACTCTCCATAACCTATTTTCACAAAACCAACAACATGTTGGGTTGGTCGTATGCGAACGTCTAATCAATATGCCAGTCCAGGTTATACCACCAATGTACAGAATGCTGGCAGAAGAATTGAAATTAGCAGTCAATGAGGTACTTTTTGGGGCCTGCATTTCATAAGGTTTAAACCATACTAAATTACCTCTTCATAGAATAAACCTTATAATTTTTCTCATCTACTCTTCATTTCACGTACATACCATCTAACTCCTGATGAAGAATCCGCTCTTATGAACTCTGCCTCCCGAAACCGAAATACTTCTAAGCCAAAATCCTCCAAAAAATCAAAGCCCACCGAATCTCAACCCATGCCCGAGCCTCCCGCTGATGGTATCTACTCCTTCCATCCCGAAGACGAAGCCATCCGGTCCCATGCTCTCCATACTCTTGACTTCAAATACACAAACTCCGCACAGGAACCTAGGGAGAAGGATTCATTTGGCTTGGATTATAGGGCGAGGATGATGTTGGTTCCTATAGAAAGTGTTGAACGATTGGTGGCTCAAATGAATGAAGTGTACACTGCCATTTAAGAGGTTCTCATATCTGACAGAGCCGCTCCATCTGAACCATTGTCCATACACATTGGATATGTTTTACTATAATATTTACGGTCACTTCATAGATGTGCTTAGACGTCGTACTCTGGTCCTATGTATGAAATATATCATGATGTGACATAAGGAGAACATACACAAAGCGGGGCACATTCAAAATTCCTACGGGACTAAATGGAAGCGTGTCAATAAATAACCTACAACTAAAAAATACGAACCCTCATTTTTCTCTCCATTTACAACATGTTCATGATCGCTGTGTAAGCCGCTTTCGGTTGATAATTACTGTTCCAGAGCAATGGCTGAGAGCCCGAGCGCCACGAGTTCTACAAAAATTCATCATTAGTGTTCACCGTCTATAAGACAAAGAAGAAAAAAACGGCCAACTTACAGCATCAGAAATACCCCAAGAGGTAATAGAAACACAAGCCGGGGTGTTCAAACAAGCCCTTGCAACCGTAGTATAATCATTCGAAGAAGCATTCACGATATCAAGCTCAGTAATAGCCACTTCAACGTTACCAGCAGCAGCAAGAGCAGTAAGAGCAGCTTGTACACCACCAGTCCCACCAGCGTTCAAATGCATTTGGGTACCAATACCATCGATGAGCTTGGAAGATTGGTTTTGACGTTTGACTAACGCTACTAGACCTTGAACTTTAGCGTTGTTGGAGTCTAGGTTGTAATCGTTTATGTAGAGTTTTGCGGTTGAATCGGCTTGACGAGCAGCTTGGAAGGCGATTGTGACGAAGGACTATAAGTTGTGAATGACGAACATTAAAGTTTCTTCTGTGTGTATTTTTTGGCGTATCCTTACCTCGCCGAGAACATTTGCGAAGACAGAAGAGCGAAGAGCACCATTTTCCTCAAAGATTTCGCTGTGTTTTTTTTTTTGGTAATGATGAATGACTGACTATCTTGTCTCAACGAAAACACTTACTTGCAGACATCCCACTAACGGTATTGAAGAGAACTTATCAGTATTATTCTTACCCCAGCTTGGTTTTGACTCACAGCTATACGTATAACCATTTAGCCTCTTGTTCTCATTAAAGCGAAGTATAATAATAAATCACATACCGTATAATTTACCCCTGTATCTTCCAGCTAGGCTAGAAATATGATTTTGGATGACCGATGTCTAACATTCTTTCAACTTTCCCTTCCTAAAAGAAGTGAGAACCGACGTACAAGGGTAGTCCTATCATTAATAGATGATACCCAGCCAGGGAGCTGAGAGTGCCAGACTAAAAATCAGACAGACAATCGGGATACAGTGAGATACTAGCTTTGTATATATATCCAACAAACGTACCAAGTGTGTGACCACGAATCATCTTTCCATTGGAAGTTGCCCAATTGACAAGTGTGTCGGAATTACCAAAGTTGAATTGTCCTCTGTTGGCTGTAACAAGTCGGGAAAACGTCAGCACAGTGGTTTAAGGACATAAAGAGATGGACGGACGTTCAGTAGCATCCCACTTTGTAAGAATGAATGAATGAGCAGGTGGACTCTTGCTAAAGGGTCTTTGAATCGAATTACCTTCATAGAATTTTCGGGTGTAACACTACCGATATCGGATCTCAAAATAGCGGCATTAGCTAGTAAAATGTGTTCAAAAATATAAGGGTGTGTCCCGTTCCAATCAAGAGCAAGAGAAATACACTAACCAGCAATATTGAGGGTATTTGGATCAGCTGCAGAGCCCTAATTCACACAATTCAGATTAGTTTTATGTCTAGAGTAAAGTGACTATACAAGTGGGAATCTACTAACCCAGAACCGTTTTCCATGAGAAACGAATCTACCATTCAAGCCACCAGTTGGTGCACCCGTAGGAGCAGGTTGAGGTGATGTAGTTGGTTGTTGAGTAGGTTGTTGGGTTGTCGTAGGAGCAGGAGCAGCACCAGGTTGACATCTAATTTAGTTTCAAGTTAGTTTAATGGTACATCGTGATATGTACACCACGGATTGCAGTAACGGTGATAGCAACTTACTGAGAGTACCAGTCGTTTACTTTGATACAAGCAGTTCCTGAAACACCTATTTTTTTTAGAAATAAAGTTAAACAAACGGCGTAAAAAGGAAAGAAATAAAAAGTGATTACAAGTTGTCTGTAATAGGTAGGTTAGTCAAAAACATACATTATTTCATACGAATAACGTACAGGTCCTGACCAACCAATCCCACCGCCTACACAATGTGTGTCATTAGAACATCAAGTATAGATTTTAAAGTAATAAGTAAAGAAACATCACTAACATTGTCCCCAAACTTGAGATTGAGCAGCCGCTTGTTGAGCAAAGACAGCAAGAGAAACCAAAGCAAGGAGTTTGTTCATTTTTCAAGAGTGCTAGAGCTTCAAAGGTTAGTGAAACACTTGTTTAATTCTGTTGAGATTCAAGCGATCCTTCCATTATATATCTCATAGACGGAGAAACTATCAATGCCTCCGAGTGAATAATCCGTAACCATGACCGAAGTCTTGTAGTTGAGGGATTAACAGATGAACACCAGTGGTCATTTGACGATGTCGTGGTAGCAAAATATAGGTATTTGTCTTCTATGCTATGATTCGTGAGGATGACGGACATATTTCGGATAGTGGCACTTCTTCCTTTAAAGTGAGATTGGAAAAAATGACACATGTCAAAAGAAAATGTTGGTAATGAATCAATGAATCATGATCGAATGTTATGCTTCGGTCCGTGTCTTTGTGTTCTGAGGATTTAAGCCGGGAGGAAATGATAGGTGAGAGAAATTTGGTGATTATTGAAGGCTGACTTTGCTGGTTAACATATACCTGTTGAAACTTCATCGAGACATGTCAGTATATCAATTTCAACCTCAACACTTGAGCGCGAGGAACCAATTTCCACCGAAACTTTACACCCCAGAGTATCTAAGAATAGTCCAATTCGAACACATGGCAGAAAAAAGCTTTAAATGAATTATAACATTCGAACAAGGTCAGCTGTTGACAGTTTTACTATTAATAAGGCTCATCTCGCCATCTTATACGTAGAGAGACCGAGAAATTTTTTACCTATTTCAGAATAGAACCACTTCTGATGGAATACATTCAATTGTTTTCCACGTTTTACACAAAGCTTAAAACAGGACATTGATTCTTGACACCTGATCATTTACATGTGCGTGTCGTGGACCGGTGAGCTGACTCTGGCTTCTCGGAAATACCACTAAAAATAGTGCATTTGTTGACCAATAGGATCATGACATGGATGCGGAGGTGTGAAAGCCCCTGGTATGATTTCTTCCTTTGTAAATCCGCGAGTAATTCCGTATGGCGGCATTTGTAATGGAAAAGATCCCCTTCAACGATTTCTCGAAATTAAACCTGAACATCCAGAGCCCGGAAGCATCCCTGATGCAACAAGAGGACTCAATAAACTTCTGGTGAGCGGTTAGAGTTTATAAGAAAACGAGCTTACTGATTACATACGAGCGTTTGATTATGCCCACTAACTCCTCGTGTGTACTTGAAGCGCGAGAAGCTCTCCAATCCCTGATTACCTCAACCGCCAACGTCGGGTGAGAGATTGTCCAGTTATACGTCGGCGCGCCGTTTCAATCCCCGTCCAATAACAACGCGTGATGCGTCAGAGGCTAGAATACATTTAGAGTCTATGCAGTATTCGATCTTCATAGCAGGAGTATTCCTGAGTTTTGTTGTTCCAGATGTCAACGATACAGTTGCGTTCTTTTGCGACTGGTTGCACTCGAGATGTTTTTGGACGTCGGGAGGTGACTCGTGTTTGGGTTATTTATAGTTTGTTTATGTCGGATCTATCCGGCAAATGCCGACTATCGTTTGGGTCTGTGCTAGTCTGCAGCCTCTTCATGACAGAGCATCATTTTTTTCAATCAAAAAACAATGTAAATGACTCTATAGTCGTCGACAATAGCTAAACCCTATTTACGAACTCATACTAATAGTGAATAGAGTCGAGAATGAGATATTCGAGTAATGTGTATATGAGCATACAATTACTTGTATACTGTTTCCGGAATATTTTACGGTGTATTCTTCACTTCCGCTGTCTTCTACAGCCTCGCCTAAAACGCTCACAATATATTTCTCTACTACCGTTGTCGCCGCTTTCCGGACAGTGTTACATGGGGTGGCACGACGAGCACCATGATTTATTTTTAGCTTCAGGGCCACTTAATTGAGTGGCGGTGGCGTAAAATTCGAACCAGAGTAAATTTTTTTTCAATAGATTACCGTGTATGGTAGAATTAATCGAAAAAGTTGACATAAATACTATGTGATGGGCTTCCCATGTCTTTCCAGTTCCACTATGATCTTAAGCAGTCAAAGGTACTGATCAATCACTGAGTTCGCCTCTCTAGGCCAATTTTCAATATATAATCGCGATGATGGCCTTTATTATGTCACACTTTTTTAAGTCTTAAACCCAATCTGTTTGCCACTTCAGCTGGGTAGAGTATAGACAAACCACTCTACCCTCTCTATTCCCTTTTTCCCCCCTTCCCCTAGTACTCACGTATTGCAACAACAAATAATCATCTCGTCAGCCTTAATCCATCCATCCAGTACGCCCAACACTTCTTTCAACTCTCACTAGTAATACACATAACCAACCAAAAAGCCTTCCATATCACATCCATGTTCGATTTTGTTAACTCCATAATCCCCCATTTGACAACCGTCATTATCATAATCATTAAACTATTCAATTTATTAAAGAAAACAATGCAACAAATTATCAAACAAATCCGAGGTGGTAACCGACGTGATAAACAAGTCGTCGATAAATCCAAATCCAAATCAACTCCTATTCCTGTTCCTGTTCAAGTGGTAAGGGAATCTGAATCTCAACAAACTCAAACACCATCTCCGAGTCCCGTAACAAAACCTAGTTCTACTTGGAAACTTCCTCGTCTTTCTCATTCAAGTATGACTGCCTCTGCTTTTAATTTTGATTTCATTTTATGTTAGGGGCTGACTCAAACACTGGCTTTTTTCATTTTTGGGAATAGCGCCTACCTATGATCATGACTCCATAGAAAAGTGTTATGATGTCGATCTTGAACCTGGAGGAGGAAAAACAATAACTTTCAACTTCACTCCCAATCGCGAAAAAAGAGAGTTCCGAGTCCAATTTGTTCAAGATCTCGATCTTTTTACACCTATCTATCATCGTCAACGAAACTTAGGCTCTCAAACACAAAGGACATCAATTTCGAGAGCCAAAATCACAAGAAAGAACATTACTACTCGAACTAGTACCAGTTTGGTATCATCACGTACTACTTACAGTTCTTCTACCTCAACCGCTTCCACTATGGGCTCTCCTTTGAGTCTGACTTCAACTTCAACTTCTACCTTTGATGTTACAAGTATCACATTGACTGCGGATACGACAATTGGAAGTGAGAATAGTAGTTCCAGCTGTGACACACTCACATCTACATTCGCATTCGTATCCACACCTGCATCCGTATCTAAGCCTAAACCCGAACCTGCATCCAATGAGATCTCTCCAACACCGACTTTGATTCTGACTCTGACTTCGACTTCCAATTCTGTTTTGGCTTTGGCTTCTTCTTCAACTCCTTGTGATCGCGATCTTGAACTCGAACACGATTATTGCAAGTCGCAACAACCACAACCACAACTTTCAACCCTTTCTGCATCAGATTCTTGTCATAGTAGTGTTGATTATTATCATAATCGTTTTATGAAGTATGAGGAGGATTTTGAAAGAATGGTGAGGGAGTTGCAAGATGTTTATGTTGCCGTTGGGGAATTATTGAATGTTTAGGTATTTGAAGGGTTGGTCCCTTTTTCACACTTTTGGGGAGGGAAAAGAAGAAGGAATTTGAATCTCGTTTATAGTGTTTAATGGAAAGTTTCACGGATTGAAATAATTTTATCTGTATTTCATACTATTTTGTTTAGTACCTTTCTCTTGCATACAATTGACTACGCTTGAAAGACGGAAAAAACCCCACTGGTAGAATGATGACGTTTTTATCACAGGTAACATGTTCTCCATTCATATAATTCAATGGTTGTTTGACAGAGAGCGGATAATGGAAAGATCGACATCATACAGGAAGTCATATTGAAGATGATAAGTTAACAGTATGGCAAGTTACATTCAATTATTTCTAAAATGTGGTCAGAATCGAAGTAATGTAGAAAAACTGGACAGACGTACTCCTCTAACACCTTCTTGGCAGCCAAAACAATAATTTTATGTTCCACTCTATGTAACCGTTCTTCAAAGGTTTCAATAGGTTCTCCCTTTTCAATCGGCACCTCTTGTACAATGATCGGTTCTCCCCTATCCACATCCTTCACCACACGATGTACCATAGCTCCAGCATTTTGAATCTCTCCTTTCTGGAAAGCTTCATAAGCACGTTCAATAGCATGTGCACCATCAAATGCACCAGGTAAAGCAGGATGAAGGTTGATCACAGGTATGGGTTTTGTTGGTACTTGAACATCATCAAAAGTCGTCCTTCCTTCCACAATTTCAATGAACTTTTCACTGAGAATATGCATCCACCCAGCCAACACCACAATATCTGGTTTAGCACCCAACACAATCTTTGCAACTTCCGCATCATAATCTTCCCGAGTTTTCCCAGTATTGTTTTTGAGATAAGTTTGAAGTGCAAGGTATGCAGTAGGAATTGGTGGATTAGCAGTAGCTGCCCTAGTTAAACCGTATGCAGCCTTGCGATTTGATAGTACGAGTACGATCTCAGCATTTGGTAGATCAGGGGTATTTTGTGCATCAATTAGAGCTTGGAGGTTGGATCCTAGCCGGCGATGAGTGAAAGAGTTGTTGTGCAAAACATTACAAGCCTGCCTGAGCCTGAGATGAGCACTACGATGCGCTTTTTTTGTAAAGACATGTCGAGTTGAGAAGAAAGAGACTATATTCAATATTAATATTCAAATTTTGTCCAATCACGCCTTCGCGGCTCCTCCCCCAGATCCTTCAGGCAAGATCTCAGTCAGATTCCCACGCTCAATCCAGGCACTTGGTTCAATTAAGCTTTATTTTTTAAAAACATAATATACTGACATATTCATATCCGTTATTTCGGCTTTCTACATGATACAAAAGGTGCTCTACAGAGCCGGTAGTAGAAGTATCAACTCGGCTTACGAGAAAATGTGACATAGATCCGAAAAATGATAACAAACAAACAAATTTAGAAATAATCAACCATAAACTTTTGCCCCTAACAAAAAACCTCCACGTCCCTCCTAAACCATTCTAAAACACACACTATGGTTCAACAAATCGAAATACCCAGACCGGACTCTCCGTCTTCTTCAAGCTCAGGCTCACCACCTAGACTCGATCCATCAACACTCGCCCTCCTAGATAATTTCCTAACCAATAAAGCTGAAGAAGAACGTCGATTTGAAGATCTACTGGCTTCTCATGATGCTAGTCGTGTTGCCAGTTTGGATGGAGATGATATCAATGGTTTCGAGGTGGAGAAGCCTATGCTGAGTGTAGAGGAATATCGTAAGACATTCCCGGAGGATTGGCAATTGAGCCAATTCTGGTGAGTACTTTTTTTTTCTTTTCTTCTTCCTGCCTTTTCGTCATTGGATGGATCTCTGCGAGGACGACCCGGACCCACTACAATACGGACGGGGAAAACAACACACAATAAAAAAAAACAAGTCAACTCAAAACTAGTTTCACTGACACACCTTCTTCTCCTATCTCTCTCGCATTTCTTTTCACAGGTACAGCACAAAATTCGCTTATCACTTTGCGGATTTAATTGACAAACTTGAACCATCACCTAACTCTTCAATTGCATTCGTTTGCTCACCAACTGCATTCGTAGCATTTCAACATTCCTATCGCGTCCGCAAACACAATTATTGGAAGTTGATCAACGTTTCGCTGTTTTAACACCAACACATTATATCACATATGATCTTGACGAACCTGATAATTTTCCTACAAAATTGAAGAACAACTTTGACCTTGTTATTGCTGATCCACCATTCCTAAACGAGGTACGCTATAATCTTGATTGCAGCATGTGAAATTTATTCTAAACAAAACTCTGAATCCATATATATAGGTAACAAACACAAAACTCATACGAACCTTGAATCAAATACTCAAACCAACCGGAAAACTCATTTTATTAACCTCAACATCCGTAGAAGACATTCTAGAAAAACTATACACCGCACCTCCAATAGGTCCTCTAATAAAAACTTCTTTAAAGGTCGAACATGGTCAACTTGCAAATGACTTTGCTTGTTGGGGATCATGGGAAGAAGCAGGGTCATTTGGGAAGGACTAATATTCAATATTCGATTATCTATTTCGAGATATGAATTCTTCCCATCTACCTCAATGTATCAAATATCTACTATGTAGTACTAGGATATAAATGCCTTTCAAATCCCTTGCCTGTTATTTCCAATGGAACATTGATGTAATACCTGAGTTAATTTCATCCATTGTATAAACAAACCGGTGCTGGTGGAGGTCGACCTTATACTCGGTGTAGCAATTGTATCCTTGAGCCACTTATAATTCCGCGAGCAATAGGGAGCCTAGCAGAAGGACTTAGCGAGACGTATAAGGTGAACATATGATAGCAGAAGTCCAAAGGAAGTAAACGAGACGGGCCGGGAGTTCTCACGATACTTCTCCCAACACACTTAAAAGAGAGATGGATTAACAATTCTTCGCCAACCCCCCAACCTTCACATATCATCTTCAGAAATCCTTAAACATCCTTTCATATTAATATAACCAACATGTCTCATGGTCCTGGGTTGTTTGACGTCTACTTTGTTGGAGTTACCAATACCAGCTCGGATTACACTCAAAACAGTCCTCTCGTAAGCAGTATACTTTTCCCACCCCATATAATCTCACTGGTACTCAACTTCGATTATCTGGGTCACAAGTACTTAGTCACTTTCTCTTCTCGCTCAGAAGCTGATAATTGGTGGAGGGCAACTCAACTCTCATCCCACAATGGATCAAAACTTCGTCGATTCAGTCCACAACTTATCATGGCTCCATTACCAAACATTCAAGATGGATGGAAGTGTGTTACATCAGCATTTCCAGCATGTCCTTAGTAGTACTCAGTATAGCTTGGGTAGCTTAGTATACTTACTGATACTTAGATATATATTTTCAAAGTAACTCTAAGGTAGTCAATATTTCCAACCAAGTTTTTAAGTTTCCCAAGCACTATTCTAAGGTCACAAAAAGTCAAAGTTAATTTGTGTTATTGACTTTGTTTTTGTTTCATTTGTTTGGTTGATGTCATTAATGATGTGTTGTTATTTCATGATGATGCATCAATAATCACATCATTTATGTTCCCAGATTTGGACTTCACGAAAAATCGCAAAATTGGACTGTCACATGATCACTCTCACCATCACATGTGACAGGACACGTTGCATCAGCAATGCAACCTCACGGTCACAACTTCTACTCACTGCCGACTCTGAGTATTGTCACCACTGCACTCTCATTTCTTGATGAAACTCTACGTGTTGGAGCTCGTTGGAACCGTCTCAGCATTATGCATTGAATGAGCCTATGTACGCGTGATATGGTGGGGTTTTCATTATTCTTATAAGGTATGTCAATTTCGACTATTTTCTATGTATTGGGCTCATATAATCGTGTATTGGCGCGTTCTCAGGCTCTCCAGGATGGCCTCAATACTCCGCTTTGAACAAGCCTACATACACACGTCCTGATGCAGTAGCCATGCTATAACATCAGTTTTACTGCTGGTGTGTCATTACTTGCTGTTTTTCTTCTGTATCACTCATTTTTCTACATACAGGAACATTTCTAGGCTCTCCAGAACCTTCTCGACGTGTACTATAGGATAGGAGGGTTAGGTAATGACGTGGTATGGTGTATACCCCACGAAGGGGGGTTTCTTCCTTGGTGAGTCATTATCTGTCTCAAGGGAAGTATTTTACTTATTTCTCACTCCCTCCTGCACTCCATGGCACATTCTTAGGCTCGTCTAACCTACGCGTACCACCTCTATGACATCTCCAACTTGTAAACGATATGGAGAAGTTCTGGATATGTAGTGACCTTATCTTCTAAGGTCTATCTTGTGAGTATACTGTTCACTCTACAACTACTAACACAGTCATTTTCGCACCATACACCACGTTCTTAGGCTCGTTGGAACCGCATCGAGAAGGCGAATCGATAGAGGGTAGTACGGTGTGGTATGGTGGGGTATTCATTGGTGAAAAGTATGTTCTCTAACTTTTACACCAATCCTGTTATTTTACTGATATCTCACTCCCTCCTGCACTCCATAACATGCTTTCAGGCTCGTTTACACCACGCGTACATTCTTTGTTCTACCCCTGATTTGTACACACTATGGAGGACTGCTGGAGTTGTAGTGACCTATCTTCTGGTAAGTTCTTATTCAATCTAACACCTGTTTCGATACTCAATCCTTATCGGAATCTTACGTCCTTAGCATCGTTCAAACCGTCTCGACGGCGCCGTTCGAACGCACCTACCCACGTAACGTTCCAATCAATACTCATATTGCAATGTCCAGTTCTTTATTCTCCCAAGTAAGTTCTCCTATTATGAATATATTCTTGTAATTTTTTTATCTTTATTTTGGTACATTACTGTAGTATACACTACTATTATGCTGTATACAATCACTCTTGTATTTTTGTACATTACTGTCTCCCTTCTGATAATATAATTCAGTTGATATACATTTACATGCATTTGAGACACTCTAGGGGTCCTTGAAATTTTGCTTTTATATATAATAACTCCCCCCCCCCTGTAATTGGCTTTCTCACTCACCTTGCTTCTGTTAGGTATTGCATTTGTTCAGCTACAAAACCCGATCGTTTCTGGCTCAATTGGGAGAGTCGGGCAATTTTTGCAAATGATATCACGAGCACTTCAATCATAAGTTACAGATCTCCTACAAGGTTTATAATAAGACGAGCCGAAATATCTCAAAATTGTGAACCTGATGAAGATATTCTTGTTCGGCGAGTCAGATAATCGGAAGCGTTGTGATAATATTATGTGTGAATACTTGAGTAACTAAATAACCGAAACAACCACCTATAGTGTGGGTGAGGAGAACCGAAACCGTTATATTTTTCCGACTGAAATTGAGTAAGATAAGAGGGAGGAAAAATATAAGGGAATTGGTATCCCGGGCGGCACGTCGATTGGATGAGCATGAAGGCTCACCCAACTGAAGAGGGAGGAAACTCCCAGCCGGCATCGAATCATCGGCGTGTTGGCTCACCCAAAAGGTGAGGTTCAAACCTCTGCAGATTTGGTTTGTGTTGTGCGTGGTAGCGGATTACTGTGTTCGAGGTGGTAGGAGCATTTTGTGTGGTTCCGGTCTCCCCAGTGGGTAGCTTCAGGTTGCTTATATGAAGGGGAACTATATCTTCTGCTGATCTCCAATATTTTAAGAAGGCATCTGATGACCAACGTCCTGTCGTTTTGACTACATCTGGAGGGACACCAGATAAGAGGAGTTGTGTTGTTCCTCCGATCCTGAAGGAGTGTCCAGTGCAGTTTTTGTGGCCAGTTTTTTTCCAGATCTCGTTACATCTTTTGATGAATCTGTGTTTAGTGAGTGTCAAAACTTGGCCTCCCCACATGAACGAGAATAGTGGGGATGATCTTTGCATATTGGCTGTTTTGTCTAGGAAGGATTTCATTGTCTGGATCGGGTCAGTTTCTGGTGAGTAGATTTGTTTTGATAGAACTACCATCTGTCCTTTCCTACACACCCAATGGCCCTGGACAGTTTAATAATAGTCAAACGTCAGCTGTCCAGTAGATTTGATCACCTAACAGTTGATACATGACATTACACCATCCTTTTGATCTCTGTGACATGATAATCATATAACACTTCTCTATGATGTATAATAGATACAAATATAACTTCTAGTGGCTCTCAAGACCCTGAAAGCTTACCTACAGCACAATGATGTTTATGTTGAGTTCTTTGGATCTCAAATAACTCTCAAATGCACACAGTTTGAATATAATTCGATTGAGCTCAATATAATAACATTTTGAAGGAGATGTGCTGTTATTTGTTGCTTAAATAATGTCCTTGTTTATTCGTCTTATTGATGTCTGCATATGTATATTGAAAAGAACAAAATGAAGTATTATAAATTGTCTACATGTTCTTGGTTGGCAGCTTCCCGATCACGTTTATTCTTTAATCTTGTTGCAGCTGCCTTCTCCTTTGTAACAAGCCACTTCTCTGTACCACTAACTTCAATCTTCTGAGCCTATGAATTATGAATTTTGAGTCGTTCTGGTATAACTTCATCACCCACAGCTTGATTCTTATAAATGCACAATGGTTTAACCAGAGATCTAGGTAGACTTTCACTGAGTAAGTGGGTATTGTGTAAAGCATATTGATGATGTATTGGTAATAGATTGGCTTGGTGTGTGTTGCTTTCATGTACTGAACATTGAAATCAAAGATAATTGACTGGTTTCATTGTCATTATAAGTTCTTCTTGTCAGAATGGTAGAGATGTGAAGAGAATTGAGGGTAATAGTAATTCAGACACAGGCAGAAAGAAGGGAATTGATTGGATGGTGTGTGTTGCTTATATTTCACGTACTGAACATTGTAAAATCATAATAAGGGAAAAGAACATTATGAAAATTGACTGGTGGAGTTTCATTGTCATTATAAGTTCTTCTCATTATCAAAATAAAGAGATAATTACCTTAGATGATACAATGTCAATGATGGCTGTGTTTTGTAAAACTGGCATTTCAAGATCTATGTGTTTAGTACCAGGTGTCAGGTGTCGTGCAATTAAAACAAGGCCTGAACTCTGCCAGCCCTCGGGTACTAAAATTATTTTGATCTGCCCACAATATTGCACAGTGTTGGAACCCTAATTGATTGAGTTATATTGAGATTGTGTTAACTATTAACAATGAAGAGTTTACCTCTTGAGTGGTGTAAAAGACCCATGATAATAATTTACATATGTCATTGTGTGATTGTGAGATCACTGAATTACCTAATAAAATGGCAGCTGCTGGCAAAATTCCTATAATTGTGTGATCCTGCAAGAGCTGAATCTTGCCAGTCATATCCATCATATATTCTTGAAATGTTTTTGTAGTCTGGAGACCATCAGAAAGCTTGTTAATGTATCCTGTTAAAATCAATGACAGTCAACTTTGTTAACAGAAGTGTTTGTAGTATATTTACCTGGTAACATCACATCTGTATTCACAAAATTAAGTCCTAATCGTCGTCGAAGATGCCTTTCCATCTTGAAAAAAGCTCAAACAGCTTTGCCAGCACATACATACTTGTCACCCTCTTTCCACTACCCTCTGCTTATATGATGTTTGAGGTTATCCATTCCTGCAAGTGTTAAAGCAATATCATGACTTGGGGAGTGGTGGTTTGAGAGGATACTGCATTGATAAAAGACTCTGTTCCAGGATTCAAAGAGTTCGGTTGCATAAAGAATAGGTGGTCCAAAATGGGATATATCCCTTCTGAGATGGACGAGTAGATGAAGTTTGAATTTTTCCTTAATAAGGGCTGGGTTAAGAGCTCCCCATTGGTCCAAGAGGTTATCAATTGCACAGTCAAGATCCTCCTGATAGATTAGAATAAATAATGCTTAGCACTGGCCAAATAATTTATAAAAGTATGACTTACCAGATATTCTGTCATATTCTTTATTTCGGGGAACCACAGCAAAGCTCCCAGTTCACCATTTGCCTTCCAAGTCTCAAATACCTTCATGTCATAATCTGATGCAACAAGTTCATAGTCAATGTTCTGTTCTTCATTCCTCCCTTTCCCTTTTCCTCTCCCTTTCCCTTTCCCTTTCCCTTTCCCTTTCCCTTTCCCTTTTTCATTTTCATTTTTGTTTTCATTTTCATTTCCTTTCTCAGCTTCATCAGTAATAACCTCTTGATATTGATAGAGTTGCTCATAAAGGCAAAATACTGATAGTTGTTGCAATGACTTGAATTGGCGGCCAACAAGCGAGTTTTTGTATTACATGATGTAATCGGGTCAGAAAGAATGAAGCGATAGACCTTTTGTTTCAAGTTCTTCGAGCTTTAAAGCAAATTCGTGGTCTTTGTTTTGCAACCACTTATGAGTTGTTTCATACCAGAGATATTTGTTGGTACCAAGCAGGATGGTGTGCAGGATTTCGCATGGTGTGTCAGTATGTGGATTGAAGTCTGGTAATCCAAATAAAATATTATAGTGATCTCCTGCACGAAATTTATAACGCTCTGCTGGAAGAATGGTATTAATGAAATATAACTTATTTATTGGGGGAGAAAAACTCATGAGAATTCTGAGACAACTTTGCAAAGCGTTCCAAAGGTTGAGTAATCAACCATTGGATAACATCTACTTCAATTTGAGCTTTGAGTTCATCACAGATGCATTTACGTTTTGCTTTTGAGAGTTTCTCTGTATTCAAACGAATATCCCGTGTTGGCTCAAATTCTATACGATCATGTTGCATCTCTGTTATCTTCTTCTGTGTCTCAGATATCCAATGTAGGGCGATCCGATCCTTTACACCCATCTCTTTTCCTATATCATCAATATGTGATTGAACACCTCTAGCGGCTGCCTGAAATTGCTGTATAATCGTGCCAATGGTTTCTTGTGGGGTATGATCAATTCCAGGCTGCAAAAATATATGATGTAATTGATTAAAGGACTTTGACGTTGAAACCAAATGAATGATGCTTACCTCATACAACGCATGATAACCAGCCTCCGTCTCTCTCATCTTCTTCAGACCTCCTCCTTTATCAGAATGGCACCACTGATTGGCCCAAGAACCTGATGTCGAGCTCGCTTCAGCCTGCACATGGATATATGTTTGGAATATGATGTCTGTTGCAAGTTGACAATCATATGCATCTTTCCATTCTCCTCTTCTAGTTTTGGTGAGTTTTTGATTAATTGACAATATCTGCGTACTTACAAATCTTTGGAGAAAGCATCTAATTGTTCTAGAGCAGAAGCATTGGGGGAAGTTGAAGCAAAATGAACAAAGTATTCTTGGTTCCGGACCTGGTGAGGTATGTTGACGTTGACAAAGTACACGTTCATATGAGCATTGTACTGTTTTGTACGATTACCAGAAACATCATCCGTCCACGCCATAAGTGATATGCAAAAGGCAGGACGACCTTTTGCAAGGATTTGGATGGGGTGGGCTATCATCTTGGAAGCAATACCCAACTTTCTGGTGGTGACATTTTCAAGGATCGTTATTTCAGGTGTTAAGGACTGAAGGGAAAGGAAGTTGACTGAGAGCTCTTTGCAAGGTATGTAATGCTTTTCAGGATCGACCAGCTCAAATTGACCACCACTTGTTTCAGCCACATATACACACTCTGCATGTTCTTCGCCACGATACACCACCCACTTTAAAAGAATTACATACTTTCCGCCCCATAGCTGCACAATCTCTTTCACATAGAAGTGATACCAGCTTTTCCCCTTCCAGTCTGCCCACATCGGTGTCAATCGAGTATCCGGCAATTCTTGGACAAATTTTCCTGCCTGATAGAACTCTGAAACAGTTTCTGTTATCTCAGGGTAAATCCGTATATGTTTCCGTACTTCTGGATTTGCCCAATCCTAGAAGCTGTGAGTAAGTTCAAGATTAAAAAAAAGAGAACTGAATGCTTACCAGGCAAAGGCTATCAATAGGATCGTTCATATAAAACTTAACACCCTTAACCGACTCATGCTCCTCCATCTTTACTAAAGCTCTCTCCGATAGATCTTTTTGCAAGGTCCGTAGTCCATTTAATGTTGGTACATCAGGAGCTTTGATTTCTTTCAACATCCATAGAATGGCTTGCATATGGTCGTCTGATAGCCGCAGTCAGGGTAAATTGTCAAGAACAGTGAGCAGAAAATTGGTTTTGTTTCCGTATGGAAACCAATTGTTGGTTTCATTATTAAGCTGAGTATTGTTCATTGCAAAGTCATTGATATTTTCAGCTAATAAAGATGGTTTAGATTTTTTTTAAACCATCGAAGAGCTTCACAACTTACTTTGCATATAATCCTCAACATGTGGAGTAAAGTCTTCATAAGGATTATGCACCATTGAATCATAGTCAAAATCACTCATTGATTTTGCTATCCTCGCACAGGTCTTCGCAATGTTGTCATCCGTGTTCATTTCCATCTCAATATCCTCTTCCTCGACTAGATCTGATAGCCGTATTCCCCTGCTTGGAGTTTCCGATGTAGAAGCAGTACCCTGGATGATGGATTCCCTAACGATGTAGAAGCAGTACCCTGGATGATGGATTCCCTAACAATGTCATCTGGGAATTCCCATGCACGTTTATCTCTTGAGTGTTTATTTTTTAATGCTTGTTTCTAAAGAGCTTTCAGATGCTGGCTACTTTTTAGATGCTTCTTTATACTTGATACATAAATCACTTTGTTGGTAAGTGATTCATTTGAACACGTATGACATTCGACTAAGCGTTCTTTAGCATTAATGAGTTTGAAGCCTTCGAAGATATATCAGAATATAAGTAATATGCGATTCTCATTTCATACCTTTTGGTACTTTGTTTTTTGACAGCATTAACACAGCAACAGATGAGCAAATTGTGAGTTTCAACTTTCCAGTCACATGTGAATGTGACGCAATATAATTCACCACCTTTGCTATTTCTGACTTTTGCCAGCTCACATATACAGTGTCCCTGCATTATGCCCATCCTTCTCAGCAATATCACACTGTCATCTGGTACAGATACTCCTCCTCTATTCTTGACTCCATTAGATACGCCCTCGCCATCTGAAACACACTCACCGGGTGTTCTCTCAGCACCATCTGATACGCTCATAGCCGGTACACCTACAAGATCAGTTGGTACACCCACGGGAATAGCTGGAACTCCAGCTCCATGGTCTGAAGGAAGTGGAACTCCCGAGCCTTCAGATATTGGCTTGTATACTCGTAACTTCCCCTCTCACAATAATACTCCAAGCACTAGTACCCAATCAACAATCCCTTGTAAACAACCAGCACCCGATACTGACTTAACTCAAGTGTTTCACAATGTGAAACGCACCTTCAAGCTATCGAAACGATCTCGCAAAGAATTAAAAGGGATGATTTCAGTAAGTTTAAAATATTATTATATTTGCAAACATGGTTTTCACCAGTTAACAGATGTCAACAGCAGAATGCCAGATTCAGATGGCTGCTTCACTCTTACATCTACAGGAACGGCTGGATCTCCTCCAACCATCAGCTGATGCTAAGGTCACCTTTGTCATACCAAAGGCAGTTCGCGTATATATTTTCTTTTTCTCTCTATGGATGTTCTTCTGAAGGAACCTTTCAAGGATTTTATTGACTTGCAAACATTCATCCAAGTGATGAATCCCTCAATCACACACTACACCGACAAAGATGATGGGGAGCTGATGAATATTCCAGAGATGGGCCCAACCAATGTTATTTGGGTGAGTACATGTTTTCGTACAACTGTGTTTAGTATTTACTAACCTCTCTCTTAGAATCTGATCCACCGGACTCCCCATCTTGGAATCACACAAGAAATGGTAAAGGATAATTCAAAGAAACAAGTGATCGAAGGATATATAAAGAAGAAATTAAATAATCATCGTCATAATCTTAAAAATGCGGTGCGTATCAGTGTGTTGATAATATTATTAAGTTAATGAAATGTTCTATTAGATTGAAAATTCTATTGGAAGAGGTAAAAAGAAGAATGGTGCGAAACAAAAGATGAACATTGTTGACTTGGTTCGTGCCGCAAATCACAAACTCAAGTCAGCAAAGCTCTTGGTATGTTACCAACGATGCATGAGGTTGGCATTTTTGGTATGTGATCTGATTTTGTGATATTACATGAACTAATATATTCATCATAGCGCAACGCATATTTGATTGCTGAGGAAGGCAACCTTGATTATTGGTTTACGGTTGATCTCCAATTATGGGAGTATCGCAAAAGCTTACCAGCTCTGCAAGACAAGTATGTACATTCACAATCGTTCTGTTCTTTATCTCATTTGAATATAGGGGTTACATGTCTATCATAGCAAATGATTTAGATTTGTATGGACAGCCATCGCCAGAAGACAAATGTTATATCCAACCTACACAAAAAGCTCCGAAAGATGGCGAGGTTGTGTCTTTGGATGATGACAATAGCAGTAATGATAATGCATCAAGTGATAGTGACAGTGATTAATCATTAGATTCAGTCTCTTTTTTGCTTTCTTTTTTTAATATCATTTGTTTTGACTTTGCTTTTGAATTGTGATCACATGAGTAAAAAAACTAACAAAATAATATAAACTGGTCTTATATTCAATTGAGAAACCAACAACAATTTAATCACCATTTGTACATCAATCGGAGTTGAAACAAAGGATGAACAGAGTCACAATTCGAGACCCAAAAGGTATTGCCTGGACTTCATAATGGTAAAACATGACTTACATTATGCTCTTAAAATGTCATTAAAAGAATAGTTAAGTTACTCTCGACTGGACCTCAAGCATCTGCTCTCGTATTGACGTTACCTCTCATATGACAGTTATTTGACACCGGAAATTGCTCTTTCCTGGAGAGCTGATCCGAAACATGTGATTGTTACCTAATGAAAATTGGATCTCAGCTATTTACTATCAATTTGAAGTCCGGGCCCACGGGGTGTGTATCAGTCTTGGTCTTGGGAATGAAGAGATTCCATGACATTTTCGAAGGTGAAGTTAGTGATTCAATGTCATTTTTTGATGGGCATTCGGTTGTTGATAAATCTTGGCCGGATGTTGGTAATAGTTCACCAAGTCTACATTGAGCCCAGAAAGCTGTACATGCACAAGCCAATATGGCTGCATCTTCACTGTTATTTGTGTGTAAATGTTTTGCTAGCAATTTGAGGGCATCGAGTATGACGTGTCTCTTCTGTATGTGGGCATTGTCTCTGGGTGCAAGGTTTTTACATCCTTGTAAGACTTGCTTTAATCTAGCACCACCGTACCAGTGCCAGTCATTGAAGGTGTGCCAAGCTCTCATGGCAGAAATCCGGCTGTTAACCGCTGTTGCAGAAAGGGAACCCAGAGACTCGGTGGCAAAGGCACATAATAAATATTCAGATGATGGTGTCCGTTTCTCTGGGGGAATACCATGGGTGTCGCAGAATTGGTGGAATTTTTGAATTGAACATCTGTAGCCATTTGTTGTAGAAGTAGCCCAACTAGACTTTAAGGCTTTGACAATGTTCATATCGGTTTCGGCGTTGAAGTCTTCGGGGCCTACTAAGGAGGATGGTCGTAGTGGGATGATTGGCCTCTCGTTATGGGCATTATTGGTTTGTAGGAATTGAGGGGATGGGATAAAACGTGGTAAGAAGGGGGGCATTACTATTTATTGTGGATGGTATCTAAGTTGGAACTACTCTGTGATGCTACGTGTATGTCAAATGCATTGTGGGAAGGTAAATTATGTAATGAAATCATCGTCGATGAGATATGGACTAAGGAAGGGGGTTATGGTGAAAGAATTCGTGCAGTGAGTAAAGGAGTCTGGGATTAGACCTCTAGAGGGTCTATCTGCTAAGTTGTCTTTGGATTGAACGTACACTGAGGTCAACCATAGGGAATTGACCTGAAGCAGTGTTGTGATGTGTTGTAGGATGATGTTCTGTTCGTGACTGCAGGATTTTCCGTTGTTGATCGCATTGATAACGCCCGTGTTGTCCGATTTCAAAACAAAGTGAGTGTTGTCGAATCTTTTGTGTACTGCTAGGCGGAGACTGCACTCGATCGCTATGATTTCAGCCCATCCGATTGTGTGTTCTGGGTGGTTGTCCCAGCCTTTCTTTAACTTCCAGGATTTCCATTCATTTCCGAATATCACACCAATTCCCCATGATGTGGATGCATCTACCCAGAATTCAATTAGACATGGCGGGGGTGGTGGGATGATTTTGGAGGAGCAGGTGCTATCTTGTAAGTTGCTTATCCACCAGATTATGTCGCTCCTGATGGTTGCATTTGGAAATCTCCTAGCGAAGGGTGACAAACTCTTGAAAGAGTGTACGAATTTTGATAATGCAGGTAAACGAGATCTGCCATTGGGGAGTGCTAGGGAGCAGTGTACTAAGGTGCCAAGTAGTGTTTCAGCTTCGCGTTTTGTGAATTTGTTTAAGGAGCTTGGCCAGGATGATAACCTTCTTAAGTATTTCTCTCGTTTGTCCTCTGGGATGCTAACAGTTTTGGCTTCAAGGTCCCATAGGAAACCTAGGTAGCGAAAGACAGATGCAAATGGGACTGTCTTGGATGGTTTCCATGGCCATCCAAGTGGTGCTGCAATCTTCTCTATGAGGTCGAGATCGTATGTGTATGACTTTGGTTCTGGTGAGGAGTTTCCAAGTTTTTCCATTAGGTATCTTAAGAACAAGAAATCATCTACCCAGTTTTCACAAGGTGAGTTTGTATGTCTTCAAATGATTTCGGACATTGCATCCGCTAATCTCCTGAAAACGCCTCCAGAACTGCTTGCCCCGAATGGGGCACAATGATTGATGTAGAACTTTTCATTCCAGGAAACGATGAAGTATCTCTGTTGAGCTGGTGAAATTGGGCAACACCAGAAGGCTGCGTCTACGTCCATTGTCGCGGCTTGGGTTCCCGGTGGAGCTGTTTCTACCAATTTGTAGACTTTGGTGAATGAGCCCCAATTACAGGTGAATTCGTCAGGGTTTATGTCTTTATTCACTGACTTAATTTCTCTATCATTTCATGGGAATGAGAAATCTTGAATAACCCTGAATTCGTCTTGGCTATTGGCTTTGGGAACGGTTCCAAGAGGGGGTGAGTGGAATTCTCCGATTTTTTGGTGGAGTTGTGATTTTGAGTATGGGCTGCTGTAATGACTGGCAGTAAGTTCTTTTTCAATGTACTTTTCAATGATGTTGGGGTGGTCTATGGCTGATTTATGGTTTTTCGGAGTGTAGGTTGAATTGATGGGAGTTTTAACTCCCATATCGAAACCGAACTCAATGCTGGATGGGATGTCGGGGAAGGTGTCTAATAGGTTGAGGCATTGTAAAATATTTTTCCATTTGTTATGTACAAGTGGGGTGATCACTGGGAGAGAATCATACAGATTTGCATGATTGTGCTCCGTGATCGGTTGATTGGCACAGTGTACATTGGTGAACTCCATGGTTTGGGGCTGGTAGTTGTTGGCAGCCCATGACCCCGTTGAATTTGTAGCAATAGAATTTTCCTTCACTGTCAAACCTGGTACTCCTCGGATTGGGTCCTTGTGGGAGTAGGATTGGGTTGCCATTGACCATGAATGATGATGTGCAGACAATGGATTGGTGGTTTTTATCTCCACAGAGAAAACACCGACTTGGTTGTTTCCATGTGTTATTTGTGTTTGAGGATCCTTGATTCCTCCGAAAGTTATTGGAGCTCTGTCACTGGTAAGGGTTGTATCGTTGTTGTTGACGTGGAGGTCCGACTTGATATGGGTTATAGTTATTGTAGTGGTTGTTGGGTTGGTTGTGTTGGAAAGGGAGGTTGTCGTATGTCGGTCTTTGGTTCTGAGTATTAAGCTGGTGATTAGATTTAACTAAACATGCGTATATGCACTGTGACTCAGCAGTTTTCCAGATCTTTTCCTGGAGGGCAGCTGGGTCTAGGGTGTATTGCCGGCTTTGTCTTCTGATGGCAATATCATAAGTCAACCAAATATCCCAGTTCTGGGATTTGTCATTGGTATTGAGTATTCGTTCGAAGTGAGCGTTCCATGCTGTATATAATTTGTGGGAGTTCATGGATTTTATCATATATAAAAGGCGGCTCCATGCTTGGTGCCATTCCTTGAAATTCAATTTATCCTCTTCTGCCTCGTTCAGAGGTTTGTCCGTCAGTGTAAGATTCCCGTTGTAATCCATGCGAACATCTTGGCTATCAACATGGTTGATGGCCCTGGAGAGACATCTTCTGTCTGTCAGATATGTCAAAGGTATGTGCATCTCCCAGCCTCTGCCCTTTCTGAACCTGGCCCAAATATTGTCTGGGATTTCTACGGGTGCTTCGTCACATTGTTGTCTGGTTGTGAATTCGATGTAACCTCTTTGATCGCATTGGGTGACAATGTGTTCATTGTTGTTGACGTCGGAGAGGGAGACATCTATTTATTTATGGGTAATTTGTAAGTTTGATTCTCTCGGAATTGGTTTATGTTTGAAATGGGGGTATGACCTTGTTCGGGCTCGGTGACCCTCGTAAGGGAAGATGGACCCAGTCGGTTGGGTGTATGTGTGTAATCACATGTGGAGATTTTAAGTGTCCCCTATCTGGGACGTATTCTGCTCGTACGCAGTAAAATATGTATATGTGATAGTAAATCGTGGCCCGTGGGTTGAGTACATGAAATACTGCATGACAAAGTATTGCCCGTGGGCAAAGGTCCATAGACAAATTGGCATACCCCCGTATGGGTGCTGGTATAATGTATGATAGTTGGGATAGGAGACGTCGACTTACCGTTTGTGTTTGTGCAAATTGAGTTTCCGGAGTTGTGAGCTTGACTGCCTGATGAATTGTTTGTGTTTGGTGCTGGTCCTTGTTGGGGGCCATTGCCAAGGTTGCTTGGTCTTGCGAATGGGTCCCCTAGGTTGTTTATCAGGGTTGATGTCGCGTTAGAAACATCGAAACGTTGTTGTTGTTGTCGATGTCATTGTGCTGGTTGTGTCTGGTTTTGGTTTTGGGGTTCTTGATATGCTATGGGTCGTCCAGTAGTAGTTTGGTCTTGAAGTTGAGTACTGGGATTTGGGGTTGTGTTGACTACTGTTGTCGGACGAGGTATATCTGGTGTTTCTGGGGATGAGTCCATCAACGAATTGGACCGGGTTGAGATGGGACTGCTTGAGATTCCTCCCCATTCGGATTCTTCAGATGAACTGTTTTGGTCGATGGTTGGTGCCGTAGGTCTTCGCGTTGTCAGAATGGTAGAGAGTAGTGAAGAGAATGTGAGGAGTAATGAGAGAGAGTAAAGCTCAGACACAGACACAGACACAGAAAGAAGGGAATTGATTGGATGGTTTGGCTAAGACATGAGGGACTTATATATCTACCAGAACAAAGAACAACCAAAAGGGGAGAACAATAAGGACCCTTGCCAGCACACAAAGGGAATATGTAAGTAACATAATAAGGGAAAAGAACATTATGAAAGAGTCCAGAACATCAGGATAAGATAAGTGGAGTGATTAGGAAAGATGGATAAGATAAGGAGATATCTGGGAAAAACCTAACACGCATATCATGGGGTGTCTGGTTCCTTGGATTGGGTTCTGTGTTGTTTGTCCTTGGTACCCTTGGCCTATTGGATGCCGGCCTACTAGGTCTTCTAGGTTTTGGGAAGAGTCCAACGTAGATTGGATTCTCCTTAAGTTCCGGTATTTCGTTGAAATAATTCTTGATGTTTCTTCTTAAGATAACAATGGTGAGCCTCGGGTTGTTCTCATCTTCTGGGAGTTCGATGTAGTTTGCCAACTCAAGTAGTTGTTTCTTGTTTAAGGAAGACAAAGGCTTGGAGAATCTTTGCATGTGAGCCTCTTGATTATTGGTTTGTCTTGTTCCGGTGTCAGTTGAAATGTTGGATCTGCTGTTGTTGACCATGGTAGGTTGGTGGTATATGTTGTGAAGGAATTGGTTTAATGAGAATGTGATTTGTGGGTACGAGTATGAGTACGCGTAGCAGTAGATAGGAAACTGAGACTAATTGAAACACGAGTTGAGACGTGTTAAGCACGTGACTCTTCTACAAGAAAACGCATCTGAGTTCGTCAGATGCTTCACATTGATAGGGAATGATTATGTGGAAATATTTGTTGCCCCAAACTCCTCTATCCAACAAATTGGTCGTCAATCTCAATTGGTAATGATCAATCTGTAAGCGCAGGATTGTAGAGGACGACAAGACGAGCACGATGACAAAGGAATGGAGGGAAACCAATAAGAAATGACTGAGATAAAACACAAACACTGCAGACACTTGTATTAGACTAGAGAGATACAATAACTTCTTAACTACTCACCTGCAGACACTTGTATTAGACTAGAGAGTCTTCATGTGTCTGCAGGACGCTTCAGTAACGTGTGACGTGACATTGTGATGTCACAGAAAGCGGAAACAATCTACAAGTCCAGAAATCCAAAGAGAATATCCAACCACAACTCTTCTAACCTCAACCAACAATAAGTACTGACCTTGGGGACTGTCTAGAGCATTCCTGACACAATCATGGTTCAAATGGAGGACACAAAATCGCTATCCGTTCAAATAGTGGAGGTGGTAATAATATACAGGAAAGATTCCTTTTTTCTTGGTTTGAGAATGGATTTTATACTGATAACACGGCATCTGTGCTGAAGGAGGTTTTTGTAAATCCGGAATGTCGGTCTAGCAGAGGACAGAGATGGAAGTTAGTACGATAATGTAAATAGGCTTGGGTGTAATATGGTACTTGGGAGAAAATGGTAGCTGCGAATGTTTACTGCCTTCTGACTCTCCATGTAACTACCTTACTAAACTGTCTTCTCAGGCCACTGAAGAGTGCATCGTGATACTGTCAATGGCTTGATATTTGTAGAGGACCAGATGATCCATCAATAGCAGACGACTGTCATATTCCGTTCCGTCACATGACCGCTAACCCTGAATTCTGCCAAGTTCACATATCACAATTCCGATTAGACAGCGAATCTCCGGATTTCCAATCTTCCTGAATTTCCTAATTTCCAGATTTCCATTGTTCATTAATTATTCAAAGGGACTTTTCTGTCCTCTGGAAATTCCGGGTTTTTCTTATCTTGCTTATTCTTCGGTTATCAATTCTATTCAGTTTAGTTTGACATTTCCATGCGTTTCCTATGCTTCTTAATTCTCCAATATTATGCCATTACTTTCCATCTTCCGTTTTATCTACCTCCGTTTGTATTTCTTCTCTGATTCGGATTTCCGTTATTCCTTATTACCTTTTTTATCCGTTACGGCATTTCGTATAAATAGTTCACTGCTATGTTTGTGTTTCCTCAGTTTCAGAATCGACCTGATATACTCTTAACTCTCCGAATCGTCTCAACTGCCTGCACTCTTACTTTTCCGGTCTTCCGGAAACTCTGCCGGAAGTCCCCCGGAAATTCGTAAATAGACCTTGTACAAATTCCGGAGGCGCAGCACACACGCTGAAGCCAAGGGTCATCCCTCTCGGTATTTTCAGTATTTAACAGTATTCTGAAACTAAATTCCAGATTTGTATGCCACCCCGTACAACAAACAATTCTAGAGCAGCCGCTATGCCGGAAAATCTTCCTTCCTACAGCAACAACAATGCCGGGGGTGAAGATGATGATGATGATGATGATGCAGGTGCAGGAGGAGCTGGACCACAGGGACAGGATAGGTTGTTAGAAATTATCAATCGCCTTACAGATGCCCTCAACAACAACAATAACAACAACAATGTGCCCCGTGTTCCTCGTCACACTCGCAAACCTCCTACATTCTCCGGGGAAAACCCTCGGGAATTTGCTGCGTTTCTTCATCATATCCATCTTTATTTCGACACTAATAACCAGCAGTTTGCCACCGACAAGGATAAAGTCGGATTTTGCCTTACATTCTTAACTGGGCCGGCAAGCCAATGGTTTGAGACTATCATGACCCACACGGAGGATTGGGACGAATTAGATTGGTTTAGTGATTGGGATACGTTTGAAGAGGAATTGCGATCAAACTTCGGAAATGTGGATTTGGTAGCGGAAGCTAAGTCAGAAATCAGAACTTTATCAATGGCAGCCAGCTCGGAGATTGCAACTTACAATGTGGCTTTCAACAGGGTTGCCGGAGTTCTTAACTGGCCTGATGATATTTTGGTGGACTATTATTATGATGGTCTTCCGAATCGTATTCAGGACCAAATGGCTATGCTTCCTAATGGGAAACCTTCTACATTAAATGCCATGCGTCAGCAGGCTCGCCTCCTCGACAATCGTTACTGGGAACGCCATCGCGAAAGAAATCGTAACTCCAAACCATCTAACAATTCCAGCAATCGTCCGGAAAGTCGTCCGGAAAATCGCTCGGAATTTCGTCAGGAAAATCGTCAGGCTTCCAACTCTTCCCAGAATTTCCGTCGTCAGAACCGTCCCAACAATAGCAATAACACCCGTCCCAATAACAACCCTCGTCCTAACAATACCAATTTCCGTCAACAAGCACCATCTCGTCCCAGTAACCCTCTCGCAAATGTCCTTGGAAGTAATGGACGTTTGACTGATCAAGAGCATCAACGTAGAATGGACAACAACTTGTGTCTCCTCTGCGGTACGGCTGGTCATAGAGTCGGTGAATGTCCTAGGAGGTCGATCACCGGTAATGCCGTTGCTGGTCCCTCCAATTCAAACCGAGGACGTGGAGGTGTTCCAAACTCCAGTCGTGGGCGTCGTGTTACCGCTCCCGCAAATGTTGCAGCTGGGAATAATCCTCAAACTTCCGCTCCTCGAAACTCCGAGGCTTCGGAAAACTAGAGGGCAAACCCCAGCAATTTCCGGTACAGCCTGGGGTTTGCGCTCAGCCCAGCTGTGCCATTCCTATTGTCCGACTGAATGCCTCTGCTCTTTCTTCTCCTGATTCTTTACGTGTTTCACTTTTTTCCGATTCAATTTCTCCTTCTCACAAATCTCCTTGGCTGGCTCTTGTTGATAGTGGTTCTACTCATTCATTCATTGATTCTTCTTTTGTCCGAAAATTTTCCCTTTCCACTTCTTCAGTTTCTCCGGTAGAACTTAGGTTGTTTGATGGCTCTTCAAATTCGTACATTACTGAATCTGTATGTATGCTAATTACTTTTCTGAGTGGTGAATCTATGCTGTTTGACTTTTATGTGACAAGGCTCGACTCTACTTGTGCTATGGTTCTTGGATTCAATTGGCTCTCCCGCTACAATCCGTTGATTGACTGGGTTAGTGGCCATATCAATTTCTGTACCAAAACTCCAGAGAATCTTGCTCTTCCGACATCGCCGCGATCTTCTTTTCCGGAAAATTCCCCGGAAATCCTAACAAACATTACTTCTGCCTCTGCTTCGCTCGTCACACCTTCCGAAATTCCAAAACCTCACACATCAATAATCAACGCCGTTGCCTTTTCCAGGGCAATTCGCACTCCTGGTTCACAGCAGTTCACTCTGGACTTACGTTCGGAAGTTCGAGCTGCTTCTTCATCTCTCACTACTCGGATCCCATCGACCTCTCTAATGTTCCTGCCGAATACCATGACTTTGCCGACGTCTTCAGCAAAGCAAAAGCCGAAACTCTTCCGCCTCATCGTCCTTATGATCTCAAAATTGAACTCGAAGAAGGTGCTTCTCCGCCTATTGGTGTAATGTATTCATTATCCAAGGTTGAGCTCGAGACCCTTCGGGAATTCATCGACGATAATTTGGCTAGTGGTTTTATTCGTACTTCTTCTTCTTCTCATGGTGCTCCTGTCCTTTTTGTCAAGAAAAAGGATGGATCACTTCGTCTTTGTGTGGATTTCCGTGGACTCAATCGCATCACGAAGAAAGATCGTTACCCACTTCCCCTAATTTCCGACCTCCTTGATTCTCCTCGCAAAGCTTGGATTTATACCAAGATAGATCTCCGGCATGCTTACCACTTGGTACGTATTGCTCCCGGAGATGAATGGAAAACAGCTTTCCGTACTCGTTATGGATCTTACGAGTGGATGGTTATGCCTTTTGGTTTGACTAATGCTCCTGCTGCTTTTCAACGGTTTATGAACGAAGTTTTTGCTGACATGCTAGATGTTTGCGTTACCGTATACTTGGACGATATTCTCATCTATTCCGACGATATCACCCAACATCGCAAACACGTCAAGGAAGTCCTCAAACGTCTTCGGAAAAATGGTTTGTATGCTCGTGCGGACAAATGCGAGTTTCATTCAAATTCCGTGGAATATTTGGGTTATGTTCTTTCTTCCGGTGGACTCACTATGGCTAACAATAAAGTTCAAATCATTCAGGATTGGCCTGAACCGAAAAAGGTGAAGGACGTACAATCTTTCCTGGGATTTGCGAATTTTTATCGGAGATTTATTTTCGGGTATTCTGACCTTGTCTTCCACACTTACCCGGCTCACTCGGAAAAGTGTGGCTTGGAATTTTGGTGACGAAGCAAGGGCAGCTTTTATTGCCTTGAAAAAAGCTTTTACTACTGCACCCATACTGACCCACTGGATTCCCGATGCACAAATCATTATTGAAACTGACGCTTCAGATTATGCATTGGCAGCGATTCTTTCTATTGTAACTTCCGACTCGGAAATTCATCCTGTAGCTTTCCACTCTCGCACCTTTTCCGCAGCAGAGTTGAATTACGACACTCACAACAAGGAACTTTTGGCAATTTTTGAAGCATTCCGGATTTGGCAACATTATTTAGAAGGGTCAGCTCTTCCTATTGATGTTGTTACTGACCATAAAAATCTAGAATACTTCTGCACAACAAAAGTCCTTACTCGCCGACAAGCTCGTTGGTCGGAATACTTGTCGCAATTTCACCTGGTAATTCGATTCCGTCCCGGAAGATTGGGTACAAAGCCCGATGCTTTAACTAGACGATGGGACGTCTATCCTAAAGAGGGGGGAGTGCGGTATAAGGATGTTAACCCACATAATTTCCGACCTATCTTCACAGAAGAACAACTAATTTCCTCTCTTCGTGCTACTTATCTTTTCACTCCAGTTCTGCGAGCTGGAATTGTTACGGACATTTCAAAGCTTCATTCGGATATTCTTTCTTCTTTAACTTCCGATACGTCTATTGCTGATCATTTAGCAAATCCCCAAGGAAGATGGTCTAAAGACTCAGTTGGATTTTTGCGCCTGGATGATCGTATGTATGTACCTAATGCTAACAATCTCCGATTACGGGTTTTACAGAATAATCACGATCACCCAATTTCCGGACACTATGGTCAAAACAAGACTCTCGAACTTATCCGTCGAGATTATACTTGGCCGGGAATTCGGGAAGATGTAAAGGTATTCTGCAAAAGTTGCGTTACTTGCATGCGCACGAAACCACAGAGGCATAAGCCTTACGGGTTTTTAAAACAACTTCCTATTCCTCCTAGACCTTGGGATTCAATTTCCTTAGACTTTATTGAGAAGTTACCTACTTCTTCTGGTTATGATTCTATTCTTGTCATTGTTGACCGACTAACTAAACAAGCAATATTCATACCTACTGACGTTACAATAACCTCCGCAGGTTTAGCTCGGCTTTTCGTCATTCATGTCTTTTCCAAGCATGGAGTTCCGTCTCATGTAACTTCCGACAGAGGCTCGGAATTTGTGTCTCACTTTTTCCGGTCACTCGGAGAAGCGCTAGATATGAAGTTACACTTCACTTCCGGGTATCATCCTGAAGGTGATGGTCAAACTGAACGAACTAATCAAACTTTGGAACAGTACATTCGAATTTACTGCAATTACCAGCAGGACGACTGGTCGGAACTTTTACCTCTTGCAGAATTTGCTTATAACAATGCTCCAAGTGCAACAACTGGTATGTCTCCATTCTTTGCGAACAAAGGATATCATCCGCATATTGCTGTTTACCCGGAGAGAGATATTGTCTCTGCTCGAGCTCGGGAATTTACTACTAACCTTGACGAACTGCATGTGATGTTGAAGGATGAGATAATTGCTGCTCAGAAGCGTTATCAAATTTCCGCAGACTCACGCAGACTTCCTGCACCTGACTTTAAAGCCGGAGAGAATGTTTTTGTTAAAGCTCAATTTTTCCGGACAACTCGACCAACCAAGAAGTTCTCGGAAAAGTACTTAGGGCCTTACAAGATCATTGCCCGACCTGGTACGCATTCATTCACACTTCAACTTCCGGAAGAATTCCGTTCCGTTCATCCTGTATTTCATGTATCAATGTTGGAACCATGTACTACTAATCCTTTCGAGAATCGTATAGAAATTCCGCCTGCTCCCGTGGAAATTGACAGTGAACCGGAATATGAAATCTCCAAGATTGTCGACTCCAAACTAGATCGCCAACGTACTTGCAAATTACAGTATAAGGTGGCTTGGCTTGGATATGAAGGAACAGACGAAGAGTACAGTTGGTTACCGGCTACGGAACTTATTCATGCAGTTGAAGTTGTTGAAGCGTTTCATCGTTCTTATCCTGATAAACCAGGTCCTCTTTCTAAACTTTAATGTTCTGGAAATTTGTTTTCACCTTTTCCGAGTTTCTTTTAACATTTCCGAAATTCCGTGTTTTTTGACTTGTCTCATTTTGTTTCATTCTTCTGATTATTTTCTAACTCTTCCGAAATTCTGATTCAACTTATTAATGATCCAGTTATCTTCTTGCTGATCATGACTTGTTAACTTTTCCTTACTTTTCCGTTCAACGACCAAGAAAAAACAAACTAAAATTTTTTACATGTAGAAACAAAAAACTACGAGTACATGTAAAAAACTTTCCCTCTTCCAACTTTTCCGACTGTTTATTCTTCTTCTTCTTCATCTTCCTCTTCATCTGCCTTGCTCATGATGGTACCCAAATACTGTCCAAACTCCGTGATACGATTTGCGGCATCGGAAATTCCCTCGGTGGTTCGGCGAAGTTCTCCTTGGAAGGAGACGATACTCTCTTGTAACAACTCCATCTGCACCAACCCACCTGCTACCGGACCCCGCAATTCCCGAACGATTTCCGTCAACGCAGAAACTTCTTGACGGAGGCCACGGAATTCTTCACACAATTCCGCAACCTCGTTGTGTGGGACAGGGGGCAGGGCAGGAGCGACGACCGGGACAACGGGCTAGGAAATTGTCAAGTAAGTCAGGAAATTCATCGGAAATTCACTTACCCGGATTTCCGCCGGTTCAACAATTTGAACTTCGTCATCATCGACGAGTTCTGTGGACTTCACCAACTTCATATGTTTCTTCGACAATTTCCGGGCCAGCTTTTGCAAACCGACCGGAAGTTCGGTGGACTTCTTCTTGGCCAACTTAGATGGCCCAGCGACAGGAGCAGCGGTTTCGGGCTTCTTGGCGGGTTTCTTGGCTGCGACTTTTCCGGTTTTCCGGGGCTTGGTGATTTCCTCCCTGAGAGAGCACTTTGCTTTCTTCTCCACACAGTAGTCGCATGGCCGGGGATCTTCAACTCTATAGATCCGAGGACCCTGAACGCACCTGACTCCATCTGCCTGGCACAACAGACAAGGTTCCGCCGGAATTTTGCCCACAGTCCAAGGCCTGAGTGGGTCGTTGGCGGGTTCCTTGGCCTGCCGGTGAGCCTGTTTCCTTACAACCTTTTTCTCAACCTTCTCGTCAACCTCCTCCTCCTCGTCTTCTTCACCTTCATCCTCGTCATCTTCCGAATCTCCGTCCTCTGGACCACTACTTCCATCATCGTCGTCAGGGTCGCCGGGATTTCCCACTACCTCAATCTCCGGCAACTCAATCTCCTTTTCCTTTCCCTTCTTCTTGGGACTGGCTGTCGCAGCCATCGTTCCATCAGACTCCCGACGACGTTTGGGAGCAGAAGTTCCGGCCACCGGAATTGTTGACGCCGGAGTTTCGACCTGCAACAAAGTCGAATGCAGGGTCGGGTTCGAGGCACGAGCAAGTCGAGCACGACGAACTTCCGCGAGTTCCTCCGCGGTGAGTGCCAAGTCCATGACACGAGGAGTAGTGGTGGTGCGAGTATTGGTGTTACTGGCAGGCATGGTAGAGAAAGTGGGTTAAGATGCAAACGGAAATTTTCAGGGTTTTTATAGGGAAGAACACATGTCCGGAAATGTCCGGACTTCTGAAGTCTAAAGTCTAATTCGGCCTCGTGGCTCGGCCGTAAAGGGAAGGCACTGTCATATTCCGTTCCGTCACATGACCGCTAACCCTGAATTCTGCCAAGTTCACATATCACAATTCCGATTAGACAGCGAATCTCCGGATTTCCAATCTTCCTGAATTTCCTAATTTCCAGATTTCCATTGTTCATTAATTATTCAAAGGGACTTTTCCGTCCTCCGGAAATTCCGGGTTTTTCTTATCTTGCTTATTCTTCGGTTATCAATTCTATTCAGTTTAGTTTGACATTTCCATGCGTTTCCTATGCTTCTTAATTCTCCAATATTATGCCATTACTTTCCGTCTTCCGTTTTATCTACCTCCGTTTGTATTTCTTCTCTGATTCGGATTTCCGTTATTCCTTATTACCTTTTTTATCCGTTACGGCATTTCGTATAAATAGTTCACTGCTATGTTTGTGTTTCCTCAGTTTCAGAATCGACCTGATATACTCTTAACTCTCCGAATCGTCTCAACCGCCTGCACTCTTACTTTTCCGGTCTTCCGGAAACTCTGCCGGAAGTCCCCCGGAAATTCGTAAATAGACCTTGTACAAATTCCGGAGGCGCAGCACACACGCTGAAGCCAAGGGTCATCCCTCTCGGTATTTTCAGTATTTAACAACGACGGTTAGTAATTAAGTAGTCCCACCACATTTCTTGACTTCGGACTTTGGTACAACATATTTCTTATATATAGGCCTATCTACACTTTAAATATGGAGTGTTTATGCTGCTTCCTGCTACTACCAATGTTCGTTTTATGTCCAAAAATACACCAAATCCAGGTTTCTACTAAAATTCCTTCTTTTACTCCCACCACTGTGATATATACTGGCTCAATGTTTCTAGACACTTATCTTATGAAAAAGTAAGATTATAGAGTGATAGTGTGACTGTCCCAATGGCTGGTGTAGATTGTGATAAATACTGACCTTATAGATTGTAGAAACTTCCTCCCTCAAATAATTCCGGAAGACTAGAACTCAGTCAATGCAATATTTTCACATATTTTTCATATTTTTAAACAACATTAAGTATTTCTCCGAGGCAACTCAAGTCAACTGTCCCATTGTCCGGTGATTGATGAGAACGTTTTCAAAGGGAGATATGCCATGATGAGTTGTTAATAGTGAATATTATTTAGTGTAATAAATTTCACTTCGAACATTGAACATTGAATGTTGGAATACATCAGTCGCCCACCTTCCAATAAAACTGACATTGTCACAGAAACGTTCAACGTCCAATCTTAATCAAACGTCTGAAAAAACCACCCAAAAGTTTACAATTCAAAATTTCAAACCAACGAAAAAGAAAAAAAACTCGCATGTTATAGTATTTAACAAAACAAAAAGTAGACCAATATCATATCATAATGCGACACTAACAAAAAGAGAGAGAGAGATGAGTAAGTAAGAGTAAAACTAAAACTAAAACTAGAACTAAAACATAAACGTAAAAAAAGAATATGTACTTCGAAACAAAAGTGGATCAAGAGAGAAATATAGAATAAGCACCAAACAAAACAAAAAAAATCTGAAAATCTGAAAAGAAAACAAGAGATACGCAGAGACTCAGAATTCAGAAGAAATCAAAAGTAGAAGAAAATAACGAGACAACATCGTTCATTAAGAGGGGGGAAAGGGGAAGAAATTAGAGAACAATGACAAAAAGAAGAAAAAAAAACGGTCGAAGGAGGAAACGAGGGAAAACGGTCAAGAACAAGAACAAAAAACGACAACTGGGGTTAACGAAAGCAAAAAAAAAAAATCCCATTTTCCCGTTCTGAACGTTTTCAAACCAACCCTTCCTTTTTCGCCTTTTCATTATCCCAAAATTAAATCCACCTCAACAGAGGGAACCCACACGAAAAAAAAAATGCATGAAAAGAGAACAATGTGTTAAGCTAATATAAGAAAAAGCAAACAATGTTTAACGTGTAAAAAAAAAACCCTTGCCACTCATTATCAACAAGAAAAAATGGTATACATCTGTTCAACTTTTGTTTCACTTCAACCCTAAACATGTTACGCCACGAACAATTGTCTAGGGTGTGAAAAGAAGTTGACACAGATTGACGTGTGAATGAATGTAACAAGTGGTAACCCGACTCTTATCATGCAAATTATCTTTCAAATGAAAATATTCCTATTAACAACATCCAACAACCCAAATAAATAAATAAAAACTCACTCGAGTGTCTAACTCTCAGCTATTACCTAGAACTGCCATATATGTCTGGCTCGTCGCACGAGCACTAACATGCACATGTGTTGGCTCTCCAGCATCCGTACAAACCGCAATGCTCTTGATCCATGGATGTTCAATGATCTCTTCAATCGTTAATCGACTTTTAGGATCGGGTTCCAACATTTTGCGGATCAATGGCCTGCATTGCCGAGGACTAAGGTTATTGATGGTTGGAGGACATGCAGACACTGTAGCATTTGTGCTTGCACAAGCAGTAGCATATGCGGCGTATAGTTGATCCGTTGAAGGTTGAGCCGCTCGCCATGGCAATTCTTGGAAATGTAGGCAGTAATAAACAACCCCACATGCCCAGATATCGACTAGGCGTGCATCGTAGGCTGATTATGCCGTAAGAAAACATCGGAAAAAAATGAAAGTGCAAGCATTAGGCTCAGATGCCTCAGGGCAAGAAGGAGCACGGCTTACGTTTACCCCAAAATTGCTCTGGTGCGATGTACGGCTCACTTCCACAAAGCCCAGTAGACATGTGAACAGTCGCTTCCCATGGCAACCGGTACACAGTTGAAGCTCCGTAGTCACCAATCTGGCAAAAGGTCGGTAAAATGTCTCTCAAAGCGGAAATAATTATGCACCTTTAAATGTCCTTTAGCATCGAAAAACAGATTCTCCGGTTTAATGTCACGGTGTGCTACTCCTTGACTGTGGAGATAGGCGACACCATTGAGTAACTGCTTGAAACAACATTCGACCTCACTAGGACTCATACCCCTAATAAGAAAGAGAATTAGCTTTTGTCATCCATCAAAATATCATATCATAGATAGACAGGTTGTGTCATGTTTTTTTTTTCGGAAATGAAAACAAGAACTCGATCCGGATCATGGCGGGGATATGTTTTCATACTTCGGAAAACGGCACCGTAGGAGTAGAACAACAGAAACAAGACTCACCCTTTCTTGATGGCGGCATAAAGATCACCTCCTGGACAAAATTCCATGACCTCACACCAATGTAAGCCCTCATCTTGAACGAGGTCAACAGTCTCAACAACATTGGGGTGGTGTAGCGTCGAGGAGATGCAAAATTCAGCAGTGAGCTTTTTCACATAATCCTTTTCAGTCTCGTTCTTGCGGCGCTTCCGGAATTCCTAAATAAGAAAGGTTGATTAGAATCCAGTGCATCATAAAATAATCAGGGAGCAGTAGCTAAGGAATATAAGAGCAAGTTCGGACGGAACTCATCCATCAAGACTGTGCAGGGCAGAGGACCCTGGCGTGATAAGAGCTATAAAACTAGGACCCACTTACTTTGACAGCATATAATTTTTCCTCACTCCTGTCCCACTTGTGGGCAAGACGAACGACACTGGTCGCACCTTTCCCGATGGCGACCTTTTGGCAAACACCATACTTCTGTGTCAGACTCACCACACTCTCTCCGGCCGTGCTCTTTGTACCCTTGATCACGTCACCAGCATCAGAGTCTGAACGCTTCGACGAGGTGGAACGCTGAGATGACCGGCGATTGAGTTTGGGAGTTCCGTTGAGCAGATCTTTGAGGTTGAACTTGTGGCTGTCGCCCTTATCGCTATGGATGGATGCAGGTTTTGAGCGAGGAAGCTCTGGGGCCTGCTGGGCCTTCTTGGAAGATCCGCCGAAGCCGAGGATCTTGCTTCCGGGTAAGCCTCCAGAGACACTGGGAGCACGGCTTGGAGGACGGCTTGGCGGGCGACTGGGTGCTCTGCTGGCAGGGGCGCTGGCCCAATCGCTGTCGGTTGGAGATACGATAACAGGGGATGAAGTTGCGGAAGATGACTTTCTTTCTTGTACAATCGAATTTGAACGGGATTTCTGCTGTCTTGGAGTGTGATCAGAGCCGGATGAAGATGATTGGGAAGGGGGCACGACGAGCTTCTTGAGAGATGCCCTGGTGTTCCCTGGTTGTTTGTCTTGTGCTGTGTGTGCTTCTGGTGGGGGAAGAGGAATGGAATTCATGTTTGTTCCGTTCAAGTGCTTTGTTGGTCTTTCATGGGGAGGTTTGTCGGCGCCGTCTGGGCCCTCACCGTCAGTCTGGGCGGTGTCGTCTGTAGAATCGAAAATGGGCATTTTGTGTGAGAACAGCGTCTCTATATGTTCATGGCGTCAGGTCAGGTGGTGGATAAGAAGAGCAGCTGGATGGTGGTGGTTAAGAAGAAAAAGAGACAAAGGCTGAAAGTATGTGTCAGCGCCAAAGCCACGTGCATTCATCAATGGCATAAATCCCTCCCTCGTTTAAAGCCACACATCATCAAATATATCCTCCAGAAAAATACAATATTATAACAGAACTCCTTTGGTACGTACAACCCTTCTTGGATGCCTCCTTGTGTGGCGGACACTTGATTGTTAGATGAATTTGTATCCCAGCGTGGAGTGGGAGCAATGAAAGATAGGACAGTATGTTTAGCTATGTCAACTGCTGACCTCCATCGCATGATTACTCATGCTAGGTTTAATATGAGTGTGGCGCCGGCCCTCTTTGTTGGGTCTTCCAGGTCTGTAAGATCCCCTATGTGCCTTGCAAACATGACTAATTTTGCCACTGATCGATCCACTGCTTGAGAACGAACTTGATTATAACCATCGATAAACGTTTGTTGAACGCTAAACGTGGGTAACTAGTATTGGCATATTGGTACACATGTACGATAGTTTTATCGGAATTCACTTTCAGAGGTTACAATCAAAGTACTACCATCAAGCTATTCAATAGTGAATATGGGAAGATCGTACCAGTGGAATCAGGACGGAAATTGCACAATCTCTTGATTTACGTACACATACACCTACCGAATCAAAAGATAAAAATCAAGGTTCGAACCCATGTTCTGGGGTAATAATTCGACACCCGCAGACAGCTTGCATCCATCCAACCTACCTTCCTTGAGCCAATCACCCGCCGGCACAAGTAAAATGGGGTGGTGATAACGTCTTTGACAAACAGAATATATGCAAACCGAGTAAAAAGTGGGGTGTCTATAACGTGCCTACCCATGAGGATAAGAACCAACGACCAATAAATAGATCCCACCAAAACCGAATAGAAAGCTCAATAAATTTAAAACAATCAAATAACAGTATTAGGACGATCATGGGGGGAACACATCGTGGACTTCACCTTGAGAGAATCTTGTTTAGCTCCGAGTGGCAGTGAAGCAATGCCGCTTCGCTGAGTCATTATTACTGCACAGTTGATCTTGGATAAGGTTTGTGGTGGCTTGACTTACGTCAGCAGCAATGGCGAGTGACTCCTCTTCGTGTGGGCAATACCAGACGTTATCCTCAAGACCAAGGTGAGCCTCTCTCGCTGCCCGTTCGTCGTACAGAACCACTAATTAACACATCTTTGACATTGTAGACACGACACGAACGATGGGTGAGCATTTTGAACCTTACAAAATTCTCAAGAAAAATGCAACTTGGAAAATCTGACCAATTTCAATCAGTCAACCTCCGTTCCCAAAAGCGCCTCGCCGCAAGCGTCGCCGGCGTTGGCAAGCGCAAAATCTGGCTCGATCCCGCTGAGCAGGCTGAGATTGGCAATGCCAACTCTCGTACACACGTCAAGAAGCTCATCAAGGATGGCCGTGTGATCATTAAACCCACCACTGTCCACTCCCGTGCCCGTACACAGGAGCTCCTTGCTGCCAAGAGGAAGGGAAGGCATACCGGTGCTGGTAAGAGGAAGGGTACTGCTGAGGCTCGTATGCCCACTAAGGTGCAATGGATGAGAAGACAGAGGGTTCTCCGAAGACTGTTGAGGAAGTACAGAGATGCTGGTAAGATCGACAAGCACCTGTGAGTAATCATTTTCGTCTTACAATGGGACTGGTCCTTGGAGGGTTATTGTTGTAGAAAGAGATGCTGATCCCTGTTCCTAGTTACCACTCTCTCTACATGAAGTCAAAGGGTAACGTCTTCAAGAACAAGCGTGTCTTGATGGAGTTCATCCACAAGGCCAAGGCCGAGAAGAACCGCACAAAGGTCCTCACCGACCAAATGGAGGCTCGTCGTGTCAAGAACAAGGTCCGTTACTTATCATCGTTCATTCTCATTTTCTCATGACCAATACCCACTCCTAACAGGCTGCTCGCGAGCGCCGTGCTGCCCGTATCGCAGAGAAACGCCAAGGTCTCGTCGCTATCGAGCACGAAGACGCTGTCAAGGAGTAAATCATGGGATCTCAGTTTTAGAAGTACAGCCATACTCCGTGTACTTCCTAATCTCATCTTTGGTTCCTTTCATCACCTCCGCCCTTCCTTCGCTCCCCTATGCCTTTATTCTGTCGTGTTCACCGTTTCGTTATACACAAGCAACACCCCATATGTAAAGTACATATGCTCGCTTTGGGAAAAGATCATGCCTCCCATATTCATGCTCTCTGATGGAATTTATCTTTCTTGGAAGTTAGCTGTTATAGTCTTTGTTTTCGGTGCGTGCGCATAGCAACCCCTTATAATCAAAGAATGCGATATTGTTGTGTGAGTTCAAAATTAGAACAATAACATTTCTTGTTTCCCCTCGCGATTAAATATCCAAAATTTCAAGGCCTCAGGGGCTACCTATTGTTGTCTTGTTCTCAAGTTGTTGAGTGAAATTGTTTTGTCTATCGGTTATAAGGTGTAGGTTCTGTGTATTTAAGCCAGAAATCGCTGGCGTTTTTCTCCTCAGACCTTTACACCTTCTCACTCAACTTCTCTCTTGTGCTCACTAGTCTTACCATCCCTACCCTCAAGTAAGTACGAATCTCCCTGTACTTCCCAGGATTTATATTTATTGAAGCAGACAAAAAAAAATGAAATACCGTGCTCATCTACAAAAACGATGGGAATTGGAGGATCTAGAACCTTTAGATTCTGGATCAGTATATCATTCAAGATGGAAAAGAGTACTTGAAGAACAAGTTTATCATATGAGAGCTATTAATGGTAGTAGAAGGAGTAGGTGTGGAAGGAGTCGTGGACAAGGACAGGGACAGGGACAGAGGAATTGGAATGGAAGAGTTCAGGATCAAGATATGGAGAGGGAGGGGGGGCCCGGGGGGAGTTTTTTTTAGTTGAAAATTGAGTGAAGAAACTTGAAACTTGAATTCTACTTTGCAAGTTAATCAAGGAGTCGAGCTGTAGTCAAAAACCAAAAGCCAAACGCCAAACATTCATAAATTCAATATTTAGCACTCAGCATCATAAATCGTTCACTTTCACAATTATAATGTTATAAAACCGTAATAACAATTGAAAATGATTGTTATATATTTGTATTGTAGTGAATCACGTTACCCTCATTTCATAGACAAATTGGACTTTTTTTTTTTTTTTCTAACTTGTTTTAAGTCGAAGTTGTTGTAATTGTAATTGTAATTGTAATATTATCAACGTTCATTGATTATTTTTTCTTTACATAAAACATTATAAAAAAAATATTGTGTTCATGATTTACCAAGAACTACAGGGGGTGCAAAAGGGACCGAAGAAAAAAAAAAAGTCATAATTTGAAAGCCCAAACACAACCGAAATAATTAAAGTAACGGCTACTATCAAAATGCTAAGGTGAAGAAAGATGCGAATCGAATGGTTTCTACAAAAAAAGTCACTTTGAGGGGGTTGTGACTCGTGAGTCATGATAAACGTCCTTTGAAGAGTCAGCTTCGCTAACAACAATAAAACGGAAAGAGTTACATCAAGGTCAGTGTGACTCTGAATTCAACTCGCATCATACTCTTGCCCGTCGAGTTCAGGTAGTTAGGAAATAACAGGACAATTGATGAATAATGTATTCAGGAATGTAATTTCCTGTGGAATGACATTGAGTGTGTAGGAATCGAGCCTGGCGAATGCGGCGGGAGAACTTCTCAGAACCACGGTGGCTCACCACGACGAATTGGGAACCAACAGCCGACGTCGAATGAGAGAAGGCTCGCCCAAATTTAGTTGCCTATTTGTCTCCTCTAACCTGTCTATTACTCCAGTTTTATACTTTACTATGCATCTCCGGTGATTGTTCATTTTAGTGTCTGAGTTTTGTAAAGTGATGGGGGGCAATTTTGATCCAATGACCTCCAATATTTGGGAAGGCAGTCTCATAAGTTTGACAACATCGGGGGAATGTTGAGATGAGAAGGTCGGTGGTTCCACCTATTAGTCTACGTTATGTGAAAAACAAATTGTCCCCTGTATTGAAGTATGATGAGTGACTGGTTCTTAACTTCTTAGCAGTGAGCATCATAGTAATGTACATGATTAATGAGTATTGGAAGGGAGATCTCTCCTGGACATCAAGTCCATGGTATAACACGGTTATCCATATAAAGGAACAGTGGTATGGCCTTGGGTAAAAACTGAAGCAATAACATTGTATATGTATATTGTGATAACACCGCATACATTGGGTGCAATAACGTTGCACACTTGATGCTAACGTCGTCTACACATACCCAAGTTGATGGAAACTTGAAACTTGAAACTTGAAACTACACCTCACGATGCGAGGTGCCATGTTGCACCCTTGTTCTCGAGAGGTCAACTCCGGCATCTCCAATAACCCTACTCCCAAGTGTTTCTTCGTGTGTAGGTGTGATCTCAATGGTCTCCTCTGATTGTTTGTGTGAGTCTGTTGTCCATGGGTTCTCTCCCTTGGGATCTGTTGTAGGGAAATGGGCACAGGTGCCATCTTGATCTAGCATGTTGTTGTCTAGGACGAAGTGGAATTTCGTGTTCTTGTTGATTGCCTGAGACTAGCAAATCAGGGTTGATGCCTTGTAGGCCTATGGGATGGCCGATTTTAAGAGTTGATGTGTGTGTAGGTTGGTGCTTCTCTCGTTGTAGATGACTTGAGGAATGTCATCAAATTGTTGATTTACTCGTGGCCTTGTATGATGTTCCGGGCGTCTTGTGGATCTCGTTATGGAAGTTCATGGTTGATCCATGGAATAGGAATGACAGATAGATGGGATAATAAATAAAGAAGTAAGGTAATGCAGCAACGAGACGTTGCACTAATATGGAAAATGGTATGTAGAAATGGTTACGTGCCCTGCGTCAGATGCTCTCTATTTACCGACGAATATCTACTATCATCCCTCCATACTGTTTTTCAAGTTTCAACTATTAGTGCTTACTACTCCCAATGTTCGACAAATTTCTTTCCCAACCACATTGTACCATGATGAGGTCTTCTCTCCCATGGGCCATCACTCAGTACTCAGGTGTCATCACTTATTTATACCCTCATTACATTGCATTACCGCCACGCTCCTATTATTCTACATCATATGAGCCTTCACAAACAAGAGAGTGGTAAATATTCACAAGAAGATGCTTCACTTCTGATAGACCTATCAGAATCGAAGCTGTAGTACGGTGCTAGCACCTCCTCTGTATCCATGCATCTAGTAGTGAACGGCATATCGATCTCCTGATCAAGAGGCAATTTACAAGGCATATACCAGATGGTTGCATCAACTTGAACGTAATAACATATCATTTGATTTCCATCAGTAAACCTCACACTGCTTTTGACCTTTTATGCCTTCCCCTGTTGGCGAGTCTTTCTTCAGTGTTGATGATTGATGGATCAGTAGTTATTTATTATGTGATAGTGGAATCAATGGTTTGAACTTGGCATTCATCAATGTAGCAACTGCCTCGGTGTATTCTTCAATGAAGACGCCCATACCTTTTTCTCAGATCCGCCATCACTCGACTTGTAAAGAGGTTCCACATCCTATCCAGATGTCATGCATCAAAATCAATTTTAAGTTCTATGCTATTGAAGCATGCCACGTGGTCGATATAAAATTACCAAAAATTAAAATAGAAACCAGCAGTACGGTGGAACAAGATAATGTTCAATTGCTGCTATTGGTTGGTATACTATGAGTATTTGGTTTTTTCTATGACTATCTAGTCCCTATAACAGGTCTTTCTTTTAACTTTCCAATCCAGCTTCTTCTAACTCCCTCTCCCCCTAACTCTCTACACCACTCACACTTCAGACAATTTCTGCACTGGTCACAGTTGTTTACTACATCTACTTAGTCGTTTTTCAACACCAAGCACTTCATCCCCTCCCCACGATCATCGTCATGGCACCTTCTGCTCGCACTTGTAAGTATCCGATGAAGATTCTACTTGAACAACCAGAAACTGACTCATTTGTTTCCATGAAGGGGTATTTATGACTCTGAATTTTGCCCGCTTTCTCAGCACTACATCCCTCCTCTTGGCGGTCGCCACAAACATCTTAACACTCATGAGTGATATTAAAGTTCTCAATCGTTTGGCGACTGCTGGTACAAATTCTTTACGTTCAGGATCAAACTCGACTCAAAATGCTGTGTTATACCTCCCATATGTGCATTCACATCCGTCCCTGAAAAGAGCTAACTCGGTCTATACATTTCCAACTTAGTGGCAGTACAGTACCCAATCAATCCGCTGGAGCCTTCTGGGCAGTGCTCAATAGGTTGTTCATTATTTGTCAAGCTCTTGTGCTCTTCCTATCAGAGCTTGGGTTCCCCGCGCGATTCTTCAGTCTATACTTCCCGGTATTAGGCAAGGACTTTGGGTTGGGTGCACTTGGTATTATTCAGATGCTGTAAGTCTATCATATTCGGTACCAAAAATAATCCCGTTGACATGGATAAAACATAGACTTGGAGCTGCCATCCTATCTCATTTCGCTGATAAATTCACTCTCGTATCTGCCTTTTTCCTCTTTTCCTTGGGTTGCCTCAACGCTGCCCTTGGTATCACCTTCCGCGAGAGTGGTAAAGATAAACGTTCATTTGCTTCTTTTTTCAAACGAGACAAAAATGTCCTACCCACGACTACTCCTCGAACCACTGCTAGTGTAGTTTGACGATGTCATTGATTCTAAAGTTTCCCCCCCCCAGACTTTGTAACTTTTTCTTTCTCTCGAGACCGCATCTGTTTCGCAAATGACCCCCTAGTGGGCGCCTGTGTATAGTTAAAAATGTATCAATATCAGAGTTCAAACGTTCAATCTATGATAGTACGCTGAAGCAAGCATTCAATTAAGCTCTAAACCTAGAATCCAAGCTCATTTGAGCAATCGTTGTAACCTCATCCTCCGACAATCCCAACCCTAAAGGTTGTTTAGCGAGGAGAAGAGCATATTCCGCCGTTAAAGTTGTACGGAATGGTAATATATCATCCGTCTATCCATGTTTGTGAGTTATATATATTATACTTGAACAAAACTTTGCAGACACTTACGGAAATAGCTATGGGGTGGTTATGTTTGAGATAATGTCCAATATGGTGGTCTTCCAAGCTTGATACCGTCTTACATCTATGATATAGATATATTCATTTTAAATCTTTTCACATTGAGCCTCTTAAAAAGATTAAGAAGTAACTCACAATAAATTCGAACTCAAACAAACTTCAACGCATAACTTTTTCCTCTCCACCACTACATTTTTCGCTTCTTCATTCAAAAACGTTGCATGTCCCAATCTATCAGGCATACATTGTAACAATTTCATAGTTTCTTCTTCGGTATTCTTCTCCGTCTACAAATCCATAAAACGCCATATTAAGTATTACAATCCCAAAAAAAAACGAAAACTTATCTTAGATCTAAGATATATATATATATAATAATAATAAAAAAGAACACACCTCAGCAATATGAACAGTAACACCCAACCCTAACTCCTTAACCTCTTTCAATACTCCACTAAAATCATCAACATCTCCACTTAACGGATCACCACAAATATCAACACCAATAAGAGGTAATTCCGGTGACAATTCCTTGAATTTCTTCAATAAACCAAGTATCTCTTCCAGAACCGTAGGTGCCATTTTTCGATCCAAAGAAACTATCAATCCTATGTTCCGTTTAATCCTCCTTGAACCTTCCGAATAACTGTTACCCTCAACATTAACATCAACATCAGCATCTCCGCATGAGGAAGAAGAAGAAGAAGAGGGGGAGGGTAGGGTATAACAAGGATGCGAAACAATAACATCCAAAACAGTCTTCAAATAAACTTCCCTAGACATATACTCCGTTTCTCTAGGTGTACTTCGTAACTCCAAATAACTACATTCCGGTTCAACACCACCCAAAAAATGATCCAAAACACCACGAGTAGCAAAAGCTAAAGATTCAGGTGTACTCGTTAACACATAAATCGCAGGAAACAAATCAAAGAAATCAGAGATTTCAATAAGAGTTACACCAGTTACAAGTTTTCGGATTCCTTCTTGAACTAATTTGGATTGACCTTTGAGTTTGTGTTGAAATTGATTTAGATGTGAAGAAGCGAGAGTTTGAAGGATAGGAATAGGTATTGAACCATTTAGATGTGCATGAAGTTCGGCTTTTGGTAATGATTTTATAAAATTGATTTGAGAGGATGTAAGTGATTTTAGAGCTTCCCTGGCTGGGCCTTCGATGAAACTGTAATCAACTTCAGTTTGAGGCATTGTGGTTAATGTCAAGTATGACTCGTCTCTTGGTCGTCTATATATTTCGGCAATGATCTATATTAGTCATAAAATAGATAATCAAATGGCTAAGAATAGATCTTGATCTAGATAGTCAAAGTGATCTCTACAACTTCTTATTAGCCGGAAAAGAAAGAAAAATATAACACTAAAAACGTCGACATTGACTTTCCAACCGCATCAACACTTTCATTACTTCTAGATCAAAGCACACACACGCACACACACAATCGAAAAAAGAGTAACATCAAATTATTGTACAGTTGAACTACGTAGAAACTCAGAGTGAAAAACACAAATTTCAATAACACACCCATTCTCATAATTCCATCATCTTCATCTTCATCAAAGGAAGAAAAAAAATCAAAAGAAAAAAAGAAAAGCAAAGCAAATCACTGTCCAATCAACTCCTTCAACTCCAATCCCCAAGTCGGATTATTCTTAAGATCTTCCACAAACGCATCAAATGTTGGTGAAGTTCCAGGACTAGCTTTACTCAAAGCCGCAATAGCCCTTAAAGCACTTCTTTGTAATTCAGCAGCTCTTTCAAGATCCTGTTTAACAGTATCCTTTGTAACGGTAGCTCCCTTCATTGTCTTCTCAAGTTGAGGAAGCGCTTCATCAAGATGTTGAGCAGTCGCAGGTCCAGCAACTTGAGACAAACGGAATAGCATCATATGAGAGATGACTTTGATTTCATCAGAATCATCGGATAGTCCAGGAATCACACGGCCCAAGAAAGCGTGAATATCGAGCTTGGCCAAGCATGTATCCAACTAGTCATTTATGAGTACACATGAGACAACTCGCAAGTAGAGGCAACTTTAACTTACTAATGTATACATGGTCTCATACGCGGTCTTCCTAGTTTCAAGGCCATCGTCCACCTTATGAGTCCAGGGACCCATCTGTACAGTGCGAACAAGTGCTGGGTTCACATTAGTTTCATTATAGAGACCCGGGATGAGTGTTGCCAGATGTTCGCGCACGAGGTGCGGTTTTGTACGTGCTGCCGAATTCATTGCGGAGAGAGCGAGACGACGGACGGTCTGAGGAATGTGTTAATAATGTGTTGTAATGCTCTATGCCAAGATGCAACTGACCAGATCCTGGTCTGAGATTAGAGACAAGAAATCAACGATAAGAGGAGAAAGCAAGTCGTCATAAGACTGTGAAGTATCGGCAAATGTATATCTAATCGCAGAAATGACAGTAGCGCGAGTAGAGGGGTTTGTGTCGCGAATACGAGCCTAATAATGATAAGATGAGAATACATCTCTGTCACATATATTGAAGATCTTACATGAAGCTGAGGCAGATATTTTGAGGGATGAGTGGTAGCAAGTTTTCCAAGACAAGCAGCAGCGACATTCCTCGTCGTTTCTTCAGCAGTTTCGGAGTTCTTGAATAGGGGAACCCAAAGTAAATCTGCAACACTTTCCAACTGACCTTGGGAGCAATGCGTAACAACCTACACAGATATCAAATCATGCTTTAAACATCACGGAAGCGCAAATACGTACCTCCTTTGCAGCATGAAGAGCAAGCAAACGCTTTTGACTATCCTTCTCTACTAGTTTAACAAGGACGGGCAAGAACTGGTGCAAGTTACCGATGGCAATATTACCTGCGAAAATGTAAGTCGTAACCAATAGCGACATCGTGATGTCTCTTACCTGCCGTGAAAGCGGCAGCAGCCCGAGTCTCCTCTTGCTCTGCAGAGAAAAGTTCAACAACGTTGGCGAAAAGATCTGTCTGATACGACATATCACTATATTCCCTGTGTTGAGCTTTTTTTTTCAGTCGCAAACAACGTAAACCCACATAAACCTTCCCAACTCTCCTATAATCATAAGGCTTAAAATGACAAGCGATGGCTTAGCTTTGGACGATCCCTGAAGAGAAGAACAATCAAGCTAAATTCAATACATGATACACCGAACAAACCTTAATATTCTTGGAATATTCAGCAATGACCCCAGCGGCAACTCCTTGATGACTCTTGACAACAGTAGCAATGCATTTGGCAACATTGGAGGGGCTAGCTTCAGTTCTCTTTGCATTCTCAACAGAAACGACAAGGTTGAGGACAATATGTGTAGCAATCTCACGATCAGCTTGGACAACGTTGCAAAGAACTTGAACAAGGATTCCAAAGCAGCACCCGTGATAAGAGGTGAATGAGCAATGATGTATAGATCGGGCAAAAGATCTCGTTCGACCTCCGGGAAAGTTGACGTAGGACAAAGTTCCAGGAGGAGTGCAATGATGTTAAGGGATTGAGATAACAGCGAGAAATCTGCTGTTGATAGATATCCTTTGACCTGTGGGATCAAATGCGAGGAAAGGTCGGCTGGTGGGCCAGATGTGTAACTAAACGAATCATACCAGTTAGTATCAATAAATATGAAAACGCATATAGAGGCACACCTTCTGAGAAGAACATCCAATGCTTGGAACACTTCAGCTTTACCTAACCTTCCGGTCCTCTTCAACAAGTTGAGCAACCAATCAACAATTCCGTTAACCCAGTCATCCCCAACTTGAACTTCTCTAGCGACCTTGGTTACGACTTTAACTGCAGAATCTGTCTTTCCCATGGAGCGACAGATGTACTCCCACTCCTTTTTGTCTTTGTTTCGAACAACGTCCGTAGCACATACCCATAAGTCTGCAATGCATTCCTCAGCGCGAGAACGTACTTCAGTATCTGTGTCATGACTAGCCAAGCGAGACAGAGCTTCAGTATAGACATTTTCTACCCAGTCGGTAGGTTTGACAGGTTTGAGGGCATTAAGCAGAGAAGAAAATGCACGGAAGGTCTCAGATGCGATACGAGGATGACGTTCAGGAAGAGATTTGGTAAGGACCGGAATAAGTTGAGGTAGTGATGCAGAGAAGGTAGGAGGGGCGTGAGAAGAAAAGAAAAGAGTTAGGAACGACAAGGTAGTGAGATGTAGCGTAGAGGTTGAAGTAGTTGGTGCTTGCAGAAGAATCGATTTTGAAATTGCAGTGACTGACGAGATTTGTGTGGAAAGAGCACCAGGGAGGACATTGAGTAACGAGTTCAAGAGACTGAAGCCTGCCTGGAGTACATTGGGTGGAGTTTTGGCAGATTTCAGTTGACTAAGAAGAGCTTTGGACAATGCCGGGACTTGAGCCTTCAAAAGCGTGTACGGTGTCTCTTCGGCATCCATTACCACCTCAGCATCCCTCTTTCGCTTTCCACGAGGACTTAGATCATCCCTTGCAGGAACACCGCCATAGACGGCAGTTTGTTGAAGAAGCATAGCATAAGTTTGCCAAATTTCTAGTCGCACATTCTCTTCTCGGTCCCCGAATCTAGAGATCAGAACAGGAGAAACCTCCTTGTATATAGAGGTAAGAAGTTCTGGTCGAGTTGCAATAACACCGGCCAACAACTTTGTAGCAGAACGACGGATTTTGTAGGAAGTGTCTTCGTCGTCAGAATATCTGAAAATTATTGAGCAAGATGAACACAAAAAAACGGCCGCTTGACGAACTCATCATCTAAGTCATCCTCCTCATCCTCGTCTTCTTCCCCATCGGCCATTTCTTCATCATCATCATCACCAGCATAATTCTTGATGACGTCAGTGATAGATTTTTAAGCAGTACATAAAACACATACAGGGTCATATTTGATAAATTGAATGCCAGCCTGAACAATATCTCCCAAGTAAGGAGTGACTTCTAATGGTAGACGGAGGGATAAAGCTTCAAGAGCTTGAAGGCACCCTTCGCGTAGCTCTTCGTCATCTCTCTGGATAGCCGACAAGATACCTGGAACTATTCTATCCAATACAGGTGCAATGAAAAGTGGAGAATGACGAGCAATGGCAGCGACAAGTTGAATAACAGTTCTTTGCCTATCTTGGTTTGATGCTGGCTCAAGATTGGGGAAAATGCTAGTCTGAAGCAGGTTTTCGAATAAGGCAGGTTGAGAAATGGGTATGAATTGTGAGAGGGTAATGATTGCACGCTTTCGAACAACAGGTCGAGGGTGATTAAGCAGGGGTGCAAGAACGCTCAGGGGTTGCAGGGCTAATGATGGACTGGATATATGAGCCGGGAAACGACTGATCAGAATAGAAAGGATGGCGAGTGTTTCGACGAGCGCTTCAGGAGGTGTTGCAGACTGTTATAGTTAATTACCAAACGTGCCAGTCAACATATTAGTAAAGGACACACATTTGAAAGCTGTTCCAACAGCTTGGGTGTCAACTTGCTGCATGCGGAGTGTGCAATCTTTCCCTCAGGTGGCAATTCAGCTGTGATGGTCTTGAGAGCTTCATCCGGAACGTGTTAGATTAATCATCGATTGCAGGGTCAAACACTCGTACCCAGCGCTGAAATATCTCTCAGTTCCTCGTCCTTCCCGCTGGAGAAATCGATCAGTTTATCTACAACTATCTCCATCTGAGATTGTCGAAGGATCTTAATGAGCTGTCCTAAGCTACAAAGTTGTGTGAAATCGCTTTATAGTTGATAAAAAAGAGACATCTACCATTTCACAGCTTGATTCTTGACTTCTGAAATCTTGTCCTCGACGAGCAAGAGCACCTGATGCAATACCTTGTTTTCAGCAGGCTCGTCACCGTGAAAGACCGATGGATCTTGTTTGATTTCTGTCATCAAATCATTCAGACCCATAAACCTGCATTCTGTGTCAGTTGCTTGGACCTTACAACAGCCATGGAATACATACCGAAAGTCCTGGTCCCCGGACTGCATCTGTAATACATAATGTTGAGCGATGTGTGGTGCATATTATATTGAATATTTACCTTTTCAATTAAATTCGTCATCAAATATCCTTTCGTCATCGTGGGCAGTTCTTCGCTTGTCGCGTCGATGAAAGAAGATAGCAGGTCTCGAGAGTTGCGTCTCTCCAATTAAAGGTTGGATCACGTGCTCGTGTCTAGATGTGTCCCAGACAAGTGTAACGCACTCGAGATCTGCTCAAGATACTGGACAAACACACGCTGTGCAGTGTAGATAAAGGTAGCGGACGTATACTTATACATTGTACATGTGGATTGTTCACAGTCCTCCATGATATCTTGGATGTTTTTGAAGCTTACCTTTCATTTTCCAGGAGTCGGGACTGTATTATTTCTTTGGCCTTCTTACTACTCTCATAAAAATCCTTCCCAAGTACCATGGCATCAATGTCGCATGGAATGAGTCAAGTATTATATTTTGAATCTAAATAAGTGATAAAATTGACACAAGTTAACTATTACGTCATTACGGTTAGAACACGGAATGATGGCATCATTTCTTGAAATAGCTTTCTATGATATGCATTGAACATTCTCTTCATTCTGTCCAGGTTCTGTCCTTTGCCTATACATATACCTCACTAATATACCACACACACTCACAAGTACAATTCAAATTCTCGCTGAAATATTCTCCTAAATGAAGAGGTCACTAGATTATCCAGCAAAGTCGGAGCAACTAACTCATGAATATGAATGACGAATTCTGATATCTTTTCTCATGCTCTACAATAGTCTGAATAATCAGAACCCAAACTAAACTTATAACGGTCGCTATCGTGGGTACAATATACCAGTCCCTCCTCCCCCTCTCTCTCCGCACCCTCTCACTATGACTACCCAGAAAACTCGTATAGCAATCTTAGACGACTATCAAAATGTCGCTTTCACAAGTGCTGATTGGTCTCCTATTCTCGATCAAGTAACCATTGATTCATACCCAGAAACACTTCATGATGAAGATGCATTAGTTGAACGACTTAAAGGTTATGAAATCATATGTGCTATGCGAGAACGAACCAAATTCAATGCTAGTTTGATTGATAGGTTATTACCCGATCTCAAGTGAGTTGATGTTAATAGTTCAAACTACCACATGTTGATGCGCATACATGGATATAGATTTATCGCAACAACCGGTACACGAAATCGCGGGATTGATGTTGAATATGCCAAATCCAAAGGAATATCAGTATCAGGAACTGGTTGGCATGGTAATCCAACACTTGAACATATCTGGACTCTCATTTTGGCTACTGTGAGACATGTCGTTGAAGAAGATTCAAATGTCAAGGCATGTAAATCTCAATGGCAAACCGTAGTTCCAACTGGACTATCAGGCAAAACGTTGGGTTTGGTTGGAGTAGGAAATTTAGGTTCAAATGTTGCTAAGGTCTGTAAATATCTCTTACACTTCAAGCGTAACTATTAAACAAATTACTAATATCATTTTCTTGTAGATCGCAAAGTTGTTTAATATGCGAGTGATCGGATGGTCCCCAAATCTCACTCCAGAGCGCGCCGAAAAGGCAGAAGTTGAATACATTTCTACAAAAGAACAACTACTCCAACAATCGGATATAGTTTCAATCCATTTAGTTCTTTCGGAATCTACTAAAAGAATCATCTCCGCCTCTGATCTTCGGTTACTCAAAAATTCTGCATATTTCATCAACACTTCTCGCGGACCTTTAGTGGATGAAGATGGTCTTGTTGAAATTTTAAGGGAAGCTAGGATTCGTGGTGCTGGTTTAGATGTTTATGATATCGAACCATTGCCATTGGATCATCCGTTTAGGAAGTTGGGTAATATTGTGACTTTGAGTCCTCATAATGGATACATTAGTGATGATGGCTATAAGGTAAGGTGTCGACTATATATATAGTATGATTATGTACTTTACTCATTGACTTTGAAAAGGTGTTTTGGGGACAAACCGTAGAGAATATTCAAGCATATCTAAACAAAAATCCGATTCGTTTGTTGGCATAACTACATAACTTTGAAATATGGAATAACAAAATCCAGAATCATATCTATCGTCTATCTCAGCTATTTGTGGAAAAAAAATCTATATAAAAGTCTCAAACAATCGAAAGAGTCTCAGCAATCTACTATGTAAAGGAAATCCATAATAAAGAAAAAAAGAAAGAAAAAAAAGCTTGAACCATTAGCTGAAAACCATTGTCTTTGTCCATACACTAGTTCAACGAAAAAAAAAACATTCAATCAACACCATCATAATCATTCCAAACCTAACCTAAACCTCTTCCTTCAAAACACCAAATCCATGAACAATCGATTCTCCAACTCCAAGAATTGCAACACTTTCACCAACAATTTGAGTACCACCAGTAACGGTAGATAATAAACCGCTAACATCACCAAGTCCTTCAGTACTTGGTACATTAACTTGAGGTTTAGGATTAGGTATAGGAATGGGTATGGGTGTTGCTTGAACTTGAACTTGAACGTAAAGGTTAATGATAGTGGCCAGTGTCAAGATTATGAGTTTATTGTTGAACATTGTGATTTCTTTGAGTTGGATGTTGGAAGTATCTGGAGTTGCGGAGTTGTGGAGTTTGGTGACGGTTTTGAGTGGTAGTAGGAAGTGTGGTTAGTTATTGGGGATAGTAGTATTAGTAGTAGTAGTAGTAGTAGTAGAAGAAGAATATTAAATTGTCAGTCAACTGACATTCAATCACGAAGATGAAAATACCAATTTTACTCACAGTTGAAATAAAAAAGGGGGGGAGGAGTTTGCGATGAAGAAAAAAAAAAGTGTGCTTGGGTCCTTATCTTTATATACACAAAAGTAATTATGATTTATCCCAAAGGTCTCCTCTCCCATCTCCCATCTTCCATCTCCCAGTAGACTCCTAAATCGACTTTAATATATCACCGTACCCGGGAGCATATCAACGAAACAAAATAAAACACTTTTGTAGTATTACGTATTAGTACTACATGCTACACATGGTACTCACAGCAAAGCACGATGAGAACTTGCGAAGAGAAATCTATACTAAGTAGTAGGATAACAATATATAGTAATACAATCTAGCACAACTACCATTATGAACCTGTGTCTGTGTGGAGTCTTGAGAGGAATGGCAGAAGTTTGTGTCTTCGTCACGGGCCCCTGAGTTCTAAGAACGCCCGGTGACCGTTTTTTCTTTCTGCAAGATAGGTATACCCTTTCCTATTCGATATACTACTACTATTGACATTGAAGATACCAGACTCAGACCTTCAGGTAGTGATAGTAGACCTTCTAGAAGTTCAAGAAGTTTGACAGGTGCCATCCACAAGCAACTATGACTTTACAACGATGATCATCAACCCGAGGCTTGAAGGGGTTTGAGTATATACTGAAGTACTGAAATGCTAGAGGCTGAGCACTAGTGCTGAGGATTTTGCGCCGCTCAGGGGGCCTTCTTTAAAGGTCCAGGGACCGTTACATTTGAATCGAATTCGAAGCAATAGTAATTGTACTGCTACTATACTACTAGAAGTAGATATCTGTGTAGTTGTAGTTTGGTACATTTTTTTTGTATTCAGAAAAGTAAAAGTAAAAGTAATGCATGGTATGGTACATGTTGCATGTGATTCATATCGAGATCTGCGTAGTGTGGTAATAGAATAAGTTAAAAAGTAAGAGTAGGAGTAACAGAAAAAAAAAGAGAAGAGATCGGATATCATGTTGTTCAGGGGTCAAATGAGCCACCAGTTCTCAATTGGCCATGGACAAAAAGGAAAAAGGAACACTGAAAATCGGTGGACCGATACCAAAACTTCGACTTCAAGAGGGGGAAAAATCCGAAACCCAAACTCCGTCGGAGTTGTAGCCTGAGACTTGAATGTACGCGATTAATTCCGATCCGAAGAAAGCCATCCGTAAGTCTTAAGCAATTGACGTATATCGTGATCGTTAGGTTTAATCTCTCCATTCAGAGGAGCAAAACATTTCTTGAGTCTTGCGCCTCCCAAAGTAAAAATCACAGAAAAGAAAAGACCTTCGCCCTATGATTTATAAAAAGAACATGACGGAAAAGTAAAGAATTGATTAGCATCGATCATCATAACTTAGAATTCATTGTTTGACATATGACAGGATGGATGGGATAGGATGTTTGATTGGAAGTTGTGATGTAATGTGAAACGAAGCTTACCTCTCTTGTTGGCCCCACTCGGGGTGGAGAACCCGTTACTGTGCCAAGACACCATTTTCCGTGGGTAGTGCGGACCCAAACTTGCTCACCCCTCTGTAAAACAACACGTTGTTAGTGTCAGCCACAATAATTCATCCCATCATAAGTAGAACAATAACAACAACAACAACGTGAGTCAAACTCCACAATAAAAAATAATAATGATTCCCCAATGGAAAAAAAAGGGAAATGGGCGGCAAAAAGAGAAAACAATAATAATAAAAAACAAGTGTCACTTACGTGGAAAGAATAAGGTCGGCCTTCATCAAGGTCAAGTACATCAGAATTGAAGTAGCTGACATCGCTACTTGTATCACTCCATTGTTCAAGTTCTTCAGGAGTGGCAGCTCGTAATAACTTTGTTTGATGATTATGCTGATCAAGATGAAGATTCTGATTCTGATGGAGATGTAGGTGGTGATGATGACGATGATGATGATGATGATAACCTCCTCCGAGTCCTACTACCATTCCTACACCAGTACTCAGTTGATTCAAGGTACTACTACTACGAGTAGATCTTTGTCTGCCGGTCATGTATTGAGGCATTTTGTTATGATTGAAAAAAATTTCGCGTCAAAAAATGGGAGAGAAGATGGTATATAAAATTTCTGTGTGTGTGCGTGTGTCTTTTTAAAGTCCGAGGTAGGAGAGGAGCGCTTATGTGATGTGGCAAGCGGCTAATAGAAAAAGGATATCGGTTATGTGGAACCGCGGAACTGCGGGGGGCAGTGGATAATGAAAGGTGTGAAGGGGGGTAAAAACAAAAGGAGGGTAAGTGGAACCACCCCTTTTTATAGTCAAGGCGGCAACGGAGGTGCGTGGCTGCCCAGGAGATCAGGTTAGAATCAGGATCATGTCCGTGTCCGAAATGGGATGCAATCAATTGTTAATCAAAAAAGTTACCGCGATGGATGGAATGTATTGAAGGGCCGACTAGTTGGTTACTTATTGTGGACTGAGATATAATAAGGTAAAAGGCCTCAAGGCATTGTCATTGTACTATTCAGAAGAGGAAATAGGCGTTCATGGGGCCTCGGTACTGAGCCATTATGGATAAGGTCTAACTCGACGCTGGTGTTGTTGTATATAGCTCCATTACATTGCTGTTATGGCCTTGTGAATGAATTGATGGTGTATGATGTATAATGTATTCATGTGCATGATGCAGTGTTTCGTCGGCGCTTCGACTGTGTGTACAAATCAAAACACAGCAACTGTACACTGGATCAAAACATGTCAGCTTCATCGACATCTTGATTTTAAGCGGTCAACAGCTATATGCATACTTCTTTACACATGTACTAGTCTAATATTAATAGAAGAGATGCATAACCCGCGTAGCTTTTCCGTATGAGGTACTACTAGATCGACAGCTTTGTATAACGGTGTATGAACTTAACCTACCATAATTGATTATCGTTTCCATCCATCGATAGTCAGATCCTCACTTTTCAGACGACGAAAGTTGCGGAAAACGCGACAATTTAATTAGGTAGAATGTATATAGAACTATAATGGGTGTAAAGTATATAAAAAAGGAGCGTAAAGACGTGGAGAAATATGTAAATGACGGGTATTTCTTGAATTAAAAGTAGTGCTACTAGCTAGTAAGAAATGAGAGACACGCGTTTAAGGAGGAAACAATCAAATGAATGGTAATGAACAGTTCATTACTCTGGGATAGCCTCCAAGTCAGAGCCTGCTGTATCTACATCACCCGAATTATTAACTGGTGTGTAAATGTCATTATCATCCTCTGGGAGGAGTGTAAGGACTATATCTTCGTGAAGGTTGAGACGGTGACAGATATCACCACATTGGTGATCTCTAATAAAGCTATTGATTCCGGCCTTACCAAAGTCACCAATTCCGGAGTCCCTAGGAAAAGTAGTAAGTTGAGTGTTTGTTACAAGTTCCAACAATAATATATATAAAAACTTACCCTTGCTCTGTATGTGTCATTGGATCGAAAATAACCAAGCCATTATGACCGTTAACAGTAGAAGGTGATCCTGGGTAATGGATATCATCCTCAGTTACAATTAGTATAGGATTTTTAAAGACGAAAATTACCTTGAATATCAGCAAAAATCAGGTTTCTTCCAGAATGCCCATAGACAAAATGTATAAATGCATAAATGGTAGAATGCTGAAGATCAGTTTTACCCGAAGGATGGGAAAGTGTTCCACTAAAGCGCTGTATAGCAATTGAACGCCGATGTTCTACAAGCCACATTAGTCCTTCACTCTCATAGGTATAATCACCAACTCCAGATGCTTGGCTAGGGCTTGCTTTGTGATCCTCACATAGAAGGAATGCATCAGAGAACCTGATGTCTAGAGAGTAGTAGTATATTAGTAGCAGTAGGCAGATTAGACAGTAGAAACGTGACAAACGTTCATATACAGCAACCCCTTGCCGCTTGCAAAAATCATAAAAAGCATCAAGAAACCATTGACCTTGTCCAAGGCGAATGCATTCTGCTTTAATTGCTTCATTATGGGTACCAACATCAATTTTCTCATCTTTAGCAGTATCCTCCTTCATCCGATAGAAGCGTTTTGCGATGTAATTGCTTCCCCACTGATTTACTGATGAGTTGACATCACTTTCCAATTGGAGCTGTTTTTAAAAATTAATCCAATATGTAATATTTTAAACGGAACATATACTTACAGAATATACATGCTTCATTTCTCCCTTGGCAATTTCTTGGGTAGAAATAGTGCCATTGATAGTTTTTGGATTTTCAGCCTCAGATAGAGTTACGGTACCATCAGTTTGGTTGATCTTGTAAACAATCTTTGTGAACGTGATCTTTGATGTATTTAAGGTCAAAGATTGGTGTGATATAACTTGGCGGCTAGATGATGGTCGGAAGCAAGACCCTACAAAGCTAGAACCTAATCAACAATCATCTAATCAATATTCGTCCTTGTTACAAATAAAGTAAAGTATAGACCATATACTCACCCTGAAGCCGTTGTTGTTTCCTTGGTTTGTTGAATACACTAGAGCCACTTGATTTGCGTTTGCGGGTGGGAAAAGCAGACTCAACATTGTTTGCATTGCTTAAGCTTAGTCGTTTCTGGTACTAGTAAGAAAATCAGAATTATAAATGGTAATTAGATTAAGTAAAACACTTCTTACCAAATCTACGTGAATCAATGCCATAAGTGATACCAGAGGAGTTTTTGCATTCTTGAGATACCGATAGGTAGTTGGAACAGGAATATTATGAGTAGTTTGACTACTCAAAAATTCACCAAGTTCCATACCCATTGAACCACTTTCAAGAAGGCTATTACCATAGAACCGAAGGGAAGTCTCATCTAGCTCAAGTGGCATAGATTCCGTTTTGGTCCATTCAACATTCAAATATCTTAAAATCTCCTTGTGAATATCTATGGTTAGAAATCATAATAAAAAATCTATGAGTAAAGTAATATATAATAAAAATAGTAGTTACATACCTCCAATAAATGTTGAGTATGTAAATGCACTATACTTGGTACCAAGTACAGCATCATCACTCCCAGATTTGGTACTTCGTCTATAAGTCCAACATACATTCGCATATGGCTCCCGAAACTTGTCTTGAGCCCTTTCTGAATGATTCTTCTCCTGTTTATGAAGTTCAGCTGTATTAAATGCATTTGATCGATGTGCAATATTCTGATAGGAAGAACCAGAAATTTGTCGAAACCTTTCTCCAAGCCTTTCATTTCTTTCATGTTGAGCATTAGAGACTTGGTTAAATGAGTGAGATAACACTAATAGAGTTTGAAGTCCGAATATAAAGTAAGAAAAAATATGTATATAATATATATTTTATCATACCTTGACTTGCGGTCACAATTGTGGGTGATTGTTGTGAATACGCATCAATACATACTTTATCATTACAAACATGCTTATGTTGCATGTTTCGGAATGATTTACCACACATAGTGCACTGCGGCCACTTTGTCTAAAGTTATATCATGAATTGTTAGTATAGTTTTACAATGTTCCAACTTTTGAAAAATCATACCTGTATCTCTGCATATCTTTCGGAACCCATTGGATGTGCCTCAAGATGGACACATTTTGCACACAGTGGACTTTGCGTAATATCCATGAGAGGGTATAAATGTCCACAGCCCTCACACGGTGTGCCGTTCTGTTGATTGTGTACCAAAGGCAATGACATCATCAATAAATAAATGAATAGTAAAGGTAAAGCAAATGAGAAGTGTGACACAATTGGTAGGAAATTGGATACCAATTCCACAGCACTACCTTGCAATCTTTTATACCAATAATTGTTTTAACTTGTTTATCATATAGTTAATGCTCAAGATACCGGTATCAGTAAATTTACTAATAACAAGTCCTCCTATTCGGATATGAACAACTGATGACTCTCAAAAGTATAATGTAATCTTTAGTTGGTCTGGACTCTGATAAATATCAAAACAAGTACTACACGTGTCAATTGTTGATGACATACTTCAAGAATATACTAATTGTGATATATGACTGAGAATGTCCCATATTACAACCAATACTGCACCAATCGTCTCAGTTTTAGTACCAATGGAATGGCCTTAATGTGAGCATTCTATACATGGTAGGGACATGGCATATGGTGCAGTATTGGTGATACACCTGGCACAGTAGTATATATCTATATATCTATTTCATACCACTGTTCATCGTGTTAACTATACAAAATTACCATCATTGGAACCGGATTGTAAAGGGCTACGCATAGAATGTATTTAGAGGTTGATCTGTGCACTATTAGACATGTGACACAATTTTTTATTTTTATGGAGTACAAAAGAAGAATCACTTATAGCTCAGCCAATACCACACCGATTGTTACGTTTCTAGCATCGTTAAAAAGCCCCCGTTAACCGCATTATGGACGTGGTACACATGTGCTAATAGATAAAGATTTGAAACATTATCAAACTTTTAAAAACTTCTTTGTAGGGCTTCATATTATAGTCATAGAGTGTCTATGCAATACATATTGTGCAGCATTCGAATGGGGCTTACTAGAATAACAAGAGGAGCCTAAACATGCTGCAAACGGCCCAATATTAAGTGCACAACAATAATTTTCATTTTTCCTATCATAGAGATTGATACATGTACCCGTGGGAAATGGGGTCCTAATATTAACTCAAGTCATTGGTCAACTTAACACCGTTCATGCTCTCTCCTCACGACACGTTATAACTTACAATAAAAACTTCATAATATGGTTACTGGTAGCCATCTTGTATAGTATAATATCCACAGACCGTAAAAGAGTTGAATGTTTAAAATCTATTAATTAAGCATATTTCTTATCTTTAGTCAAAAATCAGAATACTTCATGACAACATCACCTACAATACAGTCTGGTGCTAAGACCACTATCAACCTGAAGCTACTATATAAGTAGTAACCCAGATAGTGACTCGTTCTTTAGCAATTCATATTTTCTCTATTTCTCCCTTTCCCTTCTTGCTCTTTTTCAAATTTTCTCTTATTATTCATACTCTCACTCTTTTGTGTGCGCTTGTATCTCTCACACTCACACTTGTATGTTATTTTTTATCCACTTATTATTTGAGCCTGATTTTTATATTCTAAATCCTTTTCTTTTGTTTATGCAAATTTGAAATGTTGTCAAGTCTCGACTCTCAAATGCCAAATAACAATCAAATTGGAAAGAATGGCTGGGGTGAAAAGACATGTAAGTATAGTTTTTATATTATTTCTACTAGTTGTAAAACTCAAAATCTGTTGAAGACCCTAGTGATGATATTCTACGAGATTACCTCACTAAGCTTTCAGTATTATCGCTTACTGTTGAAGAGAAGCTTGTGCGCTTGAAGGTTGAATTAAATGTTGACATTCGGTATGTAACTTCTATTTCTTTATGTAACAGAATTCTGTTTTGACAATTATGTTTATACCATAGAAGAACAAAGTTCTATGAGCTTCAGAAGGACTTCCAAATTCCATCTGTTCGAAAACCATATTTACCTCAAGCTGTTCTTGACAATGCAGTAATTGATCAAGTTCATCGTGACATTAATCAAGCCAATGGACCAAATACAATTAAAAGTATGCTTAAGGATCAGTCGATCTTTGTATCTCGGTATATTTATCTCTTATCTAATCTTTGATTTATTCTATTTTTGACAATCTTTATCCTGGAACTTACTTATAGAGATCGAGTACGAGTGCTCATGCATCAATTTGCACATGAAGCCTTTTTTAAGAGAGATCCTGCCAACCGAACCCAAAAGAAAAAAGTACCACGAAAGGCGCTAACATCTGTGGGACCATTTCGTGAGATATCTGCAGATGGGCATGAGAAACTAAACAGCCAGGCATTGCGGATGGGGGAGATTAGCTTACCAATTTATGGATATAGGGACAAATGGTCTGGTTATGTTTTGAAGCTACTTGTTTTACCTGATTCACGGAATGCGGGTGTGCTTGGTCATGTTTTTCTTGATCTTCTTTCAGAATATGGAGGTAAAGTTATTAACGATCCTTAAGTTTATATACTTTAACTTATAGTTTTTTTGTTAGGTATTCCAGTGCAAATGACAACAGACAAAGGATCAGAAATAGGTTGGCAGCATGGTATACAAGATACATTTCGGTAAGTCCTTCCAAGAAAAGCATTCATATTATTCTGACTAATTCTATTCAATTTTACAACAGAAAAGTTTGTGCTCCCAACCTCTGTACAGATACCTACCCTCCTTTTGTTACTGTCAAAAGTACTCATAACATTATTATCGAGTCACTTTGGAAGTGGTTCCGTGAGAAAATGGGCTCAAATCTCAAGGATATCATCTTAGAAGGGAAGGAAAACAGGATAATCCAGTACCACAAGGAGACACATCAGTACGTTCTACTTCAAAACCCTTAAATGAATGAAGTACTAGTATATTTAATATACCTCACTCTGATACAGGCATTTATTCTACTGGATTTTTGTTCCAGCTATACAAGAGGAATTAGAGAGCTTCCGCACTTACTGGAATCAACACAAAATCCGACGGCAACAAAAAAAGATATTACCATCAGGACATACACCAAGTGATGCATTTCACAACCACAAGTCTCATGGTATACGTTCATGGCTTATTACAGTACCGGAGGATGCTCAGGTTCACATGCGTTCTTCTTTGGAAGAGGAAGTTGGTAGTCGTGAGGAAAAAATGTCTTGGTTTCCCTCAGCATTTGATGATGTTGCGAAATTAGCATATGTTGAAATTGGCTCACCAAAGATTGATATTAGAAATGCCTGGGAAGTATTCCATTTAATGGTACAGTGCTTGGATATATGATAGAGTCTCTGTCTCATTACACTTGTTTCTTACTATTACTTTTAATTCAAGAAATACCCGTCATTTACATATTTCTCCACGTCTTTACGCTCCTTTTTTATATACTTTACACCCATTATAGTTCTATATACATTCTACCTAATTAAATTGTCGCGTTTTCCGCAACTTTCGTCGTCTGAAAAGTGAGGATCTGACTATCGATGGATGGAAACGATAATCAAAAGTCACAGGCATTATGTGACAAGTGACGTACCGAAAGTCGCGCGCGGGAATTTGAGCCACGGACATTCCGCGCACCGTACCATAATATGTGTGGCAAAAATGTTTAAAGTTTAAATGATGATTAATGAGACATCGGCTTTCGAAGTCATATATTCTTCCAAGTGATGAAATTTGAAAGAGCGAAGCAGACCCAAAGGGTAGACATAAGGCGGCCATCCAATGGATCGTCATATCATATCAAACACCTTCGCCGCGTCAACTCCGAGCCTCTCAGGATGATCATCACGATCCCTGTGTTTTGTAACATGGCTGTGACAAAACAACTAACTAGTAATTGCATTTCGTGATGGTCAAAGTTCAAATTACGAAAATACTTCTTCGGATTTTAGGTAAAATAACACGAGGTTGAGGCAAATTGAGGCCTGAGGCTAAAAAGTAAAAGTCCGAGGGCGAGGGCATTAAAGAATTCAATAAAAAAAAATGTGGATCTGGGTAACGTATAATTACCTTCCCGTATCTCAAAAATTGATAGTGAGTTCGCTTGAATTCGCCGATTATTTTTCACTGTGTGTACGAATGCGATCTGACAAACGAGGGCAGTCGGTATGACTACATGCTACTACATGGCATACACAAAGCTTCAAAATGTGTAATCATGATTGATCATTGTTTAGTTGCATTCAATGGGGTTAAGAGTAAGATTCGGAAAAGTGGTATGCGCTTAGTAACTTTTACTGATACTACTCTAGTAGTGGTATTTGGTTCTACTGCAATTAACCACATCATCTATTCATAGTATTCCGCGGGTGATTCAAATAGTATCACTATGATCAAAAGTTCAAGTAAGCAAGATTCTTGACATACTGATGAAATTTCTGCATTGGTACCAATGGAATTAGGGGTGACTGTCGTCCAAGTAGGCTTAAGGCCTGTGAAGTCTATGTTTAGACTTTGAGCGCTTGAGCACTTGAAGTGATGGTATTATTCTTGTACTACTTCCAGCGTGATGCTAATCGTACACTCAAGATACTAAGATGATTGATATCATATCTTACAACCCCAATTAGTACCCAATGCACATATCCATCCATTTGATATATCTGTGGTAGTAGGGAAGTGTCGGACCCATGTCGATCAACTAGTGACAAGATATCAACGTTTCAAATTTCAACAGCGACATCTAACATATTCATCTCCGTGATGAGGGTGGGTGTTTGTACCGATTCATATATAACTCTAAAAATTATACTGTGGAATCGGAATCTTGGAAAGGCGGAATCCAATTTGTCATGTCTATTTCTCTATTCCATATCCACCCCCAGACCGAAGACATCGTGGCACATGGCACCAAGTTGGCGTGTGCCACGTTGAAAGTAGCCGAGTGCTTCAGCTCCCGGTGCAATGCCGGCGGTCTGATTCAGAATTCTGAGATGTGATCTTTCAAGTTGTGTAATTTATTAGACGCCAATGATGTCGATGAATATTCTTTCTTGACCCCGGCAATGGACATAGTAATAGTATTTTACTTCTTTTATATCCACAGAATACTAGTATATATATTTATAGAGTCCTACATATTACAGTGACAATGTCTACTTGTATAAGTGGTATGTACCCCCAAAAAACAGCAAAAGGTCCGAATCAGTTCCGAGCGGAATCAGTACTCAGTAATCATTTACCCTTCATCTCTAATTTTACCCTTTCCAAAATCCTAGTACATGTTCCGAATCCAATCCGATTCTTGAGAAAAAGTAATCTAAAAATGAACAATGACTCCAACTTCGAGTTCAATACGTAGCATTATTATACTTGAAGGCAATGGAAAGGAATAAACTTCAATTTGACGTAAAACACCGTACTTTCAAATTATCAAGATTACTCCGAGGCGACCTCGTGGTTTTCATAAAAGTCTTCAGGCCCTCAGTACTCCGAGTCAAGGCTACGCTAGCCGGTAATCCGTAGTACGGCATATCCTTAATTCATGCATTGTATATAACTGGTGTTTAGCGAGTCGTTCCTTGACTCTGAGTTTTGAGGCCGAAGTACTATGTACTATGTATAGGTAATACATACCGAGCTTCACCTTAAGACTTGGAAATTTTGAGTTTTTCATTTCCTTCTTTCATGCTAACACAATGTACGGTGCGGTGTTATTGGAGTTCCCGAATTCCGATCCAAAATATATTAATGGACACACTTTTGTTTGATTCCAGGTATACGACTGACCAGTGACGTCTTATATGAAAGGTTTGTGGGAGAATTTCCAAGTCCAAAGTACCAAATCCAGGTGTGATTTACTCGAGCAACGCGAAAGCACTCAGGTGAATATGAATGACGAATTTGACGGAGCCTATCAGGAAGGAGCCTGACTATAGCACGTGCATACGGCGAATGCCGTACTAGTAAATGCGTTAGAATCCTGTAGATACACTTAGTACCTGCTTAGAACCAGTGAATACTTATGCTCCCCATAGAAATCGTGTGCACTGTGCTAGAAAGTGCAGATTGGCGCAGCCTACTGCGAGCAAAACGTGTATGTTCTTGTTCTAACGCTCTAGCCATAGAGAATTGTACTGATGGTTCACCGGTAACAGTACTATTAGGTCTGCACTATTTGGTACTTTGCTACACAATCTCGTCAATTATGGTATATATTTGTGAAGAAACTCACGAGCGACGTTACTATTACAAAGCTTGAAGGAAAAGCTGGAGATTACACACCGGAAGAGTTACAACGTTGGGTGGTTAAAAAGCTTCGGGCTCGTGAGGCTTGGTTTTCGAACAATTCGCCATTGCTTGAAGTGTGAGGACGATCTTTTCACTCTACTGTTTCTACCTACAATGGAGATCATGAATATCCCTGGAGGTCGCTGGGTTTTAGCTTGCATTGCTAACAAGAGGATTGTTTCTTACGACTTGGACACCGATTCCGATATTGAAGAATGTGTCCTCTTCGATGCAATACATCTTGATTCGGCACCTGAAGTTTAATCATGGGTAGATCACAAAAATCCAACTCTGTCCTACGCATAGTTGTGCGGGATTCTCTTTACTCACGACAAATAGGTGAAGTTGGTAATTCAACTCCGAGTTCGCTCACATAAATTACAGATCCTATTCCCAGGTCATAAATCTATCGCTCAAGCACACGTTTTTCAGATCGATGTAGTTGGATACAGTAAAAATGCGTATCTCAGTGCGAGACCACTTGCAACTATAGAACGAAGCAACCTTGAACATTCTCCTTGGCGAGCAGCTACAACCGACAAGATTCTTGCGGAGATGCGGCAAACTGTGCTCGATATAGAACCGTCTGTTCTCCGCTGGGGTGGTGATCGTCTGGCCGATGAAACGGAACGAAAAAGAGTCCAAATTTCCGAACACACCAATTACGGCAATGTATGGCTTCAAACATCTGACACGTTTATGTGCTGACACCCCGGACTTTCAAAGCTCGACTGCGTGGCATGCGATGAGCTCATTCTGTTACTGAACGGACGGGGGACCCTTCGATATTTCCACATCTACTCCGCCGAACAGATCGAAAAAGCAGGTGCACGCTCTGAACCTGTACAAGCACTCTATCGGATACCACTTGGCAACAGCTTCTCCACGTGGTTTCAGTACATACAGCCCTTCTTTTATCAGAATTTGCACTGGATTATTATGGGACTTCGTAACGAATTTTCTATCATTCATCTTGAGCTGTCCGCCTCTGAATCCAGTACAACACACCTCCAAGACTGTCCATCCACGACAGTCGGTTTGCCCGGTTTGTGCCGGCAGCAGCTATTTTCTTGTACAATGGTTCAATGATCTTCATTAGATCATTTGAATGGAACATTGTAAATATGGATTGCGGCGATACACTTTGTGTGGGATAGATCTAGGTAGTGGACGTGTTCTTATAAATTGTACGGGCGGGTTGTTCGCTGTCCTTGACACTGTCGCGAGTCGCGATTTGTAAACTTCGTTGTAGTAGACTGCGGATCTGAAACTGGGGTAACAGGTTAGTAAACTTATATCTACAACTCTTCTTACCAACATTTCCCATTAGTTTGTGTATGATGAAGAACCACATCCAAGGGGAGGAATGAAAGAAGTAACGATGAAGAAGATGAAGATTCGGATGTGTTGTAGAGGTGGGACAGAAATTCAAGCTCGTCAAACATTTTACTATGCAATTCTCGATTCTTGGTTTGGTTTAGCATACTCTGGCAGATTCCCGAGGATCACAAATGTCTTCATAAGCAGGAGCCATTTAACCTCCTACACCATTCTATTTGTTATGGACATTTCCATGCATGATTTGTTGTACGCTATCCCGCCCGATCGCAATATCCTTAGACGTGGTGAGTAGAAGCTTATCTGATCTTTTTTCAAGTGAATATATTTTATTTGAATCAAACGGCCAAGCTCACGACGTCATCAACCTCCTAAACAGAGGCTAACACGTTGGGCTATTTTTATCCAGTTCAACGGATATATACTTGGAGTCACCAAAAGTGATGTCGCGTCGCAGATTTTCCCACGGACAATCATTGATGTATTACTCTCCTGCAACTTCGGGAGATAGACAACGAAGTTGAATACATATGGAGTATATTCTACTACAAGATTACCTATAGAATATAATATTAAAATTGTATATGACCACCCCGTGCAGCCAAAACAGCCTTGACACGGTCTGGCATTGTTCCAATGAAATGGTCAACCCGGTCAATTGGTAGCAAGTCCCATGCAGCATGGACTACCAACTTTAATTCATCCACAGTGTTTGGTTGATGTTAAACCTATCGACCTCCTCAGGCTCTTTCTCTTCAGAACCACAATCATCGTCTCGAGCTTTCCTCAGTCTTAGCTTTAATCTCTATCACACATCCTCTTTCAAACTGGTGGATTCTCTTTGCGAATAGCTTTCGGATCATCTCAGGAGTGAATGATCAATTCTCTTGTCGAATAACGTCAAATATCTTGGCTCTTTTTCGTCGACTGGATGTACGCAGAGTAACATTTGTGGTATCTTGGGTCGTGTATCTCGTAGGAGTATATGCCTGAGATACCTGATGCAAGATGGAGTCACTTCACCTCCAAGGTATGGTGGCTAACTTTCAACAGTTATTGTTCCCGATGCTGAGTGAATGACTTTAGGACAACGACTTTGCAGTTACATAGGTAACAGCTCAATATTGTCAATACACCCAGGCTGCATTTCGACTCTACTCGACTCCTCTGTTATATCACTTCTCCCATATGTCCGCTATCCCAACCTCTACTTTCTCTGTGCTTCAGTGTTCAACATGAACACAATATCAAATCCACAGCAGCTGCCCCGAACCACAGCCACATACCACTATTTTCCAAGCCTCATATCCACTTCCATCCAATTACCCCATCCGCCTTATCCTACTATACTTGTGTCGCACCACCCGCCCTTTCTCCTACTCTTCACATTCCAATCCCATCTATCTCCGCGATATTTTACTCAGACGACCCAAGATTCACATTCACCCTCCAATCGAAATATACCCAGGCTCCAGTAATCGTAAATCATTGTATCTATTGGACTACTTTTTATTTTATTTTTGCAGCATTCTCGAAATAATATGGGCACAGTATCCACAAGTATTCTAGAATCGTATAATCTATATTACTATCACCATGGCTTGGAAGTTGTTCGTGTTCGTGTACTTCCAGTGCTTGAATCTGTAGTAAGTACTCTCTGGTAATCTAGCATGACATATTATCCATATCCTTGACTCATGTATTGTGGCTTGAAAATCATGAGGTTAGCAAATCAGTTACTTCAGTCCTTAGGTTTCCGGGACTCCGACGACTCACAAGACCGGAAGTATGATGATACCAATTTAAGCTTTAAGACATGGAAAATTTGAGTTTAGTTGTATATCTTTTGTACTTAATACTACTCAACACTAACAACTAAAGGTTATGGGATAATGGTATGCGGTCACCGGTGGTTGAAGTTTTTCAAATTCTGATTCGTGAATCAGATGAGTCCATAGAATATGATCTTGTTAAAACGACAAGTTTAAACACACAATTTATACAACTCTTGCCAAATGTCAATTTGTCAATATCAAATGGTCTTCTGGAATGTTTGATTACATTTTACACATTTTACAGGTAAATAAGAACTCAATACTTAAATAAGCTCGACTTTTATTAAAACAGTGGTTTCTGCCATATACCATAACAAATGACGTCTTATTTGTTATTCGAAAGGGTGTCCACAAGGTACCATTACTTGCATACTTAAGATGCGATACATAAGATACTCGTACAACTAGTTATTCCAATCACAATCAAACGATCAACGATCAAAAACGTACTTGTACAGGTGTGACCTGTGTGAAAGGCCCAAGCGGGTTTACTCAAGGTAAATACACCACAACTCTCTTGATCTACTTACGTTCAACATTAAAATATTCAACGTTCAACGAATCTATCGTCTATCGACCTCTCTCAAAAACAATACTTGCTTCTTATACCACCTCGACCTCTCAGCCTCTCAACTCTCGCCTCTTTGGTTGTTGCTTCTCTTGTTGAACTTTTGGATTTTCAGCTCTTCGGATTCTTGGGATAGAGATGCAGCTATACTCGCCTCTTTGGTTTTATCACTTGTTGAACTTTTGGATTTTCAGCTCGCATGCATGCAGCTATACTGTTCTTTATCGTTTCCTAGGTGACGAAGAAGAAGGAATAAACACGTCAACAACGTCGAACCCGAGTCCGAGCACGAATAACAATCTTGAAGGTTTCAGCAAACCGCAACCCCTGGCGTCTACTCGACCTATACAACATCCTAGCCAATCATGGCCCAGAATTAGCTTAAACACTCTCCGGTCTTGGATGACGTAGCGGTAGAAGCGGATGGAGGAAAAGATTTGGGAAGTGTGGTTAACGATGCTGTTGCAGTGGGGAAGTGAAACCATGACAAAGACAACAAGCGGAAAAGCAGTAGAGACAGCTACGGCTCCTGCTGCTATGGGTTATGGTGGTGGAAGTGGAAGTATTGGAAGTGGTGTACGGAGTTCACTGGATGTAGGACCGATGAGATTAATCCAGGTTACCGCTGGCGTTGTGATTATTAGGGTTCGTCATAAATTGACATTTTATCTCATTGCAGAGAAGAGAGTTGTTTGTGGTTTGGGGTTTTGACGTGTTCGTTTGTTTTTTTGGTGTTTTTTTTTTTTGGTGTGGTCGTATAAAACTAGTATTTGGGTTGCTTCTATACAAGGTGGTATACCTTTTGGGCAAATTACAATAAGTGTTTGTGTTCAATGTTTCATTTTTTCAGGGAGAGTTATAGCTATATTATAGTTCATAGATACACGAAAACCATATATATATACAACCAATGTCCGAAAATCAAGTATCATTGAGTTAGCACACAGTCAAGTGTTAAGTGGGCCTGGTTGTGGCAGTAAAAGCAGTGAGTGATCCACCTTCCTCTCCCTCCTCTGAATTTGTTTGTTGTCGAATATGAAGTACCACTTTACAAGCCAATACGGAATGGGCGACACGTGCAGCACTGTTAAGAGGTTTTCATAACTCTGGCATGAAAAAAATAAATGGAAATGTAACGTACATTATAAGCATTCTACCCTGTTGTGTATTTGTGTATATATATAATCATTGTACAACATATGGAAAAGATATGAATATGATGACTCACTGAGAATACAATAAGGGCAATGGCATTCAATAATGCAAGTACTATTGTCAGAAGAAAAATGAAATTTCAGTAAGTCTTTACATTCACGATTTGATTGTTAAGTGATTGCTATGACTTACCAAATATGTATATGTAATACTGAATACCTATACTAATTATCAGTCTGACGTTCAAATAATGTGACATGGATAAATCAACAGGTACCTTCGGCATATACAGTGTTCACGAGCTTGGAATGGGGTCCATTATATCTGACTGGAATTACATTGTTATATTTATTAGAATATACCAAGTAATAGATTAAAGAACTTACAGATTGATACTGCTCGTATTATCATGAGTGTCAAAATACCTAGTACCAAATACCAGAAATTATAATTTTCAGTTTCAAAAGACATGATTTAGAGTAGTGACTATAGCTTCATGCTTACCTCCATCATAAATCATTAGTAAAATGAAACACCCCACAAGAAATGCATTTACCCCTATAATGGAAAATACTACCTGTCTACTGTTATTGCCAGCAAGATCGTGAGTTTCATCTACCAGTAGTATTTATATTATCAGTCAATTATGATATTCATGGGACCAGCCTCCAGAATATCATGGGATTATGGTTCATAACAAAAGGAACTCACAATGGATGGATGTAAGGTGAGTTGCCATAAGTGCAAATATAGCTAACCAGGTTACAATAAAACCAATGGAAAGTATCCAGGTCATATGTGTTCCTTCCTTCCATAATGCCCAAGTTCTGAGTGTTAGAATTGCTGTTAGAACATAAAAAATGAGCAAACTTTTAATTGAGCCAGAAATTAGACTGGACCTTCAGCAAGTGCAATCCCCACCACCATCATAACTTTGAAGTAATAAATTATGTAGTAATGATATTAAACATGGAATAGTACATACCAGCTAAACACCCATAAATAATTTCATATGCTGATGTTATTGTACTATCAGGTTTAAGGAAAACTGGGAATTTTATTAGAACTGAGCTTGAATACTGGAGGATATAAAAATATTAGTGAATACTTACACAAGTACATAGCCAGGATGAGGTCCATAAATGGTAGATATCTCACAGCAAGATACAGAAACTTTATAATGTTCCATTTTGACTTCCATACCAAGGGTACTTCCATATCCAAACTCAAGAGCCAGTCATAAATCTGAGTATGAGGTAGTTAGGTGAGTAAGGTGGAATGTAGCCAGGGAAGAAAATATTAGTTACAAAAACACTTGTTGATGCGACTAAAGGTGAAGCAACAGAGTTGTTAGTAATTCAAATATTCATCAATGATCAGTGATTATGCAAACAACAATGAATGATGAGAGAATCAATATATTTGTTGCTTTGGCTGGAGCCTGGGAATCAATTAATTAAATGAACTTACCGGCAACCACATTCTATTGCCAATAAGAATTGAATAATAACTAAGGTGTGTTGACTCTCACCTCAACAGTGTGGGCATTCAAACCTTTATATATAGGTTATCAGACATTTGCAAGACTTCAAGAGCTGCAGTAACATTTGCCATCTTGACACGTTTGAAAGAAAGAAAGAGAGAGCCCGTTACCAAGTTAGGAAGTATGAGATGTCAAAACATTATATACCTTTGGTTCATTAGTATTTTTAGGACCCGATTTCGTGGAATTTGCTATCAGCAAGTTGGTAACCATGTGCCATACAACCTTCCATGATCGCATTTCAACTTGTTGAGTTAGTACTAGCTCACCAACACGGATTTATAGGTGTGAGAATCAAGATATTGCATTTGGGGAATCAGGACTCAGAGGCAAGGTCTTTTAGGAGCTAAGTCAGCCCCTTATTTCGTTATAATTTAGTGATCTACTCAGTCAGTACTGAGATCAGCAAAATCAGATTAATCATTATCAAAGTGTAGTAGTGGTCTTACCGTTTACGTGACGTCGAGATATATCATTTGTAGTGCTGCTTTTGATCATCATTCATCTAATTTGAGTCGCTATTATTCACAATTTTGAAATACTACTTAAGGTGAACATTAGATGGTAAGTTTTTTGTACAGGCTTATTAGTGCTGCATGGTACGACTTGCTTTTTTCAACTGTAGCTACCAACTCGAATTGCCAGTGGGCTGGCCTACTAAGTGCTCGCCATTAACACCTCAGCCGTCCCATACCTTTTTTTATAGCTTTTCTCATGGTGTGATCATTGATACTTGATTACTACGCCACATACGATCCCACAGTAGCCGTTCATTCTTCTATACCAAGAGAACTTACTCACGGGCTATGACGGATTACCATCATCTTTTTTGTGTAGTAGATCAACTGAGACTCATATGCTGAAGAGAGGAGTGGAACGGAGGCTAACACGTTGGGTTATTTTTATCCAGTTCAACAGATATATAAACCTGTCGACCTCTTCAGGCTCTTTCTCTTCAGAACCACAATCATCGCCTCGAGCTTTCCTCAGTCTTAGCTTTAATCTGTATCACATCCTCTTTCAAACTGGTGGATTCTCTTTGCGAATAGCTTTCGGAGCATCGCAAGCAGTGAATGATCATCGATCAATTCTCTTGTGGAATAACATCAAATATCTTGGCTCTTTTTCGTCTACCAGATGTACGCAGAGTAACATTTGTGGTATCTTGGGTCGTGTATCTCGTAGGAGTATATGCCTAAGATACCTGGTACAAGATGGAGTCAGGCTACACAGTGGCTTTACATCAATTAACACAACCTCTCGTTCCTCTACTCCACGAGTCCACTCCTCTGTTATACCAACCTATCCTCTTCTCCCATATGCCCCAACCCTCCACTTTTCCTGTCCTTCAGTGTTCCAACACGAACGCAATCTCGAATCCACAGCAGTCACCCTGGCCCATCTACGACTATTTTCCAAGCGTCATATCACTTCCATCCAACCACCCCCACCTATAATCGCATGGCACCACCCGCCCTTTCTCCTACTCTTTACATATTCCAATCCCATCCATCTCCGTGATGTTTCACTCGGGTTTATTGTACAACCCAAGATCAATATCAGATTCGCCTTCCAATCGAAATATACCCAGGCTCCAGTGCATCTATCGAATCTTTTCTTTTCTTTTTGCACCATTCTTGAGATAATATAGTATAGTATCTAGCCTCTACTTTTCTTCTTTAATTCTATCGTATCCATATAATTTTAAGTATTCTAGTATAGTGATCCGTAATGAAATCGTATAGTTTATATTGTACTTAAGAGACGCCATTCAGTTTATATATGGCAGACCACACAGTTTTAATCAGAGTTGAGTTGAAATATTGTTCCTATTTACCTGTTGTAAAAAGTGTAGAGGTTGTATGATTTCTGGGTTTTAACTCGTAGTTTTAACAAAGTCGTACTCAGGCTCTATCATTATGGACTCATCGGATTCACGAAATCAGAAATTCAAAAAACTCCAACTACCACATGTGCCATTGTGTGGCGTGCAATGGGCCAAGTGGTACATTGGGTAAATACCAAAAAAATTAAACACAAAACTCAAGATTTCCAAGTCTTAAACCTTAAACTTCGTTGAGTTGGTATCATGCAGCATGCTATTGTTACTTATACTCCCAGGTACTCGCCGGACTCCGGAGTCCTAGCAACCTAAAGAGACTGAAGTAACTGACTCGCTTAACTTCATGACTCGGATTCACAAAGTCACAATTCGCAAGTCAAGGATATGGATAGTATGTCATACTATAGACTACCGGTTCTGAGTGTGACCTTGACTTGGAGTCTACTGAGTACTTCATGATTCATGAAAACCACGGGGCCGTCTTGCCAGAGTAATCCTATCACAACCAAATGATTAAATGTATCAAGGAGGGCGTAGATGGGTAATAAGGTATGGATTCAAGAAAATGAAACCGCATTCCTGGATATGTGGAGGTAATTTAATTCGTGTGGCAGTGCACTGAGCATCTGCTGAGTACCTTTGTTTGTCATAAACATGAGATACAAATATTCCAATCACAATCAAACGATCAACGATCAAAAACGTATTACAGGGGGTGGTGTGTGTGCAGTGCGTGACGCTTTGGGCGGGTTTACTTAAGTAAACACAGCACTCAACGTTCAACAGGTTCAACCATCAACAACCTCACTCAATCTACGACCCCTTCCTTCCATCCCCCTTCCCTCCTCTCTAGAACAATACTCTCCAGTCTTTTGTTATACTTATCTCGAACTACGAACTAGGTTTATCTCTCAACCTATCTCTCTCTCAGCTCTGTTGGTTGTTGAACTTTTTTTTTGGAATTTCAGTTCTTCGGATTCGGTTTGGACAGATATATACTGTTCTTTATCACATACGCTCACGCAGAAGAAAACGTTCCTAGAAGAAGAAACAGTGAAAGAGAGAAAGGAATTATGTCTGGTTCAGGTTATCTAGACGTACGTACCTTTTATTGCTTTCCCCATTTTCTTTTTTTTTCATTATTATTAACGATGATGATGATGATGATGACGATGGAATAGAAAGCAATAGAATTGGTTCAGAAAGCAGTTGTTGAAGATAATGCTAATAATTATGCGGAGGCGTATAAGTATTATCAGAATTCGTTGGATTATTTTATGATGGCTTTGAAATGTACGTTTTATCCTATCTCCAAACTTTTGGTATACTGATGATGTGGTTTAGATGAAAAGAATGAACGTTCCAAAGTCCTTATAAAAACTAAACTCAATGAATATTTAACTCGTGCTGAGAAACTTAAAGAACATTTAAGTAATGCTCCTTCTGAAAAGAAAGGAAAGAGTGTTATTGGTATGAATGGAAGTGGTAATGCAACTGGTAAAAAGTAAGTAAAACAACTCCCCACACATTAACATTAACAATTGAAACACAACCCAACAACTCTCTTATTCAGGAATGAAGAAGAAGAAGACATGGATGCAGAAACTAAAAAACTTCGAGCATCATTAGCTTCAGCAATTTTAACCGAAACACCTAATGTTAAATGGGATGATGTAGCTGGATTAGAAGGAGCAAAAGCATCTTTAAAGGAAGCAGTTATTTTACCAATCAAGTTTCCGCATTTGTTTACTGGGAAAAGAACACCTTGGAAAGGAATTTTGTTGTATGGACCTCCAGGAACTGGAAAAAGTTATTTGGCGAAAGCGGTTGCGACGGAAGCGAAGAGTACTTTTTTTAGTGTTAGTTCATCGGATTTGGTAACGAAGTGGCAAGGTGAATCTGAGAGGTGAGTTTGTTTTTTTTGTTTCTTTTATCCGATTTTCGTTACCTTACGTATTTTATTTATATAGATTGGTGAAGAACTTGTTTCAATTGGCGAGAGAATCGAAACCTTCGATTATTTTTGTTGATGAAATTGATTCGTTGGCGGGAACGAGGAATGAATCGGAATCGGAAGGTTCAAGAAGGATTAAGACTGAATTTTTGGTTCAGATGAATGGTGTTGGACATGATGATACTGGTGTACTTGTCCTTGGAGCTACAAATATTCCATGGCAACTTGATAATGCTATCAAACGTCGGTAGGTGTTATATTAAATTTCATTAAACTGGTTGTAACCCCTGAAACCTTTAATTTTATAGATTTGAGAAACGAATATATATTCCACTACCAGGACCAGATGCTCGTCGTCGGATGTTTGAAATCCATATCGGGAATACACCTTGTAACCTTGAACATAAAGATTATCGATTATTAGCAGAGAAAACGGATGGATTTTCTGGATCGGATATAGCGATTGTTGTACGAGATGCATTGATGCAACCGGTACGTAAAGTGATCAATGCGACACATTTTAAAAAAGTGGTGGTTAAGGATGAAGAGAGTGGGAAGAGTAAAGATAAATGGACACCTTGTTCACCTGGTGCTGAAGGTGCATTGGAAATGCCGTGGAGTGATATTGAAAGTGATGAGTTGTTGGAACCTCCTTTGACTGTTGTGGATTTTTTGAAGAGTTTGGAAAGTTCGAGACCTACGGTTACGGCTGCTGATATTAAGAAGCATGAGGAATGGACGCAGGAGTCTGGTGAGTTTTTTTTCTTCTTTTCTTTGAGTTTTTTTTTTTTTTTTTCGTGTTAGGAGCTGATTGGTATATTATAATAGGTCATGAGGGTGTATAGGGGTTACCCTTATTTTTGTGTGATGTATTTGTATTGTGTTTTATGCGTTGAACAAGACATGATCTCCAATAGAATGTGTGGAGTAGGGTTCCAAAATTGAAGATATGTCGAAATGGAGAGATTGACGTGAGTGTAAGGTGTAGCTAGACACGTGTGATGATTCTAGAAGCCAAGGACGATGATTGGGCGTTTAGTATATATATATATGAGCTGTCGTAGATTCGTAGTCAACCCTTAAGGCCTTACAGCTTGCAGGTTGGGCAAGAATGGGACCCTTCACGGTAGCCGAGTTTGGGGAGTTGGTAAGTGCAGCGCTAGAAGCCTGTGACCCTGAGCGACAAAGTAATTCCATTTTGCTTTCATTCTTTTTCCTTTTCTTTATTTTTAATTCGTATTGTTCGCAGTGTCTCACTCTTTCTTTAACAACATGCTCATCCAAAACCCAATCAACTCTATCCCAATGCCCATCATCATCGATTCAGACCCTCCAGTCACTCATACTCCTCAACGAAAACTCTTTCGTAGGATAAAGTCTGTTCTGGGCAGTACTGCTCGTAGACAACGTTCAGCGTCATGTACTCAACAAGATGCTTCTGCTACGAGTACTAAATCGAATTTCAAAGAAGAATCGATACCAATACCTCCTGTTCCTCCCACTACAACCTCTGCTACTTCTATTCGTAGTGGTAGACCGCGTAGTGTATCTGCTGCTGCATCACTTCATTTTGAAGCTCCTTCACCACCAGAGTTTATTCCTTATATTCCGAAATATATTCAAAACCGACAACGCCAATTACAACAACAACAACAAGACGTTCGGACTCGGGAGTTATCGTCGATATTGACATCATCATTTCCAATTCCTACTTCCACTCCAACTCCAGCTTCGAATTCGAATTCGGATTCAAAACGCGTTGTTGTTGGTGTTGGTATTGGTGAAGCTCAAGTTCCATTACCAGCTTCACCTACTTCTGAGCGGTCTATATCGACTGCTTCTTCAACCATGTCTATGTCTATGTCTATGTCTCCTGTCACTCCTGTTTTTCCAAATCATCATTATTCTCATCATCATCAATATCAATACATTCAAGACGTCCATCTTCAACCTCATCCTTATGCTTATTGTGGTTCTGGTTCTGGTTCTGGTTCTGGTACCGGTTCTGGGTTTGGTTCTGGTTCTGGTTCTGGTTCGGCGCCTTTTACTATTACGTCTATGACTACCAGGTCTTCGACGGAAAGTAATACTAATTATAGTCCGGATCAACAACCACCACCACAACAACAACAAGAGCTAGACCCATTTGTTAAAGGCAAAAACCGGATTGTACGGAGAAGTTTAATTCAAGATTCGTTTTTATTGGCTTGTGCTGGAACCACGGGTACTGGTGTTGGTGTTGGTATTGGCGATTCATCTTCATCTTCCCCTGGATCATTCAATTCACCTTCTCCAATAACGAATTCTACACTATTGCTACTTTAAACCAAGGTCAAGGTCGGAATCAAATACCAACCAAGAAATTATCATTATCATTAAATTCGAATTCAAAGAAGAAATCAAAAATGAATTTATTACCTCCTCTTAAACCTCCACCTTCTTGTCCATTACCTAGTCCTCCATTGACTGTTACTTCGGATACGGATGATTCGGATTCTAGTTTTGTTGGATTTGGTGGGAGTGTTGTTAGTCCTACTAGTCCTACTGGTACTATTGGAATTCGAATTTGAATTCTCAACCGACTTCGCCTGTACAGAGACATACACCAGCGCCTGCACAAGTACAACAAGTGCAAGTGGAAGAAGATGAATGGACTTTGTATCTTGGTTCTCATTCTTTACCGTTAGAGTTGGAATTGGATTTGGAGAATAGGAAGAAGAGAAGTAGGAGTAGGAAGAAAAGTGGTAGTGGTAGTGGTAGTGGTAGTGGTAATAGTAAGGTTGGAAGTGGGAATGAGAACGAGAATGGGAATAGGAATAGGAATGGGAAAGTGAGTTTGGAATCAATGTCGATGAAACAAGTGTTACTTTCACCTAAGGATATTCAAGAGAGAGGAAGGAAGAGATCTGCTTCTACTATTCGTTCGACTGCTACTATTGTTCCTAATGCGAATGGGAATGGGGATGGGGATGATGAAAAGAAGGAGATGGGATTGGTTAATACTGATTGGACGTTACAGTTACCTTTGTTGAAGAAAAGTAGGAGTGGGTTGGTTATTGATACTAATGATGGGAAGGGGCTTAAGGAGTCTGTAGGAAATGTGAGTGTAGATGTAGGTGTAGGTGTGGACGAAGATGGATCTGAAGAGAATGGGAAAGGAAAGGGGAAAGGTTTGAGAAAGGAAAGAAGTTTTGCGGAATGGACTCAGGATTTACGTGATGAATTGGAAAAAGAAGAGGAGAAGATGAGGTTGAAGATGAGAGCTGTTTTGGAATGTGGTTTGGAAAGAAATCAGAATCAGAATCAGAATCAAGTTCAGGTTAGGAGAGGTGAGGAGGGTGAAGAGAGGATGAGGAAGAGTAGTCAAGTTTCGTTGACTTCGATTAATCCTGTGAGGAAATCAAGTATGAAGAAACAATTACCTATTGGAATTGGATCTGGAAGATCACCTATTTCGATGACTTTTCCTGCTTCGTCGTCAGCTGTTTCACTTTCACTTTCCTCGACACATTCGATACCTGTGTCACCAATAAATGGGACTTTTCAACAACATCACTCAAATAAGAATATGAATACGAATACGAATGCGAATGCGAATGCTTTACTGGTACCTCCAACTCCAACAACACCTAATCTTAAGACCAGAGGTAGTAGAAAGTTTTCAACTTCAACTTCGATTTCAACTTCAACTACTACAACGACGATGACCTCAACTTCAACTTCAACTTCTACACTTGGGAAATTTCCTTTACCTCCTTCTTCACATTCCTCTTCCCATTCTTCTCATTTTAATAATATAACCAATATCACTAATAATTTCACCACTATCAATACTACTACTACTACCGATATCACCACCGTCGCTACTACTACCAACGCCAACGCCAATTCCAACGCCAATTCCAATGCCACCAACGTCAACGTCAACGTCAATACTATTACCTCCAACAATAACAATCATAATATGAGGACTACGGCTAAATTATTAAGTTTTGGAAGTAGAATGATGCAAAGGAAAAGTGGGGTTGGTTCTGGTACTGGTACTGGTATAGGTACTGGTATAGGAAGACTTTCGGTTTATCCTTCTATGGAAATTGGGAACGTGATGTTGTAGGTATAAGTCAATGTCAGATTTAGGTTTGGAGATGGAGAGGGAGAGGGAGAGGGAGAGAGGGAATGTGAAGGAGAAAGAGAAGGAGAAAAAGAGGGAAATGAGAATGAGAAGAGGATTGGGAATGGGAATGGGGATGGTAGTACCGACATCAGCTCCGGCTACTACTTCTTGTTTTCCTATTGATATTTCTGGAGGTTGTGTTAATGGTGGAAATGAACGATATGTTAGTGGGAATGGAGGATTAAGAAAAGGATTGAGAGAGAGAGCTAGATCTTCAATTTTTGGTAATGGGAAAATGGGTTTGAATTTGAATTCTAGTGAAAGAATTCATATTTCTACACCTGTTCCTATTTCAATTCCAGTCCTGAAGCCGACACCGAATCGTGTTTTGGATATTTCACCTTCTGCTTCTGCTTCGACTTTGTCTTTTGTTCCTGGTCCTGAAACTGAAGTACTAGTACCTATGGTTAGGCCTACACAAAACGAAAAAAATGAAAATGAAAGCGAACACATTTATTCAACGTTATTGGCCAATACTAATACTGGTGCCAAGAATAAGAAGAAGAAAAGTTATACGAAATATGTACCTCCACAAACATCATCTTCAATCACCACTATTTCCACCATTTCTTCAACGACAAACACCATAAACACAATTAATAGTTCAGTTACGATTACACCTTGTTCACCTCAAAAAAATCAAGAGGTGATAGTGGAGAGGGTGGAGGTGGAAGTGGAGGTGGAAGAATGGAAAGGTTATATTTGAGAGTAGAAGAAATGGAAGGTGAAAGAGTTGGTAGAGTTGGTAATAGAGCTAGAGTTGAATTGGAAGATAGATTGGCTGCTTTGGAAGCTGGATTAGTTGAATCGTTGGCTGGTCTTGAAAGTTTGAAGTTGAATTCGAATTCGGATTGTGGTGAGGAGGTAGTTGAAGGTGGTGGTGATTTTGAAGGTGATGTTGAGGTATTAGAAGGTCAATGTGATGATGAAGTTAAAGTGGAAAGTCCTAAGAAACGTCAACGATATAGTGGTAATGGAGAAGAAGATATAAGAGATGATGCGGATGTTCAAATTGTTATTGTTGGACCTGATTCTGATTCTAGTGTTCATTCTTCGCCTTCACCTTTACCTTTATCTGAAACAGAAATCGAAACTGCAAGAAAAAGCTTTGAAACTACCGCTTCTACGACTACGACTACATCCAATGGACAAGGATTTGAAACATGTACAACTGGTTCTGGTTCTGGTTCTGGTTCTGGTTCTGGTTCTCCTATTCCCAATTCCAACTCCAATTTCAATCGTAGAGGTTGCTGGGATGAGGAAAATGATAATGATGATAATGATGGAGATCGTAGAAGTGTTTGGAGTATGTGGAGTGGTGGAGCTTATTATTCTGCGAGAACGAGTTTGGATTTTTAAAATTGAAATTATTGTCGCTTTTTTTTTTTTTTTTTGGTGAGTCTCCTTTTTGAAAAATATATATATGGGATTTGAGAACTGATGTTGTTTTTTCTCTCTTTTGTTTAGAGTTTTGTCGTTCTGATGATGGACTTTTTGTACGATAAAATGGGATGTGTTTAAACATTCGAAGTTATCTCCCCCCCTCTCTCTCCTCTCAAGCATTATCTGTTTCTTCTCTCTTTCTCTCTCTGTTTTCTTCATTTCACTTATCTGTTTCCCGAACTGGCTCTCACTCTTTTTTCGTCTTTTTTTTTCTCTATTCCACGCTTGTCACTCTTTTCTTTTCAACTCTTATTTTTTTTTGCTCTGGACGCCAATATTAATGGGTTGTGTATTCTTATTTTTTAATTGTTAATTTTGAACCTTTGCCTTCGTAGTAGTTTTTCTTGGTGAACAATGATTGATGGACTTTCACTTTCCCCTCTTTTTTTACTTACTATTTGACATTTTCTTTTCTTTCTTTCTTAACCAACTTCTTCAAGTTTCAAATTTCAGGTTTTATGCCGTTATCCGTTACGTCGAACTTTGTTGTATATAAGCAATACTTCTCATAACTTTCAACTTTAAAAAAAAACAAATTGCCTTCTTCGCGGATTTCAGTTCTTTAGTCATTTCTCCTCGATCCATCGAAGTTCGTTCGGAATCTTTAATTCTTCCTCTGTTTTCTTCCTCTTCCACTTTACGTTAAGAGTTCGCTCAATTTTAATAAGTACAATAAGCACTATATAATCGTATATGATATATTCTGTTGCATCTTTACGTTCTCCAAAGGACTTCTACTGGCTTAAAGTTATGTACATATAACTATATTTACAAGTAACTCGTCACCCCATTTAATATATTATAATTCAATCAGAATGAAAGTAATTCCGGTCTCCAGAGAACATAAAATAAGCATTGAAGATTTTTCTCCCCGATAGTACATATATAATACATAATAGATACAGTACATAACGTATAGACCATTTAATGATAAAAGTCTTATCGAGTCTCACACTAGTTACGCTTTGGTTTAGCGTACTTTTTTTTTTTCTTAGTGCGTTTTTAGCTCGTCTCTATCTTTTTGTTTTGAAATTTCAACTTATATGTCATGATCATGAGTTATATTGATATGTCTACAGGAAATTTCTGATTATTCCGATTACTATTCAATTTCATTCCCACTCATCACATCACATCACATAAGATCTCTGAATCATATACATATTGTATGACTCTTGGCATGACTCTACCGTTTCGTAAATCGGAGGGAAGAATTCGGTGCCGCTACGCAGTTCCGCAGGCGCGGCTGTAAACTGTAATGTACTACATAATAGGAAGTATTTATTCATATATTCATGTTCTTCTCTCGTATTGTTAACGGTACTTGTGGAACAAATTTTAACTTGTTGCTACGTATGTATGTAAGATATTTTTTATATTCCAGAAGATTTCTATCAAGCAAAGAAAGGACAAAAGAAATTAATGATAAATGATCAGAAACTTGTAATTTGTTTTGAGGTTAGAGGCCGATGACCAACAAGAATACCATCCAGGAGAGGATATCAAGGTTAGTGATGAATTGTAACCACGTACACAATGAGACAAGTTGATTGTTCTACTTTCAGGTTGGTTACAGGAAGTACACGAACAACTTCCAATCCATGGCGATAAGTAATATAAACCATACGATTTCATTACAGATCACTATACTGGAATACATGAAAATATATGGATACTATAGAATTAAAGAAAAGTAGAGACTGAATACATTGGTATATTATTTCAAGAATGCTACAAAAAGAAAAGAAAAGAAAAAGTAGTTCGACGGATGCAATCATTGAGATTGGAGGGCGAATGACAAATGTGAATCTTGTTGCCTGTACAAAATAAATGAAACATCGCGGAGATGGATGGGATTGGAATATGTGAAGAGTAGGAGAAAGGGCGGGTGGTGCCATGCGATTATAGGCGGGGGTGATTGGATGACGCTTGGAAAATAGTCGTGTATGGGCCGCGGTGGCTGCTGTGGATTCGAGACTGTGTTCCTGTTGGAACACTGAAGGACAGGGAAAATGGAGGGTTGGCACATATGGGAGAAGAGGATAGGTTGGTATAACAGTAGTAGAACGAGAGGTTGTGTTAATTGATGTAAACCCACCGTGTAGCCTGGGCGGTATTGACAATACTAAGTCGTTACCTATGTAACTGCAAAGTCATTGTCCTAAAGTCAGTCAGTCAGTGTCGAGAACAATAACCGTTGAAAGTTAGCCACCACACCTTGGAGGTGAAGTGACTCCATCTTGTACCAGGTATCTTAGGCATATACTCCTACGAGATACACGACCCAAAATACCACAAATGTTACTCTGTGTACATCTGGTCGACGAAAAAGAGCCAAGATATTTGATGTTATTCCACAAGAGAATTGATCATTCACTACTTGAGATGCTCCGAAAGCTATTCGCAAAGAGAATCCACCAGTTTGAAAGAGGGTGTGATAGAAATTAAAGCTAAGACTGAGGAAAGTTCGAGACGACGATTGTGGTTCTGAAGAGAAAGAGCCTGAAGAGGTCGACAGGTTTATATATCTGTTGAACTGGATAAAAATAGCCCAACGTGTTAGCCTCCGTTCCACTCGTCTCTTCAGCATATGAGTCTCAGTTGATCTACTACACAAAAAAGATGATGGTAATCCGTCATAGCCCGTGAGTAAGTTCTCTTGGTATAGAAGAATGAACGGCTACTGTGGGATCGTATGGTGACGTAGTAATCAAGTATCAATGATCACACCATGAGAAAAGCTATAAAAAAAGGTATGGGACGGCTGAGGTGTTAATGGTGAGCACTTAGTAGGCCAGCCCACTGGCAATTCGAGTTGGTAGCTACAGTTGAAAAAAGAAAGTCGTACCATGCAGCACTAATAAGCCTGTACAAAAAACTTACCGTCTAATGTTCACCTTAAGTAGTATTTCAAATCGTGAATAATAGCAACTCAAATTAGATGAATGATGATCAAAAGCAGCACTATAAATGATATATCTCGACGCCACGTAAACGGTAAGACCGCTACTACACTTTGATAATGATTAATCTGATTTTGCTGATCTCAGTACTGAGTAGATCACTAAATTAGAACGAAATAAGGGGCTGACTCAGATCCTAAAAGACCTTGCCTCTGAGTCCTGATTCCCCAAATGCAATATCTTGATTCTCACACCTATAAATCCGTGTTGGTGAGTGAGGACTAACTCAACAAGTGAAATGCGATCATGGAAGGTTGTATGGCACATGGTTACCAATTTGCTGATAGCAAATTCCACGAAATCGGGTCCTAAAAATACTAATGAACCAAAGGTATATAATGTTTTGACATCTCATACTTCCTAACTTGGTAACGGGCTCTCTCTTTCTTTCTTTCAAACGTGTCAAGATGGCAAACGTTACTGCAGCTCTTGAAGTCTTGCAAATGTCTGATAACCTATATATAAAGGTTTTGAATATCCAAACTGTTCAGGTGAGAGTCAACACATGTTAGTTATTATTCAATTCTTATTGGCAATAGACAATGGTTGGTGGTAAGTTCATTTAATTAATTGATTCCCCAGGCTCCAGCCAAAGCAACAAATATATTCTCTCATCATTCATTCGTTGTTCACAATCACTGATCATTGATGAATATTTGAATTACTAACAACTCTGTTGCTTCACCTGTAGTTGTATCAACAAGTGTTTTTGTAACTAATATTTTCTTCCCTGGCTACATTCCACCTTACTCACCTAACTACCTTATACTCAGATTTATGACTGGCTCTTGAGTTTGGATATGGAAGTACCCTTAGTATGGAAGTCAAAATGGAACATTATAAAGTTTCTGTATCTTGCTGTGAGATATCTACCATTTATGGACCTCATCCTGGCTATGTACTTCTGTAAGTATTCACTAATTTTTTTTTATATATCCTCCAATATTCAAGCTCAGTTCTAATAAAATTCCCAGTGTTCCTTAAACCTTATAGTACAACAACATCAGCATATGAAATTATTTATGGGTGTTTAGCTGGTATGTACTATTCCATCTTTAATATCATTACTACATAATTTATTACTTCAAAGTTATGATGGTGGTGGGGATTGCACTTGCTGAAGGTCCAGTCTAATTTCTGGCTCAATTAAAAGTTTGCTCATTTTTTATGTTCTAACAGCAATTCTAACACTCAGAACTTGGGCATTATGGAAGGAAGGAACACATATGACCTGGATACTTTCCATTGGTTTTATTGTAACGTGGTTAGCTATATTTGCACTCATGGCAACTCACCTTACATACATCCATTGTGAGTTTCTTTTGTTATGAACCATAATCCCATGATATTCTGGAGGCTGGTCCCATGAATATTATAATTGACTGATAATCTAAATACTACTGCTAGATGAAACTCTAAATCTTGCTAGCAATAACAGTATACAGTAGTATTTTCCATCACAGGGGCAAATACATTTCTTGTGGGGTGTTTCATTTTACTAATGATTTATGATGGAGGTAAGTGCATGAAGCTATAGTCACTACTCTAAATCACATCTTTTGAAACTGAAAATTATAATTCCTGGTATTTGATACTAGGTATTTTGACACTCATGATAATACGAGCAGTATCAATCTGTAAGTTCTTTAATCTATTACTTAATATATTCTAACAAATTGAACAATGCAATTCCAGTCAGATATAATGGACCCCATTCCAAGCTCGTGAACACTGTATATGCTGAAGGTACCTGTTGATTTATCCATGTCACATTATTTGAACGTCAGGCTGATAATTAGTATAGGTATTCAGTATTACATATACATATTTGGTAAGTCATAGTAATCACTTAACAATCGAGTCGTAAAGAATTACTGAAATTTCATTTTTCTTCTGACAATAGTACTTGCATTATTGAATGTTATCATTCTTCTTGTATTCTCAGTGAGTCATCATATTCATATCTTTTCCATATGTTGTACAATGATTATATATATACACAAATACACAACAGGATAGAATGCTTATAATGTACGTTACATTTCCATTTATTTTTTTCATGCCAGAGTTATGAAAACCTCTTAACAGTGCTGCACGTGTCGCCCATTCCGTATTGGCTTGTAAAGTGGTACTTCATATTCGACAACAAACAAATTCAGAGGAGGGAGAGGAAGGTGGATCACTCACTGCTTTTACTGCCGCAACCAGGCACACTTAACACTTGACTGTGTGCTAACTCAATGATACTTGTTGAGTTTCGGACATTGGTTATATATATATATATGGTTTTCGTGTATCTATGAACTATAATATAGCTATAACTCTCCCTGAAAAAATGAAACATTGAACACAAACACTTATTGTAATTTGCCCAAAAGGTATACCACCTTGTATAGAAGCAATCCAAATACTAGTTTTATACGACCACACCAAAAAAAAAAACACCAAAAAAACAAACGAACACGTCAAAACACCAAACCACAAACAACTCTCTTCTCTGCAATGAGATAAAATGTCAATTTATGACGAACCCTAATAATCACAACACCAGCGGTAACCTGGATTAATCTCATTGGTCCTACATCCAGTGAACTCCGTACACCACTTCCAACACTTCCACTTCAACCACCATAACCCATAGCAGCAGGAGCAATAGCTGTCTCTGCTGCTTTTCCGCTTGTTGTCTTTGCCATGGTTTCACTTTCCCACTGCAACAGCATCGTTAACCACACTTCCCAAATCTTTTCCTCCATCCGCTTCTACCGCAGCGCCGCTACGTCATCCGAGACCCCAGAGTAGTTGAACTGATTCTGGGCCATGATTCGTTAGGATGTTGTATATGTCGAGTAGACGCCAGGGGTTGCGGGTTTGCTGAAACCTTCAAGATTGTTATTCGTGTTTGGATTTGAGTTCGACGTTGTTGACGTGTTTATTCCTTCTTCTCTGTCACCTAGGAAACGTGCATGCGATAAAGAACAGTATAGCTGCATTTCTATCCCAAGAATCCGAAGAGCTGAAAATCCAAAAGTTCAACGAGAGAAGCCAACAACCAAAGAGGTGAGAGTTGAGAGCTAAGAGCTGAGAGCTGAGAGGCTGAGAGGTCGAGGTGGTATAAGAAACAAGTATGGCTCTTGAGAGAGGTCGATAGACGTTAGATTCATTGAATGTTGAATGTTGAACGTGAGTAGATCAAGAGAGTTGTGGTGTGTTTACTTAAGTAAACCTTGAGTAAACCCGCTTGGGAGGTCTCTCTTGCACTGTGTCACACCATGTCACACACACCCTGTACCTCCCTGTACAAGTACATTTTTGATCGTTGATCATTTGATTGTGATTGGAATAAGTAGTTATATGAGTATCTCGTATCTCATGCTTAAGTATGCAAGTAAAGGTACCTTTTGGGCGCTTGGGTAAGTTTCTCCAACAAACCCTTTCGAATAATAAATAAGACGTCATTTGGTGTATGGCAGAAACCACAGCTTTAATAAAAGTTGAGCTTATTTAAGTATTAAGTTCTTATTTACCGTGACCTCTAAAATGTGTAAAACGTAAACTAAGTACTTCAGGAGGCCTGAAGACTTATGAAAACCACGAGGCGGCCTCGGAGTAATCTTACCACAGATTCAAGCACTGGAAGTACACGAACACGAACTACTTCCAAGCCATGGTGATAGTAATATAGACTATACGATTTCATTAAGGATCACTATACTAGAATACTTATGGATACTATGCTATATTATTTCGAGAATGCTGCAAAAAGAAAAAGAAAAGAAAAAGTAGTTCGATAGATACAACGATTTACGATTGCTGGAGCCTGGGTATATTGCAATTGAAGGAGAGTGTGATATTGATCTTGGGTCATCTGTACAATAGATCTGAGTGAAACATAGCGGAGAAGGATGGGATGATAATATGTGAAGGGTGGGAGAAAGGGCGGGTGGTGCGGCGCGGGTATAGTAGGATAAACTGGGTGGGGTAATTGGATGGAAGTGGATATGAGGCTTGGAAAATAGTGGTGTGTGGCTGTGGTCCGGGGTAGCTGCTCTGGATTCGATGTTGTGTTCATGTTGAACACTGAAGGACAGAAAAAGTGGAGGATATGATAGTGGGCATATGGGAGAAATGATATAACAGAGGAGTGGAGTAGAGTCGATGCAAAGCCAAAATGCAGCCTGGGCGTATTGACAATATTGAGCTGTTACCTATGTAACTGCAAAGTCGTTGTCCTAAAGTCATTCAGTCAGCATCGGGAACAATAACCGTCGAAAGTTAGCCACCATACCTTGGAGGTGAAGTGACTCCATCTTGCATCAGGTATCTCAGGCATATACTCCTACGAGATACACGACCCAAAATACCACAAATGTTACTCTGCGTACATCCAGTCGACGAAAAAAGAGCCAAGATATTTGATGTTATTCAACAAGAGAATTGATCATTCACTGCTTGAGATGCTCCGAAAGCTATTCGCAAAGAGAATCCACCAGTTTGAAAGAGGATGTGATAGAAGTTAATGCTAAGACTGAGTAAAGTTCGAGACGACGATTGTGGTTCTGAAGAGAAAGAGCCTGAAGAGGTCGACAGGTTTATATATCCGAGTCTGTTGAACGGGATAAAAATAGCCTCTGTTTAAGAGGTTGATGACGTCGTGGGCTTGATTCAAATAAAACATATTCACTTGAAAAAAGACTAGACAAGTTTCTCCTCACCAAATCCAACGAGATTGCGGCTCAGCGGGCTACGTACAACAAATCATGTATGGAAATGTCCATAGAAATAGAATTGTATGAGAGGTTGAATTCCTCCTACTTATGAAGTTATTTGTGATCCTCGGGAATCTGCCAGAGTATACGAAACCAAACCAGGAATCGAGAATTGCATAGTACAATGTTTGACGAGCCTGAATTTCTGTCTCCGATCCACCTCTACAATACATCCGAATCTTCATCTTCTTCATCGTTACTTGCTTCATTCATCCCCTTGGATATTGTTCTTCATCATACACAGACTAATGGGAAATGTCTGTAAGAAGGGTTGTAGATATAAGTTTACTAACCTGTTGCCCAAGATCCACGGTCTACAAGTGTACCGTCACATGTCGCAAAGTTTACAAGTCGCGACAGTGTCAAGGACAGCGAACAGCCCACCAGTACAATTTATAAGAACACGTCCACTACCTGGATCTAGACCAGCCACAGTGTATGCCCAATGGTTGTCTGTGTGTTTCGAATCAAATTGCGAGCCGTCATAATGAAGCCTCTCATCGCGTAAAATACAACATTCCATATCTCCAACGTTCCATCCATATGACTGAATGTTGATTACCGAAGGTTCGTACAAAGAAATGGTTGCCGCAGGTCCAACCCAGGCAAAGTAACTCTCGTCTTTGTCGGAGGTGGGGGAGTCCTCCAGAGGTATTTTAATGGATAATGTGGAAGGATTGGGCAGTTGAGTAATAGAAAATTCGTCATTACGTCCCACAATAATCCAATGCAGGTTCTGATAAAAGAAGGGCTGCATATACCTAAACCACATGGCATAATTGTCAAATGGAATTCGATAGAGCGCCTGCACCGGTTCAGAGGGTACTCCTTCATCGTGATTCTCAAGCTGTGCAGCAGAGTAGATATCCAAATACTGAATATCGCCCATTGGGTGTACAAACATGATTAGCTCCTCGCACGCTATGCATCCGGGCTTTGGTAGTCACGAATAGTCAATATATGTTAATCAATAAGTGTTTGATGCCATACCTTTCTATGAATGCGTTCTGGAATTTGGACTTTCTTTCGTTGCTTTTCATCTGCTAGACGATCACCATCCCAGCGAAGGACCGACAGTTCTCCACCGTTCGCAGTTTGTCGTACCTCTGCAAGGATCTTGTCGGTTGTAGTCACTTGCCAATGGTAAGCATTAGTTCGTCCTATGGTTGCAAGTGGTTTGGCATCGAGGTACGCATTTTTCCCATATCCAACTACGTCGATTTGAAAAACGTATGCTTGAGATTTATCATTGTAACCTGGGAATAGAGGCCTCAATTTTTATGCAAGGGAAGTCATCTTTGATTACCAGAAGTTTACCTATTTGTCCTGAGCGAAGAAAATCCCACACAACCACACGCAAGGATAGAGTTGGATTTTTGTGATCCACCCATACTTGAGCTTGACCGAGTTTGAAATCAATGAGGGATACGCCAACGAGGACGCGTTCCTCGATTTTCTGGGGATCTTTATCCAAGTCATAAGAAATGATACCCTTGCCAACAACGCAAGCCAGGACCCAACGACCCCCAGGGAGTAGTTCAAATTCCTGACCTCCAGGCAGTACTAGTTCAAATTCCGAACTGATATGATCGATAGAGATAGGACAGTGAAAAGCTCGTCCTCGCACTTCAAGCAACGGCGAATTCTTTGAGAACCAAGCCTCACGAGCACGGAGCTTTTTAATCACCCAGTCCTGTAGCTCTTCAAGTGTGTAATCCTCTGGTTTTCCTTCAAGCTTTGTGATGGGAACGTCGCTCGCGAGCTTCTTCACAAATGTATACCATAATTGACGAGATTGTGTAGCGAAATACCAAATAGTGCAGACCTTGTGCCGTGAGCCACTGTGAGTAAATTCTATATGATTAGAGCGTTCAGAACAAAAACATACACGTTTGGCTCTCAGCAGGCTACGCCAGTCCGCACTTTCTAGCGCGGTGCACACAATTTCTATGGGAAGTGGCATAAGTACTCACTGGCACTAAGCAGGTAGGGCCGTGCCATCTCCTGTTCTACTAGGGTACTATGGCATTTGCCGCATGCACGTGCTATTAACATAGACTCTGTTAAATTCGTCGTTCATACTTTCAACCTTGTTTCAGCCTGAATACTTTTGCATTTCTCGAGTGACTCCTTCACAAGCTTGATAGATGCCAAAGCTTCTACTAACAATCCCTCAATCAAACCAATGCTTAGTGCTAAAAGCAAATTTTAAAACAAAGTGGGGCGGTGGGGCACGGGTAACACAAGTTCAATGTCTAAACAAAGATACATATATATATGTATTTAAAACTGTTTATGTACGTATTTTCCAGAATTAAAACAACAAACAAACAAACAAACAAACAAAGTGATGATTTTGCTAGTACAACTTCAAAATGCAGGTAGGTCGTCTGTGTCTTCCGTCGAGGAAAAGATATAGTAAGACTTCGAATAACTGACTCAGAATAGCCCTCTAAACGGTTGATGTTGAATGATTGATGTTGAGACGACTGTCGCTTCTTGAAAACCGACTCGAACAACTTTAGATTCAAAAGCAAAGCATTCCACCCCATCGGTTTAGATTATCAGTCATCGATTATCATGGGGCTTCTCTTCTCACTCAGAAAGAGTAGGAAGATTCTTGCAATAACACGATATTCCGATTCTGATTCTGAGCTTTACCGGTCTTCTGGGTTCGAGTTCGGGTCCTTCCACATCGACTCCTACTTGCACAAAAGACTTGTTCTTCAAGCTCTCTTTTCCATCTTGAGTGAAATACAAAATTCGAATTCAAAGGTTCTAAGTCCTCAAATTCCACCCTTTGTTTGGTTTGTTTTTGTAAAAGGGCGCGATATTTCATCGTATCTAATTTGATAAGTACAAACTCTAAGGAGCTGCATTTGCACAGGTATGTGCACCTACCAGGGTGATAATGAGTTAATGAGTTGTTGAGCACTAAAAGAAATGTAGAGACTGTGATGGGGTGTCAAGAAGGGCCTGAGGTTGAAGGCACCAACAACCTCTTGCTTAAATACGCAAGATCTCGCCTCATGGCTGACAGACAAATAAAACATTAAGATAATAGATAACAACTTACAAAACCACGCATTCAATTGGAGGGTTGACAAAGAGTCCATTGTTCTAATTTTGGACTCCTAAATTATATAAAACTAAAAATACCACATACTTCTTGTACTTATAACTTCTTGTATAAACAAGGCATAAACAGTGGTTGCTATGCGTACGGACTCAGAACAAAGGCTAGCGAATGACTTGAACAAATCCTGTTTCAAACAAAAAGCGGTTCAGTAAACGGAGAACCAAACATTTCATTTAAAGTATGGTTCACTTAAAACGAATTACAAGATGATATAGATACTTAATACATTATACATTATCCATTATCGAAGGGAAGACTGAAAACCTAGTGATTTTTCTTCTTGTTCTATGTGTTCGTTTTGGAGGGTCCTAAAGCCCTCAAACGACATCTCGCCACACAATTCTCTCACTATATCACCAATTTGATCAACGAGCTATGTAAAAAAAAATGAGAATATAGATGATTTAAGATGAAAAATTTATACTCACAGCTATTGCATGCGACATCGCAATGACAGCTAGTGAAAATTAGTAAAATATTGATTTCGTTATAGTTGGTAAACAAGTTTACCTGTAGCATGTGCAGGTACCTGTTCATCCTAAGAGATCTCATTAGCTTATATCTTCTAAACATCAAGAACGACCATCAACATACCATCAACAAATCCAACGTCAATTCCTCAAATCCAACGCTAGATCCATCCAAGGGCCCACTTTGTAAGTCAATGTCGCCTTCAATTGAGCCATCATCGTCATCTTCGGTATGGCGAGTTATATTCGGTGTGCCGAATGGCACTTGGCTGTTAGTTAGATGTCTTCCGTGGTAGACCAGTCTATCCCGCAGTGCTGGTAAAGCAGGTGGCAAAGGTGATCCTCCAGCTAAACTACTTGAAAGAATTGCTATTTTCGAGAATAAGTCGGCGAGCTAAATTTACTTTAATAATATTCCAAAGGACTTCACGAAGAGAATTTAGCTCACGAAGTTAGGGTTGAGAAATGGAGTCTATTATCAGTTGAGAAATCGATTACTATGAATAAACGAGGATTATGTGGTAGCTTACTTTATGAACCAGTATACTACACCACTTCGCGTCCAACTTTATAAACGAGCTAGCCAGAAGAATTAACGATGACGAGAGTTTCAACCTAAAAACAGTTATAATATACATATTTCCCTTGTTGAATACCACCTACTGGAGCTGGTGCATAGTTATATATTGTTTTTGAGGCCATGCTCCCCTCGGGGTGTTTTAGAAATGGGAGGGCGACTGAGACAAGCTCAAACTTACTGGAGTTGGGGTTCAAATTTAGCAGTGGCTAAAGATGGCTCCAATGCTTGTAAGCGACCCTATGAGAAAAATCCAAACTTAGTCTTTGCCAAGAACACATGAGAATATGACGTACAATGACGTTCAGGACTCGTTTAGCTATTCTTTGTACTGCCTTAGCATTATCCGACTCCTTTTTATCATTGGACTTGTCATACTCTCTACCCATCGTTTTTGCTTCTTCTGCTAAGAAGAGCTCCATCTCTTGAGTGAATATATTTCCAATTTCACCAAGGGTGGCAGATAACGTCCGTCTAACTAATAGACGACCTGTTGTTGGATGTGGGAACATCATTACAATGAACTAATTAGTCGGTCAATGTTAGAGTAGGAACAAAACTTCATTCTGATGAAAATCACATACAGATCCTGTGAAACCAACAATGACGAGAAGTCTATATACAGGTAAGTAAATAATTTGAAAAATAGGACTTTTATATGCGTACGCTCTCTTCCATGCCAGATGAACTCCTATCCCAGGATTCGAAATGACGACAAGGTGTGAATTAATCCAACTATATCCAACCACTACAATACAGTTCTTAATGTATCACAATTTCCAAGGAGTGTGGTAGAAAAACATACCAAAGACGATTGTCACTCCAGTCATTGTCCATAGCATCATCTGCTCGGGGGGTGCCGCTATTCTACCTAATAGCGAGGGCGCAACTAGTACAGTCTGCACGTAAACGATTAGTGTTGCTCTGTCAATTGAACGGAACACGAACGGTTGCAATGACCACACCATAAGGGTTGCCGATGCCATGACCCGCTCCTATGTACCAAGTCGCCATCCCCACTATAATTGTTTATGAGCATTATTGCATACATTATTATCAACCCGCTCACATAGTAACCCAAGTACAGTTCCTGCAATACGTACAAAGAATCCTGCGATCTGATTAATAGTGACGGATTAAGTTTCTATGGAAAGTATAACCATAATCAGAACCATACCTGATCTCCTGTAAACACTGCTAAACTGGTCTATAATTATCATCAGTCGTTGAACAGAAAACGTTTGGAGTACCGATCTTACTTGAGCCATAATCAGTGCCCATAGTCCTCTATTGTCATAATAGAACCATGCACTACTTCTGCAAACAGCAGGAACCCACAAGGCGACAGAAAGGATTCCATGTCGAAGTGCAAATACACCTTGAGGAGTTTTGAACCAGCTCAAGGCTGAACCCAAGAAAACAAAGAATTTCCCATAAGCAGTCGTTGGAGGTAAAGCATCGGGATTTCTCCTCGTTCCTACAAAATAGTCAATGTAACATGGTATATCTAAAGGAATGCGCTTACGAGTAGGTTTGGTCTTCAAATCTACTGGCTTTTCTTCGTAATCTCCTTCCTCTCCATCTGTATCATCTGCTTGTTCTGTTAATGTGAACGGATTAGATGTTGTTGTATTGAATTCCGTTAGATCATTCGAGTCTCCCATAGCAATGGGTGCGGGAGTTTCCATGACAGGTGCTGAACTTCTTAGCTTCCTACCCAGTTTTCCGAATCCACTTGGAAACCATACCCTTGGTTTTGGTCTCCTGTTATCCAAGTCCAGAAGGAACGTCAAGAGTTTGTCGAGTTGCTCTGCAAATGCGTCTATGGTATCAACGAAAACGAAACAGATATAGAGTGACCGTGCAGCAAACATATTGGGGCTTTGAGGGTCATTTACAATGTTATCCAAGAGCTTTCCGGTTCGAGGGTCGAAGAATTGTTCATAAGGCTTCAAAATCTGGACGCGGCCGCTTTGTCTGAACTCCAATATCGCCTTTTTAAGCTGAGTTGAAAGTTTGGCCATATTCGCATGTTGTTCTTCAGCCTGTTCCTTGTTTAATCGACGGAAGAATGCGCCCCATCTACCATGGTTACAATGTTCGATCCACTGTTTTATCCCATTAACACCAGCTTCACATGTACCCCTGATTTCTGCAGATGATTCACGGAGTATGGGAAAGAGAGTATCGAGATCATGTCCATGTCGAACTTCCCTCTCGCGGATTTTCCTTCTCAGCCAGGTGAATCGGGATCTTTGCTTGTGATTCCGACTCTTTTCTAACTGCTCATTCGCTAGTTTCTCTTCTTCCTCATCGTTAGCATTAACATTGTTAACAAATGTTTCGAACGAATGCAGTGCTCTAAGTAACGTTAAGCTAGAATTTGCTACAACAGAATAAATGTGCTTACGTCGTTCGAAAAGCCAGAGGTTTGAGCTGTTTGGAAATCTTCTTCAAATCACTAGGTCCCAAACGTCCAACTGAAATTTCGAGATCGATCAATCCAACTTGCCCCAGTAGTAGATCTACCCCAGCAATAAGCTTTTTTCGATGACCATTCCCTTCTATGTATAGAGATTCCCAGAATTTGTGATCTGAGGGTCTACTACTTAATGCCTGTTCTTGTACTGATAGGAGATCCAACATAGGCTGAGCGATATGTTCGGAAAGATGAAATGGAGCTTATAAAATGAATACGCACCTGAAAGTACATCCCAGTAAGTATATTTCTATAACATTGTCAGCTTTGGTTATTCAAATGGCAAGCATATCAGCCACATACAACCAGACATGATTCAAACTCTCCGGAAACAAAAGAACAGTGGATGCAATCGCAATTGCAATGTAATAAGCTGTAGGGATGAGAAATAGTTTTGGAATGGTATACTGGGTAGTCGGAAAGACTATATGGTTCGTGCTACTGTGTTAGTTGATAAGCCAGGTTCCCAGCCGTGGAAGATGCTTACGAGGGCCATAAGTACAAATCTGAAGAAAGGCGGGAATAATTTGTAACTGTATATAAGAAACAGAAAGAAAGTGTACTCACGATATCTAAAACAATACTTCCAAAGATACTAAGGAGGGCAAGTTTGGGTATGTGTGCCCTAAGAGCTCCAAGAGCAAAGGTTCCGATGAAGAAGAAAGCTCCATAAACAGCAGAGGACCTGGAGGTTATAAGCAAACATTCATGTCGTGGAGAAGATACAAGTCTAACCGGGGATCAAGGAAATGCCCGTGATACACAGCGCTCTGTTGTTGGAGAGCAACAGATATATTAGGTTGTAAGCTATTGAAGTAATGAGTAGAAGTTTCGATGCAACTTATACTATACTCACGAGGACTGTAGCTCCTGTTGCTGTCGGGAAAGAAGCGCCTGACTTCGTACGGACACAGATGCAGCCATTGCAGTGCTGCCCCAGGCCCATCCAACCATCATACCTATATTTATCATTTCAATTGAATAAACGTCATTCAATAAATTTGTTATCACTCGTACCAAGTAAAAGTGTCAATGCCGCAAATATAAACAGCGATAGAGCAAGAGATGGAGGAAGCATAACAGCTACAATACTACATACTCGAGAATCAGAACAATGATTATGTGAAACGCGATGAGTAAGACGTACGCCGCGAAAAAACCAGCCTGACCCATACTATTCAATGTTTTGTTATCCACCATAAGAATCATTGTAACTGCCAAGGCCACACAACATCGAATCCACGTCTTCATTTTTCGTTTGTTTTGCAACGCCGGAAACAACCATGCAACAAGAGCCGGTGCCGGCTTCTTCGACTTTTTCATTCCCCCTCCTGCGGTAGTATCAGCCATATGGAGTATTACCGACTTTTCAGCGCAGTTTCGGTATTGATATAAGTATATGGGGAGACTGAGCAAAAGAGGTATTACGCCTGGGTTACACCCCCAACTTCACGTGCACATATTTATATTATTAGATCAAATCAAAATCACCGGGTCATTCGGTATACAAAATCTTAATTTAGCTCTTCATTCGTTCTCGAGGCCCTCAATCTCCTATTAGCGAACCAATCACGCCGCTGCTTGCATATCACTACAGGAGTAGAGAACGGACATATACTACTATCAGAAAAAAAGAAGATGGCAGGCACTACAAGTAGTATCCCCCTTCTCTTGACGTTGAAACAACGTCTTCCTTCGACCACGGGTGCTACAGTTAGACCTGAACAGGCATAGGCTTATACTCTAAGACCGACTTTGTGCCTTTTGGGAGTCTTCTTCGTCTCTAGAGAACAGCTTCTTGACTTGCACCAAAAGGGAATATACCATATGTTTCAAACCAAGGAACTTGGCCAGCTGACCCCTACAGGAGCAAGCAGTATGCTCATCAACAAACAAAATACCTCTAGCACAGCTATACTTACCAATAGTCTTTAAATTGCATGTAAACCCACCAAGGCCAGCGAAAATTGCGGCTTGTCCGGCCCCGAGTCTTCAAAGGCACTTGATACAGATACAAAGTTCTTGCTCCACGAATATCGAGATCATACTATCCCCAGACGATTTCTCTAATCCAATGGTTCATCTTTCAATACCCATAGCTCTGACGACTATCCAATAATCTCGGACATCATCCACAAGTGCAACAGTAGTTGGACTCAGATTCTCCAACTTTTGGGCCTGAGTGGTCGGTACGAATTCCGTATCCGAATTCAAGCTCCATTGTTGTGTTCGTGTTTGCACCACCAAACCAAACGTTCTATTCTTCTCTTCAGCATATCTCAGTTGAACTCCTTCACGAAAACGACGTCGGTAATCCATCATAGCCTGAGCAAGTTCTCTTGGACTCTCCACAGGTAATTCCAGGAACCTACTACTTGGATTTACCAACCCTTCTAATGCTGTTGAATGGGGATTACTTGATTCCATAGAGGAAGGCGATGGTATCGAACTCTCGTTTGAGAAAATACGTTCTCTGTATCCATACCAAACCCTTTGGTCTTGGACCTCCATTTCGTTATCTAAGGAACCAAATGAGCTGTCACTCTTCAATGTATAATAAAAGGTCAATGGAAGAAAAGATACCGGCCACATACCTGTAGGACGTTCAATGACACCATTCCCTTCATCCTCATCCTCGTCATCCTCAAATCGACAACAAGCAGTACAAAACGTAAAAAAACTAGAAACCGAAGAAGAAAGGTGAAGTAGAGGCCTATCAAGCCGATCGAAAATGGACATTGGGAGAGGACACCACTAGTATCCAATAATTAGAAGGACCGTATAAGTAAGTTTTCAACTTCCAAGACCTCAGGTGGTGTAATTTATCATCTTATCTCAGTGTACAGCACTCGTACCTTCGCAGCTCCCATTCTGAAAACCGAGAGTCATTTTCTCGGACTCAAGTCTTATCTGAGACGTGCAACAATGATTTTGTGGCATGCACAGTCTTGAAATTCTGGGTTACTCCTTACATCGGTTTTTTCAAATTTACCAGATACAAAAATAGCTCGGAGCTACTATGAGATCATATACATAGTTACCCAGTATCACATCATAGTGAAAAGCTTAAAGAGGTATAGGTAAGGGCATCGCGGCCAAGGTATTGACGACCGTCAACGAGCGACCAGGCCCGGGCCCACTGGTGTTCAAGTCGGTAGTTACAGTTGAAACAGAGTAAATCATAATCGTGACCGTGCGCAGTATCGCACGGCCGGTACGAAAACCTTGCCATCTAATGTTCACTGTAACTCGGATGAAATAGAACGTTCACTGCTTAAGCAGTTAGAGCCAAAGGAACATCAATAGTCTCTATGTCAAAAATACAAATAATACATGGTCTCAACATCCAATACATCGCTTGGATCCATTCAAATACACAAGCTTTTCTCAGGGGAAACAGCCAAATATCGCATACTGGGCATTCTTTGATTGTTCTGGACATCTTGAACCAGTAACGTCGTTGATATTGGGCAGCGATGGTCGTATGAATATACTTGACAATGATGCGAGTAATACAAAAGTGAATTCTCTTACATCCTGGTCCCTGGCCTTAAGAGCAGTATTTCAAAATTGTGAACAAGAATGATGATCAAAGTAGAACTACATACTAGTAGTACAAACTATCTATGTCAATGCCACATAAGACCATCCGAAGTTCCGGCTTCATCGCTACTACACTTCTGGGAATCTGATTTTGGTGATTACAATGGATCATTAATTAAAACTGAACAAGGGGCTGCCTTAAAGCCTAAAGGTCCTTGCCTCTAAACCCCCGAATGCAATATCTTACGAGTACCTATAAATCTGCATTGGTGAACCAGTACCATTTGAATAGTAATTATGACCTGAGAACCTCCCTCCACACACCGTTACCAAAACAATATCACTTGCTGATAACAAACTCCACAAGATCCTAAAAATACTAACGAACAAAGGTATAAAAATAAGATTTTCATGCTTCCTAATGGTACTAGATTCTTTCTTTCTTTTACACGCGTCAGCAATGGCAGATGATACTTCATTGTCAATCACTACTTTTACTGCCGCTGCTAGGCCCACTTAATACTTGACTATGAACTATTTCCCTGTCCACCGCCTGGAAAATATATAGATATCTATATATTCCTATTTTCGAAAATTCATAGATGTATAACACAACGAAACCAAATAACCACTTCGTACTTCGTACTATACTTGAAACTCGTCCTCGTACTAAAGCCATCAAACAAACAAAACAGAAACAAAAGAACAGAAAACCACAAACCAAAAACCACGGAAAAATGTCAAAAGGGAAGTGTTACAAAAGACGAAGGGAAAGATATAACACACCCAACCCATTAAAACATATAACGACCATAAAGTCACAATCACAATCACGAAGGAGAGAGAGAGAGAGAGAGGAAGAGAGAACAAAAATAGAAGAATCGAGAAACAAGTAAAACAAAAAAAAAGGAGAGAAAAGACGTAGACAGCCTTGGAAACGGCCTTACTTTATTTATTTACCTCAGCCAAGTAAAAACGAAAGAAAAGGATCTCAAAACAAAGTGTTACGAAACTATGAAAAACTTATGTACTCATAAAACAAAAACAAAAATAGGTAGGGTACTAAGTACTCATACTCATACTCATACTCATACATTGTTCTTTTTAAAAGGAAGAGAAAGAAGAAAATCATACTAACTAACTAACTAACCCTAATCCGTTCACTGAACATGAGGTGACATATATCAAGATAGTACATGACAACAAGAAACAAGAAACAGGAAACAAGAGAATACCAAACAAAAAAAGGACATTAGTTTTATGTAACAAACCACAACAACAAAAAGAAAAGAAAAGAAATACAAAAAAGAAATAATATGAAACATTACATCACATAAAAGATACCAAATCTTCCTCTCTCACTCATTAGAGACAGAGGAAGAAAAAAGAAAAAGAAAAAGAAGGGTATGCTTTATATATCATCATCATCATATCATCATCAAGAGAAAAAAGGAGAGAGAGCGAACAACAACTCGAAGACAATCAAAGGAAAAAAAACAAGCCTTTTTTAATACCATTACAAAAGTTCAACGTTCAGCTTTTTTTTTGTCCACATTACATTCATCTTCATCTTCATCTTTCATCATCATTCATCCGTCATCCATTATCATCATCTTCTAAATTGTCATTTAGTGCTTGATACTGGTCGGGGAAAGTCGCACGCGTGGGTACGATTAATTTTTTGGTCTGATGTTGCTGAAAAAAAGAAAAAGAAAAACGAAATGCGGGTACGGACGTGAACGAGAACCGCTTATTGTTCAAAAGGTATTCCACCTTGTATAGAAGCCATCCAAATCCTAGTTTTATACAACCTACACCAAAAAAAAAAAAACATCAAAAAAAACGAACATATCAAAACAGACACACAAAAAAAAAAAGAAAAAGAAAAACCACAAACCTGAACAACTCTCTAACAAGTTCCCTAAAATCAATTCTCTTCTCTGCAACGAAATAAAACGTCAATTTACGACGATCCCTAACAATCACAATATTTCAATCAACAATTTTTTTCATTAGAGAAAAAAAAGAGAACTCACCATTGATATTCAGCATCAATAACCTCCATAGGTAACTTCTTTGCTTTAACTTTACTCTGACACAACTGTAGCGCTTTCAATTCATCTTGTGTTTTAACCGCCAACAAACTAGAAAAGAAAGAAGAAAATAAATCAAAAACGAGTTATTCAAACAAATCCCAAGATTAAAGGATAAAAAAAAACGTACGCAGAGTCCTGTTGTCCAGCTCTTCCAAGTATCAATTTCGGATTAATCTCCTTTTTCGAAGATCCCTGTTGTCCACCAGACACACCACCACCAATCTGATTACTTCCACCAGGACTCAACGGTCCTACATCCGGTGAACTCGGTACACCACCACTTCCACTTCCCCCACCACCACCACTACCATAACCCATAGCAACAGCAGCAGCAGCCGCCTCTGCCGCCTTTTCCGCTTGTTGTCTTTGCCAAGATTCAACTTCCCCAACTGTAATAGTATCATTAACCACCGTTCCCAAATCTTTTCCTCTATCCGCTTCTACCACTACCAAATCTCCCAACTTGATTTCCAAAGAAGTATCAAGTAAATAAAAAAGATCCGTACGTCCAGCTTTAAATTCCACTATAAACAAAGGACATAAAGGTGGTACCGAATGTAACGGTACTCCTTTTCCTAAATCATTTATATTAGGTTGTTGAGCTGCTTGTTGTCCTCCTCCATTACCAAGACCACCATTTTGATTATTACTACCACCTTGACCAGGTAAAGGAGGATTTGTCAAATTAGTAGAAGCAGAAGGAGGTTGTGAAAGTGGAGTAAGCGGTGGTTCCGAAGGTCTTCTTTGAATTTGTTGAGGGAAATAAGGTTGTTGTTGTGGATTATTAACCATCCTTGTAGGTGATATGGGGGATTGGTTATTCAAACCAGGTGGTCCACCATTTCCGACGAAAACGACGATCCTCTTTGTCTCAAATACGGAACTTGATTACCACCACACCTGAACCGTAATTGTTATAACCTTGACCAGAAATAGATCTCCCTATAACATCTTGATGTTGTTGATGTTGTTGCATATAGTGGGATTGTTGAGTATATTGTTCATAACCGTATCCTTCATCATTCAAGTAGTCGTCGGTTGGGGTTCCAAGGGATTGCCTAGACGTATACGAACCTGAGATATTCAGGTTCATCGTCTGATAAGGCGATAATAAATCCCTAGAAGGCGGACTTCTCGACAAAGGAGCAAAAATGGGTAAAGAGGATGGTTGACTTGGTGGAAGTGTAGAAGCATGAGAATCATTCGAAGGTCCAAGATTCATAGATCCAAGATCAGCAAGAAGGTCGTCATCAGAAATCTTGACAGCACTCCTTCCAAATCCTCCTCCAAGACCTGATAAACGAGGAGCTGGAACTTCATCAGGGAACTCTTGCCCTGGAGCATTAAACCCTACAATCCCCCCTTTCCTAGGCTGAACCACACTGACACTATGCCTCCTACTAGTTGTTCCACTTCCACCACCACCATTCTCGTCCTTTGGAGGGTTCATACCCGCCCATAACTCTCTAAATGCTGAACCATCATCCAGTAATATCTGACCAACATCTCTCCTAAACGGACTCTGATTTGTCTCTGAAATCCTATTGGCCGCATTTAACCCATTTCCCAACAAACCATTTGACGGGGATGACGAGAAAGGATTATTATTCGGTGACCTTCCAATAGTTCCCAAAGAGCCATACCGACTTTGACCCGGTGGTTTAATTTCTCCAAATCTACCTGGAATAGCCAAAGGACTCGAGGTATTATTGGACAAGAAGGAATCATTCCAACTATTCATTGTCGACGAACCCAAATAACCACTCCCAATGGTTCCTACTCTCCCCGTAGCCAAAGACTGAGATCGACTCCTAGTGGGATCGTTGCCAAACGTTCTACCTCTTCCCAAAGAAGGCGGAACCAATCTCTCGTCGTAGGTATCAGTATCTGATTCATCGTCTTCAAACATAGAAGGAAAGACGCGATCTCTCATCGCGGAAGAAAACTGGGATTGAGAATTTGTGGAAAAGGATGAACTTCTAATCGGCATTGGTTGATTATTTCGATTTGAAGCACCTGGTCCCATATAAGGGCGTGGGGTAGCCCAAGGGCTCGTAGCAGTTCCGCCACCTAAGCTTGAGGGTATAAACTGGGTAGCTGAAGGAGATGCAAGAAAGTTTTGTTCTGAAGAATGGGAATGCGGAGGCTGGCTTGCTGCTCTTTCGCGTAGAGAGGCTGGACCACCGCTTCCAATTGGACCATGTCCATTACCACCCAACGACCCAAGTCCAGCGGAGTCAAATACGCTGGGGGAAAAGCGACTTCTTCGTTCGTCGTCGTCCGAGGCGCCAAGGTAGTTGAACTGATTCTGAGCCATGATTCGTTAGGGTGTTGTATACGTCCGAGTAGACGCCAGGGGTTGGGGTTTGCTGATATATCTACAACTGGGTCTATCTACAGCCATAGACGTCAAGCAACAACGAGTACAGCAGTGAGAAGCGGACTTACTTGTGATCTAAGTAGTTTCTAAGGGAGAAGGGAACGTCTAAGTGGACTGTGGTAGAGCTTGTGGGAGGTTCAGTGCCAGCTGACCTATGTTGCTGTCACATGTCCATCATACATCTCAATAGGGGTTCATCATGTATTCTACACATTCAACACCACCAAAACGCCGTATTACTAGCCCATACCTTGATAGGAACACTCCACTCCACTCTCTCTACTAGTACACACATACTTCCCTGTTCCCCACCTCCAAAATCAACTCCCCTTCGAGTCTTTAATCCCGTTTCCGGTTTAGATCCTGATACTAATATTGATACCCCAGATGACTATTAAAATCAGTATCCTCGTTGATCCGCATCTGAAACGCCGGACTTGCATCAGCATAGGAATATCCAGTGCAAATGCCGTTCTGAGAGTATTCAGCGTAAACGACGAATAATGCTCCGCATAGGCTCTTCTCATCTTTGAAGTATACTTGAATGAGACTGCGGAAACGCCACTGAATTCTAAAACTGCCGAAAAGCAATGAATGCAAACAAGGCTCAATAATGGAGAGGAAACAGAAAAAAACCAAAACCGACCGAACTGCCACCTTGACTCCGTCTTTATTAACATCATAAATTTAACTGACATAGCTCATAAACTACTTTTTTTTTCCATGCACTGGAATTGGGCTGTCATTCTTGTAAGACTGGGAATCACAGGATTTTATAAACTTATGCCACACATAGATTATTGATAGTAAAGCTGTTTCACTATGGACAATCAAGTTACTTAGGTAACCGTACTGCTTAGATTTAACATTTAAACCAGGTATTCCCAAGCTCTGCTTCCCTAGAAGACCCAACTAAAGTTTGAAGCAAGCATGATGATGCATATCAATTTTAGTGGGAATGCCTCGTTTTAAGAGAGATCCACTCCAAGTTGACGCCCCAATTGTCTGTGAATTTCTTCGTCGCTTCGTCGGCGCTACAGGAAATCAATAATTCAGCGACGGCACGCCAAGCGCTGTCCAAGGCACCTTCAACTCATGCATGGCGGATAATAAGGGCTTTCTCCTGCGAAGTGAAGAGCGTTACCACCAGCCGGGCACGTCATATTAGACTTTAGTGTACAAGTTCTCGAATTTCCCAGATCCGAAAACCTCAAACGCCCTCAAATAGTCACACAAAAAAAAAAGTCAGAGAGAAAAGTTTAGGTGTGAAAAGTAACTGCAGGCTTACCCATTGTATAAAGCGGGCTATATCCTGGTGCATAGGTCTCGTATCAAACCTGGGATCCCCGGTTCGCACCAGAGCCGAGAGTCTAAAGGCCTTTGAGACTGAAAGTTATCTGAGCCAAGTATTGGTTTATAGTACTGGTGTCGCCTTTTTATCTCCGGTTAGCAATGGCAGCAAGAAAACCAATTACATCCAGAGAGGTTGTAGGTTTGTGGGATTGTGAGAGTAGTCCTGAATTCGACAACATTTTGGTCAAAGCGGAAAGTGTTTAAAGGCCAGAGGCATAGAAAAGGGTTGTAGAAGCCACATGGTGCCAGATGCTCGAGAATGAGTGCGACCTGTCGGACTACTGAGTCGACGGTGGAGTTTTAGTGAACATTTCCAGCCGTCGGCTACCCTGGGAGGAAGAGATGATGGAAGAGCCTCACACTGTCACACGCGGACGTGCATAAACACATTTCTCCACGGCACGGTCGATTGTTCAATAATCTAAAATACCTGTGATACTCATATACCCCGCTGACCCGAAGGTCCTAACTCTTGGTAGGTCCCGACGGCCGCTCGGCGCCACCAAAAAAAAGGATCGGTGATATTGTGGAGCTTGCCCCATAGCTGTGTGGGAAAAATTTAAATAGACAATGGTTTTAACGAGAATTGATATAAAAATAGATTGATATAAAAATAGTTTCTAGATGTGCAAGACTAAAGTCTGAAGTCCGAATGTGAAAGATGACTACACACCTAATTAACATATTCCAAGTTTCCTACTATGATCTTCGAATTCAAGCTACCTATCATCCAGCCTTCTCCATCGAAATACAAGCCCGACAACATGTTGCTTATTCGGAATCCAAAGACATTGTATATAGTCCTCGCAGTATCCAATCTGTCCTATCATGGACGACCATGGTCTGCGGGTGTACGTCGAATTTATTCACCTCAATTACTCTGACATTTCTATCACAGCTCAGAGTGTTATGTATGACAGTGTGGTATACATCAGCCTAATACGACTTTTGACACCTCGTGTACTTTCAAATCTATGACCGGTTCTGTTCTCCCTAGAGACTTTCCAAGGTCACAAACATTATTTTTGGTAGCAGGACGGTCTCTAAAAAACTTCCCTCCGGTAAAAGTGACATCTAAGTGGCAATTAACATAATTAAATAATTCCTTTGTAATAATATGACCCCCACGCCCCGGGACAGCTCGAGGTCGATTCTGGTGTGCTTATTACTGGTTATAAAGGCAATCCTGTTTACAACAATCCATCTGCAATCTAGTGCCCTGGGCGCGCGGGTTTGTGATGGCTCTGACATGGTGTAGAGGAAACTTGAACAAGACGGAGGGACTACACATCTATGCCCGATGAAGCCCCCTCAGATTTCGACCATCCGGTGCCAGGAAGTGCTTTCCAATCCAATTGGATTTACCCCGTTACCGCACGTACTCATAAAATGGATACATTCTCGCGATTTGGACCCTTATATCTCCCGTGAATACCTCGAGTCCTGTACGATATTAGGGCGTCTATTCCGTACTGAAGAGGGGTGGATAACTTCAAATATTATCCCAAACATCTGTTGATGGTTTGTTATAGCATGCAGAGCACCCGAACGAGATAACGGGCCTCATGTTTGTCTGTTATGTTTCATCATACATCTCAATAGGGGTACATCATATATTCTACACATTCAACACCACATCAACTGCTCGAAACGCCGTATTACCAGCCCACACCTTGATAGGAACACTGCATTCCACAGTCTCTACTCGTACAGCAGTCCACCCCTCTTCCCCACCTCCAAAATCAACTCCCCTTCCTACCCCCCCAGCGAGGTCTGCTTTAATCCCGTCGTACCCGTCTTCTTCTCTATCACTCTCATATCCGTCTTGATGTTGTTGCTCACCACCACCACCACCACCACCACCACTTCCTATTGTATTCCACACAGAATCCACCAACAACTGCGTCCAACTCTTCGTTTTCAATCTTTCCTCTTCAGATCTCAAAAACTCCAATCCTACTCTCGACTTTTCCATCGGTGCTAATCCTTTTGGGGAGCGCCAATAAGATCCCCATTCACCTCTCGGACCATCTCTTTCCAAACTTTTCAAACAAACACCTTCACTACCTTTCTCTGAATTCTCTTTAGCAACAGCCACAAGTAAACACAACCTAACTTTCCATTCCAAACCACCTAAACTTTCTTTGTCCCTATTCTTATTCCTATTCCCATCCTCATCTATAGTCCTATTTCGGTTTAGATTTTGATACTGATATTGATACTGATACCCCAGAGGACTATCATAACTGTCATCATCACCAGTATCCTCGTTGATCCGCATTTGAAACGCCGGACTTGCATCAGAAGGAATATCCAATGCAAATGTCGTTCTGAAAGTATTCAGCGTAAACGACGAATAATGTTCCGCATAGACTCTTTTCATATTCGAAGTACTTGAATGAGACTGTGGAGGCGCCACTGAATTCGGTAAACTCTCATGCGCTTCTAAAACTGCCGAAAGCTAAAAGTAATATATTTTAGTAAGATATATGAATACAAACAAGAGAGAGAGAGAGAGAGAGAGAGAGAGAGAGAAAATAAAAACAAAACAAAAAACCCACCTGAAGTACTCTAGACCGACCTAATCGTTCATTAAGTTCAACAACACCCGTTACAGTTTCACCAAGCCGATACGCCGATTTCGTAAAGGTCAGAACTGCCACCTTGACTCCGTCTTTATTAACATCGTAGGATGCTACAGGCCCAAGAGTTTTTCAGAACTGAAAAGTCTTCAAAACAGAAAAGCAGGTATACTGACCTTTTTTCGGTGTCCGGGTTAAAATTTCTACAGCTTCACGACATCCGATTACTGTCCTATCCTCCTCTTCTTCCTGTTGTCTAATCACATCAATACTTACTCTTGGTGGACCCAAATTATTCTCAGGAACAAGAGAAGGAATTTCAGACGTTGACGTTGACATTGACGTCGGAGTCACTGACTCTGAAACCTCATCCACTTCCTTTTCATTCTCATCCCCACCTTCCTTTTGAGACTTTTCAACAATAACCCGTTCCTGTTCTCTTTCTGGTTCTGGTTGTGGTTTCAGTACCCTCGGAGGACAAGAAGCTAACAGTCGTTTCGTATACAACTTCAACTCATCCAACGATCCTTCATCATGCTCTTTCGCTAGATAGGAAAAAAAAAAGATAATAAATAAATATCAATATACCCTGATATCCATGGAGAATAAAAATAGAAATAACCAACACAACAAAAAAGAAAAGAAAAGAAAAGAAACTCACCTAAAACCACAGATTTCCTAGCTTTCTGAGTACGACCTTGCAACGAACCACCAATGCCAACACCACCACTCTCCTTCTTTTCCACCACTTTTCCTTGAGTTTCCGGCAACCCTAACCCTCCTTTCCCACCACCAAGTCTACTATGTGAAATCGGCCATAAAATATCATATGGTTGAGGTGGTCTTTCCACTACAATTTCAAAAATGTCAGATATTTCACACACAAAAAAAAAAAAAAAAACACAAGACAAGAACATACCAGTGACATGATTATACACTCTAATAGGAACCTTCATAACTCTACTTACACTATTCATTTTCATCCCAGCATTCGAATTCGAATTCGAACCCATACCCATACCCATACCAGTACCCATCCCTATGCTCGTAGCATTTGTTTGCATTGGCATCGAAGTCCCAGTTCCAATATCCTGATTTTCAACCCCCTTTACACCATTCCCATTCCCAGCTCTACAAGTCCCCACGATCAATTCATACGAAAACTTCAAAGCTCTACCTTTATAAGTAGGTGGTAAAACCTCTGGTAATTTAATCGTATACGTATCTACAAAAAAAAAAAAACCAAACCCAAAAACCAAATCCAAAGCAGAATAATAATAATAATAATCAGTATATCCATTTCATAATAATAATTACGGGTAAGAGAACTCACAAGTTTTAGATTCCCCAGGTAACAATAACAAATCAACAGCAAGCATACTAGGTTGAGCTTCAAAAGTAGGTAACGGAATTTCCGGATCTATAATTTCATCATCCCCACTTCCAACCCCTAAACCAGGAGAACCAAGTATACCTAAACCTAAACCAAACCCTCTTCCTGCTCCTCCGCTATCACTTCCAGGTCCAGGTGTAGTAGCAGATCCAGGTACAGTAGTAGATTTCGATATAGGTGGTTGCCGTTGATGAGTATTCCCATTCCCAGGTGTATTAGCATTACTTTGGGGGGAAGCACGAGATTGCAATTGCGATTGTGATTGTGGTTGTGGTTGTGGTTGAGACGGCGAATAAGGTAAATGTTGATCACTTCTAGAAGCCATCACATTTCCCGAAACCGAAGAACGACTATACATAGGATTAGGATTAGGGAATTAGGATCAGGGCTATGAGCAGGGTTAGTAATAGCAATATGACTAGGAGCATGAGTAGGCGTAGGAGTAGGAGACCACAAAGACATCAAACTTGCTGAAAAACTTGCTGATCTTCCATGTACACCAGATCTTCTCCTATTTTTCTGATAATATCCCTGTCCTAATCCTCCAGCCCCAATTCCACTATTACCACCACTACCAATAAACCCACTCCCACTACCACTACCACTACCAAATCCAGTACCAATACCAGAACCAGAAGCCGAAGCTAAAGATTGAGTAATATCCATACTCCCACCACCAACCGCAACCCTCTTTCTCAACAAATCTCTCCTAACCTTATTCATTCTCCTAACCTGTTCTTGATTCGGTAAAGCACCCACAATAGATGAAGTTGATGTGTAAGAATGAGACGATGACGACGGCGACGATCCCAATACAGGTCCTGATGTTAATCCCAATGAAGAAAAGGTAGCAGCAGAGGAAGAAGAATTGAGAACAGCTTCTGGTATAATAGTTACTGTACCAACAAGTTGAGCATAAGAATAAAGTATAACTTCTGTATTATTTGATTGTACAAAAGTTGAAGAGAATGATGATTTTGGTTTTGGTTGATGTGTGGAGGAGGGGTTAGAATTGAGGTTGAGGTTTGGATTTGGGTTTGAGTTTGAGCTTGAGGTTTGAGAAGAAGGTTGACCTAAACCTAATTGAACTTGTGAAAATCGACGATGATGTTTTGGTATTGTTGTCGGTGCTGTCGTAGAATAAGCATTCACCAAATTCGAACCACTCGTCGTCGGAGGGGGGTACACAGAAGACGATGATGATTGATAATATGAAGGAACAAGTGGTGACGAAACTCTTGGTGTAGTAGGTGCCGTTGATGGAACCTGTGAAGCCGAAGTTGAAGTTGAAAAAGAATTTGTATTCGAAGAAGTAGAAGATATCAACGAAGCTTCGGATATAGTACCGAGTGAAAGTGAAGAAGTAGGTGAATAAGGTTGAGGTGGTATCGAAGTCGTAGGTGATAAAACATCCAAAGAAAATTGACCATCGAGTATTGATTGTTTTCTTGCATGAGGATGATTCGAAGATAGAGGTAAACTATCCGTCCTTGCCAATACCGAATGTGAATGATGCGATGATCCAGTTACATTATTATTTTGAGTTTGAAAAGTCGGAGCTAAATTATCAAGTAAACAGAAGCGTCAACGAACAAAAACCGGGGCAGTAACTCAAACAAAATACCAACATAATTCAGAGAATGTGTGTTTCGAATATGGTGCAGATGAAGGAATAACACCAATGCTATCTTCCAATTCATTCGCCGAAATCGAAATCGACAACGACTTTGCCAACATCTTCCTCCTCCTCTGTTCCAACAACTCCGGTAAGTCTCCTCCTCCTGTACCAGTACTCTTCACAACCTGATTACTCTTCATAACTCCAACCAAACCTCTTCTCGACGGAACCATTTCCTCACCACCAATCCTACTCAACTTCCTAGGTTCCGAGAAACCTGCAGACCTCGGAGTTCCAGGAGATGTAGGTGGCCTAGCTAAAGGAGCTGAAGATATAGAATGAGCTCCTCTCTTATGTGTACCATGATGATGCTGTGGTGGTTTTGAAGGTCCTGCCTCTGGAGTTCGTGTGTTTGTAAAGGTGATTGTTACAGAGAATTGTTCGCCAGCGAAGAATGAAGACTGAGAGGGCGTTATTACGACGCGTATTGGAGAATCATTGTCTACAGCTGGCATCGGACTCAAGTTACAACGTTCGAGTTCAACGAACTTACACCCAAGCGGTAATACAATCACATACAATGTTTGCTTACACCCTCACAAACAAACATGTTACAGGCACCAACAATTTCCGGCCCTTGCAAGTGATACTAATACAATGTACATACACACACGTACACAATTTCACCCCAATCATACATATTTACTTACCACGAAGAAGGTCTAAAACACTTGTATGAGTAACAATATAGCAGACATTGCATTCTAAAAAACATACCCAAATATCTCACCAGGAGCGAGGCTACGAAGTGGAGTTCCTTTGGCATCCGCACCCTCAAACGGGACCTATTGTAAAGGTATTATTTTAAGCAATGATCAACTTTCTTGCCTTCCCATTTGTAGCAAACTTACAGTATTTCTGCGGAAGAAAAACATTCGTCAACCATTCAATACATAAATAAATAAAATAAGAACAGAACAGAACTCACCCCCACCACGTCTGAATAGTATTCAATCCAATCTATATCGCCCAGTCAACAGAAAGCTCACAGCACAGAGGAGAGAAACTTACCGCTCCATTCTCAGGAAATTGCAAACTGAAACGTAGTATATTGTAAGAAATTAATAAGGTTGTCATGTATGTAGCTTCACCTACCAGAAAAATATCACAAGAATCGAAATGGCAACACCAGAATCCAATGCGGCAGAGAGTACATCTAAATATTAATATAATATATGTTAGTGTTCCGAGTTTAGTCGACGTGCTAAACTTTAGAAATTCCACATGAAAAAGATATAAATATATTTACAGTTATATTTCGTCCACCAAGAGAAATTTCGTCTGCGAACTACATATTGGAAGATAAATCCGACCAGACTATGAAAAGAAATCAGCAGATGAATTAATCGAATAATAATATAAAACCACCACTCACGCCCAAGGAACATAATTAATAGCCGTAGCAGGAGGGATCAAACCAGTTCCATTAAATATAACCGGGCTAAACACCACCACAAAGCATCAGCTCCAGCATTTTCAATGTAGCAAGTGTTTCCTACAAACTAGCCAAGAAGAAATCGCAGTGAGTAAAACCAGACATAAAACGCTCGGGATAAGAGAAAGAGAGAGAAGACATACTTGATGTACTTCAAGAAACTATTCGGATACCTCTTACTCAAAAGCCAGGGGATTATAGGCGCAACAGCTCCCACGAGGAAGAAGAACACCAAAGCTACATTACGGTGTATGTTGTTTTGTCAAGTGTTCAAGTTCTCAATTCAGTTCCGGTCCTATGATATGAATATAATTCACTGACGACTAAAACACGGTGTGACAAGTGTGTGAGTCTAGTTCCGACGCATGAGAGAGAGAAAGAAGGAACGTACTAGTATGTTTGCCCTTTAGAGAACTGAAGACCTGGTCCAATGACACCTATAGTGAAAGTCAACTGATACTATCGAATACAATTGAATTGATTTTGATTTCGACATACCCCACTAGAAGAGATGAACAACGATTCAACAAATAAAGCAAAGTAAATACTAAAGACTGTAACTTACAATAATACTTGCAGTTCCAAATACTTCCGTACTTGGACAAATGAAGCTGGAATATCGAAAATCAAATAAATATCATGCTATCTAAAAAAACAAAAACCCACTGATCCTTTTGATCCGGTGAACACATGTTCCTAATCAAAGAAAAAAAAACATATGTGCAGTAGTTCAGTAAATCGTTCATGACTATTCCTTATACCGACACTTACGGAATATTGGTAAACATCCAAGCTTGCACTCCAAGTTGTACAGTACCAGCAACAATAGCTGCGAAAACCTGAGCGGAAAACATAACACGAGGGGGAACTATCGTAGCATATCCCAATTTCAGTTTCAAACCAACGAGTTATACAAGTAGAAAACGTACTCTTCATGTAATGACCAAGTTTAAAGTCAGAAGTGAATTGCAGTGCCTGTGCCATAGTCTAATATTTGTTAGTGTTGAATGAATTCTGAGTTGCAAAGATTAAGAGGAAGTTATAATACGAACAATATATCCCCAAGTCTTAAACATCATCATAGCAACGGGTTTCCCAGGAAGCGCATAACCAATAATCAATTCCGTTATAACACTGCGTAAATATAAAAGTGACAAGAGAATCAGTAAAACTCATAATATCATCTCGTTGGTAAACTTACTTGAGACCGACTTGTTGGTTAGTAATCGCCTGGATCATACCAATGGGGATCACATATGTGAAAGCTAAGGAATAAAGTATAAGTATAAGGAGATGTATTCTAGTATTTGAATACGTACCTATCAAAAGTGCCAACACGAAAGCCCAAACTGGCATTTGACTACAGGGAAGAAAAAAAGGGGAATTAGTCGACGATCGACGACATACACAAATGGTTTCAAATCGAACCTTGGCCAAACTTCAATACTAATGATTCCCAAGGCAAACATAGAAAGGAATACAATCGAATACCACCATTCCGGAACTATATTAAGATATATATAAAGAAAGATCAGACACAGCTTCCACTTCGGGTAACCACATGTTCGGGGGGAGGAAAGTCTTACCTTGAGGGTACCTCGACATTAACCTCGCATGAATATCAGCTTGTTCACTCAACGCTCTACGAGCCTGAGTCCAAATCTGTTTCCTGAAATACAACAATGCATGCATCAAGGTTGCCGTGATAGATGCAAACGATAACCTTGATTCAATTCATCATCAGTTAAATCAAATGCAAAAAAGGTAGTTATTGAATGGCTGACCCATAACTAATAGCAAATGTAGTCCTATTGAATGAATGAACATTAGTTTGAAACTGAAAGTATGAAAATTAACAAGGCTGGTAGAAGGATAACGTACGAAATGAATAGAGGACTGTATGCATGGTAGGCTTCAAGGTCGATAGTATCGTTTTCGGTAAGAATACGTGAGACGTTATATGATTGTCCTGTGTTGTCGTATGAAGTACGAGATGAAATTCTTTGTGCATAAGTCAGTCAATGAGTAACCTAGTTATCGTGACCTTCCAGTCACTCACGGCATATACTCGGCATAAAACGTATTTGTGAACTGAAAAGAAAGAGAAATAGTTAGTAATAATTACTTCCATGGTATATTTTATTCCTTACATAGAGAACCGGGGTTAAGAACCCTGGATAAATGCGTTGTCAGAAGCAAAAATTGAAGTGGAGGATCAGTAAACGTACAGAAGAAGAACAGGAATCCACCAAAGATGTTAGCTTCTGCCCACCCTATATGCGTTATATTAGAATACTCATACTTCCAATACTTTAAAAAGAGAGAAATATCCGCATACATGGTGTTGCCAATGGAGATCCAATGTACCTGTAATTCATTCCATTAGTCAAGCCAATCTCAAGACAAAAATAGTACATACGCAATTTGACTCCAGTCAAAAGTAATGACCGACATTCCCTACAAGATATATGCCAAATTCAGAGGCTGATTTACTCAGATATTGTATGATATATGCGCACCATACCATGGACATAGCTGTTAGCATTTAAGAGGAAAAATGGTAAGTATGCTTATCATAGATAGTCGCCCACACGTACCCAAATAGTTGCGCAATGGCTGAGAAAAGAAGCATCAATTGTCATCACACAGGCATATATTCATTGCACCCACTTTTATCCTGAGGTCTTATCCAAGTTACCCAGGAGAAGTACGAAAGCGCTTGGACTGTGTAACACAAGAGATAAGCGCCAGTTATCAGATGAGAAAATCGAAGATCACTCCTCACAAATATATCCAGGGAAGAAGTCTACAAAAAAAGTTCAGAACAAGTTGTAAGGTGAGAAGATGAATCTAAAAAAACTGCACTTACACCAAACGAAAGAAGCAATGAACCCATAAATGAAGAAGCGTTCGCGACTGATACCTCCACGGTTCCCCATACCAGCATAATGTTGTGAATGTAAAGTGTTGAAGAGTGCACAGTTAACCAAGTTAAGTGGCCATATCATAGAAGGTGGTGAAACCAAAAATCGTTTAGCCAGACCGCCAATTGAAAAACCTATTAACTGCGTGGACATCACGAGGAACCACTGATCTATATATAGAACCGATAAGCCTAGTGAACATTGTACATTCGATAGGAAGTACTCTCACGTACAACTGAAGTTATAGACCTGGCCATAATAGACTCGTTGAACAGCTATAATGTCTGTGGCATATGCAGACTGATAGCCAACGGTAGCCTTGCAACTATGTTAGTGTTGTTCCGAATTCTACGAATAATTATAGAATACCATGACCTATGATAAATATAATTAGTTCTTGAGCCACACTTCAAGCTTCAAGTGTCTGACGTACAGTAATCAATACGTGCTCTTTAATTGTGAATGGTCCAGGGTTGAGTTTGAATCCAAATACCGACCAATTTGGAACCCAAGCTGCAGCAGCCCGTCCGATTGGGAATGATAAAAGTTGTGCCACGATACCGGTGATAGTGACGGAAGGATACCGGAAGAAAAAGAATTGATTGAGACCAGGGATGAGAATTGCCCATATTACACCAATGACCCAAGCCCTCATAGTATTGACGGGCATGCTAGGGTCATCCGTATTGGCTACAGCAGAACGAACTTCAGGATAAGGACTTTCATCTTCAAGTACGAGATGGTCTTTGTCCAAGTTTGGGTCATCAAATTGTGCACCTGTTAGATCCTAGGCGGATAGTGAGTATTTCGCATACCTAAGAAACATCTCTGACTTACAGCTATTCGCTGATCTTTATTTTGCGGTAACATGGATTTAATAGAAGAGACACCAAACAATCAGCAAACTCACCATCAAGTGCTTCGACGGGTATGATACCTCCCTCCAAATTCCTCTCTTTACCGTCGTCCAAAGACTTCTCTTCGTTGTCAACGATGTATCGAGGGTCGGACATGTCGCAGGTCACAAAAGGTTAACCCTGGAAACATTTAGTGGAAGTACTAGTGTAATACTTATATTCAGTTCCTAGGGCTGTAAGTGTGACCTTTTGATTGACAGCAGAGTCTTCTTCCACCACATGTAACTTCTTAGTCGAGTGGTGTGCTTCACAGCCTCCGAGACGAGATACACAAGGTGACCTGTACGAAAAACGTGATTCGGTGACCATGAGTAAAAATATCCATTTTGACTTGTGTACTGTGGCACAAGCAGAAGTTTATGAGAATTTGTAGCTGGAGCCTGAGTATGACCACATGGGAGAGGAACCATAGTCTGTCAAATGGGAGTGAAGGCTGGCCTTGGCTTCTCATGGTGGTGGAACGGACGATAAGAATGTTGCCTGGACCAGAAGAATTGATAGTGGTATAGTTCCAACAGAACAAGACAAGTGATGGATTCACTATCTTCGGTTACAGATAATCCACTAGTTTGAGTAGAATGCTTATTAGTATGCCATTGAAATATAACCTTACCATGTTTGTTTATCAGAAGGTAATGACCGGTTGCCCTCCATGGGCGTGGGAACCTTTCTGCATTACTAGTTCGTAAATGGTTCGTCACATCTTTATCTCTTTCATAACTATAATGATTCCGTCGCGCCGAAGATTCCTGGCTACCCTTCTTCTCGTCACAGCTCTGACATGGTCATTCATCGCTGGCTATCTTCGACTCGTCTATGGAAATAATTGGGCTATCCGGACTCGCTCCCGCTTTCCATCTTCCACTGCTCTCGGGATAGCCGCGAATATATACATGATCTCATTACCTTCCAAAACTGACCGACAAGAACGCATGGAAATACTGCGAAATGCACTTGGTCTGAGGTGGAAACACGTATGGGCTACCGACAGTACTGATGCTTTGATTCAACAAATCTGGGAATGGGTTCTCCACGTACGAAATTCCGAACCTAATTTCATTACCTCGGCCGAAATTCAGGATGATACCTTACGCGGCGACTATGACTATACCCAATTTTCCTGGCCGACAGGCATCGAGGAGCTCACTTTATCTGACACCCCGATTGATATTTGGAGTAAAGGTCCATGGCCCACTCCTGCTGGTGTTCTTATTTCCACACCCTATCATCCAATACCATGTGCCATGGATAAGTACAAGATTCCGAACTCTACCGTGGGGCTTCCAGAACACTTGATCCTAACTCTTCCCCGTGTAGCATGCTGGCACTCCCACCTCTCTGTCATTCACACCATTGCAAATGACAATAATTCTGATCTAGAGAGTGTGCATGTCATCTTTGAAGACGATATTGATATAGAAAAGGACATCGCAAAGAGACTCAACCCCATATGGACTTCACTCCCGTCGGATTGGGATATGCTATTTTTAGGTTAGTGTTCCGGGCATCTTATGTCATTGATACAAAATGGGGATAATATTAAAATAGGATACTGTTGGGCAGATGAAAAGAAATATGCCCCTCTGCCGCTTAAATTCTCCTCTACGACCGACATGGGCATTAGTGAGGAGATAGATACTGTACCAGACTTAGATGGATTGAACGCTCTTCACCCCTCAAATCACCCAAAATGTACACATGCATATGCAATGTCAAAACGGGGGGCTCGGCGACTGCTTCTTCACCTCCGATATCCTCCATTTGCTTATTCTCGTGCCATCGATCAAGCTATTTCATGGCTTATTGAAAGTGGAAGATTGAAGAGTTATACGGTGGTTCCTAGTGTGGTTGTACAAACTAAAAAAGATGCAAGTAGTATTGCTCAAGAAAAAACGGGGAGAAGTTGGGGTGAGACTTTGCGAAATGGAGTTTGGGCTGAACAACTTATGGTTTCTGGCACTTAAGAATGATATAACACGTACTAGCACACTAGCTCGTTTATAAATGATATATCTTCGTTCCTTCGCCGTTTCATTATTGGCTGATCTGTATCTCTACAACTATTTCCCACAATTCTATACATAATATTGGCACTTGGAAGTTATTTATGTGTGATAGCAATTTAGAGATGTGATCTAAGATAAAATCGTATGGACCCTACACACCTACATAAGTGGTATAAACGTCATGTCAGTGAAATACCTTGCCGGAGCGCCGTTATCGCAACACAAGCCATGCCACTACACTCCGGCGTTTTAACTTAGACCTGTTGTACATATGGCATCTGTGTTTCCCCATCATAGCTTGAAATATTTAGACATCTATCATCTAACTTACATATGGTGACAGAATACTTCCACTTCTAATAGTATGCGAACGTACAACACCCGACACAAAAAAGAAGTCCCTCAAAAAGTCTACTAAGATAAATATAATCCAAAATACAATATACATAAAAGCCCCCCAAAAAAACACCCGAAGTTTAATCCTGTTCATCAAGTACAACACCTCGCATAACACGACTCAACCTCTTAGGTGTTGATGAATATGTTGATCTAGGATTAATTGATTGAGTTTCCGACTTGACAACACCTCCACCTCTAGCTGCAGCAACCTGAATACCCCCATCATCATTATCAACCAAACGTCTCATAATTCTACTAACCCTCCTAGGTCTATACGATACACGACTTGGTTGGGTAGGAGTAGGACCTGTAACACAATGTTTGAATCATCATCGGTATTGGGAATGGAACGTCTTGGTTTTGGTTTTGGTTTTGTTCCAGGTGGTGGATTTGTAGTACCACCATTAGGTTTTGGACCAATATCGAGAGCTGGATCAACAAAGTCCCATGTTCCTTTGAATCTTCCTGTATCGGGACTACCGGTTAATTCGACTAAGGATTTATGAGATATGTCGATGTCGAATATTCCTAGACAACTTTCACAACGGTCTCGGATTGTTACTTCGACTGATTTGCCATTGACTGTCGATGTTGATGTAATTCGAAAAACGAAAATGAAAACAAATTGAGATTATTAATGATAAGGTTGGTTTAGAGATGATAAAGAAAAGACTTACCTGTTACTTTGACTTTTTTACCACAGAGAGGATTGCTAATAAGGTTGATTGGTTTTAGAGCCCTGTAATGTTGAAGGGAGAAGAATGTGCGTACGTGTTGGGATTACCAGTTTGACCACTGTAATTTAAGATTTGAGTTTTGGTTTTTGAAAAGATATATAATAATAATAAAAAGAATACGTACGGGTAAGTGTCAAAGTACTCTTTAGCGAGAGCTGCAATTGGCATGTTTTTGTCCAATGGTGCACCACCACATGCACCGATTCCATCTTTTTTTCCAACTTCCCCTATAGGACAGAGAGAGAAAGAGAGGGAGAAAAAAGATTGTTTAGATGATGACTTGTATTGAAATTGTAGTGTTTCATTTTAACTCACTGGGGTCGTACCATGTAACTGAAGATTAAAAAAAAACATTAGTTGAGGTATAAAAAACAATCACTATGAAGAGAATAATTTACCTTCTCCTGGCTTTTGTACGGCAAAAACCATGAGTGCTGAACTCAAAATTACTGAAAATCCGAGAATCTTGAAAGCCATCTTATTTGATAGTTATGTCTTGAAAGGATTAGAAGATCGAGGTATAAAAAATGAGGATTTTTTTTAGTAATAGAAGTTGGATTATGACAACCAGCGACCAGCGACCAGCAAAAAAAGTTAAGGAAGAGAACGGGAACCGACCGGCGGTTAGAACTTTTTGAGAGGAGAGGAGAGAACCTGCTGAAGAATCCAAGGTGTACGATTGTGTCATTTTATACAAATTCGTTGATGATACACGGTCTCTAGGACACCGAAGTCCAGACGTTTGTTGATCATGCCAATTTTCCGTTTCGTTGATGGTAACTTCTTTTCAGTGTTAGATATTGCCTGACATCCAGGAGAATCAAGTTACAAAGTGTTCCGGAATCCGGATTAACTTGTTTTCAATGTGTTTGTTCTCCATTTAGATGCTGAAACGAAAATCCATAGTAATAAGTGTCATTGATCAGCATTGGATTCCTTCAAGGGCATTGGAACAGTATTTTTTTGTCGTTTAGTTATTTGCGTTTTAGAAGGCCATGCAAAGACAACAGCAGCATAGACATGTACATTGTGCACTTGTGGTGGAGAAAAGCATGCAGAGGTGCGGATTACATAAGGATCAATATTAAAATTAGCGCTTGGCCTGTGTTCTCAGCCGACGACGACGTAACCGTTTCAACTCTTGATTAACGACGACGACCAATGGACCTAGGATCAAACGCCGTCTCAAAACTCGAATCTTTCCTTCTCATCGCCAAGTCTGTCAAGGGTGCTGCAGCGGCCAAACTGATTCAGGATGCCACTGCTGCCCCAGGGGTCTTTGTCTTCTCAGAGTTACTAGAACTACCTAACATCCAAGAGGCTTGTTACTTCTCTTGCCCTGTTACTCGACTCGCTTAATCTAATCGGAAATCGTATGCTATAGCTTGGGAAGAGTGAACAACACGAGAAGCATATATCGCTGCTACAGCTTTTCGCATACAAGACGTACCAGGACTATCTACGTGAGTATCTCCCATCTTGATAACAGGTTAATATCTCATCTGAAAGCAGAGCATAAGGATGAACTCCCATCTTTGAATCAGGCGCAGATCACAAAACTGAAGCATCTGTCAATAGTGTCGTTGGCATCGGAAAGAAGGGTATGTATGCGTGTTTTACTTATCTTATCTTCGCTTATCTCTTGACCTGATTCTTTTATTGGGTAGATTCTCCCGTATGGTGATCTACTGAAAGCTTTGGATATGCCCAACGTTCGTGAATTGGAAGACCTGATTATTGATGCTATTTACATGGACATCCTACGCGGAAAGCTTGACCAGAAAGAAGGTCAACTTGAAGTGGAATATACTATGGGACGGGATTTGGAACCCGGCAAGTTGGAAAGTGTACTGACCTCACTACAAAATTGGTGCGTAACTTATATCACAGATCCAAACTTGCTCCGAATCTAAGGATAATTAGGGCTTCAACTACCGCATCGGTGCTAGTTACATTAGATGACAAGATTAACCACATTTCTCAAGAGTCTAATATGAATAAGACCATAGATGCAGAATATGACGCACAACTACAACATGCATTGAAAGATGTCATGGAGAGAAAGGAGAAACAAAACCAACTATCAAGACGGGCGGCCGGAGATAGTTTACTTATGGATGTTGATGAAGCAGAAATGGTTAAAGGAAAGAACCGCAAGTGCGTTTGGTTCAGCTACTGACTTGCGAAATGTTGATTAATCACATCTCTGATATTCTATGTAGAGCATCTCAAGAAGCGAACCCAAAGTTGAGGAAAAGGAATAAGTATTAATAAAGATTTTCCGGTTTAACATCCATTGCTCGCTAGCATCGATCTCGCATGTACCATAGTGTCCTGGCACAAATATCTGTACTTATACCACCGACAATATCATCCAAACCTGTCACCTCCATCAAGGCACTGTACATGACACTGTACATGACAGGTCCTTTTCCTCCGGGCCGTTCAAACATCCATGTTCAATAGCCTCGCGATGGCAAGGCACCTCATCTCCATTAAGTCAACACATTAGTGATTATGTGTGCGCGCTCAAACATACCCATATCGGAGGCCACACTATACGTAGGTTATTGTAGGTGCATAAATTACCCTTGCTCATGGTTTTGGCGGTGCGAAAGCTGATTATGTAGAAGAGCTTTAGGACAAATTATTCGGATCACTACTTAGGCGAAGGAAGTGATGGTATTATATTGCAAGTCAAACGTGGTTAGTTGTTAGCTTGTATATTGTTGATCTTTCAAGCTGAGAAACATTCAAATATCTCGGCCTCGGAATTAATAGCAAGTCATACTCTCGTAAAGACTATCTATGAACCAGCATGCTCGCCTTGCGGCAATCCGCTGTGGATACAAGGTACGTTTAATGGCACAAGGTCTCTCGGCTTCGTGTTGGCGCTTACCAATTGAATATATTAAGGCCACATTAAAGTCGGATAATAACATTGATTGTAAAGAAGAAAAATAAAGCGTACAAGAATCTGCCGCTCATATTGCCAATTGCAGTGCTGAGATCAAAGAAATGGCGTGATGGGCGTGATAGTACCGAAACGAGCTGAGGCAGGGCATGCTGTAATACCGATAATGAACTTGCGATAGGAAGCTTACAGCATGGATGACGTGCAATTATAAGGAAGGACGAAAAGGCGTTGATGCCCTTTGTTTCCTTTCCTCTCTTACTTGCCCATCTCACTTCCCTTTTCTAGTTGTGCGCTCTAGTCTTCGACTGTACGAGCTTGCTACCAGAGATGCTTGATATATCGGACGCTGTGCAAACACCACATAGCTCAACTTCGACTTCTGCCTTATCTAACTCCACACCCTCACCTTCGACATGCTCAAATTCAAATTCCAAATCCGAGTCATGTTCTTCAAGGTCATCTATTACCCGCCCTTCCTCTTCCCCTTTACCTTCTTCCCAAATTCAATCATCAATGTTACGATACCAATCGAACATTCGCACCATTTCTCCTGAAATAGCAAGATTCAGACCTTCACCCCAAGATGTCATAAAAGCTATTGCGCCACATGTGTTAGATGAGCGAAGAACGAGACGAAGGTCGGGATCAAGGTCTGGAAGAGGTCTAAGATCTAGTCCGAGGAGGTCATTTTCGAATTATCATCTACATAATCAATTCTCGCACCATTCGCAAATGCAGTATCAACAAAACGCGAATACATGGCATGGTGGGGCGGCGGCGGTGAGAGGAAGGTCTAAAATCAAATCGTCCCCTTTGAAAGTTGGTGCTGTTATTAGTTGGGATGAAACGGGATGTGTTTATTTACGTCAGTAACTTTTTTTTTTCTTCTTCTCCAGAGGTTGTTTGGTTCTTTTTCTTTCTTTCTTCTGTGTGAAAATTTCGTTCCTTCATTTTCGATTCCCCTTTACTTAATGGGAACGACACATACTACTCGCGTCGTCAAGGAAGATGGTCAAGCTGACGTTTTTCTTACAGGTAGATCATACATGAACTCGGAAGTTGAAATCGTCATCGGAACCAACAATTCTGATGAAAGACAGGGGACGACTTTACCAATATCTGTCGAGCGGTTGAATAAAGACTCCGTGAATCTATCAAAGTATAACACCACAGCTACAACTTCAACTCCACCACAACCATCATCATCATCATCAATACGAACACCGACACCGACACCAACACCGACATCAAAATCGTTCAAAATCAAATATAAATTAAGGCGCCCATTAACTGCTCCCTACTAGAACCTCTGCAACTGCTACTACAGTTACACCGACGATGGCATCTGATGAAACTGTATCAACGTCTGAAGCTTCTGTTGCTTCTTCGACAATAATGGTAACAGGCTCAAATGTGGATGAGAATGAGAACGAGGATGGATCTCAGGTTCGAAATAACGTTAAGGGGACTGAAGCCGAAGATGGAAGAAAACGTAAACGCCAAGCAAGTAATTTCCGTTTGGAGTCTTCGAAATTTCTCAAGTGCGTCTCTGTTTTTCTTTTTTCTTTATGAGAAAATAACTGATTGTGTGTTTTGTTACTCTTCTACCCTTGATCTGCGTTCCTTTATCTTCATGTTCTCATTCCAATTTCTCAAACACCTTGCGCCCATTTATCTGCATCTAACATCTAACGTACGATATCACATTTTACATATAACCCACTCTCATCACTATCGCTACCCTTCACCACCTACACCGCCCAACTATGGACATGTGTGCTCTCTTTCTCTCTCTCTGACTTTCGATTGGCTTTCCTCTTATTCTTAGGAGTCTAGCGATAAAACTAAGGTAATTTCATGTAACCAAATTCTACTCATACCCCAAACCAAAAACTCCTCCTATTCTTTATCATTATCAAATCGTTCACTTTTCTAACTTTGTAATCAAAGAAATTGATCGCTGATTGTCCCTTTTTCTTACATACAGGCCAGTTATAAATAGCAGACTAGTGCGATCGTAGTTATGCATTTTAGAAGAGGAAGTTGGTTGTTATTTTCATTGCGTGTTGGTCGTGATTGTTACTTAGGTGGTTTTCGGTTTTTCTTCGATGATGTGTTAGAGAATGTTATTTGGTTCTAGGGTGACTTGGGCGTTCAATATGTTCATTTTAGGGGGCAAGCTTACTGGTTCTTTTTCTTTCCTTCTTTCATTCTTTTGTTTTGAATTGGTTGGTTAGTGTGAAAAGTTTTTTTTAATGGTTCTAGTTCGAATTCGAATTCGAAGAAGGTTTTGGAGGGTGAATTATTAAAGGGGATTGACTTGGGGGGGAGGGGTTGGGTCCTACTGGGATGGGATTAGGCGTGTTGCGCTATTTCTATATCGTTATTTAATTGAAGTTGGCTCGTCGTTCATTAACGTTTCAAATTGCATGCTTAGTGTTATTGTTGATGAGGATGTTGACGTTGACCTCTAGCGAGTAATCTCTACTCGGCGTTATTGTATGGAGAAAAAAAAGAAAAGTTTCGTTGATTTTTTTCCCTTTCTTTTTTGACTTTTTTCTGTTTCTTTCTTTCTTTCCCCCTTTTTTTTATGTCTGATCAAGTTAGAAATAATTGGGAAATATAGATAAAAGTAATTAGACGTTTTCACATCGGTCCAAGCGCTGTCCAAATTTCAATTATGATATTCCACTCCTTGAATATCCCCGTATATCAGCTCTCAGCTTGGACGTTTACAAGAATCATGTTTTTTTTTTTTTTGGGTGGAAAATTCAAATTGAAAAAGGGCCGCAGCATCAGGCATTATAAGGTAGGTCTCAGCAAGAACCACCCACATCACATGTCAAGTGTCACACTGTGACACTGTAATGGAATTTCGTCAAGTTCACCTGGTTTTCCTTGAAAAGGCATTATTAACACTGGTATTAGATACGATATATGGCCATATAGGGTGGGTTTATTTTAAATATATATATCACTGCTTTGAAACATTCTTTTTTCATGTGAAATATAGTAAGATAACAATTATTACCTCTTTGACCTCTTTAAGTGGTTCTCTCCTCAAATCTTCTTCTTCTCTGTGGAGCTAGACCTTGGACCCTCCATTTATACCCTTAAAATGAAGGCCAAAGCCTAGGAATAGTGTTAGCAAGCAGGTTTTGTGAGGAAGTATAATTTCTTTCTACCCTTTTCCTAATTTGGGTATGAAAGAAATGCTCATGCACAGTTCAATTCTGCCTCTATCAGAATTTAATTTCCAACATTTGATAGTAAATTGTAACTGGTATATAATGTTGGGAGCAAATTTCTATTTAAATGCGCGTAGAAAAAGCCTTAGGAGTTTTAGTTGCTACTCCTGCCAAAGTAGACCTCCATGTCACGCTCTGATCATGTGATGTTGTCGGTTCTCTCTGCAACCTACCTTATATGTAGACCACAATTTAAATATTCTCCGAGTCCAATTAATTACAATTCCGATCAAAGCTATACATATATGCAAGTCTAGTTTTTTTTTTTGTGTCATGAACGAATATGTATATAAAGGGTATGAAAGTGAACAACGATTCATCGTTCTCATAAACTTTCCAGAGCTTCATCCTCATTCAAGTTCTCCTGAGCCCTACATTACTCTACTAGTCTCTCAATTCACATTATCACCGTATATTCAATCAACTGAGTATACAATGACTTTGTCAACACTTAATACCTTGGATCAAGGTATTATCGATTATCACTACACTTTTCAATAACTTCGTAGAAGCTATGGGCATTGACGAAGAAGATGGGTCGTTGGTTGAGAGGAAATAGGTTCCGGACGCTTCATATTGTACACTCTTATGGTTTCGAATCTCACACTTATGGATCTTGTAGGGGAACTCCATCCCTTTTAGCCAATGTATCATCCTTGTGTAATATTTGGAAGAAATTGTATGGTGGATGAATTGAAGGTGATGTTAGGGACCCGACGTCACATCCAACCGTTAACGGTTCCATAGGAGAAACTGAACAGGCTTTGGGAGATAGTTCTTAGTGGGTCTACAATCGAACCATTGACCAGTAGCATTCCGATCAACCGTAGGCGTGAAGGGAATGATGATGCTTACGAAAATGGAGTTGTCGAACAATTTAAGGAATGATGTCAATGAGGAGATTCCAAAACTCAATCCACACGAATTCTTCGACTAAATTTACCATTCCAGAAGCGTTGGAATTAATCCCAAACATACGTAGTCTCGGGAGCGCCATATCAGGGTTCTTCAATATTAGCAACAATGGTGACTACGCCAACGATGATGCCAAAATGTCAATGATGTTCAAGATATTCCAAAGTTTAGAGAGTTCTATTTCAGGGTTTATAAATACTAATGGCATATGCGGTAGCCGATATAACTAATATACCTAAAGTTGGTCGTGCTTCAAGTGAACAAGGACTCTACTCGGAGTGTTCTCACTTTTGGGAAAGGTTCTATGACGAATTTCGGGCCCCACCACTACTATCCTTCGAGCAAGTTGGTTGAAGAAACGAACGTGCGCCAAGATTTGATACTGCCAATCATACTAATGACACATATGAAAATGGACAGCCATTCCGCAATCGTAAATCGATTCGAGTTATCTGGGAATTCCTCGACTTCCTGGAATGCTGGGACCTTCAGTTTATATGTTGGAAGAAACAGAGACATTTTCCCCAGACCTTCGCATGCTGGCGGAACGCTGCAGCAGAGACAGAATCCTATAACGTGAGAGCCTACCTGCAAGGCGATTATATCGACAATTGAAGGACTCTGGTGTCAACGAGGATATTCCATAGTCTTGAGAATTCTATCTCCGGATTTATGAATATCAATAGCGGTGGTGATTATGAAGACGGCGAGGATATCTGCACATCAAGTTCGACTTCTCAGGATCGTTTACTGGCTACTACACCCATTTTCTCTCCAATTTGACTCCTTGATCAGTTATTATCGCACACAAGTGTTATCAACTCTACTTTATGGTTATTGTTTCGAAACGAGGCAGGCTGCCAGCTTAATACATATTATCAGTAACTAGTGAGCAGTAGTTTATAAAATGACTATTTACAAGTTCAATACAATATTGTGAAAAGTTACTCTATGGTCCGATGCTGATTATATTCGTTGCTTAACTTGAGTAAATTGAGAAAAGTTGAACAAGGACGCGTGACCTTAACTTGGGGGTTAATGTATACTCTCATAGGATATACCAACTCCAGGGAACTAAGGCGACGATAATCACTCCACTAGCGGGGTCATTGATGTTCGTGAATCGCTAGACAAGGTATATTACAAGAGAGAGAGAGAAACAAGAATGGTAACCGATTATCCTTTGATGACAGAGTGCTTTAGTAGCTGAAATTGAAGTTCGAACCATAATTTTGATTGTGAACTACCTCATCCTGCAACTTTGCGCTCCGCAGTCACTATTGGTTCAAGAATATGCTCTCAGTATTTGATATGACGATGATTCAAGTCCGAAGATTTAACATACCCCAAGTTCTCCGGTCCATCGGACATTGCTGTTTAGCTGAAGTACCTAGCCACTTGAGAAGGCAATGAAGATGAAATACATGAGTGCATTCGCCCCATACTACATACGACTTTATTTCAGCCTTTTTTTCTGGTATATTTCTAGAATAAAAACGTACTAAGTGGACAATCATCGCCAGGCATTTTACATGATGGGCAGCAACCTTCGTAAGGAACTCTGCAGATACCACATACATCGCCTTCACCGTTTGAATCGTCAGCGTCAGCACTTCCTGCATCCCATCGCCACTGTGCTACCGCATGCCAATGTTTTACGTTGACTTTCATTTGTATTTTTGTGTGTAGATCAATGTGTTGAGGTTAACCGTACTTGTTTGTACTTGTGTACGCGTCACAACGCGTTACGTCATCTCATTAATTAAGCGCAGGAGTCGTGTGTACCATGACCACCATACACTATGCCATGGAAACAAAATTTCACATGGATTATCAAAACAATAACTTGATATTATTGAAAAGTCATCCTTAATAATTCCTCCAGACTATTGTATATTTTTTCTAAAGTACTTCAAAATAAAGAAATGATTATGTGGATAGATTATTAAAACATTATTATGAACTTTTTGTGATTTGAGATTTGGATAATGTCACAAAAGTGTTTTATAAATGCTACAATAGTTAGGATAGAATATTGTAGTATTATTTAGTCTTCAATTTCATTTTTATTTAATAATCTTAAAATAAAAAAGTGTACTAAAAAACTTTTTAAATCAGGATTTAATAATATTACAATATTCTACCCCAATTATTGTATTTCTACCAAAAAAACTATTATAATATTATCAAAACATTAGATAACAGAAACTTCAAGATAATTTTTCAATAATGTGTTAGAATAATCTTTTGTTTATTTTGAAGAACTTAAGAAAAAACGTACAATAATTGACAAGAATTATTAAATGTGAATATTCAATAATGTTACATCATTGTTTTGATAACTTATGTGAATTTTTGTTTCTAGGGTGTAGTGCATAGATCCGGTAGAAGATGTAGCACTCTCACAGGAAATTTACCAACAGATGCCTACTGTTGCAGAGCTGCTCGGAGTCCAAGATGTCAATTTCGCAAGGTGCGGTCAAAAATTAAACAAGTTGGTTTTATTTTTACTGAACTCTTTGTATAGCACATCATCAAGAATTGACGCCCTATCAGAAGAAGAATTCTCTCTTAGAATATCAAATAATCGTCTCGATTTTATTACACGCCGGTTACATAGTGACTTGAAGCAGGTCTCGTACGAGCTCAGACTCATCGAACAGTGAGTCATTAATTTCACAGTATCACTATCTCACCATGAGACTGCCATGTTTATAACCAAAAGCTGGAAAGAAAAACTGGAAGCGGAATCCGCCAACTCGGAAACACCTGCAAGTATTGCATATGAAAGAGAAAAACTCGTACGTAAAGCGAAGGAGATGCAGAAGGAGCTTGAAAAGGTTATGGTACGTGCATAGCATCCAAGATTCGTCGCTCGCTTCAGATATAATTTCGAGGCGGAAACACCTCAACCAACTGTCACGATTACACAACTTCTTAAACAACCAACAAAGAATAAGAATTTGGAGGAAACCCTCAGGGATAAACGAGCAAAATTGCAAGCATTTCAAGGTCTCCCCCCTGTTAGTAATATTTAAAGTTTTCATTGCTACGCTTTTCTCGACGTATGCGTTTCAGAACCTGGAACTAGCGAAAAATGAACTGTTGCTAGCACAACAAGAACAAGAGAAGCTCTTCCAGCTTCGCGAGCGTTTATTACGATGCATGGCTGATAGCGTGGCTTAATCTTCCGATATGCCTTAACTGGGTATACATATCTTAAAGCTTCAACCATGTACTGATTGTAACATAAGAGGTAACAAGCTGACAAGAAAATATTCGACTTCAAGTTAGTCTTTAGGGTTAATTGCTATCAATTCGACCTCGAATTCCAATGTTGCGCTCTCCGGTATAACCCCTTTGATACCGTACTGTCCGTAGCCCTATGGGTAAATATTAATATAAGGAGGGGTTCGTTTCGGTAACACAATATTCGGAAGCGTACATAGTCTGGGCTGATTACGAGCTTTGCTTTTTCACCAAGCGACAATTGCACAATACCTAGAAATTTGACCCATGAGTTCTTCAGGCAGGGAACAGGAGTTGAACCGCGACTCAAAATGCCCACCTTCATCCCAGCCACGTATCACCTGCCCAACCCCGATCTGCGTATCGAAGGGTTTGTTTCTGGTATCACGAAATGTTAATTTTGTTAACCACCCGAATCCAGTTGGGACTAGAAACTCACTTCTTCCAACTGTCATCAAAGACCTCACCCTTCATAACCTTCCCCACATAATGCAATCTCACAACATCTGTTGTAGGCAAAAGAGACATCAATGTCTCAGAAGAGAAAGTAGAGATTTTGGGAACATGCCTCCTTTCTTTGGGCGGTTAATACCATTCCCTGGCGTAATCGTTTCAATCGTAACACCCTATTCATTCACAAACCAGGTGCAAGCATGTATCCAATTTTTGAAGGCCAACCCACGAGTAAGCGGTCAATAAATGCTAAGTTATTCCTGCTCACCATTGTCAGTCAGGATCAGGATTCTCTATGTGGCGGGAAATAATTTGCTCGAACGATAAGGAGAAGAGTAATACCCCGCATTTCGAATACTAATCATCGATCTATATATATATATTCAAATGCTCTGGACCTTTCTTGTCCTTGATTCCTTCCAATTTCCTACACAGGTATTAAGGTTTCTAGCCTAACCCAAAAGAATTCGCTACACTGAGTCTGAACCTTGATTAAATGTATACATTTATCGGGGTGGATTTGCCATCAACATTCTCGACCGTTCTTATTTATTGATCAACAAGAGATGATCGATTTGCATGGTATCTAGGACGCCGATGATTTGCGATGATTTACTTTCTGTAGGACGCACTCTCTAAATTCAAAAGAAGAACCTGGTACAGAATTTCTTGTAGAGGACTGTTATCGCTATCTGATATCGATATCGATAATCCATCAAAACGTCATTGGCAAGTGGCTGCTTATAATGAAATCAAAAAAAATCGATTACTCCGAGTCTGTCAAGGACAGAAGGGCTTGTGGATTTCATAATTCAAACGAGGTCCTTCGAATGGTCGGGATTACAAGTGTCTTAGTGGCTTTGTATCCACGTGTGTGTTTTTTCATGACCACAAAACCGGAATGTGGTTCAGTTGTAGATGGATCATGGCATGTGTTTGCACAAATAGCTACTATGAACTCACGGATTTCTTTTACGGTATGCACAGCTTGAAGATAACTACCGCAGAACGAATACCAACGCCAACCGGAGGGATCTTACCCTACGTAACAGTAAAAGTGCTTCATTATGTTACGTTTTATAAAGCGTACGAATCAGGGTTCTAGGGTAATATTTTTGTCAGAAAGATAAGAAAGATAAAATTGCCTTGAGCTAGCTCATATTCATAATGCTCTGACTGACATTTGGCTCTCGCCAAATATGGATGGCGTACACTACAAATGAACCCGCAAATATCTCTGGATGATAATGATAAGAGTACAACGTAAGACTACATAATAATGGTAGTCAGTAAAGTGAACGAAATGAGAGAAGAATGTATAACTAACCTCAGGTACTCGAAGACGAGAACTGAGGATTACATTTGCGTTGCTACTACTACTTAAGTACGCATTCAAGACAATAAAAAGGAACATAATCACAAGTAAATGAATAGTGGCCAAAGCGAAACAAAAGATAAGTAATAACTAAATCATAAGCCAAGTTTACTATACGCTTAGACCTGTCCGAATCGGCGCAAGTTTGCCTTCATCCCAATAGATAAGATCACGTACAGGCGACTACTCTGTATATACCAAGTTTACTTCGAAGCTAGTGCGTCATCAATTAAATGACGACAAGAAGTAAGAAATTTCGGCCCGATTATCCTCTTTAGAAAGCATCTCTGTCACTCCAATAATACTCACCTCTACATAGAAGTATTTCGCGGCATGAACGGGATGTTATCTTAATACTACAGTAGAAACATCATGTCGTTAGGTCTGTAGTTCTCCGCTATCGTAAATTATCTTGGGTTTAGCACTGGTTTAGTATACTGTGTGTTGATACTCGTAGTGTAAACGTGGAATATTGAGTACTAATATGCCAAGCTAGATGTGACACGTTATTTCGCTGCCGCTGCCGCTGTACTCGATGAGATTCGAAGTTGAATGGATAAGAAGCGTTTACAGAGGATGTCTAATTACAAATGGAGGTTGGAAGTGTGGCGCTTTGGTCATTTACTGGCCATCCACTATCTTGTAACGATACAAATCATTGGAGTAAAATAATTGTTGCACAATGACAGAGGGTTTAAAATTGACAGCCAATTTCACCCGGGAACACCTCGAACCTGCAAGTAGCTTAAAAGAACTTCGCACTGATATCTCTTCAGTAATGTATTATTATTGCTTCCGTCCAGGTTCGAAGGCAATGTAACAGTAGTGTGACATTAAATACACAATACATAAAAAAATTTAGAGTCTATGCGACTCGGCATATTTATGGCTCATTATCCGTGAGTCACCGGATTATTCCGAGTCAACATTCGCCCAACAGTGATGCCTTTCTCATAAGAGCGAGTAAGTCGGAAGAACCGGTGTGTTCGACGTTTAAAGCGATATACCGATATGTCGGCAACCGCTGGCAGTGATGTAATGATCACTCGACGCAGTGATTGCTATTCTTGCCACAGAGAAAAAGAAGAAAAGGAAAGGTCCTGCCATCCAGGTCTCATGCTATAAACACTGTCTTCTTTCTGTGTATACCCAACTCTACTAATATATACGGGTTCTAGAAGTTGATTAAATGATCTGCCAATATTTTGGGGATTCTGAAAGTTATTTATCATTGGTACGGAATTAGAGCACACTTCCGACTTCAAGATGTTTATTTTCTCTCGGGCCCCACGTCAAGACTCGAATTATACAACTTACGCACATTATACATCACCTTATGGAATTCTCTGAGTTTGTCTGATCCAATGAAAATGAACAGAAATAGCATGAGAGCCGCAGCACTATTAACCCCATCCTAGTTGGACAGTATCACACCTTTGTTGATCTTCATCGCCCTCAGGCTCATGCATGTCCTCTAAAGTTCTCTCGGGAGGGTAGGTTCTTGATTTATTGTTGACATTTATACAGGAATAACTTTATGACCGTGTGGTCAAATTTTAATTTATCAGAAAGTAGTAGTATGAAGTCATATGGCATCTGAAATGAATCCTATCCATCTTAACTTGAGTGACAGATTACCCACATCTATGAAAGGTTTTCGACAGTTATATCAATCTAGTCTAAACACTTAGCGAAGTCTTTCCGTGTGATTCACTCAAGCTCGAAAAAGACGTATGTCAATTCTTGAAGGGGAAATGGGGGGTTTACGTCGGACAACTACATGGTTTACCAACAAGTCTGGAAATGCACAACTCACCATGTGACAATAGATCATCGCTGTGTGCGGTATAGTACGAGGGTCGAGGCTCGCCTGTTCCTGTTGAGGCAGTGGCACTGGACATGTAACATATCCCACTATGAATATACATTCTAGCAACGTGCCAAGGTTGTAATATTTCTTATTGTCTTTAAGTCCGTTGTTCCAGGGGTTCTAGTGACAAGTGCAACGTTTCCCTTAGCAGCTTTCCGGCGGCGAGTCAGGTATACACTACAAAATAATTGGACTTGTAAATACATCTCAGCGGAGCATTATCACCGAAGGTACGATGGGAAGCACTGATAACCCTATATTAGAAGCTGTTGTACTGCTGGCTCCAGTTCGACAGCGAAGTCTGACTGATTATCACTTGAGAAATAAGTATATGGTATGGCCAATTAAGAACTTGAATGAAGATTGAAATCAAAAGGAAAGTAATAGAACTGGAGCCAATAATGACAATCTGGACCAAGTCTATTCTGTTTAAACTCATTTCCCTAATTAGGTGAAATGCTATGCACAGTATACACCCGATTCATTGTTAAGCTGAATCCCAATCTTGGATAGTAAGGAGATAGTCTGCACGGCGATAAGTTCGGCAAGGAGCGAGAACAAGTATTGAACAGGACAACGAGATAGGGGCTTACACCATGCTCTATGTGTTAAGTTATCTTGCGAATTTTGGTACAATGGTGGTAGTACGCACTATTTCATAGTTATGTTAATACTTTGGCACCAGCCACTTATTCCTTGATAGGATGATGAAAACCAACTACTGCATGTGAGAGGCCACTCGTTTAGTAAAAGTAGTACTTTAAGAGGATATATGACAACCGGTAGGGTACAGTCTGACCCCACAGGTAGACAATTGGACCCAGACTTAGCCTCGTTTCGATTGAATGTGATATTTGTCAATACGGCCATTTTGCCTGCTCGGTGGATGAAGCTGAATGAGTCCGGTAAGTGAGTTGTATTGTACAAGATAATTCAGGGAATAATCTCGGTTAGCTTATACTCCATAATTACTACAAAATGAATCGGACCCCGGCACCGACACAATTTCTCACAGAGTAGGTTAATCTAAATCTTACTAGCTGCCCTTTGGCACACTAGCATGTCGACAATTAAGTTATAAGCGAAAATCCAGGTTTTAAAATTACTCATTTCAAGCACTTCAACGAGTTAGTACATAGTACTTGGATTTATGTATTACCTTTGCTGTGTACCTGTAACAACAAGTGCACTGCGAACGTGTGGATTACCTCACACTCTTGACTTTTCGGGGAGTCAAGCCCATTTACAATACGTATAATCAATCCAACGTCTATCTATGAGTCACTCCTTGTACTTCTGGGTTCCTTTCCTGCCATGACAACTCTCAAGGCGGCCAAAAGCCGATGTAGACATCACTCGAAGCTTGATTAAAAACGTGTAGCCTCGGAATCAATAAGGATGGATTTACAATATCATCTCCATTAGAAGGCTTCGAACCTGTTGATGGTTGATCACCCTCTAAGGATGTGAAAGTCACAAGTGACGGGATATTGCGGAGACTGGCGGAGACTCATATGACAAAACTGTCACCACGGCTGTCTAGATATGATCTCACAAATGCATACCTCTTGACTGTTCTTTATGCAACTTAACGGTGATTACAAGTAAAGATCGGATGGACGTAGCTGACAGTGGACAGTGTATATTGACATACAACCGGTGTATGGACTGTACGTTATCTGAATGACGAATCGGAACCAGAGTACAACAAAATGTAGTGAAGTGAGAAATGAAATGCAATTGAAAAGATCACACGGTTAAAAGCACCATAATAACCCAAGAGAACAAACGAGAAAAGAATGCCACAGAACCAGATAAATTCCGCGACTTTAATTGTCCCAAACGGAAGACGAAGCGGGCTGAGTTCAGGGTTGAACGTCCAGTACTTCCACCTCAAATGTTAGGGCTGTATTTGGAGGAACAATTGGAGCATAGCCGCGAGCACCATACGCCTGACGGTAGACTTGTGAGCGACCACTGATAATAACCACACGTATAATTCAACTTACAAGGTCAGACGGGGTGCTTATGAGCGCTTTCTCTCCCTTCGAGAGCTTTAACAACGCTAAACGTGTGGTGGCCGATGGTTAATACAAACGCACCATCAGCTCGAGAATTTACTGACCTTCTTCCCAGCCCTTAATGACCAGTCCCCGACCGAGGGAAACCTTGAATGGCTCGTCGCTAAAAAATACACTTAGGTTTATATCGTTAAAGAAACTATCTGACTGACCTTGAATCAAAGATTTTGTTGCTCCCGTCTGCCAGTCGACCCACGTAGTGTATCGTGACAACATCTAGAAGGTTGCTCTTGAGTCATTCTGGTGAACATCAGAGAGACATGATTCACCTCCAGCTCGTGGGTATGTCTTCCCATCTCCCGGTCTCAGAGTAACAATAGTTACAGGCTAAGTCGTAGTCGTAGTGAGAAAAGGCTCATGAAACATTGTAGTTAGTGAACGACAAACCATGGTGAGTTGAAAGGCAGGTAGGTAAATTGGTGAAGATGTTGGAATTTGTGGATGATTGAGCCCATTTATAGAACCTGGACGCGGATCTTGATCCGTCGTGTAGATCGGGGGTCAAGTTCTGGATCTAGGTGAGATTATGTTCGTACCCATGAATGATTACGAAACTCCGCTCCCCTTCCCCGGAAGTCATGCTATACCCGAATGATTGGACGTACCTACAAGTATGGTTATATGAGTTTTCAAATGCAAGGGTGTAATGAGGTTTCCAAAGTCCGCTGCGATACAGGCCATTTCCTCTTTCCGAGCACATCCTCCAACTTAACATTGATCTTGAAACAAAGGCCTTGTGAGCCTCTAAGGCTAATTCAACTAGATTTTCTTCTCATTAGCCTGTCGCACTTCGAAGCCTGAAAATTGTACTGCAATGTTATTGTGGCCCTAATATGAGCATATCCCATCCAGTGGTCATTCGTCTTCTCTGTCCCTTTTTTTCACTTCTTACCTGGGGGTCATTATGTATTAAACAACAGAACACAGCGCACCAATTGGATCGTTAACTTCGAAGTATCGTCAAAGACAAAGGAGCAGACTCGATATCACAGTATAATTACCCCTGAGTCTGGTAACAAATAAAATTCCAGTCAGCCCAAATGCCTTGAGATTTCCATGAGGCTTCACTCCATTCTCTTCGATACAACAAGGACCGCAAGAACCGGACAAGAAGATCGAGCGAAGAATTAAAATTAATCAACATGACTGCGTGCTAGAACAATTAGCAAGCATATGTAGATCAGTACGTTGATCTGGCACGACGTGAGGGTTCTGATTTAACGTACGGGTAATATCCAAAGAGCTTGAAGCGATATCAGAAATGCTTGAAACACTATGTCCCCTATTCTGTCCTTGAGGCGAGATTTACAGGGTTATTATGAATTCCCCTTCAGGTTATGCGGATAGCAATCTTGCCCGACCCTTCTATTTCGTTTCTTTTGTTTTCCAAGTACATCACGAGGGATATTTTTTCGTGCCATAACTCGTACCCAATTGAAACAGACAGAGCCAAAGCAATCTCACCATTCAGCAAACATTGATCCCGGCGGCAGACATAAGACCCTTGACAGGATACAACAAACGAAGCTAAAACAGCCACATCAAGCCATACCCATAACGTTCTGTATTGATTGGACAGATGACCTTGGCTTTAGCGGCTAGCGCCTCTTAGTCTTTAGTGCATGAATAATCAATTACTCAAGTGCTCTGGTTCCTAGTTGCCTTTTGAGCACTAAATTAAGAAGAAAAAGAAAACAAACGGGAAGTCATGCTAAGCTCTCCCAGCCTCCTGGTTTTCGGCTCATAGGGTTTTGATGATTTCCGAGGAAGATCAGACCAGGCAGTATCCGGTCTAGCATTATGAGTAACGCCTTTGCTGCTTCGAGTATTTTCAAAATCGGTTTCCGGGGAATGATGGGGAAGTAATGTGGTACCGTAAAGAGAAGATACACAAGAATATGAAACACTTCCGAGATAGGAATCGACTTCCAAAAGTTAAATGGTGTCCGAGCTTGACCTTCATGTACCATTTTCTACAACCGTCAATGTAGATAATATTTTGTATTGTCTGATATCCCGGAGAGCACAGTTATATTACGTGCTGCAGGTTTTTATTCGGGACGAAAGAGAATCCATGATAGAAAGGTAGAAGAAGCGGCGAGTACATGAATCAAGTAAACCGCGACGCGACGCGCGTGTTTGAAAACATGGTTTACGTAAGCCAAATATTCCAGCATGCCAGTGCCCAACGTACGTTCAAATTTCTTATCCATCCTGTCAACTGGTATTAATTCCCACAAATCCAAAATTAAAGCTCACGGGATAGAAATGTGCCTACTCATGATTGAACAGTGAATAGTGAAGCTCTCCCAAAATGATTCATTGCCGACTAAAACACTTCGTGCTAAAGGGAATGGCAGCGTCAAAATACATACATGCAAGCAAGTACCTCAAATGTTGCTTTGTGTCTCATGGAAATTCCATGAAATTCCGAGGCATCTGTGTCCCGTATTGGTGATCTCTCCGTCTCCACTGGACTGGGGCACATATATCCGGTAGGCTGCACATGCCTGATTGATTGTATCGGTGGCGTGTATGATATACTATTATCTGTGGGCTGAATTATCAAACTCCGAAGTGAAGACTGATAAGGACATACAGATTCCATTTCCGACTTCGGTACATCCTGACAAGAAAAGGCATCCAAAACTCGCTACGAGGAGAACGCGAGCCTGAGGGGGCAGGTTCGCTTCCACTCGAGATTTCATGTTAACAATTGTTATCTTGGCGCTTCTGCCATGCTCTGGTAAGTAAACCCTGACTCTACTCCTACTTTCAAAGGTGGTTTTTTGGTACACCTTAAATATTCTATTCTATTTGTCTTTTCAACGCAGAGTAAGTATTAACACTGATCATGAGCACTGACAGAGTGTACAAACCTTAGCTTCTAGTGCTAAGAAGTTCAAACCAGTTGGAGCAGTGGCGACTACGCAACCAACTTGTTATTACCGACGCCCTATTGTTTGGCAATGAAAATAGTTACGCAGCGTATTTAAAACGTAATGACTCCTTCGACAAGAAGTCCACGGTCAAAGGGGGGTGCAAAACTATTATACCATAGACTGCAACACATTAAAAATATAATCCGACTTGTGCGACATAGGCATAGATCGAAAGTGACGGATTGGTTTAATCATCACTACAGAAACTGTAATCACTAATAGTCTTCAACATATGACATGCGGGTGGCATGCGGTAGCTTACACCGCTTCTCCGTATCGGGTATGATAACCCGAGGAGATCTCAGATTCAAAGTAGCACTGCTTGGAGGTTCTGAGGATGCACCAACATTTTTGTATTCAATTTCGCGTAGCTTTTAGTTCCCTTTAGTTAATAAAAAGTAAATACATGTTCAACAATATATGTAAATATACGCGGTAAATCTGGGTAGCAATTTCAGACGGCCTCATGATTCCACCGTTGGGGTCAACATCATACAGGAGCGTATTCATTATGTACAACTGGAGGTACTTTAACAAACTATACTTACAAAATGCCGGTAATCATTAGATTTGACCAATATATGGTTACTATGTTTCCATGTAAGAATGCAATTGGACAAAGAGTAACAACTAGTAACAATGATTATCGATTACATATACTTTACCTTTAATAGTCCGGATCAAACTGATATTGGGTGTCACCAAAAACTCTCATTGCGTAAATCAAGGCCATATTTGCAACGTTACATTCATATGACCTAACGGTGATCGATCGATCAATTCATACAAAGTAACCTTAGGTTGGTTGCATGTTCGAGACTTAAATTTCAATGTCGAGGCCGGCGTAGACCTGAAAGGGTACTATAGTTGAAACTGGAGGGAATTCAATGAACCTCAGCTCTTCACATGGTGGTGGCAGGACAGAACCGCAATGGCAATTTAAAAAAGACAACATCTGAATTCTTTCGAAATCAACTTCCATTGCGAGCCCGAAGCTTCGAAATCACCGTCACTTAGTACTTAAATACTTATGATTGAGTTTCAAACTCGAGCATGCTGCCCTCTGCGCTTCCATCAAACAAGCTTCACTGTCAGCTCTCGTGATGGTATTAGACTCGTCAATTTAAACGAATGCCACAATTGACGATATTGCGCAGTAGGGTATTATATCTTGTTCTACTCAGACCTATCTCAATTATGAAACGCAGCGAAGAACTTGATATGAATCTTTTGACCCCAAAGTCTAATAAATGTGCTTCCCTCGGAGGAAGGTTCAATTTGAACAGGCTCTCGGCAAGATTTTGGTTCTTCTATTCAGTGTGCGTTAATTCCAACCGAATGTTTAGCTTGATAGAGAGAGACTAGATACTTGAGTGTGTTGGACTACAAGTAGAATTCCAAAAGAGTGGAATGTAGTATTTCAATACTACTACTGGAAACAACTAGTTTAGTACAGTTACAACAGGTAATATAAGTAAGAGAATATAGTCACGTCGACAGTGGTGGTAACACTGTAGATGCGAGGCGAAGAATTTTCAGATAATGATGATCAAAAAGGAATAGGAAGAACATAAACTTCCAGCAACTTTAACGTTACACCACTACCATGAAGCAATCTCAGTTCAAACAATAAATATATCTAGTATCATGCGCTGCCCGTAACTAACGTTGAGAAGTATGCGACAGACTCTAGCATCCACTCCTTCGACAGAGTACGTTTGACACTAGGGTTCATATGTATATGGTCTGTAGTCGATTTTTTGGTGTGGTAGAAAGGACGATAAGTCATAGCTGCATCATCCCATTTATAGGTCATAATTTCAACATCCTCACACTTCTCTTGTAGAAGTACCGCTCTCGGACTGACCCACGTACTGCATCCGACTTTGAGGCGATGCAGACAATAGAGTTCCGTAAAATGCTCGAACGCCCTAAATTCTAAAATTGCGCAGAAGTCGTCAGGACTCAGAGTTGTATCCTGGCTGGGAGAATAAGTTGGTATTGTTGGACATTACATCACATGACGTAGTAGTAGATATAAAATGTCTTCACCAACGTCAATATATCTTAACCTCGTAACATCATCATCTTTAGAATCTTATAGGTATCAAGCCCAACAATCCAGACTCGATTATGATACGCATAAGGCTGTGGAGTTTGGCGTTCTAGAGTAATATATATTTGATAACGTGGTGGTAAGGCTTTGGACGAATTGTGGGTTTCAATCATATGGGCAGCGCTGACATCAACAAGACGGGTCAAGCAGTCGGTTATTATGATGTAATCGTCGGAGAAAATCCAGAGTTCATACTTGGGTGAATGAGTAAACGAAATGATCGGATGTGTCCAAGAACATATTCCTTCATACCCTCTACCTCCTTGAAGCGTAACCATTTTTCTATCCCCAACGCATCCTGAGTAATCATCGCTCCATCGAAGAAGGGACAACTCCCTAATTGCTGTCATGATCTAACCACATTTCCACGAGAATTCGGTCCGAAGTCGCTACAACCTAGCTTTTCCTTTCACTGGTAAATTTGACAGTTGTCAGGAGTCTAACGCTAAGATGGGCGCTTTCTCCATGCCCTACTACGTCAGTTTGATAAATATGGGGCACGCCGTTCTGAACTCGGATCTGGGTTGAATCATATTTGAGTGTAACACGCTAGTGTTACAAGGTAGTCTTACGCAGTTCAGTCAGATATTCAATCTGCACACGCTGTCGATTCGAGGTAGAAAAATGTAAAATTATTTTACATAAGTAAATACGAGCTATATAGTCCGAAATGTTTGTCTACACCAAATAAAGCTGATAAGATTGTCAAGGGTGGGGATGCACCCGTTACATTGAAGGCCAAATTTCAAAAAAAACTTCACCTTTGATATTCCCAGCAGGTTCCCATATAACGACGCGAGGAGAAAGAGTCGAATTTTTTGGATCAACCCACACATGCATACATACGAACTGCTTCAACTGGAAATCTATTGTTTCAACATCAACAAAGACCTTTCTCCAATTGTGGATGAATTCAAGTCATAATAGACAAAACAAGCATCGGAGTCCCTTAACCCAAGTATCCAACGTCCCCCAGGGAGTAACTTGAAAAATTTAGAGGCTCGAAATTCAAATGTTCCCTGTGTTTTGATAACAGATGATGAATCTTTTGTAAACCAAGCTTCTTGGATTTGAAGTTTTTGTATCACCCATCGTTGTAGTTCACGTTCATCAACTTTGTAATCTTGCATATTTCCATCCAATTTGGTGATTGTCTTGTTGACTGTAATGTCCGTGACAAAGTTTCAGTCACTGCAGTGTGCACAGTGTCAATTAATTGAGTACGTCCAAGTTTTGCCCTCAGTAAACTGCGCCAGTCTGCAATTTCCAGAACAGCGCAAATAAGTTCAATGGGAAGATTGGAAGATTGCATGGTTGTAAAGTGAAAGAGTATATTGTTTCCAAAAAAGTACAAGTTAACCTTTGAAGTGTCGTCACGAGGTATCCTGATCATATCGGAAGGTTCTTCTGGTGAGGCAGCAAACAAGTTTCCGGAGTCCTGTTCTAATTGCTTCCGAAAAGGACTTGAAATTTGTGATCCTGGACTTCAATCGAATACCACCTGCCAGATATACAAGTTCGCATGAGCCTCGAATAGCAGCTATATATGTAGCGTAAACTTAAGATTACTGATGGCATATATACACTGTTTCCTCCCTTGTTATATGCAATGACTCCTATCTTGAACATAACCCGAATATAAACATTGATATATTAACACAATCTCCTCACCAAAAAACCTAGAGGGACATATTACTCTTTTAGATTTTACATCATTACACAATAAACAAAAGGAGCCAAAAAAAAAAAAGAAAAACCAAAAACAGAAAAAAATATAATGAGTGACGATAGTTAGAATTTTCGAAAAAAAAAAAAAAAGATCCATCCAATTATGTACGTAAGTATAAGAAAAAGAGGTTGCAAGGGGGTATATAAACGTCCATTCGTCAAAGTATGAAGCAATTATCAAAGTATCAAGAAATTTCACAAAAGAAATAAAATAATAAAAACAAAGAAATTGAAGACATTACATCAATTTGAATCACCATAAACCCCGGCATTATGCGTGAACACAAACCCACCACACAAACTACGCACTGAGCCATCCTAAAGCACCTTTTGACTTACACCACATTAACAGACGTTTGAATAACTGACCCATAGCGTATAACCGACTTGATACCCGCCTCTAGCTGACATACACTATACTTCTGGATCCTTAGAAGAGCAAATCTCCTACTCGGTTCCGCACCAAGAATCAAGCTAGGGCGCATATAAGCAGACCGAAAATTTCTCCCATGTCCCTTAATAACATTCCAAATCATTCCCCTCCTTAACACCTGAGTAGAGTCGGAATATGCCGACGAATCAAGTTTTGTCGACGAGATACTGGAACTTGCGTTGAAACAGAAGCCGCGGTGTTCTTGTTCTTGATTTTCTCATTATGCGCACTGGTCTTCCTTGTGGGCCCACGGTTGTTGATGGGCAATAGTAACTCCTCGCTGGAACTCGATGCCGATTCAGAGGTCGTACTTGAGCTGGAATCCAAACCCGTGTCCGAAACCGAACCTGAAGAGGAATTTCCTTCCCTGGATCTTGTTTTGGTCTTTCTACCCTTATCTATCATCGGAACCTGAGCCGAAGAAGGATGCAGATAGGCAGACGATGTAGGTTGACGTGAGATGGGCAAGGGTCGGGCGCAAGTTGCAGGCGATGTCTTCACTATGGGCGCGATGTTAGCCTCTGATACAGTCGATGAAGGTGAACAACGGCGTGGTGTAGGAAGTGGAAATAATTCCGATTCATCTTCTTCAACTGTCAAGGTATGTTTATGTAAAGGCTCCGCTGGCGAGAAAGTTTGCCTGTTTCTACGGTACCGACAGTGAGCGCTTTGGGTTGTCTCGTCGTAGGAATTGGATCTTATGGGTAGTAGTGGTGATTCAACTGGTGGGATGGATAACGCCCCAGACGAAGAAAGGTCCAAACTGGCGCGGCGCGTAAATTTTTCTTGCCATGTCGAACCTTCACGCAGACACTTTTCAGTGATGGGGAAACAATCTGGACAACAGGCCCGCAAAGGGATAGTTTGACATGGTTTGCGTTGGTGATATGTCGGTAGCGAGGGACGTCTGACAGGGGTTGCGATGGGTTTGGCAGGTCGCGATGGTGAACGGAAGGGTATACAGGGAAAGAGACACATCGTTGGCGACAAAGGAGGTGAGTCGGGTGCGCTGTATGTTTTAGAGGAACGTCGGATGAAACTGTTACAACAATAAATCGTCAAATCGTCAAATCGAAAAAAAAAAAAACGGAAATACCTGGGTACAGGTAACTTGAGCATGACATGGGTATCTTCTGGGTTATTCGAAAGGAGCGGGTCGACATCTTGGGTCTCGGAGTCGGATAGGCTGGTAGTATTGCTACCTCGTCGTCTCCATAGAGGAACCGAATACGTTGTTAGCATTTGTGGACGCCTCCTACGGCAAGGCTCCGGGATCAGCACGCATTCATCGTGAAAGCGGACGACACGTTGAGATTGTTCGGCATCGTTGCCATTGCCTTCGAACTCAGCAGAGGAGGACATGATGGTGGAGAAGGAAGAAGTGGCAGAAGAAGAGGAAGAGGGGCAAAAGACGGGAGTTTAATATGACCCTGGATTTTTCTTGTCTCGTTCCATAACGTACATTTTATTTTATTTTTACATCATTTTAATCTTTTTTATGCCTGCCAAGTCACAACGCTGTTCCGTCCAAGTAAGACCCGCTCCGGTGCCCGAGCCCTGTACAGCCTGACATGGATAGCATTCCGCAGGAATTGTGAAGCAAAAGGTCAGACAAAGCCTTGGTCACTGAAGCTGGGTTTCAAATTTCAAATTCCAAATCGCATCAGTACAATCGTACGATCACCATATCATTAATAGAGACCCTTTTGTAACTTCCACCTCACAGCAGACAACCATACTTGAAAACATGAGGCCTCATGGCGTATTTTTCTCCCACATTTCGTTTGTCTAGGCCTTCTAGGAGAGCTTCTCTATCTCCAAAGATTGGAGAGGTACTCTTAAGGCACTCCTTCTGAGGCTATCATGAGGTTATACTAAGGTACTCCATTACCCCACTGCTATGATTGGTTGGCTAGTTGCCGTGATGTTGATATGTATGGCTTAGTATCATTTGTATTTGGAAACTTGACAGGCGGCGCTTGACAGACTAACTTAGTTAAGTAACAGTAAGTAACCTTGTGATGAACTTGAGTGCCACCAGCGTCGCCACCAAAGTCGCCCTGTTTAATTCCTGCAAAATGATAATTAAAAAAACTGATTAAAGCCGCTGTCTCTTAACGTCCATTTAATGCCAAGCAATCCTGTCACTACTAATCAATAAAATATCATACAATCATTTCATCAAAACTCACGGTAAGTCGTGCTTTGACAGTGCGCGTTTGGTGGGCGTTCAAAGCCGTTGACGATCAACGAACATTTCTTACTACTGATAGAATCATCGCTGCTGTTAGCCGAGGGAAAATCTCACCGCGTTTTATCTTTTCGTCTGTATTTTTCCAGGCAACCGACCCTCCCCGCAAATCCCGAACTCCCGAGTCCCGACAGCCACAGCCCCTCTGTTTAAGCGCATGTGATGTATATTAGTATGTACTTATTGACATTACATGACCGTGTGTATGTTGACGCATTGACATGCCTCCTCCCGAGCCCGTATGTACCAAGTATGTACAATAGCACTGCCTTTTTTTAAGATTCAGTATGTATTGCATATTAGGTCACTAAGAGCAAAAATTGCTATCATCGTGGCACTTTTAACCCGAGTTTTAAATTGAATCTGGGGTATCGTTATCGTCATCACATCACATCATCAGGTTATCAGTAGATTGTTCACTGAGAAATTTCAGAGAACTCCACCAAGAACGGCCATTTAACATGGATTGTTCAGATTTTACAATCACCATACCAGGACTCAATTGCATATATTTGAATATTGAACGTTTGAACCACAGTCTCCAGGTGACACCTGTTACTCCACAATATATCACATCGCACGACAGTGGACACACTTCGATCTCCAAAACCTATGGAATAATATTAAATTATCTAACGTATACTATACTCTACATAAGTTTCACCAAGTCCCGCCACTGTTCCATAACGGTATCAAGGACAGCAACCAACACTGAGAAGTATACGACCATCCTATTAGTACTTCGGGCTCTGACATAATCTTGGGATCAAACTCACAGGGATATTGGGTGACATGTAGAAAACCATTGTACTTGTAACCAATTCATGTGCCTAGGTAGTAGGATGTCATGACAGTTATCATGCGATTACTTTAATGGTTGCCACTGGACCGACGTGTTGTAAAAGATAGCATAGCAGACACCCCTAGATGTTAGAATCAAGCAAATTGTCCTGTAGACATACCCGTAACACGAGGACCAATCTTGGGTCTGGAGTTACAATCAAAGTTCAAACAGTTGTGTGAGAAATTTTATAATCATGTTCTTTGATCATATGTCTCCAATCAAGGCCCTGGTATCTACGAGAATGGGTACATATAACGGTTTCAACAAGGAGTTGATATAAGGGATGTAATAGTTCATGGCGTGTATATCGTGATTTTTGATTTGTTGAACGCGTTCTGTATATCTTAGCTTAGCTTACAAACAAAACAAGCAAGCCGTATTTTTCTCAGTTTTTGCGACGTGTCGTCATTTTCAATTACTCGGATTTGACTTAGATTCCTCGTATCAATCTTATGCTCATGTCGCGACTAAGTTTGCCTTGAACGCTCGTGACGTTCCTTTGTCTTGTAGGCTACCTCCAAACATATCTGATAACAACAATGTCTATGAAATACATTCTACCCTAGTTTACGTTGAAGTTCACGACCAAGTCCACCAGTCTCTACAACCGTGTCAAGAACAAAACACTGTCCCAGCTCATCATTAGAACTGACGAGAATACGCCCACTCCCTCTATCTACACCGGATAACTTACCGCGGTAAAAGAAAATTCTACCTTTGATATACGGGATCAAATTTCAAACGCATATTTTGCACTCAGGCAGAAATCCAGACTTCCATCCCTCAGCGACCATTCATATGTCGTTCACTGCACCAAATTCCTGGGATGGGTTTGCAGAATGTGATGGGTTGCTGTTGGTTCGACATGGGTACAAGATATAGATGGAATTGCATCATAGCAGAACCCTCCTGTAGACGTATTGTGGCATTGAGGATAAACCGGATTGGAAGCTATTTTCGCACAGTTGATTGAGATAGAATTTAAACCCACTGGCATGTCCTGCAATAATCCAATCGAGACCCTGGTGTAAGAAAGGCTGTATCATATAATCATGATAATGACGGTGTTGGCCTTCATTTAATGGTCCTAGTCGATTTAAGGGCTGCAATGGTCCATAACGAGTATCATGGAATTCAATTTGCGGAACAGAATAGATGTCGATATTCTTATCACTCCGTATGTTTTCAGATAGAAGCAAAATAAACTTCTTGTATACTGTGGGCTGAATTGGGATAGTAGTATTCCTGTGATCGGAAAATCACACGACATGGATTCCATCGAAAACATACCCCTTTAATAACCCGTGGTGTTGTGAATTTGACTCGGTTGCTTTCCTTCTGTGCTTCTCTTAGATGATCACCATTCCAAGGAGTAATACACATTTGTGATTTTCTGTAATATTGTTTTTTCTTGTCCCGAGTAGTTTGGCATTGAGGTGTGCATTTTTTCTATGACCAACTACGTTGGTTTTAAATATATAGGCAAGTTGAACACCTGTGATAAATAGATTTGGGTTGGATAATAGATATTAAAAATAAATTTATCAGAAGTCATACCTGAACGTAGTTCATCCTTGTGTTCTTTTACTATTATACGGAGGGATATAGATGGATTATTTGGGTCCGACCATATTTGAACACAGAGAGGATACTCCAAGTCCTGTTGAAAGTCCATTGTTGCTGGACTAATGAGCATACATTCTTCAAACTCAGGGGAGTCACTATCCAAGTCATAACATATAATACCCTTTCCAGGATAGCAAACAAGTGCCCAACGTACTCCAGGAAGTAGTTGGATTTCAGGATAGTTCCGTCTTCTAACCTCAATATGGTGATGACGAAAAGTGCTGATGTGATGATAATGAAAAGCGCGTGTTCGCACTTTGAGCAATGGTGAATTATTTGAAAACCAAGCCTCATGAGCCCGAAGTTTTGTAATCACCCAGCACTCTAGTTCCTCCACTGTGTAATCATCTACGCATCCTTCAATCTATAAGAATCACCAACTCATAGAAGCAGTGGTTGCGTAAATAAATAAATAAAAAACTCTGACTCATTTACTTATGCAATTTTTGTTAAGTTCTCAAGTCTGCTTCAAGTTATACAAATTTTATCAGCTTTTTTCTGACCTACTTATCAACATTATTATCAACTTGTGCAATGAACCATGTTAAAGAGCTAGTAGTAGTCTTTTTTTTTTTTTTGGATTTTGAGGTCAGATCCAATGAACCAGACCCCAAATAGACAGGCTGGGACAGGGTCCTGTTTTGTCGGAAGTGTCTAAATGTTTTTTATGTAATCTCTGCACTGGTGAATCTGCACCAGGTGCCATGCTACGGTCTTTCAGTGGCTATGGTGTAATATTGTTAAATGTCTTACAAATGACAACACTATTATGAAATTTATAGGAAGTATTCAAGAACCCTGATATGGCGCTCCCAAGACGACGTATTGGGGATTAACTCCAACGCTTCCATAATGGTAAATTGTTGGAACCTATTTCCTCTTGATCCATGGCCGATCTTCTTTGTCAATGCCCATAGTTTCCATGAAGTTGTTGAAGAGTGTAATGATATCAATACCTTGATCCAAGGTACTAAACATTGGCGGAGTTATTGTATACTCAGTTGATTGATTATATGGTGATAATGTGAGCTGAGAGACTAGGCAGAGTAATGTAGAAGGAGAACTTGAGATGAGGATGAAGCTCTGGAAAGTTTATGAGAATGATGAATCATTGTTCACTTTCATACCCCTTTTATACATATTTTTTATGACACAAAAAAAACTAGACTTGCATGTATAGCTTTGATCAAAACTGTAATCAATTGGATTCGGAGAATACTATGCCTGATACTACAACCTTTTTTTTTCTTTGAATTTTCCACAACAAAACTCGATTGAAGCTGTTTAGGTCCAAGCTGATATATGGGGATATTAAAGAGGCGGAATCAAATTTGGACAGTGCTTGGACCGTTGTGAAATCGTCTAATTATTTTATCTATATTTCCCACCATTCTTAGCTTCATCTAACAGAAAAAAGGGGACAAAAACAAAAACAATAAAAAATGGCAGAAAAAGAAAGTTAAAAGAAATCAACGAATCCTCTCTCCCTTCCTCTAATATAATACCGAGTAGAGATAAAACTATAAATAATAAGAAACCCTCAAAAGAAAACTAGTGGCTATACACACAAAAAAGTATGAATTACTCGCCAACAGTAGGATTCAATCCCCTTACCAATATTAATATTCACCCCCCAAACCTTCTCTGAACAGAACCAGTAAAAACACTTGATCCTAACTATCCAAAAAAAAAAACCAGCTTGTCCCCTAAAATGGACGTTGCCCAATATCATTCTCTGACATCGAAGAAAAACTAAAACCATTTAACAACCACAACTAACACGGAAAATATAACAACTCTCTTCCTAAAATGCATAACTAAAATCGCACTAGTCTGTTATTATTAATTCATTGCTCGTAAAAAGCCTTGTCAAATATTTAAAAGTGGTGTACTCCATTAATAAGACCCCCTTGGAGTTTTCTAAACACCTATGGAATACATTCCACTGGTACCCCAAGCTCGTCAAGTCCTCCACTTGCCGCAACCGTATCAAGAACGATACAAAGCCCATCACCAGAACTGACGAGAATACGCCCACTCCCTGTATCTACACCAGACAAGTATCCCCAAAATTCATGCGTATACTTTATATTAAATTCTGAGGGATCAAATCGCAAATGCATATTGTGTATTTTATGGAAATCCATGTCTCCATTCCTCAGAGACCATCCGTATGTCTTTATAGCTACTAAAACCTCAGGAGAGGATCTGTGCAAGATAACGGTTGCTGCAGGTTCGATACGGGTACAAGAGCAACAAGGAATTGAAGAGGTGACAAGTTTGTCCTGCAGAGGTATAGCAGCGCTAGGGGTACGCGTTGGTGGTGAGCCATTGTCAGATAGTTGATTGATAGAAAATTCAAAACCATGTCCTATGGTAACCCAATCCAGACCTTGATACGAGAAGGGTTGCATATAGTGATAAGGAAGAGGAATTCGGTTGCGGTTTAATGGCAGTCGATATAATGGTTGTATTGGTCCGTCGCGAATGTCGTGATTTTCGATTTTCGGAATAGAATAGACTTCGGTATAAATATCATGTGGTGCGTCTTGGGACAGAAGTAAAATAAACTCCTTGTATGCTATGCAGCGGGGCTGACCCAGAATAGCTATGAGATCAGAATAAATTACCACATGATAGATTATATCGAAGTCATACCGCTTGAACAACTTTTGATGTTGAGAGTTTGACTCGTTTTCCTTCCTTTTGTACATCTCTCAGATGGTCACCATTCCAACGAGTGATACGCAATTCTATACCCTTCGGCCGTGTCTTCCACAGCTCCGCAAGTATTTGATCAGTACTACTCACATACCAACTATGATACTGAGTTTTATTGTGTTTTATCGTTGTCAGTAGTTTGGCTTTGAGGTATAAATTTTTTCCATGCCCAACTACGTCAATTCGGAATACATGGGCAAGTTGAAATTCTGGATTATAGGCTTTAGTTGAATGATGGATATTAGAGTGTAGTTGTTCACACCTGGGCGTACTTCATTCCTGTTTTCCTTTACTACCATACGAAGGGCTAGGGATGGATTATTTTGATCCACCCACATTTGAACGCAAGGAACACACTTCTGATCAAGAAAGTCCATTGTTGCTGGACCAACGAGTACACGTTCTTGAACGTCGAGAGGGTCACTGTCCAAGTCGTAGCATATGATTCCTTTTCCAGGAACGCAGACAAGTGCCCAACGTCCACCAGGTAACAGTTGGAATTCAGGGTAATAGCTGATACTAGTGCCGATATGACGATAATGAAAAGTGCGTACTCGCACTTTGAGCAGTGATGAATTCTTTGAAAACCAAGCCTCGCGAGCCCGGAGCTTCGTGATCACCCAGCGCTCTAGTTCCTCCTCTGTGTAATCATCTACACGTCCTTCAATCTTCGTCATAGTGTTGTCAGTTGTTAGCTCCTTTACAAATGTATACCACATTTGACGAGATTTGGTAGCACAATACCACGTCGTACACACCTGCCAGTGAGATGAGAAGATATTTTCAACTGTCAACATCAGAAGTATTCTGCACGTACGAGTTTAGCCCTCAGCAAGCTACGCCAGTCCCCAGATACCAAAACAGCGCAAACAATTTCAACAGGAAACATCTTGAGAAATGGTTCGAGGGAATGATGTACACAGAACTTATTGTGTATTGCGGCTTGCGTAATCTGGTCTTTTGTCCAACTTATTTTTCTGTATGAAACTGTCCCGCCAATATGACTTCGTTGAAAGGGTAGGGCCTAGGTCTTGTGTTGAGGTATCAACGTAACAACGTCATAGAAGCGGTGGTTGTGCGAAAAGAAACAAATGTTAAGTTGCCTTATCCCCTCCGACCTATTTATATAATCCTTATCAACATCATCATCAATTCTTTTCTCATGCCTCCTCTTGAAATTGTTTGCGCAATCCTGGAAGTTTCAGACTGGCGCAGTTTATTGACAGCTAAATTGGTATGTCATTCAGGGTGTTTTGAAGCATTGATTATATTTATTTCACCACCAGGTCTGTATCACATGGTATCATGCTACATATTCTCGGCAGCTATGGTGTAATCTCGTCAAACATCTTACAAATAATAGCACTATTACGAAACTTGAAGGAAGGGTTCAAGACTACACGCTCGAGGAACTATACAACATTGGGTGATCAAAAAACTTCGAGCGCGAGATGCTTGGTTTAATGGAGATGCGTCCTTATTCCAACCCCAATTGCGAATACTTCGGTGCCCTCGAGCATTTGCCACTCCCAATTCCAGCTACTTCCTGGAGGTCGCTGGATACTTGCATGGGTTGCTAAGGAAGGACTCATCTCTTATGACTTAGATACCCCCGGAATGGCACGGCGAGTTCTCGTTCATGCAAAAACCGTGGACTTTGATACAAGCTCATACGTTCGATCCAAAGTTCAGCTCTGGGTGAATCAAAAAGAAACAACGCTATCTCTTCGTATGGCTATATGGGTTGAAGAGGACGAAAGTGAGCCCCGTTCGCGATCTGCTACTCCGTTGTAACTAAAACCAAAAGTCATTTCAGATAAGCGGTCGCTACAAGCATACATTTTCAAAATCGACGTAAATCGACATGGCCAAAACGCCTACCTCAATGCAAAACTCATTGCAAAACTCTCAGACACGAAACCCGACAGTTTATCATTGGCTGGTGACCACCACCGATCAGTTCCTGACGGTTACATGGATGACACACTCCGTACCAGAACTATCACTCTTTCGATGGTATGGTGACTCTCTTAGTAGCAAGATAAAACAAGTTAAACTCCCGAGCTTGGAAACAAATTATGCAACAGTACGTCTTTATAATTACCCTTTACGACCATCGAAGTTGATTTTACCCTCAATGATAGTATGAGTATTGCGTGGCCTATGAAGACCTTATCATCCTTAATAACATGGGTCATAATTATATCGATGTCTTCTCTGTTCGACACATAGAAAGTCACGACACACCTCAAAAGCCAGTTGCTGCATTATATCGAATCCGGGGCGATCGTGATAAAAGATTGCTTCCTTATATGATGCAACCCTTTTTTTATCAAAACCTACATTGGATTATCAAAGGACATAGCTATGAATTCGACATCATGAAATTATCCAATTCTCCCACTACACCCGAGTCCGATACTATTCTCAACCCGAGTGTTACTATACGTCTCAAGGATTATACCCGTCACGACCTTGAAAATAACGGTTGGTACACTCGAGTTAGTCCAGCAGCGACTATTATGCTAGACGAATTTTGGGTTATTTCCATTACTACGTATGAATGGGATGCGAACTTGAATCATCGCGTATTGAACAGAAAACGTTTTAGATTTGACCCTTCGCGGTCTGATCCATTTTTTGAACAGTACTCCTTGTATGGACTGGATGCAGGGAGTGGACGCATACTTGTCAATTCTGACGTCGGAGTATGTTTTGTCTTCGATACAGTTGTTAAAATGAAATTGTAGTATACGTATAACCAGAATAATTTGTACACCATTCAATGTCATACGCCAAGTGGATTAACTGGATTTTGTTTGGGCTTGAGAATCGAAAACGCTAATATTAAATATCGGCAACATTTTCAGAAATTGATGCATTTTAGCCACCGGCTAACAACAGAACGGGAGCGAGAAATCTCCGATATATATATAAATCAGTCCCACCATTGGTCAATATTTCAATATTCAACAATTAACTCGCTTATCTCTCCAATCCGCTTCACTGGGCTCTTCCATGCTACCACTACAGGAGCATTCTGAGGCTCTCTCACGGGTTGGCAAACTGTAGTTTGTCTGTTACCTTCCACTTTTCAAGAAGCTTGGTTTAGTAACTTGAGCTTAGGCTCTGCCTTCCTTCTATTAAAGGCGAAGGCCCAAGATGTACGTAAACACATCCCATAGATATAAGATTTCATCGCTCTTGAAAATTCGGACTTCATAGAATACACGCTATTTACTTTCCCTTTTCACCTGCTTCTGAACCATCCTTGGTATGGTAATAATAAACCTCCAATAATTCAACTTCATAAGTCACTTCGGCATTCGGTGGAATACCTAAAGAAGGTTCTCCTTCTTCCCCAAAAGCCTCAACAGATTCCAAAGAGAATCAAACATAAGACATGTCATGAACGTTTGAATTTGAGCGCCAACAGGTTTAGAAAGAGTTTAACCTTGACACTTACCGCTTCAGATGGGATTGTCAATCTAGATTTCTCTCCAAGGGAAATTTTCAGAATCCCTAATGAACGAACATCCATCCACTAGGTCAATTTCTTTTTAGCCTAACCATAAGTAGTTGCCTTGAGTACCTTTCCTCAAGCCTTCACAAGGTAATAGTCCAACCATGCCAATAAATGGGTTTCTGTATGTAAGAGCAACTGTATGATTCTGAGTGTAACACGCAATAACTTGATGCTTACTCTTTTAATCGAATCTCAACTATGTTCCCATCCTTTAGCGAGGCAATGTAAGAAAGGGAAACAATATCTAAGGTATTGAAATTCATTTCACACTATAAACATTGTCCATATAACTGGAACTGTCACCGACCACGTTCATCCCGGGGAAAGGTCCGACGATTACCTAGTACAATAGATTGGATTTTTACATCGATGTAATCGGTAGTCTTTCCTAGCCGAATTGTGGTTGGTAGTGCAAATGTTGACATGAATGCAGTTTCTTTTTGTCGAACTCAATGAGGATGTGGGTAGAGTTGATCGAACTATCGAAGGTGCCACAGCGTCCTGATCGGATACACGGACGGGTACATACTAGCATCATTACACATTTCGCACAGTTTCACAGTACATACAAATGTTAATTCTTTCAATAACGCAATATAAGTTTACACCATTTGTAACAATGTTGTGACTGTCCCTACAGGTTGCAACCTTAATTGATCTTTAGAAGCTCGACGTCAAAGATCAAGTTTGCGTTGGGAGGAATAACAGGATGATATCCCTGCGCTCCGTATCCCTGCCTTAGAGTTAGTATCTCTCTCGACCACATACAATACGTTTACGCACATAATCTGATGTGATGATCAATTTGGCCCGCTCGCCGAGGGACAACTGAGGGACACCTTTATATGTGTTCAGAATTATGCATATATGGATTTTATAACCAACGTACCCTCATCCCAGCCCTTAATGACCTTTCCAAGTCCGATGAGTGTCTCTAGAGGCTTCTTTCTGAACATAAGTGATGAAATAATAGTGATGAATATAATTCGATTATCATGGAATTCTGGACTTACCTGTCACGGCTAGAGTCGAACTTTGATCCATCCTCCAATGTGCCGACGTAGTGAATTGAGACTTTGTCTATCGTAGCGTAGTAGATGAGTAAGACCCTGAGGTGAAATGACAGAATGACTTGCCGCCTTTCTTAGGAAAGGTTTTGCCGTCGCCTGGTGAGATACGTTCGATTTTGACACCCTATTAGTACATTGTGAAGTCATTAAAAGAGGATATATCGTTGTTTCTGGATGCGTACCATGTTGTAGAAGTGAAAGATCCGATTAGATGACTTCCGCCTTTTATCAATGAATGAGACATCACATCATTACCCCTAACTGCATCTAATCTAAATCAGGCTCATCGACATCAGTAATCTTTCCATCATTTTGGTCACCAAAATATTTCAGGGGTACAAATTAAAAAACCAGTACACTCTGATATATCCTGAGGATATCTAGGATATTATAGCGTAATCCAACAATAGGGAAGCGAAAGCGAAAAAATATGATTCAAGATTATCTCAGACATCTTTTCTTGAACATTCTACAGTGTAAGCAATGTATATATGCGAACAATAATCATGTCGTTTAAAGCTCTACCCCTTTTTGTTTAATCTTTTTAGCAAAGGCCACAGGGCGAGAAGTGAACATTTGAGTATGTATATAACGGGTTCTTTGCTCCAAGATGATCAAATTGGATAACAATCACTACTAAAAACGATTAAAACTTGATGTTAAAAAGTGGATTGATATACACATACACATATCTCTTCGACTATCTGTTACGCTGCATTAATGACTATAATGGAGAATCCCTGAAAATTTCCTTTTTTCAAGTTGGTGTAAGGAAGGTGTTCCTTACAGTTAGGTTGTGAAATAAGTTAGATGTTGGCATTCGGTTGACTTATTTGTGAGAGGTTCTTTAAAGGTCGTACTGACCATGAATTCGGGTACTGAGTAAAAGTTTTAATGGGGCTTTGGGAGTTGTGCTATGACTCGTCAGTGGCACCAGTACTAACTATAATACGATAATACGGTTTGTAAGATAATACACTATCCTAATAAATTTTAAAAATTGTGGAGAGTAATTTCCTCACAATATGGCAATAGTATTAAGTGCAATCTAGAGCAAATAAATAAATAAAAGTTGTGAGTACACTGTCACCACCCGACTCCGAAGAGCCAAAAATAAACTTGCTGACATAAACCCACCTGCTCACCTTTGTACCTCGTCATGATTGGCCCCAACATTCCAGCTCACCTCTTACAAGGACGTTCTTCAGAGCCTGAAAAAGAAGAAAGTGAAGATGAACAATCAGGTCCACAAATTCGTACCACAAAAAAAACATCAACAATAGGTCCACAAATTCCAGCTCAATATCTCAACCAATTAAAACAGGATGAAGATAATGATGAAGACGACTATACACCTACGCTTCCACCTTCTGAATCTGCTTCTACATCACACTCGCAATCAAAACCGAAATCACCTCCCCAAGAACCTATTTGGAGACCTCAGGGTCCTCTCATTGGCCCATCCTTTCCTTCACGGAATTACGATGATGATGATGATGATGATGATGATGTAGGTCCGAAACCTTTACCTGCTGGAATTCAGTATCGTGAAAAAGATGCGGTTCAAGAATTTATGGAACGTGAAGAACGACGTCGGAAAGCTGAAGAAGAGGCTAACAAACCTAAAACTTTAAAACGTGACGAATGGATGCTTGTTCCTCCTTCCAGTAGCGATCTTCTAGGCAGTGCGTAGAATATTCTCTTTTTTTTCTTTCTTTCTTTCTTTTCTTTTTTTTTTCAAACGTTCATTAAAGAAATTCTCTGTCTGGTGTAGAATTGGACCCGACAAAACTCAAAGCTCGACAATTCACCCGTTCCAGTGGACCAATTACTAAAGCCGATAATAGTCTATGGACTGAAACACCACAAGAACGACAACAAAGATTAGCTGACGAAGTTTCAGGAAAGAAACGACGAGCGGTTGATGCAGCCAATGATGATGATGTTCTACCTGCTGAAGACCGAAAACGTAGACGACAGGAGGAAGAAAAGATTCGTAGAGGTGTTGACGAATATACTGTACGCCAAACCTCTCACCTGATATCATTTCTCCCATTCATGAAAATGACTTGTCTTTTCTAGCAAAAACGTCGAGGTCCATCACTGATAGACCAACATTCTTCAGGAAAACCAGAAGAGGAGGAAGAGTTCAAGGGTATTTGGGATCATGCACGCGATATGTCACTTGGTGGAAGACTTATGGACGATGGTAAACGGAAGCAAATGATTAATGAAGCAAAAGGATTGGGAGATCGCTTTGGTTCTGGGAAGGGTGGTAGTTTCCTTTGAAGAAAGAGTCCCCGCAGACCTGTATGTACTTTTATCTCAACCTTGCGTAATACTATGTGATGCAGTATAGTAAGCACGAGAACCACATCCTAAAACCAGTCCTTTTTTTTGCGCCTTAATATTATTTCTCACATGGGAAAAGAACTATCAACGAGACGACGCATATGTTTTTAATATACACTGTACTATAAATGATCCTTCTTAGCTCAGTTGGTAGAGCGCGTCACTAGTAATGACGAGGTCAGTCGTTCAAGTCGGCTAGAAGGAAGATTAATTTTTTCTTTCTTAAAACTCACGATATTATACATTCTAAACATTGTCTTTGGAGATGATTTTCAGTGGAGAGGAAATGGTAGGTACTGCTATCCATCCCGCTTCAAGAGCTGGCGGATATGTCACTGGTAAAAATATTGTTATTGATGATGGATGTGTTGCTATCAATCCTGCGGTCGTTTAAGAATAAGAATAATTTGCTCTCAGGAGTAGGAGTCTGGATTGACATGGTTATTCAATGATGAGCTGATTACCCACTGATGATCATGAAATCGATGAATATTTGGTCACTCGGGGCGTATTAACGTGTCTCCTACATCCATGATGCATGATGACTCTTGAAGACATTGTACGCGCCATGTTGGAACTTATGGACTGGCGCGATATTCTACGAGTTAAACAAGTATCTTTATGTCTTTAATACTTGGGTCATAAATGCTACATCTCTGCTCATAATCGAACTCACATTCACCAAACTGTCACTCCCTATTAATAATACTGGAACAACATCTTATGGTAATGTTATATTTTGTCAGAAAGCACTGATCTACGTATGAGAATACTACTGACTATGTCTTCGACTTCACCCTACCAGTTGCAACAGTCTCATAGATACGAGAATACCCAGTGTATGGATTGGAACAAAGTATGCGGCCTCTCCCAATATCTACCGCAGGCAATGTAGCCGGCGAGCCATCTGATGCTATTTTCTGGCGTTTCTTTCTGAATGGAATGTCTATAGTCTTTAGTGCCCGCCAATCCATACTAATCCCATCCCATTCATATGTCTTAATAATGATATTTGATGGATAGAAAATAAGAGTTGCCGCTGGTCCAACCCGGACAGAACCATCGTCATAAATGATTTTGGAACTGCGATTTTTATGATCTATTATGATACTGGGGATGACTGGAGATGACGACTCGGAATTCGACAGTTGGGTGATGCAAACTTGATGACTATCTCCCGTGACAACCCAATGCAGATTCTGATATGGGAAAGGCTGGGTATAACCTCGTGGACTTCCCCCGCGATTAAACGCTTCAAGTTGGTATAATGCATGCAATGGCCCATGCCTGATATCGTGATTTTCGACTTGTTTAACAGAGTAGACGAAAATAGTAGAGGCAATTCTGTCACTGCAAGGAAGAGTAGCCAGAATAAGATCTCCATAAACTATACAGTCAGACTTGATAAATTATAGTACAATCAGCGTCCGAGAATGTAGAACTATTATGTTGACGTACTTTAAAGTCATCTGCAACTGGGTTTCCAAGTGTAACTCCCTTTCTTACCTTCCCTAGATGTTCATTATTCCAACGCGACAGGCGAAGCTCACTCTCTAACGTGAGAGAAGTTCGCAATAGCTCTACAACATATTGATTGGTACTCATTGCAATCCAATAATAACGTGGATTTATATCGCCGAAATTGCTCTGAATTGTCGCCAATCGTCTTGCTTTTAAGAATGCCCTCATTCCATACCCAACAACGTCGACTTGGAAGACGTGTGCGTGAGGTGGAGTTTGTTTAAAGTCTTGAAAAAAGAATTAGTTGCGTTGTGAGAACGATTACATCAAAATTGTACCTCTTCTTGTCGAGCCATATGCATATTCATCCCAAAAATCCATTACAACCAAGCGAAAGGAGAGTTCTTGTTTCTTGGGATCTACCCAGATTCTAACGGCGGGGTTACATATTTGAGGGAAGAAATTGAGAGTCTCTTTATCAACAAGAGTGTATTGGGTAATTCGAGGATAATCGACATCAAGATCATAGCAGATAACACCCCTGGTATTGAGAGCTATGATCGCCCAACGTCCCCCAGAAAGTAAATTGAATGGCATGAGGAAATTTCTCGAATCGGGGCTATAGCCGAAATCTCGTTCTTGAATTTTGATCAGCCTGGGTGGGGAATCCTCTGAAAACCAAGCCTCGCGGGCTCGAAGTTTTCTGATCACCCAGCGTTGTAGCTCCTCGAGGGGATAATCTTCCGCCCTTCCTTCAATCTTGGTAACAACAATGTTGTCCGACGTGATGTTCTTGACAAATATATACCACAGTTGACGAGATTGTGTTGCAAGGTACCACGTCGTACATACCTAGTATCCCAGGTACATGAGCAAGGTACCATGATTCTGATTGCAACACATACGAGTTTAGCTCTTAACAAGCTACGCCAATCTGCATTTTCTAGTATGACACACACAGTTTCAACAGGAAGCATAGTAGTGTACGAGTCAGATCCGATGCACTTGTCAGACTATAAACACAAAGTAGTAATGGATGTCGAAAGGAAGTAAGTAGTCAAGTGGCCACTTACCCAATCTGGGTGAATCACTTTACTATTCTTACAGAGATTTTAGCGCACGCTTGCTTTACCTGTATTGGACTCATATATATCTACATTAAAGTGCCAAATCTCGCAGGGCAAGGTAATCGAAAGCATACTGCATTCGGGATACCCAGTGCAATGCCTCGTTTGGGGCTGCCAACTCCAACCAATACAGCCTTGTTGATAGTAAGACTCTTAATTTCTTCGTTCAAAGGAGCGATCCCAAGAAACAAGAAACATCCTTTCGTTTGGTCATAATGGAACTTTGGGATGACCATTCATGACATTCAATATCTATCGTTAACTCTGCGTGACCAAAAACAAAACAATTGTGACGTTCACCTCAGGAGTGACTTCAGCCAAAGGAGAACGGCGGACGAAGGAGACGTAGGATTGAGCGTCAAAAGTCCAGTGAGCTCCTCAACAATCGTGAGAAAGTTTGGGTCTGGCAAAGCATCCAGCTGGGCGTGTGTCAAGTACCACTGTACCAGCCATCGAGGCCTACGAGTATAGAGAGAAGTATAAGTTTGTCAAAAGAGGAAGCGTCGCGTAGACTAGTCAGTCATGCGGCCCGGGTGGGCCTACGGTCCGATGGACGAACATGTAAGTCTACGAAGGTCATTGGGCAATATCAATGTCAAAAGTGATAAGTAGAAGCATGATCTCTACAGATTATCTAGCTCCTATCATCAACATCACCCCTACTTATCCATAACATGCCTGAAAATCTGGATTCATACCTGCCTCAAAACTTATACGACCTTAATGGCAGGGTTGCCCTTGTTACTGGAGGAGGTACTGGTATTGGGTTGATGGTATCTACAGGGCTGGCCGCCGCTGGTGCTAAAGTTTATATTACTGGAAGACGACTTGAGGTATTGGAGAAGGCGGCTGGAGAGTGGAATCAGTTGGGTAAAGGGGGGAAATTCATACCGTGAGTCCTTATATATATACATGAAGTGAAGTACTTATTGTGAAACACATCTTTAAAGTTTGCAGTTGGATGTTACTAATAAAGAGAGTATCTTGGAGGCCAAGGCGGTCATTGAGAAAAACGAAGGAAAGCTTCATGTTTTGGTTAACAAGTGAGTTTCATAGCCGAAATGATAGAATATGAAAGTTCTGAATAAATGGACCTTTTACATGAAGTGCCGGACAAGTGGGACCATGCTCTCCCTGGTTTAACGTCGACTCAGCACCCGAGCGCAAGGATGCTGAATCTATCGGTAACGCGTTATTCAATGAATCACTCGAAGAATGGTCCGATCTATATGCCATCAACACATTTTCAATCTTCTTTGTTACAACTGCTTTCTTGGGTCTCTTGGCCAAGGGTTCTGAAGACATCAAGAACTATTGGAGTAGTGTTATTGTTATTGGAAGTATCAGCGGTGTTATCAAAGTAGCGCAGAGACATGTGAGTACTAAATTTATAACATTTCGATCCGTCAAAATCTCATGCCTCTTATTTTTTATTTATAGTTCTGTTACAATAGCTCTAAAGGGGCCACTACCCATTTGACAACGATGTTGGCTACTGAGATCGCGCTAAAGAAAATCCCTATCCGCGTGAACACAATTTCTCCAGGTGTATATGCATCAGAGATGACCCATTCCGAGATTTCTAAGGAAATGGTGGATAAGATTGGGTGTGGTGTTATGCCAGTACCAATGGAACGAGATGGAACGTGAGTACCAACACTTGATTTAGTATGTATGGTTGCATATATTAAACTCTTGACCTTGGGGATGATTTAGTGGAGAAGAAATGGCAGGTACTGCTGTCTATCTCGCTTCAAGAGCTGGTGGATATGTCACTGGTCAAAATATTGTTATTGATGGTGGATATGTTGCTGTCAATCCTGCAGTCGTTTAAGAATAGGAATAGTTTATTTTCGGAATCTGGATCGATATGTGTAATATTATTGACATGGTCATTTTATGATGAACTCACCGAGAGTATTGACTGGTGCTCACGTTAAACATTCAAACTTCAGTGCAGTTGAATCTGTCTGTCTTTTACCATAGTTGACCCAACCCATAGTTTGTCACAATGCATAGAAAAATGGGGATTCAAAGGCTGTTCGCGGGGTTTTTTAATGAGAAACCGATAACTCTCTCACTCTTCATAATCCACACATGGCCACCAGATTTGTATGGCGGCGTTGCGGGGCTATGGTCTATTCTTCTTCTACTCTCAAAATAATACCATCTATTATGACCAAAGGAACCCAGGGTGACGTTTGGGCCAGTTATTGTATGACGTCCTTTGTATGTATGGGACCAATCGTTGATGTATCCTGATATACGACTACCATTTACGACTATTTGCACAATTGGCAGTCTACTCATTACATTTACATGGTTGAGGAGTTGAGGTTAGAGATGGGAATTTATGTAAGTGCAGAAATTGCGTAAAGGGGGAGCTAACTCACGTTGTTCATTTGAAGGGTACTGGTGCCACAATCTGCTATCCGAACCCGAGGTGCTCCATGTGCATACCTCTGCCATCCATTATTGGCTGGCGTGAGTGATTTCACGGATTTAAAAGTAAATGCGAAGGCATGACGGGATGTACGTTGTCTCAGCTGTGTGGTCCTTTTGGGTTGTGCGTGTTTGTGAAATATATATTAATTGCAGATTGACCGGGAACGCATGCAGTCTCGGAGCCAACGAATTTGTGGTCCTGGATACTCGCTATGTTGATGTAGGATTGTTAGGTGCGGTAGTAGATGGTATGTCTCAAAAGCTTAGTTCTTGGGTAGATTACATACTGAGCGGGTGTCAGCCTCCGGGTTCGGGTCGGGGTCACGATTTTTTGACCAGTGACCCGGACCCGTTACGCCGGATCATGAGTTGACCAGTTCTGCCGTATTTTTAATTTTCTTCAGTTTCAGTTTCTCGCACTTTCAATATCTAAGCCCGGTATGCCACCTACCACTGGAAGCAATAGTCGTAAATCCAAGTCCATACACCAAAGAAACAAGGTGCCCCTTTTTTCAAGTCCGTGGTCTCATTCAAACTCATTCGTGTTTCAAGGCAGCAAGAGTCAGGATTACTGGTAATACTAGTAGGACGGCTAACACATCTAACAAGGTTTCTCACCTAGATCAAGATAATCCGGTGTTCCGCGTGGGGAAGGCCAAGGCGACTGCGAAGGGAATAAATAACAAAATGGACGAGTTTATGGCTCAGTATGGAGAAAAGTCTGGGTGGGACTTTAAAACAAACCAAGAGCTGGATCAAGAGTTCAGAGAGATATTTGGGATCAACGATAAAGTTGAGCTCTTGAAAGAGCGCGAGAAATATCACAAGAGGTGTAATGATGCTGTGAAACACGAGATACAGGTTATAGGTGTGAGTCAGACTTATACTACTTTCACGTCGCAGGGCTTGGGATAAAAATTGATTGTATACTGTTAGGAAAAGAATGGAGATTACAAGATATATGGACTCCAATTTGACGAATCAGCTGGTCCAGAAGACGGTCTAAAAGACCCTTTGGTTCTCGTTGATTTTTTTGATTACAGAAAGAGGATGCCCATCAACTCGAGTGGACTTGGCCTTGATATATTCTCTTTGCATAATCACACACGGGTTGGGTCAGTCGAAAATTGCTGGGACATCATAGATGAGAAAATACTCCCTGGGGAAGAGAGGTTCTTTTTGAATTGTGGTCACTCTTATGCAGTTGTGAGAAGACCCACCGGCCGGGAGACCAGCGGGGGGCAGGGATCTATTTGTTTGTCATTCGGGGTTCCCAGTGTAATGCCTCGTTTGGGGCTGCCAACTCCAATCACACAGTAGTAAACGTGAAAGCAGTACAAGCCTACTACGTAATAGCTTTACGATCATATTCCGGTATCTTTACAGCTTATGTCTGGTTAGTAACTGAACGTACTGAACGTTGGAAGATACTGCTATCATAGAAGTAAAGTTTCACATTACCAATAACCATTGAATCTACGAAAGTTTGTCTGAGCTTCGCCGAGTGACATTGAGTTTGTATCTGTCACATATGCGGGAGGTAGTGGTGACCAATGTATAGGAGGAACAGGAAAAATTAATCTGAAGAGCCAAACTTGTACGTTCTGTTGGACATTACATCACATGACGTAGTTGTAGATATATAATGTCTTCACCAACGTCAATATAACTTAACCTCGTATCATCATCATCTCTAGAATCTTATACGTTCTAGACTCCAAATGCTCTGAAGCACTGTACTAGTGGCTAATGCCCAATGGGAAGGTCTGTACAACATGGTACCATGCTACACAATCTCGTCAAATGTGGTATACATTCGTAAATCGCCTCACGTCGGACAATCTGGTTGTCACCAAGACTGAAGGAAGGGTAGAAGACTATACGCTGGAGGAACTACAACGCTGGGTAATCAAGAAACTTCGGGCCCGCGAGGCTTGGTTTTCAAAGGATTCGTCATTGTTTGAAATACGGTCACGATCTTTCCGTATTACCCCTGCTATGTATACTACATTCATGCCATTCCATCTGCTTCCTGGAGGGCGCTGGGCACTTGTTGGTCTCATTACAATGGAGTTTGTCTGCTACAATCTGGAAATTAGAATTTAGTGCTGGAAATCAACATTGTTGATAAAGAAACTCTAAATTTCCTCCCTCGAAGGAATGATCCTGGCTTTCAAATTTGGGTAGATCAAAAGAAACAAGAACTTTCCATTCGTATGGTTGTATGGGAACGCAGAGATTAGGGTGGGGGAAGAGGTACAGCTTTGATTCACTGATTCGTATATCCTTGAAACTGAAGTCAAGCATCCTAGATTTGATAGCGACTTCACCTCTAGCACACATATTCCAAGTCAACGTGGTTGGGCATGGAACGGATGCGTACCTGAGTGCCAGACCACTAGCAACTATACGGAATAATGGCAATATAGATCAATTTTATCTCTGGTTTGTGACGACTACTGATCAGCTTGTTGTGGAGATATGGGAGACTCGTGCGGGTGAGATAGAACTTCGTGTCACCCGTTGGAATGGAGAACATCTCAGAAAAGTAGGAAAGCAAGTCACTTGTGAATTCACCAAAGACTGAGTTCTATCAAAGAGTATGTCTTACCTTGGCCTCTGTTTCCATACTCTTAAGTGCTAATTGTCATTACAAAGTCCGACTGCTTATCATATGAAGATATTATTCTGGTTACGTGTTCCGAGAATATTTCTACTCCTTCTATCTACATCTACTCTCTCCAACAAGTCGAAAGTCACAATACAAGACATGGACCATTGAATGTGTTATACCGACTACAGTCATTTAACGCTCACGGAAACCGAGGTTATTTGCCAATGCAGCCTTTCTCATATCAGGATTTACATTGGATTGTTACGGGGACCAGTCATCAGGTTTCCATCACTCAACTATTGAATTCCAAATCATTGACTCCCGTAGCCCCCAGTATCTTCATAAACCATGAATATCCCTATCGTTCTGTGGTCAAAGATGAACCTCATGTCAAAGTTGGACCAGCAGCAACTATTACTTTCCACATGTCTTGTGGCATGACCATCAAGACGTATGAATGGGATGGTATCAGTTTGGATTGGGGTTTGTTGAACAGTATAGAGTTTCGACTTGATGAGATGACGAAAAGGGTCCGTGAAGTTTGCTCAATCCCTGCAGCAGACGTTGGGAGTGGTCGTATAATTGCCACTGGTAAGTTATATAGCGTCAAAGAACGCGAGTAGACAATAGTACTCTAATACATCAGTGAAGTTTGGCGTTGAAAACAATCCATAAATCAATACAGGCGTCGGCGCACGAAAAAAAAAACTTGTAAGTGAATTGGTGACAGACTGGAGGTAGTGGGGAGAAATACAATGATAACTATATTTCTAATGCACCACAATGAAGTGTTAGCTCTCTTCTACTAGTACTTACTCGCAGACGTCTTGCTTTACTGATAGTTGATTACACGAGTTTGAAGTTTGCAATGTATCCGTTGAAGATGATCTTCCGGTATTCGACATCAGGTGAATGGGACTAGGAATGTAACTCGGGTTTGAAGCCAGGTAGGGAAAAAATGGTGTTCCATTGAAGTCCATCCCTTGCTATTTTGCTGGTACAGATGCAGGGACTCGGGAGTGGTTATCTTGTTGTCGCATGTGCACTTTTTTTTTTGCTGGCGTTGTGCTTGCTGGGATAGCCAAGAGTAAGCGCCTGAGATAAGTGTACTTGTAACTTCCTTCTCAGTCTTTTATGTAAAAGGACATTTCAAGTGTTCGCGGGAAACCCTCGGACTCAGAACTCAGTAAGGATATGATGGTCTATTGAATCATTGTGTTGCGGATGTTACGTCCATCATACACCACTTATCAGAGGCTTTGGTAGCCATTCGTCGATAAGTTCTATTTATATGTGAGTGAGAATGTAGTGGTGGTGGTTGCGATGATGCGTTGTTTGGAATGCTTCCTGATGCGATTTAGAATCTGAAGTCTGAATTTGGATTTAAAATTTTAAGTATTATCAACGTTTTGAAAGGTGCCTGGTATCAGTTTTTGAATCTCGATTGCGGCGTAAAGACGCTAAACTGTATTTAGGTCTGCTTTTGACCATGTTGACAATTTGGGATAGTGATGCTGATGCCAGATAGGATGATGAGTACTAGTGCGGATATTGAGTGTACGAGAGACGAATTGCGCGCGGGTAGACCATAGTAGTATCTCGAGTTCTTTTTCGGATTATATTCAAGAAAAATGAATGTATAATTGTCATTGAGATGATCAACAAAGAGTTGGATCGTCTTTACTTTCAATAATTCGTGTAGGCTCCAGCAAATTATCTATGATGAATTGTCCATCTAAAAGAGTAGATCAGACTTTATGTAAAGAAGAATAGACGTAGAAGAACGTAGGACGTACTAGGAGTATCATTCTCATCCGCACGCCAAATAGCTTCTTTCATATCTTTAGCTACACCGGTAATAACATGACGTTTAATCAAACGTGATTTAGCTGTTTCCTTGTCAACTTGGATGAACCAACGTTCATTTAAAAGGTTGCCAGCTTCCGACCAAGGTTCTATGGAGAGAAAGGTGTAAAGACCTTCGATGATGACTATACGATGACTCGGAAGGATCTTGACAGCATCGAATGTAGGGTCTTTGAGAGCATGGTCGAATGAAGGAGCAGTTATGGTTTGAGTGTCAGGAGTGATTTCGCCGAAAGAGAATGGATGAAGGAGACGAAGGATTGAGCGTCAAAAGTCCAGTGAGCTCCTCGACGATCGTGGGCAAGCTTTGGGTCTGGCAAAGCATCCAGTTGTGCGCGTGTCAAGTGCCAGCCATCGAGGCCTACAAGTATAGCCTGAGCTGGAGAGTTGGACGCAGAGAGAGTAGAGCTGAGCAGTGTTGAGAGTCCAAGAGCAAAAGTGGATTTTCCAGAGGCTGGGATGCCAGTAATGCCAACCAGAAGACGCTTGTTGGGTGGTATTCTGTAGCTGAGAAGTTAGCAGGGTGGTTTGTCGGAGAAAGAGGGCGTACTGGTTGAGACGGACGACGAGCAAGGATGTTAGATCAGCAGCGGTGGACATGTTCAGGGGCTGTGATTGGCAGTCATCGTTTGCGGCTAAGCGCTCAGACCTTCCTCACAAACCACGATGACCACCGCTCAGCGCAGAATAAAGAGGTCAGTCTTAAGCTCGTTGTCTACAATGTATACTGACTGCGCGTAGGGCCGATCCAACGACGATACAGGACAAGTTTCTTGTAGGCTATCAGGGCTGGTCAGTGATCGTTCTGCAATCAGCCATTTGTGTGGAATTGACTGTATGTTTTAACCCAGGTTTACATGCTCTGGAGATGGAGATCCAGTTGGACCAGGTCTGCATTACTGTCTGTTCTCGAAATATTATTTCTAATTTATTTGTGATGCAATAGGTCACCATGGATGGTTGCATTGGTTCAATCATCCTATCCCAGACGGGGGTAGACCGAACACAGACGTATGGCCAGACGTTTCAGCCTATTCTCCTGAAGAACTATATCCTGCTCCTGGTGTCAAGACGAAATCAGGAGAACAAGTCCACTTGTTTTCATCAAGAAATCCTCAAACGGTCCAAAGGTACATGACCTTGGCAGTATGGCGTGGACTGTTCTATTGACATTCTCTATAGGCATTTCCATTGGATGGCGGAACATGGTGTAGATGGTGCTTTTTTGCAACGTTTTGTGGGACAGACCGATGTAGAGGCTGGGAATGAAGGGATAAGAAAGATACGTGATGAGGTTGGAGGTCGCGTTAGAGAAGCGGCAGAAACGGAGGACAGAGTCTTTGCTATCATGTAAGTCGTGTTTAATATCGTCGAAAGAAATGTCCAATGCTGATCATTGGTGTTATACTGGTAGGTATGATGTATCTGGTGTGCCGGCCTATCGAATCGGACGAGTTGTCGAAAGAGATTGGATTTACCTCGTACCAGAGAAAGGTGTCCTCAACAGTCCTAATCCTTATACCTCCATGTCCCCGGCCAATTTGATAATTATAAACGTTACACAGCCTGACTGCATTACCTATTCTGACGCAAGACAGGGATTGTATCGACTTCAAGTTCTACATTATTCACCAAGTTGGTATATACCTTGGACTGGTGCAACCCTGATATTAAAAACCTTTCATCAACGAAAATAATCCCCTTTTCCATCATGAGCCCCATCTTCCAATAGTATGGTTTTCTCCTTCATCCACCTTATACCTTTCAGGTCACACAACTCAATTCCAGACCTGAACAAATCTCTAGTTTTCTCGGAACCAGTTCTTCTATCGCATCAATTTCTCAGCGACATGGTGCCAACTGCTCGATTGTTTCTTTGATCTTCAACCTGTATAACTTTCATGCAGTCATTGAATGGAGAGATCTATCAACTTCTGACCCAGATTGGATAGTCGGCGCTTGACTCCTCATTTTGATATCGACTACAACTTTCCTTCAAACAGTCCAGCTATTCGTTCAAATATAATGTTCCCTGTTGAGGTTGTATGCGCTATGCTAGAAAATGCAGATTGGGCCAGCCTGCTGGCAGCAATGCTTGTACGTCCATGTATCCACCTTATCTTACTCACCTACGACATTGAACAGGTTTGTACAACATGGTACCCAGCTACACAGTCCCCCAACTGTGGTATACATCTGTGAAGACTCTAACATCAGACAACGCTGGGTGATCAGGCAGGCTCGTGATGCTTGGTTTACAAACAATTCACCGTTGTTCAAAGTGCGAATGCGATATTTTTCATATCCTGATCCCACCCACTACGGATTTACATTCAACATACTCCTAGGAGGTCGTTGGTTAATCACTAGCATCTCGGGAAAGGGGATGGTATCCTACGATCCGGATGGTGGCTCCTCCAAAATCGTAGAGCGTGTCCTCATTGGTGCAAATACTGTCATGTACTCAGTACTTTCACCCACCAACCATTAGCGAGCTCGATATTCTGACATGAGTGGACCCCAAGAAATCAGTATTATCCTTTCGCATGGCTTTATATCCGGGTATTATCCCGATAGCGGCCCATGGAAACGGTACGGTTCTAAGTTTCGAATTTTAGGTTTGATAAAGCTTACACACCCAAGATTCTTGCTCGCTGCGTGCCTATATCTTTCAAGTTGATGTTGGTTATGGAAAGGGTGCTTACCTCAACGCCGAGCTACTTGCGGAAATACAATACAGCCCAGAACTGTTCATTTACACTTGCTGGTTTACATCTCCTAATGACTGGGTTCTCGTGGGGGTGGAGTCTGCAAATTACGGTACGTACATGTCCCTTGCTCGATGGGAAAGAGAAGATATGAGATACTTGCGAAGGAGAGGAAAAAGGTCAAAATTGCAACCAGTGATGGAATGGGCACCGTATGTCTTGCAATACCTCCATGCTACTGGATGCTGATTTAGTGATTACTTTGAAGCCTGAATACTGTAGATTATCCGAAGAGTTTGTGCTGATCCAGTTACCAGGAGATAGGCATTGCATCAACATTTATTCTGCTCAACAGATTGAAAACCACGATACGAACAATAGGCCCATCTATCCCCTATACCGACTACGATTCCACCCCAATTATGATCCATGCCTGTACATGGAGCCGTTCAAATACCAGAATCGGCATTGGTTTATCACGCGGAATGACTTAGAAATCTTTGTCACCCAGTTATCAAATTCTGAATCTAAGCCTAGCGCGGACCCCAACACTCAGCCTTTAATTCGCCTGGTCATGACAACCTTAATGGCCAGTTAATAGTTGGACCAGCTGCGGTTGTCGCAATGTCCAAGCTCGCCGAGTCTCTTTTGATAGACATTAGGACCCACAAATGAGATGCAAGTATGAGCAGTCTCATACGTCGCGTAAGCAGAGGATCGAGCTTGAACTTCCAAAGCGCTTTAAGGATCAAATTTTGAAGGCTCAGTATCTGGTGGAGAGAGCTGCAGGCCACCTTATTGGTGTAGACGTAGGAAGTGGACGTATCATTGTCAACTTTGGTAAAGCATGTGTGATTCATGTTATCAATACAGTTGTAGTAAATTATGGTAAAAGGAATTTGTAGTAGTGATATGTACTACAGTGCCAATGATAATGACATGGAAACGTAGGATAGAATAACGAGAGCCCAGTGTGAAGGAGCCTAAGCTTAAGCGAGTTGGGATGTTCTGGGAAAGTGTTGTCAATGTTGAGAGAAACGGCTGTACTGTGCTGTGAGATTCTTGATTTAAGAAGCTGAAACTTCAATATTCAATAATGAATGATATCTATTGCGACGGATGGTATTTTGCGAAAAAGAATATGTTCAGATAAGTCGATCTAGAACTCCAGTCTCTGGATCAATTGCATGTCTATACAATATCCGTCGCACTCCGAGAAATGAAAAAACTATGCAAGTACCGCCCTTTAACCAAGACGTACGGTATCTTTCTTCTGTCAACAGTCAGTTGGCTCTTTAATGTTGACATATATCATTTTGGTACAGAGGAAAAGAATCGTCGTGATGGAAGGGAATACATGGTGTATAGGAAGTGGCTACATATTATTGTCGATTTTTGCAAGGCCCGTTCATCTTCCTCAACTTTAAAATAAAGGCCTCGTTTAACCTATACATAATTCTCATGCCTCTGATAGCTAGATCCAAAGGCTTTCATTCTCAACCCCGGCCTCCATACGCTAAATTCCATATATTAACATACTCGAGCACAAGAAAGTAGAGACATTGCGTATTTATTTAGGAATGGTGGTTTACAAAAAAGGTTCAGGGAAGATGACGAGGACAAGCAAATAGAAGTATATAGGGAGACCCACATTTCCTACATCCGACAACCCCATTACTTCCAGGAAGACTACAATAATTACTTGTCATTTCAAGTATTAGATTTATGGATCTGACCAGTGTCTTCATCATGAGAAAAAAATACCGGGTGGAGACGGAGTGTATGAAATAGTTTGTGAGTCTTGAGATAACACTTGGTTTACGGCCCAACAACATCTGATTTAGAAGGGTGAACGGTTATGAATCTCGAGGAGTACAGGGATCATCAGGAAGATATGAAGGAAGATGACCAGATCCACCGCTCTCCTTGATTATGCCAGAATGCTCAACCACCTTCAACCCAGATGGCAATTGAACAAGTTCCATTTCTTCTCCGTTCTGAATATCGAAAGGTATAATACTGTTGTTGTTGGATGAACGATGTTCGGAATCTTGAGGCAACGGTAGTAGAGTTGGAGAAACTGTGACTCCGGGTGTAATGTCTGCTTCTGAATTGGATTTGATGGGCTCAGGTGTGGCAACCATGGGTAGGTCTGTAGTAGAGGTTATGACTGAAGTGACTTGACCAGTTGTTTCGTCTTGTGAGTCTTGGTCGACCAGTAAATTATTAACTATATTAGAGAAAAATTTCGGACATACCAGAAGCTTGTATATCCTCTATTCTACCTGACAATTCACCACCAGGCTCAGTGTCCTCATATACACACCATAACTCCTTCAAGCTCTTGTTAAAATCATCTACCAGGACCCATAGTTTTGGGTATTCTGGAAAGTAAAGTGCATGAAGGATTGAAGGTGGAATGGTGAATTTATCTGGGTGCAGAACCGAATCTTGTGAGGGTGAATGTTGAATGTGTTCTTCTGCAGCAGATAGGATTTGCTTGAAAGTTGATTGAATGAAAGGGAATACATCAGGTATTCCACATGAGTATTGTATGATGTGTTTAGTGTAGAGGAAGATGCGATCCAATGATTTATCCCTGCCAATGAGACGCTTCGAGGCAAGGTATTCTATGATTTTGAGGAAGCCACGGCTGTGATATGTATTTGCTGAGGAACAATGGTGGTCAGAGAGGGACAACAGACAGACAAGAAGACGAACGAGGACAAACAAAGCATTTATCGCACTCCACAAGCAGATCACCAAGTATGGGTACAACAACTTTGTAGTTTGCAGAGTCCACGGAAGGAAAGACTTGGGCGAATACGCTGACCAAAGATATACACCTATGCTTTGAGCTAGGCTTCACATCCAGGTATTTGTCGACAAGAAGGCGTATGTGAGGAAGTGATATTGGATACTTGCACAGTTCTCTTAAAATGGGATACGTCCATTTCCAGTCCAACAAATTGTAATTGATCACATCACAGGCAATAGCAACTGCGCTCTCTCGAGTAATCCTCATAGTCTCAGAGGTTAACTCAGTGGCAATGTCTTCCATGAGACCTGGAGCAAAGATTGTTAAAAATAATATACAATGCATAGGTTGACATTTACCTATCTGACTCACAGAAGTAAGAGATGACACTAGCGCTACCGCATCTGACCAAGGCTGGCGCTGAACACTGGTATTTTCACAAGATGCATCACATTTGGCATGTGCCTCAATTATCCCTTTGAAGCAAAGAGCACTCCACTGTACCCCATTGTCATTATTCTCCGTAAATGATGCCAATAAATCAAGCTCCTCCCATTTCCACCTAACGGTGTTATGTTCTTTTTCTTTGAGCTTCATCCGTGACACCTGGAAAGAAGCAAAGACCATACAGCAGTACGCATCCTCAGCCACCTTAGTCGTTTGCCTATACTCTTGTGATATCCATGATAATTGATGGTAAATTGATCCCACAGCACCTACACCCCCTTTCCATCTTTTTACACCCCTAGTGTCATAATCCAGCCAACTGTGAATACTTTCCATACATTCAAACCACTTCGATCTTTGATTCAACAACTTTAACCACTTGAGAATGTAGGTAAGCCCTTGAAACGATAGGTGAAATAACCAAGATTGAGGTGACCTATATGGACAAAGTACAGGTGGGCTCTTCTGGGGTGGTAAGATTCCCAGAGTATGCCAGATGAGTTGGCCAGTTGGGAGAATTGAGGTAAAGAGGATAAATCCACCCAATACGGCGACAAGTACAGTTACAGGTATTGAGGCAAGAGTGTTTGATTCCCATTGTGAGATCATGAAACCAACAAAGAAAAGACTGAGTGAGACGAGAAGTAAGAGGGGTATCATGTTTAGAAACCCTAGAACGCCCCAGGACCGGAGGCTCTCATGACGTTGGTATTGCAACAACAGGTCCTCTTTGTTCGACACACCTGTGATGTTCTTACCAAACTGTCGCAGCCACTGTAAACATACAATTCCTCCCACGACTGCCACAAGACTAAGCGCAAGACTGACAGAGTACAAGGCGTTGACACGCTGAGCATAGAGGGATGGTGCAATCTCTGGGACAAGGTTGATTGAGAGATTTGGTTGTGGGTTTGATTGGTTATTCAGCTGTTGGATGATCGTTTGTAGTAACCATACTGTCATTTCTGCAGGGTCACCTTGAACTGCCTTCGCGGCTTCGATGGTGAAAGCCGCGACAATTCCAGAAAAGAGACCAGCCTGTATAGAGTATCATCATCAGCATATTTTATACTACCATGTGAGCTTACCATACTTACAAATATCAGAAGATTGTGTAATTCTTCCGTCCAACTCTCAAATGTTTCCTTTGTCAGGAACTCTCCCTTTTTATTCAACCCTTCCCATCGTTTTGCATCTGCCTCTTCATCTAGGATCTTCAGGCTCTAAGTGCATATCATCTCAGTACTAATATTATTCTATTTTCTTCGGTGGAGATATACTTACCGGGTCCATTCCTTTTGGATCCTGTGTTTCCGGTATCGGTAAGGCCGTGGTAGTAAGAACGAATAACTGTTTTTTGTCAGGACATTCAAGGTCTAGAGTGAAGTGAATTGTAACACACCGTACGATGGAGAGACGTAATAGATGGGTTGACGAAGATATGGGTCAGTACTAGATGTCTTGAGGGGCTTAAGAGGTCGTAGAATCCGTAAGAGTTAGCGCTCGATGGGCGAAGTCTTCGGACTTCCTGTGCGCATTGCCACTGCCTAAAAATATCCGTTGATTAAATCAATGGCCAAATTCAACATATACATATATTAATCATCGTGCATAAGTATATGCGGTTTTTTCTATATATAAAACCAACAGTAGGCTTGAATATTGCGTTCCACCCACCTTTCAAAACCCATTCCTCTTGAAGCGAATCATTCTCTATTTACTTTTAAAGCAAGTAGGTGATGAGAATACGACGTACGTCGTACCCATTTCATAATCCGAGTCATCTCGGTACCATTAAGAGTCATTGAAGAGAACATCAACAAAGTTCAAACTGGGATGGGACGGCACGCATTAAAGAACATATTTAAGAAAAAAAGCTACAATATGCCATATCACGGAGCTACATTGCCTGTAGTAGACGTTGGGAGCGGCCGTATACTTTGCTCCAACCCTTACAGTAGATATTTTCGTATCATTTATACCGTTACAATTCCTAGGGTGCGATGTTAAAAACATTAAGCATTAGTACTCTAATAAATCAGTATTGTCTGGAAAAGTCGATTATTATATTATGATAAGCGATAGTGATTTTCTATCCAATGATTTCTTCGGAAAAACCTCCTGTTGTCTCCCAATGTCGTAGAAACCCCACTTCTCCAGGCTCCTACGTATCAGCCGTGGTCTTCGTTATTAAACTCAGTACATATGATTATTATAAACAGTATTTAGCACCGTGGTTCACCCTATCTTCTTGCATTTATGTTACCATTGCCCATTCCCTAAGTCGAAGAAATATTGAGGGTTTTGTGTAGTAACAATGTAAAGAGTTATATCATAGGCGTCTGACCGATAAATTTTCTGAGCTCCCAGCATATATAAGTATAACATAAGAATCAATCTCGAAAGTCCGCATGTCCATAAATAAGTACTTGATTATTCATTCACCTTCCTTTTGATATCGATAACTACTTCGTGCTTATCCTTCTCAAGTGGTCCAGCTATTCAGTCATACATGATGCTCCCCGTCGAAGTTGTATGCACTATGCTAGAAAATTCGGACTGGCGCAGCCTTCTAAGTGCAAAGCTTGTATGTATTAGAGCATATCTACTCATCTTACTCACTACGGGGATTGAGTAGGTTTGTACAACATGGTACCAAGCTACACAATCCCGTCAAATGTGGTATACGTTTGTGAAGATCTTAACATCGGACAACACTCTCACCAAAATTAACGGTAAAATCGAGGACTATACACTCGAGGAACTACAACACTGGGTTATCAAGAACCTTCGGGCTCGCGAAGCTTGGTTTACAAAGAATTCACCATTGTTAAAACTACGAACGCGATCTTTTATGTATGATGGTATTAGTCGTTACTCCTTCGCTAGTGACTTCAAACTACTCCCTGGAGGTCGTTGGGTACTTGCTTGCGTTCCAGAAAAGGGAGTAATATCTTATGATTTGGATAGCGGTTCCTCTAGAATTGAACAACGTGTCATTGTGGGTCCAGAGACAGTCAAATACTTCGACCCTGATGATTTGGAGGAGGCTGCCTGCCACTACAGGCTGGGAATTGAAGTATGGATGGATCACAAGACATCAATGTTATCCTTTCGCATATCTATTTTTCTAAGATGGGATGAGATGATGATGATGATAGATGATGATGATGATGGTGATGATAGTGATTATGATGGTGATGATGATGATGAAAGCGGTAAGGTTCTAAAAATCATCTTTTAGTCTAGTAAGCCTGACACGTCTAAGATTCGGGGTTGGTGCATGCCTATATCTTCCAGGTTGATGTAATTGGACACGGAAGAGACGCTTTCCTCGATGCCAAACTACTAGCGAACGTGCAGTACGGACCGGCAGACACATTTGTTGATACCCTCTGGTATGTGGTTTCCAATGATCGGATGGTTGCAGAGTTGCGGATCACAAACCACGACACACTGGAAGTTTGCGTCACTCGATGGGAGGGAGAGAATATGGCATATTTACAGAAGAAAGGGAAACAGGTTACACTTGCAATTCCAGAAGATCAAATCGATGGCATCAACGTATGTTCTTGGAATCCTTTCATGAAGTTCCCAGATGCTAATTTGGTGATGATACTAATTAAAGGATGACTTCAGAGTGTCAGAGGAGCTTGTGTTGCTTGAATGCACAACTGCAGATAATGTTTATATCGACGTCTATTCTGCTCAACAAATTGAAAACCACGATACACGCGATGGGCCCATGCGTGCCTTATACCGATTACATTTCCGCGACAATACTGATCCATGCCAATATTCAAAACCGTTCGTTTACCACAATCTACATTGGTTCATTACTCGGCATGAACTTGAAGCTTTCATCACTCAACTACCAAGTTCTGGATCCTCTGTATCTACCTTTGACCCCAGTACTCCACCCGGTTCCATACGTCTTTGGGGCCGCCACTCACTCTCTAAGGTACATAAATCTGCTATTCGAATTGGGCCGGCTGCCATTGTGGCAATGTCGGGCTCAACTGATCCAGCTTGGAACTTCGACATCAGGTCTTACAAATGGGATACAAGTATGAACTACCATGCTTCACGCAACTGGCGTTTCACATTTGATCCTTCAAAGGAAAAAGATTTGAAGGGGAAATGTACTTCTCTTTGCTTTTTCTCAGGTTTAGATGTAGGAAGTGGTCGTATTCTTATCATCTATGGCCAAGCCATGGTTATAGTTGTTATTGATACAGTTGCAGGAAGTTTACCACAATGTATGTACGGTCCAAGTTAAAAACAGTGTAGATCATACCCGCAGTGGTATCCGGAATAAATGTATAATTCTGAGAATTTCTGATCTTGAATTCGACCAAACTGTTGCTGATAAGAAATATTGTGATTTGTACTCCTCGCGGTATAAATTTGGGAAGGTAGATTAAAGCAAGAAAACCGGAAGCTGAGAAGGGAAATGGGATACGTGACACTGGCAAATACATCAATAAAATGATCATGATCGATTCTTTGAGATTTTGTGTTCTGAATCTTCTATCTCTATCCATGGAGACTATTACCAGATTATTCTAATATACTCTGCTCCACATTTTCTACAAACAAAAAGCATCAAGAATAATTTTCGTATACACTAGTATCATATCATATAGTAGTAGGTATCCCCTTACCCATAACCTCGAAGAAGAAAACAAGGAAAGAATCACTATATGCACTGTTGCACATATATAGAAAGGTAGAAAAACAATAATTCAAAAACAGACAAAAAAAAAAAAAAACAGAAATAATAGATAAACCCACAAAACACAAGAAAACTCTTCACAATTGACAATTAAGTCCACAAAAAACAACAAAAAAATCACAAATCATCATCTCTTCTCACAGGCGTAACATTCATAACAACCGGTCCCGGCCTTTTCTCATCTCTATACACTCTACTCCTTCCCTGTCCTTGACCATTTGCCGGACCAGGGTACGAAGGAACCTCTTCTCTATCACCGAGATCACCATCCACACTATTTCCAGGTATAGTTGACGTTCCTCCAACTTGACTCAACAAATCTCCTCCAGCAGCACTAAAACTCGATTCATTCCTTCTATGCTGTTGTTGTTGATTCCATTGATATCCACTTGTCCCTGAAAATCCACTTCCACTCGTAATTTGAGAATCCAACGACCTATTCTTTTCATGAGGATGTCTTGAATCTGATGCAGAGGGAGGAGTGGTTATAATTGAAGCACTACCACCAATGGTAGATAGAGCATCTGGAGCCTGTGAAGAAAAATCTCCATGATCTCTTGGTGATTCCGAATAAGCAGGTGGATTTAACCTTCTTTGCTCTGATGATAATGCTGCTACAGCTGCTGTAAAAGTCTCTCCCAAGTTATCACCCGCCTTTCTATCACGAGATGATTGTGGTGAATGTGAAGGAGTATTATTGTTGGCGATGAAAGGAGTGATGATATCAGGAGAATTAATGGGTAAACCAGGATGTTGCATTCCTTGAACAGGTGGAGGTGTGTTGCTTGTATATGAAAGCGCATTACTTGAATGGAATCCCACAGAGGTAATACTCTGATTATGAGTATGAATTGTGTTGGGACTGAAAAGTGAAGTTCCTTGAATTGAAACATTCGATGGCGAAGAAACGTGTTGTAATGGTTGGTATCCTGAAAAGAATGTCTTTCCGGACATGTCTGAAGCAGAACGCATGTGGGTGGGATCCAATTCGGATTTCGTCAAATCTTTGGCATGTTGAGAGTTTCGCTTACTTCTGCAGAACATGTAGAGAGAGATCCCAACACCAATTGCCAGAGCCACGATGCCCCCGACGACACCACCTACAATGGCTCCAATGTTACTTTTGCTTCCGCTGCTGGTAGATGTATTTGATGTTGTAGCTGATCCGGCTGGACCTAATGTGATGTCCGGCTGGCCTGTAAGAATATCTCAGATAATGGAACAAATATGATGAGAAATTTTTGTCCTACCTTCGTTAGCAATTTGTCTGGCCCGCGCAACTTGGAAGCGTGCATCCGGCCATTCCGTTGCTGAATGTAAATAGTGATTGGTGGCCCGCAAACAATAGAAATAACACTGCCACTTACGATCGGTACTTGCCCAAAAGGGCAGAGTCATAAGGGGTGGTGGTTGGTGACGTTCAGGGTAAGACCTAGCGACGACATTTCGTCAGGAAACACTCCGTTGAAACTCGACGGACTTGAATACCTATTAGTGGGACTTAGATTTCCACAGCTTCCATTCCAGCTTGCCCACCTATGTATACGATTAGGAATGTACCGAACTTGAAATAAGGTATCGCTTACGAAGAAATCGCAGCTTGAACATTCTGGCATACAGCACAAGCATTTAACAGATTGTAGACAGCCAATGAACTGGAAATAATAAACTATCAATGACCTTATCTGGCTGATTACGAAATCACGCCTACTTACCAGTAGCATTCATCTACCGTGTTTGCCCCATCGCGAGCTAATGGCGTCGGCAAATCATATTGAGAATTACTAGTCATTCTCCGGACAGTAAAATCTTTTGGAAAAGACCAGGTCAATTTTGCATCCAGACAAAAACAACCAATACTCACCTGGCCCCCGACATGGTCCAATTAAATTAGCAGCAACGAGACAAGGTGTAAACTGTGCTTCATTTTCCATCCATGAAAATTCTTGAGCGCAAACAGCATCAGTCTGGTAAGCCCTCCCCACCAGTGATCCTAGCACCCCCTCAACTGCACAAGTCGCCGCCACCAAAAGTCCAACCTTCCTTGATGTCCCTGTACTCATGCTTTAATATCCCTTATACAGTTGTTCGTTGAATTGAATTGGAGGAATAGTGCAAGTGGGTCTTGCGTAGTTGTTGTGGTGGTGGTTTGAGTATAAAATTGCCTTGTGTTACAGGCGAGATGGGTAGTGGAGTGTCGAAGGCAGCGCCCTAGAAGGTGACTACGTCAGGGCCAGCAACGCGGTTTTATGAAACGATTGTTTTATAATCCCAACCGGCGCTTGATACTGAGAGGCAGTGCTAGGATCGGTTCAGAAGACAAAGCCGCAAGACCGGAGAGAGTGGGCAAGGCGTTGATGGGGAAAACGCAAAAGAGCTGCGTTTATTTGGGGCCCAATCACTTGTGATGGCCAAGACATATGGGGTTGCCGCGAATATCCTCCACATGAGCATGGGAATTCCATCTATCTAGTATACCTTTCACTACATTTCTGCTTCTTATTCTAATTATTATCATCCCAGATTCACGTTTGATTTTGCATAGCGCTATACTCACATCACACACATACGCCGGAGTTCCAGAAATAATCCTAACCCAGGCTCGCCGCCAGGTAAACACCACCAATGCACACTACATCATGGGCGCTCACATCGGTTAATTCACCTTTGACCAAGGGCATTTCTTCCTCTGATAGTCATAGCTCATAAACTCGAGTTATAACTTCCTCCAAGCTCCAACTTCTCCAAACGTCTTGAACTAATGGCCGTTTTCAAGGATCAAAATACCCCGGATTCGGATGATCATCTGAGTGATATCCAAAGATAAAATCAATCCTAGAGGTTTGCTGATAGATCATGTTATTTAACAATATACTCATATCTGACAACCGAATAATACGGCCAACATTATCATCACCGCTGTTACTAAAATAAACTCCTTTCTTTTTTGCCATATCAGATATCAAGTCCACATGCTGCTACTTTCTTCTATTGCTATACCTGTCATAAGCAACTTGTCTTGGAACACCAACTGTGAGAGTATTTCTCATAAATACCATCCATCTGCCACTCAGGACGAAATTACTTCGATCAGACAATCACACAGACAATCAGGCAAAACGGCAAACGACATAATGCTCTTCTTCATGGATTTGGTATCACCTAGAGGTCTGGGCTATACTGAAGGTTACAAAACTAACCCGCCCTTCCCCCGGTTCCCCTCTACCAAACCGTTACACTCACGGGTACTAACGACCGAAAAGTCGGTCCGCGGATCTAGAAAGGCCATTGAAAAAAGAACTCCTTCTCTACACTTCACATATGAATAGTACAACGATCAACTGTTCTCGAAGACTGTGTGTCTGACTCAGTCCAGTTTTCTCGTTGGTATATAGCTCAGTCCGAGTCCGACCTACCACGCTTACATTTGAAGCCCGAAGATTCATCAAGTCATTTCTGATTGTACATACAAAAAGAACGACCTAAAAAAATGAAAGAAGCTGACACACACACTTGTCACTAAGTTTAGCATACACAACAACATTTTACTACTGGTTGTACCACTAGCACTGGATGTTACAGTTTACAACGACATTGCCATTGTTCAAATTAATGATGCTCAACATGATTCTGGCATGAGGCATGATCTAGGATGTTGTACTCGCATTGCATTCCCAATAAACTTTCTTCGCCGATAACGATATGAGCCCGGCGTACTCCACAACAGCTCCACCAGGCGTTTATCTAAAACAAAAACAAAGCTTAATATGAGATAGTAACGCTAAGCCATACTAGGTGGGTATGGCAGGACGACCGTACTAAGTACGTGTACGCGTGGGTATCCACAAGAATTCCCGAGTGCTTAGTTTAAACCTGGCCCTGGAAGCGAAGTCGAAGTCCTTGAACTTCATGCACATGCCAATGGTGGCGTAGTACGTCATCATCATAGCTAGAAATAATATTCGGAGACAAGTTAAGGTCTGGACAGTGAATATGGTTCGAGACTCGTTCTTAGTTGGCAACCTGACCGCAGTAGTACGTCCATTTTCGAAGTTATAACTTACTCTGGCTTGAAACTTCAATACTCACCTCAATGGAGTTTAATTTCCTGAGCATCCAATACGTCAGTGCCCCTCGAATCATTGTGCCTCAACGACTTCAATTTCTCGGAACTCTAGACCCTCGTACCTCGAGGTTTAAACTTTACGGTACCGACGTCCCTCCTTCAATCATTAATCTCTATAATACTCACTTCGGTCGTACAGCAAATTAATTTCTCAGAACCGATCATGTTGAATATTAATGTCGATAAGGTTAGATATATTAAGTATTGAATACTGAATAGCTTTCGTAATTCCAAACATATTTCTTCGGAGTCCTCGCCTCCGATAATCTCTTTCTCACCTTAATTTCATCTCCGGAGTCTGAATCAGTCATCCCGCATCAAACATTGCCACTATCATGCTAGATTTGAATGTAGAATTCATACTACTACTAGTGCCAATCCATGTGCCACCGAGTACTAGTAACTTTGTGGCTCATAAAATAGTGTAGTACTGTATACCTTAACATCATTCGTTTCAAACCCGACTTTCAGATCTCAACGTTCAACGTTCAACCCCTAAAAGCATAAAAATAAAAACAACAACAACAATTATAGCAGCAATAACATGTTCAAGATACACCGTTGTGTCATCAACTAAGGCTATACCTTCACTACAAATTCAAAAATATATGACTTCTTGAACATACCACGGCGTCAAAATCAAGCACCAAAAATCAAAATTTAAATTTAAACTCAGCGGCGACGAATTGAATTTAGGACTTGATAAAATCCATCAAAAAAGAACTCGAAAAAAAATTTTTTTTTCATCATGATTCATGATTTCAGATCCAACATTCACAATAATAATAACACTACCACCACTGGTATTGATACATCTCGGGATGTTCAAATAGCCATGATCCGTATTCCAACAATTCCGAAAATATTTTGCTTACCTTGTACTATACCTGCGGATACCTACCATCTAATATCTACCATCTAACAACAGCATCAATATATCATTCAAAGAGAACCCGAAAAACTAAAATTAAAGCTCATTAGATATATAAAATGGCATAATACCACATAGTGTCGTTTCTTCAAACTTGATTTCGTTCATGTTTCAACTTTCAACAAATATATGACATGGTTCAACTTGTTTATAAGGGCTCATAAAACCCTCGAGCCTGAATGTTTCACATTCAACACAAGTCTGTGATAAAGACAAAGGCTAACTGAGACAGTTGATAGCATACTGTATATAAGTAACAAGTAGAGTACATTGAATCCCAAGTAGTACTATACTACCTACCCGTATGTGATGGTGCTACACACGCGATCTACCACCTCTATCAATCCACCCATAATTAATTTATAAAAAAACCTCCCAAATCACACTCTTCATCTCATTTCATGGATCATCACAAGCTATTCACAACTCACTTGTCACTTCAACACTAATCATACATCATACATCATTTTATCATCTTCGACATCGACATTGACATTGACAATCCAGATCATCTTAAATAACTAGCACAGCCCAAGTAACTAACCAAAATTAAATACATATACTATTGATACGTTACAAGTTAAAAAAACTTGAACCTGGGAGAACATGACAGACCAGAACAAAAAAAAAAAAAGGGAAAATCATCCATCAACAAATCATGATCATCATATCTCTGTTAGCCAAGGCACAAGAACTTCCTTTCCTCTAACTTAAAAAAAACTTCATAAAACGCAATCGCATGGCAAATATCACCAATCGCCGTTACCATCGCTCCGACATTAATAAGTATGAGTAGTGGTATCTGAGTAATATACCCCGGATATAATCCATTTAAACGCCAACACAACACAAGCGCCAAATCCAATATACCCTTGTACCAGAAGGACATCACAGCTGAGCGCTGAGTTCTGATTAATGTCCATTTCATTTTCCCCAAATTCCGATCCCATGGTCTATACCCATATCTATATCATGTCCCATGTCCCTGTGTTAAGAACTTCCAAGAACTTTCACCGGCGTGTAAAAAAAAAAAAGCTCTTCAAAACCACAAATGGGGTCAAACCGGCCATCTAAAATGACACAAGGGGTGAAGGGTGAATCTGAATGATAGATTTAAATATATAGAAACCGTTCCTCAAGGACACCCAAATTGACATGTCAAATAAAGGTGTCAGCTGCTCAACGTTCAACGTTCAACCCCCCTTTTTGACCGAGTCGCCGACCCAAACTGACAATCTTCGGCATAATTTTCCTTCCATCGGTTAGCCACCTTAGAGACGCCCTTTGGATAAGCAACATGGCCTCATGCTCATCCCTTCCAAGCCGGGATTTTACTTAAACCCATATACTATTACCCTGCGTGTCGACAACCCAATGTCAACAGTCTGATAAGCAGGGAAGAAAAAGAAACCGACATCAACCACCAAAGAGAGAAAAAAAGAAAAAAAAACTTGCATATTAAAAAAATTATCTCCATAAATACCATTAACATATACTGTAACAATTTCAACTTGGAATTACACTCTCACAACATCATCCATACCCATCTCAATCCACAACCTCCTCGAACTTTCCGTAACAGTTTCTCTAACATCAATATCCCTCTTCAACTTTTTTCTTCTAGGTTCCCCATTCTCATCTCTTTCACCATCAGATAGTTCATATTTTTCAGCACCATTTCCATTCACCTCTAACACTTTCCCTTCATCTTCCTTCTTCGAATTCGAATCCGACATATTTTTCCTCTTCATAGCCAAAAAGTGCAAATACGTCAAACTATACCTAGCGCTAGGCGGTCTTGCAATATTAAGAGGAGGTGCTGAGAACCACAACATCTCATTAGTATATGGGTCCCTATCAAAATGTTTCGCTAAAAACACAACCATTAACATGGGCCTGCGCACTTCGTCGATGAACATAAAACGTACTTGTCTCTGGGGGTAACTTATCTACCTGAATATTCCCACCAAGCGCCGTTCCACCAGCAGCCGTAACCACCGATCTATCTGGTCCAGGAGGTCTATACACCGATGTCGACGTTTGGACTGGTTGTTGATACTGTTGATACGTTGAGGATTGATAATACTGAGCCTGCATTGGTACAGGTGCCGATACTACCGGCGCGGAAGTCGTAGCTGGAGGTATTGTAGAGGTATTCGCCGATGCAGAAGCATGATTTGAATTTGTCGTAGTCGTCGTAGTTGAAGGACCAACATAAGTTCCTTTACTAGGCCCTGCATCTCCTCCAGATACTTTTCTTGTCCCTCTCTTTTTATCATATTCTTCCGTCGCATCCACAGTGGCAGGTACCACTCCTCCAGGTCCCTTCAGCTTACTTCCCTTTACTAAATAGGGACTTGGAAATCGAATAGGATACACAGTTCGTTCGAATGGATAAATCGGCATGAACTCATTACTCTTGCGTACTTCTTCTGGTATGCACGAGTTCCAGTTTTTGATTTTGACGAAAATGCGATCGCGATCGTTGTATCGAGAATCGCAAACATAAAGAGGGAATCCGAGGTACCAATAAGGAGGGCGAGGACGACCTCGGATGTGTCGTGCCGTAAATTGACAAGCAATCTTTTCGATGAGATCTTCAATGGGGTGATCTGCAAAGTGACCTTTTGACGGTAATAAGTAACAATTTAACACTCAAACTAGTAGACATTACTTGTTTTGAAAACTTCACCCTCCCAAAATTTCCTATCAGAAGTGTGGAATGTCTATACGCGTATATTAGAATGGTACCGATGAATATTTTGGGAGTTCATACTTGTTCTGGTCGATAATACCAGGAGACAGTGATACCGGGCTGGCCAGCCTTCGCGCTGGAACAGAAAGTTAGGTGTATGATACTAGATTTGTTTTACAACTCACGGTTCCTCTGAAATCCAACAGCGGAAAACTTGTGCTATGATAGGTCTACTCGGATCATCAGGATTGCTCAGATGCACCCAATCCGCAAGTTTCAGAGTCCAGCCCTTGTATTGCACTTCATCAACAAACCTGCGATCTCGCGTTAGGACACGATGTGTGGTAACACCGGCCACACCATCCACCTCTCCGGTAACTCCACCATGAACCGGTTTGGTGGTGCCAGGCCCGGCGCGTACACCGGCAAAGTTGGTTGTTGAGATATATGGAGGACCAGAAGGTGGGTTAGATGAGGTGAGTGATTGGTAAAGGCGTTGTAGCAGCAGAACATGTCCGTATGCCTCACTACATGGTTCGTGGTATCGACGAGCCTTCTCAAACAAACGAGCAATTTCTTTATCAAAGGCTTTTGCATTTTCGTACTTTTTTCCGCGTGCTCGTGACTGTATGCGTAAGTTTAGGATTCAGAACAGCAAGAATGGGTATGTACCTCGATAAATTTAAGGGAAAGGGGTGTTGTATATGATAGATATGGTATGGTAGACTCCTCTGGGACTGCTTCAAGCGATGTCGCAAGTCTATTACCACTGCAATATACAAGTCAATTTCTCAAACAAAAACGACGAGACAACCGACGTACGCAACATCCTTGTGGTTCTTAACGGCATGCACGAGTTCCAGTAGTTTTTCCTTATCACTACAATGTAAGTTTGAAGCGCATATATGCACCAAAAAAAGGACGTACCGGCGAAGCCTCCTCCATCCATCCATGTTCACCAAAGCCAGTCCATCTAGGTAGCCCTTTCTCCAGCTGTTTCACAATCTCCTCGCTCTCCGGATCGCGTTCAATGGCAGTATCGTCAACAGCTCCATCATCCGCCGACATGATATCGACCTCCATATCCGGACTAGCCTGTCTCTGGACTGACTTGGGTCGTATTGGAACTGGTTTGGCTGAAGTTGCCGTTGGTTGTGGCATTTTTGTTGTGGAAGGTGTTGAAGTCAGGGTCGACTGTGCTTGTACAGGTTTGGCAGGGTTGGACTGAGGATCTGGGACGCGGTGAACCTTTTGTGGTGAGGACGGAGGTGGTGAAATTCTTGGTACTCCGAGGAATGGTTTCTTTGTCCATTCGTCGTGCAGCCTTGTCTGTTACCAATGAACAGGTGAACTAATGCTCAGAACAAGAACTCATAACAACGGACCTTGAGTGTCTCTGCATCGAGGGTTATCTGGCTGCCTGGCTCATTGTAGTATAATGCATTCCAAAAGACAAGAGACAGGTCTGTGTATACATCCGCTGGTTCCTTATACCGACCCTTGGCTACTCCAGCTTTAATATTGTTCAGACATCGTGGCTCGGGTATAACCTACGTACACAAATCAGCGTCTCTGTGGTATGAATCAGCCCCCAAAAAGTGCTTACTTCATAGTAGTGCGGCCACTCTTCACGATTAACAAGGTCCATAAACATCCCACACAACACCCGTTTGTTCTTGGGCGCAGTCACCCCTAGCAGTGTTTTAATGACATCCTCTATCCCAGCCTTCTGCGTCTCGGTTATCGGCATCGTCCACTACCAGCCCAGAACTGGTCTGAAGGGTCGCAGTAAACGCGTTATTTATCACTGTTTGTCCACCTCAAACCAATAATATCGTCTCCAAGAACAAAAGAATAATTTCCGTGCTAGGGCTGGACATATTTGCTACAACAGGGCTCTATGTATAGTGTATATGTTATATCCTAAAGTAGGTGACTCTTTTTTTCTGATAAACTGGGAATAGGAGGTAAAAGCTAAAAACAGAAAGTCATCATTTGACATGAACAAGAAAGTGTCCGCAAGATATTAATTCCACAAAATTCTCCTTCATATTTCGTCGTCTATCATCACCGTCGTCAAAAAAGAAAAAAATCAATAGCAAAATCAAAAATAATCCCAAATCCCTTCTTCAGAAAACCAAAACACGACCAAGCATAATACCACCACTCCCTCCAAAGTTAATATTCCTAACATCCTTTCCCCCTAAACCGAATCCATGGCCAAGACCAGGTCCAGGAAGCACACCCTTCCATTCAAGTGGATGATAAGGCGTTGCAGAAACATTCTCATCCCAAGAATCTCTCTCCTCTTTCGGAAGATTCCTCTTCACAGGAGGTAACGGTACAACAGTAGCCCGATAATATTCGTCGCAAATCAAATTAAAATTCCTCAATGACCAAGGAATCCAAACTGAAGGCGAAGGTGCACGTCTACGACGTTTCTGACCTGGAGGTTTCTCCTGCTTCTGATTTCCACTCCTATTTGGTGAGTGACTAGTATTAGATGAAGACGAAGAACTTGATATGGATTCTGTCGAAGAAAGAGCACGACCTCTCTTTGGTTTGGCAGTGGTACTATCCTGATCACTAGTCATGATCGTAGGACTGTTACGAGTGGCAGCAGGAGAAGTGGATGAAGAAGTGGTGGAAGAAGCCACAGCGTTCACTGGTTTTAGTATACACCTTCGAACGTGCCGATTCAAGTTGGAAGCAACTCCAAATCGGCGACCACAAGTATCACAAGCAAAAGCTACACGCAAAAAACGCAAAAGGGACGAAAAAGAAGAGGAAAGTGATTAGATTATCATTTTTTTTTTCTGATAAACGCTTATTAAATGCTCACTTACCCCTTTCTCTTGTATGTACAAGCAAATGCTATACAGGATAATGCAAAAAAAAAAAAAATGAACCACGCGTGTAAGTGACTTGCCATGCTTTAAAGAACCATAAAATGAATCACGCGCTTACCTTCCTCAAAGTACTCGGCCGATCGAACCTGGAACACGGAAACAAAAACAATGAATATCAGTGATTCAATTGCCAGTTAATCGAGGGTGGATGACCAACCGCTTAGGGCACAAGTTACAAGCATGCTTCTTCTCCCGCGAAATCATGTCAGGTACAGCCATCCCAATAGTACCGTCCGCCACATGAGTGGGTAACTGGAGCCTAGGAGTTGACTTTTGCTGTGTAGGCAAAGTGTTATCCATCGTTATCTGTTGTGATCCACGTTCACCCGGCAGTCGGCCATTAGAGTTTAACAAAGCAGCCATAGCAGCAGGAGTAGGTAATTGTGCAGTGGGTGACCGTACAGGGTAAGGTTGTGATTGAATACCCACCGTAATTGCGCTTTTAATTGGTGGCGTTGCGTTTAAGAATGCTGGATCCGGTTGTATCGTTCCAGACGACCTATTAGGAAGCTGAAGAAGCGTAGGTGCGTGTGGGTGAGAATGTGCAAGTGGCTGTGGATGTAGTGGAGACGCTAAAGGATTATGGCTTGGCCATTGCCATCCCTGGGATTGTCCATAATTGGATGATATACCTTCGGTATGGCAATAACCCCTTCCTCCTGGTGATTGTAAACCGACGGTATCCTCAGGGTAGGTAGAATCGGTGACGCCAAATGGGACTTCTGTGGTTGTGGCAGCTGTAAAGGTCGTCGAGGACAGTTCACTCGACGACGGTCCTCCGCGGTCGTTCAAGTATTCATAGTCTTCATGTGGGTACATGAGCGATGATCCTCTTAAGAAGCTTCCAGGAAAATTATCAGTGCCGGTTGTCGCGAAAAATTGGTCATTGAGTGTGGAGTAGGTAGGATGGTAATGGTCTAACGGAGTAGAGGAGACTGAACTGTACTGGGCTTGCATGGGATGAACGGGAATCGGAAAAGGGGGAGAAAGTGCAGAGATGTTATATATTTTTCCGATTTCAAGAACGAGGTGAGAATTCTTCAAGAAGTCTAGGCACCTGCCCACACCTTTCTCGATACCTTCGCAGTCCATTTACGTGGTATCGCGGAGCTGATACCGAACCTGGCATGTCCCAATCTTCAATCGAGCGTGATGAGATCAATTGAAGGACGAAACGTACTTTACCAATAGAAAGTTTAAACTGTCGGATTCCTTCAGATTCAATTTCATCTTGATCTTCGAGACCTTTCTTATCCGCCATCGAGGCCTTCACGATCCACCCTTTTATTTTTTTCCACACCCACAACAACCCACTCTATGCCGCTTTTCTGGGACCTTCAGATCGTCCACAGTCCGCATGTCCTGACACATGTTGATCAAAGCCCCTTTTTCCAAAAATGGCCCTCCCTTGTCAACCAACCAATCGATTATTACTATGATAGGCCACTGTCCTCCAACCCCCCCCCTGCAACATGGTACAACACTGCAAACTCAACAAAAAAACTGCCCTTTTTAAACAAACTGATCTACTGATATGCTCCATTGTCAAGGACAACCGACTCATTCGCAGGTTGCAACCACAACAACCTTCTTTTACATCATTAACGCTTCAAAAACCCTCGCCTACTTACATCTTTCTCTCTCTTATGAGAAAATTTCTTTCCTTATCCTCAGTTTCGTAGTCTAGGCAGCCATATCTATACACGTCATATACACCTCAGTCCCTATTTTCAGTAGTGCGTGTACAATTCAATAATACTGAATGACCTCAGCCCGAGGACAAAACCAAAAGAAGAGCTATTTTTGGGTTTCCTTCCGTCCGGCTGTAGGCGATAACAGTCATCCACTATTTCTAGAGTATTTTTACAAAAATTACAAGAACAACACTTGTATTTTTATCTGATTTCTATATTTATAACTCTATATATTGAGTCTTAAATGTTTAATAAGTTAACGCCGGGTTAGAACCAAGCCAACACCAGCTCAATGACCTCGTCGAAATAATGATGTGATAAACTTACCCGTATACCGTAAAAGTACGGTACGTACCGTAAGATGTCCATTACCGTACCGTAACGACCTTGAAATATTTATTATACGGTACGGCTACGGTACGGGAAAGGCCGTATTATGACCGTAAATTATACGGCCGTAACCGTATACGGTACGGGCGGCAGCCCTAGGCGATAAGGGATTTTTTAAACAGCACATTAATTCAACGGAGGAACCCATCCACTAAGAAACAGACCTTCAAACCCGATTCTGTCAATCAATGTTCGTCAAAACAACGGTTAGACATCGGAACATCTAGCGTGACCAAGCAATTAGAAATCAACTTCTTAAGAAAACATGTCAGTGCCGAAAGGTTTTTTCTGAAAATGGCAGGGTCATCCAAACGATCGGTTCATGTCGTACTTATACAAAACAACGACACCCTCATCTATAGTCACGTATTCACATGTGTAATTACGGTATATGAATGAGATCTCAGTTCCAATACAAAACATAGAACACTTCCTGCTTGGACGAAAAAGGTCACCCCTTTTGGTTAAGACTCGGACTCAAACGGGAACCCAAATATCTTTCGGTGTGTATATGAAGCTCGATCATCGATTAGTATGCTTCAAATTTGAACAGAATCAAAACACAACAATACCATTAACACTTCCATTCTCCCAATTGAACGCATCAAACACACATAGAAGTAGCAGTCTCTTCGATCACTCCATTAGTGAGGAATGCTGGAGAATAGATCCACCGCCGAAACAAGAACATGTTTTCTTGAAATAGTGGGGCTCACGCAGGAGGAGTCGAGGGTCTTTCAGAGTACTAAGTACGTACATACTAAGTACTATAACACAACGCGGCGTGGTTATAGTGGTTGAACGAGGTTGGGCACTCGGAACAACCGGAACGAGGGGAGGACTGTTATTCCGAGGTAAACTTTTCCATGAATGCTAGAAGCTTGAAGCTTTGAAGTATTACCCTCTTGACCCAACTAAACAAGAAATTAGAAAGCAAAGTAAGTATAAAAGCGGTATGGAATGAGAATATTCCATGACTCGTGGCGATCTTTCAAACGAAGCATACCTTACATTCATGGGCTATATAACACAAGCCTATGGCATACCTATTGCCCGGCCGATTTTTCTCAAATTCCATAAAACGTGTTTTTTTTGCATTGCAGCATGTCAATTGAAAAACGGTTAACCTAAAAAGAAAGAATTAAGAAAAATTCTAAATTTCAACCTTCGGGCGAGGTTTAATCGGACTTGCCATGAATATCGCTCTTTTTTTTGAATGAGTTCAGATTCCACCAGAGAGTAAACCCACACATAGTACATACTTTTCCAGTATACCGAATACAACGTGACTATGCCGCATGCTAATGCAAATCTCTCAAATAAAATGAAAGAACGTCTAGTCAAAAAAATAATTGATAATATGAAAAGGATTGACAGAATTGATAGAAACCTCCGATTATGAATATTCCATATATTCTACTCCATTAACTCCGAGTCGTGGCCCCAACTTGAAAACAGTCACGTAGAAGAAGATAAAGAGAAAGTGCTAGAATATTCCGTCAGTCCTTATAAGCGCTTCCTTTTTCAAACATCTAAGCTTAACCACTGAGCTTCAAGTGGAATCGATCGGAACACCAAAAACCCGCCGCATTTTAAAATTCCCAAATTCCAACTTGACCGTTTGACGTCCCGTCTGCGTCAACTGGCGTTTGGCCGCTGGCGTTTGGCATTTGTATGTCAGCTGCCAGTCTGCCATCCAAAAAAAAAAGCTTCCAACAGTGTTATTAATTATATTAACATAAACCATGACCCCGACACGACATGCTACCCTTCGGGTTTTAAGTTGCCGTCTGTCTTCTCATTCATCTAAGAACACGCGTTTTTCATATTTCAAAAAAAAAAAAAAAAAAAAAAAAATAAGGAAAGAAAAATGCCGCCTTGTGTACACGTGCACAGACTGTTTAAAAAGTTTACACTAGTTAAAGTGATACATGAGGGTCATAAGCAAAGTGTAACGTTACGTTCAACTTCGCCAACATTCACACTGGTTATGTAAAACGCCGTGGCCATGAAATTGCAAAGTTCGAACCCCGATCAAAAACGAATGCATCACCATAAATAACTTCACAACTGATACTGATTAGCAACTACATAATGTATTTTTCTGAGTGTCTACAGTCTGAGTGTTGAATATTGAATGCGGCACCGAGCAACCTGTTAGTATATGATACCGCAAATGACGATGTAATGCAACATGTTCATAATCATGTTTTTCATAGGTACTGACCGAAAAACCGATGTTCATAAAATGACATTAAATCATTCATATTCATAGTTGAAACTTGAAATGAAACAAATCCCGGGCATATGGCGACGGATAGTACCAGTAAACCCTATCATTTCCTAAACTGAAACACCTAGTCATGTTACTCATGTAAACGGTCATAGTGATACCAAAAATAAACCTCCAACTCTCAACAATCAAAAAACGAAAAAATGAGAAAAAGAAATCAATAGATAATAGGGTTCAAGAAAGAAGCTTACAGTCAAAATCTTAGGTCTCATTCAAAAAGCTTCGAATAAAAACCAAAACCACATATTAGTACTACGATTCTAACTCCTTAAACAAAAAGTAGTTTAAACTTATGCGCGTGTATAACTATAAATAAACACAATAACGATAACTGTGTCGTCACCAGGACCCTACCCAAAACGTTGAACCGCCTAAACATGCGCAGTAAACCTAAAACACCAATGATACCGCCGGGTCCAAGGAGAGATCGTCACGAAATTTCATAAAACAGAGTACACTAGTTGTACGTGTTGTATGTACATGCACCATCCACGCTTTTTTCAAACATCAAACGTCACGGACCTGAAAAAAAAAACGAAACATGAACACGACTGATGTATGAACACACCCATTTCATAGTTCCAAAACCAACTTCAACGAACATAACCTAGAACCGGATTCTTTATTTCGTGAACTTGTTAAACAATTTACTCCCAGCTAAAAACAAACAAACAAACAATTCGTTCAGTAAAGTTAAATCAATAAAACATGAGTTAAACGCGAAAAAAAAAGAACACTAACATTGAGCCAAACTACCAATCCCAGCTTCCAACTGATCTTTTGTCTTCTTACCAGCAACTTTCTGAACACCAGATAACGCAAATCCAAGAGCTTGAGAACCAGCAGCTGAAGCAATTGGGAAACTTGGTCCAGGTCCTCCCGAATTTGAAGAAATAGGTTTCGTAGTATTATTCGGGCCTATATACGTATCAAAATCAAAATCAAAATCAAAATCAATATTAGATTTCGATATCGAATGATTTAATTAGAAAAACATTCATATAAACCAAAGAGAGAGAAAGAGAGAGACTCACGTGGAGGTATAGCAGGACCACTAGTATTATGAACCCAAGGTCCTCCCGAACCAGAATTCTGACCATGTACTTGTGGAAACATCGGCATAGATCCACCAAATCCATGACTATGACTTTGAGGTGATGACGGTGGATACCCTCCCACTCCTCCTCCAGTAGTAGTAGACGTTGAATGAAGAGGATTAAATCCATAAGTAGGCATATTCATACCCGGAGCATTGAATCCTGGTTCATTCGCAGATATCGAAGCTTGAGGGAAAAACATACCCCCAGGACCAGTATTAGAACTCGAAATTGAATTGTTCTGATTATGATCAAGAGGAGGTGGTGATGAATATTGAGGTCTATATCCTTGTGGGCTTTGTCCTCCTTGAATCGAAGGTCGATGATATAGTCCAGGACCAGAATCAGGATATGGTGGTTGTGGTTGATGTTGAGGATACGGTGCACTCGGACTTGAAGGGAAATTTGGCATAAGTGGTACACCAGTTTGTCCGGATCCATGTCCATGTCCATTATACCCATGACTCTGACCAGGCCCGGATCCAGGAGACGTAGGATAAGGTGAGGAAGGGAAGCTGGTATTAGATGAAAATTGATGAGGAGGACTGTTAGAACTAGGTCCATCTTCATAATACGAAGACGACGGTCCCAAAGGAACATTCACATTCGCGTTCGTGTTCGTACCACCCATTCCACCATAACCATGACCAATAGTAGAAGCATGAGGTCTTAAATTTGCACCACCACCAGTAGTTCCACTGGGTTGAGAAGTACTCTGAGTAGGACTAGGACCATCTTCGTAGTACGAAGAGGCAGGTCCCATCGGAATCGTACCACTGAGCTTGTTACTGTCCACACCTATCGAACTATGGTGACCATGACCAATAGTTGCAGCATGGGGTCTCAAATTTGTACCACTTCCCGTTCCTGTTCCAACCCCAGTTGAAATTGAAGTCTGATTGTAACCAGAAGCGGAGCCAGGATATTGTGATGAATTTGGTGTAGATGTGTTCGTGTTTGGATTACCACCGACTTTCCATTCTTGAGGAGGCCATTGAGTTTGAGACCATTCACCACCAACACTAGAATTCGTATTCGTATTTTGATATTGATTCGGGTCGTAAGGTGTTGTGGTTGTGTTATTATACATCAAAGGCGAATGCGATTGAGATGATGGTGTACTGTTATTGTACGGTGAGTGTGACTGAAGATGAGTTGGAGGTGTTGGAGATGGTGTTTGATTATATGTTGAATAAGGTTGAGGTGTTGGATTGTAAGAACTAGGATTCGGAACAGGAGATGGGGAATAAGAATAATAAGGGTTCGGATTGGGATTCTGTATCGGTATCTGCGATTGTGATTGTGGTCTTCCACCTCCGGCTCCAGGACCAGCGGCAGAACCAGGTCTAGGTCCTATGCCACCAACACCAACACCAACACCAGCTCCATACGGACGGCCAACAGCAGGATGAGCAGGATGTAAAGGCGGTGGTGAATATGTTTTCGCTCCAGGAGGTCCTTGTCCTACAAGCTGGGATAGAGGTGACGACGATTGTGGTTGTGGTTGTGATTGTGGATTTAAATAAGGTGGGTACGAAGTATGTTGACCTAATATTTGTCCTGGAGGAGGTGAAGAAATATTCGTTCTTCCAAAATCATGAACAAGTCCGGCTACAGCTTGATCTGTATTTGTGTGTTGAGGAGGATATGTTTGTTGATAAGGAGACTGTTGATAAGGGGTTTGTTGAGGAGGAGGTTGCTGTTGAGAATGTTGTTGTTGAAGAGGAGATTGATATTGACCGGCATACGTCGACTGATTATAGTTGGACTGTGATGCTCCTGCCGATGAACCAGGAGTCGTTATCGTAGAGGGTGCGCCGGTACCAACATTAGTATTCAAATTGGGATTCGGATTCGGTGTTGGTGAGGTGTTTGAAACGGATGCAGGTGCAGGTGCAGGCGTAGGTGTAGGCGCAGGTTCATCATCTTCAAGGGAATAAGGGGGTGGTGGTAATTCATCTTTTTCATTGCCACCTCCTTGAGCTGCTAACCAAGCATCATACGATTGACCTTCTTCCGATTCAGGTTTAACCCCAGCTCCTCCTACACCTTGACCGCTACCACTACCTGAACTTGATCCAGAACCTGAAGCGATATTGGTATTGAGTTCTTCGTATTTAGGTCTACAAGACCAATAATCTTGTAATTCTTTAGAAGGGAATGATTCGAATAGTCGTTTTTCGTTATGCATGATTTCAGATGCGAATCCACAAATACGCATATACCTATTTATTTGTAAATATTGAATGAATAAATTAATTTATGAGGTAAAAAAACATACCAATCAGATGGTAAATCATAACCATCTTCATCCAAAGCCATAAATTTATATCTCGGGTTCTGACAATCTGGAAGGAGCCGTTTGTGTGTTACGATTGGCATAAATGCTGTTCCTTCATCATATCTGCAAATCACAAGAATATTAGGAATTGCTTTTGGATGTGTAAAAAAAAAGGGAGAAGATATGAATGACTCTTGACTTACTCATCCCACATAGCACCATAAATCGTTTTAACGCCCAACTTTTTCGCATTATACAATTGTTTCCATAAAAATCGACCGCCATTTCTCTTGATTCCATTCCAAGCCCATTTTCCTTCCGAAAGATTAAAGCCCTATACAAGAAAAAAGAGCATCAAGCATAAATAACAATCACAACCCTAACAAAACAAAAACAAAAGACTTACAGATCCACCAGGAAAAACAACCGGAATATAATCAACTTTCCCTTTCCTCACGCCATAACCTCTATTCGCATTCTCTTCCGCACTTCTCTTCAACAACTCCACATCACCTTTCATCTTCCCTTCACAAACCCATCAGCCTCGATATCATTAGAATATCTTCCAATAGTCCAAGGAGAAATGGCATCAACGTCATTTAACCAAACATCTAAAAATCCGGGATTTCTATCAGCATCCCCTTCTGATGTTCTCCAATGTGATGGTACACCGGCCATAATGTAAGCTCCATTTGGTGTAGTATCTCGGATGTAGGATATTATGGATTTGACGAGCGATGGAGTATGATTGCTGCCTTCGAATCCGAAACCTATGTGGGAAATATTAATATTAATGAGAAATGTATGAATGAAAGGAGAGGATAGAAAGTAAGGAAAGAAAGAATGGGGACGAGAGAGAGAGAGAGCGATTTTCAAGGAAAGGGAGAAATAGTCGGAGAAAGAAAAAAGATTCTCGAGAATTTACACTTACCCCATAACGCAATAACCGGTTTACCCTTCTCCCTAAGATAGTTAGGACTGTTGAGGACGCCTTTCTCTCGCACGAGATGAATCCAATCTCTTTCGATAACCCGTCCGATTCGATCGGCTGGCACACCAGATACATCATACCTACAGGCATAACACCGATGATCAGCCTGTGGACATTTCATTCGACAATATTAAACACAACTTACATGATAGCAAAGACTCTACCCTCCGTTTCTGCTGCTTCTCTAACGCGATCCCCAACTTCATCGCGTATCTTTCTTATCCCTTCATTCCCAGTCTCTACATCAGTTTGTCCCGCAAAACGTTGCAAAAAAGCACCATCTACACCATGTTCCGCCATCCAATGGAAATGTCTGTAGAAAAATATCAGTAGAACAGTCCACGCCATACTGCCAAGGTCATGTACCTTTGGACCGTTTGAGGATTTCTTGATGAAAACAAGGTGGACTTGTTCTCCTGATTTCGTCTTGACACCAGGAGCAGGATATAGCTCTTCAGGAGAATAGGCTGAAACGTCTGGCCATACGTCTGTGTTCGGTCTACCGCCGTCTGGGATAGGATGATTGAACCAATGCAACCATCCATGGTGACCTATTGCATCACAAATAAATTAGAAATAATATTTTGAGAACAGACAGTAAATGCAGACCTGGTCCAACTGGATCTCCATCTCCAGAGCATGTAAACCTGGGTTAAAACATACAGTCAATTCCACACCAATGGCTGATTGCAGAACGTTCACTGACCAGCCCTGATAGCCTACAAGAAACTTGTCTTGTATCGTCGTTGGATCGGCCCTACGCGCAGTCAGTATACATTGTAGACAACGAGCTTAAGACTGACCTCTTTATTCTGCGCTGAGCGGTGGTCATCGTGGTTTGTGAGGAAGGTCTGAGCGCTTAGCCGCAAACGATGACTGCCAATCACAGCCCCTGAACATGTCCACCGCTGCTGATCTAACATCCTTGCTCGTCGTCCGTCTCAACCAGTACGCCCTCTTTCTCACGAAAACCACCCTGCTAACTTCTCAACCACAGAATACCACCCAACAAGCGTCTTCTGGTTGGCATTGCTGGCATCCCAGCCTCTGGAAAATCCACTTTTGCTCTTGGACTCTCAACACTGCTCAGCTCTAGCTCTCTCTGCGTCCAACTCTCCAGCTCAGGCTATACTTGTAGGACTCGATGGCTGGCACTTGACACGCGCACAACTGGATGCTTTGCCAGACCCAAAGCTTGCTCACGATCGTCGAGGAGCTCACTGGACTTTTGACGCTCAATCCTTCGTCTCCTTCATCCATTCTCTTTCGGTCGAAATCACTCCTGACACTCAAACCATAACTGCTCCTTCATTCGACCATGCTCTCAAAGACCCTACATTCGATGCTGTCAAGATCCTTCCGAGTCATCGTATAGTCATCATCGAAGGTCTTTACACCTTTCTCTCCATAGAACCCTGGTCGGAAGCTGGCAACCTTTTAAATGAACGTTGGTTCATCCAAGTTGACAAGGAAACAGCTAAATCACGCCTGATTAAACGTCATGTTATTACCGGTGTAGCTAAAGATATGAAAGAAGCTATTTGGCGTGCGGATGAGAATGATACTCCTAGTACGTCCTACGTTGTTCTACGTCTATTCTTCTTTACATAAAGTCTGATCTACTCCCTCAGATGGGCAGTTCATTATAGATAATTTGCTGGAGCCTACACGAATTATTGAAAGTAAAGACGATCCAACTCTTTGTTGATCATCTCAATGACAATTATACATTCATTTTCTTGAATATAATCCGAAAAAGAACTCGAGATACTACTATGGTCTACCCGCGCACAATTGGTCTCTCGTACACTCAATATCCGCACTAGTACTCATCATCCTATCTGGCATCAACATCACTATCCCAAATTGTCAACATGCCCAAAAGCCGACCTAAATACAGTTTAGCATCTTTACGCCGCAATCGAGATTCAAAAACTGATACCAGGCACCTTTCAAAACGTTGATAATACTTAAAATTTTAAATCCAAATTCAGACTTCAGATTCTAAATCCCATCAGGAAGCATTCCAAACAACGCATCATCACAACCACCACCACTACATTCTCACTTACATATAAATAGAACTTACCGACAAATGACAACCCAAGCCTCTGGTAAGTGGTGTATGATGGACGTAACATCCGCAACACAATGGTTCAATAGGCCATCATACCCTTACTGAATTCTGAGTCCGAGGGTTTCCCGCGAACACTTGAAATGTCCTTTTACATAAAAGACTGAGAAGGAAGTTACAACTACACTTATCTCAAGCGCTTACTCTTGGCTATCCCAGCAAGCACAACGCCAGCAAAAAAAAAGTGCACATGCAACAACAAGATAACCACTCCCGAGTCCCTGCATCTGTACCAGAAAAATAGCAAGGGATGGACTTCAATGGAACATCATTTTCTCGCTATCTGGCTTCAAACCTGAGTTACATTCCCGGTCCCATTCACCTGATGTCCAATACCGGAAGACCACCTTCAACGGATACGTTGCAAACTTCAAACTCGTGTAATCAACTATTAGTAAAGCAAGACATCTGTCAGTAAGTCCTAGTAGAAGAGAGCTAACGCTTCATTGCGGCGCATTAGAAATGTAGTTATCATTGTATTTCTCCCCACTACCTCCAGTCTGTCACCAATTCGCTTACAATTTTTTCTTTTTTCGTGCGCCGAGGCCTGTATTGATTTATAGATTGTTTTCAATGCCAAACTTCACTGATGTATTAGAGTACTATTGTCTACTCGCGTTCTTTGACGCTATAACTTACTAGGGGAAATTATACGACCACTCCCAACGTCTGCTGCAGGGATTGAGCAAACTTTACGGACCCTTTTCGTCATCTCATCAAGTCGAAACTCTATACTGTTCAACAAACCCCAATCCAAATTTATACCATCCCATTCATACGTCTTGATGGTCATACCACAAGACATGTGGAAAGTAATAGTTGCTGCTAGTCCAACTTTGACATGAGGTTCATCTTTGACTACATAACGATAGGGATATTCATGGTTTATGAAGATACTGGGGGCTACGGGAGTCAATGATTTGGAATTCAATAGTTGAGTGATGGAAACCTGATGGCTGGTTCCCGTAACAATCCAGTGTAAATCCTGATATGAGAAAGGCTGCATTGGCAAATAGCCTCGGTTTCCTGAACTGTTAAATGCCTGTAATCGGTATAACGCGCTCAATGGGCCATGTCTTGTATCGTGACTTTCGACTTGTTGGAGAGAGTAGATGTAGATATAGATGGAGTAGAGATATTCTCGGAACACGTAACCAGAATAATATCCTCATAAGATAAGCAGTCGGACTTCATAATTACAATTAGCACTTGAGAGTATGGAAAAAGAGACCACATTAAGACATACTCTATGATAGAATTCTTTCTTGGGCGAATTCGCAAGTGTGACTTGCTTTCCTACTTTTCTAAGATGTTCTCCATTCCAACGGGTGACACGAAGCTCTATCTCACCAGCACGAGTCTCCCATATCTCCACAACAAGTTGATCAGTAGTCGTCACAAACCAGAGATAAAATTGATCTATATTGCCATTATTCCGTATAGTTGCTAGTGGTCTGGCACTCAGGTACGCATCCGTTCCATGCCCAACCACGTTGACTTGGAATATGTGTGCTAGAGGTGAAGTCGCTATCAAATCTAGGATGCTTGACTTCAGTTTCAAGGATATACGAATCAGTGAATCAAAGCTATACCTCTTCCCCCACCCTCATTTCTGCGTTCCCATACAACCATACGAATGGAAAGTTCTTGTTTCTTTCGATCTACCTAAATTTGAGAGCCAGGATCATTCCTTCGAGGGAGGAAATTTAGAGTTTTTTTTTTTTTTATCAACAAGACGGTATTGTTGATTTCCAGCACCAGTTTCCAGATCGTAGTAGACAACCCCCACGGTAATGAGACCAACAAGTGCCCAGCGCCCTCCAGGAAGCAGATGGAATGGCATGAATGTAGTGTACATAGCAGGGGTAATACGGAAAGATCGTGACCGTATTTCAAACAATGACGAATCCTTTGAAAACCAAGCCTCGCGGGCCCGAAGTTTCTTGATCACCCAGTGTTGTAGTTCCTCCAGCGTATAGTCTTCTACCCTTCCTTCAGTCTTGGTGACAACCAGATTGTCCGACGTGAGGCAATTTACGAATGTATACCACATTTGACGAGATTGTGTAGCATGGTACCATATTGTACAGACCTTCCCATTGGACATCAGCTATTAGTAGAATACTTCAGAGCATATGGAATCATGAACGTACAGTTTGGCTCTCAGTAACCTGCGCCAGTCAGAGAGTTCCAGGACAGCACACACGACCTCGACAGGAATACCGCAATATGATAAGTTTGCACGGTTGTCCCACAGAGAGATGTGAATCGTGATCAATCATTGATGTATGCTTATTGTGTTGGCGGTAAAGATTATCGATCGTTCTTGAAGTACTCGATAGACCTCTTATGTTTTTGGTACCCAATATATCTAACGCCCAGTTTGATTTCAACAGGATCCCCACAGCAACAGTTATAATTAATTGTGATCATACGATTCCTCACTGAAAGTATAATAACTAGCCTCCATTCTGATCCATAATCGTGCCCTTTATACATAGTTAGTCTGCTAGACATATTAATAGTGTAAGGTGTGACATCATAGCATATTTACGGACACAGACTTTCGTGAACTCGAGGGAACAATGCTAATATATGGTGAATATATGCGTTCAGCAGCTCTCTAAAACTGTATTAATCTACTACATAATCTAACTTCCAAGTTCTCGTACCATTATTACTAGAATATCGTTATCGCTTATGATAATATACTATTTTCGTCTGAGGCTTGCAATGATTTATAAATTGAGAATGGGTTCGTCGGAAAACGGTGATGTGTTAGGATACTACTGTTTAATTTTTTCGAAGCCCGACTTGGTAGTTGCAATAGTATCGACGACAAGACAGGATCCATTGGAACCATTGCAGAAAAGTATACGGCCACTCCCAACGTCCACTGCAGGCAATATACATTCCCCATAGTACTCTTCCGGGCCTTTTCTTTTCAAGTTAAGTCGAAAATCTATATTGTTTAATACATTCCACTCCATACTAAACGTATCCCATTCATATGTCTTGATGGTGATGTCCCAAGATGGGTGGAGGGCGATAGTTGCTGCTGGTCCAACCCGAACGAAACCATCGTCATCAATAATGCTAAGGCGAGGATAGTCCAGGCGTATAATAATACTAGGGCTGACCGGAGATGAGGACTCGGAATTCAACAGTTGAGTGATAGAAATTTGATGACTATTGCCTGTGGCGATCCAGTGCTTATTTTTATATGAGAAAGGTTGCGTATAACAACGCGGGTCTCCTTCGCGATGGCTTGAGGCCTGAAATTGATATAACGCATGCAATGGCCCATTCCTTGTATTGTGGGTGTCGATTTGTTGAACAGACTAGACGTAGATATAGGGAGTATTCACGTCCTGAGAATATGTAACCAAAATAATGTCTTCGTAAGCTATGCAGTTGCACTTCATAATACGATTAGCACCAGAGAGTATGGTAGCTGAAGACAGGTTAAGACATACTCTTTGATAAATTCCCCCTTTTGACCTTGAATTCGCAAGTTTGACTTGTTTTCCTACTTCTTCTAGATGAGTTCTATTCCAACGGGTGACGCGAAGCTCGACCTCCCTCACACGAGTCCGCCACACTTCCACCACAAACCGATCAGTAGTCGCCACAGCCCAGTGATAAAATTGATCTATATCACCATTATTCCGTAAAGTCACTAGTGGTCTGGAACTTAGGTACGCATTTCTTCCATGACCAACCACATCTATTTGGAAGATGTGTGCTTGAGGCGGAGTTACTGTTAAATCATAAGTTAAATTCGTCAGTTTCGATGTCAGATTGAGTCGAGTCGAGATTGTACCTCTTTTTACTCGGTAATACTCATCATTGCGTTCCCATACAACCATACGGGGTGAGAGCTCTGATTTCTTGCTGTCTACCCAAATTTGAACGGCAGGATCATGCCTTTGAGGGAGAAAGTTTAGAGTTTTTGCATCAACGAGACTGTGTTGTCGAATTTCTAGAGAATCAACATCCAAGTCATAGCAGACGACCCCCATTCCAGCAACACCAACCAATGCCCAACGTCCCCCTGGAAGCAGATGGAATGATAGGTATGGATTGTACATAGCAGGGGTATAACGGAAAGCTCGTGTTCGCACTTTGATCAATGACGAATCCTTTGAAAACCAAGCCTCGCGGGCCTGAAGTTTCCTGATCACCCAGTGTTGTAGTTCTTCGAGTGTGTAATCTTCTACCCTTCCTTCAATCTTGGTGATAATAATGTTGTCGGATGTGAGATTCTTTACAAGTGTGTACCACAGTTGGCGAGATTGGGTAAGACAGTACCACGTTGAACAAACCTAGTACCCGATGCCCGATGTGTGTTAGTAGAATTGGCTCTTATTAGAAGAACGTACGAGTTTGACTCTTAGCAAGCTACGCCAGTCTGCCATTTCAAGTGAAGCGCGAATGGCTTCAGCACTAGGAACCATGATACTAGGGGAAATAGATATCACTTGATTCTTTCCCAATGGTTGGAGAATATATATTTCGGAAGAGCCTCGGATATATAAAATATTCTTAGCATTCATATTGATTGTGCATATTATAACCTAAAATCGTACTTTCTCTCTCGCGTTACTTCTGTTTTTATGAAGTCATAGATTCTAAAAGAGTTGAACCGAGCGAAGGACCATTGAAGAAAAAGTTTTAGCATACATGCCATTCCCGTTTACGTAATGTTTCAAAATGGTCTTGGGCGTTTAAGCGCTTCTCACCTGTCCTTTGCAAGCCGACTACAGACCGTCACACCAAGCGCTTACCTTCTTCCATCTATTCTCCGTAATCGACAACTGTTCACTATTCCTTCTATTTCTTACTCATCGCGATCAACGCATTGAATGAATCGTTTTCTTTCGCGTCATGTATCGTGATTCGTCTACCTCACCACCATACAAACTTCCTGCAGATGTCCTCGTTTATATCCTTTGATTGGTAGCTAGGTAAGCTTTTTGCGTAGAAGCTTTGCATCCTTAGAGGACTCTCGCTAAACCGACAACTGGTACCTACAATATAATCAGAATCCAGTAAGTATTAAGTACCCAGAGACAGTGTAGCTAATGTATATATATATACGCGCTATGGTTCAGACGGCTGTCAATTTCCTTTGGCCCAAGTTGAAGTGATCAACACTCATTCCTCTCAAAAGACCCAGTCATCTTGGCTTTCTACTACCGAATCGATCCTCACAAATTTTCGTTTCTCAGCCTCCTCCGGGGACCACCCGGAAAATCAGATACTTTCCTGCCTATATATGTAGCCCATTTCACTTCGAGGAATGAGTGTCTCTATTTATAAACAGTTTGCTATTGGTGGTTTTGAGAGCTGCTTCTCTCCGGCCTGTCATTCACTTAAAATCGAACAAGCTTCTATTGCAACCGCGTTTCGTTTTCAGTCGCATTGAGAAGTATTAGAAAGGTCGAGCTTATGCGGTGACGTAGAAGATGGACTGATGTGGACTACCACAGGCGCTTGTAGTGGTATATATAAGTATGACAGCCCTGAAGGCCTGACATACCTTTTGAGGCCACGCCCGGTTCATGCTGAGTACACGACAGGTACACGATGCCCGACTCTACATAGCTTTTCTCGCCTCTGGATTCTGGAAATATGCCTCAATATCATCGCCTCTATTCAACGTACCCACATTTCAAAACACTGCCTCATTGGCATCATGTCATATCGCCAATCGATAACACTGAATATTACATCGATAGCACTAACTTCTTCCTGGGCTATACAGCATTTTTCTCACATATAAGGGCGTTTCCGGTTCGATTTTATTCCTCAGCTCTCTGTTCAACAATTGAACCTTCATCATGGTCTCATTATCACTCTACGCATTCATAACTGTTGCTGGATTGTTGTCAAAGCCAAGTAGCAAATACATTCTTCCTGCACTACATTACGCTAAATTTACCGCTTACAGCGACTGGTTTTGTTATCTCACCAACTGCGACCGTGACATTATACGACGTCATAGAGCCAAATATTACTTATGTTGACCCCGAAGGATTTTACATGTCAGTCGACGAACATTACGAAGCTTCTCCTATTAGCGTTGCTAGTGACGGAAAGACGATATATGAGGATGTTGCTATAATCAATGGAGTGGTTGTAGTCGACCCTATGGGTCCTACACACACTCTGACCAGTGGTTACCCTAGAACAACAACAAGTGAGTTTTCTATAATTTCTTGTCATGTTTCAACATTCGACAAACATTAATGCCATTTTAGTAACATATGCCGAGGATTCTGCCGGATACGAAATGACACCGGTGTGGTATGAAGATGGAAAAACCATGGCAATAGAATGCCATTACGAAGGAACCACACGTGGATTTTGCGTTGAAAGGGATTATAATTCGTCGGAAACCTCAACGACGACCTTTACGGGATCGGTGACTCCTTTGACTACATTGGAACTTGGTTCTAGTCCAACAGAAGCCTTAATCTCGGAGGCGCAAGCTCGATGGAGGATACCAGCGCTTGTTAGTGTTATTGGGGTGGGTTTAATGGGCGCTATTCTGACATTGTAACCATCATTTTACATCTCAACTCTGATTTTTACTTGTATTATAAATTAAACCATTTATATTTCTACTATTCTTGTACCTCCTTTAGTGTGTGTTACTGGAATATTACTATCTAATCATACATTTGTCACAAGTAATAGGCAAGTTATACAGAGTACTATCCGACTTCGATCAAAGCGTAGTATCAACATCAACCTATATGTAGTATTATCTATAGGTATGCAGATATGGTAAAGTGTGAAACCATTAGTAGTAGTATGACAGCCAAACCGCCATTATATAGTAGCTCTAAGACGGTCTTTATGGTAATGGAGACCCTTCGCGATTACTTTTGTCTGAAAACATCAACGTAGTCATGGTTTCCTTGTCATAATCAGTAAACTGTTTGTCTCTCCTCTCTGATGATTGAGTAAGAATAACATTGAAGGCAATTCCAGCCATTTGCAACGTCTAAAAGACCACAGGAACAATACATTAGTGAATCAGGTTATGTTAAAACAAAGAAGATGTGTGATCAACTAGAACGTACCATGTTTGCTACTGGATAAATAACGTTACTCTCTGAACTCACACTTACTACGAAACTTGTGAACACAAGTAACGTATAAGCCCCTCCTGATTCTGCAATCGCTCGCATAACTCTTCGAAGATGCCGAGGTCGATACGCAGCGCACAAATGTCCAACACACCGGTCCACTTGTCTATCCACCTTCCAAATTCTCCATACTATTATGCCTAATGGCTATGTTAGTACATATTCTGAAAACGTATCAGTAGCACCATGTACTCACTAGTAGTCAGGGTATTTTGAACAGCAACGATAGCGAAGAATGATACAGACCAACGCTTAAATGTTCCTTGATTAAACGAGGCTGCTGTTGTTGTAGTGATTTGTTCATGCAGCATTTTACCGGCAATGGAGACGTTGGCTAGGAAAAGAATTATAGAGGGTGTGACGACCGTCCAACGTCGTGCATATACGATCCAACATCTATATATCTAGAGTATATGAGCAATTTGTCAGATATGTTTTACATAAAGAGTAAAGAAAAAGTACCAAGAAAAAGTCTCCAATTATCATTGAAAGTACTTGATCTACGACCTACAATAATATTAGTATTAAATATTTAGATTTTGCGAGTATATTATGGTTGGGTAAAGCTTACTCTAGCAATATTTATCCAATCCGTAAAATCCATGAACATGACTACAGGATCCGGTGCTCGTAGAAACGCATTGTAGTTGTGTAACAATCCGAGAGCCACATCAAATGTATTGATGATGAACAAGACCAGTGTAACGCTTGATACAAACCACCGAATCTCGTTCAAACGAACCCAGCGTTCATTTTTTCCAATGCCACGAAACAATATATCTCGAACACAGAAAGAGAATGTCACCAAGTATATTCCATAGAAGAGTGTCTCGCAAAAGTTGCCAGCAAGTTGGGCTGCTGTTATAGGGAACGTATCGGATGACATAGAATAGTTTGGCGGGGCCTAGAGGGGAGGATTAAAAGAGGTGTCACGATCAGTCTTGTTCCAAAGAGAAGAGTAGAGAGAGAGAGAGAAGTAAAATGAATGCTTTGACTTATAAGATAACGATGGCGAACTAGTACACATTTAGATCAGTTTCGATCATAAATTGGACAGATTGCTGGAGTTTGTCAGTTGAGATATATCCTGATGTTCGTATCAAACGCATCACTACAGATTTTGTCATTATGACTGAATTCTCGTGACCATAACTTTGTATACACATCGGCCTATTTAAGTTTGGACTCATTTTCATTCCATCAAGGTTGACCTGTGCTACGGTTTGAATACTGTGTTTCGGACTAGTTGGGAACAATGTGGAGGTCCTGGCGTTATATATAGCATTACCTAGGGTATCACATAAATATATGCGAAATTACTTCTACATCTGTTTTCATAGGCTCGGGATAGGTATCAAATCAAAGGCGCCGGTGAGAAATGCTTGAATGGCTCATAACGTTTGATTGATATCTAGACATATCTGTTGGTCATTACAGCGGGGTGTTTGGCAATCAATGTTCATAGACAGCTAGTATTAGTTTCACGTTCAGTTTGATCACCGATTGTGACCAGTAGTTAGTCCCTTTCAATTGAAAATCGCGAACTTGAGTAACAGAAGCCTGGCAAAACTCCGATACTTAGGGAGTCCGGTAGTAACGGATAGTAAAAACTGTTTGATCACTTACTAAAAGACTATTCATGTTCTCCTAAGTTCCTGGCTTGACATATCTTAACACTGTCTTGACACAACCGTCATGATTTGCAATCGGCGGGATTAGTAGTAGAGACCATTTTCAGTAGGGTTACTTTGTAAATTGGAATTTGGCATAGTGCAGTGGTAAAGATTGCACTTTTTGGGAAGTCTAAATTCTTTAACTTTCTATACACTGCATGGTGCTACTTCAGAGCCCAACGACATTACTATTAGAAGATGGTCGCACAGATTTGAAGCTCTCGAATGTGGTGTCGGGTATACGGTACGGTACGAAGTTCTACTCTAGAATCTAAACAGGAGGCCCGAACTTTTCTTCTCCAGGCAGCAGGGTATCGTATCGTAACGCTGGCGTCTGCCCTAACCTCAAGGTCTTACGCATTCATAGCCCCTACATAAGGCCTATGTCCCACCGAGTTCCGTCTCAACATGCCAGAAATAGACTTACATTCAGACTTAACAAATATCAGGTTCTCAGATCTTCTGGTCCCTTGTTAATCATGTTCCAATCACCGCGGGATCCAGAACGCAACCCATTCATTATCTCCTATATACCAAATGCCTATCGGAAGACTCAATCCAACGATGCATCATGTTTTCGAAGTTCATTTCATAGCTATGTGGTCGCCTCGTCACTTTTCGCTTGTAAGTGCAAAATAATGCCTCAGTATTAGATTCCGCAGAGGTGATGATGATACGAATTGACGTTGGTGAAGACAATATATATCTACTCATTACTTACATACTACTGTGCAGTGTGATAGGCTAATTCTTCTACGCTCTTCTCATAGGGCTCTACAAAATTACATCCTCTCATATTTTTTAGTATATCTTCCTGCATTGGTACCTAATACAAGAATTCAGTATAGTTAAGGCTGCTCAACGTTTGACCTACGGAACTATTGATATCACAGAAGCTCAAGTAATCGATTAATCGACCGCACCTACTTAATCGCTCTTTCAAAAAGTCGGATTTCGAATTTCTTGGTAGGTTCAAACCCTATTTATCCTTCTCACTTCTCAAACATAAATATTGATACGTACAGGTGTTGATACTACTTGATAGAATTAGAAAGGAGTATCCACATCCCGCTTAACTGGGCTAGGAAATTGGATAGGAAAACACATGGTGAGTTGCTTTAATATCAACTTCGATCTGATCATGAGGGTACACCAATTCCCACGTAGTCATGAATTACCGTCCGAAGTTAAGTGTGATATAAATAAAACCTTCGGAGGTTCAAATATTGCTTCAGGACATAGTAACTTCCGGGCGAAACCAGCCGGGCCTTATATTGTTCTTAGGTACTGGATATTGGCCCGAGTTGCCCATCTGGACAGCTACAGTATTATTGTTCCGTCATCCGATTGCTTTCTGTGCAACCCTTTAGAAGTGTCGCCGTATTTGATACCCTGATGCCTCACGGGTTGGATATGACGATGAAGTCGTACTGAGTTAAGATCTTCAGAATGTGAACGTACTTCGGAATTCGGAAAGGATTCTGTGTCAGTCTATGTTGTGTTGTGTCTATCTATCCGGATGCTTTTCTCGCAGGAGCACCAAAACACCTTACCCCAGCTTATATGATGGTACTACATTGTCGCCATTTTGCTCTATTTGTGAGGGCAAGGATTGTTTTCTGAAATAGACCTTAAATAACAGTTCGCCTTTATCTTATAATTAACAAACGTGCATTTATTGTTTACCCAAGTCACCCGCTTGGCTTATACTAAACCATTTCCTCCGACCTCAACTGTCCGCCCGTGGGTACTTCTCGGATTACTGCCCTTACATATATTTTACGACTCTCAGCTATCAGTTCGGACCACATACATTGAGCGGAACTGCGGAGATGGTTACTCTCCCGCAGACCACACTTTAACAAGGTTCAATCAACTCACACTGATATTGTGTCAGTTCGGCGCTCATCATCCAATCACTTGCATCACAGATAAATTCTGTTCCTTCGGAATCTCCCTTGCCCTAATCATACACTGAATATGTGCCTTCTTTCTTCCGATGCACTATCATCGTAGGGCTTTCTTGTAATACCACTTTTTCTCTTGGCAGTACCCGGGAACGTTGGCACAGGGACCACGGGGGAAGACGTCGAAAGTATGGTGCTTTTGTCTTTCTAATAGGACCATGTAGTACTTACCGATTCCCAAATTGATGCATTGATCAAGTACGGTAATGAGGGCCCATAAAACTGTCATTACTTGAACCTGAATTTTCTCAGATAAAAGATGAGATGCGAATCAAATATAATAGCACCCCGGAACAAAATAAGCATCACAGCTATGGCAGGCACAAACAGTCGGCGACTGTTTTTGGGCTGTACATTTTAGAACATGCTATTGAGCGTCAGTTAATCAAGTAAAGCATAGCCCCAGATCCTTGTAAGCTATGGTAGGCTGCGTGATATGATGACAGAACATCACTTATGGACAAGAATGGAATGAGGCAAGACCTGGGTGTTATGCAACGTGTGATACAAAAGAACTAGAAATTGAGGACCGGCGAACAAATTGGATTGGTATCATAGGACTTGGCGTTTTTGATTGTTCAATGTCTTTCAGTCTGCTTGATGTAACATGGTATTGGAGTAAATGTGACATTAACTATATATCAAAAAAAGAATAATATAACCATTATTGACAGACACATGGTAGCCAAGACAAGGGATTAGACGCTTGAAAAAAAAAGCAGGTTGAGGAGACATACCCCAAGGCCCAGATTGAGGAATAGCTAAAAGAAAAATATTCCATGCATGATGCGCAACAAAAAATCCAATGAAAAATTGGGAGAAGATTGTGTAAGGTATGTAACCTTTTATTATTCTTAAAATGAGTTGTGTATATGGATGTATCGTATCCGATCCAGAGTCCAAGCCTGAGCCTGCTGTTGGTGTGGAGTTCAAGGAATCTTCAGGAGGGGGAATGAAGAACTACCTACTCTCTAGTGTACTTAAATACCTGTACTCTAGTTACAATGTACAGAGTTCTTCTATGTTATAAGTGGTTTCTTCAAGGGTAGTAGCGAGACAGCAAGGACAAAAATAAAACAACTTCATCAGGGGGCATAGCTCAGTTGGGAGAGCAGTAGACTGAAGTTCTAAAGGTCCCGTGTTCAATCCACGGTGCCCCCAGTATCGTACTGATTTTTTGGATGTGGCGTTTGTGAGTGCTGCGGACAAGCTGAAGATTTAAAAGCTTAAACACAATATCGTTGGGGGCATAGCTCAGTTGGGAGAGCAGTAGACTGAAGTTCTAAAGGTCCCGTGTTCAATCCACGGTGCCCCCACTATCGTGCAGATGTCTGTTTCTTTTTTGGATGTGGCGTTTGATATGAGTGCTGCAGACAAGCTAAAGATTCAAAGCTTAAACACAATATCATTGGGGGCATAGCTCAGTTGGGAGAGCAGTAGACTGAAGTAATTCTATATTCTAAAGGTCCCGTGTTCAATCCACGGTGCCCCCAAGGTTGTGTTTTGGACGATCTGGTGTTTTTTTCAGGGTCGCTTTAAATGAAAATCAGGATTTCGTCATTTGTCCAGGCGGCGTGACCTGTTCCTCGTTTTCGTTATTATCACGTCATACTGAGCAATTTTTATTGACTATTTGCTATTGAAGTTGTTACTTTCATCGTCTCACTGCTTAACAGTTAATCTCTCGGAAGCAGACTTCTTATCTTAGATCATTCCAAGGATCTTATCTCTCTGGGTTTCTTCTCTCCATCAGCTTCTCTCAAGCGCGACCCTCACAACTCTCGAAATCGTACGACCAAAAACGCATCGGATACATACCAACTTTTTTTATTATTCAAGTATCGCGTAACTTATAACCGCAATACCGAGTAATAATTCAGTGTCAACGCGTTTTGATATATTTTGACCCCTTGGCATCCGACATTTGTGACTCGACACCTCGACATTTAAAGCTTAATCGTTCATCGACCCGGTGTTCTCGCTTCTTATACTTCATATCTCCTGCACTCGATATTCTAGGTCTAACACCTCACATCCAATACCCAACATCCAATATCCAACATCCCAAATACCGTATCCCATATATCTCCTACATCACACGTCCACTTTACATCCAAAATCTCACATCTAACATTTCACATCTCACATCCGAATCCAACAAAAAACGAACAAAGAAAAAACCATGCCGAATCTAAGTTCCCTAATCGACCAAACGATCCATATAATTCCTTCATTCACACTCGAATGTGGTATTACACTTCGACAAGTACCTGTTGCTTATAAAACTTGGGGAAAATTGAATGAGAAGAAGGATAATGTTATGGTTATTTGTCATGCTTTTACTGGAAGTGCTGATGTTGAAGATTGGTGAGTTTTACTGATTTACCGAAAACGCCTGATTTGACATTTTATTTTATTTTATTTTATATTTATTTAGGTGGGGACCTATGATGGGAAGAAATAAAGCATTCGATCCTAAACGATTTTTTATCTTTTGTGCGAATGTTTTAGGATCGCCTTATGGTTCTGCTTCTCCTATAACTATTAATCCTGATACTGGAAAAATTTATGGACCTGAATTTCCACCTACTACTATTCGAGATGATGTTCGGTATGTCGTATATTCTTTCTATTCTATTCTATTCCAACATCTATCCTTCATTTCCTTTCCTTACTTTCAACCACGCATCCTTTCATATATATATATACATATACATATCAACCACATACTAACACCTTCCCTTATTGATCTCATCTCCCAGAATCCACAAACTAGTCCTAGATCACCTCGAAATCAAATCAATAGCAATAGCAATAGGAGGATCAATGGGTGGAATGGCAGTTCTAGAATGGCCATTATGCACACCAACCGGATACGTAAAACATATAATACCATTAGCAACATCTTCAAGACATTCAGCTTGGTGTATTTCTTGGGGTGAAGCTCAAAGACAATCTATTTATAGTGATCCTGAATATGAAGATGGATGGTATGATTTTGAGGGAGGGAAACAACCGAAAAGTGGATTAGGAGCTGCTAGGATGAGTGCACTTTTGACTTATAGGAGTAGAGATAGTTTTGAAGCTAGGTTTGGGAGGAAGGCTCAGCAGATTCAGGTTCAGGGACGGGTTCAGGTTGGTTCTGGGGTAGGAATGGGAGGAGGAGGAGTGGGAGGAGGGAAAGGAGATGTTTTGACGCCACCGGAATCACCAAAGTTGATGGGTATGAAAGAGGTGGTTGCGTTGCATAATGATGGACATAAGAGTAAAGGAATGAATTCAAAGAGATATTCATTTGTGGATGGGATGGGTGTATCATCGGAAATGACTACATCTACGACTACGACTACGCTTACGACTACATCTAATTCTCCAACCTCCATCTCAGCGAAGACTTTGATTAATGGTGTTTCAACACAACCACAACCACAACCACAACCACAAATCTTTTCAGCACAATCTTATCTCCGATATCAAGGCGAAAAATTCATTTCTCGATTCGATGCGAATTGTTATATCCATATAACAAGGAAATTGGATACACATGATATAACTCGTGGTCGAATTCCTTCTCCTTCTCCTTCTTCCTCTTCCTCTTCCGATATATTATCAGAATCAGAAGCATTAAAATCAATCCTAGCCAAATTACCACCAAGAGCATTAGTTATAAGTATAGCTACCGATGGACTTTTTACACCTTCTGAACAATTAGAAATTGCAGAGAATATTCAAGGGGCTGAGTTGGTTGTTATTCCTTCTCAAGATGGACATGATGGGTTTTTGTTGGAGTTTGAGAGGATTAATAAGTGTGTTTTGGGGTTTTTGAAGAGGGAGTTTGGAGAGTTTTATGAGGATAAGAAAGGGAATGCGAGCGGGAATGGTGAGGATAAGGAAGGTGAGGGTGAAAGTGAGGGTGAAAGTGAGGGTGAGGAGAGTTTTGAGATTAAGAAGACTAGTGTGTTTGGAGAAGCTGAAGTTGATGTTGCTAGATGGTAGTTTTTCGTTTTATGAGGATTTGGGAAGTTTGATTTGGAATGTACCTGTTTTATATTAATAGATGTGATTGGGATGGAATTGGGAGAAACGTACATTGGGGTAGGTTTGTGATTTCGGGAGAGACGGTACTGTTGTAACCCATTCTTGAAAGAGCGCCTTTGATTATACCTGCTGGAATAGTAGCGTACTGTAATTGTTTTAGTTTAGAGGGATGAAATAGAAATAGAAGGATGAAAAAACGTACGATTTTTGCTCGTCGTATTGCTTCTGATCGACCTTCCCAAGAGGATATTCGTGTTACGGGTTTAAATTGGTTGTCTTGTAAGACGTAGATGCCCTATTAGAATCATGTAGATGAGTATGGGTAGGATACGTGATGGGTGTGAGGGAGGTTTACTCTGTGGTTTGTTCTGAGATTATCGACTTGTTTGTCCCAACATGTAACCCAGATATCTTTACAGATAAACTTGATAGCGTCGAGTGTATCCACAAACATGGTTCGATCACGACATAATCTACAAAACAAGATTTTAGCATTAGAAAATGAAAAGATAAGGAAAGACCATATACCGTTCAGTGATATTTGCACCGACATGAGTTCCAATAGATTCCAATCGTACTCGAAGTGCTTCTTCATCTTCATCAATAGGAGATTTAGTTGAACTTCCAGTACGTGAAGTAAGACTAGTAACTGAATCCCTAGCAGTAGATTCTTTCTTTAAAGGAAGAGGAGGAGGTATAATAGATGGTTGTGGTATGAGACCAGCTTGAATCATTTCTTGTTCTAGTTTCTTTGTACGTGCAGTAGCTACTGCAGATGATGATTTAAGAGTTGTAACCATTTCTATCAGAAAATAATCCATTGCTGAAGCATCCATCATACGTGCAGGAGGGTCGGCTAGAGTGACCAGAGATGAATCTGACATGGTGGGTGATAGAAAAGGATATAATATTAATTAATTAATTAAATAAAGATAAATAAATAAATAAATAATATTATGATCTCATTGACTGGATCCTCTCGTGGCCTTTCGCCATGTCTACGTTTTCGTCAATGTTTCCAAACATCCGTAGGCCACAGCCTTCATCCATACCACCACAACCAGATCAACTATCAGACCTCAGGTTTAGCTTGGAAGTTATGCCTGGTTCAAGAAAATACGTCTTTACCCCAGGAGCACGCGCCGAGATATTGTCAAAGTTGTATACTTCATTACTCGGCAATTATCCTCATTTGTTTTTACCTCAATCTATCAATAAGGTTCCTCAACATGCTCTGCTTTCAGAGTATCAACAGTCTGTAGGCTTTGGAGATGCTGGAAGGGAGGAGCCTGTTATTCCTGGAAGACCTTGTGGTCATATCTTCAAAAAGGGTGAATGTTGTTTTCGTTGCAAGTAAGTCTTTACTTTTATATCTTCATTAAAAATCATGTTTTTTTACGTTCAAATAAATAGAGATTGCTCGCTTGATGATAGTGTCATCCTATGTCCTCGATGTTTTCATTCAACAGATCATACAGATCACAATGTCAGTTTCTTCATCGCTCAACAACCAGGTGGAACTTGCGATTGTGGTGATGATGAAGCTTGGAGATTACAAATAAATTGTCCTCATCATCCTCTTTCTCCTTATCCTGAAGAAATAGCCGACGTTTTTCATTCTACTATTCCACGAGTGGCTGCAAGACCAAGTGCTAGGGATATTCCACATGTTCAACATTATCCTTATAGAACTCCTGTTCCTGCAGATTTACGTGCTATCATGCATAGAACTGTTGGTTTTGTGTTGGATTATATTTTGGATACTATGGATTATTCTCCTGATGAACCTGGTCCTCCTCATCAAGAAAGTGATTTACGACTTCAACCTACTGCAGACCCTATGACGAAGGATCAATATTGTGTTATTGTATGGAATGATGAAAAACATTGTTATGATGAACTTATCAAGATGCTTTGCGATTTGACGAATAGAACAAGGGAAGAAGCTGTCGAGGTGATTCAAAGGATAGAAGAGAATGGAAGGGAAATAATCGAAATGAATACAAATGTTTCAAAGTTGTATGAAATTGCAATGTCGATTGCTCAAATCGATTTGGGGGTGACTATTAGAAGGGCTTATGATACGTTTTGTGAACAGGTGGTTTCGGTATTGATTGAATGGTTGGCGGATTTGATGAAATGTAGGATTGGAATGGATCCGTTGGTTATTAGGGAGATTATTGCGGCGGAATTGCTTTCGAATCGAAGAAAGGAAATGGGTTATCCAATCAATACAAGATCTACCTTGTATATCAGTGATCCTTCTCCACCAAGGATTGATGCATTGTTTTTGTATCATACGAGGTTGTGGAAGAAACCGAGGTTGTATTTGAAGGAGGTGTATGCTTTGACGACGGCCTTGAGTCGTAATCATAAATTAGCAATTGGTGAGTTTCTTCTTTTTTTTTGTGTGTGTGTGGTATGAGATTTATAACGTTGTTATTTAGGTGGTCGGTTTGCCAATGTCTATCCTCGTATCATCGACGCGTATCTTCTCGTAGATCGCGAAATCGAAACTTCAATCAAATACTTCGCTCTTCAATTATTCACATCTCCTTCCGTTGCTGGTCATATCGTTAAAAATCATAACCTACTCCAACGACTTCTCAACATCATCTCTTCATTCTTCACAAACCAAATCTCGGAAAAACATATTCATGCAATGAGTCATATAACAGGACCATTGGATGTTGAAAGTTATCCATTCAAATCCAAACGATTTATGCCTGTTTTCAGTGACTTGCGATATTTATGTCATACGAAACTGGTTCAAGAAATGATTGCACACAATCGAGAACATATCATCGCATTTACAAAAACTTGTCAACTTTTTATGTGTGTTAATCCAAACAAAAGAGCAGTAACAAGTCATGTTGAATATGAAACGGATGCTTGGATAAGTGTATTCAACGTAACACTTTCATTATCAAGAGTAATCAAAGTTTACGGTGAATCATTTGAAAAATCAAATCCTGGAGAATTGATAACTGCAATTCAACATGTTACTCATAGTATTTTGATGACGGTGACTTTATCTGATGATAGAATGGATAAAACAAAGTTTACACCGATTTTGTTTCATAATGTGGAATTTGGGAAAAGGAATTATGTGGTTGTGAAGTTTGATGTTTTGGATGGTTGGGTTAGTTTTCATCATTCGTTGCATTGGTTGTTGGCGGAACTTTTGAAACATACAGAGTTGTTGACAAAGGATGCTTTGAAACCTTATGGTTATAATGATATGGTGGATATTTTCACTCAACAAGCGAGTGATAGAGCTACTTTGACTATTATTGATTTTCCTTTACGTGGTAAGTTTCTTTTATAAATTCTTACAATAACGCATATATTCATACCCTATATAGTTCTAGCAATGATTGCACAAATAAGAACAGGATTATGGGTTCGTAACGGATTCGCAATTCGTGGTCAACTTTTACACTATCGTGATTACATGTTACGAGAACTCTGTTACGATCAAGATCTCTACATTCTTCAAACCTCATTAATCCTAATAGATCCCAACACAATATTCATAACTATCCTCGACAGATTCAATCTACTATCCTACTTCCAAGGCAATTTCACTCATCCAATTTACGAACCAATTCAAATATCACAAATGGTAGAAGAAGTTTTATATGTTTTAATAGTGATTTTAAGTGAAGATTCAAATTGTTCAAGGATGCCTGTGGATTTAATGATTAGAAAGGAAATTGTTCATGCACTTGCTATGGGACCTTGTTGTTTTTCTGATTTGGTTAAAAGAGTTGCTGAAAGATTGGTTGATGATGTTTGTTTTGAGAATGTATTGAAGGAGGTTGCGAATTTTAAAGTTCCGGAGGGTAGTATGGATAATGGAATGTGGGAATTGAAAGATGAGGTTTATGAAGAGGTTAATCCGTTTTTTTATCATTATACTAGGAATAGGAGGGAAGAGGTTGAAGCGGTTTTGAAGAATAGGTTGAAGAAGAAGAAGAGGTTGGGTTTGGGTTTGGGTTTAGGAGGTCAAGGTCAAGGACAAGGACAAGGACAAGGACAGGATGAAGAAGATGAAGATCCTGTTATCGTACCGAAACCATTCACAGCTATAACAGGACCATTTGCAACATTAACAATGGCATTCGAAGCACCAACTTTAATCCAAATCATCTTTTATTCGATATTCAATGTCCTGGTATTAACAGATTCTTCTGGAGAAGCACCACCTTCAGCAGAAGCGATCTTGGATCAAGCGTTACATTTGATAATGTTAGGACTTGTGGAAAGAGGAGCTAGATTTGGAAATTTGGTTTGTAGATTGGTTTTTGATGAAGATGTTAGTAGGAGAAGTTTATTGGATGTTCTTTGTGGATTGGAATTTCATGATAAGTATAAGAAGATTTATAGGTCGAGGGTTAAATGGATTTTGGATGAAATGGAGAAATTTGAAGGGTTTGTGGAAGAAGAGATTAAGGAGAAGAGAGTTGTTCCGATGAGTAGGAATGAGAATGATTTGAATGTTCCAAAACAATTGAGTTTGGAAGAGATGAAGAAGAAAGCGGCGAAAGCGAGACAAGAAGCGATTATGTTACAAATGAAAGCTCAACAAGCTAGTTTTGCGGATAATTTTGATGATATGGGAGATGATGAAGATGAGGCTATGGATGATGGTGATGGGATTTATGATGATGATGGTCCTAGGAATTTTGGAACGTGTATTGTTTGTCAAGAAGATTTGAATGCTGGGAAAGGGTTTGGAGCGTTAGGATTGATTCAACCTAGTCGATTGTTGAGGAAACATCCGGATGTGACGAGTACTTATTTGAATGAAGTATTGACTATGCCGGAATCATTGGATCGTTCAACTTCTATTTCCCCATCCCCTTACACTTCTACTTCCAACTCCACACCGCCACAACCGAATTCGCATAAATACCAATTCCCACCGACATCTGAAGAAATCAAAGAAGCAGGCAAAATCAATTGTGCACCGAATTTCGAAGGATTCCCATCTTCATATACGAAATTCGGATTAAATGGATCAGTTTGCACTCATATGATGCATTTGGAATGTTTCCAAGTGTATAGTATCTCAATTCGACAACGTCATCGAACTCAAGCAACACGAAATCATCCAGAAAACATCCCAAGAAAAGAATTTATTTGTCCACTTTGTAAAAGTCTCGGAAACGTCATTTTACCAGTGGTCAATCCAATCAAGGTCGAAATGAATAATATACCTTTTACGGATTGGATTAGAGCGGCTGGGATTAGTATTTTGAAATCTAAACCGGATGCTTTGATGGATGCTTTACAATTTAGGAATGGGACTGGGGAATTTGTGTTTTGGAGTGTTCAGGATCCTGGGTATACTTTGGCGTTGAGAAGTTTGGATAGATTGGTGGATGTTGATACGGCCAAGATGTTGGATACTTTGATGGTGGTGACTAAATCGTTTTCACAACAAACAAGACATTTAAGAGATCGATTGGAACCTGAAGCTGGGGAAAGAGGAGCTGGTATTTACTTACCTGAAGAATTGGTTGGGTACACGATTGCAAGTATTGAAGTTGCTCAGAGAGGAATGAATGTGAATAGTAATGGGAATGGAAATAATGGAGGGTTGATTGTGGATAATTTGACAGATGCTCAAACGAAGATGGTTAGGGGTATGTTGGTTTGTTTGACGAGACTTGCTGGGATGCAATTTAGAGGAAGAACTGATGAAGGACGTGATGCAATTCGCCAAGCAATTATCAAACGACTTTTACCGGAATGGAGTCGAATCACTTTGACTTCATTTTCTTATCCTTTATTACTTCGAGATCCATTCACAATTCTAGTGGAAACGGCTGCTGTTGCACCAGAAATGATCAAACATATCCTCATACTCACATATTATGCATGCTTGGCACGAACGGTCATCGGTCTCATCTATATTCTTACAAAAACAAGAAGCTCGAACATGCCGCATATACCTTCGAAATCTCATACCGACATTTTTGGAGATATTCGAATGTTCTTCATGTCTGTGGTACGACATTCACCAGTATTTGAGCATACTGCAACACTTGCTTTTGAAACATTTGGAGAAGGCCGAATTGAAAAACTACTTTATCAATTCACTTTACCTTTCCTACGTCGAGCAGCAATTCTTTGTCGTTCAATCTTACCATCATCATTCCCAACACCTCCATCATCACCCTCCTCTTCTACATCACAAGAATGTGAATACAAACGATTACTCGACATGCTCGGTATTCCACCATTATCCGATCTTCCAAACCAAGACACGTTACAAAACGCATTATCAGGATGGTGTGCTCATTATGGACATTCACAAGCTGCATCACAATTGAATTGTGGTGTTGTTTTGGAATTTCCTTCGATTTATCGATTGGCGAAATTACCGTTGATTTTGGATAGTTTGTTTGGTCAACAAGATAAAGCTTTGACCTGCCAAAGATGTAATACCGTTCCTATGGATGCTGCTATTTGTCTCATTTGTGGTGCTACTTGTTGTTTCCAAAGTAATTGTTGTACGGATTTGGATTATAATGAACGTGGAGAATGTAATATGCATACGAGAGAGTACGTTTCTTTCTCTTATCTTTTCCTCTTTTGTGCTGATGGATGTAAATTGAAATTTAGGTGTGGTGGTTTGATTGGCGTTTACTTTTTAGTAAAACGTTGTTCGTTATTGTACTTGAATGCTGGTAATGGAACATTCGCATTATCGCCATATCTAGATGGAAATGGCGAAGTTGATATTTCATTACGGTACGTACAGTTCATAATTCCTCTCTTATATTTAACCCTCACAAACAATATCCAACTAACCCTTTTCCCTCCTTCATTTCCTTTATTTATTTTTGTAGGCGTGGAAGACGACAATATCTACACACACCAAGATGGGAAGAAGTCCGTAAAGTATGGATTAATCATGGTATTCCAACAGTAGTAGCAAGGAAATTGGAAGCTACGATCGATACAGGTGGTTGGGAAACGTTTTGAAAGTGGAAGAAAGTAAAGAAAGTAAAGGAACCAAAGAATCGAACACGCTTCATTCAATTCTATTTGTTCTAATACTTTATTCTCCCTCCTTCTCCATGAACGATTTGTGAAAATCACGAACAGGACTTTCTTTTTGTTTCAATTCCTCAGCCTTTTTTTTTTCAACTTTTGCGTTAGGAACCATTTAGCGTTCAAACGTTCATCATTCAACGATTATTCTCCATTCTCTATCGTCCGTGTTCTTATCCTCTCTCGCTTTTCTTCTGAATGTAGGCTTTCTTCCCGTTTTTTGTTTTTGTTACTTGTTTACTTGTAGACTACATCATTATCATTTTTCTTATCGATTGTACGATTTATAGTCTCTGTTTTTTTCCCTCCAATATCTGTATATAATCATCAAATTAGAATTAAATGTACTACTATATACTCCATAGTCTGGCCCAAAAAGTTAGTACTTATATGTGCTTCTCAATCAGAGAAGCTAGAGGAGGGTTCCGTCCGCAGCAAATGTGTACATCATACACCAGATGTATCATGTTCGTATTCCACACTTGTTCGGTCGGTTTTTACGGAGCTTCCCTCAATATAATTCAATTCTATCTTCCTACTGTCATACGGAGGCGATACGAACCAGTGTGTGTGGTCCGTGGAATACGGACACCTGATGTATGTTAAACTCCAATTTTTAACGTGGTCTAAATATGTACTAGTCACCATCGTTATCTTACAAGTCAAAACATTCATCTTACTTCTCCCTCTCTACTCTTCTCTTTTGAACAATACTGATCGTGACACCCCTTTTAATCCAAACCACTCCATATGTCATCCGAATCGTTCCCTATAACAGCAGCCCAACTTGCTGGCAACTTTTGCGAGACACTCTTCTATGGAATATACTTGGTAACATTCGCTTTCTGTGTTCGAGATATATTGTTGCGTGGTACTGGAAAAAATGAACGCTGGGTTCGTTTGAATGAAATTCGGTGGTTTGTCTCAAGCGTTACACTGGTCTTGTTCATCATCAATACATTTGATGTGGCTCTCGGATTGTTACACAACTACAATGCGTTTCTACGAGCGCCGGATCCTGTAGTCATGTTCATGGACCTCACGGATTGGATCAATATCGCTAGAGTAAGCTTTATCCAATCATAATATACTCGGAAAGTCTAAATATTTAATACTAATATTGTTGTAGGTCACAGATCAAGTACTTTCAATGATAATTGGAGACTTCTTCTTGGTACGTTATCTTTACTCTTTATGTAAAACATATCTGACAAATTGCTCATATAGATATATAGATGTTGGATCGTATATGCACGACGTTGGACGGTCGTCACACCCTCTATAATTCTTTTCCTAGCCAATGTCTCCATTGCCGGTAAAATGCTGCATGAACAAATCACTACAACAACAGCAGCCTCGTTAAATGAAGGAACATTTAAGCGTTGGTCTGTAGCATTCTTCGCTATCGTTGCTGTTCAAACTACCTTGACTACTAGTGAGTACATGACGATACTGATACTTTCTCAGAATATGTACTAACATGGCCATTAGGTATAATAGTGTGGAGAATTTGGAAGGTGGATAGACAAGTGGTCCGATGTGCTGCCTACCGACCTCGGCATCTCCGAAGAGTTATGCGAGCGATTTCAGAATCAGGAGGAGCTTATACATTATTTGTGTTCACAAGTTTCGTAGTAAGTGTGAGTTCAGAGAGTAACGTTATTTATCCAGTAGCAAACATGGTACGTTCTAGTTGACCTCACATTTTCTTTGCTTTAACATAGGCTGATTCACTAATGTATTATTCCTGCGGTCTTTTAGACGTTGCAAATGGCTGGAATTGCCTTCAATGTTATTCTTATTCAATCATCGGAGAGGAGAGATAAACAGTTTACTGATTATGACAAGGAAACCATGACTACGTTGATGTTTTCAGACAAAAGTAATCGCGAAGGGTCTCCATTACCGTAAAGACCGTCTTAGAGCTACTATATAATGGTGGTTTGGTTGTCATACTACTACTAATGGTTTCACACTTTACCATATCTACATACCTATAGATAATACTAGAGATAGGTTAATGTTGATACTATGCTTTGATTGAAGTCGGATAGTACTCTGCAAACTTACCTATTTATGCTACTTGTTACCAATGTATGACTGGGTGGTAATACTAGTCCAGTAGTGCACAGTAATTGGGGTACAAGAGTGGCGGAAATATAGCAAGTAAAAATAAAAGTCGAGTATAATGATGGTATACTCACCATTACACCGATATACATTCAGTCGCCCTTGATATTCAAAACATCTCAGGTCTATTCATCTTTCAAAACTGTACATGGGTTGTGACTGGTTATGTGGACGAAATACATCTCACTCGGATTTCTGCTAATGGTAACGATGAATCTGGGGATGAAGAGGTTTTCAAGACTGTCTTTTTACCCCAAAACGAAATTGGGATTACATGGTGGACATTCATGAGTCCGACTTGTGGGATACTTGTTTACAAGAAAGGATCGGTGGACGTGTTCAAGTATTTTTGGGATTCGAAGATGAACTGTACCAGTGTCAAAGAAAGGCGTACCAGAGCTTTCTGTAGAAACTATTTCAGATGGACCTGCAAAACTCTAGGGATAGATGAAAGTAAAGGACGTATAACTCTATTAAAGGACAAAACTGTTGTTACAGTAGATTTATTGGCTACATTGTAGTTTTGTCTGAAGCACTTATATTTTATATCATAATTCTTAAATTTTCCAATTAACAATGATCTAACTTTACATGCGTAAGATTGCGTAGTGTAGGGTGTGGTTGGATACAGACTGGTATGGGTCACTGGCCAAACGGACTTGGAGCAGACTACATTATTCTATTCCTTTTCCTCTGTTGACTTCGCAAATTGAATCAATAACAAATGCACAAACAGAACACAACTTCCGACTTCAATTTGCATTTTATATATTCTTTTTCAAAGATTTTACATTACCGTTACAGTTTCACAGCTTCCTGTTGTCCAGCTTCCTCCAACTCTTTCTCATTCAACACCACTAATCGTCCTAAAGTACGTTCCCGTCCCAGCACGCGCATGATATCGGCAACGCTAGGGCCATCCTAAAAGAAAAGAAAAGAAAAATAAGTAAAATTTAGAATCAACGAAAAAAAAAAACTACTGACCTTCATACCCGTAAGCGCATATCGAAGAGCCTTCATAAAGACTTTTGGAGACAAACCAAGTCTATCTTGTTCACCATGTAACATTCCCAAGAAATCATAATCTCTCCAAGGTTCTGGTACTTTTTCAAGTATATCATGAACATCCGTGATCACTTGTTCTATTAAAAAGATAAATTTTATATAATTCATTTTTGAGAGAGAAAGACATGCCAAGTTGAGTTTCAGAGATTTTCTTCAACATTCCTTGCGCCTCTGAAGTTTTGAGATTTGGTTCGATGAAAAGCCAAGGTGCGTGTATTGGGATATCGTTCACATTTGTAAGTCGACCCTGTTTTACGTGTATTGTATAAGTAAAAGGCGGTAGGCTTGGTAATTGGGAGCAAGGTAATGTTTACCTCAAGAAGAAGAATAGCATCCTTGATGTGATTGACAGTCGTATACTGACTAAGAAAAGGATGTGTCAGTATGTTTTAACTTATGTTCAGTCAGTGAAAAGCCGCATACCTTGTTGAAAAACGTTCTTTAACTTCATCCTCGACTTTATCAGCAAGATCTTCAAGACCTTCAGGGCTTGAATATGCTTGCATTAAATGACGTTTGTTGATATACTCAAGTTTAGAGGGATCCAAGCTAGAACTACGATGGGTCATAGCTGATAGGTCAAACTAAGGAAATATAAGTATTTGAAAATGCGAGAAAAAACCCCGCAGAATGGGATAATACCTCTTTGATCATTTCATCTAAAGTCATAATCGCCGTACTATCAGGAGCATCATGACCTGAACACTTCTCTTCTAACTCGTGTGACCGAGCACCCCAACCAGCGAGTGCTAACCAATTCAACATGGCGCTTGATTCCCAACCACGGCGCTAAATAATTTGGTTATACTGACATCTACATTTCTACAAGTATTTGAACTCACGATGTAGTCCGTGACTTGAACATCACCCTTCCTCTTCGACATCTTTGACCCATCAGGATTCACAAGCAGAGGTATATGCGCAAATTTAGGAGGTGTCAATTTCAACGCAGCGTATAGGTCCAAATGAAGTGGTAACGAAGGGAGCCATTCCTAATGAGATTGTTCAAACGTTCAATTCTAGACCTGGTGAGCATGATATAATTACAACGAACCTCCCCTCGCAGTACGTGAGTAATACCCATTTCGTGGTCATCCACAACAGAAGCAAGATGGTATGTTGGAAATTGGTCAGTCTTAAGAAGGACAGGGTCAGTTGGAAGTGAAGCATGAGCATCTCGTAGGTTGCCAAAGACAAGATCAGCTGCAGGTGGTCGCGTGGTAGCTCGCTATCCTGTAATATTTAAAAATTGAGTATTGAATTTATTGAATGAGTCGAAATTGACGCATACATTCAGACGTATGATGTATTTCTCCCCCGCTTTTACGCGGCGCGCAGCTTCTTCGTCTGTGAGATTCAGACAACGTTTATCATAGGTGGCATTTGATCCTGTACGCGCTAGTTTCTCTCTTGTTTCCGCGAGTCGATCTGGAGAGCAAAAGCAACGGTATGCATGTCCTGACTACAAAAATTAGGACATAATAAGCCTCAGGGACAAATATCAGACTTACACCTAGTAGTTTCGTGGAATAAGACTTATAGAGGTCTAGACGTTCTGACTGTTATGATTAGAGCCTGCGACTACGCCAACGGTCGCCCAAAACTCGCTGTCCCACCTGAAAATACGGTCCGTGCGGACCATCCCTTCCTGGACCTGTAATGACTATTAGACATTAAAAAAAACAAGGTTAGGAACATCACACACCAAAATCATACTCCAATCCTGCCCATTCTAACGCATATCTGATGCCTTCCATCGAACCCGGAACAGTCCTCGCCTATGAGGTCATTAGCACGCATATAACCACCCCCCACAATGCCTTTGACCGACCGCATCTGTATCTTCTATTCTTAGAAGCCATTTCCCTCCGTGCCTTCGTGCATATAGATGGTTATAAAGAGCCATGCGAAGACCTCCGAGATGAAGAGCACCAGTAGGTGAAGGCGCGAATCGAAGCAGAACCATAGCCGATGATATTGCTGTAGCCAAAAAGTTGTGGGTTCTGATTACTGTTTGTATGGGATATTAGTTACTTTGCCTAGGAAGAAAGGCGCAAAGAGTTACAAGTCGAAAGTAATGTTAGATCGACTAGACTCCTTCCAGACTCCAGAGGCGCCTTCGGTCCTCGGGACCGCACGTGACCCGAGGCGGACAAGTGCGCCCAAATTCGAAAAATGACATTGCATTCTCTTTAAGTTCCAATTGATACATTAAAATGTTGAAACTTGATGTACATGTGTATGCATACTCAGTGATGATATCCGGCTACTGAAACCTCCAACCCATCTCGGCATACCAGTATGAAAACCGTCTCGATAAGCTATTTTTAGCATCTCCTAAGCACCCTCATTAGACATCAATGTGTACATACTAGTAGTATAGCTACAATAATACTTGACAGCATCAGACCCCCCAAGAATTTTCAGTCAAACAGCAAAAATACAAACACACATCATCATCACAAGACACAAGTACACGCGAAACAACTCATACGCCATCAATACACTTCATTTATCTTTATCTTCTCAACAAATCATATATATGACACAGCACTACAATACTGTTGCATTCTCTTCTCGGATCCGGACGGCACTCATCAACAGAGAGTTACTACATAACCCAAGTACCAAGCTATTCAAACAATCTCATATGAGTGTTGGTTGACCATGTCCTTCAAGCTGTACCACGCGGTACATATTCTAATAGCGCATCATAATCATGATAGATAGCAGAATATAGATATATCAGTTCATGTTCACGTTTCGAACACAAATATATAGTAATAACAAAGAGACTCAACTTTTGGACCGAGCTAGTAGCTCTTTCCAGTTGATGTGGTATGTGTTGTGAGCTAATGATCCGAATGACATGTTGCACATGACATTCATCTACTAATCATCTGGAAAAAGGCCATGAAAAAAAAAAAGTCCCGACTTACTTGGCTGTTTCAAGTTACTAACAACCAAAAATTAGGGGTCTTCAGATTGCTTCATCCCAGACGTATAGAAACTTTGGGGATAGTCAGAAAAAAGACCCGGACTCGGGGTCCTGTCCCGACCAGCCATAATCAATTCCGATGATGGAGAGATCGTCAGATGGGCTTTCGCTGTCACCCCAACGAAGCTATAGTAAAATACCCTTAACCGTCCTTGTGGCATGATACACCACAGGTATACTCATGTAGAAAAACATTAAAGATTTCAAAAATTACATGCTCGACTTTCAACAGCTATAAGTTCTAGTGTATATCTTGGCTTATTCGAAAACGAAAAGGAGGTTGTACAACCCACACATAATGACGTCACAACATATTTACCCTCCTATCTACCAGGTTGTTCAAAAATGAGAGTCTTATATTTGAACACGCCCAATATACCATTGAGGAGAGATCTGCACTCTCTTTCCTACTTACTACTTACTCGCCCTAGAGAGCCTCGGTTAGCATTTAGGCATTACATTCCTAATCGAGCAATCCAGCTACCTAAAATGGAGGGGAGAGGTCTAATTTTATACGCGAAATAGACTGCAGCAGACGTCATTGATTCATTTCGACATCACAACAACTCTGAGCTCGTGCTCGTGCTCAAGCTCATTGGTCGACTCACACCATGATATGTCATATCATTCATCATACTGTGTGCAGATCGTTGTTTCAAGCTATTATCGCATGAGAAGATTATGGAATGTACACTGTGCCGTGGTCAAGGCGAGGAATGATACCCACGAAAAAATCGCTAACTATCGAAAGTTAAGGAACAATCAAACCTGAAACCACGAGATTTCTATTTCACCTGTCACGACTTATCCATAAAATCCTTAATTTTAAAGTCTCCCCGATCGATGATGCGCCACAACTGGTAAATATCAAGAGAGAAAATGTTTAAAAACGCCACCTGGCAGAACTACTGAAGCTTTCAAAGCTTGAAGTATCGATTTATTGATCCCATCCGTTCATAATAATGTGCATCTAGATTTATCAAAAAATGCATTCACCGTTCAAGAACATATGGGGCAGTTGGATACCATGGGTAAGTAACGCCACCATCTATATGCTGTCAAGGATTTGAAGATTAACAACGTATATCATCAAAAGTTTTACCAACTTTATGATCCTGGACTGGGCAAGTTGCTACTGAACTTGAGTTTGAAATTAGATTCTCGTTCTTCGCACAATGTACACAGCCTGTAGTAAGTCCGGACTCACTGTTCGAAACTAGGAAATTGAAAGTAGTGCTCTTTCTGATGCAAACTGCGGCCTTGAAGGCGGTCTCAACTTCTTGGATAGGGGGGTTGTTGATCAAAATGGAAAGTGTGCCATGCCGAGTTAGCAGGCTGTACACTTCTGATAGTACATACACCCTATGCTATTAACCCATTAGTTATTGATATTAATATTTGATATTACTACCCATGGCAATTTTGTAGTATTCACATTCTATCCCAACCCGCAGAAACCACAACCAGTACCTCCCGTCTGGAGCCTTACCTGTCTCAATGCAGGTTACAATAGTTATAGTCAAACCAACATAGAACAATGAGTGACTTGTATTTCATTCATACTATAAATAGAACATGGGTATAGTAGCACAGACCGGGGAGATAATCGTTATCTCCCACATCCCACTGGATTCAGAACACTGCTATATGCATGATGTATATACGTTCTGACTTAGTATATGGTGGGAGCCGATATAATAACAAGCATATACCTGTGCCCTCCTGTGCCATACCTTCTTCCATGCTAACAACATCATCATCAAGCTTCTAGCGTTGTTTTTCTAGATCTCGTATGCGTTCCTGTTGCTGTTGTTATGATGGAGTGGGTTAGTATGGTTCACAGGGTTGTTGTATTGGGACTTCGACAGAAAATAATACTTGTAATAGCACCTATTGTAAAGTTCGAATAAGGTAGATCAATCAACTTGACGACTATATTTCCGTTCGATCTTTGTGTGATGTCATTTCCATATTAATCTACCATGCTATCAGCAGCATTGTTATACCCTTTTGTCCTGAGAAACGAGATGTTACTCTTTAGTACACTAGATGTAACAATATGGTACTACAAGCTTTCTCTTGTTTTTTTTTGACAACGGAGTTGAAAATAGTACATCCTAATTCTGAAGCAGGCTATATCCGTATTTGTATCAGCTCGTGTGGTTCAACCATCATTTCAAATCTAATCTACAATACGATTCTTTTTGGTGGGAATAGAACTTCTGACGGGCTCCGCAGCGCTGATAGCTTTCAATTGTATGTAAAAGAACACAATGGAATACTATAAGTGTTTCATCAACGAACACACGAATTTGCGATCATAACGACTCGATCTCAAATTCGAACAAGTCGGAAGCGCCGTAAAACCCACTGTTTATTAGTAACCTGCATAGCTCGCTATCAAGCGCGCTCTTCGAGTGGATAATGATACTAGACTCAGTGACATTGAATGATCTTGATAGTTAAGCATCTAGTCAATCCCACTGGTCAACTTTATCATAACGTACTGACTGATAACCTAGTTTGTTGAGCCTACTAGACGTATCAGATCCAGAGACCCACTGTCTGAGTCAAAACTTCCTTCCTTCCAACAACCGATTGTCAATCAGTTAATAAGTAGAGTACTACTGTAACCTGCTCCCTGTATTATGATCATTATCATTGACACTACCAACTACTAGTAACCCACTTTTACTTCATTCCTTACTAGAAAGAAAACGGCTAACATGGGTCAACGTAGCCGAAACTTCCGGCGCTTTTTCAATATCGGTTTGTTGGGTTTTGGCTCCGCCAAGTTCAAGTTGGACTATTTTCACGCTCTTCAATTCTAAAACGTTTCCACTCTGCTCTTAAACATTGATATTGGAAAGAAGTTTAATACATTTACCATTTACCCATTCATTATGAAATCAAACTCCGATGACCCAGCATCAGAAAAGATATATAGAAGGATGGCGTAGGTGGGTTATTTATAGCACAGGTTAGAGTTTTACTACCCCGGCGTGGCGGCAGTGACTTGCAATCAGATCTATATGTTCAATATTCAAAACTCAATACGAACTTGGCTTGTGTTACAACTTGTATCATGATTCATGTGGTACTTGTGTTGAATATTCAATTGTATTTGGGGTACTTTGTCACATGAAAAAGAGTGGAAAGTGTCGGCCACCCCATACATGACTCAAATCACTTCTGTTGGAGCGGGCATGTTTGAGAATGTTTCAGAGTCGAACAGCAAGAATGGAAGTGTAAGGTTTTCATAACATGAAGTATCAGAATATTTCGACTTCGGGCCGATATATGGAAAATTAATTGTGTCACCCAACTTCCAAAAGATTTCAATGCTCATGCGCATGCATATTATGCCAATCCTCTAAACAGCTCCCATTTATATTGGCATTAATTAGTTGGAGAGAAAATAAAGTAAAATTTCTAAGTACTACTTGGCACTACACCCACTACCCATGATTCACGCGTGTACACTGGCCCACACTGTACAACGACTTCCCCCAAACTGATGATGAAATGATGTATGTATTGTATTCTATATGGATATACCGGACAAACGATACCCCAAAAACCAAGGTCCTAAATAAACTGATCTCCCTTTGACCAGCGATGGTCTCCAAGAATAAAACCAATCTGTTATACAACAACTCTTGACACTGATCGGCGTCGTTCTTCACCGAGCCTTATTAGGTCCTCTCTTCTGTCAGACTCTCATGCTCAATGTCGATTGCCATTAAGAGGGTCTGTATATGGCAAAGATAAGGAGGTTAGTAATAGCTTTCCAACAGTGGTAGCAACGTATAACAACATAGATCGGGTATAGTATCACTACCAGTGTCAACAGACATCTCAATTTCCAGGAGCATGAGAAGAAAGTAATTTATAAATACATTGGTATAAGCCCCGTATATAATAGTACAACTTTGAATTTATCTTTATTTCATGATTGATTGTAGGACTGAATTCTTTTTATTTTTATTTTAAGCAAAATCATGGTGCCAATGATGTGATTCCAGTTTTACATACATCTAGTTTATTCTTAGAATTTAGTAAGATGGCTGGATGATAGTAAGGGGTAACTAACCACTGCATAACCAACATGTGGGGCTGGGCGCTCTTGAGAATGGAGCACTCAGATGTGATAAAGTGACTCATTACAGTCGCCAACAAGTCGGTGATAATTTTCGTATACTTATTCCAGACTTATTCCGAATCATAGAAACCAGAGCATCTATAATTCAAGAGACCCTTTGTTCCATAAATTATAAAGATAGATACAAGAGTTCAAATTCCAAGCGTTTATGACTGGCAGGGTAAGTACTACAAAACACAAATCAAGGTGCCGATATTCATCATAAATACAAATGTGTGTGTCATCGCATTTGGCATCAAAAGGAGTATACTACTACAGTCTAAAACTCGTGGGGATTCGTGGAGAACAAAAAAGAAGATTGTACACTGCTGAGTGGTATATCCACAGACATAATCATGAAAGGAAACAAAAACGACGAACAAAGAACAAAACAGTAAAACGGGAGCGAAGCCGGGAACAAATAAATAATAAGCAGAACTACTGGTACACGAATGCAATCTCAAAGCAAGCTCCAGGGGTTTGAGTCTTGGTATCGGAAGGTTTAATAACGATACTTCTCATGCTCGCCAATTAGGGTAATCCCAGAGTTCATTGAGAACGGACGGATTCTTTGTGAGTAATAACAACTCTCGGCCTTGGGTGATGGAGAAGTAGTAGAGGTATAAGTGGTGATGCTCCTGTCGAGCTTACTACAGGCGGTGCATTGGTGATTGTTATAACAGTACCGACAAGAAGGTCCGAAAGGTTTCATTGGACTCAGGACCTCTTGTTCTTCTGCTTCCAGAGATTCTGATCGAGTCACGGCAAAATGTGTGGTGAGAGATGTTTCAGGTTCCTTCTCCTCCTCCTCTTCTTGTTTCTCCTGATCAAAGGCTTCGAGTAAAGATTTCCATTGATCAGGAAGCCCCTGTAAAGTTGCATTTTTGTCTTAGAATGTGCTCCAAGAAAACAAAATAATAGAACGTGGAGATTGGGTACTTACCGCAAATGTTTGTGATTTTGGATTCCAACTTACATGAACAGGGAATATAAAACCTTCTGGTTCGCCGATACTAGTCCGCCTACAACGAGTAGCTATCCGTTGGTTCCAGTTTATGAGATCGCATGTATTTGGTAGAGAAATGCAATACGTTTGTTTTCGGTTACTCGAAGATGCCGTTGCCAGACGAAGAACGAAAGGCTTTGATTTGAGATTGACTTTGGAAACATCAGTGATGTGTCGTAAGCAGATGGCATATTCCGGTATTGATGCCTTGTGTTACGGATGGCATCATGAGAATTATGTCCAAGAGACATCGATGGGTAGCACGAAACACCAAGTGACGAAAGAGGAGATAAAGAAACAGCGAAGGGCGAAAGAGAGCAGTATAGTTAGTAAGAGCCACACGAGGTACTTGATGGATTCTCATACCTGGGTTTTGCGAATTTCTAGAGTGCGTGATGTGAGTACTACATAGCGCTCCCGCCAAAAAGAAAATAGCGGGAATTTTCCCGTCCGTTTGACCTGATAAAGACCTTCGAGGTGGATTATTGGAGGCGTAGTCGAGAGGCTCCCGGTCGGATGTATCGAAGGATCGGAAGTGTAATGACAAGTTGAGCCAGTGGAAGCGGAGTTACTCCGCTTGTGAGAATTGGATTTGATCGAGTCGGTCTGTGACTTCATACAGGGTAGGAAAGAAGCGTGTTTCGGAGAGAGGGGTTGGTGGTAAGTTGGTGTGTGACTAATCTCGGAACTCGCTCTGTGGGGTGACCTTGTTGCACTAATGGAAGATTTACGTTTTCGATAGTTGGAGGATTGCATTTGAAGGTAGTCGTCACTTGTGAGATGGACTTCGTGGGCGAAGTTGAAAGGATTGCTAAAGTTGCCTAGACGAGAACGGGGGTAAATATCGTCTTGCCAGTCATAAAGTACTGCATCATTTGCAAACGATAGGTAGTAGCGCCGTCCGCATGACGTTTCCAGCAAAAGGCATGCCGGTGCGAGATTGACTCTCTCGATTTTGGTGATTGATTGCAATGGTATGTGTTTCAATAGGCGTTGGGACGATGCATGTTGCTGAGACTGAAGTGTCGCTGAGACTCAAGCAAGCAAAAGGTTAGGTGTGGAGAGGACTTACGTGTTGGATTAAGAGTGCGTTGTCCACCAACGTCACCTGTCGTCTCTTCCACAACCTGGAAGACAGCGTTCCTAGCCCGCGTATTCGAATGACACCACTTTGCAGGACTACAGAGCCCTTGGATAAATCAATGAGGTCCTTTCCGATGTTCATGGTGGGTGCATTATTGAAGCAAGGCATGGTCTGCATCCGCAGGTTGGGGGATGTACTCCACGAGGATTGATGGGAGGGTGCTAATATATTCGATGAAGCACGCCGGTTGTTGACCTAAAGTAGTTTCTATGCCCCCCTGTATCTTGTTAATGTCGTGCCGATCAGATCGTTGAGAGAAATAGGTTTTCAAGAGATGGGTATTAATGACAGATTGCAAGGAAGGCTCTCAGCGTAGAGAAGAATGTTAAGGCTGTGACACCTTGTGAAAGCCCTTCTGTTTCGGTGCAGACATCAATGGGACCCAGTTTGGCCGTAGTTCTCTGATTCGGGTCTGAGAATAACTATGGGGCCACTGACATGTTTGAGGTATTGGTCCGAGAACCTACATGAAACCATCAGTGTCCGGAGCAAACACCCACCTTTTCGGTTGCAGACCCCCATTGTTATTATTACCATCCGACTGGCCCGAGCAATTACCGGTTTACATACCAATTAACAATAGGGCGAGTTTAACACATAACGGCCCATTAATTTACCCTCGTTATAGGCATGTTTCTGGTGCACGTCAGAGATACAGCAACTGATGTTGAGAAATCAGATTAATGGTTGCTCTCCAACATTGATCAATACTAACTATGTAGTCCAAACTAGCGATGGATCGATGAAATATCTTGGAAATATCAACGACTATATGTTTTCCCACGGTAGGAAAGTTAATTTTGCCGTATTCGGGACATGGCTTCCGATGTTCTACATTACAAGTGTGTACATTACAGCTCTAGCGAACTAATGTATCATTGTATGCACCCAGGCATTCCGTACCCGTGGTTGAACTTGCATCATCAGGCTATTTCTATAGGTCTGACCATCGTGACTTCACTCTGGCGGTGCTTAGCAAATGCTTAGCGAACAAATGGACCATCGATAGTGTGATATATCCGCGGTATCTTGCGTCATACTCATACATAAACACTGCACCTCGTGCAAATGTGTTACTAAACCATAACCATCCTCAGTAACATGACTACAGCAACGTCGGCTCGTGCTCTCAACGGCTGGCATCCTGGCGAATCCGAAGTACAAAAAATCATAAATCTACCGTCGAGAGTCGATATCACCGCAGTTGTGAACCATCTTCCAGACCAACATCGATTGTTTCATACCACACGACTCCATTTTCTTCCGGTAACAACGCTTGATGAGCATGGCCGTCCTTGGGTCTCCATGCTCACTAGCAAGGACGGAAATCCTGACTTTATTACCTCTCCTTCACCCACCATGCTGGCTGTCACTGCTCGTGTTTGGAAGGATGATCCAATCTCGCACAACTTGATCGACATACCGAAGAAGGATAATATTCTCGTATCTGCCATTGGGCTAGAAGTGTCTACTCGAAGAAGAAATAAGTTCGCCGGTCACGTATCCGATGTACTATTGAAGGATGGAGATATGACGCTCAATTTGAACGTCAATCAAGCTCTTGGGTATTCACACCATTACATTCTTGTTGTTCAGCTGATTGATCATCCTCATCATAGCTTATGCCCTAAGTACATCAACTTACGAAAAATAGAACCATATACTGCTGGAAAAGATGGTTCTCGGACAATCTGTGAACAATGGAGCCTGGAGTCCGAACAGCGGTTGCCCGACAACGTGATTGATTTCATCCAAAATGCTGATACCGCATATCTTGGAACATCTTATGTGGCCAGACCAGAAGACGCGGCTACGTATCCTTCGCATGTTTCCACGAACCATAGAGGCGGTAGGCCAGGTTTTGTACGAGTAGTGCCTTCCGATGGTCGAACCCTCGTCATTCCCAACTATGCTGGTGCGCCCGAATATTAGATACTCACCACTCCTGGCATGATGGCTCAAAATATCTTCTGATTCTAAGGTAATCGCTTGATGAATTCCTTGGGTAATATTCAAGTTACGCCGCTTGCTGGAATTGTTTTTCCTAGCTTCAAAACTGGTGCAATTCTCTACATCACCGGGAAAGCACAGAATCATTTTGGGCCTCCAGCTCGCCAAATCATGCCAGAATCAAATGTTATAACCACCATCACAGCAACTGGTTACATCTTCATTGCTGATGCTCTACCATTACGAGAATCTCCAGATTTCTCCATATCTCGAAGCCCTTATACTCCCCCTGTTCGCTACCTAGCCGAAGAAACTCCCCCAGAAAATAGATTCGACGATATCACACTTTCTTTGCAAAGTGCCACAATTCATAATGACACTCTCGCCACATTTACCTTACGTTCGTCACGAATACTTGATATTGCTCCAAGTCGAAATGTCGTTCTTGATCTCTCCCACTTTCTTCGCAAAAAATCACACGAGCTCATCAATTGGACCGAAGGCAAAAGGACAGAGAACGATGACTGCGTACGAACCTGGACGGTTTCTGTCCCACCTACCAAATCTAATCCTCACACATTCAAGATCACCGTTCGTCAAATCAAGGGTGGTTTAATTACGCCACTCATGTATCAAGTCATTCACAATGTCGCCTCTTCAAATGGTCAAAACACTTTAAATCAAGACATCACTGTATCTCACCTCAACATCACCGCTGGTCTTCGGGGAATCGGGGGAGATCTACCAATACCCGAACCTATTGCAAATTGCGATGGTGGTAGACATTTACTTTGGATTGCAGGTGGTATAGGAGTAACTCCTTTCTTGGGTTTAGCTCGATACATATCCGAGTGGGTATCTCAAGGGGCCGGTTTATGGGATATTGTTCTGGTTATATCAACCAGAGAACCTGATGTTATATTGTCACTTGTTTCTGACTCCATGGAATTGTTACGGACTTTACCATCACCCATAGACTTCAGGATGCACGTCCATCTATTCACGCCACCCACTAACGTGGTGTTGATACCTAAATTTTGGCCTCAATGTGTTGGTTTTGATTTCCATACGGGTAGAATTCCTTCTAGTGGAGAATTCTTCTCTTCGGTTGATGCTAAAGATCGGGAGGTTCATATCTGTGGGCCACTTCCATTTGTTCTTAATTCGATGGAAGGAATGAAGAATGCTGGGGTGGATCTGGAGACTGTGAAAAGAGAACGTTTCACATATTGATATAGAAGAAGGTTAGGAGTAAAGTTACAGTGGAGACGTTTTGATACCCAGTTAAAGTCATTGTATTACTATATTTAAACAAGGAAAAGCATGTCTCTACGAGTAGTAACCATTACGCTTATGTAGTAAGTCTAGAAGAACTAGATATTGAAGTTAGGGTAGGCTTAAAAAGACTGGTTATTGCGATCAACAATCTCCTTTCCATTTCCCTTTCCTTAAATCAACTGACGAAGTACATGTGGAGCATCTGATCAAGTATTTGGCCCCGCATGGCCCCAGAAGGAAGGTGGAGTAAATACTACGCGAGATACAGAGGGAAATTGTTAAGTGGTACATATAGAGACATGGGACGTGGAGGGAATGTTTCAGGTGAAATGATGTTAGGGCTACATTAAATTATTTTCCTTTCTTTGTTGTCTTTTTTTAAAGAAATGTAAGAGGTTCGTTTGTATTTACTATGTTAACCACATTATGTACAAGAAGATATTTTATGAGCTAAACACCCAATTATTTAAGTTTGCTGAGGTATATCATTCAAAAAAACTTGGAATGGCAGAAACCAACAAAACACCCTTCTCTTTTTTTTTTACAAGGTGACATTAACACCTTCCGCGATCCTCTCTCCAAGGGTAGAGTTGACATGAGCAAAGATCCTAGTTTGCCTCAAGCGAATATCGGCGTTAGTGGCAAGTCCAAGGTGACCAATAACGTTAGAAATGAGATTTTCTTGGTCGCGTTCAGAAAGGCGGTTCCACTGGAAAAGAACGAGGAAATCGTAGATTAGCCATGCATGAATGATCAGAATTCATGAGATACTTACGAGTCCTCGTGCTTGTTCGAAGTCGATTTCAGATGGGGTGCTGAGGAATTTAACAGCTCCTCCAGTCCAGACGGTATGGTTATCATCATTGTAAGGTCTTTCAACCAATTTCATAGCATCTTGAGTAGAAGCGTAGAAAGGTCTGCTGCCTGAGTTGTAGAAGGACATAGCACCATCACGAGTGAATGTTCCTATAGAAGAATATCATCAGTTCTATAAATTCAGGTGCAATCTTATTCCTGTTTTTGAACTTACCAACAGGGTTAAGAGGGCAATTGACTGGGAGTTGCTTGTAGTTGACACCAATACGGGAACGGGCAGCATCTGATGTTTGGTCAAATTGGTTAAGTAAGGAGCTACTTCATATGATGAGGAAAATGACGTACCAGCATAAGCGAAGAGACGGGCCTGGAGTGTAGGATCGGCAGAAGCTTCAAGACCAGGGGGCTGGTTGGACGGATCAATGAGCTTAGAAGAATCACAAAGCAAGGAGTGGATTCTACTCACCATCTGTCCAGGGTCGTAGCTGACTTGTTCAACTTCTTGATGGTAGTTACGCACATTCTGGTTCATTGTGATACGTCCAATCTCAATGAGCGGGACATCCTCAGGAAGCCATTCCTTAGTCAAATCGAAGATATTATCTAAATATATTGTCAGTTAATACTATAACGAGAGTCTCAAAGTTTGACTTACATTTGAAGCTCTCTGCTTGTGTCGCATTCATAGCCTGGAAGTAGACAGTCCAGCTTGGGAAGTTTCCTGCTTCAATTGCACCCCAGAGATCCGTGATGCCAAAATCGGGATCGGTTCCACCTTGGGCGGTGGCCTCTGCTTGTGTATTGTTACGGATACCTTGATCAGAGATGGCGGAGATCCTACCGAAAGTATTAGATACAGCTCATACGGCATCAGTTACACGCGTGACGTACTTGATATAATGCCAGGAGCCATCCGCGGCGATAGCTTTGAAAGTGTTACCAGAGTGACCATTCATATGCCTGGAGGAGTTGAGTAAGTTGGTATAAGACTATTAAGTCGTGAGCCACGGCACATACCTGAAGCCATAAGGTGTACCTATAAATCAAGGGTTTTGTCAGATAAGTACAGAAAAGAAAAGGATTGGGGGACATACCAAGATCGGTGAAGGTCCTCATCACCTGGTGAATAGACTCGTTGTTGGCGGAAAGATAGTCTAACATAAGAGTAAATGAGAATAGAGTCCATAGAAAAACCAGTGGACATCATACCCCAGAAATCCTATTGAATAATGGCAGTGTTAAGAATATTTACTTTCACGATTTGACATTATAAGACCCTTACGTTATGATTCGTAACATGTTTCTAAGGATAACAATCACCGATATTAAGAAGCAAGAATATGATAGAAGACTTCAAAAACTTACCGCAGGGTGCCTCTTCTGAGAATGAATAAAGTGAGGGAACTTTGCAGGGTCGCGAAGCCAGAAGACCGGGTGGTTCAAGAACACCTGTGGGAGATAGAGAGATTAAAACCCTTATCTACGTCAAAAAAGTATGCATACCCAGTCCAAGATACCTTGCTGAGTCCTAAGCCTGCGGAAAAGATCAGCCTAGGCTCGAATGATACTAGGAGAAGACGATAATTACTTGAATGCGAGACCACGTAAATCTCTGACGGTATCGGCGTTTCCGAGATTACCTGCGATGGTAGAGAAACGAGCAGTCACGGGGGTACGTTTTCCAACTTCCGAGAATAAATCTGCCATGCTAAGTCTGGCACCATGCTCTGTAGTTACTTCGAAGTAACCATGAGCACCAGCACCCTTGGCGTGAACTTGACGTTCGGGCTAGGAGCATGATCAAAATCATGATACGTTCGAAGATCAAGTACAAAGCACATACCACACGCTCACGCACGAAATGCGCAAGTTGTTCGATCTATTTACGATTGAGTAAAGCTCCGAGATAAGAACGGCCTAGGGGAGCACTGCCTACCAAGTTGGTGCTCGAAATGAGAATAGGTCCGGTTTCACCCAAGCGATCTGAAATATATGGGTTGAAGAACCTGACATCCGTGAGTGAGTAACAATGACCAACACTTCCGCAGCTGATACTTACGGCTGGCCACCGGTCAAGGTGTACTCAAGCTCGCTAGCTGGTGAATCGACGTGTTGAGCCTGGTTCACTACACCTTCATAAATATTCACTTGCGCCAGAACCACCTGGGCAAGAATGAGCGAGAAAGTAGGAGCAAGGAACATTTCAGAGTGCTTCAACGACTGTAAGGTAACTATAGTTGAAGAGAGGGGAGTGAAGAACTAAGTCAGTGCTATAGCTGACCATAATATAGCTTTTCAAAATTTCCTATCTGGTGTAATATATTGCTTGGGGTCCGGGTTCGCCTGTCTCCGTTTGCTAATCCATTGTTGACCCTGGATAATTTTGTAAGAGCCCACCCATGAATTGCTGCCAGAGAGCAAAAGTTACATCAGCTGGCTGCTGAATGGGAAAATATTATCATTTTTCAAATTTGTGGGTAATTGGCAGTTTTGGAACATCTTGATCGGATCGCAAATCTCTGCAAGGTGCATCAAACACCGTGGTACCTGTCTGTCAGTGGTGCATGAGTCTGATGTCGGAGCATGTATTTGCACTAGAATCCATATTGAAACTGATCAGCACTATACGCCCGACACAAATAACAGTTCTTAACAATATTCGCTGCGATGCTAAGTTGTAGCTGCAAACGAACGCGTACTGGCGCTTAGCATAGGTTAGTTGGTGAGGATCATCGCCTTCTTTTACATCAAGCAGAGCAAGGAACAATTCACCATCAAAAATTGGGAACCGAAGTTCCCGCGGTATCTTGCGATGTCAACTGATGTCAAGTGTTTGTGTCAAAGCCGAAAGCCCATTTAAACTTTCAAATTGGGGTAGCGTCAGGGACCCATGGTATTATGACCTATTATGACTGTAATTTGAGACAAAATCTGGACAAAGCACCCACGTGGCCACCCAACAATTGGTTTGTTTAGATGCTCATAAACACTTGCGATGTCACGGTGCTCAATACACTGGTTGTAGCCAAGATACTTCTTGAAATTTTTTTTAAGTAATTCGGAAGTATTCTCTTCGAAGTTTCAGGTTCATTCAATCATTTACATCTCAAACTATGTACGGAGTAATCTATTCTGACTAACTCATGGTCGCGCTCCAACTTCGAGCGTTCCAGCTTTAGTTGCCTGGACAGCCGGAAGTTTATCCATCAATTCAATCCAGGCCCGGATCCTCGGTGTAGTGACCTCCTGCCATTCGGGATCCAAGGTTCTAAGATCTGCCAACAAGGGATAGAGGAAGAAATCTGCCCAGCTCGGATTGGAGCCAAATGCATAACCATCCGGTCCCATCAAGTCGGTGATCTTTGCAAGAAATTGAGACAGTTTCTCGGTCCCCTCCTTGATCTTTTCTCTGACTTCATTGACCGATGGTTTTCCGTCATCCAAAGCCTGTACTCGTGGTTTAACGACACCATATTCCACGGTAGGGAAACCTGCCGCGAGAATATTAAATACATGAAGGAGTACTGATGTACATGATCTTACCAAGGAATGCGATGAGGCTGGCTAATTCCCACATGCTCTCCTCAATAACAGCACCTCCATCTCCAGCTGATATGTAGAGACAGGGCTCAGGAGCAATGCGATCGATGAACTTCACAATAGCGTGGCTCTCGCGGAGAAGAATATCATCAACTTTCTTGCCATCGATCTCATGGATCACCAACGTTGGCAAAAATCCGAACGGATGATATTGTTGGGCAACGGCTGAATGCGGGGTAGCTGAAACTAGGGTATATGGCAACCCCTTGAATTGCAGTCCTAGTCTGATAGTCCGTGTAAACGTAGAGAATGGAGTACCGATGAGAGTCAAAGGTGTGGACATGTTCAGTGAGATGGCTTGTGCGGTGGAAGTCAATCGATTAATCAAGAGCCTCGATTGTATGCACCTCTGGTCAGTTGATGTACCCACGGGAAATGCGAAAATAGGCCATATTTGTCACACCGTACAAAGCGGCTTTAAATAAAAATGGAGCTAGAACATGTGCTCACCTGAGTAACAAGAAGAACGGTTAAAAAAGAAAAAGCACCCAATTGTATGACCCCATGACGAAATGAGGACATACGCAACGCGAGACGTCGGTTGATCACACGTGAGACTCAGAGCTACGCAGTCCGGACTAAGGTATGCATCCTAGCGATCGTGACTTTTCGTGACAAATGCACCATTCTTGAAAGATCAAGGCTTCAGCAATAGGAATAAAAAATCTGTTCCAAACATGTTGTAGGCATACACGTTCCCGACATAATTTTTGGGCACAAATTTTGAGTAAGGGGCTCAAAGATTTTATCATTGAATTTTTAATTTGAATATCAAAATCAAAATTAACACAAAGTCTCTGTAGCCAAGCCATCAAAAAGTTAACAAAAATAGATCCATGGATGAAAGTGGACTTGGCGCGCATTTTGACCGACGTCGACAATCAAATACCAAATGTAGGCTAATGTAAATCAAATACAGGTACGTACATCAAATATAAATCATTGCTCGTGACTTCGCATTGTCGGCTGATGTGATGCAATACCAGGGAACACCAACGCATTATGAGGTGGTCGATCTCAGATAAACCCACTGACTTCCTCGGATAATTATCCAATACATCCAGAAATACCCCGATCAATCTACAGTTTGATGTGTAAAGAGTGGGTCGGCTGCAACCAAGGTACTTACCACATATCCCAACGAACATCTGATAGTATTATATTGTTCCGGGTCTGCGGTAGGGAACCTGGCATTACTGACATGTCACAAATAGCTCCCCGGAGTGCCGTGGGTTACTTGGCTACAGGAACTGGACAGTTGGGCTGTCAAAATAAAAGTTTCACATTGTACTTCTGTGCTCCAAGGAGCGAGACGGACCGCAGCATATGGTCAATTTGTACACGCCTTATTTCTGTGTAAAACTCACAAACGGAGCATTGTTAAGCGACTCTGTTAGCCCAGTGTTGAAACCGGTTAGTCGGCGAGGATCTTGTGAGGATTCTCCGGCGAGAGAAGCATCCATCAGATTAATGAATTCACGCATACGTTCGCAGAGCAAATTGACATGAAAATCTTTGAATCTTTGCCTTTCTGTTAGTGCTATACATTTTGTACAGAGATTTGGACATTAAAGAAATGGAAAATACAATCGCGCATCATAAAATAAAGAAGTCTTCTTCTGTTCCTGTGACTCTGCCCTCTATGGTTTAATTCCGCCGACAACGCTAATGCTAAATGCCATCACCAACCATGAGTAAGACATCCGACAGGGGCATGAGAAAGAGGACTCACCGGTCAACTAATTTGCGAGCTCCTGGGATGCTGATAGTTCATCATATGGACAGGTTGCTGATACATTCTCATCCATTAGGAAATATTGTTCAAACTCGCGGGAATCGCTTTGACCGTAGTTCTTGAGATCCGGGCTGACTGGGATAGGATCGTATTTGGCTAGAAGAGCCCTAACCTTGCCCAAAGCAGATGCGCGTTTAGCATCGGAGCTAAACAGAATATCGAAAATCCACTTGGGTTGGAAGACAATGGTAACACCCTTGGCATATCGTGTACGACGCGTTTGGTGAGCCGGGGTCTGGATAACAGTGAAGAATGGTTCACCACCGAAGCAGTAGCACCATTCAGCAGTATCTATTGTGCGAGGAATGTGTTTGGGCCAAGCTTTCTTGTCAATCTTCGCAGTACCGTCGAGGAGTTTCCAGAAAAGGTCTTGGTATTCCGCAACGCTGCGTGGGTTGTCATTCTGTTTGGCGAGGAGGACCAATGAAGTGTTGGCACCCATGCCGCGAGCCTTTGGAAGGTAGTCTCCCAGGCAGTCCGCGAGCTGGCGGATGTGACGAGGGTCGGAAAGGTCGTCCGAGTCAATGAAAGTGTAAACTTGGTTGTCGGCCTTGTAACCCTTGGTAGCATAGATGCAAGGGAAGATGAGTTCTTCATCAAGGAGAACAGCACTATAATCATCATAGGCAGTTCTTTGCCACGTTCCTTCAGGGTACTGTGCGACCACCTGAGCCCTGAAAATCCAGACGCTTAGATAGTCTACTAGTACTAGTGAACTTGGACTTACCTGGTGAGGGGTTTGGCGGGGGTTGATCCGACGAGAGGAAGTTTTCTCTCTACAGCGATCTAAGGTAGCGGTTTAGTACAATACTAACCACAGTGTGAGAGAGTGAAATTACTTTGGTGGAAACAATCTTATTCTTAGACTCCTTGAATGCACCGGGGAAACGATCATAAGCAACGACGGCGAGAGCACCGAGGACGACACCTCCAAGGACAAAGGAAGAAAAATCTACAGGGAATGAAGACATGTTGCAAGATGGGAGAGGTGTTCAGTGAAAACTGTTGTTTCTAAAGAATCACTGGTTTGTGTTGGGAGTTTATATACCACGGTGTTACCACACTACTTCAAGTTTTTTTTGGAGTGTCGATGCTAAGATCCCACCAGACTTGATCCACCTGAACCACCAGAAGATTCAGACAGCTGTAAGAACTACCTCCATCGAGAATTAGGAAGCGAAGAAGGAAATCAACTGAACATGGTCACGAGTATAGGGCATGTCCATCAGGTTCGGGGAGCAATATACGGAGAAAAGAAAACTTCGAGAAAATATTGGGCCAAGAAATCCATCATCTGACGACACAAGAAAATGTGGACTTTTTGGAGCCGGCTGCTTCGGGAAGACAGAGCTGGTCATTTCGTTCTGGAGCTGCTCTGGTAAGTACGCAAGGAAGATAGTTTTCTCCTTCTCAATATCATCCCATATATCCGAAAGACCGCCTATTTGAGTTATAATCATCGAAGAATCGAGCGTTTTCATGTCAAACATGCCATTTAATTTCCGAGACCAAGAGGTTTGGTAGACTTTTGACTCGGTTGGAGTTTTCAGGTGAATACCCCTATGTTGAAGCTTGACTCGGAAGGGGCAGAGTACTATGACAGACATAAGAGAAATTGTTTAGAAGACCGAGAGAGCTTTTGCCGAGTTGTTTTTTGGACTTAGCAGACAGTTAGGAAGCCAGTGTCCACGCCTTTTCCACGCCTATTAGTCTGTTCCAACTTCCAGCCAATACCAGGGATAATTTCTGTCACATCCCCTTCAAGTTACGGATCTCGGAAAGCAGTGGTAGCTCTCGTAGTTATTTATGACAGATCATATTACTGGACTCTTTGATATTTGATGATATTCTTGAGAGCTTCCATACGACGTTCGTAGGTATAAGATGATCATTTACTTCGGGTTAAGAAGCTATGATGGATCTGAGAATCTCAGACCTCCTTTAGCAGTCTAGACTCTACTACAAAGGCATACGAGAAATAATGACTGCGACCTGTGGACATAATCATATATTTAGCTGTGTAATCTCGTGAACAGAGCACTCACGCCTATCAATAAGAATGGACAATTGGCGACGCTTATGCCGTCACAGGTTTCTCGGAGAACCCTTCGCGGTTTAAAAATAAAGTGCCCTGAGCACTAGACTAGACTGAGTATAGTACTTAGAATAATTCTGTATACCGCTGTGGCTGCTATGCCACATTATGCCACTCGGGACTTCGCAACATTCAATTACCATTGCCAAATTTTCGGAAGCAATTAATGAGAATTTTCTGACATTTATTTTTCTCATTTTGTGAAGCTATTTGAAATTTGAGCCGCCGGCGATCACGTGCGGAGTACTGACTCTTCGTGTGTCACGGACCTTACGTGTAACGTGGCAGAAGGTCTGAACTCCGTATGGCAGAAGACTATGCTATGAATGAAACTGCCTTGCGACACAGGAGGATAGACGAGGATGGCTGGGGGTATAACAATGGTCTAGGAAATCATGTTAGTAAATCTAATTTGTACTGATGTCGTACTTGTTGATTGCGGTTATAGTTTGATGCAGAAAAGCCACGTCGCAGAAGACGACTTACATGGCCAAGAATCTTCCTTGGGGTATTGGTCTTTGTGACCACTGCAGTCGTATACCAAGTTAGTTGTTTTTCTAAGGTTTTATTCGCATCTGACAATTCGCAGTTTAAACTTGTACATTTCCCAAATTTATCACCAGTACCTCTGTCTGTGGAGGACCAATTCACTTCAGGAGCCGACGTGGAGAAGAGAGACGCCGTTGTTGAAGCTTTTAAGGTGTGCTCCGATACTGTCTTGTTCCCATTTAAACTAATTAATGTATAGCACTCTTGGCGAGCATATGGTTCGTCGTGTCGAAGCATCTTGTCTTGAGTAACAGGAATTCATGTCGGTCTTCATTATCAGAACGTGATGCTATGGGTGCAGATGAATACCATCCCTTGAGCCATCGAGGCTCTAACTTCTCAATTCATGGAAGTGTCGGATATATGGTGATTGATGCAATCGATACAATGTTCATCATGGGCTTGAACGATGAGTACAAACGTGCGCGATTCTGGTTGTCCTCGGAACATTCTTTCGATAGGAATACAAACTACAATACTTTTGAGGTGTGCACATTTCTTCGTCGCAAACTTACTCTCACGTAACTTACGTGCACTAGACAACTATCCGCATTCTTGGAGGCTTGCTTTCGATGTTCCACCTTACAAAAGATCAGCTATATCTCTCAAAGGCCGTCGACCTTGCTGATAGAATGTTACCTGTGTTTGAAACACCGTCCGGACTCCCTTACTCCATGGCAAATCTTGGCCTCCGACAAGCTGTAGATGATCCCTACCAAAGAGGTCTAATTAGTACCGCCGAGGCTACTACTCTACAACTTGAATGGCGATATCTCACCCACCTCACTGGAAATTCCATATACTGGGATAAAGCTGAAAAGGTTCGTATTAGCATGTTCTACTCAATACTCATAAAAATTTAAACATCCCTCTGCAGGTCATGCAAATGCTCCGCAAATCTAAACAACCTTTTAATCTAGTTCCCATTCATATGAAGTAAGTATAATTTACCACTACCTCCAACCTCTTACTGACATATGCCCAAGCATTAACTCGGGACTATTTTTAGATTCAGACATACGCCTAGGTTCTCGCGGTGACTCGTACTACGAATATTTACTGTAAGTCTTGCCGATCTCACCTGACCAAGTATAACTTAGTATAACCTCTGAAGAAAACAATATATCCAAACTGTAAGTACATTGGCTACAACATCCATCCCATATGTATAAATCGATTTGCAGAACCAAACGGAACCTGTATATCGCGAAATGTATGATGCGGCGATGCAAGGCATCCATGATAAACTCCTTATGAAAGGTGTCAAAAACGGCTTGACATTCACTGCGGAACTACATCCAACCGGAAACAATAACTCTCCACAGTGAGTGAGCAATGCCTCGTCAATTTACTTCTAGAACTAATGATGTTTTTAAGGAGGTACTCCATCTCGCTTAAGCAAGACCATTTAGTGTGTTTCCTTGGTGGTTCGCTTATGTTGGGTGCTACCATTGTGGGAATTCATAATTCATCGGAAGCATCTCGACCGCCAACGTCGGATCAATTCAAGAGTACCGGAAAAAGGGATTGGAAGACTGGATACGAGTTGGTTGAGACATGTTATGACACACATAACACCGCAACGTAAGTACCGGATTTTTGGAGTTTTTTTTATCCACCTTTCAAGCGCTGAACAAAGGGGGATAGTGGGTTGTCACCTGAGATCGCTTATTTTTACACGGTAGAGGAGGCGAAAAAACCCGGCGTTGAACTAAAAGCCGACTGGTACATCAAGGGCTCAAGGTACAATATAATGCTATTATGTCGCCATTTTTCTGATGTTCCTCTTTCTCAAGGCCTGGCTACCCATCTTATGACGCAAGATATATCCTTCGTCCAGAAACTGTCGAATCCATTTTTATTGCATATCGACTGACTGGCGATGTCAAATACAGGGATATGGGATGGAAGATATTTAGGTCCATTGAAAAGTATTGTAAACTTGAAGATGGAGGCTATGCAAGTATCTTGAACGTGGATGACACGGAAACGCGGAAAGATGACAAAATGGAAACTTTCTTCCTAGTAATATATGCGGTTACTTCCTATAACATCAAATTTCTGATATGACCATTTCAGGCTGAGACGCTCAAGTACCTATATCTCCTCTTTTCAGACGAGAGTGTGATTCCATTGAACGGTATGTCCGGGTCTTGTGTTTCAAGAATAAAATTGCTAATTGATTTTCAGAATACGTTTTTAATACTGAAGCACATCCACTACCCATCTTCAATCCCAACCACCCTCTTGCTGATTTTGAGTAAGAGGTAGACGTTCTTTTGTTTTGTGAATGATTTGTTTTCGATATACCCGCTATTTAAACTGGTTAAAAGATCACGGAACTTGTGAGACCATAATGGTTGCATTTGTTCTGATTGTTATTCGCTGTTATCTGGACCGAAATGATAGAAACGTTGTGAGCTATTATTATTACATTACAATTATAGCAGCAATAACAATAACTAGCGCTGAGGTATACTTAGACTTTTTACTCTCATCTAGATAGAACTTGAAGGTATTCACTGGCATCATCTAGTGTAATTCTGTTGAATCTAAAATGATAGACGGAATTAAACCTTTATATCAGCAAAGTAATATTTCCTTCAACTTTATATTTCTCTGCGAATCAAAAGCTATCAGATAAAAATAGACAATGGTTGATGGTGGGTTTGAACGTTACTATTCTTCTCCATTGTCTTCAACCAACGACGGCGGCAAGTTCGACAATTTCACATCCACTGAAACGATGGCACACTTTGGGTGAATATAACTTACCAAAACAGGGAGTGTGTCGTAGGGGTAGAGGTGAGTAATAAAGTCGTCCGGCAATGGAGGAACACTGGTTATGGTCTGGCGCGAGAAAGTAATGTCTTCTATATTCTTGATAGGTATAAAAGTGTATTGGAAATCGTTGCGATCCTTGAAAAGAGATTCAATGCCCGAATGATGGTTAATACTGATGAAGCGTACAGGAATGGTTGGGAAACGTGGTATCTGTGCAGTTTTCATGAAAGGGTCAATGGTGTCATAATATTGGTGGACATGCTCCTCGGGGATGCGAGTACCCATCGACCAGTGTCATGCATATGATGGAGAGAAGCACCTACTATTTAAATAGAATGAGTAGTAGGTCTCAGCACGCGGATGGATGCCTACCGAGGAATGCATTGCGGCTAGACTTAAGATACTGGATCTCACGTTCCAGTGCCATTCGAGCAAATTGAGCCAATGCGAATGAGTGATAAGACTGAATGTGGGGATGGTGTGGAAGCTACACACAAAGCGTGAGTTTTCCCAATACTTTCGTGGCACGAAATGACAATATTCGGGTTGAAGAGCAATTCTCGACGAGGCAGCGGTCTCCATTGGAGTCCACCGCTTGAACGCATTGCTCTCCATTATTCAATGCAATAGTATGAGATGGTGGCTGGTAAATGGAAGTGAGACAGGACCCTTGAAAACCCCTACTAAGGCTACATACAAAACCTGACACTGAAACTGCGATGCCGGATCCGGAAAGATGAACAGTATACCCACGTTGGAGGCCGGATCCAAACAGTAGTGGCCTGACCCGAACCAGACCATATCATACTATCAATTCCTGGCATGTCCAACCGTTTTTTCAGTCTAATACTCAAGATTCAGAGTCTAGATCCAGTTATAAGTTATGTATTAGCGAACTTCAGTATTTTAAGGGTAATAGTATAGGTAGCTATGTATAGACTTATAGTAAATGTGGTGATCATTTTCAACATTATGTGCATCCAATTTCACTCCAAAATTTTACGTGTTCAAAATGTTCAGCCCTCTCCATCTATCTAAATCTTCGCAATGACCACTGTGATTTATAAACGAATGGAGTGGTAAAAAGATCCACGATGCAAGGAGCTTATATCTAACGTTTCTGTCACCTCAAATAGTATTACTACTTTTTTTTATTACAATTTCTGCGATTTTCGGAGGCCGGATCCACCAAGCCGAACAAAATTGGCGAATTTTTGGTAGGCCCGGGAGCAAATTCGAAGAAAATTCGGCCGATTTCGAAAAAATTTAGCCGAACAAAACCAGCGAAAACCCTGACATGTAGCCTTACTATGCCTTAATAGGGATGTTCGGGGGTCCTGGTGAGACTATTCCCACGCCATCATTTAGGCTCTGTTTACGTGACTAACAAATGTCTTGACGTAGGCTGTAGGAGACTTCCATAGCCCAAGGATTCTCTTATCTATTCCCCCAACCTCCCTCCCACCGCAGTAAACCGATAGGCGACGTGAAGTCTTGCATATTGCTTACATATGGGCCGGACTCATGGAGTATTTCTGTTCGGCTCGATATTGGAGTAGAGATTTGTGAGTGGGCCTTCGGTACATTGCTCTGGCGGTACTACGAATATTTATTGCAAGTCTTCAAGCCTATCATACCTGACCAAACATATAATTTATAAGTCCCTGAAGAAAACACTACATCCAAACTACAAGTACATTGACTACAATATATAAAAACCAGTAGATAAAACCAATCGGAACTTGCATATGCATGACGCGGCGATGGCATCCATGATATACTCCTCAAAAAATATATTAAAAACGGGTTAGTATTCACTGCCAAACCACATCCAACCGGAAACAGTTACTTTCCATAGTGAGTGGTAAGTGAACAATGCTTTGACAGTTTTTGCCCCTCTTCCTCTTCTTCTGCCACTTCTTCCTTCTCCACCATCATGTCCTCCTCTGCTAAGTTCGAAAGCAATGGCAACGATGCCGAACAATCTCAACGTGTCGTCCTCTTTCACGATGAATGCGTGCTTATCCCGGAACGTCCACAAATGCTGACAACGTATTCGGTTCCTCTATGGAGACGACGAGGTAGCAATCCTACCAGCCTATCCGACTCCGAGACCCAAGATGTCGACCCGCTCCTTTCGAATAACCCAGAAGATACCCATGTTATGCTCAAGTTACCTGTACCCAGGTACTCAGTTTCTATCTCACCAAAACAGGACCACTTAGATCTAGTGTGTTTCCTTGGTGGCTTACGTTGGTGCTACCATTGTGGGAATTCATAATTCATCCGAAGCACCCAGTCTCATCCGCCAACATCGGATCAATTCACGAGTACCGGAAAAAAAGAGACCATACGAGTTTTGGTTGAGAGTCATGTCATGATCCAACATAACACCGAGACGTAAGAGCCGGATTTTTTAGAGTTTTTATATATATATCCTCCTTCAAGCGCTGAGCAAGGGGTTAGAGGAGATCGCTTATTTTTACACTATAGAAGAAGCGAAAAAACCCGGTGCTAAGGCTAAAGCTCACTGGTACATCAAGGGGCTCAAGGTACGATATAATGCTGTTATGTTTTCCTGAAAATATTCCTGACGTCTCTCTCTCTTTCTCTCTCTCTCTCCTAATGCCTGACTAACGACACAAGATATCGTCCAGAACCTGTTGAATCCATTTTTATTACATGTCAACTCACTGGCGATGCCAAATACAGAGATATGGGGTGGAAGATATTTAGGTCCATTCAAGTAAACTTGAAAACAGAGACTCAGCTATGCAAGTATTTTGAAGGTAGATGACACGGAAACACGGGAGGATGATTAAATGGGAACTTTCTTCCTGGTATTTGCGGGTTAATTCCTATCAAATTTCTGACATGACATTTCAGGCTAAAACACTCAAATACTTACATCTCCGCTTTTCAGATGGGAGTGTGATTCCATTGAACAGTATGTCCGGGTCTTGTGTTTCAAGAATAATGTTGATTTTTAGAATACATTTTCAATACTGAAGCACATCCACTACCCATCTTTAATCCTAACCACCCTCTTGCTGATTTTCGAGTAAGGGGTACGTATTTTTGTTTTGTGAATGATTTGTTTCCGATATACCCGCTATTTAAACTGGTCAAAGGGCCGCGGGATTTTGACCGTAATGCATATGCAATTATAGTAACATTGCCAATAATGGGTGCTGAGGTATACTTAGATCCTTTACTCCCATCCAGACAGCTCTTCAAGATATTCGTTGCTATCATCTGATGTAATTCCGTCGAGCTTAGAATGTTATATAAAAATAAATGCTTATCCCTTATCCAAGAGGTAATCAGTTGTATCAACAGCGAGTAATATTTCTCTCAACATTATACTTCTCTGCGAGATCTCTCCATATTCGATATTGCTTGAGCGAGACGTCCTCCTTCCTCGATTGTTTTCGACAGACAAAAGATGACTGTCAATATCGAGATCATCTTCCAACGAAGGTGAAATCATGGAACTGGTTGAGGTGGTAGCAATAATAGGTAATTGGATAGATGGTTCAGGAAGAATCAATTTATCAAATTGACGAGGTGTCTTGACCGGCTTTTTCTTTTGACCAGAAGTCCAAATCCTTTTAATTGGTGGCCTTGACCGGGGCGTTTCAAAATAGGTATGTTTTCTGTAGAGTCATCTTCGGTGACCAAAATTATCTATGCAATAAAAGTTTTGTTTAAATCTAATGCGTGAAGAGGAGTGGGTTACTCTTGTGAGAATATCATCAATTTCGGTGTTGATTCGTTCTTCCTCTTTTATACGCTGTGCCAGGCTGTCAGCCAAAATAGGCTTGGGTTGGTGGAGATTTGAGTGGGTTTGAATAGTATTTGTCTCCATTGTCTTCAACTTCAGGAATTGTTTCTTTGTAACCCCTCTATTGTAGCAATTGTGTTTGCAGGGACGGCCATAGTTTATCCGGCACAACATGAGGTAACTCAGTATCCCGTTTGGGTGGATATTGAGGGAGTATTGATCCTTGGATATACTGAATCCTTCTGTCATAATTCCACTGTTCACGGTAACTGGATAGTGACAATCGATGAATGAGAGAATCGTCAATACGGGGCTGAAATTGATTTAGCTGGATCATTATTGGAGATGCTAGTGAAAGTACGAAACTTGCCACCTGTAAAAGATCTTCAGCTGACGTGAATTGGAGTTTACCGAAATTAAATTTCAGTCCGAGTCGGCCTCTTCGTCTCGTATTCGTTCGCGAAAGAAGTTGTCTTTTTGTATGTAGTGTAATTAAAGTTTCTGCCAACTCCTGATACCGCTTCTTCTCTGAGAATAGATCAACAAAAAGTAATTCATTTGGGCAGTCACTATGATCTTTGTTGTCACCATGTTGGATGTTGTGAGAGCAAGATTCGTTATTTAAGTCATCTATAAGCACTGATCGGCGTACTTGCTGAAGGTTGTTTGGATGGTGAGCTGCTGCAATGGGTAATGGAAGTAGATGAGCTCCACACTGCTGATTGCCGGTCAATTCGTGTGCACTGTGGCTACCAACCCACGTTTGATTATATGCCCTCTTTGGCACAACGCGTGAGGTCAGTGTATTTGTTGATGCTTCTGAGGACGCGGTAGAGGGTGGCATAATTATTCCAGCCAAACGCATAAAGTAAGCCAGGGCCATTCTATCCTGAAACCTGGCGTAAACTCCATCTAGTTTCTGGTTGACGACATGGGTCAAGGATTCAAGCTTCACATTGTCGCCCTCTAGCGAGAGAGTATGCTGTAGGAGATGTGACTGTCAGAAATACATTGACGACCGTAGGAGAAACAAACTCTAAGCGATAGCACGCCTTCTTGACGGCGCAAGAGCGAATGGGATCTAAGAACCCATTCCTGTCTTCGGTTCTGGTATTCAACGAGGTTATTATTGTAAGTCACAGGCGTGGTAGTAACGAGACCCTGATATTAACATGAGAAGTAAATTCAGGGCAGAATCCCAGAAACCCACGTAGAGCTTGTTCCGAGTATAAACGCCTGTTTTGCGCGAAAAAACATGAATTGAAAAAGCTAGAAGCAAAGGCTGGAACCTGACTTCCATTCTCAGCCTCTCCCTAGGTGAAACAACGTGAAAGGCACTAACTTTTCACCAGCGCATTCCTCCAGCAAAGATTTTCGTATTACGACATCTTTCCACCACCACGCTGCTTTTCCGAGGGCATCTTCTTTTGAACTCGGACTTCTTTTCGCATTTGGAAAGACCTTTTGACTCGGAAAAACACCCTGCCGGAGATTTTCGAGGTATTTGAAGAGAGATATTCGGAAGGCCAAACTATCAGCGGGAATGGAACAGGGATATGTGGGTAGTGTCTAGGTATTTGGTGTTCATGATATTCACCAAAAACAAGGTCGGAGGCTGACAAGTTTGGGATTGGTTTCCAATTGGGCGACCAAGAAGCAGCAAACGTCCTCCATCATCTTCATGCGTTCTCTCAGACCTTTATGCCGAGGATCAAAGATGTGATTGTCATACTGAAGTTGATTAACATCATTATAGTCGAGTAAATGAAGATGAACCAGCAAGAGCAGTGAAGAAGGAGCATTCATTGAATGCAGTTACATAACAAGTGACAGGTCATAGGCACCAGGACGTATTAACAAACACCTCCAAACATATTAACACACGTAACTCTCTGCAACTGAAGAGTTTGCGGCGGCATAACTCTCTCCCTCTCTCATTCTTCTATTTTTTCTCTGCTTTTGTAATAAATCCTTTGTTGTTTTAGGTTTATACCAGCTGCGGTAACCGTCTAGTCTAGACCGAATTTGTTTCAGATCACAACATATACATATCATCATGGAATGACTGTGTCTTCTCTCCCTATGTTAGCGTAATTATTATCTCATCCTCGCCTCCCAACTCTCCAGAAGGAAGTATGGCGTCACTGTGGGAACTCAGACAAGTTGGATCCGAAATATTCAAGGCGGTACAATAGTACGCGACTCCAAGAATGTAAGGCCTGCGGGTTTGCCCGCTGATCCAAAAATCCGAATGGCGGGTCATATATTCGATTATCGGGTATCACATCAGTAACTAGGATCTATTAATATTCCATCGGGTACCCACAATGAATCTCATCATAATGTATCCAGTCCAACTTAAACACTTTCGTAAATGTAAGCATTTGGGCGCCTGAAATACATGACTGGGTATTAATGCTCTGAAGGTTGCTCGAGACGTTTCCAGGCTCGCTAGGGAAAGTTAATGTAACGGGGAAACAGGCGAACTCGGCTCCAAAAATGAATGTTGAGTTTGAAGTATCTCCGTCAGGTCAGGACGCCATAGTCTTGCATAGTATTTAATGACTGGTCAGTACCTCTAAAAGCTCTCCAAGCTTTCTCCCTCCTCTACTTCCAAAACACTGGGGATCTCAAAGATGTTACTAGCTCCTATCTTCGCAGTTATTCTTGCCAAGCTGTCTATGGCACAAGTGAACATCTATGAAGGTGTTATGGCTCAAGCGCAGCATGTAGACTCGCCAGCGAGCGAGCTCGAGTACACCCTGACCGGTGGTCAACCGTATGTACAGTTTCTCACTGATGGCTAGCTAATACTCAACTTCGTATGCTAGATTCTTCAACCCATACATCTCGGATCGCCTGGGAACTACGGGCCCTTTACTCCTCTCGAGTACCAATCTTGTAAGCCCTACTTGATCTCTCATCTCTGTGACAAAAATCATTAACTCTTCATTGTTAGTTTGAGCAACTTGCTCATTTCGTTCGCGAACGTGTTGTAAGTACTTACTAGTACTTTTTAAGCGTAGTTACGCGCATAATTGTGCTGCAACTAAAAATAACTTTTGCTCTTGGCAGCCTGAAAGACAAGTTCACGCCAAAGGCGCTGGTGCTCATGGTTTCTTTGAGGTAACGACAGAGCACGGTGCTAGACTTTGTATGGCAGATGTGTTCTCCGAAGTTGGCAAGCGTACCCCTGTTACAGCTCGGTTCTCCACCATCGCCGGAAATGCAGGAAATGCTGACAATGTCAGAGATCTACGAGGCCTCGCGTTCAAGTAAGCTCGGAAGTGCTTTTTTTTTTTTTTCCCCCGTAGAGTCAAGAGACTGAGTTTTCCGATAGATTGAGGACACAACAAGGTATCCTGGACTGGGTATGTATCAATTTTCATCTGAATACTCAGTATTACTAACTTAGCCTTCTCTTCCACAGGTGTTCTTGAATCATCCTGTCTTCTGGCTCCGCGATCCAGCAAAATTCCCTCACTTCATTAGCTCTCAGAAGCGTCACCCCGCGGTAAGCAATTCTTTTGAGTGTTTGTCGTTTTGTTGGAAAGAATCTCACAACCAGTCATCATTTCCAGAGACATGTCACGGATCATAATGTGAGTATCTATAATTAGCTCCCCAAACTCTCTGACCTGACTAATGAAATATTTCATAGGACTTCTGGGGTATGTTCAACTGATCTCCAAAAGACAAGTTCTATAGCTCATTTATACTATTATACTAGATTATCTCTCCTCAAATAATGAATCCATTCATCAGGTTATGAGGACCTTCACCGATCTGGGTATGCTATATTTAGATCAATTCTATTACCTCAGTCTGATCATGTCGGTCTATAGGGACACCTTACGGCTACAGGTATGTTGGATATCTATTTCAGAGCAATCTGGGTCTAAAGTAATCTAGGCACATGAATGGTTATGCCGGTAATACCTTCCGCACTATTGCAGCAGATGGCTCCTGGAATTATATCAAGTACGTGACAAAATATAGATCATACTATAACTTTTGCGAGAAAGCGCTAATATATCTTATGTAGGATCACTGCCGTGACAGACCAGGGTATCCGCAATAACACACAGGAGGAGGCTACTATTCAAAGTGGAACGAATCCCGATTTTGGTAACACTGATCTTTGGGATGCGATCGAAGCAGGAGATTTCCCCAGCTGGACTATTTACTGGCAAGTATGAATGCAACACAAGCCGAAAGTTTTAAATGTAAGATATCTCAATTTGCTCATTAACTCGTTGGTATTAATTTTCGTGGAAGATAATATCTTCGACTTGACCAAGGAGTGGCTTCCTGAGGATGTACCACGAGTGGAGATTGGACGTATTACTATGAACCAGAATGTGTATGTGATTTTCTCATTCATTGACTTCTATCAACTTATTCTCCTATAGTCGTAACCACCATCAAGAAGTTGAACAAGCTAGTTATGACCCTGGTCAGATGGTACGTGGCGCTATACCAATCCTGACGTACTCGCCCCTCAATTTAATTTGTGATCCGTTTCTCAGCCACCCGGTCTTGAAGCCACAGAAGACCCAACACTCCAAGCTCGTCTCTTCGCTTATGCAGGTATGAAACTAGTGTCAATTCTCCTCTAAGAACACTCCTGCTCACAATCAATCACTTAGATGCTGCTCGTGCTCGTATCGGTGTCAACTACAAGCAACTCCCAGTCAACTGTCCTCTTAACCCTGTCGGTACGTCAGCCTCTATAAATAGCACATGAGAATTGTAAAGTCAAACTGACTTGACTCCAGGCACATTTACTCGTGACGGTGCAATGTCATTCTACAACTCAGGGAGCCGACCTGTCTTTGCTTCTAGTCAGGATGCTATGAAATTAGTCGAGAGACCCTACAATGATGATAATCACACTACATGGGCTGGAGGAGCTGTTAAATACCTTAGCGTTCCCGATGAGATCGATTTCGACCAAGCACGCGGTTTCGTGAGTGATCCATTGACAAAATTATTCCTGTCACTCTCGCATTGCTAACTAGGATCTTTCTCTCTCTCTCTATTCCTTTAGTGGAGCCGACTTTCCCAAACCGACAAGGAGCACTTTGTTTCCAATGTTATTGGCCACTTGGGTCAAGCTACCAATGCTGATATTCGCTTGAGACAAGCTAGAATCTTCGCTCATGTTGATGCCGACCTTGGTCAGCAAATTGCTCAAGGTGTTAATGTCACCTTGTGATTAGTATGATTTTGAATTTGTGCCAAAGTTGCCACCTCCTAATTTTTATTCCTAAACTACATGCCATCGTGTTATAACCACTATAATTGTTTAATATATACAAAAAGCTGATTTCTGTTGGAATATTGTTGATGCGATTATTTGTGATGAAGTACCAGCAGATAAAGCCCATAGATACAGTAGGTGACTGGGTTTAAGTTTCTCTTCACATACATATATGTAATGTGTTGTTTTGGATTTTTGGAGGTCTGACAGTATTTCCACTTCTACAGCCTATTAATGTCAAATGTCTCTCCCTCATTCAAAATGCTTCCAGTTAAAACCTTTTGTGTTATATTTTGTGATATTACGCACAATAAGTTGGATGTTATAGATATGAAGTATTCCTATTTGAATTAGATTAAATGCAGCAGGGATTCTACTAGTCCACCAATTCATATCATTCCACCTAAAATGCAAAAGATTCTAATGCGAATTTACAAAGCCAGAACTGCACCAATCAAACTACCTCCAATAACGCCAACAAGTGCGGGTACCCTCCACTGAGCCTGTGCTCCTGAAGTTCTTGTTGAAGTTGGCGCAGGATCCTCCAACGTGGTATAAGCAGTCAAAGGGCCCTCGAATGATGACGTGCTGGTAGTGAAACTACCTTGAGCTACCAAAACACATGCTCCACGTGTTGTCCCTTCAAACTGACATTTTCTGTCTACAGTCTGAGTAGTACCGTCGATTTCCACCACTACCGTCATTTCAGAGCCAGAATCATCTACTACATATGTATCTAAAGAAAGATTTCGAACGTTAAGACTCATTGGCTTTTTAACGAGTTGCGGCATAAAAAATAAAATAAACTCAACTTGTGGTTGTTCTAGGAAAACTAGAAGTAAAGGTTTCGGTGGTCTCTGGTTGTATTATTGCATAACCGGATATCACAAACACGTCTTCGTAGACAGTCTTCCCATTGTCTGCAACACTGATAGCTGTAGCAGAGTAATGGGCGTCGAGTGATTGAGAAAAACCATCAGGAAGATTGGTCTCAACGTTCGGGTTCACTACATCATACAACGTCACAGCCGGTGCAGCAAATATACCTATCAAGCTAGTTCAGAATGTTGCCGTGTGCGAAGAATGACTTTCTTACCCGCGGAGTTTGCCAATAATCCAACGGCCAGTAGCCCATAGAGCTTTGAAGAAGCCATGACGAAGTATAACTTTCCTTCTGTGGGGGGCTCGGAATCTTAAACCGGGAGAAAGATCCCTAAGTTTGCGATTGAATGGATCACCATGTTATATTGCGAAAAAAGACCGGTTATGTGCAAGTACGGGTTTCAAGGAGTTTCGGCAAAATGATGAAAGGGTCTTAAACCATTTCTTAATCAAATACCTTGTGATACATACTTGGCGATGTCAAGCATGGTCCTATAATCCCAAAGCCGTTCGAATGCGGACAAGGGAATAAGAGTATGACCCTTATCATAAAAGAGGGGTACATAGAGACCAACGTGATTTCCTATAAGAGATCGAGAGAGAGAGAGAAAATTATCGAGAAAATTATGTCCCATTATTCCAGGGGAAAAAATATCTGGGCCAAGGCACGAGTCAGGAAAACACATAGCAAGGGTAATGATGTATGATGTTACACATTGTAGTCTCAGGAGGATTATCAGCTATCCGACGGTCTTAAGATGCAAAGCGATGCCAAAGATTTTGAATCAACTACTGTGATATTCTGATGGTACAAGAAACAATGAAGATACTTACAATTACCATTCACGTCTGCGTCTGCGAGAATGTCCATCTCCCCAACCTCTGTCCCGATATCTTTCTCCTCGTTCCCTACCCCGGTGCGCCGCCTCGACATCCTGTCGGTTATACACGTCACCATATCCCTCTCCAACATCTCCATTATACACAGTACTTGGAGTCATGTTGCCCTCCATCTCTTTCTGTTTCCGTCGTTTCAGAGCCAATGCTCTTTCTCTTTCAGATAGTTCACGATTTAGTCGAGCTTGTACAGAGGGATCCGAAGAGCTTGTGGATACTGTAGTAGCTAGTGGCCGAGAACTGCGAGAGTTTGGTGTAGGTTTCGACGATGTGGCCCCCGAGTGAGTCGCAAGGCGTCGTTCAATAGCTACCAATGGATCATGTTTCTGTTTCCGAATCTCGTCTCGTTGACTGAAACTCAAAGGTTAGTAAAAGATTGAGAGCACATATATTCACTGCTTACCCCTTCTCAATATCCTTCTCCTCTTTCTCTTCATCGTCGACACCCTTTCGTCGAGTGTACCATCTCTTGAGATCTTTCTCCTCAGGCCCAAGCTTGAATCCTTCTTCTGTTGCTTTAGGGTCCGCTTTCTTCGTCGTTCGGATAGCATCGATCATGCCCTAGCGAACTATGAAAAGACCCATATATGCATGTAAATATGCTCACATACCTGCTCAATATCCTGGAAAAGATTTATATGACCATTTGTGGTGGGTAACACTGCACCCTGTCCACTAGGCCCAGCAGTAATTTGGTTCGCAGAGGCACTTTCAACCTGAGTGCTAGGTTCAATTTTCTCAAGTTTTTGTTTGCTTCGAGAGCCTTCATTCAGTCCAGCACGGGATCTCAATAGATCTATACGTGCTTCTGAGTCCTATGAAATGAGTGCTGAACACAAAGGTCGATAGGAGGAGGACTGTAACGTACAGCAAGCATCATTCTGCCTTCTTCTTGGGCTTCTTTCAGACGTGCCTCTTCTTCATCCTTGCGCACTCGTTCAATGTTGTCCCGACGATAAGGATGGTAGGACTTGTGGTGAGCGATGTTGAGCTTCCCCATGGCAGGTGTTGGCAATAAAGGGGGGTTGCACAGCCACATGTTATCGGGAGATCTAAACTTAGCGCAACTTCTCGTGACTCTGACCTCAATGGACACAAATCTCAAGGAACGTGTTCAAGCTCAAGGTCAAGCCGGGTTCCTGCCTATTTTTCCGACAATACTATGACACCCTTAGCCCTCTCTTGAAAATTGTACAAGCACATTCCTGTACGTTTGGTCCGTAAGTGTTAACACCATTTTTTTTCGGATTGAACCTCTTAAAGGACCGCGACGATTTCCAATACACTCTTATACCTATTAAGAATATGAAAGACATCACTCTCTCGCGTCAGACCGTAACACTGGTACTCCTCGGACCTCGGACCTCCAGTGCCTGACGACTTTACTGCTCATCCTCACTGGCTACTCCTATGATACATCCAATGTATGGCATCGTTTCAGCGGGTGCAAAATTGTTATCTTTGCCATCTAGTTCATCCGAGGCTCTCATGCAGGGTGAAATCCATTCTCCACTGTTCAACTATTGATACATATACATGATCAGGCAACACGCTCGTTAACACAAACTGCACACCTGACACTCTACAGGGAAAATGCATTCATCTCCAGTGCTTTCCAGAAGTGGTCAAACCACACTCAAACAGCGCAACAAGTCCTATTTATAACAGCCGTGCGTGGAGTTCATAGAAACCAGTTCTAGAAACCGGTTTATCATCTCTGCCCCGACTCATTTCATTTACAGGGAGACTAACGCTCTTGGGAGTACAAAGCTTACTTCTATTACTTTTAATTACGGGAATAGACCGCAGAAAAATTGACAGACCAAGCGGGTGGCAAAAGACCAGACCTCTACAAAAAGATGCCGTTTCAGTCACGGAGACTTTTAACCTCTTGCCATGCTCGCTCATGGAACTCTCAGTTATTTTGATGCAGGAGCTGTTGCTGTAACTCTGTTCTCATTGTATCTAGTTGCATATATTCGCAAGAGTCGCTCATCCGTATGTTCGGGTCCCACTCTATAGACCCCCACCACCTCAGCTCATTACGAATATAGCTTAACAAAATACCTACAATTGGCCCGAATGGCGTGTTGTCCTCCTGGTTAGGCTCCATTATGATGTTGAAATATGGACATAGCATGATTCAGGAAGGGTATCAAAAGGTGAGCTGTACCTTCTCTTCACTGGATATTCGCCCACACTGAATCTGACACGCTACTCGATATTCTCAGTATCCAAACCGTATCTTTAAAATTGCTATGGGTACCTATTGGCTTGTTATCGTCAATGGGAGTGAGAATATTGAAGACGTACGGAAAGCATCTGACAGTCAGCTATCTCTAGTCGAAGGTGTAGACGAGGTTTGTGCTTCACATTTACCCTTTCGAATGAATAACATGAGTTATTGTTCTTCTCTAGCATCTGCAATTAGACTATACTCTTGGCCCAGGAGTAAAACAAAATCAATATCACTTGAATGTAATCCGCCGAGCGATGACGAAGAGTATCGCAGCTAGATTTGATAATATCTTGGACGCCATTGATCAAACCACTAATCAAGTGTTCGCTATACCACATTATAAAGGTGAATCAAATGGAATCTCACTTCTCATCATTATTAGTGAATACTCAACCCCATCATGATTTAGCATGGTCTAACACCCCCGTGTACTCGTTGGCGCTTAATATTGTAACAAGCACTAGCACAAGGTTCCTCGTAGGGCCTGAAATCAGTCAGTCTATTTCTATATGCTAAAGTACTTTCTATTAACTCTACACACGCATATTGTAGGCTCAAATGAAAGGTACAAGAAGATTATGCAGGAATTTAACTTCCATATAACTCGCAGCGGAACTACAATATCGATGTTTCCAACGTTTATGAAACCGTATGCACATGAAAGGATGCTTGATACTCATAATAACCCGTTCTTTTATAGCCTCATAAGCCGCATCTTATTCAACAACAAAACAAAGGTCCAAGAGATAGAAAACTACCTCAAACAAAAGGTTAATGAATGGCCTGAAACCGATGTGAGAAAAAAATCGTTTCCGAGTCATCCTCATTCATAACTCTCTCTCTCTCTCTCTCTCTCTCTATATATATATATATATATATATATATATACTATTTCAACTTAGAACGATATGGTATCTTGGATTTTAGATTATGCCCCACCAGAAATGCGTAGCCTTCGTGACACTACACTGCGCATGATCATGATAAACATAGCATCTATTCAAACAACAACAACGGCACGTCTTCAATATATTATTATTTTCTCAAATCCCTAAAACAACTATCACACAGCTATTAACCCATGTTCTCGTCAATATCGCTACATACCCAGAATATGTCGTACCATTACGAGAAGAGATAGGTTGTATTGTTGAAGAAGATGGTTGGACAACGGCGGCAATTGAGAAGATGTGTAGGTTAGATAGCTTTGTGAAAGAATCGCATCGCTTGCATGGTTCTAATGCTGGTAAGTAGTGTACCTACATTTTTAAATCAAACGTTGAAAGAGTGACATTCGATATAGCTATTATGGCTAGAAAAACGATATGTGATGCATTTGTATTCAGAGATGGAACAACTGTTCCGAGGGGAATGATGATTGCTGTACCTAGTCGCGCAATCAACCACGATGATGTGAGTAATGTGACGAATACATAATAATATCATCGGAAACTATTCTTTTAGCGCCTTTATCCCAATGCCAGTGAATTCCAAGGGTTCCGATTTGTAGAAATGGAACGAGGTCTCCAGAAAATGACTGATTTATCACCGGATTTTATGACTTTTGGACTTGGAAGGCATGCATGGTGCGTTTTATGACAACATTTATTCTTCACAGAAAGTAATCATAAATAAATTAAATAATATACCATTTGTAGTCCAGGTCGTTTCTTCGCGATTATCACTATCAAGACAATTGCAGCCCGGTTATTGATGAAATACGATTTCAAGCTGTATGATGAAAAAGATGGACGACCTAAAGATGGGTGGTTTATTGGAATGGAAGTTCAACCAGACAAAAATACTAGGATTTGTTGTCGATTAAAATAGTTTACCGGACCGGACCGATGACCTCTCTCACAGCCTCCACTGATCACGAAATATTGTTATAACTAGTCAGCGACCCGATCGCACGGCGACGCTGATATGCATACCTGTACATTGTACTTACTGATGTTATCCTACTATGAATCTTACAAACTACCATGATACAAAGTTACATATATTTTGTCTTTATTTTTCATGGGTTTCTTTTTAGTGATAACGATTCTCTCAGCTGGAAGAAGCGATAAACAACAAAAGCATGTTCTAAACTCAACAACACATGCTACTTGGATTCCGACCTCGACGCAAATGACTAAAGCTGAGAAAGGTAACTCCCAGAGACATCAACTTGTGACTCAGTACTGCCACCCTGAAAGAAGCGAGAAAGTCCTAACTCTCCGTGTGACATTTATATATATAATGCATAAATCGTACTGCGCAGTTGCAAGTTGGCCCTCTCGCCGATAAGCAAGCAACATGGATTTTCGATCGTTGGGCACCGCAATTGCCTTGGTACTATATGGTGAGATTTACAAGACACTGGACAACTCTAAGCCTCTACCACCATAATAACCCATGTTGTTTACTCTTCAATATAGGTATCAATATCTGCCTCTTCACACAAATTTGTATCAATTTCCTTCGATCGCCGAAGCCAACGACTCACAAAATAAAGAAATGGTTGAACCTGGCATCTGCTATAGTATTCCTTACGGCCTCAGTTAATCTCGCAAGTTATGCATATGGTTCACTCACTCAAATGAAAGATGCTGGCAATCTTGACTGGACAGTGGTAGAACGTGATACCATAAACTGCCGTATCATTTTAGCGACTGGTCTGTTAACTGGTTGGGTGATCGATGGAATTATGGTATATGCCTTTCCCTAGCCGTTTCACTAGATATCTAACAAAATAACCAAGTTATACCAGTGCTTCATCATGACTTCGATGCATAAGCACGCGATTTGGATGTTAATGCCTCCAATTATATTGGCTTTCGGCGCGCTCGGTGAGTGCATACTCAAACTCAGTTGCAATACCTCCATAACCTTTGAACCTAGGTTCTGGGATCTACCTCTTAATACCAATCAACAAATACACCCGGATCCTTGCCTTGTATCATTATCCATTCTGCATCTCATCCAAAACTGTGTCCAGTATCGTGATAGTCATCAGGCTCATTCAACACAAAAATATACTCAAGAAAGCATTTGAAAACCAACGAAAAGTTATTCATATTGACCTTGTTGGACCATATATATCAATCATCAACATAATGGTAAAAAGCTACGCACCATACACACTTTTTTCACTCCTTTTCCTCGGGTTTTATGCCGCCAAACATATTGCATGGAGTATTTTCCTTCCATCAACTGTTCAGACCGGGGTACGCAATGGCTGAGTGTCCCCCCTCCTCAAAAAAGAACTTACTGACCAGAGATATAGTTATTGTCGCATCTAATTATCTTACATTATGTCACATCGGGACAGGAAAAGTTGGATCCTAGCGAATGGAGCGCTTCAATATCTCAATGTTCATATAGAAGTTCCGATTCAGTAGCAATTGGTATGGATACCATCAGTCCTGAGCGGAATGTGAACGAGATATGCGTATAGTTATTGATTATTCTCTATTGAAACGGAATTATTGTATCAGTATGTATTGTGTCAGTACAAGTTTATGTGGGTACTACAGGGTACTACCACAGAAACGCCTGGGGTGTTGTGGCGGTGTTCAGGTTCGCTCGAGCCTTTTTTTTTGGCTCAATCGACTCGTCACGATCTAGAGCCTACTGTCGATGATAGTGATCAAGGGACAGTTGTTCTCAACGTCGAAATACCGATGGAATTTCGATGGATCGGGGTTATAATTGCCTCAGTGTTCTATCGTGTGTCTATTATGATACTAATCAAGATTTGGTGTCGCCAATATCCTGCGTTCCCATCGAACCAGAACCAATCAGCTCAAACATTGGTCAAACGTCGCATCCTTCTTGGCATTCTTCTTAGTCTCTCTGCAAATGTTATCAGCTACACATACAATACTTATTCTCGAATATCCGATTGCTCCGAAGACTATGGCAATGTACTATGGTTGGTATCTGGAAGTGCTACAACGAGCTGGAATATCTGCTTAATGACTAGTATGCTAATAGTCTGGGTATTCGATGGTATTATGGTGTGCCAACTCTCACACCTTTGTGTCCAATATTTGAGCCCCTGATGATTATAAATATAGCTCCATCAATGTTTTGCTCTACTCTGTATGTACACGAAGACCGATTGGATGATCGTTCTCCCCTCTTGCCTGGCCTCGCTGTCTTATCAACAATCACGCCACGCGTCATAGTTGGCTGAGAATCGAACAAATGATGCATTACTGGGATATATGCTTTGATGCCTAATAACAGCTACTCCGTCACGAGAATCTTCATTCACTTCATGTTTTGCCTTTCAACGAAACTGGTATCTAGTATCATAATCATGTCCAAACTTACCCAATACAGGAAAATGCTTTAAGCTGTGTTTAACCAGGACGCAAGAGAACTCATCTGTTCTTATCTCTCACTTTCCAATATCGTGATAAAGGGCATGCTTTATTTACAATGGGGTTCTTTCTTTTCGTTATCATCTTCTTCGCACAGCACAATGCATGGAATTTTTTTCCTTCCTGTCAGTCCTCAAATCGGGGTGTATATCTCAGTAGTATAAAAAAGCCCGTCTGTACTTGGGACTGATGTTTCGTAGCTGTTATCACATATACTTCTTCGGCACCATCTTACATCAAGAAAGGAGGTCATTGGAACCGGCTCAAATCCTGTATTAAGCTCTATGCAGTTTCAAATGTCAGATTTCACTAGTGCCGACCATAAGAGCGCTAGTACGCAGTCCGAGGATGGAGTTGGAGAGCTGGTCTAACCTATTTACTTATTTGCTCAATGTATCATTACCTGTATTTATACAGAACTTCGATCGTGCTAGAGGGGTCGAGATCAACTTGGAGTCCCTTCCGTTGTTTCCGCAGTGAAAATTCAGCTTCTTGTAACACTATTGACGGTTTAGCCTTGTAGCTGTGTAATGGATGATGATTATCGGTCTCTTTATTCTTCCGTGATAAGGATTGTTAAAACAGCGCCGGCGCATTTGAACTTTTGAAGTACCCCATCCTCGAGACCGCGTTCAGCCTGCCACGGAAATCATAACATGAGGTCAGCCAAGTTGAAGTTAATTAAGGGTAACAGAGTATAAGGTCTAGTGGTACTATTTTTGCTCTCCCACTTTTCCCTTATGAGCGATCCACAACTATTGGTAAACCATCAAATAAGTAAATTCCAATTTATTGGTCTAGCAGGTTCTTTTATGCTCTTCGGTACGTCTTTTATCGACTTACTGAATATATATTCATAGCAATCACTAACCATTAAAACGGGATGCTTACTGCAGGAGTTAATTGCTGCTTATATGCGCAATTAATCCTTCTAAAGCTCCGCCGCAAGGGCCTCAGATACCTCTTACTTGAAGATTTAACCTCATGGATTGGGATCCTCACTCTTCTTTCTTTCACACTCGCCACAACCCACCTAATCCTCGAATGTCATCAAACGATTGAAGCATTTACAATTCATATGAGTCATTCTGGAGGTCCAATGTCATGGTTAAAAGCGAGGGATATGAAAGGTGCTTGGTTAGCTACCCTATCTTCTGGGTTATCAGCTGCTTGGGTCTTGGATTTACTCCTTGTACGTTGGCCAATGTCACTATTTTCCTCTCTCTCCATATACTACTTGTAAGCTGATTGCGGGTTGTGGTTTTGAAAGTTCTACCAATGCTATCAAATATATTCAACCGACAGACGAAGTCTCTGGGTTTTAATAATTCCTTTTCTCCTCATTCTATCATCTCTAGGTAAGCATACAATCCAACCCCCAACTCGAGTCTCCTCCCGTCTTTAACCAACCCAATTCTTTATAATTGTCGACTAAAATACATTTTATTCAGTCTCAGGAATTTACATCTTCATCCCATTTGAACAATCCCCACTTGCCAAAGGACTTCCACATTTCCCACTGTGTGCCGGATCCAAATTTCTCATGACGGGTTTAATCATAATCAAACTCCTTCGACATAAGCATCATCTAGACAAAGCATTAGATTTAATAACTCCTCACACGGACGGTGACACAGACACTGGCAGAGATTCAGAGTCACAACCAACTCCTATTACTAGAAATTCTGTTCTGGGTCGAAATAACAATGTTCAAGGAATTTCGGATCCAAGAAGTTCCAATGAAGAATCTCTCACTCAAATTTATTCAACAATAGCATACATAATAATCGAAAGTTACTCAATCTACGCCATCTATTCAATAATATTCATAACTCTATATGCTTCCAAGAACGAAGCCTATCGATTATTTTCGTCTGGATTAAGTCAAGCTGGCGTGAGTTGATTTCTACTTATTCTCTCTTCCAAAAATCCCAAAGTTTCTCATAATTGTGTTCATTGTTACAATGTCTTTTTTTATATATCATAGATCATGTCACACATTCTAGTGATCTTTCGAGCAACTCAAAGAAGGAACAATACTCTCAATGTCAATACCAATGGTCCCAATTCTCACAAATTTGGCACACTGACACCAATCCGATTCACACATTCACATTCGCATTCACAATCAGAATCAGAATCAGAATCAGAATCACAATTAGAGTCGGAGTCATTCTCACCCCAGACATATGACAGTAATGATCAACATTTCTAAAACTTTTTACTTAGCCGTGGTTACACGGCTTTTTCTGCTTTGATTTTCAAAGACGAAGTAAACGTAGGGGGGATTCTACTTGTATGGAACTTTCAGAGTAACCTAATCTATAAAAAAAGTTATCAAAGAGTGATAAAGCAATATAGGAATCAGTGTCCGTTTACATAGTACATACTTATCTCATGCAACATTTAAATTTCTTTTGAATACAAAATGAATTATGAAACTAACATCTCGAACATGAATATAGCAGTGGAAGAGGAAGGAGGGGAACATAATAGGGTAATGCATATGAGTGTGCCTCTACCCCGTAATAAAATAAGAGTGGAGGTGAAATGGGGGGAATAAACTAGTTATTGTAGGTAACATAATTTTATATGATGATATAAGAAATAGGGAAGGGGAGAAGAACGATTTGTTGAGATTTAAATGGGGAAGGGCAAGACGGAAAAAAAATTAAGCAAAAATGGAAAGGAAAAAAAAAACTGACAACATAAAATCTTACAAGTTAGCCGAATGGAGTGTCACGGAGTGGAAGAAAAAAAGAAGAAAAAAAGAAGGCGAAGAGCACCGGCAAAAAAAAAGGGGGGGGGGGGACATATCACAATACAATCCCTACCTCACAGGCTTCGAAAAATCAAACTTCCAAAACCCATCTCTGGCGTCCAAGACGGTCCTCGACCCTTCTAAACAAAAAACACCTTCCCTTCAGGGTTGTTTCAGGTTAATTGCGAGAACGGAAAAAAACCCTACCCAATTTAACCAAAACCCCTCCTCGGCAACCACAACTAATATAAATCAATCCTCCAACGCCGCCGATCAATAAAACCAACACAAACTCGAACACACACACATCCATGACCCCATAAGTACACAAGTATGTAATCGCTTTGAATTGAAACACATAAAAAGGAGTCAAGACTCCACCAGCATTAATTGGACACATATTTGGTACCACAACCAGAATAAGGGGGGTCGTCCATCATAAAAAATGTATATGATAGAACAACACACCTGAAACGGTTGAACGTTTAAAACTGGTTAGAGCAAAGAAGGAAAAAAAACAAAACACCCAGAACACATCAAACTTCTTGGTAGTTTTGGGTTTAGAAGAAAGAAGAAGTAATATGTGTCTTGGTCTTGGCCAAAACGAAACGAAACGAAACTTTGATTTTTTTATTCCTTTCCCTTCCCATTTGTTGTTCTCGTCCATTTCATAACATAATCGCTCGAATCTACCGGGCCGTATAAGTGCATCATGTCGTAATGGTAGTTGTAAAGTTTTTTGACCACGAGTTGAAGGTTGACCACAAATGACAAAGCAGGGGGGAAAAGAAACAAAAAACAAATGGTTGTCAGCATCAGGACCCACACACACCAACAACATTTAAAAAAATTAAGACTAAAACACTCACGTTTTTACTAACAATCGAACTGTATACCGTGGTTCATCACAACGAAACAACAGAAATGACAAATGACAAATGTTACATCATACACCACGAGGAAAAATAGAATCAGGCCGGCACCGATATATCGATAGGCGATAGAAAAATACACCAGAAGGACAACGAGATGTACACCAGAAGCACCCAGAGAAACGGCATCGGTAGTAACGATCAATAATCGATCACCATTAACCCATTAACACATTAACGTGAAAAAAGTCGACCGGACATATGGAAAATTTCGAATGTGTTGTTTTGCGTGCCATTGAATTGGATGGACAACGGTGGGGAGAATCCCGATGGATCATAACGTAAGAAGTAGGGATCGGATACACAAGTGTGTGTGTGAAGTAGGCCATGCGACATGGGGACATATTATTTACGAGAACGAGATATTTGAGAAGGTTGAAGATATCGAAGTAGATGTCCGTCCCATTTTGGAATGTCATCAAGTGTTCGGGTTAGGATAAGAATCGGAGTACGACATAAGCACAGAGTTCCCAACAAAAATCCATATCCAATAATAGGTTACATGGGAGACATGAGAGATAAAAATCAGGGAAGAATATGGATAAACCAAATATTCGTTTTGTTTATTTTCAACGGCACGATGTGGGGTGATGTTGATGAGGGAAAAAAAACAGCAAACATTCATTATGTTCCGTAATATCGTGGGGACCGGGTTGGAGTATTGGGAGAAATTTTGATCAAGTGAGTGACCAAAGAGGGGGTTTTCGATCCATTGGGAAGGTAGATGGTGTATATGGTGACAGGGTGACGGGGGGGAATAGGGGAGGTGTTGTTAACGATTTTTACGTGGATCCCAAAAGAAAATCCAATTTTGCCACAAGTCGATACAGCCACAAGTTACAAAATGAAATAAGATCCAATTGATAAGGTTTGGATATTGAACGTTGACAAAGATTTCCGATTCCGTACATTATTTGAGTGATATTGATGGAGAGGCCCGAGGGAATAGGGGAGATGGAAAGGGGAATAAGATGGTGGATTGATGATGAATGGCACAGAACGTATTGATGCAAGATGTTGTTTTTAGGAAAATACCAACCACATGCCAAAATAGCCAAGATAAGTACCAAGGTACCAGTTGATGGCAAGGTTGTTGATTTTCGTGTATAAGGTATGTGTATGTAACAATATCCAATTGCAGTTGGCACAGATCGCCGATTCCAAACATGCACGGCGTTATGCCACGTTCATTCCGGAGGGGGGTTTGTTGTTATAGAATTCCAGGGTTGACGGGGGTATGGTTCGTTTTCGTTTCGAGATTCGAGATTGTCGTATTGGTTGTTGATTTTAATTATGTCACATACAGATAAACGAGCCAAGAGAGCAGCAGATAGATGAGCATGGATATTAAAAAAAAAAAAGGAAACCATCAATAAATCGTTCCCAAAAAACAGCAGACTGATACATGCAAAAGAAAAAGAAATCCAGATAAGAGCAAGCTGGAAAGCATGGATATGCAAATAACGTGACATCGCGCGGCGTTGATATATCAGATGCCGTGCCAAGGGGGATGGGATAGATAAACAAAGTAAAACGGAATGAAGAAAAGCGGAAAGAGAAATCGATAATCTAAATCAGTGCCGCGACCCCGAGATTCGAGCGCAGGATTATACTGGGGTAAGAAAAGGTAGCGCGTAAGAATGGTTGTCCACACATAACCCAACCGATAAAACGATGTGCCCTCAGACATTAGGCCCGCATGCAGTAGAAAAAAGATGGGGCGGCAGAGGTCAGATATAAAAGACCAAAAAGGGGTTTTCAGATTAAAATAGAAGATGGAACACTCACTCTGTACAAGTCGGTTAAGAATATGTGAAAAGCGGTTAGAGTTAGTCACAAGATTTCGGAGGCGGGAGGCAAAACTGCACGGCAAAAGACTAACCTTCAACAGCGGCCAATACAACCCTTAGCATAGCGGTATCTGTAGCAGTTGTTATACTGTGTGAAAGAAGCAAAGTCGGTTAGAAGGCATCTGTCGGCTGCAGGGATGGCGAAACAACGGCGACAGTCCCGATTTAATTCTACTTACTGCATATAAATTTCTCTTTCTTTTGACCTTCCAGCCTTTTGCGCCAGTCTTCCGAATCGTTTCTTGAAATAATCACGTCCAGCCTTCACGTCGCCAAGTGGTCCGTCATAATCCTATGTACCGGAAGAAACCCGAGAACATTACGTCAATGTATTGAATAAGGTGCCAAGGAGAGATTACGTACAGGAAAGAAGGCTTTGATGCTCGAGCCTGGGACCTTCTTCTCGAATAGATCATTTTTATTGAGGAATAAAATCTGGTAAAAAGTTTAATCTGCTGCATACAAGCGAGGTGGAGTGGGAGGATTTATCCGTAGTCAAGGACATTGTGCCCTAACGGCAGGATGTTGGGGGTGTGAAGTCACTCACAATCGATGTTTGTTTGAACCATTGCGAATGACATATTGAATCCCAGATTGTCATAGCGTCTTGCATTTGGTTCTGACAGGAGTTAGTATATGCGCATATATCCGGTCAAATCAATACATACTGCATCTCCATCCTCCACGAGGCATTGGTCGTATCCGCTCAGACTGACAAGGAAGAGTATACTTGTCACCTCTTGGAAGCAATGAATCCATTTCCGTCGTTCACTCTTTTGACCGCCAACATCGACCATCACTAGCTCGCTATTTCTGAGATGGAACGTAGTCTCTGTAATTCCGACTGTCCTAGCGCGACATCGGATAATATCTTGTTCGGTAGGGTGGAAGTTGGGCTGGAATACTCGGTCCAGATGCGAAAAGAAATATGGCAGGCTATATGCGCGAGTGTCAGCCACAAACGCCACCAGTAATAATTTTTGGAGTGCATACTTTTCTGGGAGAGCGACCTCATTTCCTCGTATGTATGCCTTCTGAACGACTGGGTCTGCCCAGAGGGCCCTGAGAGGGGGGATTAGGCTTGTAGGGAAGGGTTGCTTTTCCTCGAGCTCCTTTGCGTTGTCGATGATTTCGACGTTGGGAACATTCTCTGGGGAGATCTTCATATCGAACATGTCCATGGCATCGAGAGTCTTGCGCATGCCGCGGACGAGGTTGTCGAATACAAGTTGCCGGAACGTTTCTATTTCTCCAGGGGAGAAGGGTACCTTGTGGATAAGGCGCATTTGCTGGGAAACTGAGTCAGCCAGTGATGTGTAGTTGCGGACGGTGTGTACCTTGAGCACGGTTGATTTGCCCGAGTCTCCCGAGCCCAGCAGCAGGACCTGCAGAGGAGTGAGTCTGGAAATATAATGTAATATGAGCAGCCCTACCTTGATTTGGTTAGACATTTTGGCCTTTGCCTGGTATGTGTGAGCATTGGGCCTGGGCAGAGGCAGACGACATACCTCCTTGAGCTGCTTGTCGATCTCTCTGCTGTGGAGCTTCTCCTCGTCGACTTCTTCAGTCTGTGGGGTAGGTGCTGGGGACGAGAGGCAGGAGCCCATGGTGGTAGTGATGGAAGAACAAAGTGTGTGACTATTGATTTGCTATTAGTCCTATGCCTCCATCAAAAGAAGACCACAGACCGTCCCAAGCCTATCTCAACCTCAGACGCCCCTCATGGACGCCCTCTCTGCCTGAGCCTGCCAGAGACACACGGGACAGGGACTCCCTATTTATGTCCAGCTCGTATTCTCAGCGCCGCTCCAGAAAACGCCGCGTCGACGACATCAGCTCCTTCTCTCCCTTCGATCCCACAGCCGCCCCTTCCAGCTTCAGCTTCAGCTTCACCTCCCCCTCTGCCCAACAAACCTTGTTCCACAGAAAGACAAACCCATTGCCAGACACTCCAGTCACAGAAAGACCCAGGAAGAGAATTTTATCTGCAGACGCTTTCCAGGAGAATGCTACCATGGCCTTCGAACCATCATCTCCAGAGGAGGGCTCCAATCTCAGGCGCAGTCTCCAGATAGACATGAAGAGCCTCGTCGGCGATGCTGTAGGCAATGTGCGTATCCATATTGGTTCTACTGACCCTGCTGCTGAGAGAGATATACCAGATGTCTATCAGCCCGTCCTCCCGCGATGTCGTACTCGCTGCGTACGCCTGTTCTTGAATATCAGTGTCTTTGGTAGCTTACTGTGACTAGACGTCGCGGCCTGTTTATCTTGGACCTGGAATCACCACTCGAGGTTCCACGTTTTCTGCCCCAAGGCGGCACCTGGGATGTCGCAGATGTCCAGTGGAATCCACATCCCCAGCGAGACCATTATATCGTTTCAACTTCAAGCGAGAAACTGTACGTTTGGTTTTTTGTCATGTGGATATATATATGCGCTGATCATGGTTTCATAGTTTGATTTGGAATCTGTTATTCACCGGAAAGACATCAATACAGCATGTACTCAAGTCTCACTACCGTGCTATCACCGATATCAACTGGCACACAACAGAGTGCGACACTGTTGCGAGTACAGGTATAGATTCATGGATATATGCGTGGGATCTCAGAGAACCTCGTCGTCCAATATTCGGTGTGCCATTTCATCCTCCGATCTCTTGAGCCTCGTTAACTTGTATCAACTACCAGGCCTTTCTGCGTTCAGATGTAAGAATATATGCGCATATATATAAATCAATAAAACTGACGTGATGTATAGCTGGTGGTACACAGGTAAAATGGAATCGTAAAGATGGAAACATATTGGCTTCATCACACTCAAACGAAGTACTCATATGGGATCGCCGGGTACGCTCACTCTAACCATACACATCGCATATAAACTACAAAGCACTCATATATCTTATAGAAAGGTTCTCTTCCCGTGTCTAGAATTACAGCTCACAACGCGAAAATCTACGGCATCGATTGGTCTCAGAGTGTTCAAAATGAACTGGTCACCTGCTCATTGGATAAAACCATCAAGATCTGGGATATGAACGATACCACTGACAACCAAGGTATTCTCGAACCTCGTTCCGTAATACGAACCAACTATCCTGTTTGGAGAGCATTGAATTTACCATTCGGACATGGCCTTTTGAGCTTACCACAGCGTGGAGAAACGATATTGGAAATGTACGCTAGCAATAACTCGGAGAGTCCTGTGGAAGTATTCGAAGGTCATTCAGATGTTGTCAAAGAATTCGTTTGGCGAAAAGGCGGACCGGGTACGTGTTCCTCAACCTTTTTGCTTTCCTTGATCTGAAATATAAACTCAATTGTGCTATTACAACAGATGAATTCCAGTTGATAACCTGGTCAAAAGATCGTACTCTTCGTTTCTGGCCATTGGACAATGAAACACTACAAAAAGTGGGACATTCGCCTGACCCATCACGCGGTCGTTCACGGTTAGCGAAAATTCGAGATCAAACAATATCATATCGTAATCCACCAGAAAATAAAGAGCTTACCCCAGCACTCTCAAATCCTTTTGGAAATAGACCGATTTTGGCTGAAGTTAGAGCACCGTTACCTCCCGTACCTCAGAAAAATGCACCAAATATGGTTATGCAACCTCATATAGGGAGCGCAGCTCGTGGAGTCGGCACAGGTACTGGGAGTGGGAGTGGGAGTGGGAGTGGGGGTATGAATGTAAATGTTAACACCATGCCTCCCCCTATGACCGGTACATCAAGTTCATTCATGCTATTACCACACAGTTCTGGTATGATCATGGGAAGTGTAAACACAAATTCTCAACCCAACGCCAATGCGAAAACGATAAGGCCTAGTCTTGGAGGAACGATGAGTCGTGGAAATGTTGGTGGAAAAAGTGTTGCTAGGATGGATGCTTTTACTTGGTTGTCGAATGTGAAAGTTGGTGTTGGTAGTAGGAGTAGAAGAGGGAGTAGCTCGGGTGCTGCTAGTGTTGCTGATAGTCATGGGAATGGGAAGGGAAGTACCCCACAGTCGAGGATGAGTTCTGTTTCCAGGGTGCCGTCGGCTTTGAATTTGGATAGTCAGATACAACAGAATCAGACTCAAGCTTTGATTAAACCATTAGAGCGAATGCAGCAGCAGCAGCAGGAAGAGGAAGAGGAGGAGGAGGAAGAACTAGAGGATGAGCAGATAGAAACGAGGGGGAGGCTTGGGGATCAGTTATCAGAAGAGGGAGGAGAAGGAAGTGAGAGTAGGAGCAAAAGTAGGAGTAGAGCTGCAGATGATAAGGAGAAGGAGGGGGAAGGGGGACAGTCGTTGCAAGATGAGTAAGTCATTTTCTCTATATTTATCTCGTAACTACAATCTAATTTTGATTTTGTGATTAGGATTACTTCTGTTCTTACAAAGTTGGTGGCTTCAAAGATTCGGCTTGAGAAGGTATGAGATGTTCATCGTGATATGTACAGAGAGTATATATTCATATTTCGTGAATATCACAGCACGACTTGACAAAAAGACGGACGTGTACGCTAGGACTACAAGGACCTTGGGGAGAACGTTCATCAGTCTTCATTCGTGTCACATTCACATTCCCGAGAGATTATCCACAAGCTTTACACCCCGAAGGAACACCAACAGTTGAAGTTGAACGAAACCCTTTGATTTCAATGAATGATCGTGTATATATGCTCAAAAGATTAAAAACTATAAGAGAGAAGAAAAGACCTTGTTTGGAAGCTTGTTTGAAATTTCTATTATTTGGTGATGATGCTGAAGGTGCTGATGGTAGACCTTCGTTGATTGATTCTTCGGAAGATGAAGAGGAACAGGAGAGTAATAGTAAGAATATGACTAGTATGGGAACTGTTGGGAAGGGGAAGAAGGGGAAGGGTGTGACGGTTTCGTTGTTGAGGAATAATAAGAATTTGGCGGAACCGAGAACTTCGCAGGGGACTTTTGGACCTAATGGTATGTTTTTTGTTGTTTTTTGTTGTTACGTTGGGATACTGAATGATTTTCTTGGTTTGTGTAGGTGAATTTATATGCTTCTTTCGTGCCCCACCACGCGTCGTTCGCTCGGTTACGAGAGTCGTTAGTAATGGTGGACCACATCCATTCAGATCTAGAACTGGAACTGGAAATGAATCTACATTTCCTACACCACAATCGGAACCATTGAATGAGGAAATCGAGGAACAAAATCGAGGAACACGACAACAAGAAGGTCAATTGGATGATTCAAATTCGAATCATCACCATCATCAACAACACACCAAAATAATACAAAGTCCTGCTCTTTTGTCGGATGCTATTAGAAGATTGACATTAGCCTCTGTGGATAGAACTTACATTCCTGATCCTAGAAAACAAAAAAATGATGAATTGGCGAGGGTTATGACTAGTTTATTAGCTAGGTCATCTTCATCACATTCTCAATCACGTCAACATCAACAATCGCATCGACATTCTGGTTCACATTTAAAAATTCAAGGGAAATTGGGTTCAGGATCGGCGGGATTGGGAGGTGCAGAAATTGGATATGGAGATGTTGATGGGAGGAGTAGAAGTCAATCGAGATCGAGACAGAGAAAGTTTGCTTTGAATGTACCTTCTTCTTTGGTTCAGGTGAAAAGAAGTATTGTTATGATGTGGAATGTTAATGCTTTTGGAGCTCCTGATAGTATGGTTGCTATTGGGTATATTTTTGACTTTGATAAAGGAAGTGGGGGCGTCACTGAGAATGGGAATCGGAATGGGAGTGTGAATGGGGAGAATGGAAGTGGGAGTGGAGGTATAGGTTTAAAGGAAGTTTGTCAAGTTAATGCTGGAGTTGCAGAGGAATGGGGAAGATGGGATCATGTTAGGGTTTTTAAGACGTTAGAAGTGATTTTTGGGACTATGAATGTTGAAGGCAGGTGGCCTGATTCAGAGTGTGAGAGGTTGGCGATGAAGATGTTTATGAAATTGTGAGTGGTTCCTCCTTCCATGTTCTCGTTTTTATAAGATTACTGATGTACTACAATAAAATAGGTATGAAGAATATGCGAAAGAGAAGGATTTACAGATATTGGCTATGATGGCAATTTTGATACTTCAAACACCATATGCCATAATCGCAGTACCAACACCTCCAGCGCGAGCTAGGAAACCTACGATAAATATCCTACCTTCATCAATACGAAGTCGAAAAACAAGTGGATTTGATTATTTCAGTATTACCCAAGCAATAAATCAACAACAATCAGCTTCACCTGTTTGGGGGCGTATACCCTCACCAAATGCACAAACACTTCAAGCGCCTGCTTTATCTTCATCTAATTCATCAAAAGGATCATGGAGTAATTTATTTAGTACTGGAAGGCAGTTTGTCCAAGATACATTTAATCCTGGACTTTCAACACCTTTGGAAATTGTTAATGTACATTCAACTCATACACATTCAACACAATCGGATAAACAATCGCAATATTCTACTGGGTCTGGGTCTGGGTCGGGATCGGATAGGACAAAAATGTTGGATTCTCCACCTATCAATATTAGTATTGCTCAGGCTTTGAATTTAAGCCCGCCGGTTGGAGTTGGTGGTGGTGTGGCGATGGGTATGGGTAGGAAAAGGAAGGATTCGGCTTTGACTTTGGGGTTGAGTGGGAATATGGGAATGGGGGTGGGAGTGACGTCTAGGTCGTGGAATGATTCTCGAGGAGGTCTGATTTCTGCTCATGGTGGTGGTGTTACCAGTGCTGCTGCCGGTAGTAGTAATAGTGGAGGTACGGGTCAAGGTGGTGGTGGTCCTGGTGGTATTTCGGGTGTATCCTTTGCTTCTGGATCTGGATCTGGAACTAGTGGTAAGAGAGATAGAGCACCACCGTTGAGATGGACGAATTCTGGACAGAGTGGAATGAGTACGGTTAGTGTTAGTGAGAAACAGGTTGTAGTGTTTGAAGCACCTGAGGAAGAGAGTGTTAGGTGAGTTCTCCGCTCTTTTCTAAACAATGTCGATGGTGATTAATGAGTTTTCGTGGTGTATGCATAGGGATACGAAACCGAAGTTGGTGATTCCTGAGAGTTTTGTGGACCAATTGACCGTTCATGTTCATGTATATGCGGAGTTGTTGTTTAGATGGCAGTTGTATGAGAAGAGGATTGATTTGTTGAAAGTTATGAATAAAAAGAATCATATTAGAGTGGAAAATAAAGGGGCACAACATAATATTGGTATGTTCTATTCTTTTCTTTTCTTGAGTGTATGGAGGATTTTGACATTTCTGTATCTTTTGTAGGATTGGTACAGATTTGTAGTCATTGTGGATCAGTGCTTGTAGATAAAAGTCCAGAATGTCCGGCTTGTCATGTTCCTAGAACTATGGCACTTTGTACTATTTGTAGACTTCCTGTTAAAGGTAAGCAAATTTATACAGTACTTCACCTCTTTCATTTCTTCGTTCTCTTCCCCCTTCGCTATATGTTTTGTTAATTCATTGAATAGGTTTGTCGAGAAATTGTCTTCAATGCCATCATGTATCGCATGTATCATGTTGGAATGGATTGGAAATACCGATTTGTCCGACCGGATGTGGTTGTTTTTGTGCTGGGTTCCCATATAATGGTGCTTTTGCTGGTAGTGCTGGTGTTAATGGGAATTTTCCGGGGAATGATTAGCGAGAATGGGAGTGCGGTTGGTGGGGGTTGTCAGTCAATGCTTTCTATGTTTTGATTACGGAATCGGGAATGTTTCTACCTCTTTGTGTTTTGTTATTTCATGGGATGTACTGTATGTAATTTCTGAGTAATGTTTTTGTAATGGTTGTACTAAAGCGTAATAAGTATTAATTGTACAGTTTTTGGGATTCCTGTATTTTATTCAAGCTTTGGTTTTATTCCTCCCAACTCTACGTCAATTCCTCCCAAGTTCATCGCTACTAGTAGCAGATGGTATGATTGTTGTAAAGCGCATTGGACTTGTTGGCCTTGTTGTACTTGGATCGTTGCTATGTTTAGGTTCGTCTGCCAGGTTTTTTCTTGATGTAACGTGGTATTGGACGAGTAGATGAGATAATAACTGTTAATTAAATTCGTTAACGAGACGTAGGTTGTGATCTGTCACGTTTAATAAACATACCCCGGTCTGAGGAGCGGCTGGGAAGAAAAGATTCCAAGCGCTTTGGTTTGCAATATAGAGACCCATGAAAAGTAAGGAGGAAATGACGTATGGAATGTAACTTTGGATCATGGTATTAATGAGTGTTGTGTATGGATGAATGATATAGTCTGAGTTGGAATTTCCTTCTTCAAGTGCGGTTTGTAGTCTATTTTTGTGGAGAATGAGTTTGATGATGATGATTGCGCTTGTAAGAAGTTTTGTTGAAATGCATAATGGGTAATGAAGTATGGCTCCGATTTTGATGTAAGTGTGGTTTGGGATTAAGACGTATGTACCGGAACCTATTTTTCATGATTATGAGATACGACTCCTAACCTTGAAAGTTGAATGGGATGGTAGAAATAAAACTTACCGATAGAGCAGATTGCGAGGACGAAGGGAATCATTAGTATATAAGTCGATCTTCTAGTCATACTAAGGAGAACATAACACTGGTACATCTATAAGAGAGAGAGAGAAAATATATTATATGGGAGTGTCAATGTGAAGTAGTTATCGAAACCGTACCAAAATGCCATCAAGTAACCAAGTACCCAAAAAACCAGTAATCAAACTTATATGCCAACTCCTGGTATCTCCTTTTATTACCATCCATTCATGATAACCATTTTCACTACTAGTAGCAGTATCGTTACTGTAGTGTGTAACTACGTCATATTCGTTTCCTATCGCTGCGTGGGTAAATGTGTTGTATGCGTAACTGATGAGGGAGATAGAGGATATAATGAATACTATTGTAGTAGCAGCAGTGTTCCACCAGCGTTTGTCGTTTGAGTACGATTTAATAAACATGTGAGATAAGAGGTAAACGTTAACCACTAAAAATGATCTCCAGGTCAGAATAATGCAGAAATTTATGACCCTAAACGTAGGGCAGAAATTGGATGAAACTCACCATAGAGTAGTAGCGCGATCACAGTTCCAATTAATCTGAAGTCCAAATCCATGAGATTGAGAATTCAAAGTTGTTGTTAGTAAGTACTTGGTGGGGTGGATTGAAGAAGCTAATATTCATATCAACATCGCTCAGCCCCAAGGAATATATGTAGATGAGATTACTGCGATCTGACAAATACAGGTGTAAGTATCCACATCAGTAACGGTGGTCGGGCCGCTAAAAATAATTTTAGTATAATAAATTAATGAATATAAGATTCAAGTTTCCGGTAAAGATGGATCGCGAGAAGGCGTAAGGATTGCGAGATTGATGCCAGCACAGAGTTGCCCAGACTCATATCTTAACCTCGAGGTTGGTTTGAGAGTTCCTGGAAAGCACTGAAGAAGAATATACATGTTCCACAAGCTCGTTTTTGCCCGACTCGTCCTGAGTCTAAGGCTTGTAATATGAGTGGCAAGTCATGTCGCATTGGTCAGTATAATATTTGGGCGATATATGAGACCAATAAACGTGCGCTTCTCAGAGATCACAGCCCAGGTAGGAAAATTTCACAAGTAGAGAGTGTAAGTTGTATCAGATTCAAGACAGTACTGAGGTCAAGGGTGCTGCTATTTTAAGTCAGAGTCACGAGGAGTGCTAAGTTTAGATCTCCACAATAGCCTGTGGCTGTGCAACCCTCCTTTATTGCTAACACCTGCCATGGGGAAACTCAACATCGCTCACCACAAGTCCTACCATCCTTATCGTCGGGACAACATTGAACGAGTACGCAAGGATGAAGAAGAGGCACGCCTGAAAGAAGCCCAAGAAGAAGGCAGAATGATGCTTGCTGTACGTTACAGTCCTCCTCCTATCGACCTTTGTGTTCAGCACTCATTTCATAGGACTCAGAAGCACGTATAGATCTACTGAGAGCCCGTGCTGGACTGAATGAAGGCTCTCGAAACAAGCAAAAACCTGAGAAAATTGAACCTAGCACTCAGGTTGAAAGTGCCTCTGCGAACCAAATTACTGCTGGGCCTAGTGGACAGAGTGCAGTGTTACCCACCAAAAATGGTCATATAAATCTTTTCCAGGATATTGAGCAGGTATGTGGGCATATTTACATGCATATATGGGTCTTTTCATAGTTCGCTAGGGCATGATCGATGCTATCCGAACGACGAAGAAAGCGGACCCTAAGGCAACAGAAGAAGGATTCAAGCTTGGGCCTGAGGAGAAAGATCTCAAAAGATGGTACACTCGACGAAAGGGTGTCGACGATGAAGAGAAAGAGGAGAAGGATATTGAGAAGGGGTAAGGAGTGAATATATGCGCTCTCAATCTTTTACTAACCTTTGAGTTTCAGTCAACGAGACGAGATTCGGAAACAGAAACATGATCCATTGGTAGCTATTGAACGACGCCTTGCGACTCACTCGGGGGCCACATCGTCGAAACCTACACCAAACTCTCGCAGTTCTCGGCCACTAGCTACTACAGTATCCACAAGCTCTTTGGATCCCTCTGTACAAGCTCGACTAAATCGTGAATTATCTGAAAGAGAAAGAGCATTGGCTCTGAAACGACGGAAACAGAAAGAGATGGAGGGCAACATGACTCCAAGTACTGTGTATAATGGAGATGTTGGAGAGGGATATGGTGACGTGTATAACCGACAGGATGTCGAGGCGGCGCACCGGGGTAGGGAACGAGGAGAAAGATATCGGGACAGAGGTTGGGGAGATGGACATTCTCGCAGACGCAGACATGAATGGTAAATGTGTGCATCTGTCCTTATTTCTTGTACCATCAGAATATCATTGTTATCTATTCACCTTTGGCATCGCATTACCACTTCACAATCAAGACCGTCGGACAACTTTCTAACATAGGGCATCGTCATTATGATTATGTGACAAAAATTGTCAGAGACTATAGGTGGACTGTTGGTTCCGATACTCAAGACGGCGGTACGACTGCAGGACGAACTGGAATAACCCAAAAGCAACTGATAGGAACTCTCAGCAGCGTAAGGTTAGTAGAGGACACCAGTGAATTTGGCTTCCGAAGGTGCTTTGTGGGTTCGTATATATGCTGTGCCATTTCTTCTCATTCTAAGATGGACCTTGTGGTTGGTCCACAATCTCGACTATAGCTTTCCAGTCGGCTTTTGACTACACTAATCCCTACAGGCCTTCACTCGGGGAACTTGAAACTTGTGAATTTGACAACTGCTGGCATGGGAACTTGAAAGTGGACATTTTTATACTCTTTATTCGTATCATAAGATGTTGTTTTTGGATCAGAAAGGTTGTGTGGGGACGCATTTTCTGGCAATCAGTAACAACTTTTCTAATATAGTGCCCGGGGGACCCGTAAGTCTGTACCAAAGTGTACTCAAGCGCGTGCATAAATAAATAGACCATCAGTCTCTCATCAACAGACTTTGACATATCAGGGGCGTCTGAGGCGCAAACACTAAACCCGTAGCCATTGATTCTAGGTTGATTCTGGGTACAATATGTTAGTTGATGTGATGCCCAGCACTTAGTAGGCCTGATATGACGGCTGTATAGCCAAGCCGTTTCAGTTGATCAAGAGCAACGTACTTACTATTCACGAGGTTCATAATAAAAAACATAGATCGGACTTAGCGCCTATTAACCAAGGATTTGCATCCCTGGCTGAAAACTGTTATTAAGGGATGAAGGGGAAGCAAGTACTGTAAATATGTATGTGACCTTTGTTGCTAACCCTCGAAATTCCAATCACTAATTGCCAGGGGGTGCGTGAGAGCATTGAACATTGAATTAATTCTGTATGAGTTATTCCTAGGGCGCATCATCCATCGATCATAATGATCACAATTTTAGTATCAAAACGCCCCACTGGTTGTCATCAGCGGCATCATAGAGTGAACTACAATAGTTTGTTGATAGGAAGAAACTACGTTCCGAATGCCCTGCTGTCAAACAAAATTTATTTCATTATAAGACATCAGAAAGTATGCAAAACAATATTTTCCCCTCTACCCGCCGTTGAACCTTCTTTCATACTCCTCATGGATGCTGGCCGATCCCTTCCACTTGACAACATTGCCCTTCTGTAAGTTGTGTCACGTATAATTTAGGTGATCTATTTTTCAACTAAAAGACATTGATAACCGTAGAACAGGTCCATTAGTGAGTTAATTTCCCTATCATTTCTCATTCTCCTATATGCTAGTGCTGAATTTGGCTATCTTAGCTCGTAGGATTTGCCGGGAATTGGTTTTTTTATGGAATACTCTGCATCCAATATTGTGAGCGTCCATGATACACGTTGAAGTTTGAACCTATCTCATCAGCATATTAGATATCTATCTCAGCCATAAGAACCGCGATCAGATATACATGAAAATAGCAGGTAAGAACTCCCATACAAACGATTTCGAAAGTGATACGTTGCTCACGCTTTCTTCGTGCTTTAGTTCACCTTATATTCCTTATTGACACTGCCCAAACCGTGCTGGTAATGGCCGACATGTTCCACTGGTTTGGATACAACTTCGGGGATGTTCCAAATTTATTCGACTTTCACTTTTCAAGCATCGACTTGGTCCTCTTGGATGGAATTGTTGCATTCTTGGTTCAGTTATTATATTGCTGGAGGATATGGCTGCTAAGTGGGCTCAGAGTCATACCGATAATTATTGTCTTTGTGAGTTTTTCAATCCCTCGAACTATAGAATTTTAACCCATTGTTTACAATAACAGGGTGCATTAGTTGCTCTGGCAAGCGCATGTTTGGTCGCAATTACTGTTTGTGTTTGAATCTTTCTTCCCTTCCCCCGGGTCGTTTCTGAGGTCTCTTGATAGGGTTTGCAAATAAAAGGGATCCTTGCCCCACCTCAGATGGGCCGGATTCCAATTTTTGTAAGCTCCTAATATTCCTATAGGATAATTGCTAATCAGTCAATAGGTTTGGTTGTTTACGACTGCAGCCAACGATATTGCTATTGCTGCCTGTATGACATGTCTGGTAAGAGTCGGCAGATTTAATAGAGTTACCACAAATAACTCATTCTGTTGTAGCTTATGCGCAGTATAAAAACTGCACGTCTAGTACAGGACAGCTCGCTTGGTAGCAGGTTCAGGCGTATACTAGCCTTGGTACTACAAACCAATGCGTTGACTGGTAAGTCCGTTTTAAATAGAAAGCTATACATATCAACTTAATCATGTCCACGCGCAGCTGCTGTTTCAGTTGAGATAGCTATCATTTTTTGTATTCCAGCTGTGGCACCTCCAGTATGTATATTTCTACCATATTTTTTGTATACCGTTGCTAAAATTCGTGCCGAAAAAGCGAACAAATCTTTACAAAATAGGGTACGCCGTCTGACCTGTTTTCATCGAATCCAAAAGCTTACCATGTCAATCCACTTTGTAGGAGTTACTTCCTTGGAAAACTGTAAGTAATATTAAACTACGGAATTACCGAAAACAAAAAACAGCGGGCTAATTCCAATACCCTCCTCTCAGGTATAGCAACTCATTCCTGGTTTTGCTAAATCAAAGGCACCGTGGTACCGATGATGATGCCGAATCAAAGGTTAGCTATAGGTCAGAGTTTGAAGTTGAAGGTGGTCCAACGAACCTATCGACAACCAATGGTTATGTGTCAGGTTATACAAATAGTCCAGTTTACACTAGCGGTAGTGGCCCTGAGCATATCTCCCGACAGGGAAATGGAGATATGGTGACGAGCGCGAGACGTTCTCATGTTTAAAAGTTTCTTGTAACTTGAAATTGTTTATTCTATTCGTAGTATATGTTATTACCTTGTACTTCAGTACTTACGATAATCTTAAAACATATTATATACCATGTAGAACTAACTGAAATCAATGTCCTTGTATTCGAGGCCTGATAAAAATTAATTTGCATAACGGATTTAAGATGCTTAATCAAGTGGGTTTGTTTTGGGAACTGGGAAACGGATCAAGGAGTCTCGGATCAAACGCTTTTGTCCTTCACTTCAGCTCTTCACTCACTCGACTTCGCCTTTAGCCCAACTTTAGCCTTTATGTCAAACGAGCAAGTTACTCATGATCATGAAATTGATAGCCAATACATTTACACGTCGGTGCATAAAAGTTGAAGGTATGGGATCAATCCCGGGGGGTGTTTTTTTGTTTTGTTTTGGGACAGCAGCGGCGGCGTTAAACGGTTAGTATAATCAATTTTCCATCGTAGTAAAAGACTGAATACTCAGTACTCGACAATTTTTTTCATCTGGATGTGATTAGGCCCTGTTCACTTCCCAATAATATCATCTTGGCATGGGTTATCCAGGACACTTTGAACATAGGTGCCACTTTGTTGTCACCAAAGTCGGTCTAGTCGGATTTCGATGCTGAAGGTGATCTCTTGGTAAGTTGATTGCCTCATACTACCACATTGGTAACAAAGTGCCACGGATGTTGATATTTAACCCTTTTATATTTAAAAAAGTGCGAAAACGTTGGATCTTCAGGCAGTGGTTGCTCATTCAACGATTTCCACTCACCGCAGTTATAGATCTTTGCAGTTTCACATTCGACACTCAAAGTCGCCTACATAATATCTTCCCAATCCCGACCCTATCGTGAGAGCATTTCAGGTACAATACTCTACAACCAAAATACTCAAGTTATAGGCGTCTCAATGCGTGTGCAGCACGGCTAGTTTATGCCGGCCGAAGATTTACCGCAGCTCTTTATATACTTTATTGTAAACGATTTGTAAGAGTGTTTTTGCCACCATCTTGCCATCATCATCTATTTTCAAGATGATCTTCCCAATGCTCTGTGGTGTACTGACTGTGGGTGGATTGCTAACAAACTTTGTTCAAGGTGACTAAATTATTTGTTCTGTTTAAAAAAGGACGCTTGTTAACAATATCTTGGCAAATATAGGTGTCGCTGGAGCCCCTAGTGATGCAACCTTATATGACGTTGTCCCCGAAGGGCAGCAGACTCCAACACCAGCTGACGGAGCAGTGTTTCATGAACTTCAATACCAGACTGCTATCCACAGCGTCGGTGTTGTAAATGATGGGAAGACTATTTACGAACAAGAGCTTGTTCTGACGGGAGAGCTCCTTATTGGAGAAGGATTCACATCAACAGTTGCATCAGAGTCTCAGACACAGTTTGGACAAACAAAAGCTACCTGTACGTCACCTTTATTTTTATAGCGTCAATTCTACACAAAAAAAAACTCCAACTAGAGAACTTTCTAGATACATTCGCTGCGGATGCATCGGCTTTCGATATGTCATACACTTTGGCGGCGCAGCTAAACACCTTGATTGGACAGAAGAATTGTGATTTCGAAGGAACTACTCGTGGCTCTTGTGTTGAAGTAGTGACATACAACCCCGGGCGCGTCGAAACGATGACTTATTCTGGCACTCTCACCGCTTTTGCTACATTAAGAGATGGCGTGTCTGTGCCAACTACTGTGACAACTACACAGACATCTGAGGGTCAAGCTGGTCGGAGGGTATCGTGGTATGGTATCACAATTGGTAGTATCGCTTTGATTCAGGGACTGCTTGCATAGAACCAATCTAGTTACAGCTTGTTGTACCAGGACATTTACCACTACTTGTGATGTTCACCGAGTGTTCATTAGACATTCACTGAGAATTGTTCGTTTCATATAATAAATGCTATACACAATTCGGTAGTAAATCAGGATATAGTTGTCAAATACCATAAACCAACGTCGTTTGCCAATATCACTTAGTTAGTTGTCTCTTTGCATGAGAAACACCATGCAGTTTAGTAGAACAACCCTTTCCAATTGAAATGTACAAAAAATATTGCATAGAACCTCGCCTGGGAAAGAGTCCATAGCAGTTTCCTTATGTTGTAAGATTAGTTTGAGCTTTGAAAGAGAGCTTTGATTCTTGACGCCTTTGACTTTAGGTGTGACGCAATTATAAGGAAAGATCTATGCAGGTTCTTTCACAGGCGTTGTACACGACCCAGCAGCCACTCTATTTTTAAGCATAACCACAGGTTATCCCATTAAGTCTACAGCAATGATTGTGCACCTACAATCATGACTCGCGTATTCTTCTACTTTCAAAACAATGCGTCCTTTACTTTCATCTACCCCCAGGATCTCCACTTCATACTCGGTCTCAGGTAACCTCAGGGTGTGTATGTGTTTATGTTGGAACATGGTGCACTTCATGCTTGAATCCCAGGAGTAATGGTATATAGAAACCAAATTGTTTTCATCAACGGTTATACTACTCGAATGCCCAATGAGAGTGAGCGTATTTTCACGTCGAGTATCTATGTTGAAACTACCAAGTGTGATAGTCTTCAAAGCATAATCGCCATTCTCCAAGAATCGAGTAAGGCGTAACTCGGATCGGTAGCTATATACGAGCCACATGTTGTTTTGAAAGGCAAATTGTTGCGAGAAATAGGAGTAAAAGAGATAAGAGAGTCGAGATGTCCGAATATGCATCGATGTAACGGTGATAACGTCGTCGGTTTGATGGTATGTAACTCTGGCATATCATATATTTCAATCCATCCATTTCCAACCCTGATGATCCTATTATCCGGAGTTATGCGAATTATGGCCTACCAAAAAGTTTAGATGAGTTGCAAATATTTGGGAAGTCATCTCACACTCACAGGCCCATGAGAATCTAAATCAACCTCGCGTTCCATAAACTGAGCTCGAATGCGTTTTTCTTGGTACTCGCTTTCTGCAATTTCCATATAACGAGTGAGGTAGAGGCCGTCAGTGATGTGATACTTTGAACCAGTATCAACCATTATTTTCCATCTTTCCACCAATAAATCACTTGTCATTGCACAAGGGCCGTTTCGATAGTGCATTCTGATTGTAGCTTCTTTACCAATCGAGCCTGTAGGAACGCTTCTTGTCCATGTCCTAGAAGATCAATTGATAGATGTCGACACTTGCGAGAGTATACGAAGAATCTAATAACCGGTCTGGATAAAGTCCTCGCATGTTGCAACAGAACCTTACCTTCATTTAACCGAGACACAGTCCTCAATGCTAAGCGCAACGATAACTTTGTTTGTGAAGGGTCAATCCATATTTCACCAAATTCCATCAAAGTCTTGCGTTCAAATTCATGAGAACTTATGGGAGGATCGGTAGGCACCGCTTTCTCGATTATACGGTCTTCCAAGTCATAACTCCGGAGCCCATTCTCGTCGTGAGCCAAAACCCATCGTCCACCAGGCACGAGTACATACTGACTGAACTCGTGATCGGTGCTTCGAGACTTGCGTATCACCAAACCCTTATCGAATAAGCGATAGTTGGGTTGTTCCGCTGTCCAATACTCTTGAGCCCGTAGGTATTTGATCACCCATGATTCCAATTCGGAAACAGTGTAGTCTGCAAGTGGTTCCCTCCGGACGTATAGCCCCAGGTTCTGAAAGAAGATTTGTGATCTTGAGATACCAGAAATGACGTGCAGTCAATGCGTTTCTCCAGGTACGACAAATCTTGAAAACATTTCGTGAGAACATACTGTCAATATATCTATGTGTACATGGATATGAAGTTTATACGCACAAGTTTTGCGGATATCAGCCCTCTCCAATCAAGGTGCGAGAAAATCTCGCATAAGGTTTCCACTGCAATTGACTCCATATCTGCTCAGCGCTGTGGTGTAGCAGTACATCCACTTTGACAAGATTCTAGTGAAGGAAAGGTCCTGGTAAGGAATGGGTCACCTCTGGGTTACAAGTACATAGAGCAAGGGCTCTCAGATCAGACACGTGTAGGCTGTGTGGACAGTGGGAATAATCAAAATCAAAGATAGAACGGGCAGAACAGGCTACAGTTGTTGTCGGGTCATGGCCTTCCGAATGCCAATACAAGTTTTGAAGAGTTTATAGTACTTAACGAAGATAGTCACATTTTTTAAGAGACGGGAAATAAAAGAAAACTACTAAATAAAAGTGTTGATTATTGGAAAGCAAAGGGAAGGATAAATCAGGTATAATATAGCGTCCAACACTCATGATTATTTTGCTAGTAAGTTTGTTACAATAATTTTATTTTCTCCATTCCGTAATAAGAAAACAATACGCCCTTTGGTTCCATCTATTCCTACAGTTTGTGCCATATCACCTTTCTGTGAGAGCTCCGGAATGCAAATAGATCTACGTCTCAACACTCTGCAATTATTTATGTTATCCCATGAAAACTTTGCGATAAGAACTGTTCCATATTGATCAACAACTTCTACCAGGTCCTCCCGAAAATTAGCTAAAAGCCATTGATATGTGGGATTTCCAAGAAAAGTGGATCTGAGATGGATGTGAAGTGATGGAGAAACGTGTATCGATGTAGTGGTGGTAAAATATGAATTTGAGACTGTCCTGCGGCAGCCACACGTTGAATAGGAGATTCAACTTGTTGTATTGTGAAGATTTCAATGAATCCACATCCAACCCTGATAATTTGATCGCTTGGGCTGATATAAATAGTGCTCTAAAGTGAATTAATTACGTTACGTTAAATCAATTTAAAGCTAGGGCTGCACTCACCAGTTCAGGGGGTGCGCACGTCACGAACTGCACTCGAGTCCGTTCTTTTTGTTGTTGTTCGCCTTCCATAGTCATGTAATTAGAAATATAGATACCCTCGATCGTATTTCTGCCGTCATCCGCCTCGATTATCCAGCTTTCTATCAAATAGTCTCTTGTTATAGCCACAATTCTCTCGTCTCCAGTAATAGAATAATCCTTTACTCCTAATTTCTTTATTAAATGGGCCTGCAAAAACGCATTGTTTCCATGGCCAATGAGATCAACTTGATATATTGATTTTGTACTCGAAGCAATTGATTCTAAAGACAAAAATTTTATTGGCATATATTAGATACAAATGATAGGAGCCATACCATCAACTTGGTTCCAGAACGTAGTCCGTAATGCTAGTCGAAATGACAATTTCTCCTTTAATGGATCAATCCAAAACATGTAATCCGACGTATCTTTCGGATACCTCTGTTCCTCAACATCTTTTTCAGTATCAAAACATATAATACGCCTCTCGAGAATATCATTCTCCAAATCATAACTCCAAAGTCCTTGGACATCACTAGCCAAAACCCATCTACCTCCAGGAATGAGTTTCATCTTGCAGCATTTAGCAGCCGTGATATCTTCAGAAACTTTGAACTGTTAATGACACTGATATGGCAGGGTCTTCTTCTTCCGTTATCCAATATTGCTGTGCTCGTAGACGACGTATGACCCATGATTCCAACTCAGTAATGGTGTAGTCTTGCAGTGGCTCCTCCAGTCGTGTAGTGGTACCATCCCCGGAAGGTGAGAGAAGGTTCGCAATTTTGAGATACCAAAAGTGTCGTGAAGCTAATATATTGTTCCAGGACCGACAGGTCTTGGGTATAATGTTGTCAAAAATATAACATGATGTATAGAGAGAAAATATATGCGCACAAGCTTTAAGGAGAATAGATCTTTCCAATCAAGATGAGAAAATATTTCACCAAGGATCTCGTTGGATAGCCAGTGCATAGGAGATGTTTCTGCGGAACTGAGGCCTGTGAGTGAGTGAGGAATGACTATACACAGCCGAGACATGGACAGGAATAAAGTGTAATGTTGAATGGCGAATCTCAGTTTCAGACTTCAGACCTCAATAAATACTGGTCCCTGACTTTCCACTCTGCAGCAGTGCCACGTAGTACACGTGTTAAAGGGTTCAAGTTTATAAAAAGGATTAATTGGCCGCTTGAGTTGGTCTCTCTTGGAATGTCTAGTCACAAGCGAATTCTCAGCATCGCCCAATGTTTTTTTTTCGATCTTAACGGAAATTCAGAGATGCTTGGCATCAATGCAAGGTAGTATTATTTACTATCTCGGAGACTCCTTTGGTTCTCCATGACTTTGTAGCAAACGCAGTTGAGTGCTAGAAAAGTTGAACTTTTGGTGACTTTTTTTCCTTATTGATATTAACATTACAAATAGAAACAATCGAGTCCGAGTCGGAATCCAATTAGCGGACCCCGAGATGTCGGAGGGCGCTATGCAGTAAAAACACTCTCAGCCACATCTTGAAGTTGGCTTCTACTTAACATCCGTTACACATAGATTTAGTAAGTCGCCAACAACTACTGCGCTTGTATCTCAAAAGATATCTAATTTTGAAGCAACGAATCGCCCTTTTGATAGTTACCATCACATTCCCATTCGAGCTTCGTCACAACTAGAACAGACTAAAGAAATGTATGTATGCATGGATCAGTGAATTACATCAACTTCATCCCTCTTGTCCCGTAAAAAAAAAAAAAAGGAAACAACACTTCACCTGAAAAGTATCAGTCCCACACTTCTGAGCTTTCAGCAAGACAGGGCCTAGTTACCCAGTACCCGTGCTCAATCGCTCCGAGGTCAACACTACAACTATTTTTCGAATCATCGCCTTTACCGTCGCGTAACTTTGCTCTCTCCACTTAGAACTTGGGAGACAGATAGAAGTCCTTAGTAAACTGTACCGCTAGTACTTTCCGCTTTCAGAAAAAAAAACAATGCATAACAGAATAGCAGTTAGCGAAAGATACGGATACTAATCTTAAAATCAATCTTCACGATTATGATGATGTAGCCATCTTCTATGAACCCAAGGTCCGGAGCCGTCTGGAGTTATCAAGCCGTGACATCCCGGATCCGCGGAGACCCTGAGAAACCCCCCCCTCTGCCCTGTCCGGTAAATGAAGTGGAAGTTTGACCCTGAGAGAGAGTCCGAGTCGCTGAAAAATTATGATGTCATTGAGCTAAAAACAAAAATAGATTAATAACCGTTCGGTTCGAACTCCGCGTTGACACTTTGGATTTGCTGATAACTTTTATCTCTGACGGACTCTCTTACTGTTAAGATATATATAGTACATCTACTACGGTTACTTTACTTTTTCTCGAAAACTAGGGTTTTTACTTTACTTTTTCTCGAAAACTTGGGGTTTTACTCTGAGACCAACATCATTAAAGTAAAGCTTTTTTTCAGTACTTTTAATTACAAAGCTTCAGTATTAGATTTTTTCGGTTTAATAGCTTCAGTAGATATTTATCATAAAACTTTGCAGAAGGGTCTCAGGGTTTCGTTTCCGCATTTTAGTGAGAGTGACCAAGTATTGATGAATGTTTTTCATCAACCCATCGTCATTAGAGAAGAAGAAGCATCAACAAAAAACGTTCGAGTCTTTCTGACAGATTTCTGATTTGTTTTTACCTTTTTTTTTTTTTTTTTTTTGATTTACGGCCTTCTTTATCCCTTCATCTACCTATCAATATCTTCTGTCTGTACATATTTCATGTTAGATCACTTTTATTATTAATTCACACTCGGTATATTCGTGCTGAAAATACATAAAGAGCTCTATTGTGCCAGGCTTGAAAGAAAATACATAAAGAGCTACAACTATATGACGAGGATGATGACAACATGAATAAAGAAAGGCATTTGAAAAGACAATATAAATAGATTAGACTCTTGTTCCTGTAAAACTTCTAACATTTTCAGAAATAACAAAGTGTATCTTTGTCTAAAGTGTTTCTTGCGCGGTATAGAAAGGTTCCAAGAGGTCAATAAAACAAATTAAAAGCCTTCAACAAAAGAAGTGGTAAAAGTTCTTTGACAGTGGAAAGTTCTTTGACATCAAAGATCTTGTCATAGACAAGAGAGCGTCTTCTTGACAGTGAAGGATGATAAATTACACACAGAAAAGAAGTGTATCCCCTATCCCTTTAACCCTGAACCTGGTCAGGGGATTGGTGTAACGGGCGCATCACCACCCTTGACAATCTTATCAACTTTATTTGGTGTAGACAAACATTTCGGACATTTACATAACAATTGTCTTTAGTTTTGCATTTTTCTACCTCGAATCGAGAGTCTGTGCAGACTGAATATCTGACTGAACTGCGTAAGACTACCTTGTAACACTAGCATGTTACAATCGGTCAGGTCAGGACAGTTGAATTTTGTTAAAAAAAAAAACCCTTCACAAACTCACAATACGACTGAACCGTTGAACTAATCAAATCACAGGTTGAGCTGTGCATTAATCATAAAAAAAAAACCTAACCTAAGTATATACAAAAGTATCTATTCAAAGTAAGAAGTTCAACGTTCCAACTTTCTAAAACCAAGAAAATAGAAACCAAGAAATCAAAACCAAGGAAAAGAAATCGAAAAAGTATAACGAAGAGAAGCGGAATTTAATTCATAAATGAGGTAAAGGAGACGAAACTCATAAAACATCCAGTTCCAGCCCCAGCTCCAGATCTAGCTCCAGCATCGATTAATGTCAAAGTTAATGAACAACTGTCAACAATCATAAGACCCATCAACCGAAAACTAGTACTCATTGACAATGTCAATGAATCACTGAACGACGTTGAGCCTAAGGCCTAAAAGTCAAGTTGGTTCTGGAACGGTTCACCAAACATTCAAATGTCAAATGAAACCAGAACCAGAACCAGCATAACGAGAAAAATCGCGAACACATTGAGAAACAAGGAAAAAAAGAAGAAAAAACCGACTGAGAAAAAGACGAAAAGAAAAAAAAATGAGTTATTGAATGTTTAGGATGCAATAATTGAATCAGAATAAAATGATTGATCGATCGAAGAAACAAAAAGAAAGAGAAAGAGGGAGAGAAACTTGAAAAAAAAAAAAAAGAGCATCATAAAACGTCGTTGTTGAAAACATTTTTTTTTTGTTTTGTGTAGGTTTGATTTAATTCCTCACGCAGTTCCAAACCTAAAAAAAAAAAAAAGATAAAAAAAAGAAAACTGCATATAATTGACGAGTATAAGCAGAAGCAGAAAACAAACAAACAAAAAAAACCATTCTCGTGTCCACTCCTTCTATCACTCATCCCAAGAGAGTCGGAAAAAAAAAATCCACTTCAACGCTTCAAGCATCAGCTTCAACACAGACAAATATGTCCGACCAATACACTCTACAACCACCACCTCATGATCTCATGCACACCGAACCCATATCCATATCCATATCCATATCCATATCAACTTCTAATCCTTCTTCCCTTCCCATTCACTCTTCCTCCTCCCTAACTACTACTTACTCTCACCATCCCCATCCTTCTTTGTAACCCCAACCAAATCACCCAACCTCTCACCAACCCTAACCTTCTCTCCCACATTCCTACAAAACTCAAAATTCTTAGGAGCCTCAAAAACCAGCACAATAGTACTACCCAAACAAAACCCTCCCATTTCTTGTGATTTTAATAATGGTTGACCTTTTAATATTGATGAAGCTTTGTAATAGGTTGCTTCTGTGTATGTTCCTATTGGTGGAAGTTTACGTTTTGATTTAGGTTGTGTAGGAGAGGTGGAAGTTGAGGGAGGTGATGATGGTGATGATGGAGATAACGATGATGACGAAGAAGACGGTGAAGATGAAGACGAAGGCGATATTGAAGACGATGTGGAAGAAGAAGAGTAGTTGGAGGGGTGAGGATAATGAGGTTCATTAGTTCTCAAATCCTTATCAAAATTCAATATTATAGATCCAACATTAGTAGCACCAACAGGAACCATTGAAAAAAAACCATATTTCCAACGTCCTAATAATGATACTCGTTCATTTAGAATGAATAGATTTTGAAGTCGTTTGGCTATGTATGGAGATACCGAGAATAATTCACCTAAATTTTAATTTAATTAAATGAGTTTATAGAAATAGCAAATGGAAACGTACCAATGAAATGTCTTCTCTTTTCAACAACCCATGCTGTAGGACTATGGAATCGATGATAATCACCAGGAGCTAAATAAATGACAGTGAAGAATAAATCGTTTCCTGGTCTTAATTTTTTTGTTGATGAGGTGTTGAGACTTTGTTTACGTTCTACCATTGTTTTTCCATTCCCAATTCCATTCCCAATTCCGTTACCGTTTGCACTCCCGTTACCATTCCTAGTCCCGTTACCCATTTCGATAGCGACGGAAGTATCATGAACGATAGTTTCTTTCATATCTTGAGTCGATGTTGGAATTATAGATGCATCAATTTGAGCTCCGTATTTCTTTGGTTTTTCATGGGGATGGATAACATTTGGATTAGGTGATGAAGGAATTGAAGATGGGGATAGGGGTGTTGATATACCCGAAGATGAATTCGAAGAAATCGAAGAATCATCATCACCAATAAGTTGTTCCAAAGAATATTCAATCCCATTTAAATTTGCGAATTCATGATGATCCACAATTTCCATACGTCCATGACCGTGGCCTTGGTGATGATGAGTTTCATCATCAAAATGAATAACCAAACTTTCTTGACTTCCATTTGGTTTTTCAACTCCTAATAAAGCGTCAAGTGAATAAGAAATTCCTTTAACTTGTTCCACTCTCATATTCCTAATATCTTTTCCTTTCACTTTTTTTCTACTTCTCCTCCTTCAATACCATCATCATCGTCACCGTCATCATGATCAATTTCAACCTTTCCAAAATGTAAAATCCTTCCATCAGCAGGAGAAACCAAAACCGCATCATCAACAGGTCTAACACCATCCTTCAACTTCCTATAAAAGAAATCCCCAAGCGAAACATAAGATTCCAAAGTTGGTGGATCTATTTCTTCAAGATTACAACCAAAAGCATAGGCGTAAAGTTTGAAACCATAAGGTCGGAACCAAATTGGTAATTCCAAAGAATTCAAGTAACCCCATAAACGTGAAACATTGCGTAATGGTAATGCTCCAAGGACGTGTACCTATTTTGTTTGTTTGTTTTCTTAGTACAACGTGGTGGAAGAGAAGGAAAGGAAAAAAAAAAACTAACCTGCCATGGACCTTTAAGTCTAATAACTTCAACACCATTTTCATCTACTTCAACTTCTGGTTCTCCATGATCATGACCAAGTCTTTCGCGTTTTGATTTACGACGATATTGAATAGCGACTAGTAATAAAGCGCCAACAGCAATTGGTAAAGGATACCATTTTGTAGGTGTTTCAGTCCATGCGTTTACCAATTTACCTTTTGAGAGAGGGGGAGGAGGGAGGTGACACGTTGTCAGTTACATGGTGGAATGGGTAGAGAAGAAAGAAAATAACATACGATAAAGGGGTACACCAGAACCAGGTGGTAAACCCATACCTCCCATACCCATACCACCACCAGCACCATTTTCTGCACTAGACTTTCCAGTAGAATAAGCCCTTCTTAAGCCTTGAGTCTTAACAGACCTAATAAGAGCCGAAGTCTTATTAGTACTATGAACCCAACATTTTGCAAAAGCGTTTGAAGCAGTTGCGGAAGAGGCGTTTAAGACTCTAGAAGCAGCGTATAAAGGCTTTTTGCCTTTTGTTAATAGAGTTTTTCTTGAAAAGTACATGAGGAGTTGTTGGTCATGGAAAGAAAGAAAAGGAGAGAGAAGGAAAAAGCGTACGAGTGATTGGTTTGTGTTGACCCTATTATTTGTACAGGCGCTATTAGTCTCACACGATTCATCATTTTTCTTCAATTTCTAGTTATTTCTTTCTTCAACCGTGCACTCAAAGAGATGGAAGGAGGATGGAGAAGAGCGGATAAATATTGTATTCTTTTTTCTTTCTATGTATATAATAAACACAGTTGGCTACGGATGTGGGAGTCTATTTGTCAGGTTGCGTTTGATCGAAGCCGCAACTCTGCTCCACATTTTAAAACAAATCATTTCCCTTTACTTATGAAGTATATTAAAACTCTCATCATCTAACGTCTTGAGGAGGAGGAGGAGAGGAGGAGAGAGAGAGAGAGAGAGATAAAGGATTTATTGACCATGTGATAGGCCATGCGTTGCCTCGGCAGCCTTGCTGGCAAATGATTCAGAACATCCAAAAGGGGTTAGGCCTCTGTACCACTTGCCAAAGTCACGTGAACCTGTATTAGGTTTTCTTCATCGCCCGTTCCAACCAAAAAAAAACGAAATCAAGCTACTCTAATGGCAAAAACACCAAGGAAGAAACAACGATTGGATAAAAATGAACCATTAGGTTCAAAAGCTACTTTGGAAAGGTTGTTGGATGAAGAAAGTAAAGATGACGAAGAGAGAAAGTTGGAGAGTATGCTTTTTGGTGTTCCTTATGTTCCTTCAACCAACAAGAATAACAAGAAAAAGAACAAAGAGTTGAATTTGGAGTTGAATTTTGGTGGTGGAGGTGGAGGAGGAGAAGAGGATGGTGGAAGACCTATGGCCAATCTACTTGATTCAGATTTATTCTTCGTTGATGCTCCTCAAGTCATTCAAGAAGAAAACGAAAACGAGTCTCAATCTAATTCCGACCAATCCGAATCTGACTCTCAACCATCATATGCCTCTGATGACTCTGACTCTGACTCTGACTCTGAAGAAGTAACATCAAGAATACCAACAACAACCAAAAAATCAGCATGGACAGATCCATCTGAATCTACCACAAATTCAATATCACTCCTCTCAGGTCCCTCTCGACTTCGCAAACTTCGAATTTCACAAACAGAAGATCAAATTTCAGAAAAAGATTACGAATCTCGATTACGCGTTCAATTTGAACGTATAAATCCTGAACCTACTTGGGCTAAAAAAGCTCGTAAAAAAGTAAAGGGCGCCGGTATCGCTGGTGGTCAAGGTGCCAGTGACGATGAAGAAGAAGAAGATGGTGGTGTGATGAAAAGGAAGGAGAGGGAAAAGGAGAACGACTTCAAGACCTATTAACATCCACAACTGGAATTCTCAAAACCTCACACTCGAATCAACGACACAAATCAAAAAAAATCATACTTCCACAAGGTACACTCTCAATAGAAAGACTTCGAGACGTCAATCTCTCAACTCAAAATACCAATTCCGGAGAAGTCAAAGTCCTAACATTCCATCCTAATCCTAAAATTCCTATTTTATGTGTTGCTACTGCTGATAGGAGAGTTCGATTATACAATGTACGTCTCTCTCTCTCTCTCTCATCTTCTTTCATTTCTCTCGCATACACATACATGTTCTTTCATAACAAAAACTAACCAACTTTTTCTCCCTCTCCCTCCCTCCCTCCCTCTCTCTATACATATATACAGGTAGACGGTCATACTTCACCACTTCTACAAACCCTACACATCCCCTCACTTCCACAAACATCAACAACATCAACACTATTCCATCCATCCGGTAAATCAATCTTACTCTCCGGTCCACGTCCATTTTTCTTTACACATGATTTACAAACTGGTATAACTACAAGATATGATCGTGGTTTATGGGGTGGTAATTCTATGTTTAATTTGGATTCTAATACTAGTTGTTTAACTAAAAGACGATCTACTCGTGGTTCTGGTGGAAATGGAAATGGAAATGGAAATGGAAGAGGAGGAGAAGGAAATGGTATTGATATAGTACATATGACTTCATTTTCAAATGATGGTGATATGTTAGCTGTTGCAGCAGGTAAAGGTTCACAAATTCATTTATTAGATTGGAAATCTGGTGCTGGTCAAGTTATTGGTACTTTAAAATGTGGTGGAAGTGGTGGAGGTGGGAGTGTTAAAGGGATTTATTGGTTTGATTCTCTATCATCGTTATCGAATAATTCAGGTTCGGTACTAGGAGGAGGAGAAGGAAGGATTTTGGGTGAAGGATCAGGATCAGGATTAGGAGGATATGGATCGACTTTGACAAAAAAACATTTAGCAGTTCTTACTTCGGATTCTGAAGTTTATATTTGGGATGTTGGAGAAAGGAAGTGTGTGAATAGGTGGATTGATCATGGTGGTTTTAGGAATTCAGCTAGAGTTTTAGGTGCTTTTAATCCTTCTCAATCCTCATCCTCATCATCATCATACATCATCATACTCTTCTTCATCGCAGAAATCATGGATGGCTATAGGATCTTCATCGGGATATGTAAACTTGTACGATTCATCTGCATTTTCTACAACTTCTTCAATAACTGGGTCTACCACAATGGAAATGGAAATGGGAATGGGAATGGGAATGGGAGGAGGAGGGAAACCGAAAGTTGTAAAGGAGATTGCGAATTTGAATACTCCGGTGGATGTTGTTAGGTTTAATAGGGATGGTCAGGTTATGTGTGTGGCTAGTAAAGAGAAGAAGGATTCGTTGCGATTGGTATGTGATTTTTTCTTTCTTTGTTTTTTTTTTTTTTTTTGGATTTCTGGATTGGGTTCGAATTGGATTTTGGTTTTTTTTTTTCTTTTGGAACGGAGGGGGGTTGGAATGTTTGGAGACGTATTCATACCCGTCTCCTTTTTTTTTGTTCAACTTTTTGCGTTTGGTTTATTTCTTTCTCTCTGCTCTACGAAAGATCGTTCCGGTTCAGGTTCCAGAGGGGGGGGGAAATAGTGAATGGTTATGGGTATGGGTGTGGGAATGGCTATTTTTTTTTTACACCCAATACCCATCCAACACCCATCCTTGACATTCACATTATTGTCGATGAAAAACAAGGTCCTAGGAGACCAACACTCCATTATCACGTTTGTGATATTGATATTTGTTTTCCCTCTATTCGAGTATTGGTGTGAAGATATGTGTTACACCTTTTTTGGTTTATAGTGCCGTGCAATTTGGGAGAGGGAGTGGGGGGATTTTGTATTATATTTTTTTAATTTGACTTTTCTTCGTTTTTTTCTTCTGTTTGGCTCTTCGCTACCTCCCCTCCTTTTTTCTTTTCTGTTATCATTACCTTCTATGTTTATATTTATCTCTCCCTCCCTCCGTATTTCCTGTTTTTTTTTTTGTCTCTGGAGTTGTGGCTTGTGGTAGTGAATGTTTACGTGTTCTCGTTCTCATACTCGTTCTCCTTCTTTTTTTTATTGTTCAATTTTTTGTTCTATTCCGTTTTAGTTCCTAGTTTCTCTTCCTATTCCAAAATTTGTTTCGAGGGACGGGGAAATAGTTTCCTTGTACCTCTTTTGTTTACTCACTTACGTTCTCCCTTTTTTTTGATCGTGTTATTACTATTATTTATTCATCTCGCTCGTTACGCTTTTTTATCGTCCCACAACAACCATTCATTCATTGTTCTTCTGGTTTTTCCGACATTTCTCTCCTTTCCACTTCACTTTTTCTTTCTTCTGTTTCTTTTCCTTTCTATTATATTTCCCTTCCTTCCCTTCCTTCCCTTACACATTCAACATTCAACATTCTTCTCCCTCCTTATTTTCATTCTAACTCTCATCCTCCCCCGTTCATAATAAAATAAAAAAAAAAAAAAACCAACTAACAACTTCTTATAGATCCATCTACCATCAATGACATCATTCTCAAACTGGCCAACTTCAAAAACACCTCTAGGTCACGTATCAGCAGTTGATTTCAGTGCTGGAAATGAATATCTGGCTATTGGAAATACTAGAGGAAGAGTTTTGTTGTATTGTTTGAGAGAGTATGCTTCTGGGATTTGAAGCTGAAGTATGTAGTAACTTGGGGGGAAGATTAGGGTCTGAGGCCTAAGGTTTGAAAGTTTTCACCACCTCCGGGGGATAAGAATGGGGAGGCTAATATGCGTTATAAAAGGAAGGGGTTTCTCTTTTTTTTTTCCTCCCTGAGACGATTTACTAAGGGTACCGTGGGTGAATTTCTAAATACAACAGTGTCTGTGTCTGTGTATGCGTATATGCTTGTGGTGGTAGATAAACTCATACAAAAATGTTTTGTTTTATTTTGTGTCTCTTTTTTTCGCTTCCTTTAGGTCCTTCTTTCTTGTTTCTGATTTTTATTGAAAGATGGTCCTAATGTTGCAGCACTAGAATGATAATCAAATACAAGATATTATATCTAATATGAATCAGTACCAGGTAAAAATTGAGAAAAGAAACAAAGGCAACTCACATCGACAGTGACGGTAAACACTGAAGATGCAAGGAGCCGAAAATTTAATGTTTACGAGAGAACAAGAAGGAAATAGACAGCAAAGATAAATGAAATAAAGACGGAAAAGTGAGTATCGACAATAATACTTCGACAAATACTAAGTCGCATATTGAACATCATTATAAACATAACTAATAAATGTCTTATATTGATCACACGCTTGTAGATAAGATGGAAATCTCCCTGTCTTATACCGACATGTTTCTCTTGTTCGTTCCTCAATGTTCCTTTCCCTCTCTCTTACACAGTAGTGCTACTGCTTAATAGACCGGATCTTGTAGCTGTTTACTCGTTGTTTTCCTTCGTAATAGCCCTCGTTCCTCTACCTTTCTTACAGGGTGTTATTACGCTGTATGCATATTTCTTTATGCGCGTATAATCTACATAGATTCTAATAGTTCAATCGTTCCAACACCTACAGCGGTGAGCCCATGTTTTTCAATCGCCGTTACGACATGTTCTATCTGGTCTATTTCTCACGCCTGAGAGTGCTTGCGTTATACAGTGGTGACCCATTCACTACCAGGACTCCCCCTTTCTTCACTAGAATCTTGTCAACGCTATACCACAATCTTACTGAGCAGATATATGGACTCAATCGCAGTCGAGACCTTATGCGAGATTTTCTCACACCTTGATTGGAGAGGGCTGATGTCCGCAAAACTTGTATGTATACTCTATGGCATGCATGTCAACTCGTTCACAACGCATTTCCAAGACTTGTCGTACCTGGAGAAACGCATTGACTGCACGTCATTTCTGGTATCTCAAGATCACAAAACTTCTTTCAGAACCTGGGGTTACGCGTCCGGAGGAACCACTTGCAGACTACACTGTTTCCGAATTGGAATCGTGGGTAATCAAATGCCTACGAGCTCAAGAGTATTGGACGGTAGAACAATCCAACTCTCGATCTCTCGCATTGGATTACAAAGGCGTGGTGATACGCAAGTACCAAGGTATCAATCGCGACTTCAATTGGCAGGTACTCTTACCTGGTGGACGATGGGTTTTGACTCATTATGATGATGTATTCCTGAGTTACGACTTGGAAGACCATATGAATGAGAAAGCCGTGCCTATAAATCCTCATGAATCTCATTCCGAGATTTTCAAGGAAATGTTCGTGGATCTTGAAACACTATGGATTGATCCTACAAAGGAAAAACTATCATTGCGCCTAGTATTGCAGTCCGATGTACCCTGGTCAGAGAAAGGTAAGAATTCTGGAGGAGTCAAGACTTCATCCTGACCAATTATTAGACAGGGTCTCCATTTAGCAGATTGATCTCGTAGGGCACGGAAAAGAAGCGTCCCTACAAGCCCAACTGATAAAAAAGCTACAATCAAATCACACTAGAAATACGATGCTGGCGGCAATGACATGCGATCTCTTGGTGGAAAGGTTAATTATTGATTCAGAGGGTCACTCGTGCCACATCGATCCCAGTTGCCTCTACCTCACTCGTTATATGGAAATAGCAGAAAGCGAGTACCGAGAAAAGCGCATTCGAGCTCAGTTTATGGAACACGAGGCTGATTTAGATTCCCATGGGCCTGTGAGTGTGACGACTTCCCAAATATTTGCAACTCAACTACTAAACTTTTTTGGTAGGCTACGATTCGCATAACTTCGAATAATAAAATCATCAGGATTGTAAATGGGTGGATTGAAATTTATGATATACCAGAATCAGGTACCTTCAAATCAACGATACTAACACCGTTACATCGATGTACATTCAAACATCTCGACATTTCCTGGTATTTCTCGGAACAATTTGCCTTTCAAAACAACATGTGGCTCGTATATGGCTACCGATCCGAGTTACGCCTTACTCGATTCTTGGAGAATGGTGATTATGCTTTGAAGACCGTCACGCTTGGCAGCCTCAACACAGATACTCGATGTGAAAATACACTCAGTCTTATTGGGCCTTCGAGTAGTATAACCGCTGATAGAAACAATTTGGTTTCCATATTCCATTACTCCTGGGATTCAAGCATGAATTGCACCGTGTTTCAACATAAATACATACACGGCCTAGAGTTACCTGCGACAGAGTATGAAGTGGAGATCCTGGGGGTAGATGAAAGTAAAGGACGTATCGTTTTAAGAGCGGTAGAATACCGTAAACCTACAAGTAAATGCACAATCATTGCTATAGAGTTGATGGGATAGTCTGTGATTTTTTGTTGATTTCAACTTCAAAATATTCGGTGGGGTAAGTACCTTTGTTATTTGTACTATTGCTGTGATACGTACATCTTCTCATTTTTGTTATTTTATTCAATCCTTAGACTCGAAGTCGTTTTTTATTATTTGTTGTTGGATTGCTTGCTTCCATATAGGTACAAAGTATATATACGCTTCCACTAAGGATTTTGAACATCTCATTCGTCGTCCCTACCAATAACCAAAACAGTACGCGCTTAAAATAGAAACCTAGGCAGATTTTTCCTTATATCTAATTCGCACCTAAGGCCTAAGACATCAAGAATCAAAATTACAAAGTTCTCTCTCAAAGCTCAAACTAATCCTATGAGAAAAGAAAACTTCTATAAATCTCTGATCATAAGGCGATTTGTAGCAGGAAACAGTGAAAGGATTTGATATCTAAAAGATCAGATTGTTTCTTCAACTTCAGCCGAGAGCCCCTCCAGAGTCCATACTTGACAAACAGTCTCCTCCTCCTCCTCCTCCTCCTCCTCCTCCTCCTCCTCCTCCTCAATTACCCCATCACTCAGCTATATCTCCGATCATGTCTAGTGAATTTCCACCTCGTAGCCACCCTTTCTCTCTTGATATGACCGGACTCAGGACTCAGGGCAAAAAAACGCGATCAACCAACGTTATAAAATTTTCGGATGTAATTACTTTATAATGGGATTCTATACAAAGAATGACCAAACTAAAGCAAAACCAACAAATGTAACAGCGTATCCCGACAATCTCCATCCGGTTAAGGCGTCTGATGTTTGTACAGTTTCAGTTGGTATGCTTTCCGTTGTCAGAGTAGCGTAAGCAGCTAGAGAACCGGAATAAGTGGTTGTATGGCTTAGCCATCCTCTGGTATCATAATGAATCTCTTCCACCACTCGAACGCAACTACCACGAGTAGTACCCTCAAACTCGCAGTTTTTTTGTTGTATCACCATGTTTTCTCCTCTTGACCAGGATGATGTCATTCCCATGCCTGATGCATCTTGAGCATAGATAACTAAAGAAAGGGTTGTTGTAGGGATATAAACGTTAAACGATGGCAAAGGGGATTCAATGACCTACAAGTTGCTGTTCCTTCAAACCCAGGGATTGGTGACCCCGACTCCGGCGAGATTGTTGAAGTAAAACCTTCTCCTAGAAGTACATCTTGCGTCACGATAACCTCTTGTTCATATATAGTCTTCCCATCTTCAGCCGTGCCAATACTGTGGACATTCAGAGTCTGATACTCGGGTTTATGGTACACTCGTCCTCCGGTTGGCACTGGAATTTGTAGTTCTAGTTCCTCAACGACGTGGTATAAGGTTACATCGGGGTTACCAGCAACACCTAAGCATTTTTAAACAAGGTTATAAGTGTTATCGTCACTTACGACATTTGTGTAGAAAACCTACCTGGAACGGAAGCTGTCAAAAAGCTCCCCACAGCCAGAATACCACAAAGCGCTGTTAGAATCATCGTGCAAGTACGATGGTGGATATCAGAGAACAGTATTGGGCTTCATCGTTGCCGCCAAATTTTTTGTCCGGGTAACAGTGGTCCGGCAAGCTGCTGCGGAGTTGATGGTATGATGTGTGTTACTGTGCATTACTTATGTCAACATGTTGCGAATGGGACTTCAGAGAGCGCTTGCTTCCTCTTGCTTCTGTCCTCTGTATCCAGAGCCTAGGCTACTACGACAAGTGAATTCAACCATTAGATTCAATAATCACAGGTTATTTTTATCACGTTTTGTGTACTTCTTGAATTTGAAATGCTCAGGTAAGCGGATGGAAACTCGAGGACTAGCAGAACCAAGTCAAATCGAAGAGACAAGCGTACGTCATGGTCCTGTAGTCTGCTTTAGTAAATACTCTTACTATTTTCGTCCACCCAGCCTATTCGGCACGTTTCCCACAATACCATTTAACCATTATCTCACCTCCAAGCTTTACCAGGCCTTACCACAGAAAGTGCATTTTGGCCCATGGACTCACTCGCAGTGGTGGACTTCCCATATCTGTTCTACCTGGAGGAACGTATTAGCCTACATTAAGATAGGACACTTTCTCGCTATCAAACAGAAAATTTTGAAGAGCACCAAAGCATCCAGAGGAACCACTTGCAGACTACACCATTTCCGAATTAGAATGATAGATCATACGGTGTCTACGGTCTCAAGAGACGTGGGGAGCAAAGCAATCCAACTCTCAGCACGCTCTGTGCGACAATCCGGGGGTGCACAAGTCTGACTCTGGAGCCTTCTTCAGCTATCAAGGGATTGATCTAGTACTCCTCCCTGGTGGACGATGGATTCTGTCTTACGAACTTTATGATGGACTTATTATCAGTTATTACCTGGAAGACAATATGCTTGCGAAAGTGCGGGGGATAAGGATTACATGGGTGTGATAGAATTTGGCACAATGTAGATTAACTATTCAAATGAAAAGTTATCATTACGATTCGCCTTGCGGAATCAGTCAAATTATTGGTACTACGATGGTAAGGATATCGTATATACGGGACACTCTGCTAACATTTCATTCGCATACTATTCTCGCAAAGAACTGCACCTACCAGGTCGATCTTGTTGGGCATGGACCCGAAGCAGTTTTGAAGGCTCGATTGATAAAAGAGCTGCAAACAGGTGACAATGATGATTATGAGACCATTATAGCCGTGAAAAACGATCTCTCAGTGGAAAAATGGATAGCTAAAATGGGAGTGGGTGATGCTACGCGTTACATTGAAGGCCTATGCCTCTCTCGTTATATGGGGTTGAAGTGAAGAATACCAAAAAAATGCACTCGATTCCCGTTCATGGATGTCGATGGTGATGGTGATATCAGAACGACAACTATCAAATACTTACACATACCATCCGGATAAAGGTTTACTTGACATGGTAGAGTAAAATTTATATAACTCCAAATCATCAAATCATCCGAGTTGGAATGACATGGATTGAAATGTATAATGTACCATTAGATAACCTCCAGGCGCTAACATTATCACCACTACATCGATACACACAGGAAACTTTATCCTTCATCAGACTGTTACATCTCAACGACATTTCCATTTCAAAACTGTGGCTGTTTCTTATATCACTACCAATCCATGGTACATATTATTCAAATTTCTATTAATCGAGAAGATACTTTGAAGATAAACATACTTGGATATTCCAACATTAATATTGTACACGAAAATATAGTGTGTTTTCTTGGGCCTTCTAGCAGTGTAATTGTTCATGCAGATAATTCTGTTTATATTTTACGTCACTCCTGGGACTCGAACATGGACTGTGCCATGTTCCAGCATAAACACATTCGCATCCCAGAGTTCTCAGAGGCCAGCAATATAATCATCTTGGGGTTACATGAGAGTAAATGGCGTACTGTTTTATAGTGGAAGAGCGTACTTATAGATTTATAGTTACAGATTTTAAGTTGATGGGATAAAAAGTGACTGCGTTGATTTCAATTAAAATATATTCCTTCTTTTTTAATCCTTTCGCTCTCTTATATCTTACAAAAGCTTATGGGCCATGATACCAACCCTATTTTAACCCTTAAATGCATATGATCGATATCCAGAGGTATTATCGTCCACTTGCATATGTCCAAACTTCGGGAAAATTGACTTTGGGGTTATCGGTATTCTATCGAGTCAGGGAGGACACATTTGCCCACACACTAGGGACTTACATCACAGTTTAGCTTACTTCCCATTCGGTACGTGAAAAGAATAGGGAGCTTTGGATTTATTGTTAAGAATGTGCAGTAGTAGCAATTTTGAATCTGTTATCTTTTTCATGTCCGTGATCAAGTCTTAACATACCTTAGCCCAGCCTTCGCATACTGACAGCTATCACCAGAAGCACTCTGGAAGTAGCGGCAACCAATTAAGCGTGAAACCCTAGAGTAGCAGAAAACAAGCGAAGTAACATTGACAGTAAGCCCAGAACACCTCTACACTTGTAGTACTTTGATTTTGGCCACACACTCTAGCCCTGATAAAGGTTGCATGCGCTGATCAGGAATTTCTTCCATGACCATCTACTATACAAAAGATCTACTATACAAAAGACAAGGGTTTTTTCCCACTCCATAACTGTCAAAGATAAAGGTAAAGATCGTGGAATGGATTGGCTATAGTATGCCTTCGCGCGCCACCTTTTGCTTCTAGCTAGCAATTTTTCCCAAATTCAGCGATCGTTGTTGAGTTTTTCATAGCTCGCACCATGTATGGCAGGCAGAGGATGTCATACTATGGTTGGCTATAGATCTAGAACATGCAGATATCTTGGGAAACTAGCCTTCAGAGTTTACAGTAAGTCAAGAATCCGAGTCCGCTTGAGCACTTGAGCACTCCAATATTCTGTGTGAAGCTCTACTCACATTTAACTTGATTCTTGGATCATGAGTCATTGACCTGGCATGCGAGCCTCAGTTCAGGGAACGGGTGTCTCGCAAAGCAAACCACCTTTCATACAACTTAATTGAATTTTGAGCTTTTTGATATTAGAAGTCGACTGGATACTGCTACAAGTAAATCGGAGGGCCTCACGGTTGCTCTGAGACAAGAAAAATATTGTTCTATCAACTCTGGCTTGGTTCTACCAAATATTGGTATTCTATCATCTCAATCTGCTTCACTCTCCAGACAGAAAACTTGGAGACAGGGCCTTTATAGATTGTAAATCATTATGGTATAGTCTGGGAAAATTAAACCCCGTCGAGTCTCGAGTCATTTCTGGGCGGTGGCCACTGTACAATTGTTATGGATGATTGATTGGAACGGGAGTCAGGAAGGACATCATTCATAATGGTGTTAATTTCAATCATCAGAGAAAACACAAAGGTAGTATGCCCGTGCGTAGCACGGGGTCAGCCGCTAGTAATAATCTAATATCAGAATCACAAAACTCAAGAGAGGTGACGTGGGAGTTAGAAACAGGCTGCTATTTCGGGTACAACAACACTGTCAAAAATGGTTTGCTTCGTTCGGACCTGCTTCGAACTCTCTTGCTAGTTGATTCAACGGATTTAGGGGAATCGAGGAATGGACCGGTGGCGCCATGTTGTATTACCTACTATAAGATATCAATATATCTCAATTTATAGCGTGCATCATTTAACTCTACATCGAAATGATTTGTTCCATCAGATAATGAGTATGGATTCTCTCACCCTTGCGTATATTGGATCTCTGGCGAAGGTGGGAAGCGTTGAAATTATCAGCTCTAGATTATGATGAAGGTAAACTGATATGAATAGCTGTTTAGTATGGTAATCAAATAGTAATAACACTGAAAGATTGGTACGTGGTTTATCTTTGGATTGTATAGTACACCACATCCAAATGCAACCGTATTTCTCCCGATGATATGAAATTTGCTTGCACTCGCGCTTCTGAGCTACGGCAACGCCACCGGCGACACTGAGTATATGCCATCTACTTGCGATGAGATTAATAACAAAGGCTATTGTGATAACAGAATGTTTATGGAGCTGTTGAAAATTGAAATAGATAATGAAAAGAACTCCCCCTTGTACCACTAGTTGAATAAGGTACTTAACATACATCAGAAGGGAAATGGTACTCTAAAGCCCAAAAGCAGATTAGGGGTAAAGCACATGAGAGTTGTCTGATAAACATCTGCGAGACATCATCACTTGATTTGTTTTCCCTCAAACGTGCGTGTGACAGGCTGACCCAAGTCTTGTTCCGACAACTAACACACACGCATACTTGTTACATACATGGTCCCACTATAATTGTACATGGTTATTCTTGGATACTCCTACTAGACTCCAGAATCATCGAAAGAATTAAAAACAGATTGACCCTTTTTCTCATACTACCTGGTTCTGTTTATACTAGCAAGTTCTCTCTGACTCAGAACTTTCCAACTAAGCTTTATATCCACTTCATAAATTCTATTCTATTGTAGAATCCGGAAGCAAAACTTTGTGATGACTGATAAAGGGTAAAAAAAAGTAGAAAACAGCGCTCTTCGTCCGATCTCCCCGAGAATCTCTTAAGGAGACAACCGAAATTAGGATTATTACACCTGTGGTAGGAATAATTCGGATGACACTCCGTTTTGGGCATGGATATCCATTTGTAGTTACCTGTGATCGATCAACGGTGCCTTCAAAGCATAAAGGTAGTAGCTACGTAACGTCTTGATGTGCTCTATGGGGGGAAAACACAAATATATCAATCTCAGTGTGAACCGAGACTGTTGATACGAACTTTTTTCTCAACAATCAGTGATTTAAATGAAAAAGGGTAGCGCGGATAACACAAGTTCTTCCCAAAAGCGAATACATAATTATACTCTAAGATGACTCTAGTACTGGCATCATTTTATTCTAAATTCAAAAAAGCGATGCTGACGTATCGACCAACTGATGCTTGTGGCAAATCTAACACACACTCCTACTAATAGCTGATATGGAAAATCACACACACATAAACACCAAGTTCTTCCGAATAACTCGCTGACTTCTGGCTGATACGACACGACAATTAGGCGAGGGCAACACTGTTGCCGAGGTGCAACCAACTTTAAACTTATACTCTTAGTGCTCCAGAGGCGAGAAGTCGATGTCTAACAGGTATATATGAATATACCCCATTCATCCGATTCAGTATTTCTTCAGTAGCTACTTAGTACTAACTGAAACGTAGGGAAGAAACGCCGCCTGACAGACCCGAGGTTCTATGACATGAGGCTCGATGCGTAGAACCACATGTCCTAGGTATTTGACAACAATTTACAGCATTGGAAAATGAAAAATCATAATGCTAACGTCATAATTGCAATGTCTATGTCATGGCAGGAGCCATATACACCTTATCCGGTCTTTGTGCGCTGTGCGTTATAGTGGTTGAGGTATATATGGAGACGGCACACTGGACCCCGTCATCTGTTCTAGATACATCGGACATTGTGGAACTCTTCGTACCATTTTACCTAGGGAGTTAGAAGCACTACAAGAATACAAAGCCGAGTTCAAGGATGAGAAATTATGGCTCAAGTTGAACTGACAATCGGTACTTGAAAGATATGTTTGATGTTAAAACTACAGCGTTAATATAGAAAACGGTGACCAATCTTGGCCAACACGCCCCAGACTTAAATCAACTCAATACATACCTTATATCAACGGCTCATTCCGAATAAAACAATAATATTAGTTTTCAAACAAAGTCCTTTGTTCTCTAACAAGCCTTGTTGGGGTAATAGCGAGCTAGTAATTGCATATATGAACTCGAAATCTGATTGCGATTTAGCAAAACCTCGGAGCATTGTACTTTTTAGGACAAAACCCACCTTCTCAGCGCGTTCCTTTCCTCCAGAAACATACCGGCAAATTACGGTAGCGGCCTCAAACCACCTCTTCGCCTCATCTAACAAAGAAGCACTAAAGTAAAACCATTAAATGTGTACCACTAACCGATGAGAACCAACAGACTGCAAGCATTCTGTTCCAGTGTTGTATGCGATGGCCAGTAGCCATTGTCTTTCATCCATGGGGTAAGGCTAATTCCGGAGCGCGAGAGGATATGAGATGAGCACAAGTATAGCCTAGATATCGGAAGGACCATAATTCAAACCTCATCACAATCATGGTATTTCTCTAAAACCGAGAGAGCTTGTTCGATGTAACCAATGGCTTTAAGCCGATCTCCAGAACAGTTTCTAGACAAGCTGATGGTGCATAGTGCGCGGAGCCAACGAGCGAACTTTTCGACTGATAAAGCATTATGTTCCAAACTGGCATGTAATATAGCCTAGAAGGTGGAACCCCATATCAAAAATGAACTGATATGCCAGAATAACAGTGAGTAACCTCCAAACACGAATACAAGACTGATGGCAGATCGTCGTTGGTTGTTAGGGGTCTAGAGATATAATTTCAAGGCCAATGCTGTCGGCTCACCGTTAACAGGAGACTCCTTCGCCATCCACTTGTGATAATTAATACATTTCCGGATAATAAGTGGTGGAGACATACTAATATATCAGCAATGGCTTCATATGTTTCGGTGGTATACGAACGTGATGTGACAATCGTCTGTGAGTAGAAACGTAGCATAGCCGATTGTGGGTATGGATATGTTTACACACCATGTGGAAAAACAACTTACTGCAACCGTTTCTGAAACCCGATCCCATTCTTTGAGTTGCACCAGAAACTCTATCTCGAAAATTTGTAGTGTATGGAGAACATATTGGACATGAGCAATATCAGTATCTTCTGTTACCTTGTGCTGTGCAATGATGCTGGCTACTCTGTTCTTTGAGGTTTTGATATCCGCGGCGATAGCCAGCAGCCTCTCACGCTACACGAAACCTAAGCCAATGCAACTAGGCACTTGAGGCAAGGTACTCACATCAATCGACCCGCTAGACACAATAGACTCACGGATCGAAAAAACTTAAGAGTAAACGACAAGTAAGTTGAACTGGTGCTGAGTGGCTCTTAGCTGTTGAGGTCACCTCGGGCAGATACTGCGGCAAAGGATGCATTGACCATGTGAAGGCCAGTTTCACAATCCATGTCCGCTGGAGAAGCATTACAGGAAACTTCGAGTAACTAGACGCAGGTTGTTGTCAGATCTCACAAGACTCGCCCGCCCTTGTCGCATATAGGAAAAATGCTTACTTCTCGTGATATGTCAAACAACTCCGATATACGTTCGTTACATTCTTTCCACTCAGAACAACCTTGAATAGCACAGTTGTATGCAGTTCTCCATAGCCAGGAGATATCCTTCACGATCAGTGGTACAGCATTTTGTGCGGAAGCTGCTTCGGTCAGAATCTTGGCTATATTGGGATTATGTGTCAGTTAGCGACCACAACCGAAACCCATCCTGGGGCGCATGTATCACATACCCGTACGGAAATGGTTTACCACAGTGTCCATCAGAGTAGGCCTACCATAAGGTGAGCGGGCGTGATTAAAAAAAGATGCAACGGACTTATTTGCAACGGGATCCATTAGAAGTTTTAATGCCAACTTGATGATACATCGGATGAGGGTCATTGCCTCCACGATTGCCTCATTGTTGGCCCCTGACTTGAGGGTCTTGAGAAGAATCTCCAACACGGACAACAGCACAGGTTTCATTTCCAACTTGTGCGACAATTGAGTGGCCAAGAGCAGCATTCTTCGGTCAAAATCTGGAGACTTCTGCATATTTCGGATTGCTGTGATGGCTGTGAAATCATTGGTCAGGTATCATCAGTAAATTAGGTCACCATGATGTGACCAACCTTCACCATCCAGACCTGTGGTGCGAATAACGATAAGTATAGGTGAACCAAATAAAGCAAATGCCTGTAGCGGCGCACCTTGATGGATAGCAGTGAGAAAGATGACATAATGAGTAGCAGCTTCGTGAGTGGGACAACGGCGGATCACCGTGGATGCTTTGGCGTATTCTTTTTGTTCGATGTAACATAAGGCCGCTTTTCGGAAACATTTGGAGTATGTTGTAGAAGATTCCGATTTGAATAGCTTATGACTCCCGGTGAGGAACCAATCTGCCGCTTCTGGCCATCTCTTAGCCTGGTAATGGCGGTCGCCATACTGCCAGATCAACTATTGACAGTGAAAGAATTGTACTAAATTCCACAATCGTTCATCGTTAATCGAACCCACCGTAAGGCATGCTGTACAAGGAATGCTTCGGAGTTCGACCTCGGCGTCAACAACGGCTGTAGAGTAGTTAATGCGGTTATGGACGGAAGTTGCCAGTAACCAGGGTCACACACATGTGAACGCTGCATCAAGCATCTTCATGGCACGACCGTGATCATCGTCCTTCGCGCAGTGAAATATCAGAGACAGGAGTAACCGGTCGGTGTGGTCCGACCCTGTTCCGTGGCATTGTAGGGTCTGTTGAAGGCAATAATGATTGACAGCGGTAACGAGCGTGCTAATATCACAGGAGTATAGTAATCATTCTACTAAATCCGATGAGATGATATATATAACAACTCACTAAGGGGTAATAGTTCTCAATTCTTGAAGGATACTGAAATAAGAATAATTGAGATAGTGTGTGATTGCACATATCGGGCAACTGACTCAGTGATGGCTGCTTCCGACATTTCCATATGATCGATTATTGATTTGAAGGCTGAAAATCAAGTTAAAGATTGGGGTAAAGCGGTGGCAAAAAAGATGGACCGACCATCAAGAAGAGTATTCTCTCCTGCTACTCTTCGCTTCAAGATGGCTAATCTGAGCCATCGGAGCTCTTGATACTCGGAAGATCCCTGAATAGCATGTCACTTATTCGGTCCTTTAAAGAGATAATAGAAACTTGCCTGATGCTTGGAGGAATCTATAGCTGGAATTAACTCATCAAGTGTAGCCTCGGCTTGATCGTAAGCTCCATCAAGAAAGTAGGCTCTGGCTATATGGGTCACGCATCACAATCAAGGTGTAATAAATAGAGCACGGCATATTTACGGACCCATAGTTCTCAATATTGATATCTATGCTCAGAAAGGTTGTGAATAGAAATAGGAGTAATTTAACTTCGAAAAACTTACCTTGAGTTCTGCTACGTCAGGCATATCTTTGTCTTCTAGATCATCAGCCAACTTGAATGCACTCCGAAGCCAATGTATCGCAGCTGACGGCGTCACTAAATTGGGTTCCTGTTGATCCTTCAATAATGATTTTCCTATTTGATAAAGTTGGTGAATCAGGAGTTTTCGCTAAAGGGTAATCGGTCAGTGTCAGTGGTTTCTCTTCGCTGTTATTATTGACTCACGTCTTGTGGAGGTAAATGGCCGAGGCGTTGATCGTCATCTACACTTCCACGTGAGTAGCCGGATGAGGACGATAATATGCACAAGAATCACCCATGACCATCTGGAGTGTGTATTCGGCGACAGTATAGTTCCCTTCTTTCCACGCCTGAATTATAGTTGGTAATGCTATCTGTGAGATCAAAGCTATACTTGCCGCTTCCATTCTGCTGGAGAAGTAGACAATGGTAGCGCATGCTACTAATTGTTGTTGCGATTTGTCTAAAATATTCACAGTCTTCAATCTTTCTTCGTACTACGAGGGGATAATATATAATGAATGTGGTCAGTTGAATAGATAGGTGTTCTTACTTTAGCTGCTGATGTTAGAACAGCCGCCGCAGTATTGTTCTGACCGGCTTCTATTCAGATTTACATTAACTCCCTGATCGTTCACCATGATCGACAACATACCTGATAGAGCATTTCCTGCTTTACTGGCCAACCGTAAAATATGAACAAGGGCTAGAAATAAACATTGTGTGTCATCCCTGGTGATCGGTTGACTCAGGAGTTGTGTTAAAACCAACTGTCAATCCCGGGCTTCAGTTCTAGACCAGCTTCAACAAGACGAAACGCCGCAAGCCTAACTGTATGTTGAACCAAGTGAAGCATATACTCAGTTATATTGCTAGCCCAAGAAGGAAAATGCCATAGCGAAAGTCACGCTTACGGGCAGCGACCAGTGCATGGCCATCATCAGCCGAAAATGTGCGAACCAGACCCGATATGTTCCAGAGATCAACACCTAGAGATGCAGTTAACAGAAAACTCGGATTTTCATTATTGCGTAATAGGATAAAGTGAAATGCGTGGAAAATAACTGGCAGACCTTCCTGATCGAGAGTGTCAGCAAGATGGTCCCAAGTATTAGTTGACCTAGGGCGCTGTTCTGCAAAGCTTTCTGCGAGCGAAGCGATCTTATTCAGATTCTGTACCAAAGAAGGCCGATTCGGAATGTCACTGTTATTAAGATGGGGTTTGGTCTTTGTGAGCAGGTCTGAGAAAATTGAGGCTAAGAAACGTATATCAAAAGACCAAACAGCACACTGTACCCAGGATGGATGTATGAAGCTCCTGGAGCGTTGAAGGCGACCGTTTCTTGCATACCGACATGCCGTGGGCGTCTATATGCGGGTGTGCGGGAGGGAGTAAGAATATATTGAGGCATGCAGTGTGACAGGACGCGAGTGTCACAAACACGTGATTTTATGAAGGGAATTGGTTCAGGGTGGTTTGGTTCGTAAACCGTATCATCACTCTTGTGTGACAGTGAGCCGTTGAACACCGACATTGAAAACTCAGTTATGGACACCAACCATCCAATTACTGACGCCTTACTGCCTGTTGACGCCGAGGCGCGTGTGGTCAAGGTAAAGTATTACGGCCTCGGGTTCATCCTGTACGTCTACTGACAGCTTGCTGGCGAACAGGAAGCTCGGAACGAGGGTATATTTGCTGGACTGACTGGCGGTCTTGGGGCAGGCAAGTAGATCCGGCGATACTTAGTCAGCATGACTAACACTCTTATTCCGTGGATCCATTTCCGTCGCGATCAGCCGTGCTGGGTGCGAGGCTATACGGCTTTGGTAGAAACAAGACCATCATCTGCGGAATCCGTAAGAAATCATTTCCAATTATTCTGACATCACTTTATTTACTCTGTCCGCGCGCCTGTCAACAGTCACTGGTGCCCTTTCTGGGTATCTGTTCACCCAGGTATGTGCGTCAAGATCTGCCTGAGTGATTCATATTGTCATCCTGCCATTATGTTCCATCGCCAGAAATCACCCCGATCTTTTTTTCAACATCGGTCTTGCGATTTGTTTAGCCAACCCTTACTCACATCCTTTCTAGGCTTTCACATCAACTGCCCTGGCCCAACTTCGTGCAGAAGAGGCACGTCAATACAAGGTCGGAGTGCAAGTTTCCGAATTCGAAGCCCCAGCTTCCTCCGCAAATTCCATCTAACCGTAAAGTACGTGGGATCCACGGAAAGCTTCCAATAGACACGGGAACTGCATATTGCTGTTGCGACGTTGCTCCAGATTTATACAATTCCAATTGTAATGAAAAGGCACCATGTATTACTCTCATTTCCCAGATACAAAAGTCATAAACGTCATCATCGATCGCGGGTCGCGAATACTCACATTTGCTGTTCAAGTTTTGCAAGTGCAGTATACATTAGCTGTGGTGTACACTACACTTGATACTATTCATTTCGCTGTACCGACCTCTTCGCTAATTTCCTTGACGGCATTTCCTAACGCCCATTATTTACTCAACACCACCATGTTCTCGTTGAATCAGATTCTCCTTTAATATCGTTTCCCAGACATCTGATTCTATTCTACGATCGTGGATATATTGGTGCTATGACCGATCTATCTTCCGAGTCTGATAAAAATGTAACTTTCTCTCAAATGGCAAGTAATTCTGTGCTCACGAGACAAGCCTGAACTGGAACTCGAAGAAGGTGCTTGATGCTTGATGACTCGTCGATTTCCTTCGTTCTGACTTCCATCTATCCTGAGTGACGAGTCTTCCTGTGTGCCAAACCTTTGCTCATAGCCGAGGCATCATCTTGGTATCAAAAAATCTCACCATATTTTCCCGTGGTGTAACACCGGTCTTAATATGGGCCCCGTGTAGAAATGGTGATTACCCTCAAGATGTACACTGAACGATGGTCGGGCATGCGTATGTAAAAAGGATAAACTTACAACATCTCAACGTTCCACCCTTGAACAGCTTTGAACCCCAATTGTTGGCAAACTGGAGCCTGATTACAACTGTTGGAGCGCGGCGCTGTGTACTGGAGTCTTAAGCCTCAAGTCTCAAGATCTCGTGGGCGAGATGGTAGCGATCATTATTTTGGACCTGGCCCGTGGCGCGATTTGTCAACCAAAAATCAAACGCGGGTACCACCGGTATACTTTCAAGAGAACACATGGGACAAGATAGGACTTCACCATGTTCATACACGGTAGTACTGAATACCCACGACAATACCCTTCATTTTTAAATGCTACGCTCATGAATAATAATCTGGGCAACGAACTATGAACAGCCAAGAGGCCGCACGAGTTTTCCGTGGATAGCAACAATAACGTTCCTCGTGAATCCACCTTTTTCCCGGTACACGGCGTGGCGCATCGTGTATTGGGCCAGAAGCTCCTGTTGGAAATATATTGGATCTATAACAGAAATGGAATTCTAGTCCATTTACTCTTGACAAGTTGGCGTTTGCAACTCTCCAGATCTCTCATGGTAGCCTAAGCCCACCCCACCCCTGAACAGGACACAACTCGGGACTCAACGCATTTTTATTACACGGTCAATGTGGACATCTCTCCTTTACCGGGAGCCGACTTCCGAACAGTGGAAATACTTTCGGCGGACGCAGTTCAACATGTTAACATATATAAAATATTGATTATTTTTTCTAACCCCTTTGCTTTGTCACCTCCAAGCGGCTGGGTATGATTGACCCTTTGCAGGTTTCTTAACCGTCACCATTGGAGTTTGATTTTATCCTTGTCATGTCAATTCATGCTTTCAGGAGCCAAAAGATCAAACCGCAATCAAGTACCCGCCTCGGCCTCACTACAGCCTTTTTTTAATTCCCTTGGTTCCTCAAAACAGCATCTGTAAAATAGATTTCGCTTTCTCCCGTTTAGACAGTCCTGGGTGGATACTCCTCCTTCCATGTGCTCAATCTAATATCGATCATGACACGACAATTTTACTTTTGTCCCCTTCCTGCCATAGCAGCTTCCTGTGGCTGAGCTTCTATTTCGATCCTTCCTTAGGGTTGTCCCAGAACCTTGTGGATCTTTTTCGCCTCTACCATACTTTCGACCCCATCTACACAGGGAAAATCACAAGAAATTTATAATAATGATCCTTATCCGCTATGACTTCTAAATCGCAACGTCCCTAAAATAAACCCCACCATACTCATTCATCACATCATGAGTAGTTGCAACAGCTGACTCGGATGAACGGCGAAGACAAGAACTGGACAAGAATAAGATGTCAATGGAGTTTTCAACCGGGTTTCAAACCCATATGACGCGTATATTTATATTTTGCTTTGCAATCTACAGTGGACAGGAAGAATACTATTAAGGTGTGCTTCACTGCACATTCGCGATGAACCGGTGTTATACATGTCGAAACTCATACATACTACATGTATACAACACATGATATGTACAGACTGTTCGTTATTCCTAGGAGATATACGAAAACAACATCCATCATTTTCTTTTTTTATAAATCTATGTTCGACGGGTAGGTTAACATATTGATACGTTTAATAGCTGATTCTCACCAAGTTGAGGTTAGCAAAGCCCGACTAGTGGACCAATGGCATCGAATCATGCATCATCATCTCGGTTTACTATAAACAAAAACTGACAGGCAAGGAAAGTTCTAAAAGGTCAGGATAACTAAATTCTTCCATTCACCTTTTGGGTTTTGATATATTGTAACATAAGCATTACCTTTACTCACCCTACTCTAGTATACCCATACCTCCCTTCTAACCCTCTCTAAAAATTGATTAGACGGGTAGACGTTATTAGGCCCTTACAATGCCATATTGCAGCTCTACTACTAATTACGACAACTCTTTGTGCGCTCATATGCGGCCTCGGGTTGTAGGGTGAATGGAAGCCACCAAGGTTAGTGAAACACCGCGCGCCGCACCCTCCGCATCATCACCCAAACCCAAATAATACCCTATCCTCCGACCAGTTGAGGTGGTGCTAGTAGTAAAACACCTGCTAAAGATCTACTTAAAAAAGAAACTTGTATCATGGCGATACACTGGTGATCCATATGCATATCATCTTACACATATCCATACGTGAACGTCATTCCCTCACTTCCTCTGGGCGCATCGTTTATGTACACACTGCACAGCGTCGTATAGTAATAGCAATAAGTAATCATCTGAATGAAAAACCAAATCCAGTCTGCAAAGTCAAGCAGCGATTGAACAGACAATGAACACTCACCACGTATAACATAGCAATCTCATTTCTATCAGATCGTTCTTCCTTACTCAAGACCCGTCGCTTGGCCAATCATATTCTCAACTCTCCGGGCCTCCTGGCGATGACAATCCTCACCTTTCTGAAATCGCCTCCGGATGCATCGGGCACATTGACCTCTTGCGGAGAAAGCTACCCAAGAGAGTTTCATCGACGGCTTGTGATCACCCACACAACGATATTATCGTGTTACGTCATTCCTCTTACCATCTTCCTCATCCGACCTATGCCCTTTTGGTGCTTGTTTAGGATAAGTTTCTTGAGAACAAGGCCGCAACAGAGGCTCAAGTCGTCGCCAAGACTATAGCAGCCTTTCAATTTACCAATAGGAAGCAAAAGCACCGTGACCTTAACTATCGCGTTGCTCGCCCCACCTTTTATCTCGTCCCAGTTACCAGTGTATCGCAGAGCTGAGCAATGCTATCACCACTGGCAAGTATCGATATATCGGCTAATCAAACCGTGTTTTTACGTGTGCAATCGTACCAACCAATACCTGACGAACCAGTACTAATATGCACATGGAAGACACGGAATACAGAAAGCTTGGTTTTCTCTGGTTTTCAAGGCATTGGCAAAAAAACCCACTGAACCCGTATTTTGGAAGGGGTTTATGATACATTTTCTCACATCATTTATGTTTGGTTTATGTACACAGTATACTTACTAGTAATGATCTACGTATGAAAAAACAAAAACTGCCGGTCGCTATATGATTCAAATGACATCAATACCTTCACGTGCCCAGCTTCTACGTTGACACACCTACTTTGCACTGGTTCATACTCTTACACCCCTTAAAAAGTGTATTGGTTCCGCCCAGGGGTATATGCAATAGGCCATAGGTCATAACGGGAAGAATACATGCGCAGCTAGCCCTCAACTCATAAACTAATAATTATCAACGATTTCATTTACATATCATTTAGTATTCCATTTTCAGAAAATTCATACGATAAGTACTAATCCCGTATTTCACCCAGATTTCACTGGGCTTGAGAGAGAAAAAAAACGAAGCCACTATCGATATCATCACGGCGATATCCATGGATTGCAAACCCAGGTTTGAGGAAATCAATACCATAGCCCCGGTGATGGAGCACTTTGAACAGCGTGTCCGCAGCATTCTGCAATTGTAATGTGTTTTTCTTTTTTATCTCTTCAAGACGGTTCCCAATGATACCGAATAAGAAGTGGAGGATTTTTTTTTGGTGGGTCCCATGACAAAATTGTCCATAGAAACACATTCATCATGAATCATCAATGTGGAATTCATCATCGAAATTTTATATTATCGGAAAAGGGGACTTCCGCGTTGTCCCAGAAACTTCCATTCTTGGAGAAAGGAGAGAATGTTCTCCCCTAATGAAGTTCTCTTTCACATCTCCACATGTGTAAAAGGGTATGACGGCTTTTGGATCTCAACATGGCAACAAGTAAAAAAAAAACATAACCCACAACCCCTCCTGGTGTTTTCTTAATAACAAAACACATCAACCCTAGTACCCACAAAAAACGAGGGTGCTATCTACAACACTCACTTTTGACTCATTTTTAACGAGTCCCCTGTTAAAGCTATCGCCACCAAACCCTCCATGTCACCCGAAAATCGAAAATCGAAATCGAAATCCTGTTCACCGGTTCATACATACTTGGAAAGTAAAAGTAAAAGTTTAAAAAAAAAAAACAACAGAAAAAAACCCGTCCTTCCCATATCCGTTCATCATTAATATGTACTAGAGCAACTTCGGTAAACAGGTAATATTAACATATGTTCACGCCAAACCAAAAAGGGGTATATATAATCAAGAAAGGTAGTCAGGGAATCAAGACAATGAGAGAAAAGCACGGACTTCAGGAGGGGGAGAAGAGGAACCTCGGGATTGATATTGAGTACTACCCTACGTATTGCTAGGCTCACGATCGTACTACTGTAATAAAACGACGATCATCATTCAATTCGCCTTCCCGAGCGGGACTTTACCTATCCTATTGTATCCTTTCTTTTACATCCTTTCCCCCCCTTCTTCCCATCCCCTTGTATTGACTCTTTAGAACAAGGCAATGTCACATAAAAAATCGGTTTGTAAACTTGAAGGAGGCTTTACAAAGGCTTTAATAACTAGTAAATTACCCAACTTGAACTACATCCCCATTTTCATTCAACATCTTTATATATCTTAACGCAGTTAACAATAGCAGCTGTAGCCACAGGTATCGAGTCCATTACTATTAAGCATAGTAGCATGAAGCTCAAGTCATACGGAATTGAATCCGATATCCTCATACTCTGGCAAGAAAAGTACCTAGCACGTATTTACATATATACGTCTTAACACCAATGGTATAACCTTTTGACCTTCAAGCCAGTACAAAGGGAGTATTTAAGTCCCCTTCTGGGAGAGAGAATGGCAAGAGAATGGTAGTTACAGCGGCCTGATCGAACTAGACTACAAGTAACAGCCAAAATCAAAATTTCAATTCCCCGTATTTGCATATTTACTTACTTCGTGTTGAACGGACAGTGCGACATGATTTCTTCGGACGACAGGGAAGTTGACTGCGGTAATCTGTAGTAACACTCACACTTACGATGCGATGTCACGCACTGCCATCCAATTCTCGCGAAAGTATCAGGAGGCAATCATCGGATAAGCCCTCTCTTCGTTTACCTCAAAACCCTAGGTCTGGTGCTCTTCAAGAGGCAATTCGAGACGATTAGCAAATCAGTTTCATTCCAACAAGGAACAGCGTAAGTATCTGGATAAACCCTTTCCAAGGAAAGAAATCTCGTGTGTGGCATTCCAAGGTCCTTGCTGCCCGGTTGGACAAGGGATATGAACATTTCACCTTTATCACCGGCGATTTCTTCTGAGAAGTCAATCACACTTGGCGTACCTAGGTTTCAAAATGTAATACACATAAACACCACATAAATGGCTATGCAACCAACTAATTGCGCGTGAAACTTGAATTAGCATTAATCGGAGAACTAATTCTACTTAATTGTATTGGATAAATATGTGAAGTGGTAAAGTAACGGGTAACCATGTGCAAAAGGCAAAAAAAATGATTGCGGTGGTATGCAAAAATGTCGATGCAATGAAGAATGTGAGATGCAAGCATGAAACGTGAAGATGCCAAGTCATAGGTAATCATGAACGACGTGAGGACATGAGAAGCCAGGTGCAAGTTGAAAATGATGATGAAAAACGAGCCAAATGTACAAGAACAGCGAAAGCCAAGAGAATGAGAAAAAAAGTGAAGTGGGTAATTCAAAGTCCCAGAGGATAGCAAGCATATCATATGAATAAGAAATATCAACCTCGAGTTTGTGTGTAATGCCAAAATAACCTTAATACCCATATCCATATGCATAACCACCATTGGAGCGTTCGTTATAAGTGGGCCCATTCGACGTGTTCGGAATGGAGTAGTATTGCATGTGGTGAACCCCTGGTGGTCCAGCATTCGCAAACGGCGCTGCTGGGACTCCAGGACTATCATACTGCTGTGGAACCTGCTTTTGATACTGAGCTTGTGCCTGTGCGTAAGCATATTCTTCACGAGACATAGTGGAAGGTGCGGTAGAGTAGGATGGAGCTGGAAGAGGGAGAGGGGGGATCAAGGTAGTAGGGCTATATTTTCTAGCATTGAAGGCGGGACTAGTGTACGCCGAAACGCAGCAGCGTCCCTCCTCAAATGCATTACCATGAGTGGAAGTGTAGGATGTGTATCCGCGGTGAGGGGTTGGATATCCGTTATCAACGATGTTGTGCCCCTTGTTGCTTATAGAACCGAACGTAACAGGGGACGTCGAAGTCGAAGTAACAGGGGTAGGGGGACTAAGTTGAGGATACGGATTTCTGCCTTTCGTGGCGGGTTGAGAATCAAGATAACTGGAACGCAAACGGGTGTTAACTGGGCTCCGGTTAACCTGCGACTGGGATTGCGTATGCACGGAAGACTTCTGCCGAGAACTTGAAGGAGCACGACGCTGGGTGCGCTCGACTTCAAACCTCACTGCATCAAAGTGTCTTCCAGCATTTGCAACTGGACTGGTTCTCGCGCTTTGGCTATGACCAATGATTGTAGTAGCAGGATTGCATGAAACGGGGTATGAGGTATTCATCAGATTTCGGGTAGTAGTGGCAGCAGGAACATATGGCATGTATGCGTAGTCGCTATAACGGATGGTTGATGGTGAAGGAGGACGATGGACGCGAAGACGGGCTTTGCGCAGCCTCTCACGTTCCTTCTCCTTCTCCAATTCTCGTTCCCTCTCACGTTCAAGCTCTTGTAGTCGTTGCCTCTCGCGTTCTTGTTCCCTCTGGAACTCATGCTCCATCACCTGTTCTCTATCTATCGTGTCTTCGTGTGCATACACGTCAGGTTCCTGGATAAACCGAGGTGAAGGAACTCTCGATTTTCCGCCTGGAGAATATTCCAAAGGAGAGCATGCAAGAGTATAGAAATAGAGATTCTAGTTTAGGTTAGCATAATATTCGATTAGAAATAATTGAACAAATAACATACTCTGGGATGACCACCTTTTCGTTGTTGCTCCTCTTGCGAATATGTATACGGCTGGATAAGCGTAGTAGACGCAGGAACCTGTTGATACCGTCGCTCCGACGATGCTACAGGACGTTCATGTGGCATGGGCCCCAGTGCTGAACTCAAAGAACTTGAGCTCGAAGGCGTGACGTAGGCGGGTGCGGTAGAAGGAGGTGGGGCTGTCATAGCGGAAGCTAAGCTCATCTTGGCGAAACCTTGCAAAGGAAGGCTATCCAGCGGAGAGTTGGAGTGTGGAGGATTTGGCTGTTGCTCATTGGGAATTTGCAAGGTTATACCCGGTCTCTGGACAGCGGAATGGTTTGTAGTCGACAAGAGGACGCGGTCATTTGAGAAAGCATCGATAGCAATACCAGTACGCTTGTTGGGCAGATGTGAAAATGATGCGGATGTTGGCGAAAAGGCGGTTTCAGCAGTTCGCTTGAGAGAAGATGGCGCGGGTGATGGTGAATAGTTATACGGCAATTGGTTATACAAGAACTGGGCCTGTGGTTGCACTTGTTGAATATGAGAGGGTGCCGGAGGTTCCAAATGAGTTTGAATAGGAGGAAGCTGTGGAACTGGTTGTTGGGTTTGTATGGGTTGTGGCACGAAGAAAGATCTGTAGCTGGGTGACGTCGAACGTGCTCGGGGCTGTCTCTTGACGTGCTGGACATGTTGAGCCGAGATGGCTTGTTGACCACATTGACCATTCCCAACCCTGTAATACCGTGCCCGGGAGGGTGTATGCGCATATCCATGACCACCTCCTGTACCGGCTTTCCGTCTGTTTCTCCGAGGCTCCCGTGCCCTTAGATCCCGCTCCTTTGCCATAACTAGACCTTTGAGAAGGTTGAGCCACGCCTCGAAGGTAGCCTTGTCAACATAGAGATTGTAATTGACTCCAACAAGAAAGTCCTTTTCCATTTCGTTGATATGGACCAGGTCAATGCCTGAGACCTCGGCCCAGGTCTTGTTGGTGTATGTATTACTACAACAAGTTAGGCATGGAAATAAATGATCAGAATGGGACACGCACTCGTCCAAGAACTTATTCGCCATCATAAGACCTGCAACTGCTATTCGAAACTCGCTTCCAGGTGGACCCCATAGACCAGTCATCTCCTTCAGCTTGTAAATATAATGTAACGATAACACAATGACGGATTGTGAGACTTGTGTTGTTTCGAGTATTTTCTGCATGAAAGAAATGAAGTCTGGCTTCGGCACTAGCTGGTAGTACTGAGGATGGGGTGAGGGTGATGCACTTATGGATGTATGCGTCAATGCTGAGTTCGGCGGTGAGTTGCTGGGACTCGGATACGCGCTCGAAGATGATAATGTTGTCGGCGAAGAAGTTGAAGGTCGAGCGTGCCATAGGTAGCAGATCATCTCGCATGTCTTTTCTGCAATCACCTGTGCGGATAGAGTGCGAGTGAAGTCGAGCCAGTCGATGAGATGGATGTCTGAAGGCATTGGCTGCTTTGTCGTAAGCATGTCTACGTCGTGAGAATCGTCTGGGGGTGTCACTGAAGGCGATGAGCATGCATATATGCGCTATACGTGTAACTTACGAGGCTGCATTGTGAGATTGCAGATTGGGGGAAGAGTGGTGGTGGTTTTGGTGTGAAATGTTGACGTATATGGCGGCGTCGGCGGCGCGTGAAGAGTGTTGTGAATGGCGAGCATGGTGGATGAGGATGTATAGGCCTCTGGGGTATAAAAGGCGGATATTTCTTCATTTCATCCTGCTGGAAAAAAAAGAGAGTTGGAATTATCGCATCAAGCTCCGCTCGGAGTGTGACACAGATCCGGGTCACACCCATCAGATCCACACTTCCGAGCCAACCTGGCTCGCCGAGACCCGCCCTCCTGCCTGTTTGGGAATCGACCCAGTCACGGCCAGGGGATTCCCCAGGGAAACCCCATAGCCTTTCTCTTATCCCCACACGTGACCACATCCCTTCTGCTAAGTGTCTACTGCAGTTCTTTCTGCAGAAATGTCTGCAGGCTCTCTACTGCCCCATGCAGTGTACCCATATATTCCCTAGAACATAGTGTATTTTTCTTCTGTAAATAAAATATCAAACCGGAAATAACCAGTCCGCCGTTGTTAATCATACATATTGTTTTATATTTTACTCTGGCGTTTGCAACTCTCGAAGTCAGCAAGTCAACGACAAGTCTTCTGAGTATGATTAATGCGTAATGATGAACTACTACGCAGAAAAAGGAAACGCCAATAGTCAATTTTCAAAGTTGACTCCATCCAGAGCCTGAAGGAACAAATGCACTAGCAACTGGAACGTTGCACATTTTTAGGCGTACTTGTCCTTCTGATCAAGCATCCAAGTACCTTGATATCTCCTTCCTAACCGCTTATTCCTTAGAGCTTCCAACCCCGCCTCCGAGTTCCCGGCTGACATCGCCGACCGAGGAGGACAACGAAAATGTGAACAGCGCTGGATTCCTGTATTAGTCCTCACGGCATCTCATACCAACTGTTCAAACCTTCCATCCTTCATGATCAATCTGTTCGTAAAGAAGAAGGGAAGAGGGCACAAAGCATCTCACACCATAGTCTTCGCAAGATGTGTTTTCATCTCTGACCTGCAGATGAACAGAATATATACTTAGTGGCGCGGGATTGCGAGAGTGCGGCAAGTTCCTTAACAATATGAAGATCGACTACCGTGGTGGAACTAGTCACTTGAATGTATTGAGGCTTCCACGCTCGCGAGAGGAATAAATAAAATAAATAATAAATTAACAGTGAATAAAAGCTGGCAATAATAATTCATAATTAATCAGCCGAATCGAACTGCCCGATGCGTGACAGATCACTGCCATAACGACTTATCGTGGTATCAACCCAAAGACCACTAGGATAGAAGTTATCAATACGCTGAAATATAATAACAACCATGGGGGTGAGAGCACTTAAAGCGCCGGCCAGATTCAGATCCATTTCCAGCCATCACCAACTTTAAACTTTCTTTCCATTTGCAGTCAATCTAGTTCAGATCAGCTCAAGAACCCCGCCATCATAGTTGCTGACCATCTCTGTGCCCCTCTTCCTTTCCAGGTCCGGTAGTAAGGTGACCGGTTACACATACACAACATTGGCGGCTTGTGGGTCCGAATTCAGGCCCACCTTTATTTATTTTATTTTATTTTATTTTATAATCAATCTGTCATCCCGGATTCGAGTTGACTCGCGGCGTACAACGTCTCCGCCACGCGTACTGCGACATATGCGCATGTGCGTCTTACCTGTGTCATCCATCCTTGCTCTCGGACTCGACATGTATGGGTGATGACATGGCGTTACTTTTACCAGGGGTCTTAAATAAATTTGATTCTGGCCGCAAGACAACCAACAGATTAGTACACTTCTTGTTCTTCCGGTCAGTATGGGTGTTTAAGGTTAGTGGAGGCGGCTGACTTATTGGAATGATATATCGAACCATATGCAAAGGGTTGTGTCAAGGCTGTCAGTTTCCGGCTTTCGCGAACGAATGTAAAGATCAGTCAAGTGTTTTTTTATCAAAGACCGTAAATAGGTGTCGTGTTTATTATACCACTCTTGTTCGGGTATAGAATGGAAGAACAGCCCATACTCACTTATCATTAGCGAGCGGCGCATGCAAGTTCAGGGTAACTATTTCACCTGAAGGGAACTCGGAATAGCCTCCGAAGTCAAAGCGTTTATTAGGGACACAAGGACACTTTGAGACACTAACAAGATTGTAATTGAATGAATATATTCTACGTGACAATAAGTACCAATAAGAGAAGAATGAAAGATGTCTCTTGAATCACAAATACCAAACTAAATCCAAAAAGAATAATCTCGTGGAATGCAATGACCTCCAAGGGACTTACTTTCACCCAGCTACAAACAATCTGTCGAACATGGTAGTCCTGAGTCAGTTGCTTAATAGATTTTCCTCCAACAGCCAAGCAACGCCCAACTGTGGAAGTCGAGCCGAAATATTGACAAGGTTCCTTTGAAATTTGATATCCCGCACACGGGTATTATCCTCGGCCTTCAGAGCGGGTAAAACGGTATGTATGACGTCATTAACCTCACGCGCCTACTTCCTTCAGGCCTTCCAACTTCGAGCTTCCAAATGTTCATGTCAAATCTTGACGCAATTTGGGCAAGGGTATTATCTACGACCTCACTTTACCCCAAAGGCACAAACCCTCTTGGCTTAGTTTCAATTTCGGGGCAGTATCCATTGACAGCCTTTGGTGAAAAAGTGTCACTTTCGAAACACCAAAGACTCCTCTCTTCTATTAGTGCCGAAACTCCACCATAATCCATTAACAGTTACATATATTTCTCTTCGGAATATCATGCGACAGAGTCTCGGAATGACAGTACGCGACGCAAATGCACGAAGCTGACCTGTTACTTCTCATACACCCCAAAATCCGCGGGGTATGTATGTTACAACGCACTTGCGAGACAAACTTGGGTCCAATAAGTACCACACAAAAATCAAAAAACTTTCTCTACCGGAGCACTTTGGAATTTGAATATGTGTGAGTACACCCGTTAACTTTCGGCTGGTTTCCGAGGCCCATATCCATACCTGGCCTATACCTATATACCCTATATACTACGGCGGAAAGCGTATACTAGTACCACACTAATATTAGTATTTAAATTGAATTTAAACAAAAAGTGAATTAGTGAGCTTGTGTGAAACTAGTTTTTACTCGAAAAAGAAGGTTTAGGCCTTTTGTTACTGTATATATGCTTGAAAGCGGAAATAAGTATTTTGTTAGCCTCATGCTTGTGTTAGTAACAGGATAGTTAAGTATATACTATCATTACTACAAGCGCCGCCCGATCTTACGACCCCATGGCTTTATCTTTTTGTTAACTAACCAGTAAATTTCGTTACACTCCTTTCCTTTCCAAATGGCTCCTTCATCGAACCTCACCAAGTCCGCCGATAGGTCCAAGACATAATAATTTATCCAATATGATGAGGGTGGTTCATTCTTAATTGTCACACATGAGGTGATTCAAATCATTTAGGTCAAGGAGCAAAGGAGTCTCAAGCCTGGAGCTGGAGTAATTTAGTTTATAAAAATGGTGATCATCATCAACACCGGAGAAAAAGGACCGATCCCTGCCAGACCAATAATCCCAAACTCTCACCATGTATCACGGATGTATCATATGTCTAACATAGTCACGTAAAACAAATAAAACAAATACTTAAAACAGGTTAAGGCAAGGAATGCGGATAGAGGCTCAAGAGACGAACGATCTAGAGTGATCCAGGATAAAACACAATTATCAATTTTTAGGGTCGATTACGATGGGGGCGTCACCGTGTCATCACTTGTGGCATATCAAAAACAAGTGTGTTCCCTATTATCTCCTAAGAAGAAGAAAAGAGAAAAATCATGTTTTAGGGTGATTGTGATGTGAGCTCCTATACTTCAATGCTCATATGATCATCCCTCAGCAAGAAAGAAAGAGGCGACTCGTTTGTTTTGAGGATTTCATCAAATTGTGCCGTGATTGGAATGTCTTACCATTTGTGGTGTAAGAGGTTAGTATCCGGCGTTTGGCAGATATAGCAGGGTCACTTCCATTCAAGACAAAATACCGTTCTTTTCGGATCGCAGGTCTGGAAATTATTTTTGGACTATCATCTAAGGATGTATCTGCAATGCGCCCCAATAAATATGTTGATGAAATTCGAGTAAAGTGTAGTGTAGTGTATATGTATGCATGGATTATGATGTAAATAACTGTGCAATACGGTGCAGTTCCTTGATGTCATTGAACTCCGCGGTGGCGGGCTGTTCATTTGATGCAGAGTCAAATATATCCCGGACACTACTTACTTGTCACCTTTTGTTAGGCCTGCATAATTAGGCTGTGAGCTTGGAACATGGTCATCATATACATACATCATGCATCATCATATCTTGATCACTTAATCACTTGTGTACAATTAACTATCGTGTACTTTTTTTGTTCAATTAACAGAGTACTAAATACAATCGGAGCATGATCATAATGGAAAGGAGATTTAATACCGTTGTCATGATCATTACTGTACTACATACTCCGTTATCAATGGTCACACGGATTTGTTTCCAGAGTAACTCATAGATACAACTTCGCTCAAACATTCATCGTAGGCGCTATTCAAATGGGTCTTGGTCTAGGCAGTACTAGATTGAACACGTGACTTTTAAATATGGAATCACACTGTTTTTAAAAAAAAAATGCACAGTAAACTGACAGGTGCAAGCTATTTTCAATAGCACATGTTTTATGATGATCACGGCTGATGAGATCATTTTGTTTTTTGGAGACGTCCGAGACGTTATGTCTCTTGAGATTTCATTTCACTGCGCAATCAGTGACTTCTTGAAGTGCATCAGAGTGCATCTTCAATGCACCGCATGCGACATATTGAAAAATCCTGGTGATGAATTCTTTTATGGAGTATGTTTTCCATAACAATGGGTGTAAATACAACCTTCTCCATAATATCTCTGTCTATTATGTACTTATCTTCTGATGAAAAGGTATATTTTACGAAAAAACAACCATCAATTACCGGCGCACGTCCAGATGCTGGTAGTAAGACTAACCTTGAGCCTGTAACTGTAACCGTGACTACATAATATGAATCGGTTATCATTGTGATTACTCACGGCGATATCAGTAACAACTCCAAGTCCGTAATGGACTCTACATAGAAGTAAGAAAAGAGCATGGTTTGACCATCCAACGTTCATCGTTCGGCGCTCGGTATTGGTATTGGTATCACGACCACAAGGTCTGATACAACAAAAAGGGCCTTTGTAACTCGTAACACGACGACAAGTCGGACAATCGACCGGATAACATAAAATCACACTCCGAGAGCCTGGGCCTGAGATGGTTGGTAAAACTCCACACAGTAAACCCGAATCCGAGGTTAAACGTCCAAAATATGAAATTTATAAAAAAGAATTGAAGGGTTTTTGTTACTCAGTACTCATCCTTAGATGAAGTATCAAGGTATAATGGACCCTATGAATGAAACGGAGAGAACGAGCAGATCGCTCGGACTCGGTGAAGTGCTCTATATTCCGACAGAGTTATTTTTATTAGTGGAATTATTTCCGTATATTTCCATAGCTGTGGACCAGAGGTCAGGGATTAATAACCCGTCTTACTCGTTTATGATGATGATCTACAAGACAGGCTGCTACATGCTGTGCTGTTTACTCTCAGGGCTCAACATTCTCTCGATCTCAGTCAACACGCGGACTTGACTCAAGTTGACTAAGTATAACGATGTAGCTGAGTGACCACGCTTAGAAATAATAATAAAAATGCACGTGCAATGAATGATTGTATCGGACCTACGGACCTGGTAAGAAAAAAAAAAATTCTAGAATTTCGAAACTTTGGAAAAAGAAATTATCATGCCCCGCTCTCTTAGCTCCGAAATCTCTCAATCTCAATTGCAATGGAGAGTCGCTTTGTTTCAATCCTTAGATGTAGCACCCGCCACATGCGACACATGGTCCTTCAATATGATGATGATGATGGCCTATCGCTACGGTCGAGTTCAGGTCGAGCTGCAACCGGTCCAAAACTATGCCACAAGTTTTCGCTTTCGCATCTCCATGAGTCATGCAATGGTGATCATGAAAAGTATTACTGGTTTGCCAAGTAGGGTGTAACCACGTATAGGTTTAAGCAGGGTTTAAATCACAAAAACAAATTGGTGTTAGGTTAGTGGCGGTATCATCTGGTATCATTCTTTGAACTTGATGCGATGATACGGTTACTTTGGGTGTTGCTTCCTTGAAGGCAAGGTCTGGCGAGGTCGACTATACCAAGTCCGTAATTTCCGTACTTAGCCTTAACCCCGTCAGCTACTTTATTCCGATTTTTTTTTTAAGTAAGCGTACAATTGATTGCAGGTGATTGCCGTTGTTTGTGGCTTGGGGTCGAACTTGACGCTATAACAAGGTCACGATGCATCCATCAAGCACAACCTCTCCATATTTCACCCCATCAACCGGGAAATCGTTTCCGACTCCGGGTTAAAAATGAATTTTCTTTAATGCTGTTGTGGATTAGAACTCAGGGCTGTCAAGGTATGATTTCCTTCGTCCGAGTCGTGGTTGCCACATTTTAGAAGTTTCTTTGTGTTGTTGGGTTCCATATTACAGGTTCCACAAAATCGTTTCTAACCCCATCTTTGAAACCTACATCAACACGACACTCAGGTGATGAGATAGATGTATTATATAAAAATAATAGTAAAACGTGGAAGGAAATAATTAAGTAATGGGTTCTTTGCAAGACCATCCTTCTTGGTTCTCTTAGTAACTTTGCGCAACCGGGAAAATCAATGATGTTTTAGAGCCAAGCATGTATTTCTAAAAATTGAGATAAAGCGGCTCTTCACTCCTCGGATGGAGTAAAAATCCACTAGTAGAAACTTCAAGAATCAGGTTCAGGAGCATCAGCTTTTCTTGGAACACTAGGCTCTCTTGATGGGTAACAAGAACATGGAGTTGGAATAAGGATCGAGTCGGTGTCTCAGCGGTGATTGAAACTCAATAAGATGTGCTTAGTTGAAAACGAAAGATGAAGATGGCCAAAAACTAATGACTTGATAGATGGAAGAAGTTCTCTTTCTATAAGTATGTAGTCTCTATAGAAGTCCCGAATCACCGAATCATCTGGAATGTTTCGCAATGAAGGTTTGGGGTTAGAAGATGGCATGATCATACATGTATAAAAAAAAACACCACAAGCTCGAATTCCAAGGTTGTCTGATGAAGACTAGGTGTTGGAGTTTGTAAGGACGTTTCCCCCCCTATTATCCTGAACTCAGGCCCGATACCCTCAGGTAGAAGGAATTTGATCGGCTTTGCTTGTAGTTATTGGTCAACTTATCAGATTGATCTAAGAAGTGAACTTATCTATCGATTGGCTATGTGACATAACCCAGAAAATGACAACATTCTCTTAACTTCTTGCCATTTCTGCTGGTAAATACAACCGCATAATATACTAAAGACTGCGATCAATCCAGGTAAGTAGCATGATCAATCATAATAGAAGTTTCTGCGACTAACTACGAATATCTTTGCTCCATCTACATTCACAGCACTTGCTTTACTATCAGTTACCCGGAGAAACGCGGCATGTGCCTTGTATCGGCGTTGTGAGTATGTGTTGAACGTAAGGTTGAATGAACTTTCAAAGACTAAAACGGAAGTTGGTCATCAATCAGATGATGTCATGCCGGGATCATGATGCATGATGGTATGGAGTAGTGTAGCACACCACAAGCACCCCTACTTACTATAGTATGCAGATATATGTATTTAATTGGTAGCTCGTCCATGACGTGTACTCGCCCCTCGAATTCGGAACATCGGTTAGCTGCGTGAAAGGTGGTATGTTCATGTTTTATATCCTTCAGCACAGCGAGTCGCAACCACCTATGCATGTATGTACTGTCAATCACTTCACGGCCCTGTTGCTACTCTCCTTCGCCGTGAAGTAACCAGCGTGGTGATCCTACTTTTAGATCTGTTAACAATCTAGTTATTTAATATCCTCCTGACCGCTGAACTCTGAGCGTTGAACGGGAGGCTGTTCCGGTGCTATTGCACAGCGTCGGTCCAGTACTTTGCACTGGAGTGTTTCAGAGATAATTCAACCATATATATTCACAGATTATCACACAACAACTTCAAATTAACTGTCATCGTCTGCTGAGGTATGTATAACAGTACTGTTGTGACGTCTTGGGCATTGAAGCAACCATACCTGTAGCATTTTTGGATCAGGTTACGCGATTGAGGATTTCAGTTCTTGAACTCCACCATCTTGCAAGTTTCGTCACTTTCACGAATCTACAACCAGCGACGATGGGTTCCTCCGAATCAAAAGCAACTAAGATCGATTATCCCCCAGACAACACTTGTTCCTATCGTCCTCCTACAAACTTACACTTTCCAAATATATTCAAATTATACTTGAAGAAATCATAGAAAGAATGCGCTATCCATATCGGCGAACATAACGCAGAACCTCTTTATGCAGCTTCCTTACCATCAGGCTGGTATGGTAGTCTTTTTATGTTCAATGGACCTACCACCGACTGTTCAAGACTTGCAAAAGTGAAAATTATGGGTAACAGACTAGATTCCGATAGTATGATTACTCTACCAGCTATTCCTGGAAACGAAGGTCCAGAATCCATACAAGTAGTTATGCGGGTTTATGGGACTAAAGCCGGCACGGAAGCACATTCGTTTGCGATTTGGGTAGGAAAGGAAGGTAGTAAAGATTTACATCCGGAAGAATTTGAATGGAGGAGAGCGTATAAAGATGAAGTAAGAAGTTTAGATGAATCGTTGAGAGGTTGGAAACTTGTTAGACGTGGAAGAGTTGATCCTGAAACTGGTGTTTTGTTGGTACCTAAAGGTGAACAAGTTGAAGAGATTGTGGCAATTTGGGCAGAAGCTTCTGTATCGAAGCATTTGAGTATGTGGAAAGCTGCAAAGTTTCAATTTTTGGGTAGTGGTGATACTGGAGAGTTGGGTGATGTTTGGAAGATTGTTGCTGTTGTTACGTTTATGAGGTTGTGGCAGAGATGTATGGGAACTACTAGTACTGCGAGTACTACTGCTACTCTTCCGGTTATTTCATAGAAACTTTGATGGTGGAGAGCATGTGTTGGATAGAAGGTTCTTTGGGTACGTCCCTCGTAATATTTGGTATACTATGTACGCACACCATTTATAAAGAAAAATAAAAGATCCCAAATACCGTGAATAACATGGGTGGTGCCCTGATACAAAAATAAACTGGTAAACGTTGGACCACAAGTAACCCATTAACTAATCAGAATCGAGAATAAGAAGAGTAGCTCCGATACCGGCCTGTTTTGAGATATTTTTACCCACAACGACCATGGTTTTATAGATGGTTAGAGCTTATTACTTACAAAAGTGATAACGTTTGGAGAGAGGTAGCTTGTCCAAAGTCTCAGAACAGTCACGGAAATATTATTAGAGAAATAACCCTGATAACATACTCGCAGAGTTTATTTGATCTTCTGGGTTACTGAGCATTACTTGAAGTTCCGATAGATCGGTGAGACGTTGTCGGCTTTGTGTCTACGACAGTACGGCTCGTAGCCATTAATTTACATCAATTGTTCCAGTGTCAGAAGAAGATTATACGATCCCTCAGTGTAATCTCCAGACTAGAATGCAGCCGTTACAGGTTAACGGAAATGTCGATTGTCTAAACCGAAAAGGAGTTTATGGAACATGGGACAGCTTAGTCATCACATCCTGGGAGTGTTTGGAGTTTGTTAGGCAACCTCTGCCATCAGCCTGGTCGTCGACAACGCCATTCCCCCTTTCCACCTCCAAGGGCTCAGCTGCCCACGAGCCTTGACTCTGACTGCCACGTCATTCTTTAATACACACAAACATTGCCTGCAGCCATGGGCATTGAATTTGGCTCCTTCAACGGCATTTGCCAAACAGCCGCACTCGTTATATGTCCGCTTGTAGGGACAGATCAAGGCGTTGAGCCTACCTGTTACAGCAGAAATGTCGATATTGGAGGCACGCTTCTCTTTCAGCCTTGTGAGTAGATCGTCTTTTTTCGCAATTCACCACAAAGCTGCACGACCTGGCGTCTATATGCGATATGGATACCCTTCGTTTTTGTTCGTGTCATCGCATATCAAGGCAGAAGTGCTGCCTTACTTCAATATTCCCATCGTGTTCTTCAATCATAAACGCCAGAGCTAACTTTTCTTCTTCAGCAACATGTTTCGTGCATATAGTTGCTATTATCATGACCGCTATTATGATTCTTCATATCCGGAGCAAATACACTGCCGTCGGTGAGTTAGGCATTATTGATTCAGCTTCGACGTTGACTTCTGACTTTGCATAATAGGTCGAAAAGAAATTGTTATGTTTTTCTGGATGTATGCTTTGATTGAGCTCCTGGCGATGTTCCTAGACTCTGGTATCATCCCTACCTCCAACGCAAGTTATCCTGTACGTTCATTCAAGCTCTAGGTCTAGGGCCATTATTGACGAATTTCAAAGTGGTTTGCCGCAGTTTACACGGGTTTCGTAGCTGCAACATATTGTTGTCTTCTCATAAACGGTTTTGTCGGCTTCCAATTTGCCGAGGACGGTACCCCTCTATCGCTTTGGGTAATTATCTCCTTTGTTGATACAGGCGTTCGTTACTCACGAGGATTCAGTTTTTACGTATATCATGTCTTGTCGTTTTTGGGGTCTCTTTCTTCATTGCTATTGCCACATTCAAACAGCTCGCCAGCTTCAAATACGACAAACCCATTGGACTCTGGATAATCTATATCCTCTGGCCACTAATCTGCACCGTCATCTATATCGTATCGCAGTTGATTCTTGTTTTCCGAACTCTTGACGACCGATGGCCCATTGGCGATATTGTTTTTGGTGCTGCCTTCTTCACGATGGCTCAAGTCCTCCTCTTCGCCTTTAGCGTAACAATTTGTGATGCTATCAAACACTACATCGATGGCTTGTTCTTCTTCACTCTCTGCATGCTCTTGAGTGTTATGATGGTTTATAAATATTGGGATAGTATAACGGTTCGTATCCTATGCACTCTCACGTTCAAGTATTATGCTGATATTTAACTCAGCGCGAGGATTTGGAGTTCTCCGTCGGCTCCAAGGCTGCTGTTTGGGAAGTGAAAGATCCACTACTTGCAGGCCCCGTTGGACCAGAATATGAAGAAGATACTGCAAGCAATTATCACGGCGGAACACCCGCAAGTCTCATTGGTGGAGTTAGTGGACAGCAGTTATACCAGAAAGGAGCATTTGCTCAGAGAGCATACCCACCATCTGCTGGAGGTGGGTATTAATGACAGGAAAAGATGACAGTTTACTTGGACGATCTCTAGCACTGGATGAACCTTATAATTGATAGTATTTTTTTCTTTTGTGTCTCCCTTCTCGCTTTTTTCATTTATACCTACCGCACTAGTGTTTCTTCTTGCATGTCTTGGTCTCTTGGGGAAATTTTATTCCTACGTTATTTTTTTTTTGGATATTGGGGGTGGATTGTTTGGGGTTCAAACGTTCACTTTTAATCTCTTTGCGAGTGGCACATGCGTTTAGGGTTTCGCTGGTTGAGGTTTTCTCGATGGTTATTGGGACTCTTTTTCCTTTTGTTTCCTCCGTTGAATCGACTGCTCTTCCTTTTTTTTTTTTTTTGCCTCTTCAGAAGTCATTGGCCACGATATTAAATAGATACAAAGTAATGAGTTGTGGGGGCGTGTGGCTGTGATCTGATAGATCTAAGATCGATATGCTGCAAAAATAAATCCCCAGGCATCTGTCATTCAATCACATTGATATTGCAGGATATTGCTCGGCATTGCAATTGCTCTTATATGAAAGAGATTATGAGCTCGTCACGGAGGAGTCAGGGAGATGGACTACGAGTTTGCACGGTAGATAAACATTCCATACAAAATTCTATTTTTGTACCTTTAAAAATACACATCAGTGTACATGTTAAAAAGAAAGTCTGGTCAGACGTTGGGGCCATATTAGGGATGCCATAAGTTGGGGAAAAAGCTCAGAAAATGGACGCCTATAGGTGCCTACCAAGTTCCAATATAATACTAACTCAACCTCAACGACCGCAGACCGGTCTCTTCTTGAAGCCGGTGTCGTGGGGTTAGGGGCAATCATTTCTTGAATCTTACTCTCATCATGCAGAAACATATACTATCGCTTCTACCTCTGACTCTGATTCTGTATCGTCTGTACACCCAACAATGCAACTCTCGTAGAAAGAAACAAATACCACAAACGAAAGAACGTGTTGTTGTTCTTGGAGCATCAAGCGGAATTGGTAGAGAAATAGCGAAGCAATATGCAACTAGAGGTGCTAGAGTTTGTATTGTTGCTAGGAGGAAGACTATGGTAGACGAAGTAGTTGAAGAATGTCGTAACTTGTGTTCAACGACAAGCTCGGGCGAAATTCTTGGATGTGAAGCGGATTTCAGTTCAGTCGAGGACATGATTCATCTGCGAAACCTTATTGCAGAAGGTATGAGACCGGTGTATCATTATTTGCTATTCGAGCTCTATCCTGACATATCTTTGTATAGAATGGGAAGGCCTGGATACTTTGATAGTAGCTGCAGGAGTTTCAGCACTTAAACCTTTACTCTCCGTTGCTGGTCTTGAATCTACTCGCACCAAAGGTCAACCAGAAGAATTTAATCCTCCTCAAGCTGATCAAGAAGCTATTCAAAGAGTTGTCGATATATCTTTGGCTGCCACCCGAGGAAATTACACTGGACCACTAGTAGCCGCCGTCACTTTCGTACGACTCGTCTCATTTCACATGTATATGTATTTTCAGCAATTGACCTCAAAGAATTGTAGATTCCTATGCTCTCGGCAACTTCTAAATCACCAACAATTCAACTTATAAATTCTCTCGCTTCATTGATTCCAGCGCCCACACGATCTATTTACGCTTCAACAAAATCTGCATCTCTCCTTCTATATCAAGCACTCGCAATTGAACATTCATCCATTACATTCTCATTGGTCATTCCATCAACAGTTGAAGGCGATTTTCGTGCATCTGCTGTAGATGGCGGTAGTGTTCGAGAGCAAGATCCGAACAAACATGGATTGAAAAAGATTGATGTTGCAAAGAGGTGTGTGTTGGCTGTGGATAGGGGAGAGAAGAGAGTTTGGTTACCAGGTTTGATGAGATGGGCACATTTGCTTTATTGGTTGATCCCAAGTTTCATAGAGTCAAAGGCAAGGGTTAAGTATGGTTTCAACTAATAGAAGTCCATATATTTGTTCCTATGTGTAAACTTGTTGGTCGCTTTTTATTTTATTTCATTTGATCATCTGACGATGATATGCGTTCTGATTAGACTGAAAATATTGATGGGTAAACGACGATGAAGGGTGATAACAACTAGTGAAAACATTCCACGAACATAATTTGACCAAGATCTTTAAAATACTCATCACACCCGTTCATAGGCTAGCAAACCCGAACTCTTCGACTCGTCTCGGGTATCACCCATCTACTCTAAAACCAATTGAACCAGACGACATAATATGTCGACACATATTTACGGTGGTGAGACCCCAACGAGCAATTTACATATCGGAGTACATTAGTATCTACATATTGCAGGTGTTGTCTACCTAAATTACATCACAGACATCGATTATTCATACGATGGAGGTGGTTCGCTATCCAAGTTCCTCGTCTCCCTTCCATTGGCCACCTGAGATGATTGTGCATGAAAAGCGGCAACTAATGCTTGTACAGCAATAACAAGCTAATCATTGTTTCTTCTTTCACCACTGCTATCAGCGGGCTCAGTATGACTGGATGGTGCTTCGGGTCTAGACTCTGGCTGCAAAATTTGCGAAGGACTACTTGATCCCGATGGTGATGATAGTGTGATGATGATGATGACAAGCGTTGTGGTGATGGTGATGGTGGAGGCAGCGTCTGTGAAGAATTTCCATTCGGTCTCAGTGATGAGGCCCCTGGTGGGAGTGTAGGAAGTGGCTTCTTTTCCATGTGAGCCAGGTTAACCACTGGATTGAAACCAAGACTTGACCTATTAAGCGGAAATGGAGAGATGATGGACTGGGGGTTGTTGAAAAAATTCAGCAAGTTTGGTCCTCTTTGACCACTGTCTTCTACTCGCGCGGCCTCATCATGGTGATCGTCATGGATTTTAACATCCGAGTTGAATAGCGGAAATGGAAAAATCGTAGGATGAGATGTAAAATTCAAAAACGTTGAACTTTGAGCAGGACCTTCTTGTGTGACTTCAGGATTAAGGTTCTTTTGGTTTAATAGAGACCGCCGAAATTTGCGGCACCAGTATAGAAGAGCTCCAATGATGAGAAGCAAAGTTACGAGACTCCCAAATAGTATTCCTACTATTTGCTTGACGGTTAACTTATTCGAATGACTTGGGAAATCGTGTTGGCTGTTACCGGGTGGAAGATCTGTGGAGATCGCGATACGATTTGGTAACCTAAAATGATGATTGAAGCAGTCGTATCTACTATGAATGAAAAACGGCGCACTTTAATGCTAACATGGCATACAATCCACCTTGTAAGGGGCTATGATAAGGAAATTGTGTCAGAATGGACATTCGAGAATGTAACAATGTGTATAAAATACCTTGCTGCGCCCCCAAGAACTTCTCCAGTAGAGGGATCATACTGAAAGATAGCCGGAGACGGTACTGTACTCGCTCCTCTCATTAACCTAGCATGCAAATTATTGATCATCGCGTCGCTGACTGTACTATTGGTCAGAACAGCAGCGGTAAACATAGTCCAAGCTAAATGATCAATCGTATGATCATCAGTATTATTATATACTGTATTGTTCAAACAGGGTTACTGGACCTGGTTTTCCAAATCCCGGAGAATCGGAATCAATATCAATTTCAAGATTAAAAGGTGGAGCTACTAGAGTCGTATATCAGAAAGTTGGGTTCTCATAGAACATTTAGAAGAGCATACCAGTTGGCAGTTGGGAAGCATAGAACTGAGTTTGGTTCTGAAAGACCTAAATTCTCAGTTAGTACTGGTGTGTGATGTGGTTGAGATAGAAGGCGTGCACTTACTTCGTTAGGGATGAGATTTGTTTGCATCAACCGTGCTGGGTAAAGGTTATAAATGAGTCCAGAAGTCTCAGTTCTGGAGTATTTCGAGACAATGTGTCCAGCAGGCATCAGTCTATCCCACAATGTCCCCTGATTGGTGCTGTTAACAAGGAGATAAAGGTCAGAGGTCCCCTGAGAATCAATGTCAGAAAATTTAAGATCACTCAAATGGATCATTGAATCCATTTGAATCCTTGCATATGTTGCCAGTATACCCTTTATTACAATGTTGGGCATCTGCGTGGCATTGAGACCATCAGCGGAGAGCGAAGTTGCTTAGAAGAAGTTAGTACTAGTATAAGTACTCTGATCCATGATCAGAAATTGAATGTTATGACTCACGCATCCCATAATCTCCTTGTAACAGGATATTTGGTTCAAGGTAAATAGCCCATCTCGTTAGTAGCCGGATCTACCAATATTATCAGCGAGTCGCGACATGGTGCCTACCAGGCCCACAACAGATACATACATAACCTTCAATTAATGAAGTGTCACCAGATTTCAAGGCGTGCAATAGAACCATAATTAACATGCTGCTGGTACCTAGAAGGTTGTTGTCATAAACGACACTACGGTAGCAGTTTTTGAAGAAAACATACTCTCGTATCCTAATACTTCAGTGTCCGTTGAATTTCCCAGTGCAGTTGGGTATCTTTGACCTGTTTAGAAATGCCAAGTCTCAGCCAAGGAGAAAGAAATACTACTTTCACGGGCCATGTACCTAAGTCTGGCGCAGCATAGCGATTACCACCATGTGTTGCATTTTGGACCTCGAGAAGTGGTTTGAGCAACGGCGCGGCCATATCAGGGTTGAGGTATAACAGGGCTGGCAGCGCACCATACATGGTCTCAACTGGGTTAACGCGCAAGGGACTGAATGTATAAAGAGTAAGTATTATAAGCAATTGGCTAGCAAAACCTTTTGACCTCGTGGATCCGATATCTTTCATGAATATCAGGACATCTGAAGTATTGTAGGACCCGTCATCATTTCGGCCCACTGTAATATCAAGTGAAGCAAGTGTCTGACGGAGGGAAAGCGATACTAAGTCTGCATAATTAGCGCCGGAAGCCTGCATTGCATCGTCCGTGATCTTTTCGTCGAGGGAGTCAGAGTGATTTCGCGAATCAATGAAGTTGTCAAGAAATGCTTCTATCTAAATCACAATAAGCTATTAATCAAATAGCATTCACAGTTGCAAGTGCATATACACTCACCGCATCCACCATGGAGCCAAATTTAGTCCAAAAGTATGCTCGTCGACGAGCATTTAAACCGTTTCTTTGATATATAATTATGGGGTCCCGTGTTATCCCAAATGCCCAATGAGTAGAGAATACTTGTGAGCCTGTTACTTGGCCGAGGTCATAGGCGAAAGCTATCGTTGGGTTGTTTCTAGTGTCATTATATCAAAATCATAGAAATGAATTAATAAAACTTAGCAAAAACCTACTCCTCGACGTCCCTGGTTCTTGTCTCTGAGTTAGAACTATTCAATCTCCCTTGACCAGCAAACTGTTCCCGTAATAATATATTCTCTCCCGTTTGAAATGTAACATTAGGTTGCTGGATAATAGACTAATCCTCAGACCGGATACTAATATCGTCCCACAATAGTACAATGTCGTTGCTTACCGTAGCCTCAGGGAATGCGAGGTGACAAACAAGATCATCAGCTAATCCACTATCAAGTCCTTCCCGGACAGCGATGTTAACCCTTCTCATACTGTGAGTGACGACTTTGGAAGTCCGTGTTGTATTCCATTGAACTTCACTGCTATCACCGACTTCATGATTGGTTATGATACCTGAAATTTGATTTTGAGTGGCTACTAAGCCGTTTTAGTTTTGAGTAGCAGTACGTGGACATACCCGCTTCCACATCAGTATAAAGCTGTACTTCATGCGAGCGTCCGTCCACCTGAACGACGTCTGCATATACGTGACTGAAAGGAAAGGATTGCCAGACATAGTCATTCGGCTGTTCAAAGATATTCAGTAGGTCAATTGGATCCCTTTTAGAATCCTTAGCAGTACGAACCTCGACCGGACTCAAGAAAGTTACATTCATCACCACCCCACTGATCTCAAACTGTAGTATGGTTTTGGTTGGAGTTATCCAACTACGAGAAACTTCCACTCGTGGACCCGCCACACTAGAATTTCCAAGCCAAACCCATGATCTCCCGTCAACGCGTATGATTCCAGACCAGGCTGCTTTCTGTGGGGAGGAATTAACTTAATAATTTAAATAATAGAACACTAATATTCTTACACGTTGGTTCCATAAAATTGGACTAGTATCATTCCCGGGCGTTGTACGATTATTTGGCAACCAGAAGTTTAGGTAGGGACAGGAGGTGCTTCTAAAACTCCTAGCCAAACCCAAGATTTCCAATCAGTATGTATGATACCATACTTGTATTACTTGCCATAACTTATAAGTAGTATTCGGGGTGAGAAAAGTTTATCTATAAGTAATCAAATCCTAAACAAAGGATAAAATATTTCCTCGCGCGTTAACTTCATAAAATGGGAGTAGCACTTCCTTCTGTTGAGTGATTATTCGGTAACTAGAATTTTAAGTAGTATGAGCGAGTAACTTGCCGCTTGGTCGACCTGATCGTCTGCCAGGTGGCCACACTTGTTTACCTTCTTACGTCGCGGGGCTTGGAGCTAGGGGATCGGTTTTGAATCGACCCCTTTAGGAGTAGTCCTCCGAACCCCGCTGTGAAGTTACTGGATACAAGTCTACCTGTCGAGCCAGATTTTAAATCGGTGGCAAGTACCTGTGCCTGTGCCGCTGAATATGGATAATTTACCAATAGGGGATCATGTGTCGGTGCTCACTGCTTGGTATCAAATATCTTCACATAGTCTGCGTGAAGTTGATGGATTGGAATTTATAAGCCTTGGGCCATATCATCGATTGTTGAATCTTATGTTTTAGATGACACTAAGCGTTTAGTGAGATGAACCTGAAACTTGAAGTTCGCTGTTGGAACAGAAGAGTTCTTCAAAAAATCGATTCCTTGACCTTAACAGGTTTACGTTAGTAGTCTCCTTGAGTCTTAAGGAGGAGGGTGACTTTTTGTTGTACTTATCAACGTGTACTAAATATTGAAGATCGGGTCGAAGGTTGCCATGATGAATTGATTAATTGTTTACTGAGTACTTTCACACACGCAAAACGTAAGCCCTAACCCCAATAGGGTCACATCCATGGTCCGACTTCCCCTTGCTTCCAATGCATGTAACATAATTTTATCTTCTGTCCCTCCACCATACTATGCTATACCCATACCAATTACCTGTACGACGACTTCTGGGAAGACCGAACACTGCATACACCTATTATTTGAATGCGAGGAGACGCTTGCATGTGACGGCGAAATGGAATGCAAAAACTCTTCAGAAGTTCAAGTTGGCTGATATCGGAGAGGGTATCACAGAGTGTGAAATTATCAAGTGGTATGTCGTGCCTTCTCATGGCTGTAATCATTAGTGTGACCAAGAAACATTTTTCTGATTTAGGTCAGTAAAGCCGGATTCAACAATCCAGGCTTTTGATCCCTTGTGTGAAGTCCAATCCGACAAAGCAAGCGTCGAAATAACATCACCTTTTGATGGTATACTTAAAGAAATACTTGTCAAAGAGGGAGACATTGCGAAAGTTGGTGCAGGTTTATGCATCATTGAAGTCGATGACGAAGGTTTGGATGTTGACAATCTCGAGAGGGTTGACACACCGAGCGAGGTTTCTACTACTACTACTACACCCTCACAGCCGGCACAAGAAACACCAACACCTCTTGCGGTGGCTGAAAAACCACATTCCGAACGAAGATTACACCCTTTAGATCCGAACTATGCTGCACCACCTCAGTCACAACCCTCTCATCGTCAGTTTAAACCTCAGCACCAAGAGGAACATTCACGTGGTACACAAAATGTGCTAGCTATGCCATCTGTACGACACCATGCCCGTTCTAAAGGTGTAGACCTTGCTCTGCTTGCACCCGGCTCTGGAAGAGATGGAAGAATAGAGAAAGTTGACGTTGATGCATACCTAACTGGTTCCCAGACTGCGTCTTCTTCGACTAAGGATTCTGAAGCACAACAAGCCGAGAAACAAGACGTCGTCGTCGAGTTGAATAGAACAAGATACAACATGTACAAGGCCATGGAGAAGGTATATTCTCGTTTCCTCGCATTTTATATATGTCATACTGATGGTTATGGTTATTGTAGAGTTTAGAAATTCCTCACTTTGGATATTCAACAACACTCGACGTAACCAATCTACATAACCTAATGAAAACACTCAACACATCGATTCCACCTCGCTACCTTCCTGAATCTAAACGACCCTCATTCACTTCACTCACCGTAAACCCTTCAGCACTCTACCCAGCTTCAAATGAACAGAGTATTAGAGAAGAAGAACAATTTGACAAGTTGACTTTCCTTCCGGTATTACTCAAGAGTCTGGCTACGGCTATGATGGAATGGCCTCTGTTGCGAAGCAGCCTAACGCCTACTTCAAAGAATGATGGCGAAATAGGAAACAAGAAGCCGACTTTGACAATAAGACCGAACGCGGATATCAGTTTGGCCTTGAGCACTCCTACGGGATTGTATACTCCTACTATCGTTGGTGCAAATGCGCATTCCGTGTATGATGTGCAGAGACGGCTGAAATGGTTCCAGCATTTAGGTCAGTCATTCTCTTTACTGCTTCAAGGTAGGGGACTAAATCAATTTTTCACAGGCCGTCAAATGCCATGCGCACTAACACCCAAAGAAATGCCGAAGCGTGGGGGAACCTTAACAGTTTCAAATGTCGGATCGATAGGAAAAGGGGTTTTCGCTTCACCAGTATTAGTTCCTGGAGGTGGTGTGGCCATTTGCGCTATTGGACGTGCCGAATGGACTTTAGATGTTAGTGATAAGTATTGGAATAAGAATGGACATGGAGAGAGGAGATTGAAACTACCTATTAGTTGGAGTGCGGATCATCGAGTTGTAGAAGGTGCAGAACTTGCTGCATTCGTTGAGTGTTGGAGGGATTATGTGGAAGACCCTGGGAGGTTAATTGGTGTTTTGGTATAGATACCATGGAGCAACTCGATTCACGATTTTTAGGGATTTCTCCACTGTACACATATTCATAAATTGAATAATTATTTGAGTGAGCAAAGTGATAGACTATCACAGACGACATAAACTGAAAATGTCAATCTCAGGCTTTGAGAGCTGTCACTGGCTTGGTCTCATGTATGGATTAGATGGGAAATCAATTCAAATTTACATAGTTGCGATGATTGATTACATCGTGACATTGTGATGATCAGATGTGGGCGGTGTTTGCTTGCTTCCACTGGCAATGTCAATAGTTTCCGGTGTTACGGGTGACAGGTACCAAGTGCTAAATAAACATTGAATCAGGTTGCCCAAATACTTTGACTACGTTCCTCAAGGTCGCTTTCAAGTCCTAAAGTGCTGTGGTAGTTGGCCACATGCATTTCTCTGCTCTCTCCTATTTCTTGGTGTTATTTTATGCACTTCTGGCTTGTGCACAATCGTCACTTCTACTAGGATACCTACCACTTGCCGTCAAATCACCTTTCCTCCATGGCTGGATAACCAGTCGAGATGGAAATTCTCCTTCTGATGCATGGCCAAATTTCTACACAAATAACCGCGTGAGTATCTTTTTGGTGCATGCATTTCCACCGTTGTGATAGCTTCTTGGTAGGAATTTGGATGGGCTGGATTGATTCGCGTTGACGGTCAAACATACCAATGGATAGGAAGAGGCTTTAATACCACCAGAACGTTAACAAGCGAAATCACCCCGACACGAACTGTCTTTAGGTTGCAGGCTGGGCCTGTACAATTCAATTTAACATTCCTTAGTCCTATTGAGGTGCGTATCGTTCCTCCTACCGCTTTTTGTAGCACTTTAACGGTGTTTCAGCCTACCGACTACGTTCGACAATCAGTACCGTTCACATACGTGTACATTGACGCAATTACTCCCAACGATACTGCGCCCCATTCAATACAAGTTTACTCTGACATTTCTGCTCGTGAGTTTTTTCTTTATCAGATGACTTCCAGACATTGATCACCCTTGATAGAATGGGCGACGAGGAGCGACGGCGAACAAGTACAATGGGGTACAACCACACAACCAGGAATGGTATATCACGAACTTCGCCGACGTAATCCCTCCGCTATGCTGGATAATGGTGGCATTGCAGAGGACAGTACAGTATATTATGCTATGGCTAATGTAAGCTGATTCTTTGAGATTGCTCCACACTATCTCACTCCAACGTCGAACTTTCAATAGCGCTCGGGTCTCACTTGGCAAACTGCGGCTGATGTCGAATGCCGCAACCGCTTTTCCACACAGGGATCTATGGCCAATACCAGTGACACTTCCTTCCGCGCTGTCAACGAGTGAGTAAAACTGTCTCTGTATCGTGAGGCTGAAACTCATGGATAAGAATAGCGCATGGCCGGTCTTTGCTATATCCGTTGATTTGGGCAATATTGCAGCCAATGGACCACAGCCAAATCCTATTGTGTGGGCGTTGGGATTGGTTCGAAACCCTGTCCTTACATACAGCACAGAATCAGGAATTCAAACTCGAACATCTTACTTCTGGTCCAGGTTTTCTCGTATTGATGAAGTGGTGAGTAACCGTTTCGTTTCGGTCGATTGATTGCTGACATTTTATAAATAGATTATAGCATTTCTCAACGACTTTTCTGATGCGCGGAGTAGAAATGAAGCACTCGACCAGAGAATTCTAACGGCAGCCCTGAGAGTATCAACTGAATATGCTGATATTTTATCTTTGGTGACGAGGCAGATATTCGCTGCATTGGACATTACAGTTCCAAGTGAAACACCCGGGAGAACCGATGGCAGTGATGTCAAAATATTTTTAAAAGACATCGGAACTACTACACAGTAAGTGTTGAGTTTAATTAATCATTACAGCGCCAAGTGACACTTCCTAATAATAGGCGAGTTAATCCCGTTGAAGTCATATACGGTGCACTTCCGGCTTTCCTATATTTCAATCCTCAGATTGTAGGACACCTACTTCTACCCTTGCTAGAGTTCCAGTCCACCTCTAGGTATAGAAATCCCTATGCTGCTCCTGATTTAGGTGAATCAATTTGGATTGCTTCTGGCTGTGGTTCTGCCACTGATGCAGGAATCAATTTAGGCGCTTCTTATCCCATTGTTTTGGGAAATACGTCCGATACTCAGTTCCTTGCCGTTGAAAGTATGTGGCTCTCTGGTTTGACTAGTATTACCTTATACTTATGAACAAAAAATAGGCTGTGCGGATATGCTAATTACTGCGTATACCCATGCTGTCAAATCCGGAGATGGTTCCATCATCTCTCGTTATGTATGCCTTCCCCGTCAAACCCGCTACTGACAACCCTGACTCAACAAAAATAATTACAGAGATCCCTTCTACAACCCTGGGCAGACTTCCTCATTGAACATTCTTTGCATACTGACGGTTTTGCTACTGCGGACGGGATAAGTGGCCAAGACATGTCCAACTTGGCTTTCAAGGGTATTTTGGGTATCTATTCCTTTGCCAAAATAGACGAGGCTACTAGAAGGACAAGTGAACGGAACGGAACGTACATGGTACGTTGGTCATTATAAAGTGATTCAGAAAAAACTGATATGAGGTGATGTAGGAACGTGTGACTGAACTCATGAGAGATTGGAGACAATTTGCGGTGTCCAGTGATCATATTCAAGCTGTGTATGGTCGTAGTTCAAGTTGGGGATTGATGTATAATCTTTTCCCTGCAATTTGGCTTGATACGATCTCATTGACGAAGGGGTATGTGAATAAATGTTGGTGATTTCATTTTACTGATGATTTAATCCAGCTCTTGGCTCGCCAAGCTGTTTTCTACAGTCAACAACCAGGTTGATCAAATGTTAGTTACTGTAAACATGAGATTTACTTGTGACATTATTAGGAAGTGAATTTGGATTACCTCTGGACAGCAGTAACATGAACATTGCTTTCCCCCGTACGTTGATTTAATTACCAGTATATTCTATTTCTCGATAACTGATCTCTAGACCTGCTGTAGATTGGACCATGATGACAGCGGCAACAATACCCAATGAGCTCGCCTCTACCGCTCGTAACAGGTTAATCAATATGGCGCATAGGAGTGCCTTTCAATTAAGCAGACGATTCCCTATGCCTATGAGGCATCAAGTTTCTGATGGTGCTCCAATACCCGACTTTGCTAGTGGCAGGTAATTATCACAACTTTGTCTAAATCTTCGTTAAAGGATTTGTCGAAACTCACATTCGTTTTGTTAGTGCAATCCACGGTGCTTCATATGCACTCTTAGCGATGGAGTAAGACACCGTTGCTTATATATTATATATCCACTAACAAGAGTTTACGTTATGCAGAATGGGTAATCAACCTATCAATAATACAGGGCTGAATGAATCCGACTCAGATAACAGCTCCAATGGTGGTGGCTCAAATGTTGGTGCTATAGTAGGAGGTGTTGTCGGTGCAGTGGTCTTCCTTGGTCTTTTGATCTTTGGAGCGGTACTCTGGAAACGCAAGAAGCAATCACAAGAAGATGAGGCCTATGAGTATTCGAAAACACACCCATTCCCGGGACCAGACGCTACTGTCCCAGTACCATTTTATATGTCGGAATCCAGTAGTAACATCGCTCAACCCCCGACCATCAATTCTAAAGTAACCTCGAATCATCAAAATGTCGGAGTCGCAAACCAATGGGTTACAAGGTCAGATAATCAGAGTCAATTACAATGGCGACCTGAATGGGAGGGACTTTCCCAAGATCAACATAGTCATTTCTCATCACCTACATCGCCAACTACATCTTCGATTCCTTCGTTGCCACCTGGAGCAGCGGCAGCGGCAGCAGCCCCCGCTACACTCCCTGTGATGAGCAGTAAACACCGAGAGGCTGTGGGCCTACCACCAATCCTCAATCTGGCATTCCACATCACACATCGGTTCCTAGTATGTCGGCGGCCTCCACGCTTTCAAGTCCTTATTCGGCAACTGCAGGAAATACGAATCAAACTGGAGTGGACTCGGAGTTGAGGGCAGAGGTTGAACAATTGAGAAGAGAGATGGAAACGATTAGGGTCATGGCGGAACCTCCACCTGGTTATAGCTAAATCTTCTTACATAAATACAATTATATTTAAACTACTTTTTCTTCTTTTTTCAACAAACCTTACTTTTTGGCTATGTGAATGTGTATCTCATTACATCATTTTCTTGACCTTATTTATAATTATGCATTCCGCCATGCTGGTAATAGTCTACAAAATTTAATACTCCAGCCTCAAGTCAATCAATCGATACCGTTAAAACATTAAAACTTCAGTTCACCTATCTGAGTAGAACTATTATTTACTGTTAACCACAATGTATTAGCTTGTACGGACGGACCAGTAAAATAAACTTTCAAAAATTGAAACATAACAGATGACGTATTAGGTCATCTACCCGTTACACTTTTAGTGCAGGTTTCTCCCGTTATTGGTGTCTTACATTCCCTTTCATTTCCCAAACTCTAAAATGTCAACATACCTGGAGCATCAATTCCACTATCTCCTTGCTGTATACGCACCATTTCTACTACCCCTCTCTTCGTTCAGTCACTATCCCATTTCCATTTCTTGTACCATCCTCTACCATTCGTTATATTCATTGGCAGCGGATATTCTTTGTGTCTTTCAACATGACAAAAAGCTTAATATCCCAACCCAATCCGAACAACAAGCTGTCGTTCTTTCAACTCCGTATCATTCTTTGCTTTGGATATCCTCGTAATATTTTATACCAGCTACTAACTAATACCTACACTACCGCTATATACTATCCATAATACCCCACCCTACTACTAGTACCTTTATTGTCGCTTTTTTGAATATGTTGTCCTTGACGGTTATCAATTTTGTAATTTGATAAAGATTTTATTCAACACTCGTTTCCTCTTTAAGCTTTTTTGAGGTCGCGTTATTTGTACCTTAAACCCCAACCCCAATAGTTTAGGAGAGGACGTACACCTTTGAACTCTTGCAAACGATAACGACCACTTCGACCTATTCTTAGCCCCCAAAGCATTGGTGCAAGTAAGCTACGATATATTAACACGCTCAACGACATCAATTTTTTGATGATTTTTCAGTCCCTACTTATTCCACGGGTCAAAAAAGCCTTTTTTGCTGCCCTACAATGCAACAACTTGAACAAGAATCAAGTTCATCTAACTCGATGATGACGATTACTAGTACCACGGACACGTCGGACTCAAATCTCTCAAACATGCGAACACACTTTGCAGTTATGCATCGCCGATTACAACGACTAAATCCAATACCAATTGAATACTTGGAACCTAACGATTTAATCGAATATTGTCTTCGAAAAATGGCCAACCTGACGCGCAAGGAAGCAAGTAAAAAATCTAGGGAAGAACTTTTAGAGGAACTTTATAATGTTCGACATATGTTTCATGCGCTTGCTGATGCTTTACATGAACAAATCACTTTACACCCACCATCACATTCTCAAAAAGACGTAAAGGAAGAAGAGGAAGAGCAAGAAGAAAATGGAAAGATACAGACGGGAAGATTGTACACTGTTGAAGACTTGCGAAAATTGGATGAAATCCGAAATGCTCAATTTGAGAAGAAATTACGCATTGCGGAGAAAAAAGCCGTGGAAAATCCAAAAAGTACGAAATCTTTTGAAGCATTGAAGACCATTACGACTACGAAAGTAAACTCGGCTTCGGAAGCAGAGAGATTACGAACATTGGAAATTGAAGCTGGGAAAATACAACGAGCGGAACTTATGAAAGAAAGAATGAAAGGGCCAGATCCAGAGGTTCTAATGGCTAGGGAAGCAGAGAGGATGAGGAAATTGGCAACGAAGGCTGGATGAATGGAAAAAATTTATGCGGATGCAGAAACTATGATATTTGATCGACCTGGGTTAAGTCATTATAAAAAGAAGGACGAATTGCAGACACTTGCGTTGGCACTTGATCTTTCAAATCCGCTTGATGGGACGGTGGCTGAAATTCATCAGAAAATTGCCGACCATTTACAAGAATATGCTGAAGAATTGGAGGAAGATCCGCGTTTTTCCTCTCTCATTGGCGCAAATAGGTACAAGAAACGCAGGGTGTACTTACTGCCTCGCATGTAGTACGCTGGGAGAATATTTCTCTTTGTCTTCAAGCTTCGCCATTGGTTGCTAGCCATGTTGCATCTCTCATCATCAAAAACTTGTCATTCCAACCCCTTTGCTATTTCCACCATCGTCTTACCCCTCCTTATCCAAACGGTTGCTTCCGCTACACCCTCTCCGTCGTCGTCTTATCATGGGATTGATGCCCTCCGACGCATCTAATGATACTTGTTCCGGTCATCCTTTATAAATTATGACATACGCAATTTTTTCTTGCAGCGCTACTAGATCTCTTTCCTTCGATCTTGAGTCTTCATACTTTCCTCTCTATTCACATATTCATTTTCAAAAACATTAAACAATCGTAAGTGATTCATCATTCCCAATATCATTCCTTCCCTCTCCCCAAAGTTTAATAACTCCTTATACCAACAACAATACCCATTTAGTATCTGAATTCTATACATGCATATATTTCAGATAATACCCCCCACCTTCGTACGTCGACCCCTTTTGAACATGTTAATTTTTTGCCTTTCCTTGAACTCCTTTGTGGACAATGTAATGTGTTCACTGTGTACCTGTGAAGACAAACTCTACGGAATTTTCTGGCTAGTACTTATGAGAATCGAAGTTCCAAAGAGGGCTCTTGGGCTCATTCATGCTGTCATAACTCATAAGTTGTCCTTCTTTCTTCTCTTTTTTGTTGTTGTTGTTTTCGGTAAGTTATGCTCTCCGGGGACAGTCTTTGTTACTCTCTCTGAGAGCGCTACTTTGGGATAGAAGTTTAATCAAGAAAAAAGATTGAATATGACAGCCCAACGGTCACGGCGGTATATAATTTTTTTTTTACAATACATTTGAACTATTTGTATGCCAGGACTAGTACTATTGGGGAATCTGCTTAGCCCCACAGAGACAGACTACTTCCGGTGAACCTGGACTCTGGAGCACGATTGACTTGTGTTGGCCGCTTTGAGGTTATTAAAGTACTACTAACAGTAGTAGTACTTAGTGCTAGTACGTTTTGGGAAAGTGACCCTGCGGAAAAGCTCATAAACGGCGTTTAAGTGTGAAGAATGTGTGATGAACATTTCTATCCTTGCGGTAACAATAGCGGAATGAATTTCAACTTCAACTTCTTGGAGTAAACTAAATGACCAAAATATTAGGGTATATTTTAGATGTTGCCATGTCCTCCATTGTGGCCGACGCCACACCATTTGAACGTTTGTAACAAGAGCACTAGGAATACAATGATAATGACTACGGATCATCATCGTGCTAGGGGGCAATCACATCTATAGGTGATTTAACACACTTAAAATCTGATTATCGACTAATCAATTACTCCTATGAGCATGGCTGATTGATGTGTATAATGATGGATTGAGAGTCGATCGCATGACCTCAAAACCATGATACCATGAGCTGATTTTTAAAAATTTTACAAAAAGGAAGGACTTCGGATATCGTTATCCAACCCCACGTGTAACATCTACGGCATCTAAGAAGAACTTGGTACCATTGGATAAACTGTACCGTCCTTCTATGTATACTCTATTTACGGGGAATATGATTATGGGTTTCCAATCATCCCACCTGTCAAATGCCCGAGTTACCTTATTGTATGATACTTGCATGTTCGCACGTCGCACGTTGTAGGATGACGACATATTGATCTTGATATTAAGATTCTCTGAGAAGAAAATTTTCACAAAGAACCAGGACCAGAACCCGAACCCGGGAACTAAGAAACCAAAGAACCAAGGATCGTGTTCATTTGAACTAAGTTGGGTAATTTGATGATGACGAAGATAAAAACTCTTCACATAAAAAAATTGTTCTTTCTTTCAACCATCTTTACCACCACTTCTCTCCTCCTCTCTCTCTCTCTCCCTCTCTGAAGCTCTCTCCATTTTCCCACTTCTCAGATAAAAAGTGTCCAAATCAAGTGTATGTTTGATCTTTCCCTTGATAATCATTGTCTCTTACATATTGATCAGATATCAAATATATCCCTCGATTGTATCACCTTACCCTCAAACTCCATCGTCATCGTTACTACAGAACCTCCCAATAAATCTCAATCTCTAAATCAACATCGGACTCGGAGTAGAGATTCACTATTCAATATCAATACTTTAACCATCCAATATCCAATACTTGAAACCCCTCTCGAAAAAAAAAATGCCAACAATCCAACCACATTCTCGAGTCTTAGTAACTGGAGCCAATGGATACATCGCATTTTGGGTAGTTCGATATTTACTCGAACTCGGTTATCGTGTTAGAGGTTCAGTTAGGAGTGAAGAGAAAGCTAGATATTTGATGGAATATTTTTTGAAGAGTGGTTATGGACCGGAAGTTTTTGAAGTGGTTATTGTTGAGGACATATCTATAGTGTGCCACTGATTTTTTTTGTTTCTGCTTTTGATTATGGTTTACTGACTTTTTTTTGGTTTTTGTTTCGTTTTTTTTGACGTTGTGTAATTTGACAGGAAGGAGCATTTGATGAAGCTGTTAAAGATGTTGATGCGATTGTGCATAGTGCTTCACCTTTTGTGTTTAATTTGGATGATCCGAAAGACTTGATTGGTCCTGCTGTTGATGGAACTTTGGGAGTTTTGCATAGTGCGATGAATTATGGGTGAGGAAATTGTTTTACTTTTTTTAATTCAAATTGTGTTACCCAAGTAATAATTGATTGTGGTGTTCCTAACAAACAGGGATTCAGTGAAAAGAACCGTAATCACATCTTCATGTGCCGCTGTACTTGAAGTCAAACCACAACCTACGGTGTTTTCAGAGAACAATTGGAATGAATTTTCAGTTAGGCAGGTTGAAGAAAAAGGAAGGTTGGCGTCGGCTGCTGATAAGTATAGAGCTTCTAAAACTTTAGCAGAACGAGGTATGTTCTCTTTTTTTTTTTTGGTGTTGTGTTGTTTTGTTGTCGAAAGTATCAGTCTCACTTCTGGTGTCTCTAATAAATTATCAATTTAGCTGCATGGGAGTTTATTGAAGAGAATAAAGGAGAAATCGAATGGGATTTGAGTGTTATCAATCCTCCTTTTGTGAGTCCTTCATATAGTACCAAAGAAAGAAATCCGTTAACGAGATAATAATGTTCTCAATTGGTCAGGTATTTGGAGTAAGACCCCCATGAACGCTATCATAAAACTGGGTAATCTGACTTAAAAACAATGAATTGTATAGCCCGCGATACATGAAGTCAATGGACCAGCGAACTTGAACACGTCTTTGAAAGGTTGGTATGATAATGTGGTTGCTGGTGGTCCAGAGAAGAGGACGAAAGAAGTTTTGTATAATATACCGGCTGCTTGGGTTGACGTTAGAGATGTTGCGTTGGCTCATATTTTGGCTTTACAAACGGAGGAAGCGGGAGGTGAACGGATTATCATTTCTAAAGGTGAGTTTTGTACATTCTGGGGAAATTTAACGTACTGAAATAATTTTTTTTGTGTAGATTCGTTTGTTTGGCAAGATTGGCGTGAGTGTTCATTCATTTTCCCCTCCCTCTATTGTCGTTGGTTAATCTTACTTTCTTGAAGTTGATTTGGTAAATGAAATCAAACCATACCCACTTCCAAATCATCTTCCGGGTATCGGAATACCAGGACAAGAAAGAACATATCTTGTTCAATATGATACATCAAAGGCACAAAGGATATTTGGAATAAAGATGAAGACGAAGGCTGAAAGTGCTAAAGACATGTTAGAAGATTTCCGTCTTCGTGGATGGTGAATATTCAAAACATATATCATATAAACTTTGACTCTTCCGAAAGGATCTGTTCGGTAGTGGCATGAATTTTTTTTTTTGTCGCTGGGACGTTCAACACCGTGCCGCCACTATTCTCCCCGTTTGTTTTTTTTTTTTGTTCCATTGAAATTCAATCTTGATAATGATTTCGAGTTTTATTCTCTTCCTCTCCTCCCCCCAATGTATGTACACATATTTGTACGCTTTGGTGCGTATAATGATGATCAGCGTTCTATAAATACTTCAAGTGCTTCGCGGGAGAACGGCTCTCGCTTCTCGCTTGGGTTTTGACGTTCTATTGATAATAAATAGCACCTGCCTACTTGTTATATTTCATCTATTGGCGAGACTATGAGCACCGTGCGTCCAAAATGATAACTTGAAATATTCACAATTCGTCATGTTATAACACACATAGTCCACATTTCTGGAATGACTCGGACTCGGCTTTTTCGTTGATGGTACAATAGGTGGTGTTAGCTGCGAGAATAGAAAGGGTATTTAAGAAGAGCATTGAATGGGATTCGTGTATCATTAACTCTGCCTAAGTTGAGAGGGTTGTTAATTGCTTGCTACAAGGGACTCTAGACGTTAATGTCAGGTATTTGGGGTGTAGCTTGATACTCAATTGCCACGATAAAGATAAATCTCTTGCATCAAAGGTTTGAACACATCTGACCTCGCATCTGACCGACATCTGATTTATGATTATATGAAATAATTAGGCTGAAATTAATAGACCATGTATTTTTCTAGTGATTGGATTGATGCGAGGGATGGTGTGCGTTGACTCGTGCTTTGTCACTTGGCACTACCAGCTTGGGTTAAAAAGGGTTTGTTGGACACAACAAGATACATCATTTTTGATTTGTTCGTTTGAGAAGACTGGCGTGAGTTTTCATTTTCGTTTATTGAGGTGAGTCACTGTCATTATGACTCGAGTACAGCAATGACTCGTACTTGTTCTCCCTTTAACAAGTTGTTGACTCGGGTGTGATTGATGACATCATACTAAGCTTCCCTTAGAAATAGGAATTTCTGTCAAATATTTGTCAAGTAGAACACTTGAAAGGTTGAAAGGCTGAGATAATAATTGGAATAAAGATGAAGGAAAATGCCAAAGAGAAATGAGTGTTTGTGTCTGGTGAAATGTGTTATATTACATAAGCAAACCTACTTTACTTGTCGACCCTCACGAGCTCCTATGGAGACTTGAGTTGCTGAGGTCCTTCTTGGGCCCTCCCCTTCTCAACCATATCTTGTCAAACTTTTACAAGAACCATGGATTCCACACACGAACTACAGAACTTAGAAATAACTGCTCTACAGTCCATTTATGCAGAGGACTTCATTGAATGCCCACCCCCAAAGGCCTGGAAGGTACCTTTCTTTCTATCACTGGGACTATGCAGAGATTGACCTCGAGACTACAAGGGCGCAGCACGAGTACCAGAATTCGTAATACGAGTCCCTCACCCAGACCCAAGTCATGCAGCAAAGATCAATTTCCATCTTAACGTCAAATTCCCAAAGACATACCCTACTCTTGCTTGTCCAACTTTTACTATCCAGAAACCTATCAAAGGGTTAACGCAAGACCAGATCACAAAGTTATCACATGCGATTCAGAGTGAAGCTCAGAAATGTAGAGGATCAGAGATGGTATTTCAGGTGTGTAGTCCTTGAGGCGTACACGCGTTCCTCGCTTAATACATCTCTCTCTCTTTGCTTAGATTGTTACATTCGCTCAGGATTGGATTGCTAGTAATATTACGCCGCCGGTAGAAGTTACCGGTTCCTTGGCGTTACAAATGAATCAACGTGCGATGGATGAAGAAAGGGTATGTTTTGTAGGGTGTGGTGATTGTTTTATTGACCTCGTTTTTTTTATAGGCACGACGTGAACGGGAAGCCGAAATAATCCGAAAGGAGAGTGAACGTGCGGCAAGAGAAGAAGAAGAATTAAATGAACAGATCAAGGCTGATGCCATGCGCCAAATGATGGCCAAGGAAGAACAATATAGAATGAGAAAGAGAGCAAATTCAGAGTCTACAGAGGTACCGATGTCCGGTGATACTCCTATAGAAAGCTTTAGAAGAGAAATTGTCGTCGATGGTATCACGTTTACGACGGTTAAGCTGTTTCATGCTAGAACAGGTACGTCTTTACTTTTCTCTCTTTCACCTACTCTCGCTTATGGTCCATGACTTTCAGAGGGCTTGGGTACCGTCTATATGGCTGATCCAGTTTGCGACGACGTCAATACATCTCTTCCTCTCGAACTATACTCCGTTACATTCAACACCCCCTATTATTCCACAACCCAAGGTCGAAAGAAACTCAAACAACTCGAGGAAGAAATCCAACGAATCACCGGCATCCGACATCCAAATCTCCTTAGTATCTTCGCTGTTAAGCTTAACTTGCCAAATTCGAGTGGACCACCCAAGTTGATGTTATTGATGGAACGTATGCCTGGGTTAACTCTTCATGATGTTTTGGAGGATTGTGCTTCACTCAAAGAGGAACGAGCATCGGTATGTTGTTGAGATTTTGATTGTTTCGTTTTGTAATGAGATACGATGCTGACATGTATACCTTCCTTCTTTAGGGTTATCTCAGTCAGATCTTGGGCGCACTCAATGCTGTTCATCTACGCGATCTCGTTCATAGAGGTATGTTCGTTTCTTATTGGGTTTCGCTTAAATCGCGAAAGAGGATATACTAAAAAGACAAAATGATGATTTTGTTTTAGGTGTCAATGCGAGATGTATCGGATTAGCTTCGAGAGATCCTGCTACTGCGTCTAAAGTGATCAAATTAGGGAAGGTTGGATATTATACGAGATTATTGGATCTTCATCGATCGAATTCGTTTGGAGAGAATTTACCTTTGAGTGCTGATGAACCTGTTATTCCTGATGGATGGTGTGTAAATTGGGTTTAAATCCCATTTTTTGAGGATTCATCGTACTAATTCTTTTTTTTTTTTTTTTCAAGGTTGTCGAATGATGCAAAGAATGAATCATCATTACATTATACGCGTCGTCGTGATATTCATTCTGTTGGAATTGTGTTTTTACAAATGTTGTTGGGTTTGGATGTTATGGAACGTTGGTCAGATGTTCAAGTTGCAATTCAAAACTGTGAGTAATAAATTATTTCAATAATCTACCCTTTTTTTTTTTTGGAGTATGGTTATATGCGTGTATGCGCTTTCTTTTTTCTTTTTTCTTTTTTCTTTCCCCCCGCTCATAAACCTGTTCTAACAATCTATCCTAATTCTTCTTCTTTTATAGCAAACATTTCTCCGGGTTTGGCACGTATCGCTCTTAATATGATTCTACCTCCTAAAAAGAATCACATCACATGTCTTACTCTTCTTGCTGAATTGGCTGGTAATTCATTGACAATATCAAGTCCTCCTGGAAGTGGTGGAAGTGGTGGAAGTGGTGGTAATGTTACTGGAAGTGGAAATTGGTATGGAGGTGGTAATGGTAATGGTAATGGGGGTGGTGGTATTGGAACTGGAACTGGAATTGGGATTGGAATTGGAGTTGGAGTTGGAATTGGAAGTGGTAATGTCAATGTCAATAATTATCAGACTATTGTTGCAAGTTCGACTTCAACAAGTGTTGTTCCTTTGAATAGGAGTCCTGTTATACATTTTCAAGGAGGTGAGTGTGTTCAAACTTTTTTTTTTTTAAAAAAAAAAATAACAATAATAATAATACACTTTTAAAATGTGTGTTTTGTTTTTACGTTTTAGATCCAAAGACGCCTGTACCTATATCACATTTCATTGGGAGTCCTGAAATTGAATATTTTAGGATGCAACCGCGTATGAGGTTAGCTAGTAGATGGAAAGAAGATTGGGAAGAATTGGAATTATTGGTATGTCCTTTCCTTTCCTTACCCTATATTACCACTATATTAATTATACCCACCTCACCACACCAAACAATATATAGGGAAGAGGAGCATTTGGATCAGTAGTAAAAGCACGTAACAAAATCGATGGAAGAATCTACGCAGTGAAAAAAATTCGATTAAAAACTCAACAATCGGATACTAAAATTTTTAGAGAAGTGAATGCGTTATCGAGACTTTCACATAGGTTTATTGTTAGGTATTATACGACTTGGGTGGAAAGTTCGGAATTACCTGTGTCTACTTTTGCTTCTGATGAATCTAGTGCTGAATCTGGTGAGGGTTTTGGAGTTTATAAAGGTGGTGTTGGTGTTGGTGTTGGTGTTGGTGGTTATGGAGGTGGTATGAGAGGAGGGGTAGGAGGTGATGAAGAAGAAGATTTTGATGGAATGACTTCTGTTCCTAATGATCATACTCAAACTCATAGTCATGATCATCTTCGAATTGGAGGAGGAGGAGGTGGTGGTGGGCTCGCGATTCTTAATCGCTCACAATCACATTCAGGATCAACATCGAATTCAACGTCTACATCAACAGCTTCTGAAACTTCAATGAAATCATTTGGAACTGAAGTTTCGGAAAGACATTTACCTATGAATGGGAATTTTAGTATTGATATGAGTGATTTTGGAACGAATGATTTTTCTGGGTCTAGAGGGTCGTTTCCTAGTATTCATTTTGATAGGAGTTTGTCTCCTGGGAGTACGGAAGAGGATGATGATGACGATGATGACGATGACGATGACGATGACGGGGATGAAACTGAAGAAGAGGAAACGGAAGATGAAGAAGAGGATGAAGGTGAAGAAGATGATGGTTTTCATGAAAAAATCATCTAGAATATCAATAGGAAAGGGAAAGGAAATAAGTACAAATACGAGGACGAGGATGAGAACGAGAACGAGAACACGAAAAATAATGGGATCGGAAATGGAAATAGCAACGTCAACTGGGACAGCTATGATTCCAGTTCCGGGTGGTAGAAAAATTAGGAATAGGGATAGAGCTGGGACTATAGGTGCAAGAAATGGAAATGGAACGGAACTCCCAGTTGTAAATACACCGAAACCTGTACAAAGTACACCGGGAGTTACAAGGACGCTGTATATTCAGATGGAGTTTGTGGAGAGACAAACTTTGAGAGAGGTGGGTTTGGATACGTTTTTTGAATAACCCTGAAATTTGGAATCGTAATATTGATGTTTGTATTTTTTTTTTTTTTTGTAGAGGATTGACGAAGGGATTTCTGAAGATGAAGCTTGGAGGTTGTTTGGTCAGATTGTTGATGCACTTGTTCATATGTCGAATCTGGGGATCCTGCATAGAGATATTAAACTTACTAATATTTTTATTGGTATGTTTCTTTCCCCACACTGATCATTTGTATGTTATGTTAATTATTCTACGTTATTGTAGATGCAAGAGGGGATTGTAAAGGTGTGTGTTGTCTTGTTTGATCCCAGAAATATGGTAATTAATAGAGTTTTTTGTTTGTTTTATTACTTAGTTGGAGATTTTGGACTTGCAACTTCGAGTTTGGCGGCTGTAGATCCTTCAGATGTGTCTCGTCAATATATTTATCCTGAAGCAGATATGACTCTCGGTATGCTTAATCGTTTACTTATATTGCTTATGGGTTGGGTATTGATGGGAATTTCTCTTTTGTGTTTTGTGCTTTAATTAGAGGTCGGGACCAGACTTTATATTGCACCCGAAGTTCAGTCGAAAAAGAGAGGCCCGAGGAATCATTCAAAGGCTGACATGTACAGTCTTGGAGTAGTATGTTTTGTTTTGTTTTGTTTTGTTTTTGTTATGTGTTGTAGAGCAAAATCTCTGACACGCTTTATTTTATAGATCGTTTTCTTTGAGCTGAATTATATGTTTACGACCGGGTCAGAGAGGATAGCGGTCATTGAAGATCTGAGGAAACCTGGAATCTTTTTCCCTAATTCTTGGGATCCTCATAGGAGCAGGCAACGCCAGAGTAAGGGTTTATTGGTCTTTATCATTCTGAAAACTGAATCGTTCCGTTCATCTTTTAGTCATTAGTTGGCTTTTACAACATGACCCTAACGATCGACCTACCGCTCTTGAATTATCTCAAAGCACATTGATGCCACCCAAATTAGAAGACGAAAACTTCAGAGGAGCATTAAACCTAATGGCCAAACAAGATTCACCATATCATCAAGCTGTCATCGCATCTCTATTCAATCAAATTCCGAAACCTTCACGTTCATTCATATACGATTCTGAAGCTGATCCTCCGGAACATTCGGCTTTGAATGATACAGTTCAAGAAAGATTGGCAGCGATTTTTAGGTTGCATGGTGCTGTTGATATGGAACCTCCTTTACTTATGCCGGTTATGGATCCTGAAGATCAGAAGAATAATGCGACTTTTATTGATAAACATGGGGATTTGGTTACGTTGCCGAATAATTTGTTGTTGCCTTTTGCTAGGTTGGCGGCTAGGACGATGATTAAGAGGATCAAGAGGTATCATATCACGAATGCTTTTCGTCCCAGGTTAGTTCTTTTTGAATGGGGTTAAAATTGGGTTGTATTGATATATGCGTTTTGTAGTCCTGTAGCAGGTCATCCGAAGATAACGAAGGCTGCTGTGTTTGATATTATAACACAGGATTTAACTTCTGGTCCTTTGGCTGCTGGAGCGGAGATCATTTCTGTGATAAATGATGTTTTGAATAGTTTCCCTAATTTGTCACAGAATTATAACATTCATATATCACATTCACGAAGTGAGTCCTTGCTTGCTTCTTTTTTATTGAATGAAGAGAGGTGTTGATGTTTGATGTTTAGTTGTTGAACATGTGATGAACAGAATACCAAATACTCATAGGAACGCGGTGGTGGAGATTATTAATCAAACGAAATCTTCACCTTCGCAGAAGAGGGCTTTGTTATTGAAGAAAGGGTTACTGAGGAGTATGACTGATGAATTGGAAATTCTTTCTGAATGTGGTATGTTCTTATCATTATCTTATTTTCTTTCAACTAAACAGAGGCTTAACTGACGCGATTTCGAATAGACGAGGACGTTGAAAATCTTATGTCACGTTTGGAGAAGGTTTCCCCGACTTTGATCACTATCCTTCGCCCTGCTATCAATGAAATCCAGAATACCTTACAGTTCGCTATATCAACGGGTGTTACAAGGCCTATCTATTTCCATCCGCTTATGTTGGGAAGTCATCAATCCTTATTCAAAGATGGTGTTATATTTGAAGTTCGTAAGGAAGAATAAAAGTATGGATGTACTTGCTGCTGGTGGTCGGTAAGTTTATCTACCCGAATATCCTTTTTGAGGAGCAGATTGCTAAGGTTTTACATCTCTGTTTTTTTTTAGGTATGATAACCTCATCGCTCACTTTTCTTCTTCAAAACAAAAACTGGATTCATTATACGCCATCGGACTTCAAATCTCAGTAGAAAAGATTACAGCTGCATTAGCTTCTTTCCAAAGTACTTCCGTCAAAACTTTGGTGAAGAAGAACGTTCATTTGGATTTTGGAGTCCTAGGAGATGTGATGTTTATGTTGTTTCGTATCATCCTGGTCATTTACAAGATCGATTGGAGGTGGTTAGTTATTTGTGGCAACATAATATTAGTGCGGATATTATGTATGAGTCGGGGTTGCCGAATGCTGATCAGGAAAGTCATGTGGATTTATGTGCTCGAGAAGGGATACTGTAAGTCCATTTTGTTGTTGTTGCTGATTCGGAGATTGTTTGTTGATGATGAGGGCCTTCTTTTAGATTTGCCGTGTATCCAAGACCGAGGACAGCACGTCGTGATCAGGCAGCGTTTAAAGTGAAGAGTATCTTGAAAGGAACGGAGTACGAATGTGAGTTTCTTCAAAACCCTTATCAACACTAGTGGCTAAACTCACTTGAAAACAACTAGTGTCGCGTCAAGAGCTCGTCGGGTGGCTACAACAACAGATTTCTGAGCAAAAGCGCGCTGATTTGGCTACTTCTGCCGCACCTAGTCTTTCTGAGACTACTGCTGGGACTTTACCTACAAAGGATCCTTCGGTCTCTTCTGATATTCAACTACTGCTTCCCATCGATGCAAAGAAACAACGCAAACAGGTGAAACAGCTTTTCCTTGATAGGGGTATGTCTCTTTGTTGTTCTCATATTTACCTAACTAGAAGTGCTGATACGATTGAATCAGCATTCGAGACTGCAATGGATGTTAGGTCTTCAATCAATAATGGAATTCCAACTGTCGCAGTTGATGTTCCTCCGAATGTGTTCGATGCTATGGTCAAGAATTCGGCTTGGATTAGTGATGAAGAAGCTTGGAAACTTTTGATGGCGGCTTTCTTACCTCAAACTGCGGCTTATGCTAATCAAATTAGAGAAGCGGTCGGGAAGAGGAAGGTTGAAGGACATCGTTATGTTTTGTTGTTTGCGGTTAGGGAAGAAAGGGTGCAGTTGCTGGATCTTTCTTGAATGTTTTTTGTTTTCCCTTAAATGATTTCTTTGTTCATGATTTTATGATTTCGTGATTCTCAATTCTTTCTCTTTTCCTGTGTTTTAAACATGTAATTTTGTTTCTCTCTCTTTTTCTCTCTTGTCTCCCGCTCTGGTTCCCATTCACGGTTTCTTTCCTGTTTCTTTCCTGTATATTAATGGATAATTCTGTCATTTTACAGCATTGGCGTGAACTTGACTTTTCTATGATCACCATCATTTTCTGTTTTCCTCCTCTCTAAATAATTCCAAATATATATAACCCATATATTAGTAGGCTCTACATAGGATAGTGTCTAATAAACCCAACCAATTCTATAATATGCATATTCCACTTCTTCTCCGGTTTCCGTATCACATATAAGGATATCTTTGTCTATCACTTCGAGTGAAGGTGAAGGTGCTAATTCATCCATCCCTGTATCGTTCAAACTCGAATTGGATTTGAGTTTTGGTTTAAATACTTCTTCTATTGTATTTGTTTCAGAATTGTGTGTTGATCGGAGGGGAATTACGAGATGGAAGAGTGGTGGTAGTGGTGGTGCAGTGTTGTTATCCATTATGGATGTGGATATAGTTTTTGTAGGTTTGGGGAGGAGATATTGGAGACAAGAATGAATCCATAAAGCATGTTCTGTTTCATAGACGATATCCGCACCAAGTATGAGGTCGAAAGGTTTATCAAATGGATAAATATGGGTATGGTCTTGATTAAACGTGGACCAATCAAGGAATTGAACAGTGAGTTTGATTTGAGTTTGAGTTTCCGAAAAATAATGTGATTTAGATGGGGATAGGATTTTGGGTAAAGATAAGGAATTGTTTTGGATGTTGGTATGAAGATTTTGAAGAACAGATGGATAATAATCTGTAGCAACGATTTCGACGAGTGGAATTGGGAGGGAAATGTGTTGTAGAAATTTCGAGGTGGTTAAACTGACAAGACCCGTACCAGCACCTAACTCTAAAATACGAAAGCTGCCTTTGCTTTCGTTGGTGTTCATGGCGGATTTTATTTGGTGGGGACAAAGTCCAAAATTGGAGGGTTTGTCAACTATGAGTTCGGAAAGAACACAAGCTCCTCCCCAAGTTTGAGCTCCTACACTTCCATAATCGTCATTGTCGAGGGATATATCGGTGAGTTGGACCGTAATGGGTATCGGGGTATTAGTTTTCCCCTCGTAATAGGGAAAGGTGAATTTTCGAACAATGGTTCCTGCAGCTGACGTGCCAGCACACACTGCAAGTAGTCCAGCGGCATTTCGTATCGTTTTTTCTATGCATTTGACCTCTGCATCGTACTCGTGGTCGCCTTCGGAACCCAGTTGAGATATTAGAGATGTAAGCCAGCGAACGGCATAAGCGCGTTCGAAAGAGTCTAAGCGTAGAACGTCTAGTTCTGCACTTCCACTGGTAGGAGTAGGTTGGGAGAAGTCTATAGAATGAGCGATTTTGCGACGACGCGACCCTCGAACTTCCGGGTTGTATATCATTCGGAGATAGGATATAGATGAGTTTAGGGAGTCCAAATCTTGAGATAATAATTTTTTAATTGCAGGGAGTTGGCTTGTCGGTGGCAGGTACATTTTTTTTTGCGTTAAGTTTTGAGTCAAATTTAGAAAATCTAATCTTGGACCCGGTGTTTTAAAACGGAACGGAGCGCCGGCCCGGAATCTGGCTTTACCATCAACCATCATCATGTACACACACGGAGTGGATTACTCTGACTCGTACAGACCTTATTCTGCCCAACAGACTTTTATACCCGAACAAATTGCAGATCCAACATCACCCGAAGCCTTTAAACAAAATCTCCAACTGACTCAAGATAATATAGCAAGGTTACTTGCTCTTACGAGACGTGCTCTTGCAGGCATGTAAGCACGCTTTTGTTCTCTTAAATCTTTCTCTCATTCGAACCATTCTTGTTCACAGAAAACATGCATACCATGTAGGGAGTAATCCTTCTCAAACGCAAGGTTGTACCCTGTTCTATTCCTTGCTCGATGGCTTTCTGGAACTGATACGAGAAACTCAAAGACGATATCAACTCTGCCAAACAAACATTGTCAAATATTTCTGAAATCATGAAGCAAAGCGGCATTGGAGCGTTACCGCTACTCATACCCGATGCTTCCGGGCATATAAATCCTCCGACAGATATGCAACTCATCGAAAAGGCAGCCCGTGGTGTCAAGTCAGACTTCGAGAGGTTGAAACGCGCTCAGGATAGCGCAGCTGTTGTTGCGAATCTCCTAGGATCTGAACATCGACAAAAATGAGAAAGGATATATTGGTGGTTTTACGAATAGTATGCGTATGTATATCCATGGTTGTCAGTTGCGCTCCTCTACAACCACTAATATGTATCAATGTTACATTGACCACCCGATCTACGCGTGAAGCGATGAAGAATCAAGTAAGACGCTATACAGTTATTTGGATGCCAAATCTACAATAATGACCGAAGATTTGTGATGCTTTCTGTCAAGATAACTAACCCCTGTGTTTCATTGCATGCTGCGGTCCAGAGAATGTATGTCGTTGGTCAAATGGTCAGTTTTATTGCACCATACTCAGATATATTACTCAATTAATCAGTACAGTTTACTCATCATATCATCATTTGTCACGAAAGCTTGTATGGCGCCAATTGCTTCTGAATCATCTCAGCAAGCTAAGGTCCCAAACATTTATTCGCCATTCCCTTCAATTACTTCTGCAACAGAATAATATATGTACATTGACTGTATATCAATATCTGCCGTTCGACGCAGGTTTCAATAATCATTCATCTCAAATTCACAAACCACAAGCTCTATGTCTACCTCTAAACAACGAGCTTTGTTCACCGCGTCACCCCACGACATCGGTTCTCCTAATCCATTAACAGCCACAAGTGCAAATAGCGGTATTCCTCTTGTCATCCTTGGCGGCGGGAACCTCGGTCACACAATTCGGTTCGTATTCACATAATATAACACAATCGTCCATCATCTAATAGTCAGTAAAAAAAACGCGTTAATCAGTCGTACAACTTGCCAAAGTCGCTGGTTTCTCTCCTATCATAACCACGGCCGGGCTCAAGCATACCGAATACCTTAAATCTTTGGGAGCAACTACAGTTTTGGATCGTAATCTTCCGTTTGCATTACTAAAAGAAGAAATCGCAAAAATTACCAAAACTTGTATATGACGCTGCTGATTGGTCTTGATATTCTCGGACCTGGTAGTAATTTGGTATTGGTACTTCCAGCAGATCTGAACAAATCTGACGACAAGACCATCGTTCCTGTAACCGCTTTGCGTGATATACCTCCTAACGTCAAGGTACTCATTAATGTTTATGAGTTGTTGCCGGAGTGGTTGGAGGATGGAACAATCAAGGTATGTTCTCTTCTGCTCAGTTAAATTTGAATGTAATATAACTCTGGACTCAATAACCCCTTCTTTACTGTAGCCTGTTGATGGATTGTTTCGTCTGGAACAGAAACATGTTCGCCCGGAAGAAACTGGAATTTGATTCTAGTAAACTCTGTTAGGCGTTGTCTTGGTTTCAGTTCGTCATGTTCAGATATATTATGCAATGGGCGGTAGTGCATACATATTGATCTACTACAATACTACTTTCTTTCAAATCATTCTATGTTAGTGGGTCAAGTTATCATTTCCAGTTAAAGCCTCAGATCTCAGATCTCAGAGGTCTTGCCCGCTGAGCCATCTCTGTACCAATGTCAATGCCTCCTTTGGTTTATCGAACGGGACCTAAAGCACGGTGAATCACAATAATTATCAGAGTGAATACATCTCACCAAATGCCCTGCTCCATCAATAGTAGCAAAAGTAAATCCCCCAAAACTCCTCGTTAATCCAGCCCTCTTTCCATCAACAATCCACTCTCGTTTTTCACTCTCCACAAATCCTTTTTTCCCAGTCCATTCTAATTCCAAAGTCCATCGTTCATTTCCAACATGATTACAAATCCAATCATATGTTCCAACATATATCAAAGCTCGAATTCCACGATCAAGTAGTGCAGCAACGTAATCTGAAGTAATGTGAAGAGTGTCGAGAGCTATAAGGAAATTATTTCCTACAACTTCACTACAAGAAGTGAAGTTCTGAGGTACAGCAGAATCTACGCCTAGCATATTGCGGTTTGTTGAATTGCTAAGGAAATTACGTATATTACTGTAAATTGGTTTTGAGTAAATGGTTGAGAAGGGTTCAAATGTAATTTAAAAAAAACATACGCAGTTTGCGGGTAACATAATGTTTCGGCGAGCACCCCCTCGCAAGTTTTACTGATATCATAAGGATTTCGATCTATTACTCGTCATTGATTTCGAGGAAGAAAAGAAAAGGTAGTTGAATCTTACTTATGGCATAGTATGGGGTAGATATTATGGTTTGGCAGAATGAATATGCTGCTGCACAGTCGATATCATCAAAGTGCTCGATACATGACCTGGTTGTCCATCGTTCACATCGGTCAAGCTTTAATAAAGAAACAATAGTAAGTGATTGTGACATGAGGATGAGTTGAACATTAAGGCTGATTGTAGCATGCGACGTACAGTTTGTTTAATTCCAACGCAGGTTGTGATATCAAGAATAGGTGGGATAGAAGCAGGTGTACATTCCATATCGTAGTATGATAGAACCATTTTGAAGATGTCGGTCATCCCATTTCCTAGATATTGCGAAAAGAATATCAGTTTTTTTTTTGTTGCGATATTGATTACTCAAAAGCGTTCAGTGGAAAAGTCTTCTCACCAATCATAACAGATGTTAAATTAATAGGTTCGAGCCCCGCTTCGACCATTCTCGCATTTTGATCATAAACAGCAGATGCAAAAAGTGGAATGTACCGCCCCTACTCCACTATATCAGTACGTGGAATATTTCAAAATGGTGACAAAAATTATTTACCCCATAAGATTCTCCGGCCATATGAAAAGCCCGCCCTTGAAACTGACGGAAGTTCTCGAAGAAAATGGCTACAAAGGCAGCAACATCAATCGCTGCTTCCTCACTTGTTGACTTTGGGAAATGTGATTTAAATCAGCAACCTATTTGGTCGTATTCCTTGAAATTCACATACCACAGTCTCTCCGTAATCAGCATAAGAGAAACCAACACCAATTGGTTGGTCAATGAAGAAAATATTGGCATTTGTATTCCAAGAATCAGGGTTAAATCTAGGCCCGTTGGCATCTGTAATCCTGCAAGGTCCTTTTGATCAATAGTACTTATCAGTATAGTGAAAGAATCGATAGATCGGATGCGAACCTAGCTCAAAGAATAGCCCAAGAGAGGATGAACATCCTGGGCCACCATTCGTCCAGAATATGACGTCATCCGTATCAGGATTATTTCTACTCTCAAAGAAGTAGAAGAAGAGATGTCTAGCCTGTATGTCTATGTATCCTGTGTAACCTCTTCGCCACAGTCAGAAATGGGAATCTTTCGCTTGGAAAGTTTGAAACGGATAGAATCTTACTTGACAGTAGGATCACAAAAATCAGTGTTTTTCTTCACCCGAACACTGTATCTCGGAAACAAAGGGTGCGATAGTGTAGTAAAGTTTCTCTCAGGGACCTCTGATAAAGATGAAAAAGGCGTAGAGAAAGGTCCTGTATCATCATATTCGGTAGTAGTTGTTGCCCATCGGGCATGATTAAAGCTTCCTAGGATTGGACGAAAGATGCTGAGTGTGGTTGCAAGTAAGCAGAACAATTTGAGCATATTGGCTGAGAAAGAAGGGGGGCCCTGGGATTCTCACTCGTACATCGGCGCACTTTTAAGCTTCCACACGAGAATAGCGTGTAGTGTGATTACAACCCGGATCGTGCATCAAATCCTGAATCAAGTTGATAAAAATAACGCTCAAATCAAATCAACTGCGATCATTATATATAAGTAATTGGGAGTGTTCTGTATACCTCCTAGGTTCTACGTCCACTGAAATACCCAATCCTGTTCCTTACAGAGATGTCAGTAGTTTTCTGGACTCTCGATTCTGCAAACAACTTTGCTCAAGTTCAAAAGTGATAGATCTTTCACAATGTTCCTATGTACTCGATTCGGTACAGCCTTCTCCTCAGGAGAATATCTACTTGAGGCAGAGAAATGTGCGACGGCTTGACACGCCATATGCTACAATTACTAAGTGTTTCCAGTGTACTGTGCGTTACTACCACAAGGCAGCAAATAGTTCGTTCATTACGGTTCTACGAATATCATATTCATACCTGATTCACCTCCACTATATGAGCGTAGTACTCTATAAGAGTTGTGAGATTTCAGTGTTCGAAACGGGGGGACGATTAACAAGTTTGCATTAAATGATATATGAAGGGATTCATATAATCATTTACTAGTACCGGTGACTGAGGGTTCTATCTACCACGTTCTCTACGGCAGAGGAATAGCTGGAGATAAGATAATGGGGCGGTACATCGGAGCATAGAACTATAATTTACATATTACTAGAAACTCCAGCACATTCACGAGTGTCTGTATGCGAAAGGCAGAACAGTGATGGTCGAGTCAGCGACTAAAGTCGTGTAACTGGTCATTTGGTCAAATGACTAATCAAGCCGAGTTGACCATGACCATGGGGCATTCTGGGACTGTTTTAGGAGATAGAACATCGGAAGAGCTTGATTCCAGTAAGGTAAAACCTCAGAGCAGAACTCCAGCCTGGTATATATTGAAGCTGAGGGGAAGGCTCAGACTGCACGGTAACTAGTAGGCGGCTCTAGGTTCGATATACCGTGGGAAAGTGATGGGGACTCGTTTTGAATTAAGGTAGGTCCTAGTGAGATTCCATCCCATCACATGATCGTGACTGACAGTGACCATCGTGTTCCATGATTGTGACTACTTGTTCATATTTTTTTTTTTTTTTTTGAATCTGTTCTATTCTGGTCAAGCCAGCGCGGCCACGGATGTGAGCCGCGGGTTCTGTCTACACAGTCTACAAAACCTATTAACCGGTGCCCGATCGCAGTCCGTCGAGGTAGGCTACACCTAAAAGACCCTCTCATCAACCGTGAACTTGTTTATAAAGACACCTCCTGAAAGTCCAAATCAATGTTCTGCTCACTCGATAGTATACAAACAAAAGTAGAAAAAGAGAAAATATGAAGTGTATTATGTATATATAATATATTAGAGTAACGCATGGAGTTCTTTATCAAATTCCCATAAAATTGTCTCATAACAGGGAGAGGGAAGATGGTTTGCAATGGAATTCGCTTTTTAGAAGGTTTTGGTGTAAAATCTTCACGAGTTTGAGTTATTGAGGTACTAGGAGTATATTCAAAGTGATTCTATGTATAATTAAGAATCAGAACTCGTCCTTGAGACTTGTGTACCATGTAATATAAATATACTTACCTCTGCTTCATATATATCTAGATTTTCGAGATTTTCAAAGTTATTTCTCATTCTCTTGGGTATAGCATAGTATCCCAGGTTCTTTACATAACTTCTCTTGTGTTTGAGCATTTTTGTGGTGGTATGTAATAGGTTCTACAATAAATTTTGCGTATGGACTGGGATGACACCTCATTAAATGATGCCTTCCTAATTAGGACATGGTACTTTGCAAGCTCTAACAACAGGTAACAACTTGCAAGCTTTTGTTGTCTCAGTACTAATATTGCATCTAACGGCTGTCATTTTAATTTCGACTCTCTGGTCAAAGTCAACTGACTAAGTCAAGTCACACTCGACTTTGACTTGAGTCATGGTTAATTTGACTACTCAGAGCTGGAAGAGTATAGCGTGACAGCGGCTGTGCAACTAATTATATATTGACAGCTTTAGTCATCAGAATATTCACACGTTGAACTTGCATTCGACCACCACCTATTCTCTCTCTAATATCCACCCTTAAACACCACTGCTACCATGGGTAATGATGGAGGAAGCATTCCAGACCGTAGGGACTTGGTTAGAACTAAGCCAAAAGTACGTATATTCGTTTGTGACTCGCTGCTTTTTGTTAACAAAGCCATTTAGGCTGAACAAGCCGACAAGGCGAATCAGTCAAGGGCACGATGGTTCTTTTGTGCTTTATCAAAGGTATGTGTGCGAAATACGAAATACGCTAGATGAGTTACTTTCACTGAACTATCGCTAGAACAAACTAGAGGAACCGGTTGTTTCGTGTGCGCTGGGGAAACTATATAATAAAGTCTCAATACTGGAATACCTGCTCAATAAACAAGCGTATGGGGATGGCGATACAATATGTGGGCATATACGGTCTCTAAAAGTATGTCTACAACTTGAGATCTTCGTGATTTCCGATACTGACTTAAATCTATAGGATGTCAAACGGCTTACATTATCTCCTAATACCGCCCCCAAATCCGATTCCAAAACATCTTTGGACGACTCTTTAGACCGTGCTGAATTCGTCTGCCCTTTAACAATGAAAGAGATGAATGGGTCACAACCTTTCGTCTATATCTCAACATGTGGCTGTGTATTCTCTCTTGCCGGGTTCAAAACGATGTCGAATGTCGCCTCTGTTTCACCAAAAGGAGACAGCGAAAAGGCGTTGAGTCTTTGTCCTCAATGTCAATCAAAGTTTTCTGTAACAGAGCATGTCATCCCTATCAATCCTACACCTGAAGAGGAAGAGCAACTACGTTTTGCATTGGAGAAACGACGTCTCCTCGACCCTGCTCCAAAGAAGTCAAAAAAGAGAAAGAATGTTTCTAAAGAGGGAGAACCACCGAAGAAGAAGCGAGAGTCTGCCTCAGTGCAACCAACGATTAACTCCACGGTTGCTACCAGTAGAGCTGTCACTAGCGAATTGGCTATGGAGGAGGCAAAGCGGAAAGCGACTATGACTGATGCTCTGAAGAGCTTATACGGGGAGGGACAGCCGAAGAAAAAGGAAACGTTCATGACCATGGGAACTTTCACGAGAGTAGGTCCTCTTTCCATTAACAGAAATGCCCGCTAACTCTTCGTTTTAGTATGCTTAATCCTTCCATCTAATTCGTTTGTTCGCGTATTGTATTTTTATATTTGTATCATTTCTGTTTTTCAATCATCATTTTACTGCTCCCACAGGTTATGTATGTGGTGAGAACATGGAATTACATAATAACCGCTTAAAGGCTTTGAAAGGGAGTCTGGTGATTCAATTGAAATGGTTAAAAATAAAACGTTATTAATCTGGATCCAGTATTCACTAAGAATAGTCTAATATCAAAAGTGTTGATTGAGTATGGTGTGAATAAAAAGGTATTCTTCAGGGATAGTATATGCTTAGGCCTTTAGGTAGTGTTGATTATTGGAGTGTATAATAATCAAGTCCCCAGTTTTATACCATTTCTCATGAGCTCCGGAAAGTGCTAATCGGCTCCAGCCTCCCATATGAGAGGTAAAAGTAATGAGCGGTCAAATGTTCATAGTCCTTCAGCGGTAACGAGCTATATAAATGACTAATTTGAAAGCAACTGTCTACGATATAATATTGTTTGCTCGATAATATTAAAGGTTGAGCGTTTTGTGAACTTTAACGTTGAACGTTGAACTTAAAGCTTGAAATTTAAACTTTGAAGCCGTCGTATTAAGATTAAATTCTTTGGTCATCATGCAAGCTGTCGACCCAACGCCATGGCTCATGCGCCACAAGTCCTTGATAAGAGTCGAATCGCCGATAAACCGATGAATAGCAATAGAAAATGGAACCTTCTTAGTCAATGTATATTACTGATAGATTCGCGAACTTCGGCCCCAGATAACAACGTCGCAGTGGATATATAAATATTAACTACTCCTGTATGTCATTCGGCTCAGAGCAGAACTGCAGGTAAGTTCCAAGCAAATACCAAGTTCCTTCTACAAGGGATATTACGACTGGATTCGATAGTTTAATTATCCACATCTGAATACTTCCTCTAACAGTAAAGAATCACAAAATATTAGGATAAATTATATACAGCGAACCAAGAGTACTTATACCCTCGGATCTTGGAACAGGGGTTTAAAAATATGAAGATGTAGTAGATAAACGAAGTTTAAAGAGAATGTCCAATGCAAAGTGGTGATTGATATACAAGAATAGAACTACTAGTCTCTAGAAGATCATTCATAATAATGCCTATTTCTGATGTTCAAGTAATCCACTTTCTTCATCAGGAGTCCTCGAAAGTACGGGAGGAGAATCTGTGACATTATTTCCAGGATCCGCTTTCATGAGCTTTCCAACAAATGTCAGAGAGAAGGTGACTTAGAGAGAGGGAAAGAATACGCACAGCTACATAAATTGCTGAAGAGATAATCAAAATAGTTCCGAGTACCGATAGCAGCGGGGGGACTGTATGGAAGAAGATACGTTCGAGAATCGTCGCAAACACGATCTATATATAATAAGCTTAGATGAATTGTGATGGGGTTGAATGTTTATTTTAACACATACCTGAACATATAGCGCCATCGTACCTCTACCTGCTGTTTCCCTTGAAAGGCCCATTGATAACAAGATCTGTACAATACTTTTTAGTACAAGTGTCAACGAATATTGAATGTTGAACGTACTTGCGCTACGAAGCCGAATACTCCAATCAAGACTAACATAACGAGCATAAGTGGTTTAGCAGGTATGGCAAATGGTTCTTTTGTGATCATCATCCTGTTGAATGAGAAGAAACCGTATCGTGGACGGTGAGAAGTTACGTCAAACGTAGTTGCATTGAATACGTACCCAACAACTGCTGCCAATACACATTGCCAAGAGAAAGATATCATCGAATGCATAGGATGAGCTCGTTTACCGATTGCTCGTAGACTCGTATCTGAAGTCATTGGAACAGTCTGATTAGGAGGTAAGAAGCTCAACTTGCTAAATTGAACTTACAAGAACCAGTAGCCCCCGTCACTCCAATAAGTGCAACACTATTTGACCGTATCAGTGATCATGAATTACGACATCGCTGTTATAGTGAGCGTACAGGACCGCAAGCATGCGCTTTTCATCCGGAGTAGAGTCAGAAGAAGTTCCCCCAAATAAGAATGGTGGTCGTGCAATAAGTATGACTCCGGAAAAACTGATAACTGTTCAAAGAAAATGAGAATCAAGCACAGGTATTAGGAAGAGAAAGAGACATACACCCAGCCATAATTTGTTTATAACTCAGATATTCCCCAAGAATAATGCACCAGCAAATGCGGTACATAGCGGGGAGAGGAAAGTAAGAACTGTTGCATCAGAGAGTGAAAGGTATTCGAGAGAGAAGTAAATCCCGAAAAGACCGAGAAATCTGTGAATTATGCTTGTTTTAAGCAGATGTTTGAAAATCCCAGAGGCATGCCCACGTACCCGAAGAGCCCGCGAGCTAGGAGAAGTCCACGAACACCTTTGGGGCCTATGAATGGATCGTTTATACCGGTTGCTAACCTAGACAACGTTGAGGTTCAGTTGATGGGATGAGACGCACGACGAACTTACATATAGACTATTGAACATATATATGTGATACCCTGATATATGAACAAATGTTAGCCATTGTGCTTGATATTTGATCGAGCAAAGATTTGTATTATACATACCATCCGGACGAGAATGAGCTTAAGAAGAATTAGAACCAATACCTAAACGCAATTACCAAAAACCTACACACCTGTAATGTACTGATAGGGGGATCTATCCCATGTAAGGTCTTCACTGAAAAGTTCATGAGAGTGCCAAAGAATCCCTCAGCAGCTATAACCAGCAACAGTCCAGTATTCCTCCGACGAAATCCCCCAACGCTTTTTGATATCCCATCCCGTAGCCACTTCGTAGTACTAGTAGGAGTACTTTGTTCATCACAGGTGGTGGAGTCCGTTTTTGTTGTTGATTGATGTGTTGAACCATAGTTCACAGTGCTTGATGCTACATTTTGAATGACTTTGTTGTCATTATCGTTTTGGTTGACGTTACAGCTATCGGAGCTCAACAGAGTGTATGGGATAGTAGAAGACATTCTGAAGAGGTATCGTTACTAGTAAGGTTGAAATGAATAATAGGGTATATACTAAGAGGAGGAGGGGAGGGGGGGAATGGTTTTTCGTATTTTCGACACAGGCCTCATTATAAACCAACAACGTCCATCAATTTACTACCAGGCACGGGCAAGTACTAACCAAAGAAAGACTCTGTGCAAGTGCCAAAAAACGTTGGTTGGTCGGTCAACAAGTGATTGTGTTCTTCTAGCGTCAAAGCCTCGGCATGAAACTCCATGGGCCGCCGCACAGTGGGCATTCATTAGGATGGCATCATGTATGGCCTTACTTGCCAACGCCGACCTCACGCATCACTTTCATGCATCAATGCTATGCAATGCATCGGCAATGTACCTTCTTTCATTGATATCGTCATCGCGAGCGGTCGGCCGATGGAGCATTGCATTAGTACCATTTAAGCACCACAATATCGCGTAGTATATAGCAAATGCTAAGATTCAGTTTGGCAATAAGTAAACACCAAGGCTAGATCGGAAAACACTATCTATTGTTTATCCTGATTGAAGAAACGATACATACGGTACGCAGAATAGTGTGACGTGTGGCGGACAGCTTGCATGGTTCTTAAAGTTGCACCTCCGACTTCATTTCTATTCAATTTCGGTTTAATTGAAGGTTATTTTAAGGTTCATCAATACGGTTTGTATTTGCTACCGCTGAGGGAGCTCCCCAGTTCTATCTGTCATCTGGGAGCCGATAGGAACGCCATAGAAATCATGAGAGAGACTGCGGTATAAAAGCTAGAGGACGATAACTTTCTGGACCCCATTTCATCATATTTTAAAACTCTTATCAGCCTCTCCCGGAGATCGAAACATGTAAATATGTTTAATTTCCTTTCACCTGTAATACAGCCACTGACTCGCTTGAATGTCTGAGGCAAGTTGGCAACATCACATCGGTCAACGGTAAGCTCCTGATACCGTGCTAACTTCTTATTATTATCCTCAATATTTATAGCATGGCGCTGATGCTTTTCTACTCAAGCGTCTTCCGGATGGCACGGCACTCAACGTTCAACGTTCCATAGGTGCGACTAGGTGGCCACAGCTTAGGCAAAGTAAAAGTCCAGCTTTTCCCAGCTGGGTAGAGACTGGGACGGTGTCATTGTAAGGTTTTGGAATCCCGATGACAGGTCACATCAGATAAGACCCTGGGCATAAGTGACTGGGGTTCAACGTTCAACGTCAACCTCTTCAAGGCAAGAACCATATCTCTGTATCAGGCAAAAAAGGAGTGAATTTTCAAGATTGTGAAGGACTCGGAATCTCTTTGCTTCCAGGTTCCACGGCGATGAGTAGAGTCAACTTGGTCAAAGTATATTGTATAGGGCGTGACGGTACAGTAGCGAGAATAGGGGCCAGGCAACCCGACGCGATTCTGAACGGTCCACTACTCATGATGTATTATTATATTTAATTCTCATAAATGAGTGGAGGCTACAATGATGTGCCATATACGCATAATATATACTATGTTGTCGTGCTCGGTGCATTTTTTTTTTTTTTTGACTCGGGAAGCTCCCAACGTATTTTCAATGGGCGAAAGTAATTTTCTATTCACAGCATGAAAAATCAAAGTGATCGACTCATTGGTCAATTGACGAGTCAAGTCAAACATTTGACTTGGTCATTGGCCTGTTCATCGCTACTCATATCTCTGAGTAGTCCATAAATGGTACTATTAAACCAGTATCAATATCACCTCATGCTCCTAATCCAAAGTCAACACTATAGACTACGGAAGTATCAGGAATCCCCATTGCTAGACGATGTACGGTCTTTCAACAAGAATGTAATTTAAGCTGAAGAAAAATATACATACCACGACGATTAAAATATCTCCTAGTACCATTCACCAGAGATTTGTACATTTCTTCATACTCTACTTCTCTATCTTCAAGTTCATTTTCCATATTCTCCACTACCAATGGGTCATCACTAACAGGGATTCTCTTCATGTGCCAATTCAACCACAGGGCTGTCGAAGTCATTTGAAGACAACTAACATGCCCAAAGCATACGGATTATTTAGAAAAGTCACTCTCTCAACCCGTATTTTTGGAGCAGTTTCTAGGTCGGAGGGGTGGGGGAAGGTCGGGTGGATGATATAAACTCCGAGTTCCTGCGTGTTATGATACGAGTCAACTAGAGCACCTAACCAGTTTATGAGTGGACTTACCGTAACAACACTTATTCTATCCTCTTCGTATGCAAGGTATACAGAATCCACAGCAAAATTTAATTGTATGCTAATCTTGATATCGCTCAAGGTGGCCTCTCTTTGTTGATAACCCGTTCGAAATATGGAAGGAGCAATAATTTGGAACGTACACAAAGATAGCAATGTGTTGGCCACAAGGAGAAACGTGGGCTACGAAATTTTATTACCGGATTTTGGACAAACTGTATGGTAATCAACCCACCTGATTGACACTCCGTATTCATCGCGAGACCCATGTAACTGTCTGGCTCTCGTATACCCCGCTTGATGGAATGTGAGACAACCACCTTGTCCTTGTATGCCCATGGTCTCTTCCTGTATTCCCGGTGCCTGTCAAGTAATAAACCGTCATCACTAGTATCGTCGTCGCTTTCCTCGTCTGAGTCAGAGTCTGACCATCGTGGACTAGGTGTTCGCAATCGCACTTCTGGCTCTTGATATTGATAGACTTCAGATACGAGCATTTCATGTGGTTCCACGTATTCAACTTGGAAGGGCCATCTTTGGTTGAATCCTGCCAAGTCTATAACCTGAAGTTCCAGGACACATTCCCCTTCCCGAGCATCTCTTCTCTCATCGTCTGTCATTTGTGAATCCTGAGGATGGCGGCGAAAGACCCTGAATGCTCCTGAACCACATATAAATGCATAATTGTTATTGACCTCGACGTAACTGATTTCTCCTAAGATGTCACCAGAATTTTGCCTAATAGGATCGTGATCTGTCTCGGGATGGGTGTTAGGCGTATTAACTGAACTGTTGGTGACCACAGTCTCTTCAGTTCTTGCTGCTCTACGCCTTTGATCGTCCCAAAACCAGATTGGTCTCTGGATATTGTTGATACGGTCGATGAGCTTCCCATCCCGAATGTCCCAAAATAAAAGCGTGTTGTATCCACCAACAAGGAGGGTAGGATAAACAAAACGGTAGGCGCGACTTGGGACATCACCAGGAGGACGTATCAAAGCATGAGGAAGAAATCGAATTCTAGATTGGTGAGGGAGTATCACTCGTTCATTTGCTTCTTTCTGGTGAACATCCACTTCAGATTCGGAGACAACATCACCCCAATCGGTATCATTACAGTGCCAAACTTCCTTAGTGCCGCCGAAACGATCAAAGATGAGAAATCCTTCTCCATATTCGCAATGTGCATATGGGCGAACATAGTGCTATAATGAGTCAGTTTCAGTATTGTGTTCTTAGAGCAGTGCGGAACAGAGCATACGGGGGGTAATGCCCAGAGAAGGCTGTTGTCGGAAATGTTTCTCACCGATATCCCACCACTTAGGTGCGACACAATAAAGAATCCACGCTTTTCATCGACTTTGATGCGATACACATTATCAAGTACATCACCTCTATTTTGGTGTTCCTTGATACGCGACGGCCCTTTTCCCAACCAACTCGAACGAACTTCGCATCCTCTACGACCTAAGATAGTTGAGTAAAACCCACAAAAACAGAAAGAAAGAGGCATACAAAGGTTTTTCCAATCATTCGCATCTCCAAGAAATCTCTCCGAATGCCACTCCTTTGAGAGCACCCGATCAAATGATACACTATCATGTGGAATTAAGTGTAGATCCGGATGTGCAGCTACCTGCCTGTAGATCGTGCTTTCATACTGATCGACAAATTCCTTGAGAGTTTTGCATGTAGCAATACATGCGGCAATTCCTGCTACGGAAACGTGCTTCAAAATCTCGAGAATCAACTCGGACGGAAGTGTGGTGAACATGGTGGTTCTGGATATACAACCAAAATGGCAATTGCATCATCTTATGTCATAGCTTGTGACATAATTAAGTGCATTCATAATGTAGTAAAAAAGAACAAAAAAAACATTATCACAACCTAACTATCCATTCCACATGTTGTGTTAGATCGGGTTCATTTTCATAGAGATTGTCCTTTGCCCAGTCTCGAATTTTTTCGAAATTCCTACATGTATGAACAACATCGTCTCTTTGTTCTGCTTTACCTCGAGTCTCATTCCATTGCCAAACGACAGTACTAATATCAGACGAGCACATGAGACTTTGTCGAATGGCGCCGATGCAGTGACGTAGATGTGAATATGGTAGGTGAAGGTCAGGGTATTGTTCATGATGGATTGTTTGCCTTAACATGTCCTGGTACAAGGGATTAGTAGAAGAACTCTAGGAAAAATTAAGGACAACGTACAAGACAATGAATTTGGTGAAAAACATCTAAAGCCGTTAGAAAATAGCCTTTGTGTTCGGGTATTGACCAAGTTCCGTTTGGCATTTGTGTTGCTAATTCCACTGGAATTTTGGAGGGAGCATCTATAGAAATGTTCATGACAGGAAATATTGAATTACTATTGAAGTACTTACACATATATAGCGCCTCCCAGGCCTCGTCTACTTCTGGTGAAGGCGGTTGTTCGTATATTGGTACATCGTCATAAAGTCCTCTGGTGAATTTCTGTATTCGATACTCGACAATATCTTGTGCTGGTGCTACATGGTAGATGTGAGAACCAAATTACTTTGAGTATCTGAAACCAATTACGCACAAAAAAGGAGTTGTGGTCCTGTCATTGAAGTACTACTGTCGGTCACTGGGTGCCATGAGTACAATAATATTAGAGCGCCATTGAGGAATATCGACAGAGTAAGCAGTAGCAGCACAGCATAGTTCAGGGAAACAAAAGACGTGGGCGAGAACGTGGTGTGTACGTTCTCCTCTTTCTCTTCTTCAGAGAGAGGTTCGTAGGAGTGGGTATGTCGAGATTGCCACGGGAACGACATTGTTTAAGGAAGAGAATATAATGCGAAGGTCCGGTTACAGTACAGTGAAGCTTATTGCACAGCCCAAGCAAGACACGGACCCGGATTCTAGGCAAAACCTTTGAAATCGGACTAGCCATTGTTGTCAAGTAGAAAAGAGTCATAATCGGCACCATCATGTTCTGATAAAGATATCATTGAATAGTAAATCTTGATACTGACTTGAAACATTTGCTCTCGAGTGACACTATTAGTGGCGGCCGTCTAGTGATTTAATGCATAGAGATTGAAATACTTCAAAGGTTCAATTTCTTTCAGTGGGAATGGCGATAGTTGAGCGCTGAGCGTTAAAAATTAACCATTAAACGGTCTTGCATCTTCAGTGTGTGTGATTTGGCTGGGATTGACCGCAGAGTCCAGACGCAGGCGACGGGTGCCTGCTGTTTATGTAAGTTGGTCACATTACGACATTACAACCGGCCGTCAAAACCCTGAGTATACCAATCTTTGATGGCTCCAGCTATAGGTTATAGCGTACATTGGGGTAACACTGCAAATGCAAGCCTCTGCTCTAACAATACTTCCAGGAAGCTCATAGCAAAGATGTTGAAGAATGTGTTGGAAAAAACACCCCTCACTGGGAAATTCGCCCAACTTGAACGCCATCGCAAACGTCAGTTCTTGCGATGGCTAGTACCATGGTTGCTAGTAGGCGTAACGACCTTGTTACTTTTCTGGCGACCAGTACCACTAGTTATCTCTGGTGATGATTGGTACAGAAACATCGTGTCCCCTACTGGACTCTGCGAAAATGTACCTGGAAAACCTCCTAAAATGTTCACAGGTTACATTGGTCTTGGCGGCGATACTCCAATTTCTCCTAAGCGAAGCTTCTTTTGGTGAGAATAATTATTATTGGTTGATGATGATAATTTGAGATTAATAGTCTGCGCATCACTCAGGCTCTTTGAAGCAGAAAATCAACCAGAAAATGCCCCTGTGGTGTAAAATCTTGTAATACTGATCCAGCAGTCTGGTATTGACTAATAATTTGTTTAGCTTAGTTACAGCGGGTGGCCCCGGTACCAGCGCGCTAGTTCATGCGCTATACGGACAATCCTCCTGTAAACTCGAAGGTGCAAACGGACTCGTCTATAATCCATGGCGCTGGACAGAACGCTTCAACATGTTATTTATTGATCATGTTCGTCTTTTTTCTTCACTATATGCGTTGTTATATCCATTTCCAAATGTCTGGAAGCCTGTAGGAACAGGTTTCTCGTATGGTTCCTTAGTGAACAATAGCTATTCTGCTGCTCTTGATGTTTACGATTTCTTGCAAAAATTCTATACTTTATTCCCCGCTTATTCAAGGTAAACATTCTTGACAAAACTGTTAGGAAAGCTGAAGTTAATGATTATGTAGAAATAAATTGGTCCTATCAAGTGGATCATACGGCGGCATATTCATGCCTCATATCGCAAATCTGATCATGAAATACAACAAATCTCCCAGACGGTCCAAGGATAAGAAAATTAATCTTGATTCAATAATGCTCACCAACCCCGTACTGGTATGTTTTTGTGTTTCTCCTGTTCTGTGATATCGTTTGTAAGACTTTATTAGAACGTCGAGTCTCATTTCCTCCATATGTTGGATTACCGCTGCCAAGAAAAGCAGGTCTATGAGAACGAAACTTGTAATGTGTCGTATCAACATCTTCCAGAATGCCTAGAGAGGATTCGACTGGCCACTGTACTTACTAATGTCGAAAGGAGAATTTCGGCATTTGATTACTGCTACGCAAATATTGCTTCTGGGGACACTAATAACACCCTATTGGAGGACGTCAGAAAGAAGGTTGGTGTAAACCAATATTTGCGGGCCTGGTATTAATACCGTATTATAGTGTTTTGCTACCCCCACACCAACGAATCCGGGAGTTTGTCACCCTCAATTTGAAGAGATAAATAAATATCTAAACGACCCAGAAGTGAAAGGGAAGCTTGGTGTACCACCAGAGCTTAAATACCGCTCTCTATCTATACCAGTCAATCAAGAATTTTACAAGGCAGGCGATATGTAAATGATCTCTTCGTTATTGTTCTTGGGTATCTGATTAGGATACTTGTAATACAGGATAGCCAAGCATCATCTCCTATTAGAACGGCTCTTACAAAAAGGCGTCCGGTTACTAGGTCCGTCCTGGTCAAAATTGCTCTGAAATCTTGTGTTTCATGTGTTTCTAGTTTATGTTGGTGCACAGGACGCAAACTGCGCATGGCCGGGTGTGATTTCATCGGTACATATCCTTCTACAGATTGTGCTCGTATCAGCATCAATGACTCGGTTTACAGCTCAATCGCCTCAGAACACCTTTTCAAGAGCAATTCCTCGATGTCGAAGAAAGGGTGTGGAATCCTCTAAACTCTCCCGAGCTGTGCGCTCGCGTTCGCTCGGTAGGAAGTGGTGCAGGAAACTTGACTTATATCTTGATCAACGATGCTGGGCATTTCGTATGTCATGGGTTTGTTTCCGCTACTGTGATAAATTGACAAAATAGTTACCTAGGTCATCAAAGATAATCCAGCAATTTCGAAACTAATTGCGGAGCATTGGATATTCAATAAAACATTTCATTCGTAACTATCATATAGTAAACGTCAAGTAAATGAGACAATTTTTTTTTTACAAACGTTTCGTTAATCGTCCAACATTCAATATAAAAACCAAACATTCAACAGCCTAGCAGGTCCTAGGCGTAATTACTTCCCTCAAAGCTCTTGATAGTATGGTGGGTGATATTAACTTGAGTGGTAGAAAACATGTCGGCACTCATTCCTTCAGAAGTGCGAACCCCGCTAATCTTAGTTCTATGTTCAAGGCCAGTCCTAGGGACACACGTGCTGTGATTAGAGTTGGTGCGATGCCCTTTAATCTCTATGTCAGGATTTTGGGATATATTAAAAACATGAGCTGCAGCTTACCGTTATCGGCACCAAGATTGCCTGTGCATAACCTTGAGTAAAATCCCTCTGGGCGAAGAAAGGAAGAAAGATGATCATCACGACAGCATAAAGAGCCGCTGATTCTGTAATGATTTCAATAACTCCTTTATACCTACTGGTCATGAATGTTTGCCGGGAGATTTGAACAATCCGAAAAACGATGAGACCGTTGGAGAGGAGGGTGGTTGCTAAAGACAGGGAAAAGTAAACCAGCCCATAGTTTACAAATCTTGCTCGATCAGAGGTAAAAAGTCTGCTTTGTGGTTGGATTTGAAATATGAGGCTAAAGACGCAGAATACTGTTAGGATATTGTGTTAGAGATGACACTTGCAAATCTAATTATAGATCACATCTCACCTGTCCCAACAACCGTACTTATTAGGGGAAGAAGCGGTGCTTTCCAGTTCCTATCCCAAACTACCCAGCATCTCCACACCTAAAAGGGGGATTAGCAATGCCTCAACTATCCCGGGTAGAGCCTGATCCATACCAGTACACAATCAGCGATCAGTGTCATCAGTGATAAACTGAGACTTGATACGATAATGGACCATGTTGGCTGTCGCAGAATGGACTGCAAAATTGTATCCTCCGTGTTCCCATTCACTACAAATGCCTGCCGTACCATGTTCCACCGACAGCCTAAGTGAACAATTGAAAGACAGTAGAGGGTGATGATAATGGTTAACATGTATTTCCCCCCTTTATAATGCTTTCCACGTCGTCTAACTGCTATATGACTCGGATGTGAGTTTGACTGAAGTTTGACCATATAAAGTTAATAAATGTACCCAGTAGATAAAGCGTCATTCCAAATATCATGGTATACAGTCCTAGTGAAAAAAGGGAGTGCTTGCAAGTAAATACAAAAAGAAATACCAAAATTACAAAAGAAATTTGCTTGCCGTTCATAAAGCTCTCTAGAAGTGTCATTCCCAAACCAACATCCCGGACAATGAACGATAGCTCTACCGCTGGCTGGGCCATCTGACTTTCGAGACTTGAGAGTGAGGGGAAACTTGCTCCAAGTGTAATCACTGTGAAACACCCACATCTGCTGGACTGTATTATTATATCAGTAACGCACTGGCACGAGCCACATTCGGCCGTAAACGCAATGGAGTCTAGTAAGGTTAGCTTACTTTGATTTTGATACTACTCCGGGTGACAGCTTACTCTAATATCAGAAAGTCTTGGTATGTAGTACAGTACTAGTACTATTAGTGAGCTGCGCATCTAAGTATCAGCGCTCATCACTTCCTATCTCAAGATGGGGACTATCTTTTCTTATAATCATTAGTGCCTAATTTTTCGGATTTCTTCACTTGAGTCTGAGCACATGCCATTGGGCGTGTGAAAACGATAATTGATGAAACGATGATATCGAGTCACTGAGCCAGATCATTACACTGATCAGCATAACTGCGCCCGAACAGCCATTGTTACTTCACTACTAGACAGATTCCGCCTTACCAAATCTGTACCATGAAACTGACCGCTTTACAATCCAATACTTAAATGATCGCCTCAAAAGGCATGATGGAGATTTAAGCCCGGTATATGTTAATATGCTACGGCAATCAGTGCCTACACATTACATACCGCTAACTTGGTAGAACATCAGGCAGTACAGGTCATTGATAACACTTCTCCTCACTCACTCACCTTGACATTTTACCTTATCCTCCTACTACTATACCTACTGCCTCCCTATGCCCGCTCAACGAAAGCGTTTATACGACACGTTACTCCGGGGCGAAGAATCTTATACGGATTTGGACAATAATGATGATATTCACATGAATAGACCAAAAATCAATCGAACTTCCTGTTGTGGAAGTTGCACCTGGACGCTTTTCTTGTTGGTCCCATCTCTGTTATTCAACATATACGTCTGTGGAATCTGGCTGCAAGGCGGGGTTGGGCGCGGGCAGTGGCACCTCTCACTGGTATTTCCCCAGCGGGTACATTGTGAGTAATTAGCATCCCAAGTCGACACCCACTTATTTGTTCGTTCACTCATTAGCACCCGCCGAAAGGGCACTGGGATACGAAAACAAAGTATTCTCTCGGGGACTGATAGATCAGGCTTCTATATATGAACAGGGGCCTTCTAAAGAGGTAGACAAAGCGTGGTTGGACCTATATGAGTGTGAGTTTTGACTAACTTCCTTGGGGAAGAATTATTAAAGTCATCATCACCTGTTGCTACATAGTCTCAAGTGCCACCCTTCCTAGGAAAACTAAAGTACCAACATTTAACGAGACCCTAGATTTCGTGAAACATACTAAAGGATCACGTATTCAAATGCTAGATGTCTTTCATCAGCTACACTGCCTGGTTAGTATCATTCGTCTCGTAAACATGATCGAAGTCCAAGTAATCATCTTATGTCCTTAGGATATGGTAAGACAGGCTTTGCATCCCCAGGCCTATAACCATGATATTGGCGAAGAACACATCACGCACTGCATCAATTCCATTCGACAGTCTATTATGTGTATGTCAGATATAAGTGTAGTGTCTTGGGAGTGGAATGAGCAACTGGATTCCCTAGTTGAGAGCGCTGATAATGTTCATACATGTCGCGATTTTGACAAGTTGAAGGAATGGGCGCAAAGAACTCATTTTGATCGTCGGTTTATTGTAGTACAATCTCTCTAGTAGCTCCGGCGATTTGTGTTGGGCTGGTAGTAGTACTATTAGCTTATAAGTTTGATTCAACTTGCGGGCGTTCGGAATTGACTGATATATATTCCAAATACCCGCATAAAGAGTAAATAATATATATTAAAGGCCTTGAGATTATTGGAACGCAAATGTTTGATGCCGCATAGGAATCGCGGACAGGCCCTCATGGCTATATATTCAGTGGGCTATTACTCTGGCAACACATTGTTTAACCCAATCTTCCTCATCTAGCTCTACCACATTATGAAGACTTTATCCTTTATCTTCATGTTCTTCACAATATATTATGCATCAGCTGCAACCATTCCGAATCACTCTGGAGATCTCAGGGGTGAGGGTAAGCGTATCGTCAAGTTGAGCTCTCATTATCAAACTTACATTTTTCAGGTGCGGCATCCAGGAGACCACTAATACCTCAAATATCCCACGGGTGGCCTTTCAGATCGTACGACGACCGAGATGGCAATGTGGCCTGACTGTAGTGGCGACGGGCTGGTCAATAGTATGTTCGTCCGCCATATCTCCTCCCTAGCTCAACTACAAATCTAAACAAGGAGAGTTAAGTTTTCCAAAAGAGATCATTGCAAAGATCGTAGAATATAAGAAAGGATAGTGTGAATTAATTATGATTGTGGAGATCGGTAAAGACATAGTAGAGGAGGTTGTGGTTCTTCGGAAGGGTCCAGCAAACCAATTTCATCATGGTTTTCATAATTGGCAAGCTTGTAACGTTAGAATGAACAATGTCGCAATGAACAGAACTGCGATGCTAATGAGGATTGCGATGGGCGTAGCAGCTAAAGTGTTTGGTTCCAATTGCTATGCGAGAAAGCCGGCGAAGAACAGGAACAAAGAAACCAGAAGCAGGCAATGCATTGTGAAACGCAATGAGTCCCCATTTCGTAAACTTGCGTGTCGCTGATAATGCAGATATATGTCAGTTTTGTCAGTTTTACTGAATTCTAGAAGCCATTGAGAGCAAGTAATGCCTTCGAGTACGAAAATAAGACTAAGCGTGAGGCTGAAGGAGTAGAGGAGGTCTATTTGTTGAGCATCTGATGGTGACATAGACCTCACAGAATCGAGGTTGATCGAGGAACTTGGCTGAAAATTCGATAGATTGTTCACTTGAAAGACTGACGTTCGAAAGTAAGAGGACCATTTCCTCGCAAAGTCGACCTTGATTGCTTTTGAAGCTTCTAGCGTGAATATGCTGTCAAAATAGTGGAGAACAATGAAGCCTTTGAATTGTTATACATCTTCAGTGGAATGAGAACAAAAAGAAAGTAAACTCACAAAAAATGAGTAAGTGGGATATTGAAATGCAATTTGAACGCAATGCATAAACGTTTGAAACCCACAACGAGTAATTCATTCTAACCCCTGATTGTGTCGTAAGAGCCACAGATGACAGGTCAGGTACATCAATACATCATCGCCCCTTTCACTGCCTGAAGTCAATAAGTACTCGGTGGAAGGTGATACCGCATCCGAGTATCGAGTCACGGACGGCTATATATTAAGAGGGATATTACTCTGACAATGATCATATCGTTCGAACCTAACCCAGTCTTCCTCATCCAACTCTACCCTATTATGAAGATTCTGTCTCTTATCTTAATGCTCTCCATGATATATTTCACCTCAGCTGCAACTATTCCGAATCACTCTGGAGGCCGGGACAGTAAGTGTAGTCAAGTTGTCAAGCTCTCATAATAAAATTCCTTACCTCTCTTTCAGATCTGTCCCCGAATTCAATAGATTCCCTGGGCTCTCGCCAGAGGAAGCCTGCGTCAGCTGGGTGGCCTTTCAGATCGTACGACGACTGAGATAACAATTTGGCCTTACTGCCGCGGCGGAAGGGCTGGTCATAAATGCATAATGAAGGTTTGAATGGACATGATGATTTTATTTATACGGTGCTGGTGGCGACTAGTAGCAGTATAACTTGTATCCACACCATTCGTTGGGATATTTGTCCGTGAACGATGAACATTTCGTATTTGATTTCCAGCAATACTGTAGTATATTAGAGACTTGGACTCGCATAGTACTTTGTAATCGATAATATGTACTGTTAGTGTTAGTAATAGTAAATACTCTAATTCAAAAGTCGCTAGTGGTCTACAGGTATATAGTACATATAAGTTATACGATATTGGACATGTCCCAAATAAGGAATAAATATGTTTGTGGATAATTAAGGAGAATAAAAAGAAAAGAAAAGAAAGAAAAGAAAGGGGGTAATGAAAGTTTTAGTGCGGTGGAGTAATCATTAAGATGGGGGAAGGTCGGACGACCTCTATGCCATCTACGAGAATAGTTGATATCAATGGACAAAGCCAAGGATCTCTTAAAGCTCCAATAAGGTCCTCTGTATCAACTCCCCGAATTCGGAGAAGCCGTAACTGAGGAAATGCACGCAACAAATATGTCGTCAATGGATGCGAAAACTCTGAAATATTTGACAAGCTCAACATATGTAATCGAGCAAATACAACGGGAGTTCTGGCAATTTCGTTGATCACTCCGACTAAGCGAACCAACGCAGAACCTCGGATGTTCTCGAGCTCGAGCTCCTCGAGAACAAACGGATTCATGACAGAGCGGACAACCTGAACAGGCAGATTGGTCTCATAATCAGATATGTAAATAAATTTGAGGTGTTGGTTATTAATGGATGGTGAGAAAGTAAGAGAAATACGCTTTTGTGAGAACATGTCTAGGGTTCCAGCCAACCTAAGCTGGGTGAGTTGCGTCATGCAAGGCTGAGATGGAGTTGCGGGGTGATTATCATCCAGAAGTGCCTTTTGGTTGAGTATATGTTCCGGTGCTCTAACCAGCGTAAGGGACGTTACACCGGAAAGTTCTGAGGCATGAGATATATGCAGCCCAATTCCTTCTAGCGTCAAGGTCTTGAATCGTTCTTGATTCAGGCTGAGCGGACCAATGTAACATTGTTGTTGAACCATCAAGGTTTGCCGGACAACGAGACATTCAAGCCTCGGGAGTTGTTGGAAGATTGGGAAAATTCGGGAAATGATGACGTTCCGGCCAATAATTCGAAGCTCTTGTAGCCGGTCAGTGACCGAGGCATCGGAGATCGCCTGCAGAAATGGTTGGTGTGCAGACAAAAACACAGTGACATCCATGTCTGCGAGAGCCAGGGTGAGTGGATACGGATTTGAACGTTGAAGGATATCTTGAGTTATTGTGGGATTGTGGGGATGCGATATATGTACGTGAGTCCAGTGATGAGGGAGGTCTAGAATGACCTCACGCCAGTGATGGCAGACATGAGACAGAGTGAGTGGAGTAGTAATTGAGCTTTTCGAGTCGGAAAGCAGATGCGATTGATGTACCAAGTTAAAGATGTCAACAAGCAGTTCTGTCGGCGCTTCCGCCATCCGCGATAACCTAGGGGGTAGGTAGTTGTGTTTCAACAGCTATGTTGAGGTTGCTTATGTATGTTTGTCTCACGCCCTGACAGTGACATTACACATGTTAAATTGCTGGTCCAACCAGGTACATACTTGGTACATATGTACCTGCTGGTTCTATGTAAACAGAACCGCTAGAAGTTTCATTCAATTAGGGATTGATAGGGATTCTCCAATACAATATGCGACGTTTTTACTATGCATTAGATTTCTGCTGATTTTTTTTTTCAGGGTTTCATTATTTATATCAAGCCTGGTGATAGCTGAGCGCTGATTAATGATTCTTACTGGATTCTTTTAGGGATGTATGTGCTCCACATGTGCTCTTACTGATCTATACAAGCTGATACACCATACACCTACCCGGATTCCGGAGGCTGACTGTTTCAATGTTTCAGTAGTCCTAAAAACACAATGTAATGAATACCTTCCTTACAACGGACATGACAGCTCCTAGAATATAGAAGAGCTCATCTATTATGTACATTGTAACGAGACTCAGCACAAGTACACAAGAAAGTAGGTAGCCTTTAATAAGTTCAATGACGACATTCGTTCCTGTCATTCTCCGTACTCATAAACTTAGTGATTTGTGAAGAGCGTACCATGAACACTCCCTTACAGTGTACACGAAACTGCACCATGTCGCATACGAGAATACTTAGTTATAACCCGGTGGAGGTTCCGCCATAACTCTAATCGTTTCTATCTCTCTTCTCAATTGTTCAATCTCCGTCCTCCACTCCGAGTTCATTTCCTGCAGCTGCCGAGCAAGGATTTGAAGAGACCACCGGTATATTAGGAACCGATATGCGACGTGGAATGCTAGATTGAGACTCGGAAATTGGTGGTAGGCCCCTAGTCGGAACCGTTGCTGCTGCTCCAGGAGGCAATGAAGGAACTGAAGATGTAGTTGGCAATGTAGGCGATGAGAAATGACCCCGTTGATCTTGGGAAATACCTTCTCATCTAGGTCACCATCTCTGATTGTCCGACCTTTGGTTCACGACCCCGGGATCCTGGTAATTCGAGGTCACTTTAGAGTTGACAGTCGGTGGTTGAGCGAAGTTACTACGACATATGGAATGGTACTGGGACAGTAGCGTCTGGTCTCGGGAATGAGTGTGTTTTCGAGTATTCATAGGCTGCATCTCCTTGTGATTTTTTCTTGCGTTTCCAAAGGAGTATCACTCCAAAGAAGTCCGAGGAAGACCACTCCACCAACAACACCTACTATAGCACCAATATTTGAGCCACCCCCATTGGAGTTGTTATCTGAGTCGGATTCATTCAGCCCTGTATTATTGATAAGTTGGTTACCCATTCTGCGTAAACTCTTGTTAATGGATATATAATATACGAGCAACGGTACCTTACCCATTACTAAGAGTGCATATGAAGCTGCAATATTGCCTAAGTCAACAGATATAGCAAAGACCGGCCATGCGCTATTCTTATCCATGAGTTTCAGCCCCACTATACAGAGACAGTTTTACTCACTCGTTGACAGAGCGGAAGGAGTAACTACTACTATCAACCAATCAGTATTCCTGCGCACAATTTATGATCTTCTGTTCTCACTTGGAGTAGGCCCCTTCAGTCTCGGACAATAAAAAAGGACAATGAACTACGAGTATTGGGATATTATGGATAGTATATAGAGGTAGTGTAGGTATTATTCATAGCTGGTAATGGTATAAAGAATCGTACGAAGATATCGAAGGCAAAAATGATACAGAGGTAAAAGAAAGAGTCTCAAACAAAAGTCAAAGAATAGTCAGTGTCAATGAATATAATGAATAGAGGTGAAAGAAATGGAAATGGTTCGGGTGTGTCGAAAATGGTGGGATAGTGGAGCCGCAAAGAGAGTGGTAGTAGAAATGGTGTGCATACGGTGAGTGAGGCAAAAAGATGGTGGGGTTGGTGTTTGGGGTGTGTTGGAATTTTAGGGTTTGGGTAATGAGGGATGTAAGACGTGGCCTAGCCTAGTCGGAAACCATTGGACAAGATTCTCCTAATAGTATGTCCTACGTCGTTTGTGTCTGTTCCCACTGACAAGAGCAGCAAAACGTGGATCGTCTTCCAATTCTTCAGCTCGGTCTTCTAAATAACTAGAAATCCCCGTGTAAAGTTCAGCTACCGTTCCCTCAAATGGGTTTGGAAGATCAAGCGCTACAGCAAGAGTCTGTAACTCGTCTTTCCGTTTGTAATAACTTAACCCAGGTCGATCGAATATCATAGTTTGCGCATCCGTACAGATTTTCTCCATCCGTTAACCTTATCCAGGTCTTTCCTAGTTTTCTCCGCTTCCTGGCTGCCAACACCTCTGGTTTTGTCCCTTTCGCTACTTCTCTCATCATGGCAGCTCGTTCTCTCCTTCCAGCTTCAATTTCCAATGTTCGTAATCTCCCTGTTTCCGATTTCATGATTTCCATAGTCAGAGTCATTTTCAGGTTTTCAAAAGCTGTTTTAGGATTAGGATTTTGGAAGGCTTTTTTCTCCGCAGCCCACAATTTCCTCTCGGCTCGAGCTTCCCGTTTTTCATGGTATTCTCGTAATTCTTCTATAGTATAGAATTCCTTGTCTTCGAGTCCAATGTACTCATCGAGCTCATCCTCCTCTTCCTCCCCCCATCCCTGGTTTTCGTTTTGAGAAAGTGTAGAGGATAGAATAGTTTGTTCGTGTAAAACTTCAGCAAGCGCGTCAAACATAAGCCGAATATCATGAACCTCTTCTAAAAGTTCTACCCTGGATTTTTCAAAATCGCTCTTGAAGGTCGTAAGGTGAGCCATTTTTCGAAGGCAGTATTCGATCAGATCTCTGGGCTCCAAATATTCGATCGGGGATGGTTCGGGTCGTTGTAGTTGACGCTGTACAAATATAGCGTTTTCACGATCCATGTCTTCTGTCGTTGCTGAACGCTGTCGTTGAAATGGACGCATTGCAGAATAGTAAAAAACAGCGTTCTAAGTGGAACAAGTGGAGAGTATTTTTCTCTTATTTCTTGGATACCACGATTTACGCGTTAAGACTTTGGGAAGGAAAAAATATGAGAAAATGGGGGCTGATAGACACGATCAAAATTAGCATCATTCGATATATACGCGTCAAATTATGATCGCGAATATTTGTAACTTACTGCCACCGTGTTTTGGGGTTAAGAATATGTCGAAGCGGTATTTTCCAAGGGTTCAAACGAGAAGGCTCTCTCCTAAACGTTGGGGGTTGGGGTGAGTAAATAAGGTATAATAGCGCGACTTAGGGTAATTGGGGTCAAACGCAAATGAATAAAAACCCATATGTAGGCGTTTAGTTTCTCGGCGATCAATTATAAAATTGATAGCCGGATATCTATCGGGTCATTCTTCTCCCATATACACAGGATAAGTAGCTGCAACTCGACTCAGCACACCCTCAAGCTCTCCCATCTCAACGCAAAAGGACCAAGGTAAAGTCACATTCATCTTATCCCGGAATCACACAATCTCTAACGATTTTTCAACAACTTTCTAGGAGTTTTAGAGTCCAAAATGTCGTCTGCTCTATTCAATTTTACACGTGTCGCATCACGGACCAGAGCATCTATAAAGCCCAACTCCCGATTGTCCTCCACAAAAACTGGAGCTGGAGGCCATGGTCATGGTCATGGACATAAACACAAACCCAATGTTCCCGAAACCTCACGTCCATATGCGACAATAGCAGCAGCAACTGCTCTTTCTCTTGGAGCCTATACCTTTGGATCAATATACCCACCAGCAACTATCGAACTGCTCTTTCCAAGAATCGCGCCAGCACCCCCTACCGATCCTACTTCTCCCGAATCAATAGCCTATACCGAATCCTTAGAATGTGAACTCCAAAACCATCCTTTCCTAAAGGATTTACGTTCATCTGATGATGCTAAGGATTGGTATGAAGCAAGACCTTATCAAGGTTTCCCAGAAGAAAGACGCGTTAACAGTCTTACTGCTGGTGCCTTGAGAGGTCCTGGAAAATTGGCTATAGCACCACTGATCAGAGCCAAACGTGATGAATCGGAGAGTATGGCGATTGTTCATGTTGGTAGAGGGTTATGTGGTCATGATGGGATTATTCACGGTGGTCTGTTGGCTACACTTTTGGATGAGACTTTGGCTAGGACTGTGAGTCTTATTGTCCCTATTCCTTGACTGATTGACTGACCGCTTTTGGGATTATTAAAGGCTATCATGAATCTACCTGACAAAGTTGGAGTTACCGCGAAATTATCACTAAATTATCGTGCGCCCACTCGCGCAGATCAGGTAGGTTCCAACGTATTTTGGAAAACAAAGTACTCGTTTTCTCATACTTCGTCCTTCATTACAGTTCATCGTCATCAAAACTTCACTAGTCAAAGCCGAAGGTAGAAAAACTACCGTCAGGGGAAGAGTAGAAGACCTCGAAGGAACGCTTTTAGTTGAAGCAGAGTATGTCAAATATTTCAAATTCATTATTCTAAAAGCGATACCTAATAATCTTACATTTAACTTTCTTTTAATCAGTGCTCTTTTCATTCAACCAAAATACGCCAAACTCCTCAGTTCAGCAGCTTTAAAACAAGCAATGGGAGAACAACCTAAACACGATGCTCCTTTACATCTTGCCGATGGACCAGAGCTTAAGCAACATCATCATCATCACCACTCTCACTCCTCATCCTCATCCTCATCAGCCTACAAATTAGAGTTTTCCCTTGCCGGTTGAATAATACGAGTATCGTTATATTTCTTTCTTTTTACCCTCCTTCCGATTCGGTTACAATAACGTTCCTACGATCCTAACACATGCTCCCCACGTTGTGACGTTTATTTGATATACGGTGTGGGGTATTGGTAAATACTTGACATGCATTTTTGATCGAGGATATTCGCGATTGGATTATGGGTATTTGATGATCCGACATTTTCATTTTACATAGAATAGAACATGGGTGGTGTGAGAGAGAGACGATTGTGGATTTTATTGCTAGAGATAGATGTCTATAGTATATCTACTTCAACTACTTTACCTACTTAATTGATTTTTGTTAATCATTGTGTTACTATGTAGTGGGAGTACTTTTGTTAGTATGATTATCACTTCACTGAGTTTTCGTACCACAGCTGGGTATCTTCGTCAATTAAGGTCAAGAAATATTTGCACGTTTAGTTTTAACATGGTTCATCAAAATCATTGTTGCAAAAATATGAAGCTCAAGCAGATACTAGTAGTATTCTCGTGAATTCTTCACGTCGCAGTCCGCTGGAAGTTACTACCAACTAGTCTCTTATCCTTTCCCAAAAATAGTTGTATGTGCATAACTTTGCATTTTCGAGGTGTGAGACTCTATGGCTATTTATGGGAATCAGGCTATGGAAATTGCTCGTAGAGAGTGAAAAACTTCCATCAGGAGACCATCTTCAAGCGATTCAGACAGAGATGATTATTATAATGCTATACTAGCCGTACTAGTATCATGAATCGACACTTGTATACTATATTGCTTTTTTTATATCTTGGATTCAACTAGAGACACTTGGTACCAAGGATACGTAGTTCCATCTTCAAATGATAGAGACGGTTATTATAACTCTGTTACTAGTATACGTTGTACTTCTTTTGTCACCATCTTTGGAAGCGTATTTTTATCTTAAAGCTATACCTGTTGAAAGTGATAGATTATTCGAGCTCGATGAGTTGGGTACTCATGAGAGATAGTTACTATGCCATAAGCCTGAGACCATGATAGCTTGTGGCAGTTAGTTGCTGATACAACTCACTGCATGTGCATAAGGCGACTTAAGTTGTCTAATCCTATTACTAGTAGTAGTACTAGTAAAGACTTTAAGGATTCAACAGATACGATGGGGTTGTATTTTGATTTCTTCTTGGAAGTTGGCTCACAATTACTCTTCTTTTATTTTGTTTCTCCGGTTCATCGGTACAAGGGACACGTCATACTAACACTTCACCGGTCACCGACAATCATCCGTCATCCGTCACCACTATTATCATTGTGGGCTGGAAATGTGTTCGCATCATTATCATCATATAGATAACGGTTAAGTAACCTCACATGCACTCAAAACCAAGTTGAAACACGAAGCATATTCGCTAAAACAATCTTTCAATCTGATACATAGTGACAACAATTTAAATATGATCTTCTCCCTACTCACATTATGTGTAAAACCATTAGACACTAAGCCCTTTCATTTACCGAACTTCTAACAATATGAGCTATTCGTTTGACGGTGGAGTCGAAGAAACCAAATGATGTAGTAAGATCACGATCCATCACATTGTATGATGTGCCAGTAGAAAGGTTTAATCAAAAATGATGCTGCATCGCTACCGTTGGAAACGAATATGAAATAAGATAATAGATATTATATTTGTGTCCAAGGCCTAAAATTATATTGTATAAAATAATTCCCATCATCATACGAAGCTTGGGTATTGATATAGGATAATGCTGTTCAGTATACTCAAACGACGGCAAAGACCCATCGGTACATGAATAAAAACACGGACCTCTTTCCATTTCTTACTTTCTGAAGATAAGGCACATATAGTAAAACATAAAACATAAAACATAAAAATGATATTGATATTTGATTGAACACAACCCGTCCCCCTTTATAAATCTTGACATCACACTCCAACCCGACGATCACGACCCACATAAAACTTGGGCTTGCCGACATTGTTCAGTGGTCTATTTTGATCCTTCTCTTCGACTCTTTTCTGGTCCTATACGCAGAGGAAAAAATTAAAGGTATGCTATCACAACTACCGGTGTACAATATATTTATATGCTTAGTAGGTCGTCGGATAACACAGTAGTATATCAGGAACAAGAACATTTACTCGGGCCCGGTTGGACAACGGACATCGACGGACGTAATACTAGCACTGCTACTATCAAAGAGGCTATGTCGAACGAAAATGGAACCCGTTACATTAATAGTAGCAAGGCCTCTAGACTTCTTGGACTAGAGTCTACTGGACAAGGACTAGGGGTTGGAGTTGGAGTTGACGAGTCCAATAGTCTACAACGACATCATTATCATTCCGATCATATGCATCACCAACCTCGGTCGGCCTCGATCGATAGTAGCAATTTCCAAGTTTCCCCATACCCACCACTCTTCACATTTTCTCAATCTCACCAACCTCAGCCTATTTATGAGTCCTATCACCGACATGCTGGGGCCGGAAATATACCATTCCGAAGTGCTAACATATCCTCACTTCCTAGCGGATCTTTAACATCGGAGTCTTCTTTCGTCAACACTTCGCTATCGGATGTGGGGACGGATACGGATGCTGGTTGGCCGGATCATGATGAAATTATCACTCAGTATACTGCCAGCCAAGTTAGTATTTTCAATGGTGTTGCCAGTGTTGCAAAGACGGAGCATTATCGAGATCAAAACGTCTATCTCTCTCAACACACACATTCAAAAACTAAATCCGATGCATCCTTTTTCTCATTATTCAATATTAACTACTGTACGTATGACATTACATAGTATGATCACTTTATACTAATGTTCTATTTCTATTTTTAAAAACAGCTCCCAGTTTCACCGGTTCCGAGGAAATAGCAAGGACTACTACCACTACCGAATCTTCGACCTCGTTATCGACGGCATCTCAGGTACCCAGAACTAAAATATATCGGCACATAGGACGAGGAGGTCGGGGCTCAAAACAACGAATCGAGACCGAGAACAATGTTACCAGCTCTCCTCTTAAGTTTAACTCTGCAGATCATATCGTCGACGTCGGCGTCAGCGCAATTGAACAAAACTCATGCCGATCTCACCGCTCCGTTCCGTCGGTGGAATCCAGGGCAGGTCCTAACGACAACCAGACAGCAAGGGTCGTCGGGCGCGGAGGGTTTGGAACCGCCGGTGGTCCTCGTTATATTGATCCGAAACCTTTACTGTCTATAAGCGAACTTCGCGCTCGGTTGGTAGAGAATGGTGATAGTAAGCAGAGTGATGGGGATGGAGATGTAATTGGAGTACGGGTGCAGTACCGGATAGGAGGAAGAGGTGGCGCAGGTTCGGGTTTGAAACATAAACGAATTAAGGTTAGAGGACAAGGAAAAGGAAAAGGAAAGGAAGTGTCGCTGGAAAATCCACGGTCAAGCTCGTCGATGGTGGTCACGATGTTAAAGATGCAACGAATATCTAAATTTAAAGGTATTCGTAAGACGAAAGATGATTCTTTGTCTAATGTTCTCAGGCCCACATTACCGCCTGGGACTGCTTTTCCACCACCGCAGCGTCAACGTCAGCAATCTTCGGCCTCCGGATTCTCGTTACCAGTAACGAGGTGTCGGCGATCGTCCCTGGACACGTTTTCGACACTAAGCGTAATGGAATTCGAAAGTGCCAGCAGACGAAGTTCTTACCTGGCGCCTGTCAATTCAGAAGCATCCACTCCTACTCCCAGGTCCTATTCACCTCACCCAAATTCACTATTCACCTTCACGTCTACCAGTACTGAACCTAAGGAATGTGATTCTGCTAGTACGCTAGCATTGTCACCCGTGACGACCAAGGAGGAATCGGATCAATCCCTATGTCAGGGACCCTCGTTGTTACCTGCTCTGTCCCATTGTGACGATGGTATGCCATTGGGATTAGCCGAAACATGTAGTGCCGGGTTTTTGATTACTCAGGATACCAAAGATGAAGATCAAGCGGAGAAGCGAAAATCCATCAGCACTGGCAGTGCTATGTTCACACAACTACCATCTTCTTCTACAACTACCACTACAACCCCAACGACAAAACCAAAACGTTCACTTTCCAACCTCCCAAATTCCTCTTTCATTTACTCTGGCAGTGACGATATCGAATTAATTGACCCTGCTGTGACTATGATGGTTGGACTAGGATTAGGTTATGGCAACAATAACGATTACTCAATGACCAGGGCGGCAGGTTATTTAGATAATGACCGGCCCTTTTCTAATTCTGCCAACACACTTCCTCTTGCTTCTTCCCACAACCACCGTCACCAACTCTCTCTCAAAATGCCTCAAAACCAAAAACATTCAACTTCATCTCTCGACGAATCACCCACGCCCACTGCCACACTTACCATTCCCAATCTGGCAACTCCTATAAATTCTTCTACGACAATGGTTAATGAACATGGACAAGGTCAAAGACTAAAACCTAATTCATCGTCGATGTCTTCTCCTTCATCTTCATCATCTTCTAAATCTGCATCTCCATCAATATCTTCACGAAGTCAAATGCGTAGTCGTTCACCTACTCCCTCAATTGCCACTCGTAGCTCTGACGAAAGTCATGACTTTGCTCATCCTCATCATAGTGAAAGTCAAAAAGCACGGGAGAGGATGAATATTCCCTTACGACCTGATACGCCCTTCCTTGATAGGGAAGAAGAAAACGAACATGATGACGATACCTCTATCAGAAAGAGCACTGGTAGTGGTGATGGAAATGGTGGCCGCGTAGTTCCAGCTTGGTATGTAGAAGAAATAGAGGTGGAAAGACAGATAACTATCCAGTTACAAGAACCTATTACGCTTATTCGGTATGAAAAAAAACAAGGGTGGTTAGGATTTTGGAATAGGGGACATATTTTGGAAGTTATTGATGAATTGAGGTCTTTGAGATCTCCTAAAACTTCATAATTCCGTGTCTTTCTTTGTTTTCATCCCCCCTCGCGTTTTTTTTCCGTGTTTTTATATTGTTTATTTCTTTCGCTTGTTCTTTTTTTTTTCTTGCTTGCTTGCTATCGTGTATTGCAATCGCGTTAATCCTGGCCCCCTATTTCCTGTTGATTATTTCTTTTTGTTATTCCCTTTGTTTCATTTCCCCCTCTTAGCGCTTGAGCCTAAGCGCTCAACGCAAAGCTCTTGGCTGTTGATTTTCCAGAAAAAACTGTTAGTCATCTTATTCATTCTCATTTCAATTCTTTGTTCATTGTTTCTCTGTTTTTTGTTTGTTTGTTTTGTTTGCAACCATTACTACTTTCAAATTAACACACATCCAACACATCCAATAATCAACTACTCTATAAAATACCCTAATTACTTCTACCCCTACCTCTACTCTTCTACCACTAGATTACAAAATTTTACGACCCGGACATTGGCCTTACAACTGAGACTATACTACCGGGGATCGTGAAATTAAAAACATCACATTTTAATTTTTATGTCACCTTTTTTTTTACCTTACATTAAGTAACTGACCATTAATTTACCCAAAAAAGAGGTTTATTTTTTTAACGTTGAGCCGTTAAAACTCCACTTCTGACTTCTGTGCTTATGCTTTGTGCTTCTTCTAAGTATGTGAGTATGAAGCTTAACTCCTATAAGTCGGTCAAAACCTAAATTAGAACTCATTAAGACTTGACACATGGAAACAGAGTGGGTCAATTTTAATTTTGATGTTTCAATGTTTCTCTTCAATCAATCGACCTGTCAACTTAACACACATCACACACATCACACAAATATTATATTGACAAACCCCGGCCTTGTCCCTTAATTGATATATCCTCAAGCCGACTTCTTACAAATGTCAAAAAAAAAAAAAGGAAGTGAATTCAGTGAGAGACTGAATGCGTATGTAACAACATTCACTCACGACCTGTCGCAACGTCCGATCCCGTGTGTATAGAAATTGACATGGAGGTCGCGTGGAGGATGACAACACCACATTGTTTGAACTTGTAAGTGTGAGTACTGAGTATGTTATACAGTAAATCATATTCATACTCATAAATTCCGAGGTGGGTGCCCGTTAACACACACACATATAATACAGGAAAAAATCGCGGAGGAAGAAGAAATGAATAGGAAGTACAGGTAACAGGAGTCGACTATTTTCTAGTCCATGTCCGAGTCCGAGTCCAAAACCCTACAATCTCATTAGAACAAGTTGACAACGCTAACATTTACTTGACTCCACACTCACGTTGAAAAAAAAAAAAAGGGATTATCAGGGCCGATAACCCGAAATGTCCTACTTACTTCTCATCTCTTCCTGACTACCGAGAACCCGAGGAAGGCGATGACGTGGTGGTGGTGGTGGAGGTGGAAGTTGATAAGCGGTACCATGGGTGTAGTAGCAGTAGTATTGCTATTAGCAGCGCGAAATTGGGCCCCAGTTCCAGTTCCAGTTCCAAATTTTTCTCCCTTGTTATATTCCTCGTTAACAGAACGATCAAAGTCTATATTTTTTATATATGCAAGTTCATAAAGTGATTTTTTAACAATTCAAAATCGACTACTCACCAGTACGTCCACTTATATTTCCAGTTGCAGTTGTCGATGTCGGATAACTTGGTGTGATATTAGTACTATCCGTATTTCCTACTCCAACTCCAGCTCCCGAAGCGGAATTGGAATTTCCACCATAATAACCAGAATCATAATCATAATCATTAATACCACTTTGAACCGAAGGCTGAGCACCACTTCCATTTCCACTAGTACCTCTCAATTTCGCTAAACCTTGTTGCATTTCCAACTTTCCTCTTCTCACTATTTCATCATTATCTATTCCACTACCAGCACCAGCACCACTCCTTGGTTCATTATGATTTTGATTTGTGTTGAATGCGTTATCTATAGCTCCCAACGCTGTTCCCCTTATACTTTCTCCGAGACCTACATAAGAAAAGAAAAATGGGGATAAGTCAAATTGTTCGACGTAAAAATGCAAAGTTAAGGCAGGTCAAAAGCTGGGGGTTGATATGATTGATGTATCAATGATCCACTATGTTATATGGTTACATGTTATGATCATGTCAACGTCAACCTTTATCATGAGTAAAAAAAAACGTCTAAACACAAAGTTTATTTGCGTTCCAACTTCCAAGTCCAAAAAAAAAAAAGAAAAAAAAAGTCCCTGGCAAGTATATCATCGACATCAACTACCAATTGTAATCCCCATTCTCATACATGCCGATGGTACCAGTGCCGGTATCGGTATTGATTAAAGAACGGGGCATAATGGAATCTGTAGATTCCGTCGACATACGGGTTGAAAGTAGGTCGACTAGAGGAACATGAACATGAACACGAACACTAGTCGAAATACGAATACGCCCCATATGATGTTTTATCAAAAAAAAAAAAAAAAAAAAAAAAAAAAAAAAAAAAAAGAGGAAATTGATAGGCATGGGCCTTTTTGCAAGTTTAGAATGGGGAGGATAGGAAGTGGCACGCGGTAATTGTTGGAAGAAACGGAGAAAAAAAAAGACAAAAAGTTGGGTTCGAATACTCACCGTGAGTAGCTTCAAAAGCACCTCTAAAAATATCAACAAATCGACTACAAAGTCAGTAAATAAAATCACAATTATATTACTCCAATGAGTTGAAAAAAAAAAAAAACGGAATGCGTACCTGAATTTCCCCATTCCACTAGTAGGAGGTCTTTCATTTGTTGTTGCCCCTGCAGTTGATGGACGATTCGTATAACCAGTGTTTATGTTGCCCATGTTATTGTCATTGCTAAGAATTGGATCCCTATCGCTCGGTGGAGCTCCGTATGTCGAATAAGCCGATGGATCGCTCATGATAGTTGATGTTGAATGTTGAACGTTGACGTGTTTCACTTTTGTATGATTGTTTACCAAGAAAAGAGGATAAACAAAAGATGACGTGGTAGGAGCTTGAAGCTTTAAGGATTTATTAGGTTTACCTTGAGTACTTGAGTAAGGATTGGATTGTGAATAGAACACTATCCATACACGCACCACAGCACGCCATCCCATTGAACTTGGTCATCAAAGGTCTCACATATGAACTCCTCATAAATGACGTAGCGGATGTGGGATATCGATCATAAGTCGTGACACGTGTTGAACCTTGGGAAACTATTACCGTCCATTACCTTAGCATGCGCACTGTAGGAAAGGCCGAGGGAAAGTATTAACGTTCCGATTCCACAGGTCATTTAAGTTCAAGAAATTGAAATGGACGCGGGAGGAAAGAAAAGGGTCTTGGTCGGACTTTTACTAGTGGAACTTAGGAGGCAACTCTGATGTTAACAAGTCGATCACTGTCACTCAAATCATTCAAAAAAAACATGACACAAATACAAATGAGCGCAAAAAAATCTCAGAACGAACGGCCTAGATTTGAAGGTTAAATTAGTGCATGACATATAGAAGCCGCGACGCACATGCATAATTATCTTAGAAGAGTCGTGTCCCAAATTGAGACTTTTTCTAGACCGTTCATTTTAATTTTGTTTTCTCTGAGATTCAAGTAAGAGTCGTACTCTTCGAGGTGGAAATCTATTTGCTAGCTAACCTATGGAAATTGGAATGAAATTTGAATCACCCGTCCAGTTTCCTAGCAATTCTCGGATCAAAGTTAAACTCTTGTTTTTCATTTTCACCGGAGACCAACTGGGGAGATAGTTTTGCAAATCCTTAAGCCTGCATCGCTGGCATCGCTGGTCTTGAATCTATCATTTCGAGATATCTTCATTGTCCTGACGGTGATACTTTTATTCAGATACCACATTGGCATTCTCAATGTTCAATTGGATTATCTTACTCAAACTATCAGTATAGTAAAAGTGTTTACGAGAGAAAGGTTTCTTGTTCCAGAGAGAAGTCTATAAACAGGGTCTGATCATTTCATTGCATCAGATTGTCATATCAACCACATGGCCTGCCACACAAATGACGTCATGTGGCAATGCCAAGTAAATCACTTGAATAGCCACTGGAAAGCAAAAAGTTGACTTGAAGGGTTGGAATAGTCAACATGATGGTTAGCAAGCTTCTAACAGCTAGCCGATGGTTCTAGCACTTCCGAGCTGCAGTGGACGGTTTAAAGGGAAGAACCGATGATATACTTAATGATTCATAAAGGTCTAGACCCTCAACCTGGTATTAATAGTCTATTCTACGTTATATATGTACACCTTCTTCATTGGAGGACTCGAGTACCCCTTGATCCTTTTCCCTTTCTTCACAACATCCTCCCGCCCAACAAATCTGCGTAAATGGTATATTTCTCACTTTGTTGTTTCGACAATCTATCCAAGAATTCTTTTAGGCCTCTCCCTCTGTGCAACAAGTGGGATCGAAAACCCAAACTGGATCTGGAGACTCTTCGACCTCGACCACGTTTTCCCCTGACTGGAATAAAGCTCGGACAGACCTAGTCTTTCAGTCTTCGGATTCGGTGTTATTCCACGTACACAAGAATTTGATCCGTCAAGTCTGTGTTAATGCATTTAATACTTTGATCCCTTGCTCAAAAATATCATCTCTCGAGGGCGACAAAGGAAGCCGTGACTACAGGAGTCAAATCATCCAAGTTCCTGAACGTTCCGAATTCCTCAACATCATTTTCCATGCACTTTACAACCTCTCACCTACTTCCCCAGTTCCATCATTCGACCTCCTTTACGACTCTATAAATACCATGCCAAAGTACGATATCACCCCCAACCTCATATTCATTCCCAACACTCCAATCTTCGAGTTACTCACGTCTTACCTACCAAATTCCCCTGAATTCAAAACAACATCATCTGCGTATGCTATATCACCGTCATCAACAGTACCATCGTCATTGATAACATCATCAACACCGTCATCGACAGTATTATTATCCTCCTTCGGCTCCGCATCCAATAACACAAACAACAATTCCACTACTACCATAACCACTACTGATACTGATTCAATTGCATTTCGTCTTTACACACTTTCAGCAACACATAACATTTTCCCACTCGCCCAAATCTCATCATCATATCTATTATCATTTGATGTTCTTCAAATGTCAGACTCAATGGCTTCAGTTATTGGTCCTTTGTATTTCATGAAACTTATGAGGTTACTTATGAATCGGATTGATGCTTTGAATCGGATTTTAAATCAACCTCCTGATTTTCATGACCTTCCTGGTGTTGGTATCGAAATCGAAATCGAAAGAGGAAGAGGACAAGGAGGGGGAAGAGGAAGAGTATGTCAAGATATAGTTGAACAAAAAGGGTTGACTAGAGCTTGGTCTTTCGTTACTGTTTACTTAGCTTGGGATGCTAAACCTGGTACGTTTTTCTTTTCTTCTTCATATTATTATAGTTTTTTTTCTAATGGGATTTTCTTTTTGAGATTTATCGACAGATACGATTGAAATGGCTTATGGTTCCCTAACTAATCACTTAACATGTGGATTATGTATTCAAATGTTAGAAAAGCGGATTAAAGAAGTAGTTGATGAATGGTCTTCTGTGAAGGTAAATGTATTTTCTTTTTCATTCTGCTTTTTTTCTCACTTCCTTTACTATATACTTGTAACTGATCTGTAAACCATTCTCAGCGCACCATTTAAAAACCGGCCCCCCAGCCACCTCATATTTCTCTCTCTCCCTTTTCTCTTTCACCCCCTCTCATCCCTTTCCTTCCCTTCCCAAAGATCGAAAACGAAAAACGAAAGACAATACAAGAATTGGAATTTAAATTTGGAATTTGATGAAACGTCGTTCTGTAACCTGTTACAATATGTTAGTACTTATTTATATAGGATTGGACTTTTTCTTTCTTTCTTTCCTTCTATTTCCACATCCTCTTCCGGAAAACGAAAACAAAAACAAAAAAGATATACGTATATCAGGCCAAGTTAACCGGAGAAACAAAAGGGACAGATAGAGAGAGAGAACAAAATTGAAATCCGTTTCAGATACCGATACCTTTTGTCCTTTTTGTTTCTTAGTTTAGATTTTGATTAAAAGAAATATGTAATGCATCATGTCAATTTTTTTTTTCAATCGCTAGTACTTCTCTAGATCTAGCCATCGATCATCGATCGATTCGCTGGTCATTGGTCAACCGGTCACCAGTCATCTATTATTTTCATCCATCCATAGGGAAAAAACGTAAAAGCATGTAAAAGAAGAAGAAACAGAAGAGGGTATCAAAAAAGAGGTACTTAGTCTCATATACTATCCCATATCATATATCAACGTAACAAACTCATCCTCATGTCAAGCAAACGATCAAGGTTCCTAGAAACATTTGGCAAAAAAGTCAAAGAAAAACGGATGTTTCCCGGTCTTCACGCAACTTCGAGACCTTCACATACTCCATTATATCAAAAGTATCTTCTCTCCCTCTCTCCCTCTCTCCCCCCCTCCATTTCCCTCTGAGAATCTCCTCAATCCCTTCCTCCTTCCTTTGTTTTCCATCTTCATATCCTCACAATTCACTTTCTCAAAACATGAGGACTTATAGGTTCCGATGAAACCAATGCTTTCCATAACTGTCTCCACGAGATCGGATTACCCTAAAACAAAAAACCACATATTATCGATATATGATATATTCTTTAGTCAAAGCAAAGATTAAAAAAATTATTGTAAAAACTCACCTCATCACGTTGCATAACCACAAAACTCCCACTACCTTCTTTCAATTCTCTATGATTAAACTTTTCAATCTCAACCCAACCTTTAAACACCATTCTCCTTTTATCATGTCCTCCAATTCTAATCCTAAATGGTCCTCCATCCATATTCATATTCTCCGATGTTTGTGATTGTGATTGGTTTTGAGATTGAGAAGGTGGGATTTTACATTGAACATTAAAACTTAACAGAGTTTCATGAATAATCTGGAATAAAAGTGAAGGTCCCAAAGATGCATAAAATCGAGTTAAATGAGGTGTATATCGACTTCCTCCTTGAGTTTGTGACTGCACGGTGTACCATGAATGAATTTCGTCAGTTTATGGTTAATAATATTCTAGGGGTATGAATATTTAATAAGGCAAGGACGTACGAAAAGCATTAAAGATTGAGTGAATTGTGAACGATGTCCTTCAGAAGCCATCATTTCATCTCCATCTTCGTCTACGGTATCACTATTTTCCCCCTCATAACATGAACAAAAAATAGCATAGTGAAAGGGGTAAGGCGTACCTAGCATAAAGATTAGGAGCGGCCATCTGTAAATCACCATTTTGACGCAAGGATTCTGTTAGTTTGTCGGCGAGAGTAACGACACTTTGAGATGCAAGTTGACTTTGTCTAATAAAATAAGAGAGAAAAGAAAAGGGCACAAAACACGATTCAGTAAGCGAGTAGACCAAAGAATAAGAAAAAAAAGGACTTTTACCTCATTGTCCAAGGATGAGCTTGAACTTCACTTAAATTCAACCTTTTCGCAGGATTTACGGTCATCATTCCACGTATCAGATCCAACGCGTTTTCTCCAAGTCTACACCAAGGTTGTTCTTTGAATATTGACCCAGAAACGTATTGACAGAATTCGGGACTACTAATTGTTGGTTCATCCCAAGGTGTATCTATTCCAAAAATACTCGTCAATATAATATAAGAGAGAAAGAGAAGGTAAGGACGAAGGACACTTACTTCCTAATAGCATTGTGAATAGTATAACGCCTATACCCCATACATCGACAGGTTCCGCTTGATACGGTTCATCGGTATTCAGCTGTAAATAAATTCCAATTTCAATACCAATAAATAAAGATGAGAGAAAACTGAAGGAGAAAGGGCAGAATTTAAAAAAAACCAGACGAACCTCGGGTGCAACATAAGGAAGACTACCACATCTTTCACTTAACGTTCTAACCTTTCCAGTTCCAACAAGCTTATAAACAGCCGCAAGACCGAAATCCGAAATCTTGAGTGTTCCAGCAGCATCCAATAACAAGTTTTCAGGTTTCAAATCACGATGACACACTCCTTGATTATGTATATATTCCTGTCATAATAATGTAAACCGTGAATCTTTGGCTGAACTACCTTCACAAAAAATCTGAGAAAACTCACCATACCAGCTAACAATTGACCAAAGTAATAATGCGCGACTTCATCTCCAACGCCAACGTCAGGAGCTAAACGACAACATACAAACCATCAACAAAAAACAAAAAAAAGAATCTTATGACGGTGAGGAAACGACATACCAATCTTATCAAACAGATCACCTCCAGCAGCCAATTCCAACAGCATATATATACCCGGAAAATACAAATGAGAATGCTTCAGTTCCACCACGACCGCATTCAAAAATTCCAAAACATGTTTATGTTTGAGAGCCGAATGAACTCTCATTTCTTTGTCGATAGATTTTCGTTGCTTTTCGGTTGTAGTGGATGTTAGAGCGATAACTTTGCATGCTGCGACTCTATGTTCCGCAAAATGAACTGCTCGAAAGACCCTATTTATTTTCGTTCAAAAAAAGTTAGTAGGATTGTGAAATTGATTGCCTTGACAAGGCGTAATAGGGGGTAATTTGATTCACGTCGAGAATCCGCCTCCACCAATTTGTTGTACCAGTTCGTATCCTACAGTATTGTCAGAATAATAACAATTACACGTCTTTCAGATGTACTTACCAACGATTTTTGGGTATTTTGCAGTCGCCATTTAGATGCTGTAGTGGTCAGAGAGATAGTAATTTAGCACCATAGTCGTGACGCATACGCGTGTGTCACATGCGTATACTTGCTATATTTAGATTACGCACATATCTTGAGATGGCGACACAACATTACGCACAAATCATTCGCTAATCACTAACAATACTATACGACAAATCACAAGTATTTAATCTCTTGATCATATTCAGACAAATCAACACCATGATCCTCCAAAAGTTCTCCCGCATGAACCTTGGCATCATGAGATGTATGAGGATCTACAACCAACGTTAACGTTCAAAGTTTGAGAGAAAAATAGAGAATGACAAACTTACTTTTAAGAGTCGCTTTATAACCTCCAACTACATTTCCCTCATTTTTATCTTTACGCGCTTTCACCGCAGACCCTGAACCAATGGCGTCATGACGTTGTAGTTCAGCAGGAACATCTACTACTTCATCAAGTTCATCGTCATCATCGTCATCATAATCATCATCATTCAAATCAATTAAATCTTCTTCATCATCCAAGGAAGCTATCGAGAGAAAAAAAAGTGTTAATGAGTATGTTAATAAGTAGTACAGCCAATGAGAACGAGATTAGGAAACTTACCTTGTCCAATAGGAGACTTAACACTTCCACTTCTCCTAGAATTACCAGCTTCATGAGTACTTCCAGAAACATTAGCATCAACTCCCATTTCATCCAACTTTCGTTTAGCGTTCTGTTTAGCTTCATCGGAAACGTGAGGATTACGCATGGTGGCTTTATAACCTGAAGCAACACGTTCGGGGTTTTTGTTGGCTACAAGAAATATGATAAGGGCATCGGATTAATAAAGTGGAGGACGAAAGGAAACCTTACAAGACATAATGGTGAAATGAAGTTTTTACGACGGTGCAGGGGGGGTACGTGATTGGATGGTGAAAAGATTGTGAAAGTTGGTGGACGGGGTTTTTGTACATTATATATGTGTGGAGGATTCGCTAGATCATTAGAGACTTGGTTTCGGGATGGTGTAATGAGACCATAGTATTGACGTCATTTGTAATTGGATTCAGAACGATCCGATTCCCAGGTCAAATCCTTTCAGCTTCTCCTTTCAAAGTCGAGAGGGAGCACTGACTCCGGGAAAACACATATATTGGGAGTTTTCCATGCTTTCTTTTTACAATACAGACAAACTCTTGATACAATAAGATACAATAATTGATACTCCGTATAAAATGCCCCCCCCTCACTTTCACTCTTCCCTCCACTTGTGTCTCGTAACATTCGACCGTTGGTTGGCATGAATCAACTGCGTACAAAACCAACTTTCAAAGGTAACCCTTTCTTCTCAACAACCACTCCCTTCTCCTTCCCGGAAGTAGTAGTGGTGGTAGTAACGGTTCTGACAGCAGGAGCAATAATTTGTGATAAATTCCAAACAATTTCGTCTTCGTGTGATGGTTCGAATGTGAATTTCGTTAAGAGGATCGAAAGTATGATTTCTATGATTTAAACTCAGTTATTAATGAACATTCGAGGGATAAGAAGGAAGGACGTACTCATTTCCAATTCCGCAAATTTATACCCACTACATATCATAGTTTCAAGTTAAATTCAAATCCTCGACTGCAAGAGTTGATATACTTACATACAAGACCTATTCCCACCTAAAAACGACATCCTGTAAGAAAAAAAATCCCAGTCAACGTCAACACCACCTCTCTGCAAGCTCTTGGGTTCTCTCAAGTAGAGAGAAAACGAAAACGTACATCCCAGAATAAACCCCAGGTAACTTCTCCCTCTCTCTCTTCTCCTCACTACCAATACCAACACCAACACCATTAGAACCAGAACCAGAACCAGAACCGGTAATCCAACGTTCAGGTTTCCACTCTTTAGCATCCCACCCCCAAACACTTTCTAACCTATTACTTGCAGCTATACCTATAAACAATGTAGTTCCTTTTGGAATGTTTACGTGACTTGTTTGGTTTCGGTTTCAGTTTTAGTGGAGAGGAAGAGGAGGTAGGGTGTATATGGAACCACACAATCTCTCGTTGCCCTAATTAAACCATTAACCGTCAAACATCAACACTTCAACCATTGGAAAGCAAGAAGAAGAAAAAAAAACGTACACTCTACGAACGAAAGGAGCTGGTGGATACCTATTAATCGTTAAACATCCCGAAATACCGTCATCCATTATTAGTATAAGAGGTGAGAGGAAGGAAGAAAGAGAGTAAGCGAAAACGTACATTCGAAGAGTCTCTTTAATAACAGCATCTAACCAATGTAAACTCATCAATTCATCATAACTAAACCTTTCCTTTCCTTCTTCTTCTCCTTTTCCCTCCTACCTCGTTACCGTCACTATCACCATAATTGTGAGACTCGAAGTCAGGATCAGGATCAGTGTCGGATTCGGATTCAGTCAACTTCTTATTCCTCCTCAACTCCAAAATCTCCTTTCTAATCTTTTCTTGAATATCCATTCTATAAGATAATTTCCATAATATTCTCGAGAGTGTTGAGGAAGTAGTATCTTGAGCTCCAAATATTAATACCCTATTGGATCGTAATCATTAAAACAAAGTAGAAAGAGAGAGGGAAGTCACAGGAAAAGTAGACGTACGTCATTTGACCAGTCAATTCTTCATCACTCATTCTTTCATTTCTCGGTACTTCATCATTCGCTTTCACTTTTAGTAGAAATTCGATTAGTCTTCAAAAAAAAAAAAGAAGAGATAATTACCATTGGTAGTACTCACCTAAAATACTAATAACATCTCTCCCCTCTTCCCCTTTCTCACCTACCAAGTCCGAATCCTTATCCTTATCCTTATTCAACAACTCAAACCGCTTCTCCTTCAAAATCTCTTTAGCCTTTAAATCCATAACATCCGACATTTGCTTTAATTTCTTAACAGCAGTTATCGGTGCTATATCTACTAGCTTCTTACGAAACCATGAAGGTCCTAGAGTTATTAAGAAGGGAGAAAGCTGACGGAGGAGTGATAATGAGAATATTGTTGGTCTGTTTGTTGTGGGTGTTAGTGAATGAATGGAAAAGGTAAGAGTTTCAGAGGTGTGGGGTAAGAGTTTTTTTTTTTTTTTTGTTAAAATGAATGAATAAAAAATCACAGAAGGTTAGTAGGGAAAGAAAGACGTACATAAGTTCTTTAATAGCCCTAGTATACGGATTAACTTCTTTAGAATCTAATGAATCAAAAGAATAGCTTAGGACTGTGCGTCCTACCGATTCTAAAGCGAATCTTGACATCCAATCTGACATATCTATTTTAATGTTCTTCTTCCTAATTCTTTTACCTTCACCGTCACCATTGTTTAAGTTTGTAGTAGTACTCTCGTTGGGCTTCATATACCCCAAACCAGAACCCAAATCCAAACCAGAACCACAACCAGAACGAACCTCATCACTTAAAACTCTTTCAACATCCTCAGCAACATCAAACAATCTCCCAACAACTCTCTCACTTCTCAAATACTTATTATTCAAAAAAAATGGGTAATGTTAGTTTTCGTTGATGTTTATGTTGAAGTCCTTTAGTTGAAACTAGACCTGGTCCGAATATTGCTTTATTTGTTCTAATTTATTTATTTATTATGAAAATTTTAGTCAGTAATGAACGCTTGAGCCTAGAGAGAGAGAGAGAGAGAGAGAGAGAGGGAGAGAAGAACGTACTCAAGAAATAATTCAGTTTCTTCAAACGCATCCGCCTCTTTCACAATTATACAATTTAAAGATTTAGGATCTGAGATATATATAATTGTTCATCCTATAAGGTTGTAAGCCAGAGTAACTTCATAGTAAGGCGCGAATTAAGAATAGAAAAAAGAGGAGGAGGAGGGCTGGAACTTACACCAAAAAAACCAAACACTTTAACCATACCACCATACTCATTAACTAAATCCAAATGATACAAAAGTCCTTTTGGATTGAATAGTTGTTTAAGGTTACCTAAATGTTAATTCATATTAGTGTGCAGTAATATAAAATTAGGGATTCAATAAAAAGATGCGTTTGGTTCGGATTTTCGGAAGGTAATGGAAGGAGATATTTGGAGAAAAAAAAATATGAGACGAGATTGTGTATATGGGAGGAAAAGAAAAGATATATGGAGAGAGTTTTGAAGAGGAGATGGAGATAAGGATCCGTTAAGGTCGGTTCCAAGTCATCAACATCGACCATGACATCGACATTTGATGGTTTTTTTAGTGATAGTATTATATCATAAACCCATCCATACCATATACATCGACGGAGAGAGAATCGGATAGAGAAGAAAAAAGGAAAAAAAAAAAAAGGGAGAAGTGTGGTACATACCAGTAAACCAAGATTGAGCTTTTGGTCCGGGTATACCACCAAACACATTCATATACTTTCTAATAAACCATTTGAAGATGAATTTAGAAAGGAGGTAGAGTGGTAATGATAGTATAATATAGTATAGCAGAGAACTGGAACTGGAATTGAAATTGGAATTGGAATTGGTGATGTTAAAGTTAATCATAATGATATGACTATTAAAAAAAAGGGGGGGAAAGGATTAGAACTTGAAGAAAGTATTTGGTACTTGAGGTCAAAATGTTTCGTTTCGTGAGGGATAGATATACATCCCCTACCCCCTCTCTCTTTTATACCTTTATACTAGTACTAATACCTCCTTAGATCATAAACCCATAGAACCTAAGCTAAAAGTCTTAATTAAAAAAAAAAAACGGTCATAAAAACCCTTATGAATCCGAGTCCTAAATCCGAGTTCAAACTACTACTGCCAACTCCGAATTCGAAACTGAAACACCAATTATCATCAACACATCACTAGAGACAAAAAAGTACTTACTTGATATATTATAATGAGTCAGTTTATGACCCCCATGGAGAGAGTGTTAAATTTATTGGTGAGTTGAAGAAGGTCTGCTGCTTCTTCTTGCCGGTCAATACGGAACGATGATGGATGATGATAAATTATTACAAGTAAGTCTAGTTTAAATATATGTTTTATGCTTATGCATTAATCAATATCATTATCAATTCACATGATTGATTTCGCTGTGTCAAGTATAATTGGTACTTGTTGGTATTATATCAAAACGAGTGCTGAGCTTTTGTTGGCGTTGGTTATAAGACTAAAAATACACACTGATATTCGGTGATCACCGAAGTAATTTTTCCCACACAGCGTTGTTCACATGGCACACACAACAATTGCACAGCAAAGCAATCAACAACTCCCTTTCGATTATACCCTTAACTCAGAAACCATTTGAAGAGGCGGCGTTTCTTTTATTATTACTTTTCCTTGTTCTTTTCACAACTTCAACTTCAACACACAGAGGCAAAAAAAAAAAAAAAAAGTGGTAATATAAAGGAAAGGATTATGTCTTCAAGTGGTGGACTTTCAAGAAGACGCGTAGTTCAAAATTCATCTTCTTATAACGATGATGATGATGAACATACTAGAAGTACCAACACTACCAACAACAACAACAATACCGATGATACTTCAAGAACAAGATCAGGAGCATCAGGAGGAAGTAATAATATGACAGGAAATGGTGGTGGAGGATTGGGATTGGGATCACCAATGTTTCATGCTGGATCTGCTTTTGAAGGTGGAAGTAAGATTGCATATGATCCTAGAGATTTAACTGAAGATGCTACTGAGGAGAAGAGAATTGGTGGAAAGATGCCTAGATTGACTATTATGGAGGAGGTTTTGTTGTTAGGGATTAAAGATAAACAAGTAAGTTTCTATATACAATATATTACCATATAACTAACCATGGGTATATGCGTCTCGTTTTTTCAAAAAAGGGATACCTTTCATTTTGGAATGATAATATTTCATATGCATTACGTGGTTGTATATTGGTTGAATTGGCATTGAGAAGGAGGATTGCGGTTGTTAAGGATCCTAATAGGAGAAGAGTACCGTTGGCTGAGCGGTTGGTGGAAGTTATTGATGATAAACAGACTGGAGAGACTATATTGGATGAAGCGCTCAAATTGATGAAAGCTCAACAAGAGATTGAAAAGTTGGGAATTAATAGTTGGATAGATCTTCTCAGTGGTGCGTATTCATTTTTATTTATTTTATTTTAATTCTATTAATTCTATATATGTAGGCGAAACTTGGAATGTGATGAAGATAGGATTCCAACTGAAACAAGTTCGTGAAAGATTGGCGAAAGGACTGGTCGACAAGGGAGTTTTACGAACTGAAAAACGCAACTTTTTGTTATTCGATATGGCTACTCACCCCGTAGCCGATGTTCGAACAAAGGAAGGAATAATCACACGTATAGTATCGTTGTTAACCTCTACGACATCGGCAATACCACCATCAGCATTGGATGTTGAAGGAGTGCAATGCCGAGTATCTAGAGCGGTCTGTTTGGCATGTGCAGCGTATACTGCGAGTGTGCTTGACAATGCATTTGGGAGACTTGACTACGAAGCTCGAGAGGCAGCGTTCCAAAGATGCGATGAGATACTTGGAGAGTTTATGTGTTGGCCATTTGGAAGTGGAGGATACGATGGGGCCACGGCTGCTGCTCGACGACGACAAGGAACACGAATTGGGGCTGGGAGTGAAGAGAACGGAAGAGAAAGTGTTGTTGGACTTGTGCAGGGAGTGAAGCGGGAGATGACGGGGGATGAGGATGTAGGGTTTGAGGTTGTTGCTGGTGTTCTCGAAGTCCTGTCCAAGTTGGATTCGCTGCTCTAAGGATATCCCGGTTGCTCATAGATACTCCGGCCTATAAAAAATGACATATTTTATTTTATTTCTTTGTTCCTTCCCCAACTATGCGCCCGGCCCCCATCCTCAGAAACACTGCTGTCCTCAGAGAGCGAGTCAGACGCCCTGCGCTGCTTGAACGGCTGACCAAAGCAGAAGATCTTGCTCCTCTCTTCAAGGACGATGACTATGTAGGGGCTCAGCTCTTCCCAATCAATTCCCTTCCGCTCATCCCCGCTAGATCGGATGGTCCGGCTTCACTGGCGTAGGCTACCCAAAGACTGTCCCTACTGTATGCTATCTCCCAATCCACACTCTATCATATCATAATGTCTCTTCTAGGCTATCGCAGACCATATCGAGAACAACAACCTTCAGGCTGACCCCAAGACAAAGAAAAAGTTCAATCTCTTTGTTGGGGCTTCTGTTGGTCCTGAAGTAGAAGATCGTTGGGCACGTCTTGATATGTACGTATGCATACGTTCATCATCTGTTCATTAATTATTAATTATTTACTTCCTAGGATCGCGAGGAGGTACCCCCACCAAGTCGGAAAGGACGTAGCAAAGGGAATCAATGCTGGTCGTATTAACTTTGCTGATAAGCATTTGTCTAGTACGTTCCATTGTTCTACTGACATCAACACCTACGTCATACAGATTATTATTAGTGTTCCCACAAGACTTGACTTATGGTTACTACAGTCTCAAGAAAACCCATGGGATCCAAAGAAACCTTTGGATTGGGCTATTGTAGAAGCTACAGCTATTACTGAGGAAGGGTTTATCGTTCCTGGTGCTTCTGTTGGTGCTACACCAGAGATTTTACAGAGTGCGGAGAAGATTATTGTCGAAGTTAATACCAGGATTCCGAACTTGGAGGGATTGCACGATATTAATCAATCGTTTTTGCCTCCTCATAGGCAGCCTTATGTCAGTCTCTTGTTTTTTTTTAACTCTTGTGGAGAAGGAACTTATGGATGAGAATTTAGCTTATTACTCAACCTCAAAATAGGATTGGTAGGACTGCTATCCCTATTGATACAGATCGTATCGTAGCTATTGTGGAATCTACAAAACCAGACAATACAGGTCAAAACTCTCCAGAAGTAAGTTCACTGCATAAACGCATATGACCATTTTAATTTTAATTTTAATTTTGAGTAGAATGACGATTCCAGAGCAATCGCACGTCATCTAATCAATTTCCTTTCTGAAGAAGTAGCAGCAGGTCGACTTCCCAAATCATTATTACCACTTCAATCTGGAATTGGAAATGTTGCGAATTCGATTATTGGAGGATTGGCTGAGGGGCCTTTTGATCAAGTTCAAGTTTGGACTGAAGTTTTGCAAGATACCTTTTTGAGGTTTTTCGATTCTGGAAAATTGAGTTTTGCGACTGCTACTAGTATCAAGTTTTCGCCTGAAGGATTTGATCAGTTTTATGGAAGTGAGTGTTGTTTTAATTTTATTCTTTACCTTATTAAAAAAAATTTTTTTTTTGATAGATTGGGCACATTATAAGGATAGATTGTTACTTCGTTCTCAACAAGTTGCGAATTCTCCGGAGATTATAAGGAGGTTGGGTGTTATTGCTATGAATACTCCTCTTGAAATTGATATCGTACGTCTTTTTTCTTTTTCTTTGTTATTGTACCTAAAAAACGTAAATCTAAACCTAACGCATAATTCCCTCACTTTATCTTCTCTTCTCTTCTCTTCTTTAACTCTCGGATCCACCCCCCACTTTCTAGTACGGACATGCAAATTCAACATGTGCATTAGGATCAAGAATGTTGAATGGATTAGGAGGATCTGCTGATTTTTTGAGAAATGCAAAATTATCGATTATGCATACGCCTTCTACTAGACCTACTAAAACGGACCCTACTGGTATTAGTTGTATTGTTCCGTTTGCTTCTCATATTGATCAGACTGGTGCGTTTTTTTTTTTTTTTTTTTTGGGAAGGGGATGAGAGCTGATGGTTTCTATTTTTATTTTTTCTTTGTTTATCTTTATACCCATATCGTTTTGACGTTTGCTCAATTGTTTGACGTTCACCTATACTCATTGATCGTCCTACTTACCCTCTCCTATCTCGCACTCGCCATCGCATATTCGGTAATATGGGTAATATGGGTAATATATATATAGAGCATGATTTGGATGTTGTTGTAACTGAACAAGGACTTGCTGATCTTCGTGGATTATCACCTAGAGAAAGAGCTCCTGTTATTATTGAGAAATGTGCTCATCCGGATTATAAAGATATTTTGAGAGAGGTGCGTTTTTTTATTTTATTGTTGTTTTTTTTTGTCTAACATACCTATGATGCGCTAATAATGTTTTTTTTTTTGTTATTTGTTATTAGTATTATGATCGATCGTTGACTGAATGTCTTGCTAGAGGAGCTGGACATGAACCTCATATGTTGAGGAATGCGTTCAAGTTTCATACGAATTTTATGGAGAATGGGAGTATGAAGGTTGAGAAGTGGGTTTAGGGATTAGTAGGGGTTTTTGTTTAGAGAAGTTTTTTGAGAAGGAAAAAGGAGAGGAGAGCAGGGAGAAGAGAGTAGGTAGAAGAGGAAGCGGGATTGGCTCGGTGGGAGAAGAACAATGTGATGTATTTTAGTTGGTAACTTTGTCAGAAGAGAGTATCCAGGATGATGTGTTGTATAATTATTAGTATGTGTGACGTTGGAGTTGGAAGTTGTTTTTGTGTGATGTTGACTTTTAGTGAGAGTAAGAGTGAGGATTTGTGGCGGATAAGCTATATATGACTAGGACTAGGTGTGTTTTATGAGATTTCGAGAGTACTCACTCAGTACATTATGTCCGTACAATATTTTGTGCTCGTGGAGGTACGTTGTTGAAAGAAAGATAATCGGACTTTTGTCCACCAAGATTTACAAAAAGGAATGGTACGTTTAGTATAATTTATAAGAAAATCGAATGTGTAAAAGACAGGTTGACAAAAAAAAAGTTGTAGTAAAGCGTCAGAAAGAAAAGTTATAATTTCAGAAAGAACATGAAGAGGCGGTTTGTGGTATTCGGTATTTAGGTTGTTAATTTTTTTTTAAGACTCTCAACTGGGTTCAGGAAACAAATCACACACTGGTACTAATTCGACTGCGTCGACGGTCATCATACGTGATTGAGCCAATCAAAGACGCTGACTCCTGAGAACCAGATATTTCACCATGATGCATGATGCATGATGTTTCAAGCTATGCAGTGTACACGACTAGCTTCTTCAAGCTCCAAAGAAGTTTCGATTAGCGGTGAGTGTACCTTCCATATGGATCAAATTGTTCTCAACTATGGCTTCCACTGAACTTCTGGCTACACCTATACCTTGAACTAACCTGGATTTGATATAGCAATTGCAGTGCCCCAACCTTCTAACAATTCGAAGTACTTAGTGAGTTTAGATATGATGCTTTTATGATAATCAATATCAGAACACAAAGATTCGACAAGGATTCCTCGTTCGAAGAGTCCTAATAGCTTTTAAGTAGTGGTTGAGCCGCCAGTTTTGTATTGCCCTTTTACTACATTCCAGAGTGTTTCATTTGCTACTCCACAAAATGACCTCAATGGAGCAACTTGAACTTCTTACGGTCGGTATCGAGACATCAAGACAAATTAATGTAAGAAGCCCTTATGTAACTATATCATGCCGATATTGAACTCATTCTACATATTCTACTTCAGTATTGTAATGGTATGCAGTGTCAGTATTTACTAGGAAATACATGGTTGAAGCGGTTTACCCTATGATTAGTTGCCGGCGTGACTGTAATGGTCAGTTGGTTCTTTCAATCATTGGCGGATACTCAGTAGTGCATTTAGGTTCTTGATTGGATTTTGACATTTGAGATGGAGGTCTCACTAGTTTGGAGTTCGGAGTGGAATTTCATGAAAGTGTTGTACCTTCTGACACGCTACTTGATGTTTATCGCTGCATCTGTTATACTATATCGCAAGTTCCTATTATTAATCTCTTTTTTTTTAACCATTATTAATACGTTGTCTCGATTTCCTTTATTTTATCCAAAATTTAGACCAACTTGGGTTCCCGCTTACATGTAAATACCTATATGAAGTTACAGGCTGTGAGTACTTGAACCTTCTCATTTTTAATCAGTCCTTGCTCAGGAGTCTACCGATGGGCATCGTGCTTACTACGATTTGTTTACTACAACCACAGGGATGTTTGTCACTGGAACAATTTTTGCGGACGGTAAGTGACAGTGTATTCAATTCAAACTACTATTGATACAAGAGTGTGTGGTTACTAATGAACGCTTATCCACTACCAGCCATTTTCACTCTCAGGACGTGGGTAATTTTGGGAAAAGGTCGTAAATTAGGGTATTGTTTACTCGCTATATTCTTCCCAGCCGTGATAGTGGCATGTACAGAGGCGGGACTTTATTTACATGAAACAGAAGGTACGTATATCACCACGATTATGTATTATGATTTAATTCCACTCAACCTTTACCTTGCTACCTCAATCCATCCGAATTATTGTAACTGATCATGATAATTCCCATATAGACAACACTTTTACCATCCCTCACCTTTTGGGATGTACTGCAAAGGCGGACAGGACTACACTTTCGGGGATCTACATTCTTACGATGGTGTATATGGGTATGTTCACACACACACACACACACACACACACACACACTCCTTCAAATCTTGGTTATATATCGTTTCTAAGGATAGATTCAAAATAGGTATTTTGTTGGTTTTTGTCTTACAAAAAATCTGGCAGATCAGTAAGCCTTTTGATCCTTGTGACGCTGTGGCAAAATTTGAACAATTGATGGCTCTTTAGACAAGCACACAAGCTCTCCACTCATGACACTCGTATATCGGGATGGTAAGTAATCCTAGATCTACGAACCTCAATCATAGGTTGAGATACTTCTACACCCTTAGGCATACTTCATTGTATATATCTCTTCGGTGAGGATCCTCTAAAAATCATCAAATGAGGGAATTAATCAACATTTGTTATTTAGGCCTTCATCTGGTCAGCATCATTGTCACACTCTCAGTATCAGTAAGCTCTATATGTATTTTGAATATAGGCAGACCTTTGATGATGATCCCTCTTCATTTCTACACTATTTATATAGGACAATTACATCAATCTTCTTCTTCTGTATGTGTCATATGTTCGTGTCATCTCAGGTTCTCCATCTTGCAACTGAACTGTATTTGTTCAACAGCGTCATAAGTGTGATGTATTCTGTGCTCGCATGTAGGGTAGTGCTACACATCAGAGAACAAGCAAGAGATGCGTGTGCATCCTGAGTTGGGAGGAAGAGCAAGGAAAATGATTTACTGTGGCCCCTTCAAGTTGGTATGCTTCATCAATTGCTAACCAATGGCAGAATAAAAATATTCAACCAGTATGTTACCCAAACAGATTGAGAAAGTTCCCGGTTTTATTTGGCAGTGGTCATATTTATTCTTTCCTTGAATTGTAACGAATACATCAAATAGTGGTCTGAGTATGTACCATTAGTTTAACATTATATATATATATGTGTGTGTGCTGGGTATTTATACGTGTATAATTGGAACTTGGAAGTGATTGCTGACCTTGATTGGGGTGTCGGGTAAGTCAGTACTAAGTAGCCCAGGCTCAAGTTTTTAATTTCAATGAACTCGTAAGCCAAGAAATCAGTGATCATACAAACATGACTCTCAGTGAAGACACTAGGAATAGAATTGGTGAAATGTAAGTTTCTGTTTTTTGAAATATTCGAATATTTGTGTTTTACTGATACAGTGTAATACTTGTTTGGATGATGTTTAATGGCGAGGAGGAGGAGCTACATAATACTGCTGTGACAGTGCATGGCTATCACGTAATACACGTACATAATCTAATGGAAGTTCTACTTATTACTAACTCAGGAGAACCGGTGTTCCATTAAATATTTGGATGATCACCGATCGGCAACAATTGGGGTATTAAGTGGCCAGGTTGGAAGAAATAAATGGAAAGGTGCGTCTGATGGAACTTGAAAGTGTGGTATATCGTGGTAGAATAGGGTTTGGAAGTCAGACAACGAGTATTATTGTTACTAGCAACTCGTAATGAATATACTAGTATTTACTGGAATAATTTCACCAATCTCTATATCCCTGAGAGAAGGGAAAGAGAACAGGAACGGGAACGAGAAGAGGAACAACTCTGAATGAAAAAACGATAAGGTTCCGACATGGAGGAAACTTGAAAATTTGAAACTTAAACCTTGGAAAACCTCCACCAGAGTTCCGAGCGTAGCAACTGAATCTAATGTGGTGAAATCGTTGTTGTTCTTGCCCTTGTTCTAAAGTTAAATCTGAAACCGAATCGAAATACTTTGGGCAATGATGGAGAACCCGGTCTCGAAGACTCGGATCTGGAGTCTGGGGTCTGGGGTGTAAATCAATTCATCGATGATCATTTGGGGATTCTCATTCATCGGGGACCGGGGCTACCACACTGGGTGACTGGGGACCGTTAATCAACAGATTTGTAAGTATGTATTGAATCATATTCTATTGATCTTGAAGATGGAATTTTTAAGTTCTTGATCCATTTTGAATTTTCCATTGATCTTTCTAATCAAGGCAGAACAAACCCCTAGGAAAAAAATGAGTGTCATGTGCCGGAGGGTCGGGATGACCCATGGGATTTGAATTTTTATTCGGGCGTTCTCACCTCTTACTACGTAAATAATAGTAAAAAAAACATGGCTATGCACACTATGCATAATTACTTATGTGAATTATACAGCGTCAGTGTGCCGTGGTGTAATAGTTACGCACTGAACACAGCCCACACTGACACTACCACTGTACCACACTACCTGACAATTGATACCATGCCTACACGCGCAGTCGTGGCCCGTCATTACTAGAAGACCGAATGATGAAAGAAATTTTCAAGACTTGGGAGCCTATTGGAACGGGATTAGAAGGTCGGCGGTGACTAGTCAGAGGATCGGGTTCGCATGTACATAACATAAGATCAATGAATGAAAGAAACTACGATCTGGATGAGTTGTAACTTCTAAGTGATGTACTATGTAAAATTACTACCTCGGGATTATCGGCAAGTGGATACCGGACTATGACTCTTTTTTTGTCATTTGAAAATTGACTGCCTGCCAGCTGACTGCTGACTGCACACTGCATCTAGCCCATACTTGCCAGCTTGGCAGCGCTCAACGTCAATGATATGTCTGTTGAAGTCATTCAACGGTCTTGAATGGACCTCGAAATTTTTTCTATAAGTTGTTGTCACGATACGGCAAGCATGATGATGATGATGTCGATGATGCATACTTATTATAGTCTATAAGAACCTGATAAGAACACGAAAATTTTGAACCCAACCACACTGTGATTTTACTTTTTCAAACACCGCGCTTGTAAGTTATAAATACTTCTCTCAAGCCCTTACATACTTATTCGGAAATCGCTTCTAAGGCACCATATCAGTGGACAACCAATGGATTGTGTCAATCGGGAACTCCGACGACGATTGAATATCAAATTGAAGTGTGGCGGTCGTCAAAAACTAACTGTTGACCTTTTCTTTCTTTCTTTCTTTATTCTATTTTATTTTATTTTATTTGACAGGTTAGTACATACGTACTAATTAAGTAGTCTTTCCTTCTCAAGACGAATTTTCTGTGTTTATTGTATTTATTTTCAGTGTGGTCAATATTACTCCTTGTAGAAATGGAACCTAGGATCATCCACCCCCATATGTTCTACTGCCAGAGTCAACCGTTAGAATATAGAACTGATCGAGAATTGATATTCAATCGTAAAATATTACGACACTTCTTTAGAAAATTGTAATTGCTATAACAACGGTATGTTTTTCTCTTGTTTTGTTCTTCTTCTTATCAATGGAGGAGTTAAAAAAGGGTCCGAGGTGGCTGTTGTCACCCTTTTGTATGGAATTGAAATAATAGGTAAAACGAGCCGAGGGAAACAAGCGCTTACTATGACATATGTTTCATTATTATAGAAAACGAACGTTCTGTCGCTCATTAACACTCACCGGATCGAGTAAAAATCGAGGGGTATGCAAGGACACCCGACTGCAAAATATGTGAACCCCACCCGGATTGAACGGATGACCTTGTGGAAACACACGGGCTGGAATCACACGCTCTACCACTGAGCTAGGGGTCCATGCATTACGTTATAAAGTCACCGCTCACGGGCCGGAGTCGTGGGAAGCCGTCTTGTGTTAAAGAGGAGAAAAGGGAAGCTGGATTTTGTACAACGCCTCATTCGCCTTCGATGTCGATGCTCAAATACTTGCTCGCTCTCGTCGTCCGCCACAAAATTCGTCGTCGTACGGCAGCACGGTTCCTGCCTTCGCTTCCTCCCGAGCTATGGATGACCATTATGCGATACGCCTCGGAAGGATCGTCTAACCTCTTTGCTGGCCCACACGGTCAGCTCGGCACTTCGGAGGTGTCGTTCCTCGACGTTTCGCATTCGCATTCTGACCTTATACAACGGCTCGGTACATATCGTACATCGGTTAATTGCAAGGCCGCGATGAGTCTTGTGTCGAAGGAATGGCACTGGCTTGTGCAGCCATTGCTGTTCGAGTTTGTCTGGATCTCTCGTGCTGCACATGCCAGGTCATTAGCTGCCACTGTTGCCGCTAACGAGGACCTTGGCCTGGTTATTCGTCGCCTTCACATCGAGACAACCACCCTCGAGCGATGCGATTCAAGCCACCTTCGCACTATCATCGAACATGCTCCACAACTCGCTGCCTATTCTGACTACTGTTCCATCCGTCGTAAGCCCCATTCCTCACCCGATCACCTTCTCTCTACACTTGCGAGGCCCGGGAACAGTCTCAAACGCTTGTCCTGGACAAACTATGATTATGACCGCCGTGATCATTCTGGCATTCTCTCGTTCTTCTTGAGACTAAGTCCTGCACTTGGCATGGCTGCTAGTGATCTTGACTATCTCGAACTTTCTCTTTGCGCAACGGATCTTGTATCCCCAGCGTTCCCTTCAGTTCTGCCCGACAGGATCCTGAATTCATTGTCCCCGAACTCTTCAACCAACCCCGTACCCGGAGTCCATCTTCCTGCTTTACGAACCCTGAAGCTCACATTGGATAATACTACATTCGCCGTCTTATCCACGTGGTCCATGCCTGCTCTTCGCAACATCTCGGTTCTGTCCGCCGACTTCTCATACACCGGTAATGGTTTCGCTCGCTTCTTCAAAGTACACGGAGCCCAAATTATTCAACTGGAACTTGGACATTCAACTGGCGCAATCGAAGAACATTACTTAACCGCACCTCCTAATCATACTCCCAATAATGTCAACCTAGCCGAATGGTGTCCTAATCTCCGCGAGTTTATCTGTAGTGCCGATGCAGAATGGAACTGGCAGTCACCTAATTGGATCGAACCTCATATGCTCCTTCCGTCTCATCCTAACGTTCAATTGATTGGTATTAGGGATTTGGATAAGAGGTTGAATGATGACCTTGATATGTATTTGATCAGACATGGTGGTAGATGCCCCGTGGATGGTGAAGATGGTGGACATGGACCCTTTTTCAGGCTTGGAGAACAATTGAGGTCGTTGATTGAGCCTAATGCTTTCCCAAATTTGGTAGCCATAAGGGATTTGAGTTATGATAGTTGTTTTATGAGGAGAGAGAAATTTATGTATATCCCGAGGTCGTATATTCGAGTCAAACCGGATATGTGGAAGAAGTTGGGGAAGAATAAGGCGAGTAAGGAGATGAATGAGGATGTGAAGATGTTTGGGAAATGGTTGATGAAATTTTGGGAAAATGTGTTGATTGGATATGGATCGAAAGGAGTGGTTTTGAAGGATTGGGCGGGTGATTTAGTGCCTTCGTCTGCGGTGGCAGTAGTGGATTAGTCACCTTAGCTTGGACGTTATGCATTTCTTGATACAATAGAGAATTGGACTCTTACATAGAATTGTAGTTACATCTACATCGTTCACATGTCAATAGTTATACCTTGCAATATGCAGTTTTTTTTTTTTATCAATACACGCCTAAAGAATGAGGGTTTGTTTCTAGGAACAACCGCATAAAGTTAACTTGGCAAAAAAAAAAAAGGTAGTGGGGTGGATACCCCAATTACTCTCTGTCGGGGAGTCGAACCCTGCAGTTCTTTAACAGGCGCGTGTACTAACCGATACACTACCAAAGATGTACAACTCATTAAATGTGTTTAAAAGGTTCTAATCTGATCAAATGTTGAAAAAAACAGTAATGGCATTTTCTACTACAGACCCTGGCGCCTGGTTTGAAATTGTTGAACTTTTGAGAGAGCCTGTTTTGAGCATCCGTACGTGCATAACCAGCTATAAAAATGAATCTATTTATAAGTTCAACTCCAATGTTCATACGTCCAATCATAGACCTTGTGCGGGAGAATCATAGAGAATTGTATATATGATCCTTGGTTTATTCGTCAGTCATTTAGAGATCAACAATGATTATCGAAACTTTCTAAAATGCAAAAAGTGCCATAACCCCTATTCCAGAAAATAATGCCACAGCCCCAGATACTCCCTTCCATCTACTTTGACTTCCAGAATTTTGAGCCGTAGTTGGTGCAGATGTAGTAGCATCAATCGTTGTAATAGGATAAAGTGTTCCAGTAAAGGTTGTAGTAGCAGAACGCAATGTATTACGTCTTGTTTCAACGCAAACTCCTTGAGTAGTTCCTTCGAATTGACAACTTCTTTCTACAGTTCTTGTTAAACTGAGACCTAGATCAATTTCATATGTCTGTTCAAGACCAGAAGCATCTTGAACAAAAGTTCCTAATAAAAGTTCAAAATGTGATGGTTGAGTTTTCGAAAATAGATACTGAAGGGGTTAATTATCATTATTATGGATTGAATGCTTACGAGTAAAGTCTGGTGGGAGGGAGGTAATAGTAGACGTAAAGTCTGTTTCATATACAGCTCCACCAGTTATACTCGCAATTTCATAATAAGTGGTCTTTCCATCATCACCAACACCACCAGTAGAAATGGAGTAATCGAAACCAATAGACGGTCCTACGAAATCAGTATCTCCTGGTACAGGACCAAAATCGTCTGTTTGATAGACATCGTAAATCGTCACAGCGGCTACATCGATTAAACATATCAGTATACTCTTGAAGAAACCACGAGATTTAAGAATTATTTGTCACATACCTGCTGTGGAGTATGTTATCAAGCCACTCATTAATAAAACATAACTGAGCTTCGAGGAAACCATGATAAGGGGCGGAATAGAGAATTAATTAGGGACTACACGTTCTAACAGGCTTCTTACCTCAGTTCTTTAAATAAAAAGGGAGAGGGAAGTACGGAGATAAATCCTAACTTGCCAAGGGAATTATGTCGAAACTAAACCACATACTATGTCCAGACTTTGCCGGTGCCTTGATAAATAAATTAAAAGAACGAATGCGGTTGTAAACCGGTACATGGCTGTACACTGGGACCATGTGTGAAGACACAGCATCTTCGATATCGTTACCGGTTATCAGCTTAGCAGCCACAAGAGAACTACGGGACTTATATCCAGTCGGGCAGACTGGGGTGACGCCGTGTGTAGTATGTACAACGAACCAAACTATTCCTTTGATCTAGATTTCGAATTTCCGAATGATACAGTACATGAAGTATCTGCCGTATCAAGTATTGCAACTTGAATAATCTAGAATGTAACAAGTGTTATCGTAGTCATTCCAGCCAATAAGCCAACAATCCCAGGTGCCTTCTATCCAACTTCACTTCCTGAACTTTGCGTAGCGTCTGAAGTTGCAGATACTTCAACAACTGTAATAGGGAGAGGTGTTCCAGTGTACGTTGTGGCGTTAGTCCGCATGGGACGATGTCTTGTCTCAACACAAAACACCATGAGTAGTTCCTTCAAATTGACAACTATGTTCGAGGTGGGAGAACAGTAGTATTAAATAATAGTATATAGTTCAAATATGCGCTCATCATATGTTTTTTTCTATTGAACCTAGTACTACAATAAATCAGAGGTCCGATGTTAATGATTTAGTTGCAATGAACGATACCAGGTCTTCCGCGACTTCATAAATAAAAATAGCCATGTGTAGGCACACAGCATTAATACAAATTTTCACTTCTCAACATACAAAGTCCGGATCAATTGATCTCATGACTATCATTCATGATCTGAAAAAGCGATGTGACGTACAACTTATTTTCTTGTGATAACTATTTATTTGGGGTATTACAGTGGTTCCGAGGTGCATAGTCTGTTAACTTGTTAACTAATTATTTTCAGCGTAATCATCGCCGATCACAACACAAGAAGTGCACGGACGATCCCAAGCCCCACAAACATAGTGGCAAGCTCAGGTACACGCCAACGAACTTGACTTCCTGACCTTTGCGTCTCTGTAGGTACAGTATCATCCAACGTCCAAATGGGAGTAAGAGTTCCAGTGTACGTCGTTGTCGCAGTGTATTCTTGAGGATCCCTAACTACTTCAACACATGTACCGCGGGTGGTTCCTTCAAAATCACAATTTTTCTCGATAGTGACGGTGACTGTTCCAACTTCAACACCATATGTTAATCCAACTCCAGAGTCTCCTACAGCAACCGTATCTATTGTCCCCAAGTTAGAACCCGCAGCTAATATTAGAACATTGGGAAATGCAAAAATTGCTCACAAATGTTTGTAGCGGGAAGGTCAGAAGTAAAAGTGGACGTGAAGTCTGGTCCGACATGGATCTCGGCAGTCGTAATGATCTCTTCCTCATAAAGTGTTTTCCCATCATTAGCCATCCCAACAGATTTTATAGAATCATCGGAGCCAAATGAAACCATAATTGCATCAGTTGGTAAATTCTGAACATCCGGGTTCACCACATCGTAAAGTGTTACGGCTGGTGCACTGAGGGTACCTGTTAAACAAGAGGACGTGAATATGAAATTTCAATTTATCCAAAAATATAATATATTGAAAACTCTTACCTGGCAGTGCACTTGCCAACAGTCCTGCAGCAAATAGTAGCTTATAAACATTAACATTGACGGAAGTCATGATGGGATGATGGAAACCGATGGTAGAAAGATCCTCATGTATAAATACTTACCCCAACTTGTCTCCCTTGAATGAAATATGTTCCAAGTGACGTTCTATTGGCTCAGTATCTGCCAAGAAATTTTGTACCATGTGAAGGAGCCTGAATTGAACAACCCTGAATAAACATTGAGACAACAGCAGTCTATGTACACAGTACAATATCTAATGGTTAACTGCCATCCGAGAAATAGCAAGGCAGACTCATAATGCGCTTAGAGAAAATTCTGGCATATAGACATTGCTCTCAAAATAATGTTGTCTGTATACTTTACTTGTCGCTTACACTGGTGTGACCACTGATATTCATCATGGCATCTTTGATAAAATCAATTTCCACTCCAAAAGGGCTTGACCATGATCGTCGAAGACCAGTTGACCATAAAACGAAAAAAAAAAAACGCATTCAAAGAGCCCCTTCTGTCTATAGAATGCATTCTCCTGCCTCGAGGCTGAGGAATGGGAGTGGTCCCTTTTTGACTCAATGGTGAACCAATTGATTTGGCACCTGATTGGCACTATAACATTGCTTTCCGTTATGCTCGGGCCAATGCCTTCAGGGTCAACTAAGCCAGAGAATGTTGTACCTGGCTGTACCAGGCTGCACCTATTTACAAACGGGCTTAACATATGCATGCGTAAGGCGGTACCAAAATATGATACATATTATAGGAAAAAGACAAATGTATGTCCGTTTGATGAAACAACCACCTACATAAGTATATAGATAGGGAGAGATCTAAAAAAAAAGATACGAACCAAGAATTACTCTCTGTCGGGGAGTCGAACCCCGCTTTCGCGCGTATAGTGCACGACAATGACAGGCGCGTGTACTAACCGATATACTAACAGAGATTGTAAATGAAATTCTCATGTATATGGTTATCAGGAGATAAGCCTAAACACATAGCCACATCACATCGATTATTAAAAGTCAGAATCACATTCGAAGTTTTGTTTATCCAAAGATGTTGATATAAATATCGAGCTGTTCACCATGTACTGCGATTGGATATTTGAATGTTGATCGGACATAATGTCAATGTTGCTGGATACTACAGAGCGGTGAGCATGTAGAAGCTCATAGCACCTTTACTTAGTCGTCGGGTAGACAACGGACAGTGGAGTCCAGGTCCTACCTACTACCCCGCAGAGGTTTTGTCTCGGGTAGACCAGTTTCAACAAACCAATGGCAACGCCGAAACGAAACAGGTTGTGTAGTAGACAAAGTCAAACTCAGCAACCGCTTAGCACTATCGAGCTCCATGGGCTAAGAATACAATAGTAATTCCAGTTTCGAAACCCGAAAACATGAGTAAATTCAAGTGTATTAATGTACATAATAGTATTAATAAATTATCATCATACCAAGTCCGACCATTCCAATTTATCCCATCATGAATCTAAGTACATAAAGCTATACATTAAAAGTCTTGAAAAAAAAAGAGGTTGCAATCATCTATCACTTGTTTGTCTAAAATTAGCATAATTTGAAAGGGGATCCATCACAAGTTGATAAGTATACCAATAAAAACAGCATCCTTCGGGAAGCGCCATTCCATCGTCAATTTGATCCAAATAAGTTAGATGCCCGAGATGCACAGAGCGGCGTGGCGCAGCAGAGAATCGCAAAGAATCCCTGATGCTTGAAGCTGGTGTTTCAGTGCCTTGCAACAAATTGGTCCAGTATAGTATTCCCGGTCATCTCTGGATCTCCTTCATACCTTCTCTAGTTGTAACGGCTATCCCCACCCCCGTTCCTTTCTCAACATCACCCCCTGCTTCCCCAACGCCGCCATGCCCATCATGATTAAATACACCTTTTGGGATACCCCCATCTGAAACAACACTCCCATCACTAGCGCTGCGATCACTAACAGCATCAGTGCTCCTACTCTTAACCATCAACTCTCCACGAAACACGATCTGTTTCATTCGCAACTCGCTTCTCCTTTTTCTCCTTTTCCTAATTTTCAAGAACATGATGAATGCAATTAGGAGGAGAAATACAACACCGCCTAGCGTTGATCCTATTATTATTGCTAACGGTGATTTACTTGATTTCGAGTTTGAATTTGAGAGCAAGTTTGAATCTGAGGTGGGGGTTTCTGAGCCAGTACCAATAGTAGGCGATGGAGTGGTAGGGTCGGGTTGGGTTTGTGTAGTCGGTAATGGGTTTGAAGGTTGCGTAGAATCATTTGAATTCGGGTTGCTTGATGTATGGACAATTGGAATTTCTGTTATTTCGGAAGTTACTGTAGTTGAATTTGGACCAAAGGGTTGAGTACCCTCTCCTGGTGTTGATTGTGGCCCAGTGGAAGTCCTTTTTAACAAATGAGAACAATTGCAGTAACATAATGAACATCCTGTAGAATAAAAACAGAACAGAATATGAACATACAGATTGGTAGGGGGCAGAACCCCTTTGGCAATCGAAAAATACTCCGTCCAACCTATTTCACCCCCCGATTCATTATCGACAGCAACGATTTGGAACATCGACCTATTATAATAAAATAAATCCTCTTAACGGGGGTCTGGGAAACCACAGGGGACGACTCACCCATGTAAGTTGGGATCCAAAACAAATTCTTGCGAGTCTTTCGACAATTCCTCTTCCCTGGCATGCACAGGCCTTCCTATTGTTACATTGAACTCGCCGTTCCGTACATGAAAAGACCATTCCATAGGATCGGCATGCTTTCTTTCCCATTGGAACTTTATGGTTTGGTTGGCCTGGAAAGTCAAATCGGGTGTAGGGTTATGCTCAGGCCTGAGGATTGTAATGTCCATAGCAGTAATGCAAGTGAATAGGATAAACAACCCGAGGACCCTGCGTAGTCAACATAAGCATCTATGTTTCGTCTGAGATAGAGAGGATAGATTACCATAAGAAAGGGGGCATGATGATGCAAACCAAGCAAAGGACCTGCCAATGCGTAAGGGTTGAAGAGGGAAGAAAAGCAGACGCGCCAGGCGTGGAAGAAATTGAAAGATGATGATGGCAGAAAAGGTCAAAATTAAGTATGAAACGCAAGTACAGTCTATCTAAAGTAATCTAACACTCATACGCTTTCTCCCTGTGTTTTTCTAAAACGGTCCAATCAGCAAGATCAAACAAATACGGCAAACAAGTCCACATCGTGTTACACTGCTCCTCCATCTTTCTCAGAAGATACTTCCGACAATGACCGCACAGCTCCGTATCAATCATTTGCTGATGTTCTGGTCCAAAGTCCAAAAAGCACGCAACAGTCCATCCTGTTAATAGTTCTGGGATCCTTCTCCTGGTCAAATTACATTTTGCTTCTTCATCACACTTTCCCTTCTTCTTCTCCGTTTGCTGTTCTGTTTGATCATCATTGTGTTCGGCATCGGTTCCACTAGGAGGAGCCATATTCAACATATGAGCATACTTGTTTTGCATCATCAACAATTGTTCCCTTCCCAACAACACGACCTTCAAATCCCTTTCACTAAACTTCACATTCTCGCCTTGCCATGCAGCGCCTTCGATGCTCTTGATCAAAGGATGACTGCAAATGCAATACATAATGCTCGGCACTATCCATGATAGATCAAATTCCCTTGCAAGACGTAAAGCAGCGAACGGTGTGTTGTCCACAGGTGGTATGGTTCGACTTTTATCACGTAATTGCCATGAGGTGAATGTGCTTGGAAAAGTTACGGAAAGATGATGAAGAGCTCGACGTCGTAGGAATTGAACATCATATTTCGTTGAAAGGCGAAGTACACCAGTTACAATGTCAAGTTCCGTGGGTGAGGGCGGCGGTTCGAAATACCTGATGTAAAATTTACTTAAAATCAGTATAATTACCAATAAAGACAGTCGGAAGATCGTACCCCGAGTCGAAAATTGCAGATAGGAAATACCTCAAGTCTTCCGTCGAATCATAAACTCTAACGATGGGACACCCATCCAACTGGGTATTCCCTTCAATAGGGGGAGGGAAAGCCAACATGTCCTTAAAAACAGAAGACCTGGCGGCCAAAAGCCCACTGTAGACTTTGAACATGGAGTCTTCGGTTTGCAGTACGATATTTCCATCATCGAACCACAATGCGTCTTGCTTGATTGTACCACCAGATTCACCAGAAGCGCCCATAGTATGCATTGCACGTATCGTATTATCGTGTATAGTGTTTAAGTGGTGTGGTTTTTGTGTGGTTTTATTGAGGAGATTACTGGTAAATCAGTAGCAAAGGGGATGAATGGGTATAGAGGATGAAGAAAGGGAAGAAAATGACGGGGTATAGTTGAGCTCGAAAGCAAAAGGGTTGAAGCCTGAGGGAGCAAATAAGTAAACAGGTTTGCTGTAACTCAAGCCCACGCTCATCACCCTAATCCGACAGTTCGGCTCAAAGTCCACTCTCATTCCGATTATGAACACCGATCCTACCGATCGCTCTGAGAAAGATCAACGTTCCTAGGTTTACGGACTTGCTTTTCTCCACATATATATTGCACGAATCTTTCCTCCCATTTCGTACTGCCCTCCTAATTCCAGCATTCTGCAAATCTCGAAGGCCAGAAATGGAACCGCACTTCGCGGAACTCCCAGCTTCAGCTTCCCAACCCCAATCATTCGACTTTCGGAGTTCCTTTTTAAAATGAATTCTTTTCTCTTTGGCCACGTGTCCGGACCCCACCAAGCTCCATCTCGGCTCTATTAATTACCTTCCGGCGCCGTCTGAGTCTGGACAACTGTATAGCTCGAGAATATAACTCATGACAATTCCTCACTCCGACGTGTCTGTGAGTTATGGTTTGTTATGTTGCGAAATGGAGTCCTGATAACCAATTATCGTGGTTACCGAGTGGTTGCCGTCCGTTGTCATGCATGAGATGATAATTGGCGACATGGTCCAGGGTACCCAATGCCCTGTTTGCCACCTGCAATTTTACGTTTCTACTTTGGAATGCGGCGCTTGCGCCTCCAAATCCAATTAAGTACTTCTCCACCATTGGATTTTCCAGTATATCCCCCGCCCCATTCAGGTCCGAAGAAATCATAACTATCTACTAAAAAATATGGTCCAAAAACCCTAAAAACAGAATGGAGAAACGCACTGACACATTATTAATTTCATGGACAACTATATTTACATACCACCATATCATGCCCGGGTCCCATAATGCCAGATGAAGGGTTAGCGCTGGTAAGCCTCATGTCCGTTTCTTACCGATTTCTTACCCACTGCGATGCGTTTCCACTTTACAACATCAACTGCCATTCTGGCACCTTATCTCCGGCGACATATGTAATAAAAGTAGTGCTTTTGGTTGTTCGGAGTTTTCGGAGGTGATTTATAATTACTCCTGAACACGAGATAGCCTCGAGACATGGACGGGGTTCTGAAGAGCGTGCCATGTCTGGTGTATGTGAACTTCGCCCATTACGTATCATGGTTATGAGTGATGTATATATGCTCCACATTGATAACGCACGGACCCGGATCACACTATATTTGTCTTATCTTATCAGTTCATCTCATCTGATAAATTCAAAATGATAGTTCTCAATTTGAAGTTTGTGAGGCTGTAACGGCCAAATCACTTTCGCATTTACACGGAAATAATCTTAATGGTTTTGTGATACACATAAGATTATTGAAGACACATCATAGAAACAACTTGCGAAAAAGGGGAGTTGTGTTTTTGCAAAAGGTCTTACAAGTACTATGGCAATCCAATTCGACCAGTGTGTCTTGAGAAGAGCCTTCGGAGAGCGGCTCCACCAAATGGGTTCGTTATTAATCACAAAGCCCCAAACTCCAACAGCCTGCAGTCTGAAATCAGTTACCAAATTAGCGATCCCAATCCATTTATAAGTTCAACCACAGTTCGAATACCTCTCAATCATTCTTCTTTGTTCTACGTTCTACTCTCCCATCTATCTGTCGATTATCAAGCGCTGAAGTACATTAAAACAATCATGCAAACTGTAGGTTCCCAACGAATTCAATACTGATCAACATTGATTATGGCTGACGGACTGCATTATAGATCATCTAGTTTGATATTCCTGTCGATATGAATGATTATTGCGACAATCCCAATTGTGGCTGTGGCTTTAAGTGAGCCATTTCTTTCAAGTCTAGACATCTTAAAGCTGATTATGAGCCGCATGATTCTTTCAATATCAATACCTTATAGCTGTCATTGCGGGCGCGGAAATTGCAAGTGCTGAATTACTCGATGTGGGAGCTCGCAATGTCGTATGAATGATCGGTCATTTGACGCAAAGATGATTGGGGTTGTGGTGTATACTATGTAATAATTTTGAATTTGAATGTAATTGTAGTATTGCCAATTTGTTACAAGACTGCTGATGTTTGAGAGACAAGAGAGAGTCAAACATAAACGCAAGTCCTGGAAAGAAATGAGTGTTAGAAACTACCAATTTCGAGAACGCTGAGTATTCTACATACAAACTGAGTTCTTATATATGTAATAATGTATAGGTAGATAGTCAAATTGATAAGATGGAATAAAGGGAGTTGGGTAGAAAGAAAGGAATGCGATTCTTCATGATAAAAGAGACCAGTTAAGACGGTAGAAATACAATATAGAAGTCATGGAAACAAAGAAAGTAAGGGTTTAAAAATGAAAACAGACGGGTATCAACACCTAGAGCCAGTCTAGATGTTCGGAACGCTACATTACCAGTCCGAGTCACTAAGCTGAAATACTAACATTAAGTATAATCTTCTTTTCCCCCCGCTCGTACATTTCTCCCCTCTTCCCTGATATGTAGTAATACTCTACATGCTAACACAGAATATACCACGTGTATTATCCTGTTGGAAACAATGGATGTGGTCCACTTAGTATAATTGGATATGGAATCTTAAGGTGACGTACACAATAAGAATATTAGATCTGGCGTCCTATATTGCAATTGGCAAAAATGGTGTAAAAAAGAGTATTATTGTTATTGTGGGCAAATATTCAGAGAAAAGAATCATGCAGAGCTTACTGGCAATATTAGCATAGTAGTAGCACCGAAAAGATGAAGACCTAGTAAGGGTTGATTAATTGGTGATTTCCCTGCATTTTCTACAAGGTACTCACCAAAGAGACATATATAGTAAATCACACCTAAGATGTGGATGTTTCAACCCATCGTTCAAGAAATCCAGAAATTCATGCTTATTTACCATCCCGATATACGATTCTGCCAAGGGGAGAGCTTTGGATTTGTCTGCCTATCATCCATGATCCCATTTCCCATTAGTATTGCTGAAACACATGAAGGCTGTTATAGTTTACTGACTGTCTTGAACTCTTTTCTGTACAATCATCATTATCAAAAGACCTGTGTGTTCAAACCCATCATTAGGGAGAAATCTTTGGTTAATAGCGGAGAAAGAGCGTTGAATATACCTAATTGATACACTGTAACAGCAATGTAGGGTATTGCAAGTATTTCCTTGTGCCCCGTCACAAAGCATCCCACGAGATGAGGGGCTGGCGAAGCGAAGTCTACAACAATAATATTGTTGTTAGAGGCAGGTTAGAGGGAGGATGAGCGAACCAAATCCTGACACTCGAGATTTATACGTACGTTCTACTATATGCAGATAGAAACCCATAGCCACGAATGCTGCTATCACAGTTGAGGAGAATGCAGCAAGTAGATAAAATCCTAACTTGCGACCTTTTCCCCAAATTATCCAAGCCCTGAAAATGAGAATTACTGGTATTGAAATACTCAGTTGCGTTTAGTACGAATTCAAATGCATTGCAACTAACTGTCTGCGAACGCCGCTCCACTGATAAACATCCCTGTGAATGGTCAATGCAAACAAATTAAGGACCATTGATGGACTTTTGAGAAAGCTGCTAACAAGACTCACAAACAACAATTTCGTATAGGTATTTACATGTTGAATAGGGGAGTGAGAATCCGAGTTGGTCTAAATTTCGAAAACCAACACGTTAGAAAAGTTCCGAGAATTGACTTGGTGAGATTTATAGGAGAACTCACAATATAATATAAGAAATGTATCAATAAACGCCAGATAACGTGTCAGAAGGTACACCATATTCATAAAACACCACTTTGATTCCCAAACCAGTGAAACTTCCATCTCAAGTGTTAAAAACCAATCAAAAACCTAACCCCCTCAAGTTAGCCCGTCGAGTCTTTTGCGGGTGGCGATGTCATCTCACCATTACAACCACGCCGGCAACTTCACAATGGGGTCAGCTTGAACTCTTGTGTTCCACATACTGTAATAATGGCGTACTACTGAAATACTGAAATAAAACATTGAATGGAATCAGCGTTCGCCGTTACGGATGAGGTTGAGTGCCACCTACATTAACCTGCCTGTACGTCTCGATACCAACCACAAGAACTTGAATTTGTTGCTCCATTGTTTTATCACTGCACTGTTGTGAATCAAATGTTAGAATTCGGAATGAAGTATTGAAGTCGGAAGCTCACTATTTAATACAACTGTCAGTATTTAGAGAACCGTCCCTGAATCGAATACCGATGATCATCGGGTATAGTACTGCGTAACTAGCGAGTAGACCTGTATCGGTCTTCTGATATTAATATGATCATACAAATGACATGTTTCTGTTCTCCATGCAAAGGTTGATATCATGTCTTTAAGCACGGCACTAACTATTTGACTATTACTACTGGACTACCATGATCAAGTTAACAACAGAGATGTAGAATAATTGAGTCTCGTACATGATGGCTATCAGTGTGATCAATTAGATCCTCCGAGCCTTGTGGTTGTATGTGCATACTAGGAGGTTCTTCTGGAAAAATTCAACCATCTTATACAAACAGTCAGCACACAACATATGCCGCCATGTAATTATTCAATTTAAGTACACAGTCCAGATACCTTAGTACAGAAGAGAGTAGTCCAACGACGATGTTTATTCCTGCCATTGTTTGTGCATAAATTTAGTGGAGAACGTGCCGCAGTGAGGCACGCTCCGATTACATCTTACAAGATGATCGCACCTTGACTGAGTCTTTTGCCCACTTGAAGTTTAGTGACTCTTCTAGTGCATGCAGAATGGTCAGTATTGGTATAACTTCGAGTTCATCAGATTAATATGTCAGTCACCAGTGGTGAGTGAGACCAAATTTATAGCCTTGATGCCAGTAAGTTGCTCTAATTGCTTCCATCATGATCCTCGAGTTCCGGCTTTGCATGTATCTTGATTGGGATTTCTCTTGTTCTAGTAGTATGTATACAACTGATTGACATGATCACTTAATTGATTGTTCACAATCTGAGCCTGAGTCAATAGCGCACGAAAGACATGCTATTAATAGATACAAAGTCACAGTACCATTTTTAGTTTTCTACTTACCATCGATCTGATTACCGAGCCGAGAAGGTTTATATCTGTCTCATGACACAGAGAGGGGCAATATTAATCAATAGTCACCAAAGTTAGGCTTGTACTGTACTTATGCCAAAAAAAATACATAAACTTAGATGGTCATACTAGAATTCAGGCTCAACAGCATAACTTTAACCTCCATTGCGATCAATGATTACGCCTCGTGCACGGACCCTTTTCAACAGCAATTAACAGCAATTCAACAGCTTTTTTTGACACAACTGATGTTTACTAGATACGTGTGCTCTATATAAATCAATGCAAATTTCCAGCTTCACAAATTAGGATTCCGAATCTTTCCCTTCTCCAGACACTTGAACTCGTTAATTGAACTTTGAAACTCAAAAACAAACATGCAACAATCCGTACGTATCACTCATTCAAGCTCAAACCTCAGTCTCGTTCAATTTTGATAAAACTGTTTTTTTTAGGATCCTAATAACAAGATCATCGAAGCACAAGATGCTACAAAGACATCTTCGGATAACATTATCATTATTCCTACTAATACAAAGGGGACTTGTGCTACTCGTGGTTGTCGGTGTGGTGAGAGGTAAGTTCAATTTCTTTTTTTCTTTTACAAATTGCACTATGGCATAAGGCGGTCCTATCTCTTTATTGTCGGGTTGAATTCAATATTTTATTTTTCACTTAACTCAACGTCTTTTTTTGTATTTCAACCTCAAGGTGTGCATGTCCCGGAACTTGTGCATGCGATACTCAACCAGCAACAAAATAACAATACAAGGCTCTGGTAATTCGATATAGCCTGTCATGGATTTATTAAGGGTCGGAATAAAAGCATTTGCACTGTAAACCGTCTTTTATACCTACTGTTAAAGACAAAGAAATTGTAGGAATGAATAATGGACCTGGTAAAATTTGTATCTACTCAGTGATTTGTATCATAGTAATCCATGATGTTCTACGAATCGCTAGTAATGTCTTTTTAGTCTGACAGTGTAAATGAACATTAACACCGAAGGAAAGTATTCTATGTACATCGTTCGCAGTAGTATTCTAATCCAAAACAACAATAGCAGTAAAAGCAACAAAAACGATCAATCCAAGAAGAAAAGAAAAGGGTAGTAAAGGATATAGGGGGTATTTCTTTTTATGTATCATCTTCTACACGCAGCACACACACGCAGCTGCGATACTAAAAAGTTATTAATCGTCAATTACAAGAAACGGTTCGTCTGCGCGTGTAAGCCTTGAGCCGTTCTCAACATCACAATATTCCCTGACAAACTCGAAAACTAAATAGAAACACGAAAAAAGTGAGTACAAAAGAGAACTGAAACCAAAAAGAAAAGAAGACTCACCCCATTCCCAACAAAGACTTCCGATTTCTCTGCAATGCTCATATCAACAGCAACATCCACGCCTTGTTGTTCTTTATCCAAAACTAAGTCTCCACTAACGATAACGTCTTCCCAACCATCATCTTTCAACTGTCTTTTTAATCCATCTAACCACAATGGCCATGCATTTGTTAATACGAATACACGTCTTAGTTGATGTGGTGGTGTTAATGATGACGATGATGATGTTGATGACGAAGGCTGGGGTGATCTTGATTTTAAAAATGCATCGTGATCCGCACGTACAGCATGTAGCCTTTCCACAATTTCTTCTTGAGTAGGTAGACATCTCATCCTATAATAATCCTCCTTCGCGCTTTTGTCCTGGAAAGACAACAACACATAAACCAAGGTAGGAAGAAAAAAGGAAGAAAGGCACATACAGTTCCATTAAACGGTACCCAAGGATCCAATAGTCCATCAAATGAATTAAACCCAAGGAACGTACCATTCCAACCCGCAAGTCTTGTGCAATGTCTCGAAAAATCGCCCCTTCTAATATGTAACGCCAATAATCCAGGATACGTATGTGAATCAGTCATCATCGAAGCGCGTTGTTGAATAGACGTAGGTGAAGATGAAGATGGAGTTGAAGATATTGTTAATGTTGTTCTTCCTCGAATTCGAGAACCAGTGTCTTCAAGACTTCTTCTTAGCATGCTAACCCTATTTTCTCCAATATCTGGTAAAATCACAAAATTCCGTGTAACGGCTGACAAAACCAGTGGCGACCATTTGAACTGCGTCAATACCGCCGTTTTTGAAAGTGAAGGCCAAATGTCCAAAAGTTGTTGACTACCAAAGAACCTGAAAAACAAATTCTTTTTTAGTAATTTGAATAACACAATATTTATGACGTAATATAATGTCCATAAAACCTTGAATAAAATATGGTAACAGGTACTCACTCGAAATTGAATATCGTTCTCTGGCTCATATCAACTTGCAAACAAACCGAATCCTCCTTCTCAATAATTTCCTTCCACCAATTCACCAATTCAACACCCTTCAAATCTTTCGGACTACTAAGTGACGAAACAACCTTCCTCACCCTCATAGGACACATTCTTTCCCAAAACTCCTTATTAACAGCTCTAGGAGGAGACACAGCTTCGTTCTCCATCATATCAACATCTATAGGGCCACCAGAAGTTGGCCCTGCAATGTAAGCATTGAGTGGTATACGTGTAGGACGTAATGCAAAGTCGTATAGTGTGTATGGTAAAGGAAGATGTGACCACGTATAATCTTCAAATACGAATGAACGATTTGTTATATGTGCCAGATACGACAACATCAAACTATTTTAGAAAACAACCCATCAGTCAAAATCTATTTAACTTTCGAAATTATCAAGAAATGAGAATACTTACTACTCCTGCAAAACATTATTCCAGCCGTGTCCCCAAATATGGTCTGGAAATGCAATATACTTGACACCAGCGTTCTTCGCGTACGTTCTATTATGTTGAGGGAAGTTTCTTTCGTACAGTCTGATATCTTTGTACGAAGGAGGCACCCCGCCATTAAGGAGTATAGCAGTTACGAGGAGGACAAGGGAAACAGGTATAGCGATGAGTAAGTTGCATAATGTACATATTCGTCTGAGTTTGTTCCAAGGATTTCGGTACGACCTGCGTGTTTGTGATTGTCTATTCGCGTGGTGACTGTCGTTAGCGACGAGCTCGTATTCGTTGTCGTCGTTGGGAACGATGCGGTTGAAGGTGTTGCGGATAAAGTCCATGAAAGCAATCCACGTGATGTCAAAGTACTGTCCTTCGCGATCAAAATAAATCGTGATGTCCCTGCTGCGCCTCGACTAGCAGTCCTCGATACACCCCAAACTGATCGCGCGCGAAATGATCACGAAACAAACATACAATTATAACCATTGTCCAAATAATATTGTACAGGAGGGACAGCACTCATACTGGTGATACTACTACAATTGTCAACTAAGTATAAAAGGCACCGGTATATACGGCGAATAAGGGGGAGAATAACGTTAGTTGAGAATATTGAACCTGTTCGGACACATTATAAATATGTCAGCGGCTAAACAACCCCGCATCAAAAACGAGTGTTCGAAAAAACTTACGCATCAGATCTCCACTCATGCCCATGCACTGCCTCTTCTTGTTTCACCGTCATTCGGTTCGCCCAGCCAGTGGGATGACCTTCAGCCAATATCGAGTTGCGCTTATCGTTTACAATCTTAAATTGCGGTTCACGGTCGGTAGTGGAAGACTTGACAGAGACATCCTCCTTCTTGCGTTGGAAAAGCTACAATACATGCGAATTCAACATCAGCGATCAGCACCTATACAATAAAGCAATACAATCGGAGAAAACTACCCACTGTTTTCAAGACATCGGTCCTATTTTGACCTTCCGTCACCTTGGCAGTTTCCATTCGATCACGTACGGCAACAAGTTGACCATCGATGTACTCGAATCCTGTGACCAAGGCATCGCGGATAGCCTTCTGGATCTGGCGTTTGATCAAACCAGTCGCGAGTGGCCTCAAAGTTTTGTACAGGAAATCATGTTTCGAATCACGGATTGAAAATTTCAAGCTATCGACCTTGACATGCACATCGTGGACCTTGAATACGGACGATTTGTCGTTCGTGGTTGAATGCAAACCAATGGTAGCCTGAACAGATGAATAAGTTAGCTGCCAAGGAAAACTTGATTACAGAAAGCTTACACTCAAGCCTTCGCCACCCAACAACACATCAGCCAAACCAGAATCGGTCATCTTTGGGATCCCGGACTTCTTACGGTAGTAGAATGCGACGTCCCTCATATCCGCCTGCATATGCTGCAAATGCAAGGTAATACGATGATGAGAATCGTCGTTCACAACGTTGTAAGGAGAGAATTTGACAAAGTTGTGAGCCTCCATGGCGATAATATTGGGGAACAAATTGCGGCCTTGCAGCGCCAAATTTTCAACCACGAGATCCAAAGCATCGTCTGTGTATTCGATACGGGGGATAGGAATGTAACCAACCTTTATAGCGTTCATCAGTCTTATTGTGATAAACTCTGCAAAATAAGTACGCACTTTGTCGATGATCTGTGGAAGAATAACCTTGCGAATATCATTCCACAGTGCAGGCTTGAACTTGAGACTACCCTCACTGTCAAACAATAGATCCCTTGTGAGACGAGCCCAGTCTTCACCAAATCGTTTGTTCAACTAAACAGTACGTTAGATTGATGACACAGAGAAATTTCAACACATACAGGATCTTCACCCATAGTTTTGAACCAGGTACTGACGCTATTGAACAGTTGGTCAAAGTGACTACTATACTTCCCATCGTAGAAGCGACGACCAGACTCGCTGAGCTGGCTGGCATGACTGTTGCAATCGGGCTCCAGTATATATCCGGGCTCAAACAAGACCTATGAAGATATTAGTACATCTCCGATCATGGATATCTCATCTCACCTTGCGAACGTAGGTGTTAACTTCGTTGAACCATCCGCGTAGTTCGGGGTCACGGCGAGAATCGTCTATCAAAACATAGGCAGCGTCTGTTATTATTCCTAAAGAGGTACCATTGGCAAATCGTTCAAGCAAGGTGCGCAATTCTTGAAGTGCGATTCCAAGGTTAGAATCCTGGAGCAATCCTCTAAGTAACATCACTTAGAACAAACGTATCTGTGCGTACCTGGGTTGCTGAAGTAGCAGAATGAGAACCAATGGCTGCTGTATGGCCGCCGTGCTTGGCAAATTCTTCAATATAACCAAGAAGCCATCGAAGGGAGTCCTGGTAATCATCATGCTTCTGACATTCAATGATAACTTTCTTGCCACGATGGATGAATTGATCCCTTCGGTCTTGAGGGAAATAGTCCTCATTGAGGAAACGACGACCGTGTTCGGTTTGATCATGAACCCTTTCTTTGTGTTGTTGTGGAATGCGATCGGTCACATTGTCCTGAAGTACAAGTCAAAAGGTGTAATTAAATAGGTGGCAGTAGTGAACGTACTCTCATATCCCTCACTTTACCCATGAATCCAGATCGCTTAGCGCGACCCTCTTCCTCCGGAGCATCGGACGCTCGTACATCTTCGACATTGCGGTGAGTTTCAGTCCTTGCAGAATCGACAATATGATGCGTTTGTTGCCTGAGCCCATGGGCTTGTGTTTGAGCCTCGGAGCGAAGATCAGAATATGGCCTCTCCGATCCATCCTCGTTACGGAGTCGAGCCTGGTCGTCACCAGGATGGTCTTTCAGGGTCTTGTTTGTACCAGGAAGCCGAGCTTCAAGAACAGGAGTCTCGTTAGGCCCAGCAGGGCGACCACCTTCGGTGATATATTGATCATCGGGAGCACTTTCATCGATATGTCGAAGAGCGTTTTCAGAAGGAGCCAAAGTCTGAGCGGCTTTGGAAGCAGACTTCGACAATAGGTCACGACCAATTACACCAAAGTCGGACAGCAGTTTACGAGCCTCAGAGTTGGTAAGAACGATGTGAAGGAGAGTCCGGAGATGTTTAACTGCCTGTTGACTATCCGACTTGGCCTGCTCTCTATCAACAGGAAGGTGTTGATTGATGTCTGTGCTAGATATAGTCTCGTGGGCCACATCCTGAGTATGCCAAACGAAATTTTGGAATAGTTCATCGCTGTTCTTGTCTTGGACAATTAGACGCGCTGTTTCGATGATGTCACGTGTATCTTGAACGAGTTTACGACCTTCGGGTGAGAGTTGGCTAATTTGTACGGGAGATTCGTTTTGAACGTATTGAAGAGTACTATCTATTTGTTGGTTCGAAGGTAGTCTGCCCTTGCTGAGCGCTTCGATAACGCCATAAAATTGAATCTAAATTTATATTTCATAATTAAATTGCTGTGGCACTGCTTGGAGAAACTATGTACCTTTCTGCTAACGTCGGCATCCTTCTCCGCCTTATTCACTGGTGCGGCGACAGAGTATTTTCCAGGATGTTCGCTGACGTCTCTGGTAGCTTGTGGGAGAGACATTGTAAGTTGGACTAACACCGGTAGGATTCCACATTTATACACAGGAACCAAGTTGATGTCATCCCTCGTCATGACGTCATCTGTCTCCAATTTCTTATACTCCACCAGTTCCACTCTCGCAACTCCAGTTTTTTCTATTGAGTTCCCAAAGTGAGTTAAATGGATGAACTTGGTATGATGTAGGCTCCAATCACTTCAGTGATGGAGGATGGCCAAACCCGATGTGCAATCGTCATCGATAAAACTCACTTTTTTTTTTATCATACTCCAGGGCCCCATTAACAGTCGATTATTAACCCTAGCCTACATTACATCTTTCAATCCCTCGAACTTGTCCTTGTATCAACCACCTCGTTCAGAGTACTATCTTTTGTCTGGTTACTCTTCATCGTTACCCTCGCAAATTCTAGTGTAGTTCCAGTGTTCTTTTCGAACCGCAAATCCTCACTATCCCGACCACCAGTAAAATTAGCCACAGTAGAAGCCGTCCACGCACGACCTTCTATAACACGCAGAATAATCAAAAGTGGAGCGATCGACTGCATGGGTGTGGTTTTGAGGCATCAATCAATTGTTAGTTAAATCAGAAAATGTAAAACCAACGAACCTGTGTTTGACCAAGAACTGGTAAAGCGAGATGTTGAACAGGACTTTTGAGTCCATAACTAACGATAAAAATCAAACCGTTTGCGGTGTAGAGTGCGGCAGATTCCACAAGCATTGAGGTTATCGTCATATACTCCTTTCCGTTTCCAATATTCAATTTACGTAGTTGATAACGCATATGAAGAAGTTTGAAGGCAATGCATGCAGTGAGGAGGACGTTTAAAGCGACTGAAACGGACCAATAGGCAACACCGAAGTTGACGCTAATAGTGGACCAGATAGTGATTCCAGGAACACATAACATGACGATCAGCATCAGAGAAAGAGCTAAATATGAAACAAAGATTAGTATTGGATGTTGATTTTCATGATATTTTTACAGAGACGCCTTGATGACGAGTTAAAGTTTAAACTCACCGATAACAGTCAAGTACATCAGACAAGGCAACACCAACCACAATCTACTTTGTTGACTATAAAACACGCAAAAACGATACACCTAGACTTGAATCATCAGCTTCAAATTCACGCCGCAACGTTGATACGAAAATATCGCAACAAACGGAGTGAAACGCACCAATAGACCATCTTGAAACCAACTATTGATCACATACACGATATTTGTGACCAACCCAAGTTTCCCTCCTCCAGTCATTGCCGTATATTGGCCCGGACCTCCAGGGTAATCATTCCTATGGTCGACAAAAGACATTTCACCAACTTTTATATTGGTACCATTTCCAATATTCCCCATCAAAAAAAGCAAACAAATGTAAATGAGTGTGAAGTACTCGAATCGAGTTTTTCTCTTCTGTATTATATGTAAAAAGCACCATATAAAGAGCGTCAAATGGATACCTATAATTATAAAAAAAAATGGTTGTGATCATCTACTACCAAAAAGAAGAATAACGACACTTACCAAAAGCGACGGCTCCCAAAAAAAGTCCATCAATTAGCATACGTTCATTGACGATTTCTGCAGGCGTCAGGTCCAAGGATGTAGATGTAGGGGATTCACTCATGGGGAATGGGGCCAGAAGCTCTGCAGATGTACTAGTAGCATACTCATAGTATATTTAAGGACGGCGCTCGCCCCCCGGATTGCTTTTTAGTTTCCATTTGGGCCAGGTTTTTTATAGTATTCCACTTCACATGGACACCCCAGAAGCAAGTGACATGATAGGGCAGGATAACATATCATGAGATCTAATAAATATCAATATCCGATTAGTAACCATCATCGAAGTTTCAAAGTTCTAGGTAAGTTACAGTACTTAGCAAGCGAACTGCGCTTCAATATGTGAAGCATCTGATGAACTCAGATGCGTTTTCTTGTAGAAGAGTCACGTGCTTAACACGACTCAACTCGCGTTTCAATTAGTCTCAGTTTCCTATCTACTGCTACGCGTACTCGTACTCGTACCCACAAATCACATTCTCATTAAACCAATTCCTTCAAGCCCTATATTTTTCCTCCCTCTTATCTTACTCAATTTCAGTCGGAAAAATATAACGGTTTCGGTTCTCCTCACCCACACTATAGGTGGTTGTTTCGGTTATTTAGTTACTCAAGTATTCACACATAATATTATCACAATGCTTCCGATTATCTGACTCGCCGAACAAGAATTACCACATCATAAAACTCAGTGGTAATTTCACCAATTGAAATTTGAAGGGGAAAAAAAAAAGAACGACGATTCTTGTTGATACATACCGTGACCCACATATTCCGAGAGTATCAATGCGTCATCCATCACACTATGTGATCATTCTGAAGTCGACAGTCAATGGTAGATACAGGTAAATGATTTACTATAAGTATTACCGAGTTTATTGGTTAGGATCTTCCTTGACGGTATCGCATCATAATATTTCTCTCAGTTGGTCGGAATAAACCAAGTAACCGAGTAACATCAAGGGTGTGATGGAGTTTTCTCAAATGAATTATACTTCAGTTAAATATAGATGTATAGTTTCCAGAACAACCGACAAGAATGCAAGATGTATAACGGCTCCAAAGAAGGTGAGTCTTGTGATCTTATTCTTTCGTCACAGGAGATCATAGGTCACAACGAAAAATCAAATATCCGACGGTTAAAACTAATCGGGTGTTTTTCAAATAGTTATATATTTATAGGGTCAGTATGCGGTTTTCCAAAAGGGGTATATCTTGCTGCGCATACTAGGGACTGATATATGATTCCTTGGGGGAATGTTGATCATGATCAATATGCATATAATAGTAGTGTCAAGGAAGTTATTATTGGAAATTACACGGGGAAAGAAGTTTTTGGTCGGAAATGGAACTGTTGCTTCATCGTTGTTCAGTATAAACATAAATCTCGAAGTGTAGTATAATGATCTTGGAGGCAAGTTTATTTGAAGTTTTGCGTGTAGTGGATTTGAAAAAGAACTCTATTTATTATCTATTCTACATTATATCATACAGATGCAGATATCCTTGAACTTGTTGATGAAATAATCGAGAAAAGAGTAGATGCCATATGATTCGAAGATCTAGATAAAAGACTTAATTAGAATAGTATCAATATCACGACAAATGTTGGATGAAATGTTGAGGACACACCATTGAAAGACATTGTTAACAGTTAATCAATTATGTTTCAAAAGCTTCGAATCGGATAGTCTTTTGTACGGAACGGTTGCAGAGACATTCTCGTCCATCAAGAAATATTGCTGGAACTCCCTGGAATCCACATCTCCGTAGTTCTTCAAATCAGGGCTAACAGGGATGGGGTCGTATTTGGCCAACAAAGCTCTAACTTTGCCCAAAGCTGATGCACGCTTAGCATCACTACTGAACAAGATGTCGAAGATCCACTTGGGTTGGAAGACAATCGTGACACCCTTAGCATATCGGGTGCGTCTTTGTTGATGAGCAGGAGTCTGAATCACAGTGAAGAACGGTTCTCCACCGAAGCATAGGCACCATTTGGCGTCATCAATCGTCTTGGGAATATTTGTTGGCCATGGCTTGTTGTCGATCTTGGCAATGCCATCGAGGAGTTTCCAGAACAGGTCCTGGTACTCGTCGACGGTGCGCGGATTGGGATTTTGTTTGGAAAGAAGGACGAGTGAGGTGTTAGCACCGAGTGAGCGAGCCTTAGGAAGGTAGTCACTGAGACCATCAGCGAGAGTGCGAATGTGACGGGGATCAGAAAGGTCGTCGGAATCGATGAAGACATAGACTTGGTTGTCGGCTTTGAATCCTTTGGTGGCATAGATGCAGGGGAAGATCAATTCTTCATCCATAAGCACGCTAACATAATCGTCGTATGCGGTCCGCTGCCATGTACCTTCGGGGTAAGTGGCGGTGACTTGAGCACTGCATATTCATTTTAAATTTAGTTAGTGTGAGGCTATAGATTGGGTTTTCAGTACATGTGCTTACCGAGTGAGTGGCTTTGTAGGGGCAGGGGAGCTAGTCTTCCTCTCAATTACTGTCTGAAATGATTATTAGTATAAGGTATAGCACATACTAATGGATGATGATTGAGTTTACCTTTGCATCCGAAGCCTTGGACGACAATTCTTTCAGGATGACCGGGAGTCGGTCGTAAGTGACTAGTGCAACCAGTGCCAAAAGTATACCTCCGAAGAGGTAGCTGGAAGTATTGATGACGGAGCTCTCCATTTGTAGATTAAAGTAGAGGATGTTGTTGAGTGAAGATGAGATATAGAGAGACTGCTGATAACTTTCTAGAATGGCCAACTTATATACGGGCTAACATCAGCTGCCAAGATGTGGCTCATATAACTCTTGAGTGAAAGTTTCATAAGAACAGAGCCTAAAGGCCTTAACCGGCCGCTGTCGAAACCCACTATCAAAACCCATCGTGTAAACACTGTCGCTTAGTCTGTCATAAAGACTTCTTTCCAGTCGAGTCAATTGAGCTGCAATTCTATATTTGGTTGAATTTGAATTTCTACTTTCCAACAATGACACTTACAATCATAAAGATCAACATCACATTTGTTGAGGTGGACGTATCAGAGAGTTTTCAGCATCCAAATTAACTCTCGAACTTGGGTTATAGATCATTGAAACTTGAACTCGGAAGGCCCCATGGCCAGACTCATTATTCACCTGCTCCAAGTTGCTCATCCTTGCGGAGTGTTATTTCAAAGTCAGCAGACCTTACATACGTATAATCCCTACTGACATTTCGATGATATTCTAATAGGACTCTCCGCTTGAGGTCAAAGTCTCGACCACTGGTGACAGAATCTCGAACAATAAACTCCGGTTTTTCAATTAAGATTCCTCCAATATGGTTATTGTGACTGCTTCCTGACTTCTTCTCGCTTAGACCCGAAGAACCAGATATTAACTGGTTGCCGTAATTATTGACTCCTCCTGCTTCCGACTTCCACTAGGCTTGGCGTACAACCCTTGAGAGCGGATATTTATGATGTCCGATGTTTTGAACTTCTAGGGATGACACGCATATATAAGAGCCCTTTATCACGAAAAATGGCGCATTAAAACTTAGAAGTCAGAAGGTCTTTTTTGAATCGTCATGGCAGTACTCGTACCCGGCTCGTACCCTGAGTAAATATAGCAACTTTGATTTTGAATTGTTGATTTTGAATTATGTAGTCAGATTCGGATGCTAGAGCTACACGCAATTTTCGCTCGCTCGCTCGCCTATAGTATGGTTCACATAGTTTTCTTATTAAATGGCAAAATCAGGCCCATGAGTTTTGTACATGTTGCTTTGTACGATGATCTCAGGCGTCGGCCACAGCCGGTTCGCGCCTGGCGGTCCGGGCACGTGGCTACCTGAACGAGTAATTCGTTGGAAGCTCTTAACTCCTTCAACTATCTTGTAAATCGATGAACAATATCTCTCCAGAAATTCTATGTAAGATTCTTGGACACCTTGATTGGAGAGAATTGTTAACTGCAAAAACTGTGCGCCTCTCTCGACATCATAAACTCAATTTAAATAATAATGTTAATTTTCCAAGATTTGTCATGCCTGGCAACGGATGCTCGAGTCGCACCAGTTCTGGCACTACTTTATCACAAATCTACTGTCTTCGGAGCCCGGAGTCGACCAACCAGAAGAACACCCCAAAGATTATACCGCTTCAGAACTGGAATCTTGGGTCATACGATGTTTACGCGCTCGAACATTTTGGAACACGGACGACTCGTCTGTGAACATGACTGTGACTAAATGCAAAAGTCCAACTGCCTCGGACATGAATTTACTCATTCCAGGTGGTCGGTGGCTACTATCTCTTAGCCAGGAAGGAGTTCTATCTAGCCATGACCTCGATAATCCTAGCTTCAGGGAGCGTATGGTGATTGATGCCGGGTCAAATATCGAGGGTCAGATCTTCGAAAATATCATGGCTAATTTTGTAATTTGGATCAATCGTTCAAAGGCGAGGTTGTCCTTTCGAGTTGCACTATGGGGTGACAAGCGTGAGGACGAAGGTTGGCTATCTTATCCACGTCTTTTTTCAGCTCAGTTGTTCATCGGTTTCATTAGATGATCAATTTATGCGAATCTGCATCTATCAGGTGGACCTTGTTGGTCACGGAAAGAAAGGCTTTTTGGAAGCGAAATCATTAATAACATTACAAGACTATGAAAGTACTTATACAACCACTGCGGCTATGTCAGCGGATCATCTAGTACAGAACTGGTGCCTCGATGACCGTGAAGGCATCTATCTTACTCCTTATACCATTATACAAGGGGAAGAATATAGTGAAAAGCGCATTGGAATCGAGTTCATGAAACGTTGGTCAGATTCCCAGTGGGTGAGTGACTTGAATTGATACACTATCAGACAATTAGAACGAATTCAGGTGCTAATGATTGTCTAGACCGACATATGCATAAGTCCCACCGATCAAATTATCAGAATTGGTGATAAATGCATAGAAATATATACCGTACAACAAGTGAAATCATATTACCGTCGAGGAATCCGGAAGATAGCACCTTTACATCGATATGCGTTCAACCGCTCGGACTTCACGTGTATGTCGGATCCGCTCACCTTTAGAGACCGTGTGTGGCTTGTGTCAGTATATCACAACAAGCTGAGCCTTACTCGGATCTCTCCTGGTAGAGAGAACGGGGAACTTCTTGCAGAGACTATCGATTTTAGTGGACCCTTCTCGAAGGTGGAAATCAGTGAAGCGGAGAAGATGATTGGTGCCACAAATAGCATAATCCTTCGTAGTGATGGCTCACTTGACATTATCAAGTATAATTGGGACTCGCAAATGACTTGCGGAGAGTTAAAACGAAGGCGCGTTTGCATTCCAGAAGTTTCAAATGTTCGTAAAGACCCGAGAGTTATTGGAGTCGACGAAAGTAAAGGGCGTATTGTTTTTTCTTTACCCGGTGAACATGTAATTGTTGTAGCAGACCTAATAGCAAAATGAATAGATCGGATGCATGCACAACCCTGGATTGATTTGGTGGGGATGTTGTGCACCCTTTGTTTTATTTTACTACCATAGATTCACCGAGGAGGTCATCATTTACGAGTGCTCACAGACACGCTGTATCTTTCGGCTTTACTCGGCGTATGTAGCACCTTCAACTACCGGATTTACGACAAGCTTGGACGGTCGAAGAATGGCTCTCATGTTTAAATTACAATCCTAGTTCTATGCTCATGGCCGTCCATGCTGACAATTTACTTCATTCCAAATACCACGCTTAAATGTGCAGGACATATAAGTACAACCTCCGCCTTTAGGTTCAACTGCTTGGTGGCATATCTTTAGCAAGCTTATGCAGCCTTTTTCATCCTTTCTCATCGTCGAATAGGTATGGGGCTTCGATCCGGTCTCTTTCTCAACCCAGGATCATAATTTACTTAATCCCAGGAAGATTTCCTCTTTGATGTTCCTAAAAAAAATTTGTGAGTGTTGGTACAATAATAATGAGGCAATATCGTGGCATACTGAATACACATCCAATTGATTTCTTGAATCTCCCAAACTTTGAATCTATTTATAGTGTGCCCCATGATCCATGATCCATCATGCATCGACTGAAACTCCAATCATCTATCTATCCATAGTACATACCTTCATATTTGTGTGCTTTATCTTTCATCCTCCTACTACCATTAAAGGTCGAGGTTGCAACACAAAATGTGGTGCCACTCAACATGTGTTGGATTATTGTGAATAATTTTTTGTGAGTATTGCCCCCACCTGTTCAGTGCTCTATGCTTACGAGTTTGTTGATGTGCATTGCATTTAGGCTATGTTATAATCAACGGTGAAACATTCCCGCCGTGGGATCCAGGTATGTTTATACCTTAATATTTATGCTGTACTTACACATCTGCTGTGTTTGTTGTGTTTGAAGGCCTACTTCCTCATGAATCAATGATGGACAAGATCCCTCCAAAAAATGCTCATGAGAGATGTCCCCAAGCTATAAAACACAAAGAAGACTAACAAGACAACCTCTCCTAGAATAACTAAGTCTCCTTTTTATACTTTATACAATGACCTCATACAAAGTACAGTGATGGATCAGTCATTGTGACAACAAAAATGGATTCATTCATTTGTAGTGAAATAAAACAGCAGCATGTAAAAAAATGTCATCAATCTGTAGCTAAATACTTAAAGTGTAAGAATGTATAATTTTTTGAGCCTTTATAAGACTACAGAAAGAAAAATTGAACAAGTTCTTTGAGAGGCCAAAATCATACCTAGATCAATCGCCGTGACACAATGACACATCACTAATCAACTGATCATTTATAATGATCTAATTCATTCACTACTAATGGTACTGTAGTAAGCTGTACTAAGGCTACCCACCTGGCCAACAAAAATTAATTTACTAAATACAATCTTGTCTACAATATTCTAATTTTTATACAGGGGTAGTAACAACATTCTTGACTGATAATTAAGCCCAATTTTAGGATTGTTGTGTTGTTCATAGCTTCTCAGTTGTCCAATCCATTTTTGAGAGCCATCAATTTTGATAGATTTTGATAAATTTCCCCACATTTTTCGCAAATTTCTTACTCTGTTATGCCTAAAATCAAAATCCAGTGTAATAGTAAGATGTATATTGGATATCTGAATATTATTCTACAATTTTGCATTACTTGGATAAGATTTTGCATAGGAGGAGCAGAATTACAGTATGTTTCCAGTGTCATGTTGAGTGATCATGTCACAGTGACTGATCCATGACTGTATGGCAATTGCTGGTTTCCTAATGTCAAACTTATGGTCTTTTCTAGGGATATAGACGACCAGCATGATCAAGAAACGACAGTGAGTGTGTTTATGTGCATACATCCTTTGATATTGTAAATAACACATTAATAGATCATTGTCGTCAGACTCATCAGGATTTCGCACATTTCCTTGAAGGTACTTGTGCTTCCTTGGAGGTGGTTTCAAGGAAGTACAAGTAGCTTCAAGTAAGTTTTGGGGAGATCTGGAATTCTCCTTGGAGCAACTTGAAGAGCTGCTCCAAGCTCAATAAGTAGGTCCCTCTACCTTGTGGAAGCATGAAAATACTTGGGGACTGCTTGAAAATACTTGAGGACTACTTGGGAACACATTTAGCAGCTTGGAAATAGTATAATATTATAATATAATATAATTTTAATCATTTTTTCGAGAGGAGTAGAGGAGTTAAAAAAAGTGTATTGTGACTCTAATCTAATACAAATGTAATGATATAATAGCTAAACTACTAATAAACGTGAGGCAACTGTAGAACAATATTATTAATAAAGTTATAAAAAAAAAAAAAAATCAACTTACATTATAAATATATTATCACAGTGTGCCGAGTTCTTCACCAAATCGTATGAGGCTGGTGGCATTGGAAATGATTTGTGGCATTCTGTAGAGCCTAAAAACGCGTCAGGACGCGAAGAAATGGATATGTTAAAGGAGAATATGTAGGAATAGTATAAAAAAATAGAAAACACACCTTTAACCAATGAATACTCCCCCGTTTCGCGCCATTTTACCCTCTATTCATTCGCCTCTTCAATGCGGTTCTAACGAGCCTAAAAACGTGGCATATGACGCGAAATTGAGGTTGTTAGTAGTCTTGACCTCTGGTGGTTGTAGAGGGAGGAGTGTGATAGGGTGGATGTTGAATGTGTTGTGGCTGAGGGGAGGGGTGGGCCAGGCTATAGAAGTCAGGAGTTGAGTAGCAAGGTGACAGGTATGGGGTTGAGCATTTCGTCAAGGGGAATGGAAAGAAATGGGGAGAGGCAGTAACATGGTGTGATGTGTCCATGTTCCCACTGTCACATGATCACCCATTTTCAAAATTTCGTCAAGTCCAAAATGCAGAATGTTCCTTAAGGGTGTCACACTTTCAATTCTTGGCTTCTAGGCACGTTCTTAGGCTCTACAGAACCGCACTTACGATACCTATCTAATGGTACTAGTTATATAGCTCTATGTGGTGTATTGGTTGCGCAATAATGCATTTATTGATTTCTCTACTGTAATACTGCCTAAGAATAAGAATTCTCAGAACATATTTGGTTGGCCCTTGAGAGAACTTGAAGCTCCTTGTAGAATATATTTTACTTGAAGCCACTTTGGGCTCCTTGGAGAAATTTTCACCAAGGTATCATAAGGTACCCACAAGGATATTAAGGAGCATAAGCTGACTTAAGCCCTAAAAGGAGCAGTAAGTAGCCCGAAAAAAAGTGCGCGAAATCCTGATGCTCCTAGCAGACATACCAAAGTCAAGGATGCTTCTTGCACTAAACGTACTACATCATCCGTTGAGGTTAGTATCATTCTGTTCCTCTCATTATCTCGCTGAGCAGTCGAATAGGATGCTAGATGGACCTGTGCACAAGAGCCATACAGATATCCCTTGAACGAGGCCCCAAAGGATCCTTGGGAGAAATGTTTTGACGTTGTGGATAAGCATGACATGGATCTGTGTGCAAAACTTAAAGAGGAATTATCAGCCTTGCTAATATTCGTGAGTAAAATAACTCCACTTGTCATTTACTGTACTAATTATATACTACTTATAGTCCAGCTTATTCCTGGCTGTTGTTACTGCATTTACTATTGAATCATTTAAATGGTTGGAAGAGGACAAAGAAGACACCATCATCCATTTTCTCAACCAAACTGTCTGAATTCTAAATGACCCACAATTACAAGGAACTGCTCAAGAACCCGAACCATTCCATCCCAGTCCGCAGGACATCATCATTAATCAGCTTTGGTTCTTAAGTGTGCTGCTCAGTATGTTCGCCATGCTAGTGGGAACCTTCTGTTTACAGTGGATTTCCTCCTTCCGACAACCTGTTTTGAAACGAAAGCGTCACGATGACACTCTAGCATTACGTCAACTGCGGTACAAGGGTTTTGTTAAATGGGGAGTCCCAAATGTATCAGCTATGCTCCTTGTATTAGTGCAAATAGCAGTTGCACTGTTCGCTACTGGTCTTCTTTTTTTGCTTTGGTCTTTGAACCACCAGGTCGGATTACCTGTTGCCATTGTCACTGGATTTGCCACTTTTCTGCTTGTCATTATTACACTGGCACTGTTGATTCAATCAACACTTGGATGGATTGTTGAACTATTATTAGTTCTGCAATGACATTCTCGTATGGCATCACGCTTGATGAATATATCTTCATGATCTATATCATGTGACCTAGTATATTCTCGCACGGACCACTGTAAATATGTATATAAGATTGTACTCATGCATTATATACTTAAGTTCCTTCTCTACCAACAACTAACACCCTCAGTAAGTCCAGAGTCGTACCTACCCATGTTTCATACACTACGCTCTTGTTTTAACAGGTTATGGGCCCCGGTTAGCCTGTACGACTCTCGACGCGCACTTGACGAGTACTACTCATCGTGCAGCTCAGAGCTCGAGGGTGAAGCTGGATTCACCTGTGAGGGAAGTCCGAGTTCCGCTCGCTCGAGATGTCGACCCACTCAGTGTTCTCTATGCAACCCTTTACCGTACTCGGTTAGACGGGCAGCACATAGCTCTGTAGAACATAGCGCATGTAGTGCAGCTTTAGTTCATAGTTCTGACACATGTTTTGTTGTAGATTTTTATCTCCAAACATTACTCATGGCCGCCTTGATCCCCTCGATCCCGGTCCTTACTGGCACAGCTAACTACCAAGTGTGGGAAGCACGTGTTTTGTCTATTGCTAACATGATCCATATGGATGGATGGTGTGTAGTGAGAATGATCGATGGCAGTGCCACAAGGCCTGCAGCTATCGGTGGTTCCCCCGCAACTGCCACTACCGCTATGGTACCCCCCACGAACATCGATGAAATTCGAAAGTTTGATAATTGTGAGGCATTTGCACTTGGGATGTTAAACTCCCAATTGAGTGATGACATGCTTAGGCATGGTGAAACTACCTCTGACGGTCTTTGGACACACCTAAGACGAGTTTATGGCACATTTTCGGCAGGTGCAGCTTATGAGCTATATGCTTCTGCAGATTCGTTCCGGTTATCTGGTGTGACAGATCCCTCCAAGGAGATCTCCACCTTCCGAAACTACTTCACGCAGTTGGAGCAAGCCTCGCCCCCAATTAATGTCCCCGGAATCCTCCATGCATTGATGTTAATGACACGCATTCCTCCTCAATGGAGTGCCACTCGTGCAGCCCTCCTCGTCCAATATGGTAATTCCTTATCGAACCTAACAGTTCAAATCGTCTCTGATGCAATTATGGGTGCTTGGCAGGATTCCCGTGGAGCTGCTTCTGCTTCTTGTGCCGCTTCTACCAGCATTAAAAACTACAAGGGTGCAAAGCCCTATTCTAAATCCTCCAGTGGTGCTTCTCAGCAGCCCCAACAACAGCAACAACAGAAGTCGTCATCTGGTGGTTCTAAACCAAATCAGACCCAGAACTCTGGTTCCAGTGATACTTCTGGGGGGGATAAGGATAAAAAGAAGAAGCATCGACACGGAAAACATGGAGGCAACAAGGCTAACAACGCCAAAGAGGATACCGGTAATGTGGATATGATTTTGTCACCCACTGTCTTGGAGTCTTTTACAACTCCCACTAACAAACCTTCCAATACTCGCTCTCTCATTGAGAGAATGAAGACAACTGATCCCCGCCTCAGGGCAGTGGCCTTGAAAAAGGCTGCAGATGAAGTCGTCGTGCACGGTGTTGAGCCTCCTGCTCCTCGTGCTACTCTTCTTCCCCCTGCTGGGCACCTGGTCGGTCGTACCCAGTATCAGAAAAAGAAGACAGAGGTCTTCGAGAAGATGGGTGCTCGCCTTGGCTTTGGCTTGGTTGAACCCTGTCCCCCATCACCTCCACTATCGCTTGATGCGATGGTGTCACATATCCTTCCTGAAGAGGAAGTTGATTCGTCTTCAGTTTCTACACCTGGGTCCCCCATGTGCAGATCAAAGTCTCCTTCTTACGTCCCTCCTTCTGATGTTCCTGAAGCGATCTCCGAGGCTGATGCCTACATGAATGATCCGGACTATGAAGCTGATGCGGATTACGAGGTTGATGATGGTTGGTATAACGAGTATGTACCTTTCTTTTCTCAAGATTTCTTCCTTACTAAATGGGATATCCAGAGATGCCCCCGCCAAATGGGGAGACAAACAAATTGCTCCATCAGACCCAATGTTCTAGTGCACCGTAATGGACTGCCAGACTATAGTCGGACATTTAGTTCTCATGTATCCACTGTTGATGTAACCTCTCCTGTTTCTGTAAATGCGATGGATTCTCCTGTTTCTTTAAGTGATCCTTTTGTCTTACCGGCAAAATATTTAAGAGATCCTGAAAGCGGTGATGAACCGGTAAAAGATCTTGAATGCCTATGCAACTTCTGTGAAGATAAAGAAAAACCTAATTATGCTAGAGAGTCTGCTACTTGGCTCCTTGATTCAGGCGCTAGCTTTAATTGCACCCAGCATATAAGCGACTTTATCGAGTTAGAGGAAGGAGTGTTTGGCAATGTTAGAACTGCTAATGACAAACTCATTGGCATTACCGGCCGTGGGAAAGTCCTCTTTCAACATGAAGTAGACGGAGTTACAAGAACAACTCCACTGTATCCAGTCTATTATATTGCGTCTCTCTCCACTAGAATCATTTCACCTGGCACCTTATGGCTGCAAGGAATGAGGAGTGAGTCTAATTTAAAGCGAACCAACATATTTTGTTCAAACAGAAAATTATTTATGCATGCTACACACATACCTGTGTTCAAAGAGTTAGAAGATGCACTCCACCACATCCATACTCGGATTGTGCGTCACTATACTGCGAATCAGGTGCTATCTTATTGCGCATCTAAATTATCTGTTTATGATCTTTGGCACCGTCGATTGGCGCATCCTGGAAAGGAAATATTGCGACAACTTCCAAAACACTCAGAAAAAGTACCTGAGTTCGACATTCCTATCTCTCATCAAATTTGTGATGGTTGTGCTCAAGGCAAAATGTCCGATGACGCACATCATCCTTCTTCGACACGAGCGAAGTCATTTTTAGAATTGATCCACAGTGATCTTCTAGAATTCCCCGTTGCCTCGTATCACAAGTACAAGTGGGCAATGACATTCTATGATGACTATTCTAGCCATGCCTGGATCCTCCTCTTATGAGCCAAATCTGATGCCTTCGCAGCATTTGAAAGATTCTGTGCCTTTGAGGAAAAGCAATTCGGTAAAACGATTAAGTGTATCCGGACAGACAATGGTGGCGAATATGTCTCTAAACAACTTGAGGAATTCCTTCACTCAAAAGGGATAGTACACGAGACGTCTGCACCACACATACACCAACAGAACGGTAGAGCAGAAAGACTGAACTGCACACTTCAGGAAAAGGCGCAGGCCATGCGACTTACTGCATGCTTACCAGATTCTTGGTGGGAATTTGCCCTTAACATGGCTGTTCATTGTTACAATAGAACTCCCATCAAACGTCTTGAATGGAAAACTCCCACTGAAATGGTAACAGGGAAGAAGCCAGATCTATCTGGTCTTCACGTGTTTGGCTGTGCAGCTTACGTTTTCATTCCTAAGGAATCACGTGATGACAAATTGTCACCCAGATCTGAAATAATGATCTTCCTTGGTTACACTGGTGCAAACTATACTTTTATGCGACATCAGAAAGGAAATGTTATTTATACTGCAAAAACAGCTATTTTCGACGAGGGCTGGTATCCCAAATGCAAGCCAGATCACGAAAAACGTAAGGACTCCGGTTCTACAAAAAACCCAAAAATAAATCCTCCTCCTCCAGCATCTAATGAAGATGATGAGGATACTACACCTGATCTTTATCCTGATGATCCTATGGACACATCTCGACAAGATGACAGTGATAGAACACCGTTACCGCCTAGACCGCAAGGTCTGATTCCCGGACCATCTACTTCTCAAAAACCTCCTGTTCCCAGTCCGAGCAAACCCGCTCCTAGGAAAACAACAGTTGAGGAAGTAACTGATGAAGATGATGATGATGACGCGTTATCATACGCTGACCCCGAATCACCTGTTCGTCATCCGAGTCCGAGCCCTGCTCCTCGATCTGACTCCACCCGTCCCATTTCTCCATCACCTGAACGACCTCCTAGACCAGTTGAACCTTTACCTCGCCGTTCTGGCAGAGAAAAGTTTGTTCCTTTTAGAGAAGGTAACGTTTATGGGGAGAGAACACATCCATCTGAGATCCTACAAGACTATAATCACAATGAACCTCTACCACCTCAGGGGAGAGTTCGTCTCTGTGGTCATGATTTCAGAATCCGAAATCAACGAGATCGCCCTAAAGCAGATCCATGTCCTATTTCACCCGAGGAAGTCCGAGAACGTCGCGATGAAATACGCAGACAACATGAGGATGCCTCACGGCAATATGCGAGGGAACAACAACCTGACGCTATGGAAGAAGACGCAGATTGTAAGATTCAACGGATTACTAAGGAAGGGGGGTTAGAATTGATGAACTTTTTATTGGCAAAAGCGAGTTCAACTACAGTTCCTGAGCAATTCTGTGATCTTGTAAAATTGAATCCGGAGGAACGTAAACACTGGCACAAAGCTTGTCTCGAAGAACTAGATGTGCTGAAAAAGCGACAAGTTTACGAGTTAGTGAAACTTCCGGAAGGAAGGAAAACTGTAAAAAATAGATGGGTCTTTAATGAAAAGAGTGACGGTTGCAAACATGCTAGACTAGTTGCTAAAGGGTTTTCTCAAGTCGAGGGCATCAACTTTGATGAACTATTTTCTCCAGTAGTACGATATGAGTCCGCTCGAATCCTGCTCGGGTTAGCCGCCCTTGAAGACTGGGACATTGAGTCTGTCGATGTAAAGACAGTATATCTCTATGGCAAACTGGATGAGGAAATCTATATGGATCAACCTGAAGGTTTCAAACTTAAGGGCAAGGAACATATGGTATGGAGGTTACGACGTGCATTGTACGGCCTTAAACAAGCCGGCTTAGCCTGGTGGAAGGAGATGGCATCTTCCATGGACAAACTAGGTTTTAAGCGATGTGAATCCGATGCCGGTATCTATATTTATCGTCGAAAAGATGGCAAGTTTGTCATTGCTGTCGTGTATGTTGATGACGTACTTTTCATGGGAAATGACTCTGCCCTGCTTAAAAAGCTTAAAGAAGAGTTCATGAAAAAGTGGGAATGCCACGACCTTGGAGAAGTCAAAGAATTTCTTGGTATGCACATCAGGAGAGATCAAGCTAATCGAAAGATCTATCTTGATCAATGTGCTTATTTAGAGAAGATCCTGGAAAGGTTTAAAGTTACTGGCTATGACCGTGACACCAAGCCGGCGTGAACTCTGCTGCCAGAAGGGTACTATCCAGTTCTTAACAACAAGCCGATCAACTCCTCCATCTGTTCTAGGTACCAACAGGTGATCGGATCACTGTTGTACATTGCTATTGGCACGCGTCCGGACATTTCATTCGCTGTGACTAAGCTTAGTCAACATTCTCATAATCCTACGGAAGAACATTTGCGTAGAGCTCTCTACATTTGTAGATACCTACTAGCAACTCAGGAATACCGAATGACGCTTAATGGTTCTGGTAATGAGGGTTTCATCACTTACAGTGATTCTGATTGGGCTAGTGATCCTTCTACTCAAAGATCCCAAACTGGTTATCTGTCCACTGTTGCATCCTGCCCGGTAGCCTGGGTTAGTCGATCACAGAAGACTATTGTGTTATCGTCCACAGAGGCTGAGTACATGGCTATTTCCGATTGTAGTTGTCAGTCCATCTGGATCAGAAGCCTAATGACTGAACTTGGTTTACATAACAATGAACCAATGGATATTTGTGGAGACAATATGGGCTCTCTCTTTATCGCGCAAAACCCTGCCGTCGAAAAGAGATCAAAACACATAGACATCATTTTCCACTTCATTCGTCAAGTAATTGATGAAAAGAAGGTTCAGCTCTATTTTATCCCAGGCACTGAGAACCCTGCAGATCTTCTCACAAAGAATCTCGGACGTGTGAAGTTTGAATACTTCCGTGATAACTATTATGGGTTGGAGTTTTCTAATCCCACATATAGCGCTGCCAAGCGCTCAAATAATATGGTCCCAACATAGGGCGCTTCATAGCTGCCATGTTCATATTCAGGGGAGTGTTGAACTATTATTAGTTCTACAATGACATTCTCGTATGGCATCACGCTTGATGAATATATCTTCATGATCTATATCATGTGACCTAGTATATTCTCGCACAGACCACTGTAAATATGTATATAAGATTGTACTCATGCATTATATACTTAAGTTCCTTCTCTACCAACAACTAACACCCTCAGTAAGTCCAGAGTCGTACCTACCCATGTTTCATACACTACGCTCTTGTTTTAACATGGATCATTCCTCAAACCCTAGTGAAAGGCGAGTTACTCGCTAGGGGTGCGAGGGCCCGGTGTTGTCACAACCTCAAGAGTACACCATTCATGAAGAATGGTGGAGCTTTACTGGTGAACATGGTGGTATCAAACTAAAGAGAAAATTTACACTGGTGTTGTATTAAATACCACTACCCGTTTCCCACACAGCCATGAGGCTGTCCCCACACTAGCATTGACCCAATGTCTATTTAAATCACCTCTATCATGGTTTATCTAACATTGCTGTCTTCTGGCAGCAACCATCGCTAGCCTAATATTTGGATGGTGGACTCCTGTAGCGAGATGGCGGAAGGAGCAGCTTAGTCGAGAGAGTGGTGAAGAATATTGGCGACAGATAAGGGAGAAAATGGGACCCCAGAAGAAAACTACATCCGGATTTTCCTATTATCGTGCTCGCGGTCTTGGGTATGCCATGAAAATGCTCATATACAAATGTGATGCCATATATGTTGTTCATAACTGTCTTCAAGATTTTCATGGTACATCCGGTGACATTGAAACTTTCAAAATGCTTTTCGGCCGGAAATTTAATGGACTGGAAACTCGATTGTTGTCCGATGATGGTAGACTGTTGGAAAATACAGACTATTATTAGATAGTCACATGACATTTTCATTTCATTTCACTTTCATCGTTTCATTACGCTTTGCATTATGTGGCAGCTCCTTATTGGTTGTAGTTAGCGTTTCACCTATATGTTTCAACTCCTGTATCAACTCCTGTTTCATGTATAATTACCTGACACATAGTAGACACCTGACTCCTTTCTAGTCGTAGCACGGACCACTTTATTATCATATAAGTAGTGTACTTTCTCTCTTGTATTCTACAGTTCTCGAACTACAAAGTTCTCTTACACTCTACTCTCTCCACCAAGCAAACATACTAACTACCACTTCGTGCGTATCATTATATTGCTATGTCTACATGCATACGCGTTGCTTTCAACAGGTTATGGGCCCCGACTAGCCAGTATGGATCCTTGAGTTCGACGAGACACATAGCTTCTCAGCATGTTAAGTCATCTCACTCTCGGAAACGTGTGGTTCACGTCGACCAACCTGGAGAGATTGAGTCCTGTTCCAGGCCCTCAGAGATTTCGTCTCTCCCTCTCTGGTGTGATGCTTGCTCCATACTACCGTACTCGGTTAGACGGAAAGCTCGCAGATCTGTTGCTGGCGCACGAATATGCGACTTACAACATGAGGCTAATATGTGTTTTGTTGTAGATTCCTATCTCCAATCACTAGTCATGACCGCTCTCATCCCCACGTTGCCAGTCCTTAAAGGTTCGGCCGATTATGCACTTTGGTCAATGAAGTTGATCAATTGCGCCTCGATGATTATCATTGAGGGATACTCAATTGGTCAGATCATTCAAGATCAAGCTAACCCAAAGACTGTTCCTCAGACGGTTGCAGCAGTTGCAGCTACTCCCACTTCGGCAGCAGTTCCTGCTCATATCGCTCAGATTGTTACACCTGAGGAACGTCTCAAATGGGACACAGCCGAGGCTTTTGCTCTTGGCTTGATCAATAGCAAGATCTCAGATGATCTTCTGAATCACGGACAAGCTGCTTCCCATGTGTTGTGGAGACATCTCCGCACCAACTATGGCACTTTTAATGCGGGTACCGCATTTGAGATCTGGGCGAAAGCCGATGGTTTCAGGTTAACTGGAACCTCAGATCCATCTGTTGAGATTGCAGGGTTCACTACCCTGTTTACACGTCTCCAGAACGCGACCCCTCCCATCCATGTTCCTGAGCTGCTTCGCGCACTCATGCTGTTGACACGCATTCCTAATCAATGGAATGCTACTCGTGCTTCCCTCCTCGTTTGATATGGGAGCACTGACTTTGCACGTCTAACAGTAAGAGTAGTCGCTGAGGCTATCCAGTCCGCTTGGCTTGACTCTCGAGGTCATGCCAACACTTTACGTTCTCAAGGTGTGAAGGGCTTCAAAGGCCCTAAACAACATAATCAGAACCAAAACCAGAGTCAAGGTCAAGGTTCGCGCCCGCAAGGGCAGCAACCGCAACCTCAACAATCTGGCAGCGGTTCTGGTTCCGGTCAGACCCAACAGGGTGGAGCTGGAGAGGACAAGAAGAAGAAGAGGACTCGGGGAAAACGTGGTGGTAACAAAAATGCTAAGTCCGCGGACACCACTAATACCTCTACTACTGGGGTAGATGCAGCTGCTTCGAATATTGTCATGCTCAACAACTTTGCCTCTCCTGCTGCTACCGTTTTAGACCATCCCTTCAAATCCACTCGTGCTTTTATTGAGGAAATTAGAGAGTCCACTCCCGAGAAGGTGGTCGAGCGTAAAGCTCCTACTGTGGTTCCCAACCAACTCGTGGGAAGGACCCGATTGCAAAGGACCAAGGCCCGGGTACTCAAGTCCTACGAACGTCGTCTTGGTATGGAGCCTACACCTCCCCCTGCCTTGCCTTCGCTCGATGGTCTAGTTCTTACCTCTCGTCCAGCCTGTGAGCCTAGTCCCCCGCATTCAGTAGTCTCTATTGACGAGAATGATAATGTTCACATGCGTCCTCCGCATGATCAGGTGTCTGCTCCGGCATCTGTCTCTGTTCTTGATGAACAATTTGAACAAATCATGAACTCGCCCTCTACCCAGTACGATACCAATGATGGGGAATACAAGTACGTAGAATCTCTGATCAAAGATTCATCTTTTTCTGATGTGTGCTCTGTACAGCGTGGACCCCGAAGCAACTCGCTTCTGGGGTGTTCCAGAAAATTCCTCCGCTCCGGGTTCTCCCGCCTCTCGCTTCTAAGCTCGAGGGCAGTTGATGGACTATCGAGATCGTTGCATGGGACTACTAGAACTATTCGGACTACTGTTTGTAATCCTCCACCGCTAGATACTGAGATTTGTATTTTTCCCGCCACGAATGATACCGCACATTATGATTTTCCTATTTCTATCCCGATGAAGTACTTAAAACCTACTGTTTCGATCTCAGGATATGAAAAAGATGACCATGGTAAATTCTTTGAACATTGTCAATGCAGCAATTGCAAAAATCGCCCAGTGTATAATACTGGTATAGCAATCTGGATGCTCGACTCTGGCACTAGTTATCATTTTACTGGTAACATTGGCGACTTCGTTGACATCGAGAAAGGTGATTACGGCACGGTACAAACTGCTAATAGTCACACCACCATCAAAGCACGTGGCCGTGTAATCATCCAGCATGAATTGGCTGGTGTACGAACCATCACGTCATTATACCCGGTATTTTACATAGAGGGACTGAATGGAAGACTTATGTCACCAGGACCCTTTTATCTTGATGGCTTAAGGCTTGAGGCTGATGTGACAGGATCTCGGATCCTACGGCCCGATGGCTCCCTCTATATGGAGGCTACTCAGCGGGTAAAGGGTGATGGAATACACATGGTTCATTCTAGAATCATATTGGATAGTGACATCCGTTCCCTAACTTTACCTGGAGTTCATTCGCTTTATGATCTCTGGCATAATCGACTTGGACATCCTTCGAAGCAAGTGCTCAGGAAGTTCAAGGAACACACGGTTAATTTTCCAGACGTCGATATTCCAAAACGGTCAAGGACATGTGATGGTTGCGCTCGTGGCAAGCTGCAGGAAAAGGTTCATCCTCCATCATTGTCCAGAGCTACTGAAATATTCGAGTTGGTTCATTCTGACCTTCTTGAATTTCCCACATTATCATATCACCATGCAAAGTGGATCATCACGTTCCTAGATGATTACTCTGGTTTCACCTATATTCGATTTTTGAGACAGAAATCCGATGTCTTTGCGATATTCCAGGAATTCTTGGCTCAAGTTGAAACCCAACATGGGAAAAAGGTCAAACGAGTTCGCACTGATAATGGGGGGGAATATATTTCGGACAAATTGAAAAATTTGTTTAGCTTAGCCGGTATTGTTCACGAGAATACTGCTCCTCATATTCATGAGCAGAACAGACGTGCTGAACACTTGAATTGTACGATTCGCGAGAAGTCTGAAGCCATGCAACTTCATGCATGCTGTCCGGAGAATTGGTGGGAATTTGCTGTAGAAACGGCAATTCATATCTATAATAGAACACCAATGAAACGTCTCGAATATCGAACGCCATTTGAATTAATGCACGGAAATAAACCTAATGTAAATGGTTTACATGTGTTCGGATGTGGAGCTTACGTGTACCTGCCGCCTGCTGTGCGCGAAAATAAACTCGCAGCCAAGTCGGAGACAATGATCTTTTTAGGTTATGATGGTCATAACTTAAAGTTCATGTGTCACCAAAAGGGAAACGTTATTTATACAGCTCACACAGCAATCTTCGAGGAAGAATGGTTCCCTAAATGTGAATCAACTGCCACTGATCGATGTAGAGATCTAAGAACAACACCTCCAAATCCTCCTGATGACCTCTTTGACGGAATGTCAGATGACGGATCAGATACAGATTATTTCGACTTCCCAGCAGATCCCCCTGCTATTCCTCCAAAGACACCAAGTAATCCTACTCGACCTTCAGATCCGCCTGCCCCACCAGCTCGCGATCCCTCTATCCCACCTCCTCCAACTCCTCCTACTAAATCTCCCTCCAGACGACCAAAAGTCGAAACAGAGGATGAAGATGATGGATTGAGTTATGTGAGTGAGGATTCCCTTGATCATCACCACCATGATGGTCACAATCACGATCATAGAGATCATTATCATCCGCCTGAGACACCAAGAAGGTCTCAACCTGAAAGAGCACAACGTCCCTTACCAAAACGTGCTCAAGAAGGTCCTTCTTTCAAACCGCACCGTTCAGGCCACGAATGAAAAGTCCCGGAAAGACCCGATAATGCCTACAGACATAAGCATCCGTCTGAAATTCTCCGTGATTATGATACCATTTCTCTGGAAGAACCTGGTCCATCAAACCGGTTCAAGATGCCTCGTGGCAGACCTCAAAATCTATCTGACGAAGAAGCTCGCCAACGGCTTGAGCAATATGGTGAAAACTATAAACGTTGGATGGAGAGTCAAGGGGAGCGCAATCCTGCTGCACCTCCTGAAGATGAGGATGAAATGCAACAACGGCTTTCCAGGGAAGGGGGGTTAGAATGGATTAATATTTTGCTGACAAAAGCCAAACTTGCGCATAGTAATGCTGCAAAAATCCCTGTTCAATTCCGTGATCTTGGTAAACTTGATCCAGAAGAAAGACAGAAATGGCTGGAAGCATGCAAAGAAGAGTTGACAGCGCTTAAGAAGCGCAAGGTATACGAAATCGTGGATCTCCCTAAGGGGAGGAAAGCTATTCAAAACTGATGGGTTTTCAATGTCAAAGGAGATGGCCGGAAACGTGCTCGTCTCGTGGCAAAAGGTTTCTCTCAAGTCGAAGGCATTGACTTTGATGAACTCTTTTCTCCAGTCGTACATTATGAGTCCACTCGTATCCTTCTTGGCTTAGCAGCTTTGAATGATTGGGATATCGAGGCTGTTGATGTAAAGACAGCATACTTATACGGAAAACTGGATGAAGAAATCTACATGAAACAACCCGAAGGTTTCATCCAGGAAGGGAAGGAGAATAAAGTCTGGAGGTTACGTCGCGCATTGTACAGCCTTAAACAAGCCGGACTGGCCTGGTGGAAGGAAATGGCAACTTCCATGAAAGACCTAGGCTTCAGTCGATGCGAATCTGATGCTGGCATATACATCTACCGAGACAAGAAAACTGGCAAGATCTGCATTGCCGTTGTCTATGTCGGTGACGTACTATTCATGGGAAATGACTCCGCCCTACTTAAAAAGTTAAAAGGGAAGTTCATGAAGCGTTGGGAATGCCGTGATGCCGGTGAAGTTAAAGAATTTCTAGGCATGCGCATCCGCCGTGATAGGAAGAATCGGAAAATCTTCTTGGATCAAGCTTCTTATTTACAAAAGATCCTCGAACGATTTAAGATTGACGGTGCAGGCAGAGAAACCAAACCGGCGCGAACTCCACTGCCAGAAGGTTATCATGCCGTTCCTAACACCGGTCCTGTCAACGCCACGCTTCGAACATGCTACCAACAGGTGATTGGATCACTGTTGTACTTGATGATTGGAACTCGCCCGGACATTGGGTTTGCAGTTACTAAATTGAGTCAACATGCCCACAACCCCACTGAAGAGCATCTCAAGCGTGCTCTATACATTTGCCGATACCTTCTCGCTACCAAAGAATACCACATGGTGCTTGATGGAGGAAAAGGTGAAGGTTTTATCACCTATAGTGATTCAGATTGGGATAGTGATCCAACGGACCGTCGTTCTCAGACAGGCTACTTCACGTCTCTAGCTTCCTGTCCAGTTGCATGGGTCAGTCGATCGCAAAAGACAGTTGCCTTGTCCTCTACTGAGGCTGAATATATGGCGCTTTCTGATAGCTGCTGTCAAGCTGTGTGGATCCGTCAGCTAATGATGGAACTCGGTTTATCTAACGGTGAACCGATGGAAATTTGTGGAGACAATATGGGCTCCCTCTTCATCGCTCAAAACCCTACAGTTGAGAAGAGGTCAAAACACATTGATATCAAATTCCACTTCATTCGGCAATGTCTTGCTGATAAGAAGGTTCTGTTATTTTTCATCCCTGGCACTTCTAATCCCGCAGATCTTCTCACGAAGAACCTTGGTCGAGTTAAATTTGAGAACTTCAGGAACAGCCACTTCGGTTTAGTGTTTTCGTCCTCAACCTTTGCTGCTTCCAAGCGCACCTTAAAAAATAATATGGACTAGTGAGTATTGGCGCTTAATTGTCGACTACGCTTACGAAAAGGGGAGTGTTGGAAAATACGGACTATTATTAGATAGTCACATGACATTTTCATTTCGTTTCACTTTCATCGTTTCATTACGCTTTGCATTATGTGGCAGCTCCTTATTGGTTGTAGTTAGCGTTTCACCTATGTGTTTCAACTCCTGTATCAACTCCTGTTTCATGTATAATTACCTGACACGTAGTAGACACCTGACTCCTTTCTAGTCGTAGCACGGACCACTTTATTATCATATAAGTAGTGTACTTTCTCTCTTGTATTCTACAGTTCTCGAACTACAAAGTTCTCTTACACTCTACTCTCTCCACCAAGCAAACATACTAACTACCACTTCATGCGTATCATTATATTGCTATGTCTACATGCATACGCGTTGCTTTCAACATAGACAAGATCGATCGTTGGAGGCAAAACAAAGATTTGATTATACACAACAAAAACACCTTAGGAAGGATTTTTTGAATGTCATGGCTCTTGAATCTTTTGTGCAGCATAATCATAAACTTCACAGAGCACTTCTTCCTCATCGTCTCGAGTTATTTATTCGTATCATTAATACGGTATCAATGACAGAGCAAAAACAAGATGATGAATGGGTAGGCCAATCAATGAGGTGTCCAATTACCACAGAAAGGGACGCACAGTGCCTACCGGCGGGTGAGTCTTGTATATTAGTCCTCTGCGATCAATACCCCTAAACTCATCGAACATACGTAGACCTCAAGTTACAGTTTCTACAGTCCATTAATGGTTTTCTGAGGGCCAACAATGACAAATGGTTGATTAAAAACTGTCTCGAAGGCGCTTGGACTGTGATTGCCACTGTAAGTATTGATTCAAACCCTCTTCAAGTAGTATCTTATAATCACGATTCACGACAGTCGGTCCAATCCGACGCTGCTGTAGAACTTCCTTTCTTTCCTGGTACCCCAATGGCCCGAACTTTAGGCACATTTGAAACTGTGTGCGAATCGTTGCTAGCAATAATGGCAACGATGCAAAACCACTGGCCAAAAGATTATGACAGGAAGATACTCACGAGTTTACGAAAGTGTCTTTCTCAATCAACATTAGCACCATCTCTACCCGAAGTGTTTCGTTTGCAAGCTGAACCAGAAGCTGCCAATGAGGGTGATGACATGATAATTGGTAAATTGAAGGGTTTGATATTGGAATCGTTGGGAAGTGGGTTTAATGTTGGAAATAGACTGGATCGTGATCGTGGTGTTGATCCAGAGAGGGATGGAGAAAACGGGAATGGGATAGAGACAAGTCGGAGACCCGATTAACCATTCGGAATTCAAACTTATGGGTGGTTGTGTTCTGCTTCTACTTCAATCTTTTTATCGAAAATTATCCCCACTCTAAATAATACTACTCAGGTCAACACACGACTGATATAGATTAACTTTATTATTTATTCTGTTGGTACACAAATCGTGTTGAATTAATTAAACAGATAAATGAGGTGTAGAGAAAAACTTGTATCAACCCATTGACACTAGGACTTGATATCTCTGCCAGAGTCTGATGTTAGGTGTATAAAACGCTGCTCTGACAATATAATGACTCACCTACCTAATTATGTGTCAATAGCTTTGAATCGGATAGTCTTTTGTACGGAACGGTTGCAGAGACATTCTCGTCCATCAAGAAATATTGCTGGAACTCCCTGGAATCCACATCTCCATAGTTCTTCAAATCAGGGCTAACAGGGATGGGGTCGTATTTGGCCAACAAAGCTCTAACTTTGCCCAAAGCTGATGCACGCTTAGCATCACTACTGAACAAGATGTCGAAGATCCACTTGGGTTGGAAGACAATCGTGACACCCTTAGCATATCGGGTGCGTCTTTGTTGATGAGCAGGAGTCTGAATCACAGTGAAGAACGGTTCTCCACCGAAGCATAGGCACCATTTGGCGTCATCAATCGTCTTGGGAATATTTGTTGGCCATGGCTTGTTGTCGATCTTGGCAATGCCATCGAGGAGTTTCCAGAACAGGTCCTGGTACTCGTCGACGGTGCGTGGATTGGGGTTTTGTTTGGAAAGAAGGACGAGTGAGGTGTTAGCACCGAGTGAACGAGCCTTAGGAAGGTAGTCACTGAGACCATCAGCGAGAGTGCGAATGTGACGGGGATCAGAAAGGTCGTCGGAATCAATGAAGACATAGACTTGGTTGTCGGCTTTGAATCCTTTGGTGGCATAGATGCAAGGGAAGATCAATTCTTCATCCATAAGCACGCTAACATAATCGTCGTATGCGGTCCGCTGCCATGTACCTTCGGGGTAAGTGGCAGTGACTTGAGCACTACACGTTCATTTTAATTTTAGTGAGCCTATAATTGGTTTTTCAGCACATGTGCTTACCGAGTGAGTGGCTTTGTAGGGGCAGGGGAGCTAGTCTTCCTCTCAATTACTGTCTGCAATGATTATTAGCATAAGGTATAACACATACTAATGGATGATGATTGAGTTTACCTTTGCATCCGAAGCCTTGGACGACAATTCTTTCAGGATGACCGGGAGTCGGTCGTAGGTGACTAGTGCAACCAGTGCCAAAAGTATACCTCCGAAGAGATAGCTGGAAGTGTTGATGACGGAGCTCTCCATTTGTAGATTAAAGTAGAGGATGTTGTTGGGTGATGATGGGGTATAGAGAGACTGCTAATGTTCACAACTCTTGAGAATGGTCAGCTTATATAGAGTTTTCATAAGGACTCACGAGCTCTACCTTACTGAAACACCCCTCGCATGCATCAATTCTCCGAGAGAAATACGAGACGCAGTAGCCGGGTGAAAAGATGGAGATTGGAGCCCAAGTGGCAAGCACTAATCAAAACTCACTTGTCGAAACTTCTTTCCGAGCAGGGAACCACAAATACCGTAGGTGCGTCAGAGCGTGCTATTTTCAGGTTTGATACTCAAGTTGCGAGCTGTGTTGAGCACGATGTGAGCAAAAACGACCATCACGGAGTCCTTCGTTGTACAGTTGGGAGATCCGTCAAATATCGGAAATCTAGGCTTCACACCTGCTCAAGTCATTACAACCTCAACTTTCATTACGAACGCTACTTTCCCGTGGACTGTCAAAGAAAATCACCAAGCCAGCGGGTAATTAATTTTAGAATTTACCTGAGATTTGCCAATGGAAATGGCTCCAGCATAAGCGACAGAGTTTTCAACATTTGTGCAACACTATTTTACTATGACTGCGGACTCCTAAGGTATATTGAAAGGGGTAGATTTTTTTTGATTGTTATATCTATTGCCGTAGATTTATTCAGGTGGTGTGTTTGAAGAGCCCCACCTGCAAATCATTGACCAGCATTAGGCTTTCAGAGGAGATTGTTGACGTGTTTTGCCGTAAGTTATTGTCCGGGAGAAAAACTAGTTCCGTGACAGACTGTAAGCTGAGTAAGATTAGGTGTCTCGAGACGGACTCGGGTAAGGCCAATTCCTAGGATCCTAAGCTTAGCCGCAAAACGCCGATAACGTTTTCACGGCTGGTCGATGGCCACGTCAAGATCTCGTGACCATGTCAAAGCAGCTTGGTGCTTCAAATGTTCATCATGTAGATATAAATACGGACTTTAAGGGAGTAATATGCAGAGTAGAATAGAGCAAGTCAAGTTGTACAGAAGGCAGGTGTCCAAAGAACTCCATCAAAAGGAATGCGTGAAATTTGAAAGAGCGAACCATTAAACACCAGCTGACCCCTTCGAACCATTAAATGGCAATCCTTCCAATTCCGAGACTTTTTCAAGGTTAAGCATCAAAGGTCGGCTCTCTGACTGGTTTCCTTTCTCATGTTTATGTCCCTTCCCAGTCTCAGGTTTCCAATCGACATGAACATGCTCCTGACGTGCTTCCTCGTACTTGTCACCTGCCGCGAAATCCAGTTCATCCTTGGTCCCTTCCAAATATTCTGCTACCCAAGGGAAGTGACTCCTAATGACCTGTATGGTCTGATTGTAGCACACAGCACTACCACCACGGTATGCCCGCCATGAATTAAGTTCTAAGACTAGTTGGCGGATGGTGGTGTTAAATTTGGTTGTAATGTGTGCGTGAGCGTCGATGCTCTTGATCACAATTTGAACAGCGGCAAGTTCTTCAAAGCAGACCCTACGATCGGTAAGGATATTTTGAATACATTCAAGGAATTGCCGGCGGGAACCTAATGATTCCATTCCAATGTTAGTTTACATCACGAAAGTGTTTGTAGAGAACATACCCATAGACATGGAAGTAGGATCTCTTGATCTCGTAATTGGACATTTAACTGTCTTCCCAACATCCACTCCGTGCTTCTTTGCGGAATTATGAATTCTAATATATAACTCAACCCTATGCTTCAACACCGTCTTGTGTAGCTGGTCGTTGTGCTCCACAAAATACTGCAAAACGTGTGCACTCAAGAAATCTTTTCTGAGTGTATACATATCAATACCATCGATAGCAGCAGTCTCCAACAACGTTTCCTCGTCCTTCGTGAAATTCTCTTCGAGACGGAATAATTTCTTGAACGTTTTGGCTTGCGCAGTGGCCCCGTTAACTTCTTGTAGACAGTTGTGAACAATATGGGCCGCGGAGGGTTTGGCAATTAATGCGTCCATGACAGATGCCAAGCCTTTAACGAGGTAATGGGAGTATCGATCGCTGTCATTGCCTTCTGTCCTCAGGTCTTCAGATTGAGGATTGCTTTCCTTGCTGGCCCATCTTGCTTCTCTTTTTTCTTGCCATAAAGTATCATGCCTATCCCACTGGGTATCAGTAAGTAAAGGTATCTGCTGTCCTCTCCACCTCGTGACATTATTTCTGAAACGCCTCCCTCCAAACCATTGTACCAAGTAACTTCCAATGATGGCTAACATCAGCACGAATCGATCGATAATAAAGGAGATTGGGGACCTAAATGGGCATTGTGGCAACGTCAGACTGGGAGGGTAAAGCCATCCTAGGAACGACTGGAACACGGGCGCCAAGGTGGTCAAAGTCAATAGGAATATTGTCACCCCTGCAACAATTCCCACTGGGAATGCGACATCTTTATGTAACGTCCACAAAAACCATATCAGACCAATGGCAAAGAGCACCAAAGCAGCCTGGACGTTTAATAACAATATGGCTGGAACACGTGGGAGACCCCATCCTATCAAGCCTTCATAACGCATTTGTCGGAGCGCAATTGACTCGTAACGATTTTTCGTCCTCGGTATACGTGTGTATGACGATAGCCATTGGAGACAAAGGGTTCCTAGAACGACAGCAGCCAAAGATTGTGTTAAACTCAGAAACCAGAGTTGATTAATAGTGACGATGGAGTAGCTTGGGGTGAATTCCTCGAGTGGTTGAACGACGCGATTAGCATTGGGATCGTTGCTGTTGTTGAGCAGTTGAACAACTTGAGAAAGGATATTGACTGAACGATCTTGAGAATCTGGTTGGAGCCATTTGGCTGATTCGATCACGAACGCGGTTACGATGGCCAAGAATAAGGATGCCTATGACGAAATGTCAACGTGTTTCATGGACATCCCTCGCTTCGTACGAACTACGCACCACAACAAGTAAATTTGATACCTCCTCTTTCAGCCCAGCTATCATGTCTTCGTCAAACTCGTGCACAATATCATGGCATTGTTCCCATGGGTCGGTCAGCGATTCGTGAATAGGATATTTATAATCATCGTCGCAAGACCATGGAGAGGCCTACAAGAATCCGTCATAATATGAGCGATTTGCAGCCTCTGAAGACAGCCTGACGCTACCCACATCATCTACTTTTGACTTGTCGGGTCGTTCATTTAAGATAGTAAAGCCAGACAATGAGTTCGATGCCTAGTACACGGCAAAAGTACGATTAGTCGATTGCAAGTGGCTCATAAAAGACGTGAAGAAACTCACGATTGCTGACCAGCCTGTCTGACTTCGCTTTGTAAGAGTCCTCGCGACCTACATCAACATGAGCAAAAGCCAACGGGAGAAAATAGAAGAACTTACACTCCCAGATGAATACATCGCAAATCCGAGCCTCGAGTGACCGAGAAGAGGAAGGAAACAAAAGTTATATATCCCCAGAAAGACCAGGAACACACTGTGTTTTGTTGTGTGAGGGCAAGCAAGTAAGGGGACGTACGGTCTGTTCCAGCACCCCTGACGCCGAAGTGTCCCATCAAAACCCTTTGTTGGCGTAATTTCAGGTGATACTAATATACCCTTGGCGTCACCGCATCCAACCATTTATATTCACGCAGCATATCTTGTGTGCAGGCAGCAGCCTATCAGTGTATTACTCGCCTTCGAACGTAGTGCTCGTAAGACCCATCCAGAAAAATCATCGACAAATTAACCCGATTGGCTGACAACTGGCAGGGGTCAGTAAAACAACGTAACTGTCAAACTGAGGGCAGGATCTGTTAATCATACTGAAAACCAGTGCAAGGGGCGTTTCAAAGGATGTTACACAATTATTTCTTCACTTGTGCACTAACTTGTAGAGTTGTAGACTGTAGTATTGAGTGCTAAGTACCTCGTTGGATGTCGGTGGGCAGTGGGCACAGGGCACCGGGGTACCTAATTCCTTGTTTTTACGCCGGATCAAAGCCTGATTGAGCGAAAGGAAAAACAGAGGCGAACGGTTCTTGTCATGCCTGGAAAAGCGCATCAAACTCGCGTCAATTCTGGTATAACCAAATTACAAGCTTAATTTGTGAACCAGGGGATACACTGCTGGAAGCACCTGTTGCAGACTATACTATTTCCGAATTGGAATCGCGGGTCATTCGAAGTTTACGGGCTAAAGAGTGTTGGAGGACAGATGGCTCTTCCATAGTCACAACAACACACGTCATTCAGGAATCTCTGCCAGGATGGTTGGAAAAACTCATTCCGGGTGGGCGATAGTTCTTGTCTCTCGACTGGGAAGGAGTTCTATTCTACTACGACCTGGATAATCCTGGCATTAGGAAGCGCACATTAATTGATCCCGTACAACATAAGACCAAGGACCCGGATCGTATGACAAAGATGCATATCTGGATTGATCCTTCCAAGGAAAAATTATCTTTCCGATTGGCATTGTCGGGCCATATGCTAACTGGAGGTACATTCTTCCTCTTACGAACTCCGGGAATTTGCCTTGACCTTTCTCATTACAGATTATTCTAGGTACAGGATATATCTATATATATCAAGTCGATCTTGTAGGGCATGGAAAAGCAGCTACCATACAAGCTGAATTAATCAAGATTTGGCATGCACAACGCGACTTCGATCTTAGCCACGAGTCTCTTGAGGTCATCACAAAAGACCATTTGGTGGAGTGCTGGACAATTGAAATGGATGAGGATGAAGGCGATAACATTGAGGGTTTCTATCTCTCTCGTTACATGATAGTATCAGGTGATAAATAACCAGAAAATCGTATTTTAATTAAGTTCAAAATTTCCAATCCTATTCAAAGTCAAACCTATGTGAGTTAAATATTTGAATACTATCTCACATGACGTTTGAATGCTAAACACAATCCCATTTTTAGAATGAAATTTGCATGGGCCCAGGTGATAAGATCATCAGGATTGGTGTTTTGTGCACCGAAATCTACACGATACAACAGGTTGAATCTTATAACCCAGAAGGAGGGGCTCTACTATTACCCATTCACCAACTCTTCTTCGACTCCGCCGCCCCGATTATATGCATGTCAGAAGTATTCGCTTTTCAAGATTGGATGTGGCGCTTAGTTGTTTATCGCGAAGAACTCTTTCTTACTCGGATTGGTGACGACAACGAGCCATGGGAAACTTGTACATTTGGCGAACACACAAGCCTAAAGGCGGGGGTTCCAAACGTGCTTGGTCCATCTAGTGGGGTGTTTGTTCACAAGAATGGATTGGTTGATATAGTGCAAAATAATTCAAAGTAGACGTATCCATAGCCAATTAGTTACAAGTGAACAACAGCCATTAGTTCTTGGGGTAGACGAAAGTAAAGGGCGCATCGTTTTTTTCTTGAAAAAGGATTCTACTATTCTTGTTATGGAGTTAATGGCTAAATAGAAAAACTATGATTCAGTTTTACGAAACTAGGAGCCTATGTCAGAACAAAGTAGTCTATACGATGTCTTCATGGCGGTACATAAATCCAAAATACTTTCGGGTAGTTGCTAGAGAGGAAATCTATCTCGAGTGGAAGATGACCTGTAGTTGGAGAGGTGTGTATTCTATTGCGACTTGGATCATAATCCTGAACCCAAGAAAAATATATTTATAAATGATCTTGTATATAACTGGCAAGACTTTCCGGATACTAGTATGATCATGAGGGCTATGAAGGACTATGATATTATATATTATGATGCCGAGGTTCGAATTATCTATTTCAAGACTCTTCCGTGTTGGACAAAGCCTTTCCACTAGTACCCTCACTTTGATGATCGATTAGTTTCCGCAATGGTGCATCATACACATGCATTAATACATCCAATCAGATAGATTGGATATATTTAGAACCCGATGTATCACCTCTTCGCAATCACTAGTCACTAGTCACTATTGATATAACGAACCAAGTTATAATGTTTCACTAATAATCTTGTACATGACTGGCCTCCAAGTTCATTCCCAGTGTGCGCCTCCCACTGCACCTTCAATATGGATGAAATCATTATAGTAGTCTGTAGACCGTAGTCAACCCCAAACATAACACTATATGATATACTTGGTAACACTCCACATCATGGCACCTGGGCAGCAGTAATCATTTATCAAGCCTTGTCCGCAGGTCTGAACTTCTTAATCCATCACCTTCTAGTAACTTTGAAAAAATCCGGCGATCAAGAACATGATGATTCGTGAAGTTATCCGTGCTATCCGGGAACAGAGAAACTTTCTCTTCGGATTAGTTGCACTGTTGGAAGGGGTAGAGCCAACGAGTTACAAGAGATTCATCAGGGTCGTGATAACTTATAAAGTCAGAGGTGTTGCCTCTTTACTACATTCACAAAATGGCCTCAGTCGACCCCCAACCTACAGTTGGTACTATCATTGAGATATCAAGAAAGATAAACGTAAGTAGGACTGCCAGTCAAATCGTACTATCTATACAACATATACATTCAGCACTGATTCCATTGTATTTTACTTCAGTATTGCAATGGTACGCAGTGTCAGTATTACTAGGAACTAGACAATTGAAGTTTACTCTATGAAGTTGCTGGTTTGACTGTGATGGCGAGTTTCAACGTTACAGACAGGAAAGATGCTGGGCTCAGACAAACTCGGTATACTAGGTTTTTGACTGGCTTTTAACACTCGAGATGGAAGTTGCGGTTGTTTGGGGATCAGAATGGGGTTTTATGAAGGTATTATACCTTCTGACACGCTACATGGCTTTCATCGATACATCTCTTATCTTCTATTGTAAGTATTCTTACTATTAACCTCACCGAGTCTATTGGTTGAATATGTATTATCCTAACTAATATGTTATCCCTGGTTCTTCTTTAGACCAATTTGGATTCGCACTTCCTTATTCAACGTGTAAACATATATACGAGACTGTTTCCTGTGAGTCTTATTCATAAGACTTGGTCAGGAGTCTAGTAACTACTTATTTACTTACACTCCATTTATTCAGGGATGTTTGTCTGTGGAACGGCTTTGTCAGACTGTAAGTAGGAATACATCTGATTTGTAAATTCACATCAACTAAGTATTTTCGATATTGGCAGTGATTCTCATTCTTAGAACTTGGGTAGCTTGGGGGAATGGCCGCAAATTAGGATATTTTCTACTTGCTATATTCTCCTCAATGACGATAGGGGTGTTCATATCTGTGGGATTCTATCTGCATAGTGCAGAACGTACGTATTAATTCATGATCAAGGATGATCATTTGGTTTTGGTTTGTAAGAAGGCTCTAACAATGTTATACTACCGTAGACCATGCTTCAGTCATGCCTAATCTCTTCGGGTGCCTTGTGAAGGGAAACAAGAGAGATCTTTCGGTTCCCTACATGATCTCTATGGTGTATCTGTTTGGTATGTTCGATGGCTTTCTCTCGGTTGTTGGTTGAAGATTTCCCTCTAATGGTAAATTTAAATACAGGTCTTTTGGTAATGATGATTGTACAGGCCCAAAGAGTCCGAGCAGGTCAGTAAACAATTACAGTCTCTATGTATTTCAGAAAGGTTGATGAGATCCCCATGATAGGTTCTAGGCAAAGTCGGAACTCTCCACTTATGACAATTGTATATCGGGATGGTAAGCAAGAGCGGTTTCAAACTTGAACTTGAACATTCAACCGTAGGTTGACATACTTCCACACCCTTAGGTATAATATATTACATGTACCTCTTCGGTGAGAACTATATAACAATCATCGATTGGGGGTTCCCAGACTCACCAACTAATCAACATTTAGGATTTTATCTCCTTGGTGTTATTCTAATACTAAAATTGCCAGTAAGTTCTGTATGAGTGCGTTCTCCAACTATGATTGAACCATAATAACATTCTTTTCCTGCACTATTTTCTCTCTCTCTTCAACAATATAGCAAAACTACATCAACCTTATGCTCATGTATGTATCATTTCACCACAGGGTTCCCACATCCAATTGCTAACTGCACTTCATCAATAGGATCATACGTGTACTATATTCTGTGCTCGCATGTAGGGTTGTATTACACATCAGAGAACAAGTAAGAGTTGTGTGAGCAGTGGGGGAGCCAGGAAAACAAGGGCATCACTGTGTCTTTGATAATATTTAACTTCGGATTATTAGTGCCAGGAAATGAATAGTTTTTTTGCTTGTTTTGTTTTCGTGTACATCAAATATACATCTTGAGTCCCATCATCTAAAATTCTGCTACTCTATTGATTCATCATAATTTAATGGTAAATTAAGTTTGTAAGATTATGTGACTGGCTAGCCCGGAGCAACAGGTGGACGAACAAACAGCCGTCATATTTCTATGATTTTTGGCACTTTTTGTACCGGAAAGCTCATGTGTAACCATATAGCGGTTTACAAGGTGTTCTTACACTAATTCGCACAACAGAATAAATCTGCACGTATCGTGTATTACGATGGAAGAAGTGTAAAAGATGCCTACTACGTAACTAGCTACTGATATATATGCATACTCCCCTAACTTTTTCATAGTTAGATAGATAACTCATTTAAAAATTCATATACAAGATCGTAAAATATTCTGTCTAAATGTCACAGCGGAACGAGAATTTCTTTGAAAGTTTTTACATATCTCTGCCAATAACTATAGTGGCCATAGTTAACAAAAATTATTTCTACCCCACTCGTTTCTCTCATTCGTTTACCCCTTGTCTTGCCTCAGGACCGTGACCCTCCATCTGTATTCCTTACCTCATAGGCTACTCCAGCTTCCACATTATCGGTGATAGTGTTAAGTCTCGTTGTACTACGGATCTTCTCTAGTAGTTGGCCAACTAAATCTAGTAATTCGGAAAGTGGTCTGTATCCCGCATGGCCCTCACTTCCTAGAGTAGGTGGCTTGGTTTGCAATTGAAATACCCGAGGTAGAGATGGCGCTAATTTTGATTGGTGAAGACGCCATTGTAGCTTTGTAAGTACTTCTCTGTCATAATCTGGCCACTGCTCTTTCATCTCTGCCATTATTTCCAACAGGGATTTACACGCGTTCTCAAACGTTCCTAAATCTCCTACTGGTGATCGGATAGCAGAAGGGGCCCGTGGTGTGTATTCGTCTTCTACTGCCGGGAATTGGATAGCAGAAGGGGGGGTGGATTCAGGTCTTATAATCGCATCGGGTTGGGGAAACTGTTACATTTATAAGATGTTTATAAAAATTATCTGTATTAGTAGTGGGACTTACTACTTCAGGAAGATGATGGTTCGAATCAACTTCTACAGTGGCAATGACGGCCCAGGCGCCTTCAAGACAGTTTTTAATCAACCATCTATCATTGTTGGCCCTCAAAAAACGATCAATAGACTGCAAAAACTGTATCTTGAGGTCTAAGTATTTTTTGATGAGAACGCGGTCATAACTCATAGAGGATTATTACAAAATTCACCTGCTGATAGATGTTGTACGTCCAAACCCCAAGTTTCCTTGGTAATTGGACACGCCATTGATCGGCCTACCCATTCATCATCTTGTCGTTGCTCCGTCATTGATACCGTGTTAACGATACGAATAAATAACTCGAGACGATGAGGAAGGAATACTCTGTGAAGTTTATGGTTATGCTGCACAAAATATTCAAGTGCTATTGCATTCAAAAAGTCCTTCCTGAGATATTTCTGTTTCGTATAATCAAATCCTTGTTCCGTCACCAACGATCGATCTTTACCATCATCGGACTCCAACAATTGAGTTTCACGTCCATTCAATTTCTTCCCAAAAAGTGTTTTGAAAGTTTCGATGTCGCCGGAAGTACCATGAAAATCTTGAAGACAATCATGAACAATATATATGGCATCATGTTTGTATATGAGCATTTCCATGGCATACCCAAGACCACGAGCGAGATAATAGGAAAATCCGGGTGTAGTTTTCTTCTGAGGTCCCCTTTTCTCCCTTATCTGTCGCCAATATTCTTCACCACTCTCTCGACTAAGTTGTTCCTTCCGCCATCTCACTACAGGAGTCCACCATCCAAATATTAGGCTAGCGATGATTGCTACCAGAAGACAGCAATGCTGGATAAACCATGATAGAGGTGATTTGAATGGACATTGGGTCAATGCTAGGGTTTGAGGAATGATCCATCCGAGTGTCGATTGAATCAATGGTGCCATCGTAGTCAGAGAAAGTATGAAGGCGGCAATACCAGAGACAATAGCAATGGTTAGTCCGACCTGGTAGTTTAAAGGCCAAAGCAAAACAAGGAGACCGATGGCAAACAGCACCACCGCTATTTGGACAAATACAAGGAGCATAGTTGATACGTTTGGAACTCCCCATTCAACAAATCCTTCATACCTCAGTTGACGTAATGCTAGAGCATCATCGTGACGTTTTTGTTCCGAAAGAGGTTGCCGGAAGGAGGAAATCCATTGTAAACAGAAGGTTCCAATTAGCACGGCGAACAAGCTGAGTAGCACGCTCAAGAACCAAAGCTGATTGACGATGATGCGTTGTGAATCAGGTTGAAATGGTTCAGGTTCTGGAGCAGTTCCTTGTAATTGTGGGTCGTTTAGAATTCGGACAGTTTGGTTGAGAAAATGAATGATGGTATCTTCTTTGTCCTCTTCCAACCATCGGAATGATTCGATAGTAAATGCAGTAACAACGGCCAAAAGTAAACTGGACTGACGGAAATAGCATTTAATTACTTGAATATTATGCAAGTATTGATATTGCTTTACTCACAAAGATTAGCAAGGCCGATAATTCCTCTTTGAGGTTCGCACATAAATCTTTGTCATGTTTATCCACGACATTAAAACACCTCTCCCAAGGATCCTTCGGCCCTTTATCCAATGGATGCTTGTAAGGTTCTTGTGTACAAGTCCATTCAGGGTCCTATTTGACTCTTCAGCACAGCCGTACATGTGAAGGGTGTGAAAGGACACTACTTACTTCATGAGAGATGCATCCAGAAGCAGCCCGACGACGATGATCTAAAACTGTGTTATTTTATTCAATCTCAGAAAGGAGTCAAGGGCTCTTGCATCATGGAAACACACTTACCGATGTTCTTTCTTTGTGGTAGGCGTCGATATATCTTGAAAAGATCATTAGCTTTGGTTCAGGAAATTTCAAATCAGTGGTCACCGACGGACGTACAGCCATTATGGGAAACTTGGCACATGCAACATTCATCTCGTTAGTCTCTTGTTCATACTTTATACGTAGTCGTTTCACAAAGCACCAGCCTAGTAATTTAACGCTCAAGTGCTGTGGGCCTGTGGCGCTCAGTCGGCGTTTGTGTGAGAGAAGAGATAAAAATGGAGTCCGAGCTTGTATGGCATGAGTATGTACTTCATAACTGTCAGTGAGAGGAACGCTCCTCCGAACCAATGCTTCCCTGTCAATCATAATGAATTTGATGTGTATCAACCTGTTTACTTCGGCCAAGTTCTAAAAGTTATTACTTTGAGGCACAAATTTGCTTTAGGTCCAAGGAACAACACGGTAGAGACCTGTGAACCTAGACCCACACACCAAGTCAGCGACTCATGATTCAAGTTAAACTTGAGTAAGTTTCTACATAGGATATTGGGGTACTCAAGTGCTCAATTGGACTCGTACTTGCGATTCACTGTAAACTTTGAAGGTAGTCTCCGAAGGTGGCTCTACTTAGATCTGTAGCCGTCGACCATAGTATGCCCGGTGCCGTCATTTTGTTATCATATGGCTATAAAAAGCTCGACAACGGATCGCTGAATTTTGGAAAAATGGTTAGCTAGAAGCAAAAGGTGGAGCACAAAGGCATGCGGTAGCCAATCCGTTCTACGATCTTTAACTCTGTCTTTTGTATCATTGTAGATAGTAGATAGATAGGAACCATAAAATGATGAGTCGGATAGAATTTTCCGATGACCTCCTGTGTGGCGTCAGGTACTGGCAAATAATTCAGAGAGAAACTAATTTTTGATGTTAAGATGTAACTAACAGCCTTCCAGGTACCTGGATTTCAGAAGCTAGAGGCTGCCAAATGCGTTTGTCAGTATCAGTCATATCAGAATTCATTCCGTGAGCCTAATTAGTACGTTTTAAATTTAACATGTTACTTAAATGTTCGGAAGCGGTGCTCGAAGGATCGTGGATTAATGGCGGTTGATAGACGGCGATGAACAGAGTGTCGTACTGGAGAATCACTTCATGAGGCAAAGTCTATTACTTCAAGTTAACTTGGCAAATGGGGGATTAAACCTTTTATACTAGGTGGTTTGTTTGGTTAACCCGGACACAAACATAACAACGAAGATTCCAGAAGGCATATAACATGAGTCGGAATTAGTACGTTTCCCCCACATCCTGTTGATCAAATTTCAAAGCCGGCCGTTCAACTTCTCAGAATGCATGTAAATCCTAGAATAGCACATTGACATTTTAGAAAAATTTTGTGCCTCAATGGACCGAGGTACATCTTCGCCAACTTCTAGAACTTGGGCTCTACGAAAAAAAAAATATAAAGAAGAAATGCTCTTGATTGAATATTGAGAAATCAATTAATTGATGGTCGAAAAATCAATATGAATATTACGTCATACTAAATACATATATACAAACCTAAAACCCTCTCCTCCGTTCCACCAATTGAAAACCCAAGAGAGGCGAGAAGAAGGACGAATGGAAATGTTACTACCTCCATTCAATATTCCATCCCCAACAACTCTCTTAATAACAGACACTCTTCCATCTCCAGCATCCTTTCTTCTCCATCGTTTATTATCCTCTCATCTTAAATCAAAACCACCCGCTTCCAATTCCAATTCCAATTCCGATTACAATTCTAGAAATTCAATTCCAACAACAGCAACGATAATCTCAATTTCAGAAGATTTATCTAAATGGAAAGCAATCGCTTCTAAATCCGTTCGTACCTCTTTCTTTTTCTTAAATCTCATCCATCCAACCCATCCAAATATATATAACAATAACCACTAAAAATAAATCAACCCAGAACATAAATCTTACCCAACACATAACCACAAACTCCCTAAAATTCATCGAAGCTCTCAACATCGTTCACCCACCTTCACCACAAAGCCCACAATCCCAACCCAGTCTCCGACCCCTCTTCGACGCTATCGTCGAATCTCTACCTCCAAAATCATCATCATCACATCTTGTTATTCTCGATGATATAACTACCCTTGAATGGATCGGATTTTCTCTCATTGATATCTCCCGGTTTAGTCGCGCACTTGTGGCTGCATGCCGAAAGGTAGTTTGGAATTTATTTTTTCTACTTCTCGTTTACTCACTCAGGAACACCAGGCTGATGTGACCCTTGTCATCCGACATCATATAACCACTCCTGACCTGGATGATTTATTCCGGAAGCTACTTCAGTTGTGTACATATCATCTCGAAGTACTGTCGTTGGCAAGTGGCCGTAGCGGTGCAGTCAGCGGAGAAGTGATTCATACACTGTCGTCTTATGTTTACGTTAATAACATTAAAACAGATTGCGCTCCATGCAGGACCATCCACCGAACCATTGCAAGTCAAGTTGCTTCCACGCAGTGCAGCCCTACAGTACCACCTCTCCGATACTGGCGCAACTTTCTTCGAGAGAGGAACTGGAATAGCAGTACTGTAACAACATTGTATACAAGTAGACATACAGCGCACTGCATAATTGCATGTCCACCATCAATCAAAGCACAGACAGTAAGCATATCATATACAAAGCATACTTCCCGCAAGGGATACACCACATACTGGCTAGCTACGACTATTTTGGACGTATGGACGACGGCCGAATCCTCAAGATATACTCGACGGAGCCCATTAAAACAAGAAACCCGTTTAGAGTTTGCCGAGGGAAGCAGCAGTGGTGCTCTGACCGGCGGCCTTAGCACGCTTGCGGAGCATTTGAGTAGACTTGTAGCCACGGTTGCCTCCACCCCATTGGCGGCGCTGCTCCTCGTACTTGTCGGTGCTAAATACCAAGTCAGCAAATGCGCATAAAATAGTCAACGAAAGCTACACACAAGTTGGCCTTGGCGGCGCTGACGATGGTGGCGAGATCACGCTCATCCTCGCTCCTGACCTCCTGGAGGGCAACAACGGCAGAGGTCTTCTTGTGGACTACCGTACCGAGACGAGCCTTGCCCTTGACGATGACATAGGGGACACCCATCTTGCGGCAGAGAGCGGGCAAGAAGACGACAAGCTCAATAGGGTCAACATCGTGAGCGATGACGACGAGGGATGCCTTCTTGGCCTCAATGAGGGCAACAATGTGGTTAAGACCGTACTTGGCGTAGAGGGGCTTCTTGGTATCCTATAACAACAAGTTAATATCAAAAAGGTGGTAATAAATGCCGGTGTAACGTACCTTGACCTCCTTGCTCTCAGCAGCAGCAGCGGCAGTGGTACGGAGACGTTCCTTCTTCTCCTGCTTGGTCTCGGGGCGGTACTTGTTGAGGAGCTTGAAGAGCTGGGTTGCAGTGTTCTTGTCGAGAGTGTGAGAGAACTGGGCAAGGGCGGGGGGAACCTTGAGACGCTGGTTAAGGATAACTTTCTGGCGTTGAAGGCGGACGTATTCGGGCCACTTGACGAAGCGGGTCAAGTCAGTCTGGGGACGGATGTCCTGACCTACAAGGAAATGAGCATAATGTACAGTAAACGTCCAGAAACGAAGATATACTGACCGATACCGAAGTTTTTGGGGGCAGACTCGAAGAGAGGGTTCTTCTTGGCAGCAGTCTTCTTGCTGGCACCGAAGGGTGCAGCGGCGGGCTTTCTTCCAGTTCCGGCTTTGGATTTGGGAGGCTGGTCATTGAGGCAAAGTCAGCAAATGCATTCAATAAGAATACAATGCGCCTTGGAGCTCTAAACGCTGCGGTTTCACCATGCTAAGGAGCACGACTAGACACACAACCCAGCATTATGAGCAGGCTCTTTCGAGCCATAAACTCAATAAAACTCGAATATATGCGAGTATATGCTGTTACGAATCTGTGATGTGAGTCAGCATAGGATTCCTATAGTACATCCAGAGTGAAAACGTACCATCCATCCTAAATATTGCGATCTTTGTTTGGATGAAACGCAGATTCTAGAGCTCCTCGGCGCGCACATCGTATGCTCACCATTTTGTCAGAGTTTCTTGAGGAAAAGAGGATTAACTGCTTGCGACCTTGGAACGGATTACGGTTCCAGTAGATTGATTGGAGGAATTGATGGGTTAGAACTCCGACCGGGGCTTGCCGAATTTTTATTAAGAGGTATAAATGTCAATACCTGATTTCGATCGAACAAGAGATGCTACCGGGTTAGGAGTGGACAGGCTGCTACAAAATCATGTCTAGGGGCTGACAAATAAGACCTATCCTTTACTCCTTTCTGTGCCAGACGTCTAAGGACCAACCCTCCTTAATGTCAACAACCACTAACCCATCCCTGGACCACCATCTGTATCTGTCTCCTGGGTGCTCATGCATGATCCGCCGAACATAATCAACGAACAACTCATCAAACGACCCACTTCATCTTCATCTTCATCTTCATCTAACGAATCCGAATATATCCGATCAGATTTCTGGTTTCACGACGGTAATATTGTTATTATAGCAGGACCAGCCGCATTCAAAGTCCATCGAGGTCAACTTGAACGTCATTCTGAAGTGTTCTCTGGATTGTTTTCAATACCTCAACCACAGAGTCAGGAACTCATTGATGGTTGTCCTTGTGTTGTATTTCATGATTCTCCTTCGGATGTCTTTTATTTCCTCAGTGCTTTATATGATGGTTTGTAAGTTTCTCAATCGCCAATATTTACCCTTTCCAAATCCCCGTTCTGAACATTCGTTTCCGAATTGACCTTCTGAACTAAAATATAGGTATTTCAAATATCCAAGAGCGAATGATTTCCCAGCAATCGCTGCTGTCCTTCGACTATCCACCTAAATACATGGTCGAACAACTTCGAATACGATGTTTACACCGACTTCATCTTGATTGGCCACCAACATTACAAGGATGGGATCATCGTGAAGCTTCTGCAACAGATGAAACTGGTCGATATTTACCTCGCGATACATGTCCTCATCCAATCCTCGTTATCGACTTGGCTCTCGAAATGGGAATTTCTACTATATTACCTGCTGCGTTATATGATTTATCAAGATATGGTCCAAGTAAAATCTTCGCTGGAGCACAGAAACCAATACTTGCGTATGATGTGATTACTGCTGGTCCGGTTAATGATCCGCCTTTATCAGGTCATTTGGCTCATTTTAATGGGAGGATTTCTTCTTCGGAGAATAATTCGGGGTATAGTGGTATTTATGATCATGGAGAAATACTTGGTGGCGGTGGTGCTGGGGCTCAAGAGATAACGGGAGGAACTGGATCTTGTTGTTCTGAAGAAGAAGGGAATAACATTATTCTTACTCGAGAAATGCTATGCAAAACACTTCGAGGTAGAGAAGCTTCTCAACGATATATCGCAGGTTTCATTGCAAGAGAACTACATAATCGTCAACCATCTGTTGATTGTTTGTATAAACACAATCCAATTCAACCAAGTCGGGAATGTTTGGAATCATTTTATTATATTATGTTGAATATATTGAGGTCAGTTGGAGGGATTGCTTGTGGGAGAGATGCGGATCCGTTGTTTACTTTGGTTCAGGCGACGGAAATGTTATCGAGAACGGATTTTTCAGATGGTCGGAGACAGTGTGGGTTAAGAATGTGTCAAACTTGTAAAGTGGATTTTGCGAAAGCGGCGGTGAAAGCTAGGGAGGAGGTTTGGGGAATGTTGCCAACTTGGTTTGATCTCATTTGATGTGGAGGCTAAAGTTGTCAATAATTTAACATGTTCTGTCGAATTGCTTTGTTGTGAAATTTAAGCTACTACACATTTTATTGTTGTCGCTGCATATGTAAAATAATCCAGGGTCATAATTATTTCCGTTGGAGAACCTGTTGTTAATGAAATAGGTTATATGATGCTGATGTGCCCTCATGGCTTTCAATCCGAATTCCCATGTGAATTCTTCTACACAAAGTATTGTAATTGAATATTGACCATTGGTCTAATTGGAGGCTCTTCAAGGGGCTATTTATGTATTCCATCAAATGGTAATTGTATAAAAGGTGGATGACGAATCGATATTAACCATGATGAGAATTCCAAGTATAAAACGGGTTATCCGCAAGCTAAAGTCTCGCGCCGACTCTTCAGTAACAATCACCACTCACCACTACTTAAGACACAACGTTGACACACACCGCATAGTATACCAATGTCAGCAGTACTAGCCGGTCCTACAGGTGAATGTTGTTATACAGGATTTAAACACTCGGGGACACCAGTTGGGAAAGATGTTACCATTGCTGGAATCTCGACGTACGTTGCAGAACCAAAGGGAGAACCTAAAGGAATCATTCTATTCTTCCCGGATGTGTTTGGTCCTTTTTATATAAACAATCAATTGTTACAGGATTATTTCGCAGAGAATGGTGAGTACTACTTGCCATATAGATGTTGTGAGCAAACTAATACGCTATACCAGGGTTCTTGGTATTGGGGATAGATTATTTCTTCGGTGATGGGATTCACAAGCAGGAAGAGAAACCCGGTTTTGATAAAGCGGCATGGATTACGATGACTCGAGCGAAGGCAGCCGAAGTGACCCCTCAATGGATTGAAGCAGTCCGAGAAAAATACGGTTCGTGAGCATCTGGCAACTTCCAAGCGATAGAGTGCCCGCTGAAGTTTTCGATCTAGGAACGGAAAATAAGTATTTTGCTGTTGGATACTGCTTTGGTGGACCACATACTTTGAATATTGCGGGGACTGACAAAGTACTTGCTGGTGCGACTGAGAATCAATTAACCGCGACGATTTGCTGAGATTTAGGGGTTTATTGCTAGCTGCCTTCGCGCATCCTGCATTCTTGACAGAGGACCAATTCCAACGGTTAAAGCGTGGGTTCTTACAGTAGAGCTAGATGATAGTCGGAGACTAATCTGTTGCGTGCATAAATTAGGACCGTTCCTGATCCTGGCTGCTGGTAAGCAGGCTTTATATCAACATGTTACTTGAAAAGTCCTCAGACCATATCAATAATGATCTGGATTAGAAACCGACCACACCTTCCCTCCGGAGTCTAGACGCCATGCTATTGACATTCTGTCGGAGATCAAGGCAACGTACCACCTCCGTCTCTTCTCTGGCGTCTCTCATGGATTCGCAAGTCGCGGTGATCTCGAGGATGAGAATGGCAGTAGGTTAACTTCCTTTCAGTGGTTACCATAACACTTTTAATATATGTTTAGGGTGGGCCAAGGAAGAAGCTGCAGCTAGTGTTGTCACCTTCTTTTCTCGATTCTTGAAGGCATAGTTAAAGATCTGAGGACTTTAGTTTCTTACTGTATTACAAAACAAGTAGCCCCTGAACGTACCCCTATGACGCAAAAGCACGTGACACAACAGTTCTGTTGCCTCAGAAGCGTTTAGCCCAGCGTTGAAGCCGATATTCTTTCCTTCATTACCACCATGAGACTCAGGTCACCTACACTCATGTATCTGATACGGACTGCGCTAGCTTCACCATTTGTCTTTAAATCTGTTCCTGGCGGGGAAGTACCAGAAGCACCAAGAGGATCCCCAGAGTTCTGGTACAAGGTTGCCATCAGTATCGGCCTTGTGCTTGCTGGTGGTGTATTTGCAGGGTGTGTTTATCAGAAAGTTCAAGAAACTAAGATTAGGAACTAAAAGAGAAGATAATATAAATCCAGATTGACCCTCGGTTTGATGGGTCTTGACGAATTACATTTGCGCGTTTTGGCCGCTTCTTCAGACGACCCTAAGGAAAAGAATAACGCGAAGAAAGGTATCTTTTTGTCTATAGGTTTTTTTGTAATTGCTATGCTTACTTGTGACGATAGTCTTGAAAATGATGCAGAAGGGTCGTCATTGGATTCTCGTCGTATGTTACTTAGCTGTAAGCCAGTGTTTCAACTGAGTCTGACGAGTTTTGCACAGGTACTTCTGCTTGGAAATGTCGTGGGTATCGGAAAGATGAAGGTATAAAAACTCCCTCATGACGTGATTTAGATTGTAAACGAAAGTTTGCCCATCTTCCTTGACAGTGCGGTATGGATCTTTCTATCATTGGTTGATGTTATCTGAGGTGGTTTTATTAGCTTGGCGGGGGTGTCGCTGCTATTGTGATATCCACAGCTGCAATTGGTATGCCATGAATTTATTTTCTGAAGTTCTTGAATACTGACTGGTCTCCTAACGATAGTCATTTTCGGGTTCGTACTCAACCTATTCTATAGGGTTTGTTTTCGGCTTTCCTAACATCTCTTATCAATATTTTCTAGAGAGTACGTGTTTATCCCGTCTTCCTATCACTTCACATTGATGGTCTGTTCAGGGTGATTCCTCAAGCTGTCAGTGTTCGGTATGGTCTAGCGATCGGAGCTACATGTGCTCCTCTAGTATTGGCAATGATGTACATTTTTGGTGCGTGTTTTCTCGGAATGTGTGTTCTTCATATTTCTGATACATATCTCAGCTCCAGTTGCATGGCCGATTGCGAAATTACTGGACTGGATTCTTGGGGCAAACGAACAAAACACCTACAAGAAAGCTGAGCTCAAGTCTTTCCTTCAGTTCCATAGGACAGGAGAGGAACCTCTGCGTGATGACGAAATTAACATCCTAAATGGTGTCTTGGAGTTGAATACCAAGAACGTGGAGACCATTATGACGCCTCTGAAAGTTCGTTTAACCTTTTTGTGCTCCAGAATTTATTACATTGACCACTTGATGCAGGATACTGTTGTTCTTAGCGCCGACGCAATTCTAGACCACCACGCAGTCGATGCCATGTATGTCTTCTATTTGTATGCTGTGAATTGTACTTGACCCATTCCCAGCCTGTTGAGTGGATATTCGCGATTCCCAGTTCACGAACCAGGAAATCCGATGGCTTTCATTGGATTATTACTTGTCAAAAAGGTTAGCTGTTCCAATTAACCCCGTTACAGGACCAGCGCTAACATTATACTAGCTTCTCACATATGATCCTAGCAAAGCTCTTCCTGTTTCGGCATTCGCTCTTTCTATTCTCCCCGAAGCCCACCCTTCTATCAATTGCTTCCAAGCCCTTGACTACTTGTGAGCGTTGTCCTTCGAAAAAACAAGTCGTGTAACATTAACCGCTTGGGTCAGCCAAACAGGACGTGCACATCTTCTTCTAATCAGTCGTACTCCTGGAAAATCCGGCGGTGCGATTGGAGTGATTACCCTAGAAGGTATGCCGGTGCTCCATCATTCATTGGCACATAAATCCATTTTTAATATTTGATTCAACTTTGTAATTTTGGAATTTAGATATTATCGAAGTGAGTACCATTCAACGAATTTCGAATGCGATAATAGATGCTGATATATTCTCATAGGAAATCCTTTCTGAAGAAATTGTTGATGAGACAGATCGATATGAAGATAATCAACATAAAAAACGCGCAAAGCGTTTAACTACTTCGGCTGTTATGAGAGGGTAAGTACTTTTGATTTTTCGATTTCAATAGCTGATAATTATTATTATCTATAGAATTGTCGAACGCCGCATCAGAGGTGCATCTTTAGAAGGTGAAAATTCACCACTGCTTGGTGGTCCAAATGAACGTTCTGCAAGCACTAGCTTTGGGTATGGAACTAATGGGGTGATCAGCGAGTCCCCGAGAGAGACGTAAAAGAAATTATTATAGAACATGCATAACCCTGTAACCTTGAAATCATTGTGGAGACTCCTATACTTTTATCATATTAGATATTGGGTATATATACATACGTAGTTCTTTTCTTGGAATTTGTCACTTTGCGGGTGCTTGATGAAGAATGAGAGTGTATGGGCGGGACTCTATGCTATTGTGCGCACTTCTTTAAACTTATCTACTTTATTTTTCTCCTACTCCTGCTGTCTTTAGGCCAACTCAGATTACCGACCAGATGCTCTGTTTCTGTTCTCTTCTGGTATCCGAAATTATACAGTAATCTTTAAAATATGATCATTTCTTGGGTTGGGATAGAATGAACAAGGAGACTCGTACCTTGGGCAAGGAGAGATAATGACAAAAATAGATATTACACATGGGAGATCCTTGTTGCATTCTCATTGATATTGATTGGTACTTAGTCCTGAGTAGTGTAACTTACTTTCTAGCGATCATACTACTATCATTCAATATATCCAGCTTGGCATCATCCATCATACACAGAACTTGGTACACTTCATTAGCAAACTAGCAACGTGTTGGGATATCATGATAGAAATGTGGAATAATTGAGGCAGGCTAACAGCAGCAGCCAGAAGGTGACCTAGCTTTGCGATGAGATCATGTCATATTGACCGTAGTCAGTGTAATCAGATTAGTCGCATCGATATCGCACGACAGCTATCAGATATACGTCTCTTGCCAAATATCACTTCACTCCTATTGTGTCTTCCTGCCGGGGGACCTCCTAGACCCTCAACTTGGATCAATTGATATAATTGTCATATTATTCAACATACGGACGTACATCTAGTGCCCATGCCCTCAAGCCTGAATAATACTTGAAGTGCTGGATAGTGACCTGGAGATCAATTGTGGATGCCGTACCTGTGCTCGAAAGGCAATAAATATATCATATTCTCATCTCGAGACAAGTGGTGAACAAGAACATGTCGTTTGTCTGATCTAAATATCAGAAGACTGAAATAGGTTTTTTGATATAGTTACCACTATGTTTGGTGATCATTGGCAAAGTTCGAATCAGCAATTTCTTCAAATAACAGTTCTAATAAATAGTAAGTTGCTTCCGACCTCAATATTACATTCCCGATTCCAACTTCTGACTCACAACAGTGCAGTGGTAAAACAAAAGAATGTCCTCAATGGAGCAACTTCTTGTGGCTGGTATCGAGACGTACAGGCAGGTTAATGTATGTGACCCCAAACCCCAACCTCATCTACTACGAATTATCATGAGACGGATACTGATTCCACTCATGTTTTACTTCAGTATTGCAATGGTATGCCTCTATTTGCAATATATATAACACAGGGTTGAAGCTGAACCCACTGTGAAGTTGCAGGGGTGACTGTAATGGTGAGTTTCAATGACAGAGTCGTTAATCACAAACATATTCATACTTGAAGGGGGTTAGGTCCTTGACTGGCTTCTAACATTTGAGATGGAAGTTTCGCTAGTTTGGGAATCGAGGTGGTGTTTTATGAAGGTGATGTACCTTATGACACGTTACCTGACATTTATTGATACATCCATGGTATTGTATCGTAAGTTTCTCTATAAATCTCGCCGAAACTATCCTTAATCTTTTACAATGTCTGATGATTGTTTTTTCTTTTTTCGAAATTTAGACCAATTTGGATTCTCACTTCCTTATTCAATGTGTAAATACCTATACGAGATAGCTGCTTGTGAGTCTTCAACTTGCTGCCAGACTTTCTCAGTCCACTAATGATTCTTAATTGATTAACACTAATTGTTCATAGTTATGTTTATCAGCGGAACGGCATTCACAGACAGTTGGTGGCAATGCATTTTATTGCATACTAAACACGACTGAGTGTTTCAATCCCAGCGGTTCTCATTCTCAGGACTTGGGCAGCTTGGGGAGGTGGTCGCAAGCTAGGGTATTATCTGCTCGTTGCATTCTCCTCAACTGTTATAGCGGCATTCGTAGCTGTGGGTTTTTATCTGCGTATTGCAGAACGTACGTATAAGTCACAATCATTCTGATTTGGTTTGTTCATCCTCTAATGATATCATTATACTGTAGACCGCGCTTCACCAACCCCTAATTTCTTGGGGTGCATTGTGATTGGAAACAAGGAAATACTCTCAGTAGCCTACATTGTTACTATGGTATATCAGTTGGGTATGTTCAACGCTCTCTCTATAATTTATCAAGGATCTTCCTCTAAAAATATCTAGGTCTTCTGATAATGATGATTATACAGAAAAGAGTCCAAGCCAGTGAGTAAATTATCACAGCCCTAACGTATTTAATAATGGCAGGATCTCCTATGGTAGGCTGGCAAACCCGAAGGTCTCCACTTATGACAATTGTATATCGGGATGGTAAGTATGCTATGGATTTCTGAACTTCAATGATAGGTTGAAATTTCCACATCTTAGGTGTGATTTACTATATATACCTCTTTGGTGAGTACCTGTATAGAATGATTGGGAACTTGGCAATTAATCAGTCTTGATTCTCTACTAGGCCTTCATCTCCTTGGTGTTACTATCATGCTAAAATTACCAGTAAGCTCTATATGATTATGTTTTCTCTAAATGATAATAGACAATAACTCCTTTCTACACCACTTTATCTAATTTAAATGCAATATAGCGAGACTACATCAATCTTCTGCTCCTGTACGTGTCATTACATCACCTCTTGTTGTTAACTAAGCTATGATAATTTTCTCAACAGTGTTGTACGTGTGATGTATTCTGTGCTAGCGTGTAGGGTAGTGCTACACATCAGAGCACAAGCGAGTAGTAAGTCCCCAAGAGAGACATAAAAGAAATATTGTAGGATATATTATACACACTGTGCATCCACTTGTAATTATTATTATGCTGTCTTCATGCTGAGCCCTCGAGGGACACTGAAAAGCAAGTTGCTCGCTAGGGGTGCGAGGACCCAGTGTTGTCACAACCCCAAGAGTACACCATTCATGAAGAATGGCAGAGCTTTACCAGTGAACATGGTGGGATAAAACTAAGGAGAAAATTTACACTGGTCTTGTATTAAATACTATCCATTTCCCACACAGCCATGAGGCTGGCTCCACAACACCTTGCTCGTACAGCCTGTTAGGTAAAGGGCATTGGAGAATGGACATAAAAGAACAATTGTCAGGCTCTTACTTGTCCCTGCTATGCGTATGTGTATTCAGTAAGGTCGGCTGAGTTATAAGATGGTCTGACATCTTATATATATTTCTGGAATTCGTACGACACTGGGAATGTCACTACAATACTCACTGGTAATGGGTTCCTTCGTCACAATTAGAGGATAGAATAATAAGTAAGACCACTACCAAATAAAAGATTTACTCTACTATCACATAACGGAAACTTTCTTGGGCTGTATTGAATATTTTCATTCAGCCATTGGCAAACTGGAAACAGTCGGCAGAGAATGACCACCCTATTACTAAGTCACAATGAATTCCTTACTCTTCCTGACTTGCTCACGCACATCTCTCGCTTGTGCTCTGATGTGTAGCACAACTCTACATGCTAGTACAGAATATACCACACGAACAACTCTGATGATGTAAATCAGTCAGCTAATAATGCTGTTACGAGTCCACCCAAACCACCGGCCCGTACCACCACCACCGAGGAAGACTTGTTCGCCATCTTCCCCGAACTCATTCCCAATGACGACACCATGGACGACTCCGCTTGACATACCATTCCCCGGTGACATCACGGTGACATCACTATGACATCGCTATGACCTAACGTCGAACTAAGTATGAGACTCCACTTATGCTTAGAAGTCTGCATTTCCCCAGCTCCAGTATTAGTTATGTGTTTCGTCATTTTACTCCTGTTGACTAATCTTTCATTGTATATGGAGTAAATAGTCCCCGACCCCGATGTCTCACCTACTCCTGTTGACAGTTCTAGCATTGTGTATGGAGTAGATTATAAAGCGATGACGAGTATTTGGGATATACGTAGTTAGTAGCTATTAATAGGTACATTCCTAGAATAGTATAAATACTCGCTGTATTAGACGATTAAAGCCTTAAGCTTTAATCTCTTCTGTTGTAGCCCTTATACATCTCTGTCTCCATACCTCTCGGTCACTAGGTTGAAAGGCCTTGAGATTGCAGCAGAGTGTTTATTGATCGCACGTTTCCTACACGACTGCACTCTAGCGTTTAAGTTCCAGGAGTGTTCAGCTTAACGGTTCGTGGTCATAACATTAGATTAAAGCTTCCCTTTCACTGGACCGGTAGGGTTATCCGGTCTCTCCCCCTTGGAACCGAACGGAGGATTGTCGAAACCCGGCAGTCAATCGATTCCCGTCATCTTGGAACTTGAAACGGCGTTACTTGTTCTGGTCTAACCGGTACCTCTTAGTGGTATACTGGTAGTCGTTATACCCGCTAATCCCTGGTATAACGCGTCGCAGCTCACAAAGTGATACTCCTTCGCCGGAGCAAAGTGGGAAGTCTAGGTGTTTGAAATCCTAGCCAACCGGACCGCGGTGGGTTTGTACATCGCTGAAATCTACGCATTTAGTAAGTCGTAGTCAGGCCCCTTTAATTAGGACCCCCTGGCCGTCAAGCTCTAAGCGAGCGCAAGCTGTTAAGTCAGTAAAAGCTCTAAGCGAGCACTCAAGCTGTTAGTCAGTAAAAGCTCTAAGCGAGCATTATCAAGCTGTTAGGCAGCAGTTCTCCCTTTTCCATTCCCAATCCATTCCTTACACCCCCACACTCCTTTATAAAAACCTCTACAAATTCTTGGGCAACCACCAACTCTGAATCATCATTTCACGACAACGAAGAACCAGCCAAACATCAGTTCCTAAACCGGAATTTGATAGGTCACAACTTCAACGAAGCAGATCTCGTTACCGAGAAACCCCTTCCACCGAACCCTTCCCAGTTCACATCCCCGGACCGATCCAAGCCTCTACCTCACAAGACTCTGGACGCTCCACCTCGTCATTTTATACACAACCACCAGTACCTCCCCAATCTCAGCTTTTCGGAGAACCTAGTCCTATACAACGACAAGGTTCGCAATCTAGCGAAACTTCAAAACAGCAATACAGAGAGAAACAACAACAATCTTCATCCGAAGAAGACGACTCAGACGACGACGACCCCCCGCCAATCCCTCCTCGAAGACCTAGAGTTACTATCCCGTCTCGAGTCCATACACCAATCACAACTCCCGCCAACCCAACAACTCCACACACTCCGTCATTACCCCCGGCTCCACCAAATCCCTCCACACCTACTACAAACAGCTCGTCAAGCTCAAATCCAACGATGCCCTCCACAACTACAGTCCCAGCACTCAAACTCCAGTTCCCCCACCATTCGCTGGAGACACAGCATCCTACGGTCATTGGAAACAACGACTTGGAATCTACTATGCAGCAGATCAAGCCCGATTCCATGACAGCGAAACAAAGATCCTATACACTCTTTCCCTTATGGTTGGACCGGCAGCCACATGGGCACATGCCTTCACAGAAAGCGCATACGACGACAAGAACTTCAACCTACAATTTGGGAACCTTCACAGCATTCAACAAAGCCTTGGACACAAGCTTCCGCTCATCCACCCATGTCTCAGATGCCATGGCCCGGATTACCAAGTTTAAACAAGGAATGCGCAACGTACACGAGTACATCGCAGAATTCGAATCCCTCGCACTTGAAGCACAAATCACACAAGACACACTCAAAATCCATCTCTTCAAAATGGGTCTTGAACCCACAATTGGAATGTATGCCATCAGAGCCATGCCAGCCGATACCTATGAAGCATGGAAAGGCGCTGCCCGCGCAGCCAGCCACATACTTCAGTCTGAACGAGACTATCGTCAGACACACTATCCCCAAAGGAACCCTCAAATACGTCAAAACCCTCGCTATCGCCAGGCTCAAAACTTTCGTCAACCGCAGTCTATCCCGCGTTACGTTCAACCACCCGTGGTCGCAAAAGACCCGTACGCCATGGATGTCGACTACATCGAAGAGGCAATCAATAACCTTCGCCTCAACGGTGAAGAGGAACTCTGTAACATACACGATGAACAGGAGGACTTTGAAGAAGAAACCCCTCAGCCATCTCAAATTGATCCCGGAGAAATCCTTAATCAATTCATCGACAGAGTCTTCACAAGCGAACAAAAGGAATTATTCAGAGATCGACTCTGTTTCCTCTGCAAGAAACCAGGCCATTTCGCCAACCGATGCCCAGCTCGACGAACTGGCCCATCACCTAATCGCCCGAGGTCAATCCCTCGCCAGGCGTACAACCAGAGGAAGGCCCCGACCAAAAATCGAAACCCCCATCTACGACGCCAGATCAACAACCTCATTGAACCGCCCCTGAAGAAGAAGTAGCAGACGTCTACGATTACTTCTCCCAAGATAACATGAACGACGATTTCAACAGCGAAATCAAGGATTTTGCTTAAAGAGATTAGCCACCACGTCTAACTCTCTTCCATCTGTGTCTACTGCCCCATCTACATCATCATATTCTATTCCTCTTCCACTCAACGCTGTACAACTCGGAGGAAATGGATCCAACTCTATCTACGCCCCCACACAAACTTCCAGTGCAGTAGCCAACTCAGAAACCGTGGATATCCTCGCCCTCATCGACTCAGGAGCAGGAGGAAATTTCATTGACCCAGCTTTGGTTAAACAACACCAATGGCCTGTCAAGAAACTCTTAAAACCCATTACTGCTTACAATGCAGATGGTACCAAAAATGGTGTTTGTTCATTCTATTCCCCATTGAACTGTACAGTTAATGGTCGACAAACAACCATCGAAGCCAAAATAATCAGTCTCGGAAAACCTAGAATCATTTTAGGATTCCCCTGGTTACAGGAAAATAATCCAGACATCAATTGGTCTGACAGATTACTTAAATGGAGAGAAGAAGAATCAAGCGACGAGATATACCTTGATCTAATTCAAACCATTACAGATGATGACACACAACTGAACAAAATCTGCCTCGACGAGGAAGACTCAGTTGAAATCAACGTCAAAACATCATCCTCTAACACCATTGCTCAACAATTTGGTGACAAGAAACAAGACGACCCTAAGAAAGTCGTTCCTAAAGAGTTCGCCGAATTCTACAAACTCTTTGACAAGAAAGCATCAGAACGCTTTCCTCAAACCCGACCTTGGGATCATAAAATTGAACTCGAAGATTCATTCGAAGCTCGTTCAATTAAACCATATCGGTTATCACCTCTAGAAGAGAAGGAACTCGACACCTTCTTAAAAGAGAATCTTGAAAAAGGTTACATTCGACCTTCAAAATCACCTATGGCCTCCCCTTTCTTCTTTGTAGGAAAGAAGAGATGAAAAAACTACGGCCCTGTCAAGATTACAGATATCTAAATCAACACACTATCAAAAACGCATATCCCATTCCCCTCATCTCATCAATACTCGACAAATTGAGAGATTCGAAATGGTTCACAAAACTTGATGTTCGTCTAGGATATAACAATATCCGCATAAAAGATGGAGATCAATGGAAAGGAGCCTTTAAAACAACTAAAGGACTTTTCGAACCCACAGTCATGTTCTTTGGAATGTGCAACTCGCCAGCTACCTTCCAAGCAATGATGGACTCATTGTTTAGAAAGCTGATAGATGATGGAGAAGTCATTGTCTATATGGATGATATCCTCATTCATGCCAAAACTAAAGAGGAACTTCGCCGTATCACTAAAGAAGTACTACGAATCCTCCTAAAGAATGATCTATTTCTCAAAACAGAGAAATGCGAATTCGAAAAACAACACCTCGAGTATCTCGGTGTAATCATCACTCCCAACAACGTCGCCATGGACCCCGCAAAATTACAAGGCATCCAACAATGGCCCGTACCCAAATCAGTACGAGACGTTCGCAAGTTCATTGGATTTTGCAACTTCTACCGCAAATTCATTCGAAACTACTCCGACCTCGCACATCCGCTTAACGCTCTTATGTCTAATACTAAAGTATTCGATTGGACATCCGAATGCCAGTCTTCATTCGAAGATCTGAAAGCGCGATTTCTCACACAGCCCATCCTCACAGTTGCCGATCAAACTAAACCGTTTGAAATAGAATGCGATGCATCTCTATACGCAACAGGAGCTGTCCTACTACAACGAGACACCAATGGAGTCAAGCACCCAGTTGCTTATCACAGCCGAAGTTTCAATCCCGCCGAACGAAATTATCATTGCTCAGAGCAAGAATTTCTCGCAATAATTCGAGCACTCACAGAGTGGAGACACTACTTCGAAGGATCACCACACAAAACCATTGTATGGTCCGATCACGAAAACCTCAAACGTTGGAAGAACCCTCAAGATCTCAACCGACGACAAGCACGATGGACAGCGTATATGCAACGATTCAACATCGAAATCCGACATATTCCCGGCAAGAAAAATGGTCCCGCTGATCATCTATCCCGAAGACCTGATCACGTACCTATCGGAGACGATAATCATGACGTAACTGCACTACCCCCGTCATTATTCTCCACAGATTTACAAGAAACGTCACTCTGCATTATTGATGACCTCATCGGTCAGAAAATAAAAGACGTCACTCAACAACGGTCTTCATCTATTCCTGAAACATACGTCATCGATGACGATGGTTTCCTCCGCTATCAGAATAAGATTGTCATCCCCGATGATCTTCTTCTTCGACGATCCCTCTTACAAAGAGTACACGACCATATCACCGCTGGACACCCAGGAATTACAGAAACTTTACGAAAACTAAAGCAATACTGTTACTGGCCCGGTATGAACTCGTTCGTACACAACTACGTTCAAGGTTGTGGAACTTGTCAACAATACAAGATCAACCGCCACCCACTCAAAGCACCTTTACAACCCATAAAAGGACCTGCTTCCATCCGTCCATTCACCCAAATCTCCATGGACATGATAACGGATCTACCTCCAGACGGCCCCTATGACTCTATATTGTCCATAGTGGACCATGGACTTACAAAGGGGATATTAATTATTCCTACTGCGAAAACAGCCACAGCCGATGACATAGCCGAGCTATTGATAGAACGGTTATTCGCCAAATTCGGAACTCCCGAAAAGGTTATCTCAGATCGAGGACCCCAATTCATCGCCAAGTCAATGCAAGAATTCTATTCAAAACTAAATATAGAACCCGCATACTCGACCGCCTATCATCCTCAATCCGACGGATCAACCGAAAGATTCAATCAAGAGATCGAACTATTCTTATCCATCTATTGCTCTGCAAATCCCAACTCCTGGGCACGAGCACTGCCTATCCTCGAATTTACACACAATTCCCGTACCCATGCTGGTCGCACTCAAACCCCATTCGAACTAATGTATGGCTATGCACCAAAAACATTCCATACTACGGAAGAACCCTCAAACATCCCATCTATCTCATCCCGATTTGAGTACCTCAAGCAAACAAGAGAACAGGCTCAAGAAGCTCATGAACATATGCGTCAACTTATGGCCGCTCGATCGAACAGACCATTACCAACCCTAGAACCAGGACAACGGGTCTGGCTCGATAACAGAAACCTCCAAATCAAATACAAATCGAAGAAAATGGCACAACGCCGAGAAGGCCCCTTCAAAATTCTACGCAAAATAGGAACAACCACCTATGAGCTAGAGTTACCAATGACGTGGAGGATCCACAACAAATTCCATATCCAACTCCTCACTCCTGTCAAAGAGAATGACGTATATGGCAAAATGTTTACAGCACCACCTCCAGACATCGTAAATGGAGAAGAAGAATACGAAGTCGAAAATATCCTGAACCACCGAGGAACCCCGAGCAAGACGGTATCTTGTTCATTGGAAAGGATACTCTTCCACGGAAGATTCTTGGGAGCCTGAATCGAATCTTACCAATTCAGGAGCAATCCTAAAAAGTTATAAAGAGAGACATGGACTCTGACCAAATCCCCAGTTCAATGCTCTACTCTCCTCCCAATACACCCATCACTACTATCACCAATGCCCCCTCCACCGTACTCCCAACCCAAACCTTGGCTCCTACCAATGGTTCCACCACACGCATCCCTCTCCCGTATTCCCCTGACACTCAGCTTGTTCGATTCCGACTATCATGCGAAACATACATCGCTGACCTCGAATCCGTTCATCGAAACAACTCTGAACGCCGCACACTCCTTCACACCCTTCGGGAAGACCTATCTGCTTACTTTCCTCAAAGAGCTAAGGAACTGTACCTTTGGGACACCTTGGCCCACACTTGTCAAAAACTCCAATCGAATGGTTTTTCACAACCAGAGCATGCTAGCCTCCACCAGCTTTTCCAGGATCTTGACAGATCCCGAAATTCAAGACCTTCGCTCTTCAGCGTTAGTTTTGGACCACGATATGTTAGCACTAGCAACCTTGAGACTCGAAGGGACGGAATCCTTTCTAGAGACTCGGAAGCGACTCACACCACTCCTCAGGAACCACTACATGCTCGAACAATGGGCCCGGAACCTGACCACTCAGGAAAGCTACTACCTGACCAACCTACTATCCCACCAAACGTTCCCAGCCAATGTCCCCAGACCCCATACATGCCACCAATTAAATCCACACAGCGTCGGTGCCCTGCATGTAACGGACATAACCACTTCCTACCACATTGCGAAAGTTACTTCTGCAACCACTGTAAGCAAACTGCTCCAGGCCACTATGCCAAGCATTGCTCCCGCAACAAGTACAAAGGCCTCCCTTCCAACACCATCCCGACCTCCGTTATTGAGGAGCACTACATCCAAAACCCTAAACTCCGCCCTGCCGATAAAACGGACAGTAACATTCTACAAGGAGATAGGACACTTTTACAACAGCAACCGACACAACGACCAATCAATCGAGGGACAACGCGTCCTAGCATTCATGAACCACCAGAGATACGCCGCTCACGATCGACAGGACCCCGTACCCCGATTCCGACTGGATCTCGCAGTGAAAGACATCATCGATGCCATTCCCACTCTCGCCAAGCACGCCGCCGCTCACGCCAGAGTACTGGATCAAATCAAGAAGACTTTGGACGAGACTTTGGAGAAGACTACGACCCCGTCGCCGAGGCCAACATCACTGGCTCCCCTTGCAGAGACCTCTGAAGTTGAGAATGAGGACATTCCCCTTAAGGAAGGAAGTAATGTTACGAGTCCACCCAAACCACCGGCCCGTACCACCACCACCGAGGAAGACTTGTTCGCCATCTTCCCCGAACTCATTCCCAATGACGACACCATGGACGACTCCGCTTGACATACCATTCCCGGTGACATCACAGTGACATCACTATGACATCGTTATGACCTAACGTCGAACTAAGTATGAGACTCCACTTATGCTTAGAAGTATACATTTCCCCAGCTCCAGTATTAGTTATCTGTTTCGTCATTTTACTCCTGTTGACTAATCTTTCATTGTATATGGAGTAAATAGTCCCCGACCCCGATGTCTCACCTACTCCTGTTGACAGTTCTAGCATTGTGTATGGAGTAGATTATAAAGCGATGACGAGTATTTGGGATATACGTAGTTAGTAGCTATTAATAGGTACATTCCTAGAATAGTATAAATACTCGCTGTATTAGACGATTAAAGCCTTAAGCTTTAATCTCTTCTGTTGTAGCCCTTATACATCTCTGTCTCCATACCTCTCGGTCACTAGGTTGAAAGGCCTTGAGATTGCAGCAGAGTGTTTATTGATCGCACGTTCCTACACGACTGCACTCTAGCGTTTAAGTTCCAGGAGTGTTCAGCTTAACGGTTC